>OY978221.1:3468627-4784706 GCA_963854785.1 Vaccinium vitis-idaea
CTGAAACTTCCACAAATAACCAATGCAACAAGACAAAGGGATATGAACCCAAGTCAACATACTGAGAAAAAGATCTGAAATTGTCTAACCTATCCAAATCAAAGCCTCCAATCCCAAGAACATAATCCAAATCGACTTTCCCAAACTGGGTTCGCTTCAAATTAGCCAGACCATTTATGCTCTGTGTTCAGACAGTTACACATCAAAGTTAAGAAAAACTAAATTTAACCAAGAGGATAAAAAACTATGGACACGAAAAAATAAGCAAGTCGTTGATATACTAACCCTTATCCGCTGAATCAAAGAAGCAACTTGTGGCTCGCCAACAAGATCGGTCTAGAAGCAACAAGGAAGACCAAATTAGCTATCTTTTAAACAAACATCAATCACAAAGTAAAAACTTTATTCAGCTACCATATGCGATCTAACATTGATAAGTTCTCATTTACAGCGATACAGAATATTACAACAGCATCCTCAGCAGAAAATGGCATTCAGTTGCTTGAACTTCTCAAGACCAAAGATTTCTTCCTATTGATAATAGTTTAGGTACCACCCAAGCAGAAGAATACTAAAACTGAACTTGGTAGCATGTTGGTTTTAGGAGCTTAAACACGTTCCATAAGGTGAGCCATGGCCTCCAAATTCAAACGAAAGAGTAAGAGATGGATAGACCAGTCTTCAAAGCTACCACTCAGTGGTCCAGCAGTACAGAAAGGGCTCTGAGTTAAATAAACCCAGAGATTCAGAGAAATATATACATAGACTAAGTTTGTCAAGAATACTGAAGTTTTAATGTTTTTATTTAAGGCATAACCTAAACCACAGAGAATAAAACATGTAAGGTTGTGTACCTTGTTGACTATGATACGGTCAGCATAAGCAATTTGCTCTAGTGCTTCATTGACCACTCCTTTCGGCTTAACATCATCCAGGTGAAAATTAGCATGTTTAGCATCAACCAAAGTGACTACACCATCAAGCTTAACGTCATTAAAAATCTGATCCTCTGCATAAAAAGTCTGAATGATTGGTGCCGGATTTGCCAATCCTGCAAAGTTGATAGAAGACATATACTAACTCACAACCTCAGCTGGAGAAGTCCAAATCATCTAAGTTAACTGTGAATATATAGTCACTACCTGTAGTCTCAATCACAATATGGTCGAATCTTCCTTTCTTTGTATTGACTAATTCAGCAATCATCCTCACAAGATCACCTCTCACTGTGCAACAGAGACACCCGTTATTGAGCATAACTATGTCCTCAGACCCGACAGATTTAGCTGCAACTAACGAACCGTCTATGTCTACTTCACCATACTGCAAAAACAACAAATAGGTAAATTGATCACCTTACCAATTCAAAATTACCTATCCATGAAAACCCAAGACTACCAAAATGTCCTTTGTAAATGACCACTAACCAAAAAAACAACGTGAACAATCTAACTCATCTGGATTTCAACAAGATTATAAATTATCATTGAAGTCTTCATCCCCATACCTCATTCTCAATCACCGCGATGCGTTTCCCATGATCCGCAGTCAATATATGGTTTAGTAAAGTCGTCTGTTTAAAACATAACAAACAGGTCAATAATTGTACTAACACCACTCAGATTCCATGGAAAGAATCAAATTCAGTCAGAACCAGGATCAAGCTAGCGTATTCCACCAAAAGCAAATTCAAAGTAATGGTCCGCTCAATCCACCCTCTTAGCTGAAAAATGAATCTTACTAACGGAAGGAAAATCTAAAGAAAACTTACCATCTGTTATTTAGTATTTACCCACATTATGCCATAAAAATAGCCCAAAGAAGGTCATTTTCTAATAATTCCGCATACTTCCACCCATAGGATTTAACAGGAGATTAGGGCATTCTAGCTCATGCATTTCAAAGGATTGAGTTTATCTAATATAAAGCCTGTCTGCGACTAATAAATACCACACTAGGAAAATATGTTCCTTAAAATATCCCTAATGATAGGAAACATGTGATTAAACACGAATAGCCCATAGTCCTCACCAAAAAAAATTTCAAAAATAAAAAATTAACGAAACCCCTCATCACTTTTTCAAGACATTTTATGCAAACTCAGGCGTACAAGGCATCAAAACAGTAGGCCCCCTTCAAATAGATGAGGATATCAAATATAGGGATTTGCTATTATTATTCAGTTTGAATACTGTATATTCTGTTTTTGTAACATTCTACAAATGAATTTCAATTTTTAGTTTGGGAGATTTATAATAGAGCATAAGGATTTCAATTATGCTTCTTGAAACATCCAGAATAATCAGAATTTAGAAAGTCTTGATTACACCCAAATGGCTAAAAGCTTCACCCAACAAATAGAAACCAACAATCTCACCGTAAATGAGTTCACTCGATCAAGGACATTTGACACTTTATTTTTTCTTGTTCAAGAAGAAGCCACATTATCATAATCCCTATTAAACCCATCAGCAAGAATATAAACATCCTCTAGGAGTTGAACTCATACCTCATTGCACCCGCACCTGACTACAATTACGCAACTGTTAAAGCCAACTGCCCTGGTTATTCACTATCTTTTCCATACGAGGAATCGAATCATTATTCAGATTACCAATTTCTTTTATAATGATGTAATCGAAACACATCTTCTTAATAATAATAATAATCCCAACTAAACCCATCAACGAGAATCAACATACTCTCTATAGGAATTGAACGCACAACTTCCAAGCACTCAGAGTACAGCTGCACAACTTTTGCCCCAACTGCCCCAATAATTCAGTACCTCGGGCATACGAGGGATCTATCCTTTATTCAGATGACCAAGTTCTTAATAACAATATGCCTAAAAGGAAAAGATTACGAGTTTATTAACCTTTCCAGAACCCAGGAAGCCAGTTATTACGGTAGCAGGGATTCTATCATCGGGTGGCAACTGGGTCGAAACATCGGAACCCTCCGCCTGCGCCGTGGCGGCAGCGGCCGTGAACCCACGAGAGAATCGCTTCGATTTGGATATTTCATTAGAGAGAATTCTGTGTTGGGTAGAGATGGAACGGGAATTCAGATTATTGTGGCATTTGGGTCTCAAGAAAAGTGGGGGAAACGAGGTTCGAACCCGGTTGTAAATTGGGTTTTTTGAGTGGCGCCTGGCTAGTCCGACGAACGTGGCGGCGGCTATGTCTAGTGAGATTGAAGCCATGGCTGGAGAGGAGATACCTATTTGAGTGTCAGTGGAAGGTGGAGGTGTGGCGGGTATTTTGGGTTTTAGAAGAAGATCTTTCGAGAGGACTGTCGGGCGTTTGGGCTTATCTGGAGACTGGGCACCAACCCTTTTCAAGATTTTGGAAATTAATTTTCGCATTCTTAAAATTTCCGATTTGCATTTTTATGCACAATTCTTTCATTAAACAAAAGAGAGTGTGAAAATTATTTTCCAGTGTCAAATCCATTTTGGAGTGGAAGTAGTAATTTTTGGCGGCCTAATATTTTTTCAAAGAATCAAGGGGAATATAATCCAGTTCTATTCAGTTCATTTATGTGTTTTTTAACCAGTTGCAATAGTAAAAATTATATATTTTTAAAAAAGAATTATTATCAAATGCTTTAACCTTGCTAAAAAATTTAGTATTTTTTTGGACTTTTTTCAATTAAATTTTATATCTGCCCTTTGTTTCTTTATCTCTATTGTCGCAGGTCTTGATTCATTCATTGTTTCCATTAAAATCCAAACGTTCATTATCAAAATGGACAGCCGGATAAACTCACTACAAATCCTGTAATGAGCCCCTTATTACACAGAACCCGTGCCCATAAAAGTCAACTGGTCGAACTCGTTTGGTTAGCTAGACTTTTGTTCCTCGGTGAGGATTGAGGAATTCAATTTTTTATTTTTCAAGTTGTTTACGAAATGGAGAAAACATCAAGTTGTGCAAGTCTTCCAAAATCGCATTAACCGCGTGGCGATGGGGGTCGTACCAAAGACCAAGAGGGATCTGCTCTATCCCAATGCTTTGGCTTAAAAGTTTAAACCAGATTATTGGTTTTTTTTTGTTGTCTTTATTAAAAAAAAAATTGCATTTGTTAGTTTTGCGTCAAGATTTTGTGGTTTCTGAATTCTTTTCGTCGGGACGAATCCAAAAAATACAAAATTATGATCAAAAGTAATAGTTTTTTGAATAAACCAAAATAAACCAGTATATTGGTTTAATTTTGGCTTTATTAAAAAAAAATTGAGTTTTGACCATACTTGTTAGATTCGTCTCGTCGAGAAGAATCCAGAAACCACAAAATCTTGACGCAAAATTAACAAATGCAAAAAAAATTTGAATTTAATGATAGTTCCGAAATTTATTCCAAATGTTATCACTCCTTATGGAACTTTATGATAGGGGACTGATGGAATTGTTCTCTAAGATTAATATGGCGGATGTAGGCTAATCATAACCTTGAATTATAAAAAAAAGTCTTCCAATTGCATTTTCTAGAGAAAATTTGTTTATACTTGTAAAGATAATTCAATTGATGTTGCAATCTAGAGACGTGTTAGGTTTCAATAAAACAATAGATGAGATAAAATCGACTAGCTGAATTGTGATCGTCCAACCTATCGAACAACATTATTCAATTAATGATGACAACTGAAATTCGATTTTGGTTAAACTATAACTCTTCGAATAGTGCCGGCATGGGGGCGACATAGACATTCAAATACAAATCCAAAGTCAGGCATATTTGGAGTCATGAATATATGGTGATATTCAAAGTGTATAGAATGGCTTGATGTATAAGCTTAAATAGATTGTGGGATTTACATGTATTGAATGATTCTAGATATATCTGCATTTGAAACATTATTATAACTTTTCTCCATGCGACTGAGCGGTTTTTTACCGTAACGGTGGATTATAGACCTACCCCGCCTTACTTGATGGTTCAAATAATTTATTTTGTAAAGTACGAGAAAAATACCATTGACATAAACGTTAAGATTAGTTCAACATCAGAGGCTATGAGATGGGACAATATTGGTTGTAGAAAGTTAATAATTGCAATGAAAATCATACCTGTCGTGAAAACAACTTCAATCTGGTTATGTGAATGCCATAATTCAATCAGGCTATTATTTTCTGACGAATATTCTTCTCATCAAGCTTTTTGGGATAAAAGGTTCAAGGAACCAAATACAGGTTTGTTGCAAGTACTAAACATTCACGATCTATTAGCTAGCTCTATTGCTTATTGTTCAAACCAAACATAAACAAATATACATGCGTTTGGTAACAACCTCTGGAAACAAAACTGATTGTTAGGTTTGTTGGACTTTTTGAAAAAAAAAAACAGGCTTAGTTTTCCATTTGATTTTAGCAAATGAGTTCAGGACTTCAGGTGCTAAAATTATAGGTATTTCAAATCACAAAATTAAGTGGTTCCGTTTATCATTTTTCGATTTTTTTCACACCGAATTAAAGTACACGAGGAGTACTTTAATTTGGTGCGAAAAAAAATCTAAAAACGATACACGGAACCACTTCATTTATTGATTTCAAAATCATGATTTTAGCACCTGTTAAACTCATTTGCTAAAATCATGGTTGGGTTGCTAAAATCAAACGGAAAACTAGATATAAGCCCCATTATAAGGTTCTTTAATAGACCCAGTCCACCCAATCTTTTTAAAACACCTCGTGTCCAGTCCGTAAGTTTTATTAAGAGGGATTTACGGGCCGGTCTTCCAGGCGCGCCACTATTACCACGAGGCCCAACAAAAAATTCATTTGCACCGCCCAGGTAAAAACAAACTCAAATACCAAAAATACCCAACTTTAACGCGCGTCCCTCCCAATACAACTTTACCCGCCTACCTGGCACCTAAGGCCGGCCTACACGTGTTGTATTCCCCCACCAAAACATAAAAATTCATTATTTGTGTTGTATTCCCCATACAACTTTTTACAGTGTAAGGTTAGAAAGTCAGAAATTGTGGTAACGTGTTGCAGAATATGGATGGTTTGGTCAATGTCTCTCTTTATTCCCAGAAGTCGGAAAGTCTCTCTCTCTCTCTCTCTTAACACTTTCAAACTCAAAAGACCTGACCAGGAAATACCCATGGAAATTCGCAGTGTTCATCACCATCTTCCTCCGCCGCCGCCCATCCACGGTGGCTTTCCTCAACCGGCCTCGACCGGGCAGCGAGATCAAACACCTCAAAAATCGGCAAGGGAGCGCTATCGTGCGCCGTGTGCGTATCCAAGTTTGAAGAAGGCGAGACCTGTGGTTGTTACCAGGTGCGAACACGACGAAGACAAAATTCGCACCGTAGGGTCATCGGTCGGTTTCAATTTCAAAGGGCACCTGAGGTTGGGTGGTTCCAAGTTCACCTGCAGTTTCTTATTCTTTGCAAATGTTTTGGGTGCGAATTTTTTGGGTGCGAAATTCTCCGAATTTCTCAGATTGTCACTGCCAATTTCTCCGAACAAGGTATACATATATAAATTGGGATCATGTCACTGCGAATTTTCAAACTCCGCCACCGTCTTCTCCGCAGTCCGATCCTTCACTGACCATGACCTTGCCGAGCACAAGCTCTCCATTCGCGTATGGCGAAATCAAAGAAGACAATGTAGGATTCATCACTGTCGTGACTCTGTTGCAAAAGGCATCTCCAATTTTCAGATCTACAAATTCGCAGTTAACTAGGTATTTTTTGTTTTTGTTGGGGGAAATTTAGCAAGGGAATTTTTTGTTGATAGGGAATCCCTCCAATTTTTTTAGATCTACAAATTCGCAGTAAACTATGTATTTTTTGTTGATAGAAAATCCCTCCAAATTTTTAGATCTATAAATTCGCAGTGTTTATACAAAATTCGCAGGGTTCTGTTTCGGTGGAATGACAATGTATTTGTCCTCCTTTGTAGCGATTCCCGTATTTTTTTACAAATTCACAGTTTTTTACAAAATCGCAGTGTTTTTTTACAAATTCGCAGTTATTTTTTTAAAAATTCGCAGGCTCTGTTTTTTTTTTAATTTTAAATTACAGGTTTGTAGCCTCTATTTATGAGTGACAGATTGGATTGTAGGCTCTATTTTTGAACTGAGTGTGGTACTCGATTGGTTGAATACTTAATGACTAAATCAAAAGTTACCCGTAATTTTCCCTTTTTTCTCATGATCTGTGCAATGCCATTTCACTTTTGAAACAAATAATGGTTAAAAATTGTAATGTTGGCTCACTCCTAGACCTAGTGGGAATTCGTAGTGGATTTTGCCGGCCGGAAAAAGTCGCCGGCTGGAAGTTTTATAAATTCGTAGTGAATTTTACCCACCGGAAAAAGTCATTGGCCGGAAAAAGTTGCCGACCGGAAAAGTTCATCGGCCGGAAAAGTTCGCCGGCCGGAAGTGGATGGTGGGTGGAGTTGGGGAGTGGGAGGTGGAGTAAAGTGTAAATATGTGTTTCAAGGGTAGAACGGTAATCTTAATAATGAGATTGTACTTAGTGGTAATTAAAAATTGAGTATATCCTTAGTGGGAATTAAGGATTGGTTTTCTAGACCTACTGGTAATTATCTGTTTTATTAAGGCCTAAGGTCCACTTTATATTTTTAGTAGGGCAAAAATGCCCCTAGTTTTAAATGCACTGAAACATGAAACAGAGAGAGAGAGAGACGGGGTGGGAGGGAACCCTCACGATCGCGGGTCTTCAACAATTTGCTCGCCGGTGGCGGCCTTTTTCTCCGACGATACACCGGTTTTCTCGATCGGATCTGTAGCGAGAGAAAGTGTTGAGTACTTTTCAAGCTCTCTCAGAGCTTCCAATTGGTACGAATGCAGCATTATAGGGTGGGTGTTCGATACTGGGCAGTGATTCCGGCGAGATCTCAAGCGATTTTGTGGCAGCATGGGGCGACAAGGGTGGGTTTATGGTTCATTGGCTTTTTCTGATGCACGACGAGTGTTTTCCGGTGACTGCTGCAATTCTTTGTCCTTATTCTGCTCGACAAAATGCCTCACTCATCATTTTATTGATGACAACAATGGTCTTAGCTTGGGGTTTATGTCTAGAGGAAGTTCAAACCGATTTCACTGCAAATTATCGGTAAAGGTTATGGTTGTTGATATTTAATTATCGGTAAAGGTTATGGTTGTTGATATTTAATGACCATTGGGTTATAGACTTACAGAATCTTCTAACCATTAGTACTTGGAAGCATATCTGATATCCCCAGAAGGACTACCAAGGCAGTTCAATGATATGATGTATATATGTTACCATTTGGCTTTTTATATGAATTCATGTTTACCAAACTCTATACCTACGAATTGGTTTCCTTCTGGCTGACTTCATTGGTGAAATTGGCATCTTGGCAGTATTTTTTTTTTTGGTGGTTGTATGTTTTTATCTTAAAAATTCAAGAGGCTGAGGAATAGGTTGAGATTTCACCAGTTGCTGCACTATAAGAGTGCGTGCGTAATTAAAGTGTATTTGGTGCGTACAACATGTTCGACAAAATGCCAAAGAGAGCTTTTGCCTCTTGGATGCAAGTGGATATGGTAGAAGACTGAATAACATGTGAATGACACTCCTTCCAAGCTTTAATCGGGTATCATTCCTTTACCAAGTCACGAAATGAGTCTCTAAGCAGTTTGATATGGCAAAAATTTCAGGAAAAGTCGCCGAAAAATTGAAATTCGTCAGAAAAGTCCTGGCGCAGATAACCTCCAATCATAAGAGGTGGTTATCTGGACTCACAAGATTGGGGTATCTGTACTATATCTTTTTTTTAAGCCTACATGTGATCAGATGTGGTTATTTGGACTAACAATAGGTGGTTATCTGAACTCACAAGATGTGGTTATCTAGACTATATTTAAAAAAAAAAGTCTATTTGGGATCAAATCCTCGTCCACCCACATGTAAGACAAAACAAGAGGTGATTATATTGACACACAAAATGTGGTTATTTGGACTCACAAGATGTGTACTATATATTTTTTTTAAGTCTATTTGGGAAGATGTGGTTATCTGGACTCACAAGAGGTGATTATCTGAGCTCATAAGATGTGGTTATTTATACTATATTTTTTTTTGTAAAGCCTACTTGGGATCAGATTTGGTTATTTAGACTCACAAGAGGTGATTATATAGGCTCATAAGATGTGGTTATTTGTACTTTTTTTTTCCAAAGCCTACTTGGGATCAGATTTGGTTATCTGGACTCACAAGATCTGATTATCTTTTTACTAATTTAAAATGAAAATAGAATAAATACTACCAAATAACAAATAATAGTCTACAATTGCCAATTAGTTCCATGCCAACACTAGCCTATCCAATTTACCTTTTTTTTTATATATAAAAAAAAAACCAGCACCATTAGGCTAATAGAATTTGAAAGGGCTTAATCTATCTGTTACACCCATAATTTGAAAGGGCTTAAACAGCACCCTCGTGGGAGTGCGTGCATTTTTGCATGCAAAAAATAACATGTTTATGAAAGCTTTTTTGGAAAAAAAAGACTACACCAAGTTTTTCTTCTCAATGAGATCTTCAAATTGGTGTAAATGTCAAAAAAAAATTAATGCTTGTACATTATTTTTTGCATACAAAATGAACGTACTCCCACGAGGGGCAAACAAATTGGGACGGAGGGAATATCTATTATCGATCCGTGCAAAAGCCTAAGAGAAAATGACTGAATAGTCATAATTGAAAAACTCACCCCCTTTGTCATTTTATTTTGTGTAGGTCATTCCCTGGCTTATCACTTATTGTTGCCTATTTTATAGTAAGCAAAAAAAATTGATAGGAAAAGTCAAAAGAATTGTGAACCACCTACACACAATAAAAACTCATCCCATTCGTCTCCTACTTTTCTTGCGGCAAATTGCCCAGATCTGCAGCAAGGACACCATAGCACCTGCAACTCCGTTCAATGTCTTGAAGACCCGTACCTCCCGAAACACCACGGTACGCCGCCCCAACCGTCGTCATCAACAGTTCCACTTCCACGGAGAGCTGATCTCAGGTCATCGGCGGTTTAAGTTCTACGTCACGTCGATCCGGTGGTGTTCCATTTCCACGAAGTGGTAATCTCTGATTGTCAACGGCTTCTGATCCGACGTCGCGTCGATCCGGCGGTGTCCAAGTTTTTCTAGCTAGAGTATGGGCGGCGGCTGGCTGACGAGGATGTCAGTGGTGGTGTTGGTGAAGATGAAGTACGGTGGAAATACAACAGATGGACTAATTATTTTTTATAATAAGGGTAAAATTGTAAGTTTGCCTCGCGAGTGGACTGGATGTGTTAGAAGAATATTGGGTGGACTGAAACTGTTATAAAATAGCTATAGCGGACTCTATAGCAACTGACCCCTAGTTGTAACTAAGTTACTACAACAAGCCGATGCTTTTCCATCAATTCAAATATGAGACCTCTCCCATGGACACTATAACTCCCCTCCAGGACCACTTGCGCTAGAGTCCTGGACTGATTGGATTGGAATTCCCTTTTTGGTTTGATTTGTAACTCATCGAGTGTCATTGTCTCTACTTGTTCTCAACAACCAATAAACGACCAAATTTGGTAACTACTGCTACAGTAGAGAGGAAACGACACACACACACACACACATATATTTTTAGTAAAAAAACAAATTATAAGTTGGTGAACAATTTCATTGTGAAAAATGTTTTTTACTACAATTTTGAGCTTTACTAATTGCCTGTTCTTTTTACCTTAAACCTAAGTGCAGTAAATAAATACTTCTACACAAATGAATTGAGTCCTAAACATACTCGCTTGAACACCTTTAAGAAAAAAATTTGTTTAAAAATATAGTATGTAAAAATTTTAGTTTTAGTTTGGTATGGCCATTGTTGAACACCTTACTCACAAATATTTGAACACCTGACTCAAAAATATTTTATATTACACGTGATAAATTTATATCGGGTTTTGTTTGAACATTTATACGATGAATACTCACCAATCTTGGTAATTCATAACAGAATTCTTAATACACCAGTTCCAAATAAAGTGCACACTCTTTACGACAAAAATTAAGAAAATCAAGAAAAAAAAAGTATTATATTGATATCGTCCTATGACTTCTCTCAGAGCAACAATCAACTCTCTATATAAAAAAAATAAATATCCGTATGAACCTATTCGGCTTACAAATTCCTACAATATATATATATATATATATATATATATATTAATGTATTTATCCCTTGATTTAATTTTATTTGACCCAATAACATAGAATTCACCAAAAAAATTTGTGATATCTTATGTATTTTCATATCATCTGGCTTCATTATTCAAACTAATATATGCAAATTTTGTATGTGTATAAGAGTATTAGTTAGTAGAGCTAACAGAGCTAAGGTAAATGTTGATCATCCTCTCCAAAATTTATAGAGCAGCCACCGAACAATTTCATTATGAAAAATGTTTTTTTACAATTTTGAGCTTCACTAATTGTCTGTCCCTTTTACCTTAGGCCTTGTTTCCCAAACGATAAAATCAAGTTTTGATAAAATCAACGCTAGATTTTATCAAACGAGGAAAAGGTTTGATAAAATCTAAGATTTTTGAATGAGAAAGAGGTGCAAAAATATTAGATTTCAACGAACATCTTCCTCATTTGATAAAATCAAGTGTTGATTTGTCAATTATTGATCTTATCGCTTGGGAAACAAGGCCTTAAACCTTAAGTGTGGATAGGGATGTCCACGGACCGGCGGTTTTTTGCGGTTCCGGTTGGAATCGGAACCGAACCGTTAATAGCGGATTTTCATTTTCAAAACTCGCAACCGTCCGTGAGTGATGTGGTTGCGGATCGATTCGGTTGCGGATTGGTTAGATGGTTTGTAAAAACATGCGGATGAGAGCCGAAAAACATGTAAAACACATAAAGTCAACATGTAAAGCCATCTCCCATGAATCTCTCCAACGTTAATTATATTACTTGCCATAAGTAGGGTGTCCACGGACCGGTTCTTGGCTGTTCTAGTTGGGAACCGGAACCGAACCGCTCATGGCGAATTTTCATTTTCAACATCCGCAATCGTCCGTGAGTGATCCAGTTGTGGATCGGTTTGGTTTGGCGGATTGGGTGATCTGTTGGGCACTCCTAAGTGTGGTAAATAAATAACACAAATGAAACATACCCTGACTGTTTGGCAGGGGTATATAGGAGGGGGATATAGATTTCTCCCGGATATAGATATCTGGGTGGACCATATCCATTGTTTGTTACTCTTTTGTGTCCCAGATATAATTCTCCTAGGATATGTATATCCCACTGCAGGGTCCTTATCTTTGGACACCCCTCCCCCAGCCTAAATCTTATCCGGGCACCACATTACCAAAACACCCCCGCCCATTGTTCCTACGCACAAAGAGAGAGAAGAGGAAGAAGACCTTGACGAATTGAACGTCGACAATTCTGACGACAACGATTTAACCCATGACCGGAGCTGGGTTTGCGAAACAGAAATTGACTACGAGTAAACTTTGTTTATTCCATTTCAACACACAAATTTCAATAAAAAAAATCAAACACACCAAGCGTGAGAACCAATAGCCAATCTTTTGCATTACTTTGATTGTTTTTCTGTTTCCAAATTACAACCAACAGATTTCAGTACATGACGAGTACATCTCCGATTCAACAATTTTTTCCAAAAAAACGCAGAAGATAAGGTAAATAGAAGAAACCCAGAATTACAAACCCATTTCCAGTTTAAAAAAATAGAATTACAAACCCATTTCAGAGGAGAGATGTCAAAGATTGACTAGGGAAACTTTGAGATTCGTCAAAAAAATATTGGAGCTTGTTGACTGCCCAACGATTGGCGTCGATTTTGTGGAGGATTTGGAGGTTTTTGGAGGTGGGACGAAGGGGCAGAGAGAGAGAGAGAGAGAGATTGATGATTGCCAAGCTTAACCAAGGGCTGAGAAAAACACGTGGATCTCCAATTAGTTACAAATGAGGAATTAGCTTTAAAAAAAATTGTAAGTGCATTTCTTTGAAAGGGCAAAATAGAAATTTTACACAATTTTACTTTATCCACCCTCTCATATCCCCTTCTAAAAAAACTAAACAAACCAAGTAACTTTTTTATCATCCCTTCTTAAATAATCCCCACAAACCATATCCACTCCTATATCCCCCTCTTATTATATTCATCTTCTCCCCTTATATGTATATCCCTCTAACAAACATGGCGTGAGATAAAATAGGTGGCCTTTGCATCAATCATCCTCATTTCAGTTACCATCTCAATTCAAAAAGGATCACATTAGAGGCCATAAATGTAGGGGAAATAGGTGGCCTTTGCAAGTCATCAATAAAATTGTCAGGGGCTGATTTGGGCACCACGTATGTGTTTTCTAGTAGTTATCTCCAAATAGTAAAGTACTACTAATATTTTCCTAAAATATACTCCTGCACACTTGTATTTAAATAAAAAAAATCACTGGTAAATAATTACCAAAATTAAAAAAATCCAGAGAAACATTGCGTGTAATATCTTCCAGTCAGTGGGGCCCCACTCAGCAGCCCAACGGATAAAGCAAGCGGTAGACGAAAAACTCTCTTACGTGGGCTCCACCATTTCTCCCTACCCGCTTATCTCATCTTCCAAAGCATCAAAACTCCGAACCTACACCTCCCCTGTCACGTGGCCACCATCCGTAGCTTCGGATCTTGGCTCGTCTTCAGCCACTGTCACTAGTACGCTCCTTTTTCTTCTTCTCCCTCTTTCGTCTTCATTCAGCTCTCTCTCTCTCTCTCTCTCGACCTTAACCGATCACTCGTTTTTAGCCCGATGATCGAACCGAATTACTGAAATCAGATGATCGCGATTATCGGTTCGACTCCTCCTCCTCCTCTTCTTCTTCTTATGAATATATGAGTATACGTGCCGATATCTGAATATGTATATCAGCATATGTATTTGCGTACTTTCTGTTTCGGATGGACGTGTTTGACTGTTTGTTCTGATTATGCGTTTGTTTTTTATTGTCTGTTTCGTTTACTCAGTCGTTGTTTTTTCATCTTTGGTTTTCTTAGGAGAAATGAAAGAAAGTCGAGAATTCTTCAATTTCGTGAATAAATATAGAAGCTTTTAGCGATAGGTTCGCGAACTCTACTTTAGTCCACTACAGCAGAACTTGTAATTTCTTGATAAATAATTTAGTAATTTGGGTGCATAATTCTTTGAATTTCTCTGCACTGATTTGAAGAAGTAATTGAAATATTTAACTTGGTGCCAAGAAATTTGAAAAGTTGAGCGTGAAAGTACTTTATTTTTGTGATTAAAAAATTACGTGCGTGCGTTTTCGCAGAGAACTATAATTTTGGGATGGATTTGTTTTTTGGGTGCTTTTTCTTTTGTTATTATCAGCAGCCTCTTATTTTTTCCGTATTGTTCTTTCAAATAATCGGAGGGGATATCAGGTTAATGTCAATCAATTTCCCCTGTATCAATTTGAGTATTTAATCGGGTTTATTTGATTGCAAGGAAAGTTCCTTGAGGATGCATAATTCCCAGGAAAATTTCAACCAAGTTAGAATCCCAAAGTCACTTTAGCCGGTCATCTTTGCAAAGACGCTCTACAATTAAGCATGCTGGGTGCTTCCATGCATGCTTATTCCTACATGGCGAATGTACCACACAAATTGATTGTGGAAAATGTGTTCAATTATAGAGTGGGCTCAAAAGAGCACACAGACTTATTTGGAGTACTTGCGAAGTGTGTTAGAACTTAGAAATGTACATTTTGTTATAGACGAATGCTCCATTTCTCGTACTTGGATGTGGACACATCTTCACACGTTTGTCTATCCCTCTGCAATAATCACTTGGATACAAGTTTCGTGATCGAAAACATGTTTCCTAATCCATCCTTTCAGTACAACAATTATTTAATCAATTGCTGGCCTTAATGGTATACCTTTTCTCTCCGTCTTTCTTTTGGTTTTTGCAGAGTGGAGTGGAGTGTCCTGACCACTTGTGGTTCAATGGATCACTCTTGTTGTCAAGTGGAGTAATTTTGATATATACAACGTACGAGATCCTTGCAAGATGGGTGGAGCTTGTTCTAGGAAGCGAGACCAGCAGGTTGACGAAGACGGTGAAAATAGAGGAGTTTCTGGAAGATATTGCAAGAGTGGAAGTTTTAAGTGGTTAGGAAACTCATTATCTCGTCTTGCTATAGATAATGAGCTGGGAAAAGTACGGTGCCCCTCTCTTATGGAGTTGTGCATTTACAAGATACGAGAGGTATATTATGCTTGTGTGAGGTCTCAAGAGATTTAATATCTGTGCGACAATGTTAATTACAGTTCATAGCTGCATCTAAAGCCCCCCATGTCGCATAGTTGAGGGCAATAGATGCGGATATGGCAGATGACTGTAGATTTTGCCCCTTCTTTGTTCCTGATTATTCTTTTCCCATCTGTGTTATCAACAGGATATCAACAAGTTTAGTACCTTCTCCATGCTGCCAAGGGATATTAGTCAGCAGGTCTTCAATGAATTGGTGTACTCGCGAATTCTAAATGAGGTTTACCTTGAAGCTTTTAGAGATTGTGCTCTTCAGGTAATTACTGATTAAGGTTATAGAAGATTGTTCTTTTCATCATCATCTTCTTCTTCTTCTTTTTTTACTTACGGGTTAAAAGGGAACTCAAGAGGTGTATATTTTCATATGTCAGGATCTTGATTTGGGAGAATACCCAGGATTGAAGGACAGTTGGATGGATGTCATCTCTTCACAGGGGCCTTCTTTACTTTCTGTGGATCTTTCTTGTTCTGAAGTTACAGACTCTGGGTTGATTCTTCTCAAAAGCTGCAAAAATCTTCAGGCCCTGAATTTCAATTACTGTGACCAGATTTCAGACAATGGTCTAGCTCACATCAGTGGTATGTTTGATTTAATTGAGTATTCAAGTTTCTCTTTGGTTGAGAAATATCCACTGGTGTGATTTCATGTATGTGAATTTTGTTGAATACGGATACAATTGAAGAGGGAACAATTTCTCTTTGCAAGGCAACAAAAAAAGAGTAGAAGGGTAACAGAGGGAACAATTTCTTTTTATGTTTTACCAACACTGTTACAAGTTTTTGCCACCCACAATCTAGTCTCTCTGGGATCGATGTTCATAGAAATATCTATAGATCATATATGTGGAGACATATTGCTTCTTAATAAAAAAAAATGCGGACATGGTCGAATGGTTAAATTTCTCTTTGCCACGGAGAAGACGCAGGTTCAATTCCCACTACCCACCCCAAATTAATTTACTCAATCAGGTGATCTCAAAAGTTAGTCAGTTGCCCACAGGAGTAGCCGACTGAAGCTGTTCAATAAATTTTCCATGATATTCAAACATTGCTTCAACATGTGGAGAGATTTGTTTTTTAGTTTGTTTAAAATTTTGCATAAATTCACCTCTCCTAACCCATTTAGCTGAACAATAGGGAGAAGCTGCTGAGGCAAGCAGAACTTTGCAACTAGCTAGTTGGAATTTCCATGACAATTGTTACCTATTAGGCAGCTGAAGACTAGGGTCTATCCTAGAGATAAAGGTCCAAAGCCATCTGATGCTGATAGGATTGCTATTTTTTCAAATAGAAGCATGAGCTTAGGCTTTGCACTCATAGTTTTGTAGGCGTCGAAAGAGCTTGTCTGACTTTCTAAGAAATACACTTTCTTTTTTGGCTAGATTACAGATTTGGAAGTTGGTTTTGTAATAACTATCAATTGTTCTGATGGGATCCGGTGCATTAGAATAACTATCAATTGTTATGTGATGTGTTTGTGAAAGAGTGTAAATATTGTTAGATAGAGCTAGGGCCATCATTGGGTGCAATTAGGACTCCTCTGAAAAGATTGGTGCGCAAGTAAACTCATGTTATGTATCAATGACTCCATTCACCAAAATCGAATGCAAAAATCTTCAATAGGGTTCTCGTTGATTTCATCCTGTTAGTGCACTGGGTAGAAATCGTGGTTCATAAGGAGAATGGAGATAAAATGAAATTCGGTTTAACTTGAATGATTTGGCTTTGGGTTTTTCCTTAAGGCCGCCATCTGAACATTTTTGAGCTATGGGCCTAGGGCATACCATTTTCCCACGTATCTATCTTTCATCTCCTGTGTCTATTTCCTTTCTTCTTCATCTATTGTAATGGGCTTGAATTAGCATGTGAATCGTCTCACATTTTTTGTGAGAGGTCTTTTTATGTTTTATGCTATATGTCCGGTGAAAATTTTCAGGTCTGTCAAACATGACAACTTTGAGTTTCAGAAGAAATAATCAAATTACTGCTCAAGGACTGAGTGCCTTTGCTGGCTTAATTAACTTGTTGAAGTTGGATCTTGAGAGATGTCCTGGCATCCGTGGTGGACTTGTTCACCTCAAAGGTTTGTTCTTGCTCAAATTGCTATGTCCTGAAAGTGAACTTCCATTACCTTCCTGTTGGATATCTTCTCTATTTGGTGTTGTCAGACTTGTTCAAAAATCTGGCAATACCAGCATCATTGATAGAAGAAGTCTGTTTAAAAGCAATAAACTTGAAGAGTTTCCTAATTTATGTGACTTGCTTCGAACATGACGAGAATCATAATGTTGTAGGTAAAATATGCTGATGATATCTGTATTGTTGGCTCTGTTAAGTTACCTACTCTCCCAAAAGCTTAAGCTGTTAGAAAATGGGCCCAACAATGTCTATAAAGCTATCTAACACCCTCCCTTACGTGCAATGCCATCTTGCATGTGGAGATGCAATTTTTTTGAGATAGAGCAGAACAGAGTACGAATGGGAGAAACAAAATGCAAACAGAGAGACTTGAACCCAAGGCCTCTCGCAACCAAAACTCTAATACCATGTTAAGTTACCAACTCTCTCAAAAGCTTAAGCGGTTAGGAAATGAGCCCAACAATGTATATCAAGCTATCTAACAGACTCAACCTCAAGCATTGTTTTGTTTTCTTTCGTATAGTTTGGATTTCTCTAGTAGTGTAAAAAGAAATAGCAAATCAGATGGGACTTTCTGGGTAGTAGTAGTCATGTGGAGATGCCTACCAACTCACTATTTAGTACTAGTGAGGGTAACAAACTAACAATCATTTTTTTTATTTGAGTTGTTTTCATGTTTTTTTCATTTGTGTTATATTTTCTTGGAGATATTATGTGAGGAGCTTCATGGACTACTTGTATGTGGTGTTGGACATGGATTAACTCTCTCACGAGTTTATTCTTCTTTTGGGATTTGACTAGACTAGTCACTAGAATAATACAAAATGCACATGGATCGTCAGCTATGCTAAGTTTTGACTGTTTTGGAAATATGAATAAATCATCAAGTAACTGGCTTGTGTATGAATGACTTATTTTGCAGGTCTAACGAAGCTTGAGTCTCTTAATGTCAAATGTTGCAATTGCATAACAGATGCCGATATGAAGCATCTCTCAGGTATCTCTCTCACTGTGTGTGTGTGTGTGTGCGCGCGCGCGCGCGCGTTTTGTTTATTGTTGTACCTGATTTGGGGTATGTTAGAGCTTGTCCCACATCGGTTAATAATCACCACCAAAACTAGTACATGAGCATGGACGGGCCTCTCTACTCATTATCAATTGGTTTTGAGTAAGATGCTTTAGCATGGTATCAGAGCTAGGCGTTTGGACAAGACTCTATGTTGTTGATAGTTGGTTCCCCCTTTGTTTGTCGTTGAAGGTTGATAATTGTTGTATTTGTTGAATTGTTTGTTAACCTCACCATGTGGGAGTCAAGATCGCACGTGCGGGGAAGTCTTAGAGCTTGTCCCACATTGGTTAATTATAACCTCCAAAACTAGTATATGATCCTGGGTAGCTTCTCCATTCATTGCCAATTGGTTGTGAAATGGACGCTTTATCAGGATACAATAATATGCTAGTCTCCTGCAGTTTTAGAAAATTGTATGTTCATACTTCGTTACAGGATTTACAAAGTCCTCGACTATTTCATTTCATCCGCTGAAAAATTACGTGGTCCACTAATCATTAGAAAGGGATTTTATTTCTTTGGTCTTTGTTTTGGATTAATTTTATGTAAAAGACATCCTGTATGTTTCTGTTTCCTACCCTATTTGACCAACTGGAGTTACAGTACAAAGGTCCTCTGACTGCTCACCTCCGAGGTGTGTTTTTCTTTATATAGTTTTAGAATTTATTTTTCTGTTTCTGTTTCTGTTTCTTTTCTTTCTATTTACTTTATTATTGGTTGTTTGGGGGGTTGCTGGTTTGGTTTCGAGTGATTATGAAATTTCTCTCTCTCTGTAGTTGTTAGATTCAGACACATGAGGTTGACATTAGATTTTAACTTTGTCGAACTTATTCATTTACTTTGGGAGCAATGTGGTATATAGTCATGGGGGAGCCGTGAACATCTGAATGTGCGATCGTTGTGCGAATGGTCCAGTCATCTGTCTTGCTATTTCATTATTTTTTCAGGACTTACCAACTTGAGAGAGTTACAAGTTTCTTGCACTAAGGTTTCAGATCGTGGTTTCACTTATCTAAGAGGTACTTGCCTTTTCTTTTGAGCTCTATCTTGTTCTACATAATTATCTTCATGATAGTATTTTTGAGTGAAGGGCAACCCAGGCGACACCGTAAGGTTGCCCCAATGTGACCTGCTAGTCGCGGGTTTGAGTCATAGAAACCTCATTTCCTCTTGCGAGGGTAAGGCTGAGTACATCCAACCTTCCCCTTGACCTGCGGTAGCTTCATGCAATAGTTTCTGAGTGGTGGGCAGTGTCCTTGATAAAGCGTCGTTTTGACTTTCGAGAATCATTTTATGTGCATAACTTGTAATTAGAAATTTGTATTCTTACTTCGTGGCTCTTAGTTTTCAAACTCGTTTGAGAATTTGGTTGAAGTTTCTTGCTCTTCCATAAAATCATTTTGCTTTCACCTTGTGTGTTTGTGTGTGAGAGAGATTCTTGGTGGCTCTCAGTCTTCAAACTCGTTTGAGAATTTGGTTGAAGTTTCTTGCACTTCCATAAAAATATTTTGCTTTCACCTAGTCTGTGTGTGTGTGTGTGTGATTCTTACTTGGTGGCTCTCAGTTTTCAAACTCGTTTGAGAATTTGGTTGAAGTTTCTTGCACTTTCATAAAAATATTTTGCTTTCACCTGGTCTGTCTGTGTGGGTGGGTGGGTGCGTCTGTCTCTCTGTCTCTCTCTGGTGCTGTGTGTGCTCACCTTTATTACTTCTCATTGATGTGTATGTTAAATCAGAAGTGTACTTGAGTGATTGGAGATAGTTAACAATAAAGTGTGCTCACCTTTATTACTTCTCATTGATTTGTATGTTAAATCAGAAGTGTACATGAGTGATTGGAGATAGTTAACAATAAAGTTGGTACAATAAGATTTGGATTACTAGGTTATAGAGGTCGTCGCGTTAGCCATTCACGTTAGGGTGGCTACTAATGCATATGGTAAAAGAAAAGTGGTAGTGCGACTTGCTTTTCATAACTCATGAATATCACTGCTTTGAGAAGTTTTAGAGATGAGTTCTTTTCATTTAGAGCGGCTATCAACATGCTCTAGGAATTTTTGTTAGCACTCGCATTGGAAGTACCCCTCCTTCCTGACCACCTTGCATTTGCTTGTGTTCCTGGCAGATCCATTGCCGTAGTAAGCCTTTTTTCATCATTTCCTTGAGCCGTAGTAACATGGGTGTGTCTTGTTTGAGTTGTATCTAAATAGTCAGTTAATAGGTCCATTGAGACCCCAATTTCACCTTCTGTCATGGTCAGTTTTAATTCCATGCTTTATTGGTGTTATAAAGTCAATCAAACATTGTCCTCAATATTTAGGTTTCTGTGTGAATTTCAGGTTTGAACAAACTCTCTCTATTGAACATGGAAGGTTGCCCTGTTACTGCAGCGTGCTTGGAGACTCTTGCAGGTTTCAGTGAGCCTTTGCTTCTCTTCTAATTTTGGAGTTAATTTTTTTTTTTTGGCCGGCCTTCCAAATTCCAATTTAGGAAGAATTGTAGTTATGTTATTGGACATTCTATTCAATCCTCCGGTCTCTGGGAGGAGGCTATGTGATGGAGGAAAAGAAATATTGGCGCTGACTTGTATATTACCTTAATAGCGATGGAATTTGTTTTAGAGCAATTTTTTGTGTATTTTTCTTGGGAGTTGAATTAGCCACGCCTTAAAAGTGCAACATTAATTAGGGAAATATTTTTGTAACTCGTCGGTTGGTTTCGTCAGATGCCATTTTGAATAATTAGTTTTGTGCAGCCAGGACATTAAAAAGGTTTTGCTGTCAATAAAGCATATTTATTTATTGGGGAATGTTTTCTTCTTGAAACTGTCTTCTGATTTTCAGAGAAGTGGATTGTTGTCATGCATGCCATGGCCCCTTTTTAAAATTCAACTATATTTTTGGTACTAATGTAGTTTCCAACTTGTTTTATGCAGCTCTTCCTGCCCTCTTTTACTTGAACCTAAGCAGATGTAATTTACCTGATGATGGTTGTCAGAAGTTTTCGGGTTAGTTACATGCCAACCTTATATTAGTGTTAGTAGTGGAAACATCTTTTAAATTAAGATGGTCATTACTATCTCTAATGTCATGTGGAAACATCAAAGGTCACCTTCACAACAGTAAGGTAACCTTCTGTGTGTTATGTTTCTGCAGGGCTACAGAATCTGAAAGTTCTAAATATGGGATTCAATGAGATAACTGATGCCTGTTTGGTCCACCTGAGAGGTGTTTTTTCCTCCTTGTATTTACATTTAAGCTCGATAACAGAATGAAAAACATTAAATTTTCCCTCTCGTGGGTTTGCCTCCCTGTTTTTCTTCCCCCCAAAGTTGCATAACGTGCATGCTTTTTTTGTGGTTTGGTTAAGGGAGATTTTTTTTTATATTGACTCCACATGCAGCTTGACCTAGTTTTCCTCATTGTTTGGGAGATACTTTCATACTATCAGATACGAATAAATTAATGTCTGAAGTATACGGTTTCGGTTTGAGTAGCTGGGCTCGAATTTATTCGTCCGCTCTTGCTTGAAGCAGGTTTAACGAATTTGGAGAGCTTAAACCTGGATTCATGCAGGATTGATGATGAAGGCCTGGTTAACTTGGCAGGTCATTCTTACTCCATCACTATTTGTTTTATTTGGTTCCTCTTGTCCATGTTACACTTTTCGTGGCAGTTTTGTTTCACTCAAAAGTGAGTAGAATCTTACATGTCTTAACTTGAAAATGTAAATTGCATTTTGACTTCCATTTTCAGTGGGTTTTAGCATTATCCACCTTTTATGGAAGTTTTAGCCTTGTTTGAACTTACATGCCAATATATTAGGGAAGAGAGATGCCAATATATCAGGGAAGAGAGATGCCAATATATCAGGGAAGAGAGATTCCAAAACCTAAAAACCAATAGGTTGCCGTATATGAGACTTCTTTGAAAATAATGATGCAACCACTGCCGAAAATACCGTCAAACCTGGGGGAAGGGAGAGTGGCAAAACTCTGGAGCATGGATGAGATTGGCTGGTATGATCTGGGAAGTGAGAGATTTAGCCTCTCTTAAGTCGAGGAGGGTCATATACACCTATCTAACTTTCTAGTAATGATTACATCACAGGTGTGGGAATACTTATCAGGTACGGTTGGTTAGAGACATCTCATCAAGTTAGGTAGAACCTCACTTGACGCATGGAAAATGTGTTGTGGCCTCCTCTAGCCTCTCATGCCTCCAGGATCTCTGGTTGCCGGGCACATACTATGCCTGAGGCCTCTTTGACTTGGGTTATTTGCCATTTAGGAAGTTAAAATCAGACAATGCGTGCACGGCAATGGGCAACCTGCAGTTTACGAGTTGGAGGTACCATGTTCCATATGTCTAGCATACTGGGCACTTCGCCGTTTAGTTGATGTGGTCCACCATGCTATCATGGTGGTCACCCTGATGGTGATGATAGTCATTAGTTAGGAGTTAGGAGTAATACAGCATGTACCAACGTTAATATACAGAGCAATCAGATTCAGAACCAACATGCACTTTTTCTTTTCTCCATAAACGGTGGTCTTCCATACATCTGGCCCTTATTTTTTTTATTCTAGTTCTCTGTACTTGTATACATGTACTCTCTCTCTCTCTCTCTCCATGTATATAATTCTTCGATGGATGCTGTTTCCTTAGATGCTTATTGTTCGTTTTCTGAAACCTAGGCCTTCGACTTTTGCGATGTTTGGAGTTGTCTGATACTGAAGTTGGAAGCAATGGCCTCCGCCATCTCTCTGGTTAGATTCTTCCTCTACTTAATACTCCCTCCGTCCCAATTTTATAGTCCCTCGTTCCATCCTAACTGGATAAAAAATCGATTATATCTTTCAATCGGTAATACATTTTATATGCAATATTGATCTTGTTTGATAGATCTTAATTTAATCTAATAAACAAAGTTTTCAAAATCACCTAAAACATTGTAGATTATAAGATATAACACTTTGAAAAGTGGCACGAACTCCCAAAAGGGACTATAAAATTGGGACGGAGGGAGTACTATGCAGCCGACAAAGACTCCAATAAGAATATGGTATTTTGATGTGCTGGGAATTTGATTTCTCTTTCTTCGGGCACTTTGACAACCCCTCTTTAAGGTTTCCATTGAGAATGATGTGTGCGCGTCTGATATTTTATGCATGGTACTAAGTGTTTTATGTTTGTTTCTGGTGTTGAATTTTATGTATGAGTAAGGTCGTACTGGTGAGGATACATGATTGATGTTTAGTTGTTTCAGTGGGGAATTGGTCAAGTTTCATCTGTGCATCAAAGATGATGTTGTGTAGCCACAATGACTGCAGGCAATTGGTACATGCATTCCTGTTTGCCTGGCTAAGTAACATCTATGTGGAAAACACCACACACACTGATGGGCCAAAAATACTATATCTAATGACTCCATGTACAACTTTTTCAGTTTATTCTTTCTTATTTAGATCTGTATGTGGTGATGATGTATGTTTGCATGTGACCGTGAGACTTGTTTAATCTCCAGAGTCCATGTATAACTTGCTAAAGTTAATCAACTTTTTTCTTCATGAGCTGAGCAATAGGGATGAATGAAGCCTTTAGTAATTTAGACAAGGTGCGAAGGAATGTCTGTAATTTGGATATACAAAGTTTTGCACACCTGCTCCTGCAGGAACCTGCCATTTTTCTTTTTCGTGTGGAGTGTACAATTTGTGTTATAGTTATGGTAGTCATTCTCCCTCACAAGTCCAATGTTTGCTTGGAATTGAATACAGCAAAATATCTCTTTAATCAGTATTGCTCTCTTTTTTTGTTGGTAATACTCCTTTTTTTTTACTGATCTCTTTTGTAGGTTTGACTAATCTTGAAAGTTTAAATCTGTCCTTTACTGTTGTCACTGATGGTGGTTTAAAAAAATTGTCTGGATTGTCATCGCTCAAGTCACTAAATCTGGATGCCCGCCATGTTACTGATGTTGGGCTTGCCGCTCTCACAAGTATGTGTGTTTGAGGTGGTGTTGTGTTTCGGTGCATGTTTTAGAGAGTTGCCAATTTTCTTTCTACGGCTGATCAATTTGGTAGGAACCCTCCATATGTGATTTGCAAGCATGTATGTTTCTTTTCTAGTGGAGTTTTAATGATCGTGATTACTTTTCTTTCGTGTCGACTTGATGCTATATTCTCATCTGCAGTAGTAGTGTTGGACTGCTGATCAAACTTCTAAGGAACGAATTCTTATGTTCTGATTTAAGGGGAAAAGAAAAAAGAATTCTTATGTTGATTTTGGCTCCCATAGTTGCACGATAGATGGATAATAGACATCATATCCGGTGTCATAATCTTAGCAGTTGGAAAGTTGATGTTCTGTATGAATTTCAATGTGAGAATTATGGAGAACCATACAAATGGATTTTTTTTTTGTTTTTAGTGCCTGCTTGAGGAAATTTCTGAGAGCAAATTATGGGATTTTCGCTTCTAAAAATCTATCAGTGGAGTGTTTGCTGTAGATTCTAGAAGTAGCTTCTAAAATCAGCAGCTTTTCTGAAGCTATTTTAAGGCCTTAAAGCTGATTTTTAGAAGCTACGATTTGGATGCCTTTATTGATTCTGAGAAGCTGTGAATAGTGCAAAGACAAAAATATTTCTTGCCATTCTAACAAGTATCTGTTGGTCAAGGACAAAATAACTAATCCGTAGTGAAAAGTTTATTTTGCAGCTTTTTCAACATACACTAATCTTCAGCTTGTGTAACATTTAATGCTACAATTCAATGCTGCAGCAAACAGTCTTCACAGCAGTCAACAATCTTAAATCTAAAATCTGAAGCAGTCAACAATCTAAAATCTAATAAACACCCCGTTAACAGTGAATTGTAACTTTACCCTCTTTTCGTTTGTCAGGGCTATGTCGGTGGCAGAAACTTGTTCATCTTGTTACATGATGTTTGATGAATTTCTGGATGACTTCGATCATGTATGATGGTTGAATACCAAATTATAACGACATGATGATATTATGGGGTCTGCATTCCATTAGTGATTCAGTGCCTGGTTCTACATTATTCTTTAGTGTTTCTTATTTGACAAGTTACGGATTTTGAACCATGACATGGGCTAGTGCCATGATAGAATTTGACATTTCATTTGTAGAGTAGGAAATATGGAAAGTTCAAGAGAGCAGGTAGTGATCTCCATAAATCAAACTGTAAAGTTGAAACCAAGGGTGGTGGCTGGTATGGTTAATGCTAGGACGAAATGTCAGTAAGGTTTTCCTGGGAATTTTTTTTTCTCTAATTATTTCTGGCCTTCTCTTTTCCTCCTTTCCCCTGACCATGCCAAGTGACACCTGGTAGGCTTTCTGCCAAACTCTAGCCACAACCATGGCGAAATCCATCTTCTCTTTCTCAAGTTGTTAGGGAATCCATTAACGTACTCGCGTGTCTCACAGAAAGTATCACTTTTTCAAGACTTGGTAAGGAAGGAAATAAGAATTCATGGTCCTATGTGATATAATTTTGACGTGCCAGTCATAATTTACCTTTTTTCCTACTAGAAGCTGATACAGCATCGTCGGCCATTCCTGGATACTTTTGCCAACTGTATGCTTTGGCATGTGAGCAACACAGCTTGATGCTTACCAACTCATCAGGTTCCAGTTTTAGCAGGGAAAAAGAGATGCTTTGCTGCCCTAATCCTTGTTGGCCTGCTAGCTGGGGGAGAATACATGTCCACTAGCTAAATGTTGCATGAATTCGCAGTGGAATGGTACTCATTATGGCGGAATAATCTTTCCAATTACCCTTAGTACCTAACGTACCCCTTTTTATCTGTTAACAGTCAAGTAGTCAATTTACTCGTCACTCTTCAGTAAGCTGGGGGATAATGCATGTCCGCTAGTTAAATGTTGCATGAATTCGCAGTGCAATAGTAGTCATTTTGGTGGAATAATCTCTCTAATTACCCCTTAGTACCTAACCTACCCTTTTTTTTTATCTGGTAACAGCCAAAGAGTCAATTTACTTGTCACTCTTCAGTAAGCACAGCTCATGTTTCCCTTTGGTATTGTTAGCTTCTGATCCAAACAAAATGCTAGCAGCTCTCTCTCTCTCTCTCTCTCTCTCTCTCGTAATGATGTGTACATTAACATGCTTATCCTTTTGTTTGTCTTTTTTTTTTTTTTGGCACTTGTTTACAGTCCCTTAGTTCAAATCTGCTAGATGCACGTTTCTCTAACATGAGAGCATTGAATTTGCTGCCTTTTCCCTGCAGGCTTGACTGGATTGACTCATTTGGATCTTTTTGGAGCACGTATAACAGATTCAGGAACAAACTATCTGCGGAGTATGTTCAATTTAACTTCTGCTAGTAAACATGTTCGGCTTTGTATTTCTGACAGTAACCTCCATCATAACCAAATGCTTGACTTTGCCCTTTTGTTTATGTCCTTTCCATGGTTTATGAAACTTTTTTTGCCTGTTGAAGCACAGATAGGTGATTGAAAACTTTTAACGTTGGGCTACATAACGCTTTTGAGCTGCTTCCAATATTTTTAAGATCAGAAATCTCTCTCTCTCTCTCTCTCTCTCTCTCTCTCTCCATTTTTTGATGGGGTTATAGAGGTTTGACCAGTCTTGAGATTCTCTATTAAATAATTTTTTTTCCTCTTTTCCATAAATGCTACTGGTTCCGATATCCTACTAACCGATAATAACATAAAGTCAACTATACCAAACAAGTCGTCTGTGCAACGCTTGCAAAGTAATGTGGACTTAGGTTTTGGTAGCATTTACCATCTGATTATTTGGTTCCTTTCGTATTGACTCAGGCTTTAAGAACCTTAAGTCCTTGGAAATATGTGGTGGAGGACTAACTGATGCTGGTGTGAAGAACATCAAAGATCTTCCATCCTTGACGGTGCTAAATCTCACACAAAACAGCAACCTTACCGATAAAACTTTGGAAATGATTTCTGGTACCCTTCTTAAACTAAGCTTCATTGTCCAGGTTACCGTCTTTTCTCAATAGCTTACAAAAACTGTCCTTCTGTATGGACAAGCAACTGGTGCTATTAATGATGGTTTTAAATCCTCAAATCTGATCTTTCTGCCTTCTGCATCTTTTCCCCTTTTCTGTTCATACGTTCTGCCTTTTTCAATGCAGGGATGACGCAATTGGTTTCCTTGAACGTTTCAAACTCTCGCATAACCTGTGTGGGGTTGCAGTACCTCAGGCCACTAAAGAATCTGAAGTCGCTTACATTGGACTCATGCAAGGTGACTGCAAGTGATATTAAGAAGCTTCAGTCAAGTCACCTCCCAAATCTAGTAAGCTTTCGCCCCGAGTAATTATCCGGAGGAAAAGAGTTCTGTAAATAGCTAGTCTGAAATGGAGGGCTGCTGCTCTGTTTATATGAAGTCAATAATAGAGTGGGAATCCATTTCAATTGTATATGAGGGTTGACTTGAGTATGCTTTGTTTACGGTTCTGATGGGAGGATAGGAAAGTTTCTTTATGTGCTGCATGTGAAGCTTTCTTTTGTATCTGATGCCTGGTACGAAAGAAAAATGTAGAGAAAGCTTCCTTGGCATGGTCTTCAAATGCACTTCCTCGGAGCTGTGGTAAATAATTTCTATTGGGATGTAAGTGTACATATTGTGGGAATGTAATTTGGATGATTTCATCTGGACTGTTTGATGCAGGCCAATATTGGAAGTATTTTAGGAATATAAGAAAATCGAGATTATTCTCATAATTGTTTGTTCAAGGAGGGAGTACCTCTAGTTCAGACAAAATTCGTGATTGACCTTATTGCTCGTTCTTATTTCAACACGCCTCCTGGCATCACTGTTTGTCATGATTCTTCTGCTATCGAAAAATTATTAATGTTGCTTCGGCTATCGAAAAAATATCAATGTTTTGCGGATTTTTTTTTCTTGTTTGATTTAATGTACGTTTATATTAAGAGTAGGGTTGCTAAACGAGCCAAATAGTAGAGCATTGCTCAAGCTTTGTTTGAACTTTTTTTACACTTGCTTAAGCTTGGCTTGAGCCTGACATTTTTTTGGAACCATCTGATCAAGTTCGGCTTACATTTGAACTTTTGCGATCAGGCCAGGCTTGGCTTGGCTCTGACTGGTGAAATGTACTAAGCCGTAGGGATTGGAATCGTAGTAGGTAAAAGGGTTGTCAGATATTATATCTTTATTCTATTTATTAATTGACTTATTTTTTTATAGATTGGTCCTTCGTTCCCGAGCCTATTGAGCCATACATTCATGTGCACAAACTATAACGGGTTGTTCAAGTGCTATTGGCTTAGGAATTTTTGGGCTTTGCCTTTCTTCAAAAAAAAAAATTTTCGTTTGTCAGCTTTGCGTCAAATTTTTGGTAATTATAAGTTCGTCTCCAAGTGAGGATTTGAAAAAATAAAAAATTATGAGAATTATCCAAATATATTTTGGGAAATATCCAACAAAAGCTGTCGTTCTATACTTTTTTCGCGGATATTTCTCAAAACATTTGGGTTAAAGTCATAATTTTACCCAATTCCGATTCCCCTCTGAGATTCGAGACAACTCAATAGCCACCAAAGCTTTGATGCAAAATTAAAAAAGCAAAAAAATTGAACAATAACGAAACAAAAAAAAATCTTTAAGCCAATAACACTGGAATCTTTTTGCTTATTCAAAAGGTCCAAAAAGATACTCCAATTTTTAGCAAGGTTAAAGCCGTTGATAATAAAGTTTTCAAAAATAAATAATTTTACCATTGAAGCAATAATCTTTTCTGAAAGGGTTGGAGCCACTACTCTGAAAGACCCATATAAAGCCAAACCCCCCACACTACTCTCTCTCGAAAGATATTCTAAAGTCTTTTTTTTTTTCCCTTTTATCCACTAAACTATGCATATTTTTTCTATGTAGTTTCTAAACTAAAAAATGTATCTATTTCGTCCCTAAACTATTCAATTCCCTTCCATTTGGTCCAATTGGTTTTTAGTACTAAGCTTCCTAGACGGAAAATGCCTCATGTCGTGCGCGTGTGATTATAACTCTAATGGGAGGGTTAAAAATGTCGTCCCACCTTCCACAACAAGGAAAAAAACAGAGTACAACCCTTTCCGACCCTCTTTCTTCCTCATCCCTAGGTTCCACCATGACTTCTTCCTCTGAAATCACCTAAAATGAGTATCCTACATGCATATGTATGTAGTACCGCATGGACATGAATGAGCCGAAAATGTGCTTGAAACCCATTGATTATGTAGAATTGTAGAAAGGGCTAGCTTGACCCGCCTCACCACTACAATATGTGGTGAGAAAAAGGCTTGAAGTACTACGTGGCAGAGCCAATGAATTTTAGTTCTAGTCCCTAGAGGGACTTGAATGACTTGAATCAGTTTTCTCTTTATCACTTTATGTTTTTTCTGAGTAATGGGCTAAGATCATATTCAAAACCTCTATTCTGCTTCATTTCTTGACGATACTTTTTGTTTTTTTCATGTCTGTCTTAATTATTCTTACCCATTGCACGTATAACCCAAAATTCCATTTTATTTTACATTACTGATTTTTTTTCAATTCAATCCTTTAATCGTTCAACTTTTATTGACAAGATATCGAATTGGTAAATTTCATTCAATCCTCAGAAAGAAAACTCCAATGTTGCAGGTGCATTTATTTCGATCAAAATCACTGGCAGGACATATCGGTCAACATGAACCCAGTGGTGGAGGTGAACAACACACACAAGCAGGACATATCGGTCCCCCCTGAAGAAGCACAAGAAAGAAACAAGAAATTATGTTTAAACAAAGATAAGAAAGAAACAATAAATCAAAATTCTGAAAAGTTGCTTCTTTGGTGTTGTTTTCAGATCCTGTACATGTTTTGTTTCTTCAAAAAACTTCTTGATGATAACAAACCGTTTTTTAGAAGATTTGGATTCTCCCTTATCAACCAAGGAGATTGGTTAGACCTCGCGGGCTTGTCATATAACTGTTTCTAAGTTGAAGGGCCTAAGTGTACGTGCTGGCATAAATCTACAACAAATGCATGGTTATTGAATCAATTTGATGTTTCGTGCAATCCAACCAACAAAATAGGTTACGCAGTTACCCACAGGGCCCAATTGGACCATTAAGCCCGAAAGAACAGCCCACTTCTCTTCTTGAAAACAAAAGTTAATGAGTTTGGGCTCTACTTTTTGAATACTCTTCGTATGGTTTTTTGGGTCATTTTGTACTAAATTTTAGTAATTTGGATACAATTTTAACATCTCATCGTTCGGATTAATGAGAAGAATCGAAAAAGTATAAAAGTATAAAATTTGGATACAATTTTAACATCACATCATTCGAGTTGTTTGAATTGAAAGTCCGAAGTCCATGGTTGGTTTGGAAATTAAGAGTTTCATTTTTCTCTCCATGAAGATTTTCAATGTTCATTACGATATTCAAGGACTTTTTTCAGGATAGGCTTATCTCTGGTCGACTTAGTGAATGAGACCGTGCAATCGGGCTGGGAGCTTCAACTAGTCCTCGACTCATTAATTCTTTTGTAGAGCTTGTCATATAAATCCTTCAAATAATAATAATAATAATAATACGATCCCATGACCGTGGGGTCCCAGCGATTTCAGCAAATTTTGGGGGGGAAAATGAACAAAAAAGTATTTCTATTTTGTAGCATACGGTGAAATCGTATGGTAGATATAATTGGATAAAACAACTACTAGTATTTTTTATGATGGATTTTTACAATATTGTATTCTGAAAATAATCAGTTTGAATCATTGGAAGAGAACAAGCGACAGCCTGGCTGACCCATGCCTCTCTCATTTTTTTTTCTTCCATGTCGCATTCATTATGGCTGACTGTTGGTCCCATGCCTCTCTCATTTGGGCACATCCTGATCCGATTGGAATGATTCAAGTTGTTCATGTTATTGGACACGTCGGTTAAAGAATTCATTCTAATACTTAATCTAAGATCACTAATAACCTAATCCAACAAGATTTGTTAGAATATGTGGACGGTCATACAAATAGATTGTTCGATTTTGCAAGAGAAATGTGTTAGTTCGGTTTGTTAACCATATTCAATTATTTTTGGAGTATTTTTTTATGAATGATACACTACTTGTCCAATAAAAAGAGTGACTTCAATCATTGGAGTCAAGTTCCCCGCAATCCATATGCATACCGCGTAAAAGATGACTCTAAATATTTTACTCTCTTCGTCCCAAAATGATAGTTCGGTTGTCAAACGATAGTTAAAAATAATGTATGAAAAAAGTTTGTACTTTTTCTTTAAAAAATGTATTATATTTAACTTATCGTTTTGCAAACCGAACTATAATTTTGAGACGGGAAGTAGACAAGTAGTGCATAACTTTTTTCATACATTATTTTTAACTTATTATTTGCTAACCGGACTATCATTTTGAAACGAGAAGTAGACAAGTAGTGCATAATGATGTTCAATACATCTCCACATTCAAGCGTGATCCATACACAACTCGCGGCGTCGATGCGTGGCGGCGTCGCTAGCCATGGTTGCCGTTTTCTCTTCCAGTCTCTTTCCTCTCTCCGGTGTCTGAATCTCCTTGCCTCCGGTGTGATTTTTGGGTTTCACCGGTTTATGCCTAACGGTGATCGGCTCGCATTTTTTGGATCGGGGCGTTGGATCTGAGTTTGGTGGTGATGCGGCTCTGGTTCGGCACTATGTTTGGTGTCCGGAAAATTTCAGTGTGCTCCTTGTGTCTCCGGTGTAGACTGTTGGGTCTCTCTGGCTTGGTGCCTAACAGCTAATGTATGCAGCGACTTCTGGATTTTTTCGGGTTCTGGACGGTGGTGTTTTGGGCCAGCCATGGTTGGCGTGTGTGAGGCGGAAGGCGGATGGCGGGGGGTCTTGGGCAGAGGTGGCGCTGGTGTGTTGGGCATGGTTGGATCTGCTGGAGCTTTGGGGATGATGGTGATGGTAGGCACGGGTGGCAGTGCAAACGACGTGCGGAGTGGGGAGGCGGACAGCGGCAATGAAGGTCAAAGGATGATGGGTGGCTTGGTGTAGCCTATTGTGGAGGATTCTTGGACAACAACAGGGGCTTGTTCCCCGGGTCTCCGGCGACGGCTCGTCTTTTTACAGGTGGTCGTGGAGCGATGGGCGTGGCAGCGATTTCGATGGTGATGGTGGCATTCATGGTGCAAGAAGCAGTTTAGGGTTTTCTTGTTGGGCTTGGCCCATTTTATTTGGGCATTTTTAGGCCTTTGGGGGTTTATGAGTTGTTTATTGTATATCTGGTTTTTTTTTTGCCCATTGGGGTTTTAGGCTTTGGCTTGCGGTGTCCATGATTGGTTCCTTATCAATCATTGATTTTGGGTCTCGGTTAGGGCATTTTCTGCTGTTGCTTTGTCCTTTCAGTCTTGTATTTATTTCAAGATTAATGAAATCTTTTTGCCTTTCAAAAAAAATTAAATGAACTAATAAATAGCAAATCCGAGTGTTCCAGAAAGCTACATACGCCTTTGACCATGACCAATCTTCAGTCAATCTTGCGGTGGAGTCAAACTATGGAAAATGAGTACAACCAGACAGTACAGAGGCCCACTATACCCAAGGGAAAGGAAGAGAGAAATGGACAAAAATATTCGGAACAATCTTCACTAATACTATGACAATTATGATGGTGTTTTTTTTTTTTTTTTGTCAATCGATAGAAGAGAAATCAATTACATTACATATGAAGTACAAAGTATCAATTCGGGACATTATATGAATTGTGAGAGTCTATGAGATAACCAAGCCCAACAACTTAATCAATACAAGAAATAAGCCTGTTACAGGGTAGAAACAAAGAAAGGAAAAACCCTTTCACGCAGACAGAGAGGTTCAAACTCCTGACCTCCTAATGAGATGCAAGAGCCCTGGCCAACTGAGCTAGCCCCGTTGGTTCAATTATGATGGTGTTCCAAGGAGATACATTTTGTTATGTTTCTAATCTCTGTGTTTCACTACTGTTATCTGTTTTTCATCAAAACATTACAAGGTATGAATGCAACAATAAATGATACAAGAGCTCACTTCTTCTTTTTTGGTTCAACAAGTAACAGTCACAAAGTTAAAATGACTACTCCTAGATCGTATGAAGACATGGCAATTACTAGAAGGCTAACAAAAATGAATACCACAATACAAGAACTATTGCATGCCTTCCAGGCTTCCAAGTTCATTTTCCACAACCGAGAACTAATGTTCGGCTCAAAAGGTAAGAAGTTGAACATCGTCTGATCAAGAATTGCTATCTCCACCGAAGATGGAACTATGCAAGCATGAATGTTACCAAATTGTAACCTGAGCCTTTCTAATAATCTCATGGAGAGTCGTACAAATTCGCAACTTCCTCTCCAATTCCGCTATAAGATATGGGAGACTATTGTAGCAAACAGCCTGTAAGAAAATGATTATCACAACATCATCTTACCTTGCTAATGTATGTCCAATAGGTACACAATAAACACACAAAAAAAACACATTTCGATACACCTTTTACACTTTTTAATACACTTTCACATATTTTTATACACTTTTAACATATTTCAATATAGTTTTTTAACCTTAACGTGTGCCCATGTTCTTTCTTTTTTTTTGGCTAAGGATTTCTATCAGGTACAAGTGGTTGTGAATGAGTAAGTATATATGGAGTCTGGACCACACCAACCAAAGGACAAAGGACTCATTCAAATTATATGATTTGCGCGCGAACGTAGGTGGTCTAAAGATAAAATAGGCATTACGGTATGTTGGGTTACTTAAAGATCGTGCAATCAGAACTATTTGCTTATTAAATAGAGCTATTTGTGCATGATCCCATTTTGGATACCCATTTACCATCACCAACTTGAATGAATCATGTATGTGCAATTTGATACATTTTGATAAGTAGACATCGTGGTCTCCATATCATGTTTTTTCGAATGTTTTTTGAACTTTTGTTGGGTTTTTTTATACTGACTGGGTGTTGCTACAGTACACACCCTCTAAAAATTACTTTATATGAGATTTTGTGACTCAAAATGAGATTTTGTGGCTAGAGATATGAAAGGCGTATGGTATGCACACTCATAAGGATTGTCACAAAATCTCATATATGTCCACAAAATTTCATATTTGGAGCCACACAATCTCATATTGGATCCATGCGGACTTGGTGCGGACCGTGCAAACTTGGTGCGGACCTCATATTTGGAGCCACAAAATCTCATATTGCAACACCAAATCTCATATCTAGTCCCACAAACTCTCATATGGGTAATCACAACAATTAATATTGGATCCGTCCTAAAATCTCATATTGGAACACAAAATCTCATATTTAGTCCACAAACTCTCATATCGGTAATCACAACAATAAATATTGGAGTCCATAAAATCCCATATCGATATACACACAATCTCATATAGTTAATGGTCAAAGGTGGCATAAATTCCCACACGTCATATGTTGCGCAATCTCGGCCGTACATCCGTATGGGGTGCATACCGTATGTCATTTCATATCTCTAGCCACAAAATCTCATATTTGGTGTCACAAAATCTCATATGGAGTCATTTTTAGGGGGTGTTTACCGTAGCATTCTCCTACTTGTTTTTGGTAATATGTAGGAAAAGTTTTTTTTCTTGAACATAATCAGACTTTATATAACTTCAATTTGGGTACTTGATATCACTATTTGATAGGATTTACGAGGGTTTAACAATCTACCACAAAGCTTGCCGGTACAAAGATGCTTTGTAATGTTATGGTATTCATCTTGCAATGTAAATAGAATAGCTTTGATAGTTGATAGAGATCTTTTGGATTTGGTATGAAGACTGTCACTTCTACTGTGCGTAAGGCCTTTAAATGATCGAGATTGGTGGTGAGGCAATGACATATATATACAATGTGACGAGGTACTTCTTAAAGAATTTAGTCGTGATCAATTGTTTGGTTGGACTTTTTCGTTTGCTTTTAGCCTTATTTTCGGCCGTATTTAGAATGGAACTGAGAGGCTTTAATTTCTTCCCTCGGGGCAAAAACTCAACGTATGCTGGTACTTTAAGATTTACTCGTCAATCTTGATACATTCTTGCACGCCATTTGTATCTGGGCTCAAGAAGTTAGAAATATGTTTTGTCAAGTTTTGTTTCAGAACTTGATCTTTGTGTTTCTGTTTGCATGTGTGGGGAAACATGTAATTTTAGGCTCTAAAGATCCAACAATTAGCAATTGAATATTCATTTGGCAACATCTGGCCGGTGGTTTTCTTTTGGAGTAACAGAAAACATTCTGTGATATGTTATAGCAGCTATCAACATATCACTATGCGTGCCAATTCTCTCGTAAGGGCTATGACTGCAATCTTTCACGATGTGATACTTTATGGACTTGAAATTGTTTCTTTGTGAACAAATATGCTGTATAGATAAATATCGTTCTGGTGCATATAGAACTTTTTAAAGCTTGGGGAAAAAAGGACTGGGCAGAATTAAGATTTTGGTGGGCTCCATGCTTAGTGACATACTGCATAAAAGAATGTGATTTTGGTGGCCTTTATGCTTAGTGATGTTGTAGCTAAACGAGTGTGTAGCAAATGGACAGCTGTAATATTGTTATTAGTAGTAATTTTTGTATTTTTACGTATTTCTCATGGCTTCTGAGATACTTTGAGTTTTGTTCTTGGTCCTGCTCCCTCAATTTTCTGCATATTTTTTTATTGCTTTCACAATCAAATAGAAGTAGAACAATAGAACTAAAAAACCTTTTCAACTGCCGTTGTTTTAGCTTTCAGATGTCGACGAACATTTGCCCTGTCAAAAGTATTACCTTGGCAACGAAGCGCTACACAATTGAAGCCATGGTGATAGAAAAAGGCATGCCTCGTACAACATTCAAAAACGCCAAACCATATCAACGAATAGTTCTGCAAGATGCCGAGGTAGAAATTCTTTACAATATTTACCTCTTAATTTCTTTATATACAAAAATACAAATACAAATTACTTACCAAAAATCTACTCCACAGGGTACGAAAATTCAAGGCACAATCTTTGTCGATTAAACAAAGGTTATCTGACAGACACGAAGAAAAAAAAAATCAATCTATCCCAACAATTAATAGAATAAAATCAAAAATCTTAATCCCTTTTCCAACGCAAACACAAGTGACTAATGTGTGTAGAAGTTCGTCTCAGCTCCACTGCAGTGAGAGCATGAAAAAGCATGAGATTGTATACATCATCATTATTACTATTACCACTTTTATGGTTATTATTGTGCAGGACAATTAGGCAAAAAAAAAAATAATAATAATATTTAAATTTATTTGGAAGTTGAAAGGAGTTACAAAAACAAGTGATTAACGTGTGTAAATTATGGAGGACATGTGGCCAGCATAGAGCGACGATATGGAGGAGTTGTTATTTATTTTATTTAATTTATTTTTTTGGACAAAAAAAGGGTGGAAAGGGTCGACCAGCGTACCAACTCCCATGGGCGTGACAATTGGGGCTCCCGACCCATTGTGGAATGTCTGGTTGAGCGATAGTTATTGTCCGAATAGGATAGGCTGTCACCACAGCACCACGTAGGCAATTAGTTGGCCAAAGGCCCTCCACCTTGGCGATTATTGACAACCACCACGAGTCTACAACCACAATCGAAAACCCTAGTGAAACAATCAAATATAGATATGTGTGTGTGTGTGTGTGTGTGTGTGTGTGAGAGAGAGAGAGAGAGAGAGAGAGAGAGAGGAGACTATTTGAGTTGGAGGCGAGTGAAGGAAGATAGGATATCCCAGCGGTCGATCTGAGTGTATATGCGAGATTTTTAAATTTCAAAACAAATTTGGAAAAAGAAATGAAGAAAATGGATTCATGTTATGGCGAAGGAAAGTGAGTGGGGCCCTTTTCCTCGTGGGAGGGAAGGGGAACATTATTTCATTCAGTTAGTAAAATACCCATTGCTAATACGACAATAGCTTTTTGAATGAAGAATAGTTATCCGGTATGAATCGTATGTTAGAATACAAGAATATCATTTCAAATCAAACTCTCCAATCTGAAGCAACATTGTTTAACCTGGACCATTATTGCATGGGTTAAAAAACATCAGAGTCGGCCCTTACCAATTGTAATTTAGAATAAGAAAATTTTTGTGAATCAAACTCTAAGAACGTTATCGCATCTGTTTGAAAACTTTGAGTGCACCCTTTCTATTTCGTATTTTAACAACCGATAATCATTTAAAAAATCAAACTCTTTCATTTGAGACAGAAAATACATTGTCTCATCGGTTTGTACAATCTGAGTAGAATATCAAACATAGATTATCAAACTAAAAAATATGAGACAATATTGTCAAGCCTAGAACATTGTTGTAATTTGGATTCGGTTTTTATACGTATATAATGGATAATATTTTGGAATCCGAACGGTTCAGGTCTAATCGAATTCAAAAATATGAGGCACCATCTCAAACAGAAACCATACTGGATATTACTGCTACATAACTAATAGTTGCCCCAGAATAGCTCTAGTAATAATAGTTGAACGGAACCCATCTGTTTGCCAGAGCCACTGAGAAGGAACCATTATAATCTTCTAACCATTCTAAAGACAAAACAAAGTACATATATCTACCATTGACACTATATTTCAGATTGTAAGAGCATTGTTTGAGTGCAGCATTGTTTGAGCCACTTCAAAACTTTGGATTCAGGAACTACATAAATTGCTATAACCTTTTTACCTATAATGTCAAAACTACATACTTAAAATAGAAACTCACTCCTGATCCTCCTCGGCATCCTCATCAGAAACTAACTCCTCAGCATCCTCATCGGAAACTCACTCCTCATCCTCTTCATCAGAAATCCTCGTCTAAACCCTCAGCATAAAAAAGGCCTGCAAAACAAAAAAAACCGATAAACTAAGAAAACGTAAAAATAAAAAATAAAAAAACTACAACAATGAAAAAAAACAATATACATACCATCTCCATTTATGTAACCAGATAATCCATTCTTAATGTGCATCAAGATCAACTGCCATAGGTGCTTCATCGGGACAACTAGATTGAAATACCCGAAGTCCCCACTTGAGGTAGATTGAAATACCCAAAGTCCCCATTTGGAGCAGTGGCGGATGTTGGATTCTCTCTTGACTATTTTTCTGCAAAAGATATTTGAGAATTGTTTTTTGTCTAGTAGCTTTGTTCCTCGGGATTTCAAGTTTATATTATTAGATTTGAATACTGATTGTGGTTATTCTGGAGGCCCTTCCTTTGATGTTAAAGGAAGGGTGATGGCAATTAATCAATCTACCTCAAGTGGGGACTTCGATTATTTCAATTTGGCTGCCCCGGTGAAGCACCCGTGGCCGCTGAACTTGATGCTCATTAAGAATGGATTATCTGGTTACATAAATGGAGATGGTATGTATATTGTTTTTCTTCATTGTTGTAGCCTCCATTCGGTCGCCATTTGTTGATGTCTTTGACGGCTTTTTAATTAAAAATGAGTGATTTAAGCAATCCGCATAGGCAGGGGTAGTCGCAATTACGGTTCCAGTTCCTACAGGTGTTTCGACAAGAAGACAAGAACTAGAGCTTCTGGGGTTCAATAAACTAAGAAAACATAAAAAAAAAAACTACAACAATGAAAAAAAACAATATACATGCCATCTCCATTTATGTAACCAGATAATCCATTCTTAATGTGCATCAAGATCAGCTGCCACAGGTGCTTCACCGGGACAGCAAGATTGAAATACCCAAAGTTCCCACTTGAGGTAGATTGATTAATTGCCATCACCCTTCCTTTAACATCAAAGGAAGGGCCTCCAGAATAACCACAAGCAACATTCAAATCTAATAATATAAACTTGAAATCCCGAGGAACAAAGCTACTAGACAAAAAAATTCTCAATATCTTCTGCAGAAAAATAGTCAAGAGAGAATCCAACATCCGCCACTGCCCCAAACCTACTAGAGTTGGGGCAGCCAGCAAGATTCCCCTGCGTGAAAACAGACTGTCCGACCCCCGGTTCAGAATATCGGAATTCAAACACATGTATAGATATTCCCTCGGGATGACTACCTGGCATACGGCAAGGTCAGTATCAGAGTCCGCAATGAAGACCCTGGCCGGCAACCTATCTGAGAAACGTAAACTTCTGCTTGCAGAAACTTTGTACTGCCCCCGGTTGTCACGCAGGCCTCGGAAATTACATGAACATTAGTGGCGAAGTGGCCGCTCTTCGAAATAAGGAATCCCGTGGCCATGTATCTGGAGCCAACACGAATCCCATGGAATCCTAAAAAAGAAAGAAACTTAATAAAAAAAATGAAGAATAAACAAGAACAATTTTAATAGATAAAAAAACAAAAGAATGCTTCTTACGTGCTTGAATTACCAACTTGAGCAGTCCATTCGTAACTATTCTCATTAAATTGCATCTCTCATTTTATGCATTAGAGGTTCCTGACTAAGGCTTCCAGTATGTATATTTCTTGGGCATTCAGAAGTCCTCCCTGGGCACCTATTCTATCTGTGAGAACTAAATCATAATCAATACCCTGTGAGCAACCATTTTAGCATGAAAAAGGAAAACCTTCGAACTAGTGCAACAAAAGAGAAACTCAGGCAAGCTAAGAATATTGAAAAACTGCACTAAATCATTGAGAAAGAACAAGATTCTCTCTCTCTCAGGGGGATAATAGATGATAGATAGTTAAACACCAATTCATGTCGAACATGGACGGTGCAAAATCCAAAAAGTAGGTGAAAAGATTATTATACCAATAATAGGTAGGTAGAAATTTAATTTGCAGACCCTCAGTAAAAAAAAGGAGATTTACTAGTAAAGAAACATTGTCATGAAAGACAACAACTCAGATGTAGGTACACAATTCCTATCCTGTTTGAACCTTTTAAAATATATCACGGAACTTAGAGTAGAGGCGGTGATGAAACAAAATCTTAGAGTAGAGGTAACGACGAAATAAAAATGTAAGACTGGTGTTGTGGGAGTGGCAGATTACTTATCAAAAAAAAAAAAGATGTGGGAGTTGCAGATTAAATGAGACAGTGTAGCTGAGAGAAAATGATTAAATCTCCACTTACTTTCTCTTCTCCCTCATGCAACAATGGTCCTCGACTCCTAATGCTTTTCGCAACAAATATATACCGGCAACATTTTGCATTTCATGGATTTAATAGCACGCACGACCAAACTAGTAATCTGATATCTTATGTCATGACTCTGGATATAAGAAAGACTCGTGTATTGAAGTAGAGCTCGTTTCTTATATCCAGAGTCATGCAATGTCTCATACGGGACAACTTCCAAAAGAAACGGACCAGTATGTATTACTAACAGGGTGTGAATGTGACCAAATAAGACATTATCACAACTAGCATATGAGAGGATTACTGGAGCTGAAGGTTGGTTTACTTTGGAGCAAATAATCTCATTATCACGAGGGGGGTTAAGTGAGACAATAAAACCTGACAAGTGTCACATGAGGGGGGTTAAGTGAGACAATAAAAGTGATATGATCGATTAGTTAAGGGGTGAAAGTGATTCACTTTTTGCAACAGGGGGATTAAGTGATACAAGCAACTACTATAGGGGTATATGAAAAATTAAACCGCGATAAAACCCGGGGAAAAAAATGATGGAAGCCATTCATTTCAATGCAAATAACGTTTAAAACTGTCTCGGTCAAAAATCAGTTAAAACTTAAATCAATAAGAAGAGAAACATCAAAACTCACAGTGAACTGCCCTCAACAAGCGTAACAACCATGCGGGGGAATGGCTTCCCAAGTACAGTAATACACCCCTGAAACGCTCAACCATTAACTGAATGAGTCACCCGAGGAGAAATACTTATGACAAGAGTAGGGAAGAGGAGTATTTCTTTTACACTTAAACTCAAACTTCTTTTTGGCTAGTTGCAAAATGGCTTGAACCCATTCCTATTTATACTCTCCATGGAAGGCTCTAGTTCAAAGATATTCACACAAGATAAATTTTGAGGTACATTCTAGAATTACACGTGACTAATTCTAAAAAAAAACCTAGATACTTCACAAGGATATTCTAGAACTTCTAAAAGCTAGATATTTTAGAGCTCCTAGAAGCTAGGTTTGTAGTCTAACATCTAAACCGTAGATCTTGAAATCAATGGTCCAGATTTTAAATAGAACTCTTTTGGGAAAGAGACTCTTCCCCGGAAGAGTTCTATTTAAAATCCGGATCGTCAAAAACACTTTTAATTGATCAAATTGTGCGTTACATGGTGCACTACAGGGGTTCTCCGAATATTTATATCTCATGCAATAATATGTTTTATCTTTAGGCTTTATCTATTGGGTTTGTTAGGACTTTACTTTATTGTGCCAAAATACTAAATCTAGTTTATCTATCAACAACGTTAACCATAATAAATATAAAATTAAAAAGTAGTTATAAGCAATAACACCAACAAACTATATGCTTACATCTTAAAAAAAGATTTAAGATGCAAAATTTTCAGTCTCTCAACTGAGGTCTTTCTGGTGCCATAGAAATGGAAAGAAAAAGAAGAGCCTTTATATGATTTAGGCAAAACACTATCGAAGTATGGTTCACTATTCCATACAAAGCCCTACATTAAAGTTGAATTTCTATCAAATGGTTTGAATGTTTCCGTAATTAGATCGAACAGCTTAGATTAATGTATTTTGAGTTTCGCTTCTTAAAATAAGGTCCGACTTTTTCCCAATAAGTAATCGTTGGATACGTATTGAATCAGGATACAAGTATAAATCGTATGATACCCGATCATATCGTAGGATTTCTATACAAAAATGACACATGGTGGAATAAGTATCATGTATTGGTGGTTTTTAATAACTACCATGATGAGCCCTTGTTGGAGATATGCCTTGAATTCAAGACGTTCGAAGAAAGGTACAACTTTTGGTGCGAAAATGTCAGTTTCAGCATCTCTGGACCGGACCAAAGGAAGTCGGTTCCGGACCAGCGAATCTGGGATGTTTTGGGAGCTTGCAGCATCTCTCGTCCGGATGGGGAATTTTCTTGGTCCGGACGAAGGGTACCGGTTGGTGTAGTTTTGCTCCGGCATCTCGAGTCCGGACCAGGTAAGCTTGGTCCGGTCGAACGGGGCGGCGGCTGCGCGTTTTAATGTGTTTTTGACCTAAATTGTATACTTTCTTATAAATAGGAGCCTTGTGACCTCCTAGGGTTTGGTCTTGTCTTGGGATTTGAGATATCTAGGGTTTGGAGTCGTCTCTTTCGTGTATGTGAGACTTTGATGCTCTGTTAGGGTTTCTAATAAAGATTTGTTCCTAGATATCTATTGGATGCTTCAAGTAGAGTTACGGGTATAGCCGGCTCTTTGTAATTTCTCCCCATTGATAGTGAATCATCTTGCTCTTTCCCCGTGGACGTACCTCTAGAGCTTCGTCCTTGGGGGGGAACCACGTAAATCCTTGTCTCTTGTTTTCTTGTTGGTTTGGTTATATTCTTTACTTCGAGTTTTGGCACAACAACCCTAATTGTATCTCCAAAAATCTAAGATACATTTCTTAAATTGCACTCCCTCCATCTCTTTTTAAGTGTATTGCTTCGTAAATCTAATTTTTTTTAAAGAGACATCATCATTACACATTTTACATCAAGTTTTACCTCCATTTTCACATTTTACATTAACTTTTACCTTCAATTTTTAAAATTATCCTCCACTTTTATGCGTTAACTATTTACCAACTAACTTTTCAAGAAGGCAAAATAATAATTGTACAAATTTTTATCCATTAACTTTTCAAAATACTAAGTGACAACCCAAAATAGAATAGTCGACTAAAAAAAACAACGGAGGTGGTATTCACCGGGACATTTGTTATCAATGTCAAAAAGTATGATCTATTCTATTGTATGCTACACGTTTGCAATTCCTTCCTTCAATATGTTGCATAATTTGCATTGGTGTGTTCTCTTTTGAATGGAGATAGCATTGTGCTTTTTTCAAGACTAGAAGGAAGTCCAATGCATGCTTCTTTTTTTTGTTTTGCTCTTTTTTGTACTATATGAATTAATACAACATGCTTTCTTTCGTAGACCAACTCCTTTCTACATCTTAATTGGACTTAAGATAGCGTTATGGCGTTATGTACTTGTGCCAACTCCCTATGGCAAACCAATGGTCTGTAGTGCGGCACACGAGCTGTTGATCTCGGCAATGAATGGCTCAGATTTCATCTCGGCAATGAACGGCTCGGGTCATGCAAGTGCCAGGATGAGTCTGAGCCGTTGATTGCGCGATCAACGGTTCGGATGCTGCACTACAACTCTGTAGTGCGGCACCGCACCACAGGATGCCCTGTTCCCTGTATGGATGGATGTAAGCCATCTCTTTGGCCCTTGTTTTCACATTTCATTGGCAGGTGAGATCTCCAATGTTGCACATTCTAAAGAGCTGGCCAGTTTCACAATGTTGGTTCACGAATTAGATGAGGACTCGAACCTCCGAATAACAGGGCCGAACCACTTGGTCAAGCCCCATTTCTTCATTCGACACTATTAAAGAATAATGTTGGCATTAATAGATCGTCAATTTTATTCCAAATAGCTAATTTATAGAATCGATTCTATATTTGCTAGGATTTTGAAGCTCTTGGGTCTTCGTTGATCACTTCTGCTTAATTAAAGGACTTCTCTTTCTCGCTTTCTAGGTTTCGGAATAGAATAGGCAGGATCTTGTGAACAATTCCGATGCTATTTAAGAAGAAGAAGACGTTGGAGGAATAAGCAATGCTGCTAAGATCCTCAATCGATTCAGCTCTTTTCGGAAACCTTCAAAATAATTTTTTTTACTTCTCATCAACATCTACCAAGCAAGATGGGAAATAATTAACCTCGGTTCTTCTCCGGCTCTTTTTGTCTTTGATTAGTAAATTTTCATTACAGCACAACCCATGAATGCACAAGCAAAGGGCATTTTCCCTATCTGGCAAACAAAAAACATAAGGCTATTTCTGACCACAAGGCGTAAACAACGCTAACCGAACTAACAACAGAGAACAGAGACAAAGAATGTACACCAATACAATCCCGAGACAACAAGAAGAGAGCAGTTCATCGCGTGGACTCTCCCATTTTCGCAAAGAGCCTTGTTCCTTTCTGAGGCTGTTACTTTCCGCCAAGAGCATGAGCCATCCTAGTAGCATTTACAACTTTGCCAGTTCACTTAAATAACAGTCAAAAGCTTTCCATTGGAGGCGCGTTATGTTTAGAGCCTGGAGCCCGTCGGAGAAGTTAAGTGGACCATTTAGTCATCTTGGATGTGATTCCATGCCATAAAGCCTTAATATTTGACTTGTGGGATTTTGTTGATGGATCTCATGCAAATAATACCGATTTTTTCCTGGCCACATTTGGGTACTGTGAACGTCTATTGGGAGCGCACAAGGGAATTGAAAGCAGCAGGGTATTGATGCTACAAAGAGGATTTCGCAATTTGGTGGTTGATTTTTCCAGAAAACCCTGATTTGAAGATCTGCACAGATAGTTCCGTCGAAGGAAGTGTTTTACAGTTGAAGGATTCATGTAGCCGACTCCAAGTAATTGGGACATAAGGCTCGGTTTGGTTTGGTTACGTTGTTGAGATAAAGTTTCAATTGCATCCTCCGTCTGTAGTGAATGGAATGATGCTTTTGTTGCATTTGATCATACTTCGTAGAAGGTGAGTTGTTGAATGTAGGTGACATCTCGGACATTCCGGTGACATGAGTTTGCTTGTTTCAGTCTTGTTAATACGTTTGGTTAGGGCATCTTCAACCCACCCTCCATAACTCCATTCTTGCCTCCATTCCTCCATTTTGGAGGAAAACCTCATCCCAACCCATCCTCCATTTTCTCCTCCATTTTGGAGAATTGTTTTTCACCCTCCAAATATGGAGGATCAAAAAAATTTGGAGGATCACCTCCATTTCACTATTCATCCTTCCAAATTCCTCTCATGTCCTTTTTTTGTCCTCACCCTCTAATGATACAACCAATATGTTTGAGAAATGAAGGAATGAAGATTATTGGATTAGAGCTCACATGAATAGTGAAATCCTTCAAATTCACTTTTTGGATATAAAATTATATTTTGATCCTCCAAAATGGAGGAATGGAGATTTGTGGGTTGAAGATGCCCTTAGGGGAGGTGTTTGGTCATGAGTCTTTTCTAGTTGATCCAAAATGCATTTGGATCTTTTGCTTGCGCATGGAAAACTCCTAAACGCGGATTTCAAGAGTCAATTCTCCCTACATACATTAACTAATTTTAGGAGTTTTGGCACTTTTAGGAGTTTTAGGACTTTTTAGCTGAAAAACGGACAAAGTAAAGGGTATTTTAGGAACTAAAGTGTGTCAAACACCTTCTCGTTTCAATATTTTAAAGGTAATAATAGTCCTTCTGCAATTACAGGTCCTTTCTATTATTGGATGTCACAAATTGTTAACCCCTTTTGAGAAGTCAAATTAAAAAGCTTTTAGTTTTCCGAACCTATCTTGATAGTTGTGATTGTTTGCAAGGGTTAGAATACAGGGGCAATGTAGGAAATGAATACCTCTCAATGTTCTGTTATGCTTGATCCATATGACGATACCTAGGCTTAACTTGTAGGAATATATTCCTATTATCAACAATTTTCCCCAGAAAAAGAAAAAGAAAAAGAAAAAGAAAAAGTTAGTGCCCAGGTATCGTATGATGCTCCTGAAAAGCACATCTCATTTAGAAGCTTGTGGCTGAACACCTGAACTGGACCATCGGCAGGGGCGACGCCACAGTGCCGAGAGCGGGGTCAGCCGACCCACGGGAAAAAAAAATTACTACTATTATATTATTTTTTTTTTCAATAATTCATAAATGACCCCCTTAAAAATAGTGCTGACCCCACCAAATTATTTCTCAGCTTCAAAATACCCCCAAAAACTAAAAGTTGCATACTCTCTGGTCTCTCTTTGTACACCGCAGCCACAGCGGGAGAAAAAAAACGAAGGAAAGAAGGAAGCCGCGAAGAGGCCAAGTCTGGTAAATGGGGAATGGCGATGTTCACTGGCCGGCCGGCGTTGAGACTTGAGAAGCTCCGCCAGTGATGGGTTCTTGTTGCTCTCCCTAACTCCTTATTTGTTGTATTTTGCTGCCTTGCTGGTTAATTCGAAGCCCTAAAAAACGTAGGCGAGAGAGAGGTACATGTTCTGATGTTCTACTTTTTCTTGTAAGTTGTAATGAATCAGATCTCCACCGACTTCACCTATATAGATCTACAATATTCTATGGTTGCCAAATTGGCTCTTGTTCACATAATCACATGAATTGTATAATATGTTCTTTGCCTTTTGGGATTTGGCCCATTTGGGAAACTGTGATTTGTTATTTTCTTATGTATATATAATATTATATGTAATAAATGCATGTGTGTGCTTCAGCCTTCAGTGCTTGTGTATTTCGAAATATTATATTGGTAATAGGTTGTGTTGACAGTAATGCCCAAAGGCCTCGAATTGTTTATTTTCTAATTGATTGATTTCTACATACACCATTGTATATAAAGCTAGCAATAATTTTTGTTAAATATGTTGAGATGTCCATTGTACTTATCTGGTATTGTGGTTGACTGGTTGTGTTGAATTCAGATAATATGGACAAGTTTGTGATAAGGAAACCATCAATTGTGCAAGGTTCATCTTCCGCTAGTCCTATTGAGGAAAATTGTAGGAAGAAAATTCGTATCGATTTGAGTAACCTTCCCTCGGATCCAGGACTTAGAGAAAAGATCTCAACTTATCATCCTAATGATCAAGAGGCAATAAGAAGATTTTATTTGCAAAAGGTACTTGCTTGTGAAGTTGGCATTGCCTTTGCCCATCGCGACTGCAACGGTAGAAAGAGCTTTTTCAGCGATGAAATATGTGAAGAGCAGATTATGCAGTCGAATGGGAGACCAATGGTTGAATGATCGCTTGGTGGCATACATTGAAAAGGAAGTATTTGACAGTGTTGACCTAGAAATCATTATGCAACGATTCCAGAACATGAGACCGCGTCAAATGCAGTTATAGAAGCTTGTGTAGCATTTTTTTTTTTTTTTTGGTGAAAACTAAAGATAGTGAATATCAATATATGCATTTTGAAGATACCTTTTGTTTATTGGGTTGACCTTAAAATGTGATTTTTGTTGGTAAAAGTATTTGATGTTTATGATTGTCGACCCCACTCCACCGGACTCCTGGAGTCGCCACTGACCATCGGTCAAAGTTGATCAGTTATGCCTGAATTCGTTGAAAAAAAACTTACTAAATTAGATGTTAATTAGGGTTTCTCCATTCGATACAGAGTTTAAGATTCCCATAATCTGGATTTTGTCCAAGCACTTACACAGGAGGGGAAGAACTTTTCCGCTTGTAGCTCTATTACCTCGGACTGTTTAGACTTTTGCCTTTCTTTTCCTCTTGTATTTTTCTTCATGCTAAGCATTCTTCCAATAGGGTAGTCCATTCAATGGCTAAGAAATCCCTTGGGTGCTCGATTGGAAAGTCGGGGAGGTCTTGTTCCTCAATGGCTTACCAATCTTGCCCTCGATGATGTTCGGTCTACGGACCTTGTTTCTACTTAAAATAAAATCCATTTTCTTTCCGGGGGAAAATAATAATAATAATCTGGATTTTGTGCTTCCCATAATCTGCTGTGGCCAGATCCACAAATCAAGATGCTAAAAGTTCTGCTCCAGGCAAAATAGAATTTTTCAAGTCTTGGCATTTACAAATGGGTGCAGACTGGGAGACATAGTCCCTTCTCAATTGGGTTGCAAGAGAACATACTTCTGCAATTTACTCCAACCTGTACTCTTTTGGATATGAACTCTTGGGAGCACCAAGACAGTCAATGGCCAAATTCACTAACCAATCTGTACCTCATTACGTAACCAATCCAAATTCCGAAGTACTTTCCTCAATTGTTCTCTTTTTCGACCACAAATCCTTAATCCAACCAGGCCTAAAGTTGTCACAATCACTTTTGTCTTTCGATTCTTGAACATATGAGAAGCGCTTCACCCCCAATAAGTGTTTCAGATTCTCACGTTAAGGGCCGGTTTGGCTGACCCAAATCACCCAATTATACATGGGTTTGTACACTGAAAATGAGATCTACGTATCCATCTAACACTTTTTTTTTTTTTTGAACAGGATCTAACACTTAACCTTCACAATAAATTAGTTCGGACAAACAGAACTGTAAGACTGCACTTATACTTCCAGAAAAACTGAATGGCAGAAAGACCCTGGAGGCTATTTTCTATGTCCAGGGCCGTGAGCGTCCGACAATTGAACACAGTAAATGAAAACATTGAAACATACAACAACCTAAAAGGCAATTTCATACATATAACAGCAGTTGTATCCACACAAAAAATGAAAGAAGAATATAAACAAATAAGGAACAAAACAGGACAACTTTTCTCAGAAGAAATTCCTTTCTGGAAAGGAGGGGGGGTTTGGGGCTATTCATTGTCAATACTCCTAAAAGATTAAGCTTACACAACTGACAAACAAGTTAGATCTACACGTCCGCATCCCGGTCATCGAGTACATTACACAGATTTTGATCTCAAAACTGCAGAAAAGAACAAAAGAGAGAAGAAAAAAACTCAAAAAAAATGTCAAGTTGGGCCAGAGGAATAGGATGTCACTTGTCAGAAACAAAGATTTGGAAATTTGCTAACCCCATCAAGAAGGCTACATTTGGGGGCTCCAGTAGAGGTTACAAATTTAGTTCTCTCTTTTCCTAGGCAGTGTTTGGATCATGGACTTCTATAGGGATCTAACAAAGAGAAGGGAAAGTAGATGGGAAACCAACTAAACAAGTCTGGATTCTTTTTCTCTCTCCCCTTTACCTTCGCTTCCTCCCATAAATCCCACCCCCAAACCACAATCCAAACACAGCCATTAGTGTTCACATTTTTCAATTTCCATTAGCATTTCCTTTTGTCGTATAAGTATTGGAGTTCAGTTTAACGAGAAGCATACCTATAGTTGGGGATAGGCCAGCAAGCAAAGCATGAAAAATAACTTTCTGCTTGACAGCCACTTGATCACCTTTGAGGTTGATCTGACCCCGAAGTTCCAACTGAAGGTGTAGCGGCTACGCTGCTGGCCGACCCATTCTCATCAGGGGGAGGAACTCCCCATTTGCCTTCAGATTCTAGAGGCTCAAACACATGAACCCCGCCATCTGATAGACCTATTGCAAATTGATACGGTTCTTGTGGATGTGCCGCAATCACTAGTGGCTGGACATTTGAGTTGCTGCGGAGGAAATGTAGATTGTTGGCATACACTTAACAAGTAGGATTTTGTGAAAAGATAACTTTCATATTCACTAAGGCCATGTTTGTTTGATTGGATGAATAGTCTATATTTTATCTGATCAAATTAATGGTGAGGCGAGTAATAATACCAAATCCCCCTACTATTGTATATCCCATGTTCTGTTGGGTATCATATCTGACTGATATTAAGTCCAAGTTGCAAAAATTCAAACAAAATGTGGGATATGTAGTCCCCTTAGATTAATACTACAGTTTGATACTTTTATCCAAACAAAAAAAAGGGAGTTCTTTGATAAATTAAGCTTAAGTGTTAAGACAAGGTTCTACAGCACGAGTAAGTGCACCAAAAAAAAAATTATATATCGATGTTCAACTGTATACCCACCAAACTAAACGTAACCAGCTGGCATGGCGCCCCAGTAATACTCTACATTCATCTCAAGAACCCAAAAGAAAGCAACAAAGATAAGTACGTACCCGACACTGGGTGAAAGATAAGCTGAAGAGCTAATGCGACACCGCATTTGGAGATTAGATGCAGTAAACACACATACACTTCCATCCAAGAAGCTAGCATACACCAGCTGGCTATCGCATGAGAACATTGCATGAGAGATTGGAGCAGCAGATTCACGAGGGGGCCACTACAAAAACAAGAAATAATATGACTCAACTACGCCATACCCTTACTTCCCAACAAGAAAGCCACTTGGATAAAGAAAAGAAACCTGTTTGACACATTCTAGTTTGGTCGCTTCATAGATCGAGAGTTGTGTCTCATGTACAACGAGGAAGTGTGTCTGGTCCTGATGAAACTGAACACGAGTGTCTGACAGTGTTGTTGTTGGTGTCCTTCCACCTGGTATCTGAAGGAACCTGGTTTTCTGCTTTTCCCAGGTATCAGAGTTCCATACGCAAAGCTGGAGGGAAAGAAAAGCAAGTAATTAAACATCCAAACATCAAAATGTGGAATTAGCTTAACTTTGGGACCAATCATCTTTTCCATCAAGGTTCCACACCACCAATATCGATATCCTTATTTCCTCTCCACAATGTACAAGTGAGTTAAATCAAAGGTTCTAGAATATTATCCCATCCATGATCGATCCATCACTACATAACTCCATATATTGGAGAAGACTTTTGTTAGCCCATCTGCAACATTATAGAAACATCTGATTAAGAATATTCTCCAATTATCGATCCGAAGGGGAGGGGCTGTTCAATCCAATAGAGGCCGAAAGAGGTGAAAAGCGACCACGCCGACCAGCAATGCAGTTCTCAGCAGACCAAAAGAAATATATTTCCCATTACAACTCTATACACATACAGATAGAAAGAAATTTGCCAACCTGAGCATCTGCTCCCGATGAAACTAGCACATTAAGCACATGAGAAAAGGCAAGGCCAGTAATTCTTTTAGAGTGACCTTTAAGCTTGCTTTTGACCTGCAATAAAGAAATATGATTATTTATACTTCTTATCAGAAGGTTTGTTCACAAAACAACAAGGGTGCTTATTAGCCGTAAACTGCATTTGCAAATCCTGCCCATAATAAGGTTATCATACCTCGTCCACACGGACATTGTAAATCTGGATTGTTGAATCATCCATTCCGATAGCAATGATATTATTATCTTGCGGGTGGAAAGCAAGAAACGTTGCCGCTGGTGGTGGAGGCATGAAAGTTGTCATTGTCTGCACTTGGCCAGAAAATATGGCATTTGTCAAATTAAAAATTTAGAACAAAACATAACAACTAAACAGAGACAATAACTCAATTCATCTGTCACCTTAAATGTCATCATATTGAATAGAGAAATCTTTCCGCCTGATGCAGACATCACATAAGAATCATTTTTGGACAAAGCAAAACAGGGTACAGCATCCTCAGGATTAGTAGCAGGGAATTCGTTGGTCATCAAAATGCCACTTGATGGTTGCCATAATTGAGGTGCAACACTGGCTGTTGCCTAAAGGATGGAAAATTAAGGTGAAAATGAGATCGTTTTCCAACAAGAAAATGACTGCGCGGGTATGCAAAAAGACAAGTTAGCAATCCTTCATACCCTGCCACTTGAATTGCGGTCAAGTCGCTGCCATTTCCAGAGTAGATGAATGGCATTAGCTGCTAAAGCCAAAATACCATTGCCTGAATTTGTATATATCAACCTTGATATCTACAGTGAGAAAAAAACAAAGCGAGTGAGTATTATATACCAGCAATTCTTTATAATCACATTTCAAAGGAGGAAATAATTATTCGATCTACTGGTATATCTTCTTGCATAAAACAAGGGTTCTGCAGATAACAAAACAAGATAAATAATTAGAACATCTGGAAAACTTTTGTGTGCAAGGGTTCCGTGTTTATCCACTCTTGCAGATGACGTCGTACTTTCGATTTGGGCTCAAGTTCACTATCTCTTTCCGCCATCTACTAATTTATATGGTGTGATGCTAAAGAATTAGGAACTTCCATCATTTCGAGATTCGACAAGTTAATTCCACTGGCAGAGGACCAAACACTCCATCTTAAACCAAAACCAAAGCATATTTTCCTCCACTGGTTGTCATAACAATATGCATAAGTTCATTGCGTCAAGTTGTGTGAAACAGATAGACAAAGAAGAGCATGCACTCAATATACATTTGCGAAGCATCAATAGCTTATTAGAATAGTCCCAATCAAATAACAATAAAAAGGTTCCTAGAATAGTTACAATCATATGCACTAAAAACAGTGACGTAGTATGGAAAAACTGAATCAATGCATGTCAGTAAAAGGCCAAAATGCATTAAAAAAAAATCCAGCTGAAAAGTGTCATTCATCAAGCTAAGCATGATTAATAACATAATCAACCTTTTGATGCATCACTATATATGTATACATACATACATACATATACATATATAAATACCTATATAGGACACGCGTGCACACACACATACATATTTAAGTCGAGTAGTGAAAAACACACCTTGGTTGATACTCTCAAGTGTTCAGGGAGCTTCAAAGACCGACACTGGGAAGGATCGGTAATTTCACTGAGCTTCCAGATCTTCGGTTTATCATTGATTTCTTCAGCAATCCTAGGTTTCACATCTACCAAAGTTCGGGCATCCCCATTCTACATAGTTAAAGAGATGTCACTTAATATGCATTCAGGTGAGTAGTCATATACTGGTTGCCCTAAGGGTCTACTTGACACCAAATAAACGGATGTTGCAAAGGTAACCAAAAAACAAATAATTGCCTCAAACGAACCATTCCAGATGATGTAACTACAGACGTAACTCTGTCTGCTAGTCCAGCACTTGTGGCGGCAGCAGCAGCAGCGGATAGTGCATTTATTGTAGGCTGCATAAGATAAAAACACATTAAAGCAAATCTGATTCAGGAAACAGTGATTCGTCACAAGAACATCCACTCGTACAAAGCAGCTACCTTTTTCACGGTTTCAGATGCTCTTGAAGCATCATAAGACTCAAACGCGCGCAGCATACGAAGACCATCAGAATTTGCCAAGATTTTTATACTATTGTCATTGGCAGAAGCAGCCAAGAGAGTTCCATCCTTGTTAAAGCGGATACGCGGGCTTGCCTTGAATTAAATATTTATAACAGCACTCAGCCCAACAAACGTAATACAACCAGAAAAATATTCTTCTCAGACTGACACTAAAAAAATACACTCACCAAAAGATTTCCATCAGCGTCAATGCTTGTCAGAAGCTGGACATTATCCATATCCCAAAACTTAATGGAGAAATCGTCACCAGCTGCCAAAAACCGGTTTTTGGTTGTATCGAATTGTACAACACCTAAAGATCGTTTTCGGAACCCATGATAGGTCCTCTTCACAGCACCTTCACTTTCATTCCATTCTACAATATGGGATTCGCCATCTTTGCTGGTCCCACATGAGAACAACCTGGATACACAACCCAACAAAAAGAAAAAGATCAAAACTTTACAATCTAACCATGCACACAAAGTGATAGACAGCAGAATTGTCATAGGTTCAGAGGGCCAACCTTGTTCCATCAGCACTATAAGCCATTGTTGTACACCAGCGACCAGGAGCCTCATAGTCTACTCGAGATCCTAAATTGTCATATAACCAAGCTTTTATCTTTCCATCCAGGGCAGTTGAAAATATAAACTGAAATATAAAACCAAGGCCGTCAGAAAAAACACAATACAAAAACCTAGCAAGCTCACCACCACAATAAGAAAGGAGCAGACGATCTATTGGAGTTTTTACCTGAATGTTTTCCTTAAAGTGAGGGCAGACAGAATAGACGGGAGCCTCATGGCCTTCAAAAGTGTACTGTCTTGTACCACTTATGGCATCCCAAACCTAAGACCAGAGAGTAAGGACAATCTGTCATCACCGCAGTTCTATCATGTAACAAGTTGGCATGTTTTGCACCAATCTAACATGAGACCATTTAGTTTTGTGAGATACTACCTTGATGGTCTTATCATCACCACATGTTATCACACAAAGTTGCTTATTGGGGTGAGAGAATGCTAGATCATTTACTCCACCAACATGAGCATCAATCTAGAAAGAAAACAATCAATGTCAATTTTGAAACAGGAAACTACAAACAAAAATAAATTCGATGTCAACTGAAAATACCTCCAAATGTTGCCGAACTTCGTCGCCACCATGATAAGAGTAGATTTGAACAATGTGCCTGGAATATGCGACGCCTATGTAACAGAAAAGGATGCACATTCAAAAATTTTAGTTCACACAATATAGTTGTATATGCACAAGCATGGGCATATAGAAAACATTTTGATATGCGAATGAAGCGTTAAAGTAAATTAGAGGCTAATTACCGAACAAAGAACCATCAGGACTCCAAATAATGCGGTTAACAGAGACACCAGGATCCTTGACTAAAGCAGCCTGAAATTCCATCAGGAAAAAGGTTAATCCTTTACACATCATATTATTTTGTGTAATGTTTCCTCAAGGATAAGAAGAGTCAGACCTGCAAAGGCACTGAACATGCACCAAGATCCCAAACTTTGAAGTTTCTTAAAACCAATCTCTCCCTAGAACCAACCTCCCACAATGCTATGTCCCCAACATTGGTACCAACTGAGGTATCACACAGCAAATACTTGAATCAATGTCGAAGAAAACCACATAAATGGAAATTAACGACCAAAAGTCACATGCTAACAATTCAAAGAAAAAAATTTAACTGCCGAACAACAGACCTAGAAGTATATTCTGGTGGACAGGATGAAAGTCCATGCTCATAGGATTTGACCCCTGATTCAAAGTCCTAGCAACATTCTTGGGCAAGTCATCTGGTGCATTAAAAGCTTGACTATGGCTATGACCAGGAAATGACACCGGCATCACATTAACAGGGAGATTCACCTGAATTTGACAAGTAAAGAAAAAGAAAACAAGTAAAATAGCACATTCATATCACCATGGGTACAGAAATTCATTGCAGAAACATAATGAGAGTGTGAATTTAGTTAAAGCCAAATCAAGGAACCTCATCCGATATCCCAATGACCCTTCGTTTGGACGCATGATCTGAATCCCCAGATGGATAATCTAGAGAAGTATTAGTTGGCGGAGTCCTAGGATGCTTCAAACCAGCTGTAGATAGAAATGAAATAACTTGAGAATAGAGAAATAAATACACTGCATAATACCCTCGTAGCAGCAAATTAGAAGCTTATAGCAATACAATTAAGTGGTACCTGGCATCGAAGGTCCACCTAGACCAATAGCTCCACCGGAAACTGCTGGATGACTTGCTGTAGGTGGATTAGACATCCAACCAGCAAGCGGAGCCGGAACTGGTGCTGGTGTAGGTTGGAAGGGCTGAACACATCAATTTAAACAAGATAAGAACACAAAAACAGCAGCGAAATTGAGTTAATTTAGGTGGTCAACTGCATCGAAAACCCACCCCATGTGCACCCAGAGGAGGGAAACCTCCAGCCTTCGGTAAGGATCCTAGAAGTGGATTGTTTGCAGGTGACGGAGCACGGGCACCATTTGGTTGTCCACAAGAATGATCAACAAAAAGGGTTTTGATATCTGGATTTGGCCGTGGATTTTTACAAAGTTGATGTTGCCAATTTAAGCTGCAATTATAACGAAAGTCAGTTCTCTCTTCAAAGCCAAAAAACATATGAGTGTGTGACAAGTACCAATGCCAATGAAAGATAATTAATTATTTGCCATATAGGCCTGAAATTCACTACCCTGCCTCAATACCGTAATCATATACTACTATATTTAGGCACCACTAAGTAGTTGAGGTCAAGGCCCAAATTAGTCTCAAAGGACAGTTATTCTAAGAACAATTGGTGGAAATCCGACAATGGGTACTTGCCAACCTTTAACAAGACAAGTTTGGGAAATCATTTAATAACCGTCTTAATGTAACATAATAATCCAACAAGACTGATACATTCGTCTCAAATGCTGCAATAACACTAGGGAATCCATTCAAAAACTAACTGTAAAATTACCTTTGGTTAATGAGAGTCCGTAACCTTGAATTTTTTAGATTAGGAAACTGCAATTTATCACGGAACAATGGGTTGGCTTCAATAAGCTTCTTGAGCTCAACCAACATAATTGCCCTTGCAGATTTTGTATCTCCATACTTAGAGAGCTGTTCATTTTCCCTGCAATCCAAATATTTCTCTAAAATTCCAATTCTATAGCAATGTCAGAATTAAAAGCTTTATAACTTCATACTTAACTACCTGAAGTTGTCTAGTGTCAAGAGTTGAGTTATTTCTTTAAAGAGCTCCTCGTTAAATGATGCGAAAACCTTGAGATCCTTTACCAGGATATCCACAGCCTTGGACCGGTCATGCCTGTTACAAAATGCCAATGTCACTCCTCTATGCACCAGACCTACCAAAATCAGTCAAAAGGGCAACCTACTGCACGAGGCTCTCGCAAATGCACGCTCTATGGAAGGGTTGGACGTGCACAGCGCCACAGCCTTACCGCGCAAGTGTGGAGAGGCTATTTTTGAACCCGTGATAGCGTGACTGCCAGGTCACATTAGGGCAACCCTACCATCGCAACCGGGCCGCCCTTCACTAAAAGAGTACGATGTTGCAGGAAAAAAAAAAGATCTTTCACTAATAATATGCTTACTTATCCAATGCCTCAAGATACTTCTGCTTCCTAATCTCGAAAAATATCTTCATTGAGTACCGATTATCATCCACTTTGGTGAAACCAGAGAGGTACTTCTCAACCTCATCCCAGTTCCCATTGTGCACCTCATCCTCAAAATACTTCATATTGAAGAAAAATCCAGATTCTTGTTCAAGCCTAAACAAACACCCCATTTCAAGATCATTAATTAGTTACCAGAAAACGACAGCGCAACAACCAATAATCAATCAATACTATAACCACAACCGTTCAATTAAAAATCACCTACTTGTGAACTGTCTCTTTGAACTTCTCCTCATCTAGGAACTGTAAGATTAAGAACACAAGCTCTCTGCTGAGAGACGACATTGTAGCAAGGCCGTCTCTAAATCCAGACGAACAAAAATCAGCTATAATATGAGCAGATCTGAAACCCTGGCATAACAATTGAAAAAACATTCATGAACCAAACAGATATACACAAGTATCCATTTTAATATATCATTAATGAAGGGGGCGGGGGGGAACCCAAGTCAGCTTCAGGCTCTACTTATTTTTTCACCTAAAAATAAACTTTTCCCCAATATATCTACCCAGCTTCCGAATTTAACTAAATAATTTAAATTTTTTTTGGAAAAAAAAAAAAACACAAATTCGAAAACTTTACCAGAACTGGATCCTAGCGTGATCTTCAATTTAGCACAGAGAACAACATTTTTTTTTCAAAAAGATCAACATATAAAGTTAGGGCATATCTATCACCGACACAGACAGGGGAAATGGGAAAAAATAAGGGTTTTTTTTTTATTTTTTTGGGCAGAGACATGAAAGCAGCTTTAAACCATGGGGGAATCGGAGATGGAAAGCAAAGAGAGGTAAAAGAAAGGGGAAAAAGCAGTTAAAGCGAAATTATACATATATAGAGAGAGAAAAGCAAACAGTCGAAAGTAAAATATTCCATAACAGAGATACATATACATGCATACATATATCTATCTAGAGAGAGAAGTGAAAGGAAAAGCTTGTACCTTTAGAATGAAAAACAGAGAGATCGATTGAGCGGAGAAGGAAGAAGACGGACAGAGGAGGTTAGAGAGAGATAGAGGTAGAGAGAGAGAAACGACGAGCTCGAGGTCTGGTTTCTCTCACTATATAAGCCTAGTTTCTCTCTCTAAATATATATCCCTGCTTTCTCTCTCTCTCTACACTATCGTGCGGAGAAAATAAAATACGACATTACTTGCAGGTATGGCGATTTTTATAGGGAGAGGCGACAAATAGTAGCGCTCTAGATAAGCCAACTAACTTATAAGATTGTGCACTTATCAACAAAAAAAAACTTACAAAGGGGATTATAAGCAGGCGTGCTTATGGGATAAGTGATGTGATTGCCTATATAAGGAAGTCTCGAGTGGGTCCCAGTAAGCCGGTCTTTAGTTCATCGGCGCGGAATCTCCAGCTGAACAGCTGTCCTTCAGCTTTGGTTGTGTGAACGACAGCAAGGTGAAAATGATAGCATACGACTCACGAGTACATCTTTTTTTTTGGTCCAAAATGTTACACACACAACATCCGAACACAATATTCAGGTCAGACACAATACAACAATGTGAAAAATGATAGCATACGGCGGACGAGTATGTTTTTTGTTTACCCAAAATATTCCGAACACAATAATCACATGGAGGGCGAGACCCATATGTTGGGTCTGACCCGTGAATCCCACCCCATGTGAGTGTTGTGTTTGGATGCCGTCTCCTTATGTGGGTCTTACCGTGAATCCCACCACATCTGAATGTTATGTTTGGATGTTGTGTCTATAGCACTGGGATTTAGATGCCGCCTCTATATGTGGGTCCGGCCCGTGAATCCCACCCCATCTGACGGTTGTGAGAGGAGGCAAATGTACAGCTTGGGAGTGGTCCGAGAAAGTCCATACAGCTGATTTTTTACTCTTATCTTAAACCCCTCGGACCGACCTCGTTAGACTTTGGGAGCGCTTTTCGGAGAAAATTACGGGGATGCCATCCGGCACATGTCCTGATCACGAGATGAGATGGGGATCTGAAAATGACAGTTATCGGCGATACAAATGGGGAGCGAAAAAGTCGAGGATATATCGAGGTGCATTGGGGTTGATGTTACTGAATGAATTTTTTAGTATTGTTTAATAATTTCAAATGGGGTTTTTTTTTTTATCTGGGTGGGGGTCACATCAGACAGAGGTGTGTTGATTAGGGTACTAGCTACGAGTACGTACACATTAAATAAAACGTTTTGTTAACGTGTGTCAAATGAGCACACAATAAACATACAAACAAATAAAAAAAATATACTTTAATACATATTTTACACTTTTATATATCTCTATACATTTTTCACTCATTTTAATACACTTTTTCAATATTAACGTGTGTCTATTAGGCCCACGTTACCATTTTCCGAAATAAAAAGGTTGTGCTAACCTCTACCACATAGGTGTCGGATTATATGAAAAATAATGGCAAACTAGTTTTGATATTAGGAAAATGCTAATGTGTGTCCAATAGGCACACGTTAAGGTTGAAAAAGTGTATTGAAATATGTGGAAAATGTTAGAAATATGTTAAAGTGTATTGAAAAGTGTAAAAAGTATATTGAAGTGTGTGTTTTATTTGTTTGTATCCTTATTTACTGCCTATAGGGCACACGTTAGCAAGATCCTTGATATTAATACAGATTTCAAGGATATCAATATACTTTCGGGATATTAATTCACTTTTCCCATATATCTATACATTTTCTACTTGTTATCTCCAATTTTTGAGTGGAGGTTACCATTTTCCTTACAGAAAAGAGTTTTATGTTTATAGAAATGAAATGATTTTCACACCTATTATTCCTTCTTTAAAATGATTGTCACACCCTTGTTTTTTTTATAAACAAACCCTTTTTTTGTCTTTCAGTAAATTTTTACCCAAATTTTTTTTTATAAAAGACACAAAGCGAGTGTGCTTATAAAAAGAAAATGATGCGAAATCACTTGTCTTTAAAAAAAAGAAAAGAGTTTGTCTGATGTGAATCTCAATAGGCATGGACGGAGGAGCTCTGTGCAACAGATATTTGTGTAGTGTGATGGGAAAATAACACAAAAACTTCTAGGGGTCGTTTCCTTCTTTTTTTTCTAAGGTTTAAAAGTACTAGAAATAATTGATGTATTATAAGGAGATGGCCTGTTTCGAAATTCGTGTTTAACAGTTTTAAAAAAATATATATTGAGAAACCACCCTAAGGATCCGGTTTTAGTTATAAAAAAAAAAACTAAAACTTTTAAAAGTAATTGATGTATGTGATAAAGGATGACACATCTCAAAAATTCGTATTTAATAGTTTTAGGAAATGAAAAACTCATCCTATAACTACATCAGGCCCTAAATTCGAAATACCCTTCACCTTGTTTTTGGCATTACACAATGAGCAAAAAGTTGTACTGTATAAGATTCTTTAAGTAAAGACGAGAGCTGGCATTGATGAATGATGCGTACAGAAGCTCAAAAAAGTTTCACCCTCTCTTCTTTCTTTTATTTTTTCAACGGTTAGGAGTTGTTTGAATCAACTTACACGCATTTCAATCATTCTTCTCTCCAATCTGATTTATGGTAGGTCATTCACGTCGGGACTAGTCAGGTAAGAAGAGAAAAAAGAGTTATTATTTCATTATCTTGGAACACCGACATGCGATATCAAAACATCCTTATCTACCACACATTTCTATTGACACCGCTATGCAATGCACCGACACCCTTGTCTATCATATTGTATTGGACCTCACAAAAATATATTGACTGTGTTTTGGTTAGATAATTTAGTTTAATTTTGATGATGTCATCAGGTGTAATGAGTAGAGATAGATAGAGAGAGAAATGAGGAAATGATGATGTCATCAAAACTAAAACTAAAACTAAATTGGGAAAAACGAGCAGGGCCATTGTATTGAACCTCACAAAAATATGTGGTAAATAAGAGTGTTGGGTCATTGCTTAACGGTGCCTCTCAAGAGGATAGATTGGGAAAATGTTTGAAACATGAAAAAGAACATGAAAAACATATCTAACGGATGAGATCCATTTGGTACACTATTTACCCAGTGTACCAGATAAATCTCATCCATCGGATGTTATTTCATGTTTTGTTTCATGCTTTTCTTTCATGTTTTATAGGAGTACCAAGGCCCGGATAGAATAATTGCTCAGAATAAAGACTTCAGTCACGAGGGACCACTGACCACATGTTTGTTTTTGGAAAGTTAGACCCCATCAAATTTGCACAAAATTAATGGCCCAATTTTCATGTCTCTGTCGAAAATTCTACCACCAATTATACTTCTTCGGTCCCAAAATGATATTCTGATTTGCTAAGTAATGAGTTAAAAATAGTATATTTTTTCAAGAAAAATTATTAGTATGTTTTTTAGTATTTTACTAGATATCAATGAGCTCTTCAAATTCATAGAAAAAAGTTTGAATTTTTTTCTTAAAAATAGTAATACATTATTGTTTTGCGAACTGAACTATCATTTTTGAACGGAGGGAGGATAAAACCAAATGTTTTTGTTGACAACTTTATAAGTACTTGTGTCAACTTGCGCTCACCTCCATTAGTCTTGAAGCTCAAATTTCACTACCTACTTGCGAGAAGTCCAAATAATATGAACTGGCCCAAAAATTTTGATAGCAGTAGAGAACTACCTAGTTTCAAATCTGAGACTCTTAAGTCACAAATCTTGTCTACCAAGCAGACCCATTGGAGTTATATACATGCAAATGTTATACTATTCAAAGCAAATATTAATAAAGATTAAAGAATATAAAGGAATGATTATATGGGTGCCAACCAATCATTTTTTATCTGTTTCCATAGGTCATTATCTTCATATGCGAGTACATCACAAAAAAATACTTACCATTTAGCGAAAAAATACTCACTTTTGACTATAGCAAAAAAGACGATATTTTCAATGAAAACTCAACCTTAGCACCCAAACAGCACCTAACATACTGCGTACCTAACTAACTGTGAAGTTTTAAATTCTAACCCTCTTTGTGTTAGATCCGAATCCACATCGTTTACCTGAAATGGGTGTTCCACTAAGGGAATTTTGTTTTAAAACTGCCTTAATTTTTGTGTTCACACATTTTTATGTGATGTATTATGAGAGGATGACCTGTCTTGATTTTTAAAAAAAAATAGTTTTTAAAAAAAATTAGTTAGTGGAACACCCCCTAATGTTCTTGTATATGTGCAGAAAAACCACGATGCATCATTGACTACACATGTTAACCAACCAAAGTTGGGGAATGCTAATGTATCCCATATTGTCTGGGATACCGTATCTCTCTTGACTTTCACCATAACAGGACATAATAATATTAACGACAAGAGACGTAACAAAAAATCATAAATATCGTAACGTAAACCATAAAATGGTGTAATAAAATAATATCATAAAATAACACAACATTTTTCACCACATTTTTTAAACGATGTCCCCTATCACAACGTTTACCACAAAATGATAGGAGTAGTAGTATTCGTCATAAAAAGGTACTCTCTCTGTCCAGATTTGTTAGTCCATTTTAGGAGTTTTGTCACTTTTCAAATGATTATATCTTATAATTTATAATGTTTTGTATAATTTAAAAAACATTGTTTTATAGAATCTTATTTATTGATTTTTCACGACTTTTTATGTGATATATTATAAGAGGGTGATTTTTTCGGTTTTATTAATAAGCTGGTTTTTGGTTTTTTTGCGTTAGTGGAATGAAGCTCTCACTTTTGTTTCTTTAAAGGAGTACTACTCAGTAGGAGTACTCTCTTTTCTATAAGTGTTTATGTGCAGTGAATAAATGTGTTAGGACATCACAAAAATAGTGTCTCAAGACCATGGAATAGTTACTCTCGCTTTTGTAGTATCATTAAAGGAGTACTAGTTCTCTATTTTCCATGAGTATTTATGTGTGGGGGATAAGACTATTGAGATACCACGTGGCGGTGTCTGTGATTGTTTGTCCACATCTATTATTCTACTGTGGTTAAAAAATTGTACATATCTTATAATACTTATAATACGAGTCTCCAAAACTCTGCAATATAAATCTTATTTAATAAATCTCAATTATAAATCTATTGTACGAAATTTTAAAATCATGAAACTCGTTATAAATTAGCAAAAGATACTACTAAAAATAATTCAAAATATGACACACAGATCGAAAATGTATCAACACAGGAAGGAGTAATTACTGTCACTTTTGTTTCTTTTCTTTATTTAAAGGAGTAGTTAGTACTCTCTTTTCCAGTACTATGAGTATTTCTTCTCTCTGATCATCTCTTTAATGGTGGGGATGGTACACCCTGCTAGTCTGTCGTTCTGTATTTGGAGATTGCCGTTTCAGCGGGTGGGTCCTACAAAAGTACTACCAGAACCAATTTTTTTTTCTCCTTTTGAATTCCGCGTTTTGTTTTGAAGGGGTTACTGGAGCCACCATGCCCCGCCGATAAATGAGCCGTACGTACATTAGACTCTGGAGCCAACTCACGTAATGCGCCTGCAGGAGCGGGACCCGGGGGCCCTGCTGTGCGGGTGTCGCATGGCACCGTGCCATGTGGTCATCCGACCGTCCATTGCGAAAATGCACGGCTCGGCTTTAATCAAGCAATGGATGACTTAGATTTACATTGAGCTCGGATTAAATCCGAGCCGTGCATTTTCACAATGGATGGCCGCATGGCACGGTGCCATGCGGCACCTGCACAACAGGCCCCCCCAATTCGCAGGAGCGTTGCGAGAGAAGGAGAGCACAAACCTAAAGCGTGAAAGAGGTCTAATCCGGTACCAGTAAACTTTCTCGTAAAATCACCCAGAAAATACATTTAACGGACGAAATTCACCCAGTACACTGTTCAAAAAAATTTATTTAAATTTTTACTCTTACTCTTCCCTCCCTCTTCCTCTTTTGGTGAGTGAACAGTAGGTCACCAAATTTGTTAGGTTACTGTAGCAAATTAATGAAATCTTCAAATTTGTGAGTTCATTTAGTGATACTGATTTTTGAGGTTTTGGAAGAGTTTAAGGCTGATATTGATGCTTTTATTATGGTTATTTGGATTTTTTATGTGAACAAATATTTTTGAAACGTTTTGAACAAAAAATCGAACAAGTCGATAAGAGAAACATGCCAGGACTTAAAAGACAATTCTTACAAGAGGGGCCCACCCTCCCTCTTGTAAGAGGGGATTAGTTATTCGGGAGGTTTTGACTGCATCCAATCGGGCCCTTAGGTTGAGTTTTTCAAATGATTTTAGTAATTCAGTTGCTAAAATCAAACGAAAAACTCAACCTTGGAGTACATTGATAAGAGAGGCACGGACCTTTGGACTCTTGGCTCTTGGGACAAATATGGTGGATAAGAGTGTTGGGCACTTCGACGTAGCGGACAATGCGATGATTACTCGAGGGACACGTTTCATATTCCTAGAGGAAGGAATACGTGGTCCACGGTAAACGTGATTGAGTCCTAATAGTACACGGAAGGAATCCACCTGTTCCAACTCCCACTGTTATCATCCAAGTATAAATCACAGGGCATTGGGATTTGGATTCTCGGAGGTTTTCACACCCGATAATCTACCCATTTGAATGATAAAGGGGCCCCGCTTCCCTGTCAATACAAACATGGGAAGAGAATGGTATAACGAGGTGCCACACCATTTGTTTAAAATTGTGAATAGTCAATTTTAAGGATATTCGACTTACAACTCCAGGAAAGGAAAAAAAAAAAGAAAAACAAAAGGGGATATTTGACTTTCTTACATTATTTTATGGAGACCCCCTACAAAATCAAAATCCCTATTACAGTACTTTGTTTGATTAAAAAAATTGGGTATCCCAGCACATCCGTCAGAGAGTATTTTCTTGTTACGCCATACTATTATTTGTAGTACCACTATCTATAGCGGATCCAATTGCGCCTGTGTTGGGACGTTAGTCACTTAATCACAAGGCCGGCCTAGGCCCAACTCCAAAAAGGGCTGATTTTTTGGGCACTCCAACATTTTTTACAAATGGACTAAACTAAGACTCTTTTTTTACCCAAATAAAGGGGAAAAAAACCATTATTAGTTACAAAATAGCCCAAACTATTGTTGCCCAATATAAAAAAAAAGGGTCATTTTATACTCTTTGAACTTGTCTCAATTAGGGCTGTAAACGAGCCGAATCGAGCCGAACCCTATGGGGTTCGGGATCAGTTCGTTAAGGCATGAGTTCGGCTCGGGTTCGGCTCGGGTTCGATTCGAGCCTAGACAAGTGGGCTCGAGTTCGGCTCGTGAAAAAATTTCAAAGTTCGGGCTCGGCTCGGTAGGGCTCGTTAAACTCAAACGAGCCGAACCGAGCCGAATTTAGGCTCGAATTAAGGCTCGAATCAAGCTCGGCAGGGCTCGTTAGCAATTTAGAACACAATCTGAGAGGGGAAACATATATGCTTCAAAACAATATTACATGTAGATCTACCACAATAATCAACAAATTAAACAAATCTGCCACAATAATCAAGAAATCAAAAGAAAAAGAACACAAGAAAAAAACTATTGAAAACTAAATAGAGTACTCTAGTTAGGGATAAAACTCATCTGTTCGTAGTAGAATACTTTAGTTAGGATAAAAGAATAACAAATTACATAAAAGTTTCTCAACTATAAAATATTTACATGTAAACCCCTAAAGTATTATTAATTCGTTTTTACCTCAGGTTCGCGAGCCTAACCGAGCCGAATCCACTTAGGTTCAGGTTCGGCTCATTTATGGAACGAGCCTAATATTGAGGTTCAAGTTCAGTTCGTTTAGTAGACAAATCGAACTCGAACGAGCTCTTACCGAATCGAGCCTCGAATAGTTCGCGAACGGCCCAGTTCATTTACAGCCCTAGTCTCAATGGATTCCATTTTTTTTAGTGTAATAGCTTTATTTTTTATGCCATAATAATGGAATTTCCTTTGCCTATGAATTCATTTTTCGATGCCATGATAAAAATGACTTGGTAAAAGAGGTGGATTATACAAGTGTAATTGATATTTTTGCTTCTAAAAACGCAACACGAGTAATATTTAAGTGATAATCATGCGTTATATATGTATTTGGAGACTTTGTGTTTTGACTTTTTTGTTATTATATTATATAATGATTAGTAGAACTTTATAGTGTCTTGACTTTGTACTATTGTGATTGTTACTGAATTTTTTTTTTAAGTGTTGTACTCACCGGGCACGTTTTTTAGGCCAGGCCTAGGGCACCTCAAACCCTTGGGCCGGCCCTGCTTAATCCTTCGAAATGTCCTGTGCTCGCGTTCTCAATCCTTGCACTACGTTCGCGCTATCAATCCTCGCACTCGCAAATTTTAGCAGTTTGAAATGTGATTCATAGATGTTTTCATGCACGTGGTCCCGTTTAGGCACAAGGATTATGTGACTTAGGTCGAGACCAAAGCTAAAGTCTTATCACGCGTGTCAACAGTATAAAAGTATGTTTAGGTTCCATATAAGGCTTCGAATCTGAAACTTTTCCAACCAGATTGTGAGATTCCACATATAAGACAACCCTGATTGGTCAAAATACTCGTTATTACAATAAAAGAGGATCGTTTACTTTCTTATAGTATTATGTTGGACCCAACCAGAACTTTATCACATGAAAATTTAATGGAGAAGGGACCTATGACTTATTTTCGTGGCGGATGGATCGTGTTGTATAACACGAATCCATGAATGGTTCGAATCACTTATTTAATATTTAAAGTTAAATAAATTGGCTCTGGAAAAAAAAAAAAAAAAAAACTTGATCCGTGCGCCCACTTGAATTCATTTATCGTGTTTGAATAAAATAAATGTCTATTTTCATTGTCGTTTGTTTGATTTCTTTTTCGAAACAAACATGATGTATTCACGTGAGTATATTCTTTTTAGCGATCAGGTTTCGATCTAGCTTACGCACATCACGATTATTCTCAACCTCATTCTCGACCAAGAATTTTTTATTGTCAGTGACGTAAATACGATTATGGAGTATTCCTATCCGACATGGATAGCTAGCTAGAGTTCCATGTTGTGAGGTAACCATGGAAAGCAAAATATACAAGGGTCGTGCTAACGGGTGCACTATGACACCTGTTAAGGGTACAAAAAGTACACTTTTATGAATCCTACTTGTAAAAAAAGTACACTTTAAAAGTTCACTTGTAAGTGTACTTTTAAATTGTATTTTTTATACTCTTAACGAGTGCACTATGGCACCCGTTAGCATTTCTCAATATATAAAAGTCCTTAGTCGTCTTGAAATGAAAATGGATGTTTCATCAACGTGAGAAACGTTTCAAACCACACAAAGGTGTTTAGTACTCCATTTGACATACACATACATGTGTACAGCGTGGTTCCAATCATGTAAACCCGATGGGGTTCACATCAAGGACTCCTATTTTCCGATCAAAATTTCATGATCTCAACTGTTCAATGTTTTTAAAAAGTGTTTATTTAAAATATGTTTTTTATTATTATTTACGATTTCTTGCAGGAGCGGAATCAGGATTTACCATTAGTGGGGTCAAAAATCTATAGCATATACTCCTTCATTCAATTTTGATGGTCTCTCGAAAGTATGTTAATTTTTCAGATAAAAGTTTAAAGTATTTTCGCACTTGATTTTCCGAGTTTCTTTGTACTAAATTAAAGATCTCGATTAGTTCTTTAATTTGATGAGAAAAATTAAAAAATTATAAACTGAATGAATACTTTATTTTTTATTTGAAAATTGCACATTTTTTCGTAGGGATCTATCAAAGTAGGACGAAGGGAGTACATTAGAATACTAAACGAAAAGAGATCTATTCAATCAAAAAGTAGTATGTCGTATTACTTGGGGGGGGGGGGGGAGAGAGAGAGAGAGAGAGAGAGAGAGAGAGAGAGAGAGAGAGAGAGAGAGGAGTTAAAGAATAATGGGAACACAAAAAAGAAAATTAACTATGTGGCTGTGCTCCGCTTTATGATGGAACATAACATTCATTAAATGATCGACTGTCCGAGAAGTCTATAGGTTAAAATTCAGCAAAGCGATTCAACCTTTTGCTTGTCAAAACTTGCAAATGAGTTGGATGGATTAAGACATGCAACACAAATAAGCAACTCAGTGTTCACCTCATTAAAACGATTGTTAAGCTCTTGGAATTGCATATCTATGACCGTGTATAGAGGGACCAGTTAAATTATTTTTCTGTTTTACACAATAATTTCCTTTCTTCTGTCTTCTTATTTTGAGCTTTTTGCTGGAATTTCTTTTTGCATGCCTTGACCTTACACATGTGCTGGTCTTGGCCTTCTTTACCCTCGGTGTACCCTTTGTCGAGTTTTTTTATAAAATTTTGTTGCCGATATAAAAAAAAAAAATTCCATCGAAATGATTAACCAACAAAATGCATGAGATCAAGAGGGGAGGTAACATAAGTTCTTTTTTTTTTTCCTTTTTTTTTTTTTTTTTTTGTTAATGCAGGGTATGTCGAGTCAACTGCTCGAGTCCTGGACTATAATCTCTAATGCTCTAACCACAGCTGTTTCACAAGCTTATGTATAGGAGTAAGGTGGCCCGACCAAGAGGTTTTAAAAGATATAATAAAACCCTAACACTTAAGCTGGGACCACTCGAGGCTAGAGGTCCCCTTCTATTTGGCTGTATTTGATTCATGTTACACTAAGTTGATTTTTTGACTATTTTAATAGTTGATGTATGTTAGATGGATAATCTGTCTCGTAAATCATGGCAAGCCAATAAAAGGGGGGCCTACGACTATTTTGTTTGGTTGTTAAGAAAATTAAGTTCTATTGACTAAACCATGAATGACTGACCCTTTCAAAATTAAGAGAAAGAAAGGGATTGGTGAAAAGCCAGAAATTCTTGGGAGACCTTTCAAGCGAACTCATCAATCCGAAAGAGACCCCTTCTTCTTTTTTTTTTTTTTTTTTTTGGGTATCTTTCATCGGTTTACAACGGAGTACCAGACAATTCCACTCCAAACAAAAGCATGGGAAATGGATATTTCAAAGGGATATTGCTTTCTTGCATTCATGGACACCTATTTTTTCCTTTGATAAAGACTTCAGAGTTAGCCTGTTCAAGGAAATTTTCAACTACAACTTGGAACACCATCATAGTATGTGCGCTCGACCAATGAGGCCAAACGCTACTTGTTCCATAAACTGACTTAAGTTGATTTTTTAAGTTGATTTATTGTGAAAGAATGACTTGCCTCTCGAAGCGCAATAAGTCAGTCTAGAAATAAGTCCGTTTCTAGAACAACCCTTCGGAATACGTGCGTTTTCAAACCCCAAGTAAATATATTTTTTGATACAATTTTTTTACACCAAATTAAAGCACTTTAATTTGTTGCTAAATTTTTTTGAAAAAAATATTTGAAAATACATTTTCTTATGTCAAAGAAAATACACGCTCCTCAAATGGGATCTGAGGGAGGACAGCACGCCCCTACTTCCGAATGGGACATTTAGAAAGGGACATAGAGAGTATAAAAATACAGATCAATCGAAAGATACCCAATACTAATCAACTGATTCCAAATCTTGGGGTCACTGAAGGGTTCGCTCGGTCTTTAATTTCAGGATCCCAAAATTAGTCAATGTGCGCATAAGCTGACCCGAACATCTTTTTTCAGAGAGAGAAAAAAAAAAAAAAAAACCTAACAAACGGATACAAGAACCAACTGGGGCTAGCCAGTGCCGGCTCATTTGTTTTGGAAGCCTGAACTGAAATCATTAGATAAGGCCCTCCATGTATTTTGCATATATAATAAAAATTTTGAATACATAACTTCGTAAAAAATAATTACAAAATATTTATCATTGTACAAATTTAAACATATAGTCATCAAAAAATAAATAACCATTACAATATATAGGAGACCTACATGTTTGGGGGTCCATATTTTTTATATTTTTTGGAGGGGCCCGAAGTGTGGGTTCATTGGCTCATGCCATGAGCCAGCCCTCGGGCTAAGCTTAATTGGCCAAGACTATTGCCTGTGAGTGTTATTCATTTGTATTTATTGTGTTGTTTCTCCCCTTAATGAGGCTATTAGTTTTATTAGGCTTATAGTAATTGTGGACTTTGCTTCCAGTTTATTGGTTATTTCTTCACTTAATGGGGATATTAGTTGCGTTGGGTTCATAGTGATTGCGAGGGTTTTTTTTTCTTTTCTAGTTTGACGTAATTCATATTTGTATTTTGCTACCTTAAAAAAAAAAAAAAAAAAAAAACTCACACAAGCAGAATAGTAATACCTACAAAGGAAAAACTGTATTGAAATGTGTGAAAAATATATTGAAATATGTGAAAGTGTATTGAAAAATATAAAAGGTATATTAGAGTGAGTGTTTTTTTGTTTGTTTGTGTGCTTATTGTATGCCCATTAAGCACACTTAACAAGACTTATACAAAAATACCCGGATTGAGTTAAATTGGAGACACAATTACAAAGATGTCTATTTCAGATGTGTACGTGGGTTGATGTCATTTTCAACCTGTCCAAGCCACACAACTAGAAAGCACCAATAGATGAGCATGTTGTTGAAGTTATCTTTTAGACAAAAGTTTATTTGGACTGTATGGAAGCTAAGGAATGCTTGTGTCTTTGATAGAGCTGCCACAAATTGGGACAAATCCGTAGAACTTGTGAAGATCAGAGTTGCTTTGTGGGCAAAATCCGAGGCTGGATTCAAAGACTTCTCATCTGATGGTTTTATTTTCAGGCTTAATAGCATTTTGGACTCTCTTTAGTTAGCTATTGCTTTCCATTTTTTATGTTTTCACTATACTGTGTTGGCTGTTGTTGTTTCGTTTTCTCTTTGTTGGCATCTTGCCAACATTTGGGTTGCTTTGGGAGTTCTAGTGAGGCTTTGTTCCTCCTAGTCGTGTTGTCTCCCTTTTAATCTTTGTAATGTTTTCAAAGATTAATAAAAAATTTCGCCGTTCAAAAAAAACTTTTAGACAAAAGTCCCACATTGTTTATACTTTTCGAAAATTCGAATAAAGAATTAATATTTCATCATTGTTGCGACTAATAATTCTTGAGTTTACAACAAGCTAAGCCAAGCCAAGCCAAGAATAATTACACTTGCTTAAATTCCAGGGGAGGTATTAGGTTGTTTTTTAGGCGGACATTTAGGTCAACTTACCTGTTCCTCTATTAAATTCAAAATTCTGAAATAAACGACTAGGTAAACATTCAATGGTCGCAATTTTTTTTTTTTTTTTTAACTAACAACAAGAGTTGGTTTTGCGAAACTTGGGAGAATTACTCTCTACCAACTACTCTCTCCGTCCCTTTTGAACTGTTTAACTTTTCATTTTGGGTTGTCCCTACATAAGTGTGTGGTTTGAAAAGTTATTGGGTAAAAATTTGTATAATTATCATTTTGCCGTTTTGAAAAGTTAGTAGGTAAAGAGTTAATGGGTGAAAGTGGAGGATAATTATAAAAATTAGAGGTATAAGTTGACGTGAAAAGTGTAAAGTAGAGAAAAAAGTTGATGTGAAAGGTGTAATGATAATGTTTGTTTAATAAGTTGAATTACGAAGTAACACATTTACACCCTGTTTGGCGACCGGATTTGCACCCGGATTTGGCTCAGCCCCGGATTTGTAATCCAGGGCCCACCTCCAGCCGGCGTTTGGCGCACAAATTTCATCCCCAACTCCACCCGGACTATTTTCACTGTTTGGAGTGCAAATCCGGCTTCACCCGGATTTGCCAACGACAGCCCTGACCCTGTCGTTGGCTAACAAGGGTGTATTTGGGGGGTTTTCTACCTATTTTACCCCTCCAAATCCGGGTGATTTGGAGGGTTTTGAACAAAAAAAAAAAACTAAAACAATAGTAATTACCATGGTCGGAGCAACCATTTTCTTTGCCAGAGAGATTACCATCGTCGTCGGAGCAACCATGGGTTTAGATCTAAATTTTCTTTTTTCCTGAGAGGGGAAAAACCATCGTCGGAGGTGGTGGCGGCTTGCCGGTGGAGACGTGAGGTCGGAGGAGGAGGAGGAGGAGCCCGTTGGCCCGAAGCCGTCACCGTCGCTGATCCAAAATGGGTGGTCTCTCTACTTTGATCTGATCGAAATGGGGAGGAAGATGATGTAAATTGCCCTCTTCTCTATATATATAAAACATTTAAGACCTCCTAATTTTGTAATACTACACATTTACCCCACATTTATAATACACTACTTATTACCCCCCACCCCCTAACTTTATAATACAAATTTAAATTGTCTTTTAATTTGAAAAAAATTAACTTTCTAATTTTTTTTTTTATAATTTTTTTTCATAATTATTATTTTATAAATATGTAATACACTTTTAATATATTTATGTAATTATTGTGTATTTATTCTAAGTATTATGTATTTATTTTAATTATAATGAAATTACACCATATTGTCAATTAAATTAATGAATTGGGGGCAATTCAGTCATTTTTCCTCTTATCCACTCTCCAAATCCCCATTCTCAAAATATCATCCAAACACCTCACTAACAAATCCACCCTTCTTATGAGGTGGGGCCACCCTCATTACAAATCCACCATTCTTATGAGGTGGGGCCACCCTCATTACAAATCCACCTTCAAATCCACCCTCATTACAAATCCACCCAAAATCATCTCCGGTCGCCAAACGGGGCGTTAAAATGGGACGGAGGGAGTATCGGTAATCCTACTGGTACAGAAAAAATTGTACAGAAAATGTACAAATCACTCTCGGGGACCCACTTTTGGGTCCCACACGAGTGATCCGAACCATTCATTATTCTTAGAACATTTTTCCGAGGGGCTCCACAAAATTTCAGCTCAATCGGACGGTTAGAAGTGTTTGAACCAAAATCACACCGTTTGAAACGGATCACTCGTGTGGGACCCAAAAGTGGATTCCCGAGAGCGATTTGTACATTTTCTGTACAATTTTTTCTGTACCTGTAGCAGGATCCGAGGGAGTATTGATTAGTCCACCTTTGTTGCCTCGTTCAAGAGAATCTAACCGTTAAAACCTCATCTAGGATTTTTCTATATATGTGACAGGAACATGTTTTCTTAGATACATGCACCTTGAAAAGTTCCTTAATTCTGTCAAAGCTATTCAAATTTTTTTTTTTTTTTCACAAGTTGCAACTAAATCAGGCGACGCACAGTAATTTCTTGTCGGTAATAAAAAAAATTATTCTCTTATTTCTCTAATTTATTTGGAATATTATTGGAATCACAAAAGTTGGAAATGATTCTCGGTAATCAAAAAAATTTATCCTCTTATTTCTCTAATTTATTTGGAATATTATTGGAATCACAAAAGTTGGAAATGATTCAATAGGTTTTCTGGAAAGAGGGAAATAAACCTTATTTGGATATTGAATTTGTGGAGATATATAAAAAGAAAAGAAAGTTAAAGTATGGAGCATAAAAAGTTTCTTCTTACAAAAAATACTATAATAGGCTTTTACGTTTTCTTTTCAATTTCTCACAACTTATGCTGGTTTCTCTTCCTGAAAAGACATTTTTTGCAAAAATAAAAAATAAAAATAATTACTCTGCCTTTGACTGGATGAATCACAAAATTTTAAAACAATTCACCATATAAAAAAAAATGGAAGATAAAGAACATACAATCAAATTTGTAGCTTTCTCGCCTTTAATAAACTGTTTTCAATATGATTTATATTTGCGTTTCCTTATCAGGTTAGGCCAAGTTTCTTTTTTTTAGCACCCATTGCTAAAAGTTATTTTTGCATAAAAGTGCTAAAACTTTTACTTCTCTTTAATTTAAGTGCTAAAAGTCAAACCAAAAAAGGGAGGAATTAAAAAAAAAACACATGGGTTGCCTTTTAGCAATGAGCAATTGCAGTGCTAAAAACGGGAAACTTGCTTATACGATGCACTCCATAAAAAATTTCCATCATTCTATGGGTACTGACGATAGTGAACCGAAGGTGCACAGATCAAAGTATGAGGCCTACTTCAAAGTCTCACTAAAGTGATCCAAGCCGTTGATAAATTTCAGAATAAATTTTCAAGTTGCTGCTCAAAAAAGGCAAGACAATTAAAATACTTCATCTAGTGTTTCATTTAGAATTACAATCCTGAATTCTGGATGAATACTTAGAGTTGTCCAATTGATTTGATTTTTTCATAGGGCAACTTAAAAAATTATTTAAAATTACTCATCAATTTGAATTGTTTTTGTGAAAATCCTGAAATGAGCCACACGTGCAGATCGATGAACAATGTACACCTTCATCGGCACCCGTAAATCGTAATAACATTGAAAAGTTTTACTAAACGATTTCAAATTTTAGTAGAGTAGTGAAACTTTAATTTTTTTTTAATTCGGAATACTTTACTTGCGGAAAAACAATGAATTTGAGAGCCTAAAGGATTGTATTCTTTTGATCTAACTGCCCATTTCACAATTGATAATTTGGATTCACATATGTAGTTCTACTTCTAAGAAGAAATATATTATTAGTGTAAAAAATTAATAAATATATCTCAATCATCGATTTAAAAATGAACGATTGGATCGAGGAGACTACAACCTTGCCGACACCGCAGACGGCTGGCCTACACGGACCCCAAACCGGAATACAATGTGACAATAGGTACTTTATTTGTGGGGTGTACCTATAGTCGGTTTTTAGACATCCGAAAATTGATCCTAAAATACAGCTATCGTTTAGTCAATTAATAGTACTACAGGAAATTAAAGCTAAAAATGGTGGACCCCAGTTAGGTCACCAGATCCCAAATAATCGAAAGGGAGACTTTACTTCTATTTTTTTTTTTTATGCAGCCGAATATATCACGAAATAGTATGAGATGCAATGAGACTCTCATGGGAAGGGGGAGAAAAGAAGAGAATAAAAAAGAGATGATGAATGATATGATAAATTGGATTTTGATTCTTCAAACACTCTCATTTCTTTTTCTTGGTTTAGTAAGTTGTCAGCTGTCAGATCATGCTTTTCATATTTGGGAAAAGCAAAATTCTCATCTCAGTCCATTGAGTTGTCATTAAGATCTAAAAAGTGTATTGAAACATGTAAAAAAATTATAAGAATATAAAAAAGTATATAGAAAAATAAAAAGTTACACCATAATATTTGTTTTTTATCTTCTTCTTGACTTATTGTCAGCTCTGTAGACAGTCAATGAAAGAATCCTTGGAATTAATTTGAATGAGTTCTTTGTCCTTTGGTTGGTGTGGTCCAGACTCATAGATAATTACTCATTCCCCACCGTTTGTCCCCAGTAGAAATCCTTAGCCAAAAAAAAAAAAAAGAGGAAAATGCTAGCATGTGTCGAGTAGGCACACGTTAAGGTTAAAAAAATGTACTGAAATATGTGATAAATGTATAAGAATACGTGAAAGTGTATTGAAAAGTGTAAAAGCTAAATGGGACTTTGTATTTTTTTTGTTTATGTGTGTGCTTATTGTGTACCCAATGAACACATGTTAGCAAACCCCTCTCCCAAAAAAAAATAAAAATAAAAAATGGTAACATGTGCGATGTGCCCAGTTGAAAGTGTATTGAAATGTATGAAAATAATATAAAAATAGGTGTTAATGTATCGAAAAGTGTAAAATGAGAATTGCAGTGTGTGTGTGTTTTTTTTTATATTTTTTTTATACTTATTGAGTGCCCAATAGACACACAATAATAAGACAAAAAAAAGTATGATCACGGGACATCCATGAGAAAAGGCTACAATACACACCCCTTATTTAGGTGTGTGTATCATACACATTCCTTTTAAAGTTACGATTTTTTTTTGTAAAAGTTACGAATTTTTTTATAAAAGTTATGAGACACACCAAAATATTACGAATCATATTGCTTAAAAGTTACGAAAAACTAAAAAATGTTACGATTGCGGATGAGGTGACACAATCTGGGTCATAAAATAAGTGCATACGGTACACTCAAATAAGAGGTGTGTATTGTAGTCATTTCCATGCTTTTACCCTTAAAATAACTTCTTTGGAGAAATAATGGGATGTGGACCCTATCTATTTATTGTCTCCACACCACAATATTACCCGAATTAAAAAAGACAATTCGGTTCAGGATCAAATCAAATTGATGGCTCCACGATCCAAACTCCCTGGTCATGGATATAGGAATAGACCTTTGTGCGATTAATCAGTTTTATGTATCTATCGTAGAATGCACAAATCGCATTAGGATTTCATATCATCACAAAACTTTAATTTTCCTCGACATCAAACAAAGAATATAAAGCCACGAATGGAATCAAGAGAAGAAACCCCATAGCCATCTCATAAAATAACAAGGTGAGTTTCTCAACAATTTTTGGCATTTTTTTGTTTTGTTTTGGTATTGTTGTTAGTCTTCTTTGGATTTTTGTTGGATTCATGTTTTATTTTTTGAATTAATCATTCAATGTCTCAACGAGAAGGTTTATAAAATAAAAATTATGACCAAAAGCATAACAAATTCAATAAAGAGAAGGAAAAAAAAAATGCATTCATGGCTATATAAAGAGGGTCTTGCTAACGACTGCAAATTTGCAATACAAAAAAATACAGTTGGTGGGTCCCACTTGTTACAAGTGGAATCCAACAAATGTACTTTTTTGTATGCTTAACGGGTGCAATGGTGCACTCATTAGCATTTCCCATATAAGAACTTGACATATTTATGGTCTTTTTTTTTACCATCAGCACTTACACTTTGTTTATTAGATTAAATCAAGATCTATCAAACAAGATCCATATTGCATATAAAATGTATTACCGATTGAAAGATATAATCGTTTTTTTATCCGGTTAAGATAGAACGAGGGACTATAAAATTGGGACGGAGGGAGTAGTTTATACTTCAGGCAGGGCCCTTACATAGTTCCATGGATACCGATCCATTTGCATTGATGGTGCACAAATCTGATTGCGAGGCCCAGTTACAGGCTCCACAAACAAAATTTGATCTGTTCATTAATTTTTAAAATTTATTTTTAAATGGCTTTTCAAACAAATTAGCTTATCCGATAAGTGGAAGTACTTAATGTACCAATTTTTCATGAAGAATGATAAAGGCATTAACTATTACAATAAACATACACATGGCACTACCACATTAATGCATTATTGAACACATGGATTAACTCATCCACTAAGAGAGTACCACATACACATTTAGTGTAATAGTTTGTACATTAGTTAGTGTCTCTAGCATTACTCATTTTTCATTCAGGATTCAAGATAAAACAATTTGAATGAAAATTGGTACTTTGGATCAAGCACTTAATATAATCGGGTTGAGCTTGTTTTTGGCGGAGCCTTTGAAATAATATTTCAAAATTAGTGCGCGGTTTGGATCTTTTGTGTGGAGCCCGTAAGTGGACCTAGAGATCCGATTTGTGCACTATCAGTACAAATGGGTCGGAACTCATAGATTATTTTTTGGATTTGGTAATTGATTCTCATTATTTCTCACGCTTCTCTTTTTTTATATATATTTGTACCATTTTTTTTTTAATCTTTATCTGTATGTGAATAACTAGATAGTATTGTCCTTTACTCCTTTTATGCGAAAAAAAAAAAAACCCTCAAACATAAAAGGACGATTTTGTAATTTCAAATGAAGAAGGACATCTGCAAAGGGAGAGCATTAAAAGCACTACCAATGTACCTTAAAAATATTTCCTTTTTAGTAATAAAAAATAAAACTAGGGGAACTTAAATAGATGCCCTCTGTCATAGACTTATTTAGGTCTCCTCGGTGACTAGACTTTGTCATTAGTCTTTGAGTTTCAAGTTACTCCATTCGTTCATATTTGTTGGTCTTTTTCATAGTTTGTGTCACTTTCAAACGTTAATATCTCCAATTGATAATGATTTTCATTATTTATAGAACTTTGAATAATAGAACTAATTGAAATCTGTTAAAAAAGATTTCATGTTGCATATTTTTTGAAATCCGTATTTAAAAATATAATCAACTGAAAAGTGGCAAAAACTCTTAGAAAGGACCACCGAACAAAGACGAGGGGGTATCTGGATTTATTAGTCCTTTTCTGAAATCTATTTCTTTTATTGTTTATATATCTTTCAATGTGTATATAAAAAAAATATGCAATATAGATCTTGTTTCATAGATCTCAATTAGTTTTATAAGATCAAAAATTTAAAATCATTTCAAACATCATAAACTGTCAGATATAAACAATTTAAGTGGCACGTACGTCGAAAATGAACTCTTATTCTAGAACTAGAGGTAGTATCAGTTTCAGAAATCTTGAGTATAGCTTTCGTAAAGAAGATTTCCAACATGTAATTCAATTCAATTCAACTCCAAGGATTGGTCGGTTGTCTTGAGATTTAGATGATTGCTCATTTATAAGATCTAAGATTTGATTTTCATTGTCAGTTATTTTTGGGGCCACCACACTACAAATTCAACAGTAAAATGTACGCGCAAATTAGCACAAGACAAGTTACATTAAAAACAAATCTCATTGTCAATTCAAGAAAGGTGTGACAGCCCTTTGGGAAAGGACTATCGAACCTGATTTGGGTAAATTGAAAAAATTGATTTTTTGGTTTTTTTGGTTTTGTCCTTATTCAAATGTTTTTTGCATTTGTTAGTTTTCGGTCGATTTTTTGTGGTTTCTTGGCTTGTCTCGACGAGAGGAATCTAAAAAGTATAAAATTAATAGCCAAACTTAAAGTTTTGTGAATAAAGACGAAGATGACATCCAAAAAACCGATACTTTTTAGATTCCTCTCGTTGAGACAAGCCAAGAAACCACAAAAAATCGACCGAAAACTAACAAATGCAAATTTTTTTTGGATAAGGACAAAACCAAAAAACCAATTTTTTCAATTTACCCAAATCAGGCCAATTAATTTAATATTATCAAGAGAACACGGTACTTGAATCATGATTTATAAATTTATTAATTGTTTATTAGTAAAAGAAAGATCACAAATAGTTAAAAAAAAAAATTTAAACTTAGTTTATTATCTTTGTTAAGTAATTTTCCTTCAATAAAATTTTATGAATATCTTAATGATACAGTACCGCTCATAATCAAGAAATATTTAGTCATTTGGTGCCGTGCTCCATCAATACTGGCATGCCATGCAAGAATGGAGCCAAGGGTGGCTAGCAGGGGTTGCCGCCAAAATATTCCACTATTACATTAGAAAAATATATATATCATCAAATTATAAAACTCCGCCCCTCCACATATATAATCTGTCTGATTGTACCCACTACGCAAAAATCTTGACTCCGTTCCTGATTCCATTAGTTTAAGTATTTTAAAATGTCTATATTTTTTTCTAAGCCTATATGGGCATGTGTTATGTATATATCCTTTTTCCCCCCTCAAATAGTAAGACTCTAAGAGGATACAAGTATGAATCATATTAAACTGTACGTATTCATACGCAGATGATGGAGAGTTTCTTAAAAAAAAAACCCACAAATAATAGCCTCATTAAAAGGAGAAATAACCCAAAAATACAAGGAGAGAATAACACCCACACGCAGCTGAAAAGATTCGAACTTTTGACCTCTTAATGAAAATATAGGAGTTTTTGACCGACAGAGTTAGCCTCAATTGATTTGTGTTATGTTAATTTATTCGTCGCGCTAGGGCTGTCAATCGCGATCAACATCTGCAATTTTCAATGCCCATTTTAATCTTCAGTGGAAATATATTTAACTCATTAATAGTAGTATTTTTTTGTTAATGGAAGGGTTAAGATTCTCTCTGGTTCTGTGCTAACCGGATTGTGTTGTTTAATTTAATCCGTATTTTTGGTAAGTTCTCGTGCGTAGATCATCGTTGAAAAGAAATGAAGCTATCAGCTTTTTTTAAACTAATAAGATCATGTGACTGCAATTATGGAACGAATTTACTTTTCAAATTTAGTACAAAAGGTTTAACAAATGTCAGAGCTTTTATATAATAAACAAATGTTGCTATTTAAATCTGAAAATGCTAAGGGAACCGAACAAAGAGGTATCGAAAATGTACTAACAGTATGCGGGGTATACTTTTGAGTCCCGCATGAATAATTTGAACGATTTAATAAAATTTAAAATATATTTTTTGAGTTTTTCTAAAAAATTTAGATCAATTGGACATGCATAAGTGGCGACCCAATATTTCGATCACTCATTCAGAATTTAAGATCTTGAATTCTAAAAGAAAACTTGAAATTTGAATCAACCTCTTACGCATATCTAAAAACTACTATGTTAAAACTATTGAACTGTTCAGATTATTTTATGAGACCAAAAGTGGGCCCGCATTCCTTTAGTACATCTTTGGTTTCCTTTGTTTCGGTACCCACAATCAGGTCCACTTAAATCTCGTGGCCAATAAGTTCACTAGTGAGTCGTTTTGGCTGGAAAAATACTACGAGTAGTATTATTTGGTTTGGTTTGGTTTGGTTTTTGTAATAGAATTAGTGTATGTCGTGCCCGTGCCAGAAGGCACGGCTTGAGCAATCAACACGTGTGTCCGTGCCCATTTTTTATGGTCCTTCGAATTTCAGAAAGGGTGAAGGAGAGAAGGTAGTGAGAGAGAATGTAATTTGAATTTCGAAAATAGGAGAGAGAGAGAGAGAGAGAGAGAATATTGTTTGAAATTTTGAGTGTTATAGGCCGGTGGAGGAAAAGGGTAGAGGGAGAGGGAGAGGATGAGTTGACAGGGAGAGATAAAATGTAATACGATGATTGAGATAAAAAAAATATAACTGGGATAAAAATCACTCTCCATTGTAATATAGATTTAAGTTCATTAATGTTATCTTTTGCTGTTAAAAATTGGAAATTGATATTAGCAATCCCTTTTAAACTGTCATTAATAAATTAGAGAGTGCCAATATCAATTCTTAAAATCGGAAAAGTTAACCTTTTTGTACTGTCAGACATAACCTTCGGTTCTAAATTTGTCATCAACATTGATTTTGTTAAATCTCACACCAAATAATCAGTTGACTTTAATTTATTGTTCGGCATTTTCGGATGGGAAAAGAAGGGTCTTTCTAAGTTAATAGGCATATAATGACAAACAAATTTGGATATCAATACACATTTCACGAATATCAATATATATATATATATAATATAGATGCACTTTCTACACATTAGCCTCACCATATGGCCTGGGTTGAGGTTAGCATTTTCCTTAAGGAAAAAAAAAACTAGTCTAAAGTTAAGATTGTGACAAATATTACCAAACAAGTTGGACAAAATTACCTCTGTCTGCATTTGTTTGTCCACTTTCACGATCCAATACCCTTTAAAATATTGTACTTCATCTGTCCCAAGTTGTTGGTCTTGTCGAATTTCGATAAAAATTTTAAACTATTCATATATTTCGATCTATAACGTATTTTATGTTCAGTATGGGTCTTATTAATTGGATAGATATCAATTAGTTCTATTATATAAAAGCTTTAAAATCCTAAAAAATATTATAGATTAAAAGATATAAACAGTTCAAAATTACATTGAAATTTGAACATGACAAACAATTTAGGACAAAGAGAGTACATATCTTTTAATACAAATCTAAAAAAATATACAATATGAATTTTATTTGATAAATTTCAATTAGTTTTCAGAAAATATTATAAATTGAAAGATATAGAAAATTTAAAACATGACCCGCACCGACCATGGTGCACCGACCACGTACCGACGGCGTCGGGGACACCGTTGTGGGTCCCAACCGATCGATTTGAATGAAATGGGGGTGATTTTGGATCGAGCTCATACAGCCGTTTGATTGCCTCGTAGCCCACTCAGAATTCGATTTTGAGAACGATGAACGGCTCGGATGGATCGGTTAGGACCCACAACGGCGTCTCCGACGCTGTCGGTACGTGGTCGGTGCAAAAGGAATTATTGTGAAAAGAATGCTGAAAATAAGAGTCTTTCGAAGGTGAGACACACCGTATCCTTTACTCGCGTCAAAACAAAAACAAATAAAGATGGATAACTTCTAGGAAAGTGTGTGGGTGCAGTCTAGTGGGGTCGTACATAAGACTATGAGAAATATTTAGGAAATTAGAAGTAAATTCCACGTGCTTGAGATCCATCGAGAATGATATCCCTTTGACTATGAGAAATTTTTACTAGTTGTGTTTGGTTTGACTTTTGACTTTTTGTTTTTGGTAATGATTGAAGGGAGAAATAAAGATAATAATTAAAAATATGAATTAATTATTAGAGAGAGATAAAGAGAAAAATAAGAATAATATTTGAAAATAGGTGTAATTATTTGATAATAATTAAGAAAATCAGGTCTTGAAACCCAAAACGAATTTAGGTGTTGAGAGGCTACCACGTGGTGCCTCTCGGCACATTTAAATCGTCCAACAATGTTGTTAGCCTAAATTTTTTCTTAGAAAAACATTATTGATTTTGATAATAACAAACATATTTAGTTGAAAGTGAAATATCTATATTATAAAAGGGATCAGTTTTTTGAATCCCTTATATTTTCAGCCCTTGGATTCAATGGATGTGGAGATTGATTTTCACGCCAGCCCTCAAAGGCTCAGATTGATTAAGCTTTTAATAGATGGTCAAGATGCATTTTTGGGCTCAGATTTTTCCCGCTTAAATGTTTAGCCATATTTGGGAACCCAAAAACGTTGCCTAATTATTTTGATACTCTCTCTCTCCCCCTTTCCTTTCTCATGATCACTGATTTGGGAACAAAAATTTCCACTCCTCCTGACATGAGAACCCAATCACCTAATTCTATCTTCTCTGGAAAACAGTTCAATCAATAGAAGCTTTCCCACTTTTTCATCCAGCCTCTCTACGACGTTACTGAAATTGAGCGGATTCTACGTTCACAAGAAATCAACAGAAGCTTTTCCATTTTTTTCTGAGGTTATATTGTATTTTTTTGATCGGCAATTTTTTTTTTATTCCCACAATAATATTTTAATGCTGATACGTTTCAAGTAATTGCTTCAAACTTTTGATCATGGACAATCTAACCATCTATGGCTCTGTGAGTTGATCCATTTCATTTATAGCTTGATAATAGGTTATCAAATTATTTATTTCATGCGCAGTTAATTTCATTCTACATTTTCCTATGCAGCTTGGTGGTGACTTGGAGAAAACTTTAAGATCAACGTACTCAATTTCTATGCTTAATACATATTTATTTATTGATTGTTATTCTCATTCTTTCAATTTTTTTATTTTTGGTATAAAGGTTAAGTTTTTTGGAGAAATAAATGTAATTGTGGTGATCAGCGATGAGCAAGAACTTAATCGAATTTGTATCCACAAGGTAAGCCTATCAGTGTTGTCAGGGAATATTTTTCCAAATAATGTTTTTTACTAAATCTCTTCAGGTAAAGAAAATTGTAGGGAAAAGAAAACTGCATTCCAAGTAGTATGATACTCTTTAAGTTTTTAGAAATTATTTTGCAGGTCGGTTTTGATACTAAGCACGTAGAGAATTTTTTTGACTTTGTTATATATAGATCTTTAAGTTCTCTAATGATGCACACAGTCTCTTTTAAAAACTGTTTAAAGGGTTTGATCATAATTTTTTTCGTCTCGTGTAATACTCATCAAGTGTACACTCTGAGATTTCGTCAACCAATTGCTAATAGGGATGTAGTGCTATACAGTGCATACTTTTTTAGACTATCCGATATTCATATCAACGTGAAAGAACATGCTGGACTGAAATGTGTTAAATATATCTACACGTACATCTATAAAGGTTATGATCGTACACCAATGGTGATGGGACGAATGGACGAGATTTAGGACGGTTGAAAGAGTGATGAAGACAAAGTACTGGACCAATGATCCTTTTGCTGAATACAACTAATGTAGAGCACCTCCTTTTTTGTTACATTTTTGTATGGGTTTGACTTTTATTTAAAGTGTTTAGTGTCATGTTTGAATTTGGATCCTAGGATTGCAAAGTGGTAGTAGTTTAAATTTTATGGGTCGGATTATAGTTCAATGTGGTCATATTAAGGTTGGTATCATTCTTAAACAGAAAAGTTGCTATACCCGTGATGTATATCCGTGAACAATGTTATGTTTGTTCACAGTAGTTTTTTGGTTCATCAAATGTGTTTTTATTAGCTGTTGCGTTTGTTGTCTTGAGACCTCTTGAAAGGAGCCAAGTTTTATTGGTTGGGTATGGGGCAAGGCTATATGATAAGGTTGTATAGTGTGATTATTTACCCAAGAAGTGTCTTTAGTACATGCAATTATTCATGATCAGATTTTGTTCGGTGAGTGCCTTCAGGCACGGGTCATTCACTAGTAATTAATATTATGAGATTTGATGCTCATTTCAATATTTATTTATTTTGTAGGATTTGGTTGAGATGCATAAGGAGAGATTTTATATCGAATCCTATCTTCAATAGCCAAGATTTAAATTTAAAGGGGAGAAGATTAAGGACAAATCTTACTTTATTTTGGAAAGCTCTTCTCTTAATTTGAAATGGCCAGGAAGCTTTACAAGGGAAGTCGGCAAATCGGGAATCACGTTATGACTGCCTAAATTGTTTCAAACGGCTAATACATTAAAAGAATGGGTCATCGCTATCTTTAAATTGCTTCAATCAAGGCAATTTGAGAATCAAGTGATTCGGTTCAAACGGCTACTGCAGGAAAATGAATTGAACATTGCTGAGATCAATCAAGCCAAATATTGATTGGCTTATTTCCAAATTGGAGTGGGCTCCCAATAACGTCCATTTACTAAGCATAAAAGGAAGATTAAGGTGATGGTCAGTACACTCCAAAGAAGAAAGAAACGTGTGCCACCTTTGTGTTCAAAGCTTTATCTTGTATTCATTCACACTTTCAAGAGTGTTTAATCTGTGAGATTTTATTGTAAAAAGGGAGTGTGACCCCTTGTGAAAGGTTATCTTTTGTGAGTGATTTTTGTGTGAAAAAAAAATCATTTGGTTAGGTGTGACTAGTACCGGAGTCAAAACTAGTTGGTTAGGTGTGACTAACACCGGAGTAAAAAATAGTTGGAGCGATTGAGGGACATTGCTCGTTGTAAGGGTTTCTCTAGCACCCGCGAATCTAGAAAGTGTTACTATTGGAGATAGTGCAACAAATTCCGGGTTGGACACTTGGGGAGCGGACTAGGCCGTGAAGTTGCGGACCGAACCACTATAAATCTCTGTGTTTGATTTCTCTCTTCTCTCTACTCTTTATTTATTGTCGTATAATTACTACTTGCATGCTTAAAAATATTTAACTTTATTGGGTGTTGCATTTACTTATTTAATTCCGCATTATTATTTGAGATACACAATTCACCCTCCTCTTGTGTTGCTAGCTGGGCCAACAAGTGTATTTACATGTCCAGAATTGGAGAGAGAAATAGGAGAGAGGAAGATGAGAGAAAGTGGTGAGACAGTGTTTTAATCTGGACCATTCAACATACTTTTGAACGGTCTAGATTTGCCAAACGGGTACCAAGTCAGTTCCTACCGTTTGGCACCTAAAAATTTATCTATTGAAAAATTCTACCTCCATCTATTTCCTTTTTTGTTCTCGATAATTCTAAAATCAGCTCATTGGCCTGTCATAAGGTGTACTAAAATAAAATGTGTAAACAATGTATATAAATATGTAAAAGTGTATAGAAAAGTGAAAAATGTACACTAGAATATGCGTGTTTTTGTATTGTTTTTATTTTATTATCAATCCAATGGGATGTTAATAGAAAGACTATTTTATTCTGCGAAAAATCGGTTTTGCTAATCATAGTACACTGGCCAATAAATAATGCACGCCAAATACCAAAAACAACAATGCTATAGCCACTTCTATTTATGCACTCATATTCATAAGTGTGTGGAGCCGTAAGTGTGAGTGTGAAAATGGATACTACGTAAGTAGGGATGGACATCGGGTCAGGACAATACGTGTCAACCCGAAAAGACCTAGCTATTTAGCTAAACGTGTCAAAAATCTCAACCCTAGCCCCACTTGAAATTATCCGTGTCGACCCGAACATCACACGAATTGACACGATTACACAATATCATGTCATTTTCTTGTCGGGTTCGAGTTGACACAACATGAATTGACACGTTCAGAGCAGGTTAACCGTGTCATTTTCGGGATGGATTCGGGAAACGTGTCGACACGAATAGATGAACAGGTTAGCCATGCCATTTTCGGGTTATGCGGGTTGAACACGAATCCGACTTGTTTATCAATCATGTTCTCGGGTCGCGTCATATACGTATTTCGTGTAAAAAATAGTCAAACCTAACCCGATAACTTCGTGTCGCGTTAGAGTAGTGTTATTATATCGTGTCATAAATTCTCACCCCTATGTGTATTCTGGAGCCCTGTTACGTAGTATTCTGGAATCGTAACAGTGTTCTAGACTGTCGATTTTAGAACACATTTGTATGCTTTTGTGCACATTAATGGGAAAATGCTCATCTTGTTTTCACCACAAATTGTCGGGTTTCAGTACCAAATGTGTTAATTAAACATCAGTATTCGATGTTGTTTAAAAATGTAACGATCTAGATTTTTTCAGAATAAAACTAGAAAATACACTGTTTTTTTTTTGTTTTTTGTACTCTTTCAGGCGCCATTTTTCTCGAAATACTATTCAGGTCTTAGCCTCAATAGGATTTTTTCAGAATAAAACTTGAAAATACACTTTCTGGCGCAATTTTTCTCAAAATAGAATTCACTTCTAAGCCTCAATAACTACGAAAGTAAATCATGGCTCTACTACCTCAAAATAAGTACTACAATAATTCCTTGAAAATGTCTTTAAACCAAATTATGTCCAAAATTTAGCTCCAAATTAGCCTTCACTAATCTGGCTCCAGAACTAAAAAATAAAAATAACTGAGAAGTATACGACACAAGTCCATATAGGGATTGATATTTGACAAAATGACAATCCCTTTTAAAGTGTCATTAACAAATTGGAGAGTGTCAATATCAATTCCCAAAATTGGAAAAGTTAACCTTTAACAAATTGATTTTGTGAATGAGTCACCCCCTGAGAAATTTTTTGAATTCTAATCGTACAAAATCTTTAACAAAATTCATATTGCACATATCATATACAATAGTTTTACAATTTCTGATTACAATTCAAAATTTTCAAAAGTAAAAAATTATTAACCAAATTTAAATTTCAAAAGTAAAAAATTATTAACCAAATTTAAATTTTTGTGAATAAGACAAAACTAAACCACAAAAATTTAGACTATTTTTGTCTATAGTGAACTTTTTAAAAAAATTAATCATAATTTTTTATTTTTTAGATTCCTCTAATAATCCAAAAAAAATACTTAATAATAGAAGTATTAATTAATGTGCTTCTGTTATAAAAAAAAAAAAAAAGGAAAAATCTCTAAGCAGTCCTTAATTATAACCTTAAAATATTCAAATCTACTTCCACCAAACTGTATAGCAAAAACAACAAAATTAATCAAGTTCTGTGAAAACTAGAGTATCCATAAAACAGATTCGCCACCTACAGAGGCTATTATAGGAAGAGGATCACCTTTGAGCTACTAGGCCACCGTCAATCTAGAAGTGAATATTGGAATCAATATTGCCTTTAACATCATATCGTGGGGGAGTTACCGACCGCACCGAATTAACTCCTAAAACGTCCATATTCAATGAATCCGGTGGAGACTCTTCGGTTGCCTTGGAAGACTCTCCGAATTTTTCGGTTTCATTCACAATATTCTAACAGTTTCCACACAAATTAACCATACAAAACCCAATCAGATATTCATGTCAGGCATCTTGTCTAGTTTAGGAGCTTTATTTTAAGGATCGCGCAAATATCCCAATATTTGAAACATTTTTACTTCGTGAAAGATTCAAACTTGCGGATCACTTGAGAGTAAAATCTTTGATTGTTTGCCTCATGATCATTTGAATATACCTTTCGTTTTATCCACACAAAATATATACTATTAGTTGCTACTTTCAAGGGTTTTTTTTTTTTTGGGTCAAGAATATCGAAGTCAAAATTCCATTTGCAAATTTAAAATTCTTCAGATATACATCACCATCCCAATGACTTCGAAGTTTGTATATCCACATATTCCACACATTGACCATTACCCATCATAGGAATCCAACGAAAGATGATTACTACGGAGTAGTATTTAATCCCTATATGGGAGTGTTTGGATACGTAATTATTTCATTTTGATTTATTCATTTTCTATTTCTATTTCTAGGTGTTTGGCTACTCTTCTGTGCTCATTAGTGAGATTCTCTGGACCATGAATGAAGGAAGCATGATAATGAGTACAAAAATTGATTTGGGTTCCTCAGTCTGCACTCCCTGATGTCTTTCCACTTTGATTTGGAGGCATGATTCTACAACAAACGTCCCTGTAGCTTCTCAGTTCATGGAGATTTAGGGGGGCTATTGTTTTAGTGGTATTCTAAGCACAGTCACTTTGTGCATATTGCCAAAGTTTAGGTCTGTCCTCAATCATCCATGTCCATGCCCCCAATGATTGGAGACTAGATGAGTTCTGTTATTGTTGTTGTGTCGAGGTGTTTGGCTACTCTCATCCATAATGTATTCTCCTATAATGCATGCATTTTCGGTTTTTGAGTTTAGAGAACAAAAGCTAAAAAGCATAGGGATATGAGCCTTTTGACTTATCATTTTACACTATTACCATTTTGGTTAATAAAACTACCAATAAAATATAATTTTGCATATATTTTCCAAACACTACACTGTCATTCCCAATTTAATTATTTCTTTGTTTTCATAAGCGTGTTCGGAAGATACCCTATATATATCATTCCTCCATACACCATATTTTGAGAATTTTGTCCTCTCAAATAGAGAATGGGTTGGAGCTTAATATTTCTTCAAAAATGAAAATATGGAGAAAAAAATATATGAAGAAATAAAGTATAAGTTGGAGGCGACATGAGATGGAGCAAATTGTATCTTTTCACATGGAGAAGCATGATTGCACTATTAGACCCTCATCATGTCCCTTTCCTTCATCAAAGTGCACCATTAATTTCTATTAAGATATAATTAAAGAAGCAGCCAGATGTTGTAAAAGGAATTTGAAAGCTCCATTCCAAATATGTTTAATAAAAAGGGGAGTGGTTGATGATTTGGCCTCTCTTTTTTGCTTTCTCAATGCGATTTGAATTGACTTACCACAAGTTTCTTTGAGGTTACATATTTTACAAAATGTCACTAATGTAGACACATGCACCAACCATAGATCCAACTACATTCATATTAATTTTTTTTAACATGCGTGGATCCCGCTATTTTGTGATTTGATCTATGCTCATCACATCAAACATTTGATTAGAGCATCTCTAATCCTTACTCTTTTAAGTAACTATAAACCAAATTCTGAGTAAAATCCCTCTAAACTCACTCCAGTTTTTTTTATTCAAACTCGTATATGATATACCATATTGAGTTTTACTCAAATTTGTTATCAAATAAAGGAGTAATTTTTCCCAATTTTTTGAAAGCGTAGTTTGCTATTTGCAATTTACCACTATGCCATTAACAGAGCTTTTACTCAAATTTATGCTTACGTCTGCGTTTGTCTATTGTCGCACCTCACTTCATTTCATACCAAATGAAGCTTTTGCTCAAATTGTTACTCAAATTTGAGTAAAAGGGTGTCTCTCTATTCTTTTTGCATCAACCACAGCTTACTCTATATTAATTACTTACTAAAACTAGACGAGATAATGGACAAACTGGGCTACCATTCGATATAAATATATGTGATGTTAACCATGAATCAGTAAAAGTTGCCAAGAGGCATTATTGAGGTTGGAGTGGAATATGATTTCATGAGGGTCATCATCGATGAGTTGTTCTTTTTTAAAGCCTTGCAAGGCCCAGTCACGATATTTCTGAATTGTCTAAATGGTATTTTTGGTATTTTGACATCTTGTATATGCTAATATGCTATGAAAACACGTAATTTCTCTTAACAACATGAACTAAATGATATTTTATTTGTCTTTTACAAATTTTTGTTAGATTCATGTTATATTTTTTAGAATAACTATTTGTCTCGACTAGAATAATCTAAAAAATAAAAATTATGACCAAAAGCAAAAAGAATTCATGTAAGAAGGAAAAATACCACAAATATATACCAGCTATTTGGTATTTTTTTCTTCTTCCACGAACTTTTCAACTTTGATCTACATTTTTAGTTTTTTCGGATTTCTCTCATCAAGACGATGATTAATCCAAAAATTACAACGAAAAACTTAACAAAAATTAAGAATCATAAAAGATTACCAAATAATTAAATTTAGGGAGACATTGTTGGTATTTTTACCGGAAACAACTAGTATTTTGACGCTTCCGTGAAGATGGTATTTTTAGCGTGATCTCGGCCTAAATTTAATATTTCTAAGGTAATTTATGAAGGTAAAGGAGATGATATGGGAAAAAAGAAGAAGATTTTAAAACAGCTTTTGCATTTCATCTTATATTTTTCTTCACTTGTTTCATAGTATCCCTACCAAAAGAAAAATGTCAAAAAATATCCCTCTTCAAATTCTCTCGCTAATCCCTAAATTAAAGATTATTGTGAATGGTGGCTTGAATTCAACCTCGTTTGGTAGTCCTGACCTGCTCAACCCGATACTTACTCCAATCCAATACTCTATTTTTCAAAAACTCACTTTAAAACTCAACTCTCACTCTTTCCCTCTAAAATTTGAATTTTTATTTTTCAAAGACAATTGAGACTCTCTTTTGAATGACACGAATTTTATAACAAATAGAAGACAAAACTATATTTATGTGTGGGTGTGTGTGCGCGCGTGCGCAAATTACAAGTTATACTCATTTTAATACTCCCTCTGTCCCTTTTAACTTGTTTTATACCAAATTAAAGTATTAAAGTGCTCATTGAGTACTTTAATTTGGTGCAAAAAAAAAATTAAAAACATTCTACATAAGTACATTTTTTAACGTTCACAAAAATATACGTTCTCCAAAAGAAACATTTAAAAAGGAACGGAGAGAATACATGAATAGTATTTTGAAGGTTCTCCTCTGTATTTCCTCCCATCCTAGCTTTAAATATGGAGAATCAAAATCTAATATACATGTACGGATCGAGGAGTCTAATGACTGTACGGATCGAGGAGTCTAATGACAAAGAAATTTAATGGATTGGGTCGCTTGGAGACTCTTCGGTTGCCTTGGAAGACTCTCCGAATTTTTCGGTTTCATTCACAAAATTCTAACTGTTTCCACACAAACTTTACAAAACCCAATCGGATATTCATGTCAGGCATCTCGACTAGTTTAGGAGCTTAATTTATTTTAAAGATTGCGCAAATATCCCATGGTCCCAATAATTGAAACATTTTTACTTCGTGAAAGATTCAAACTTGCGGATCACTTGAGAGTAAAATCTTTGATTGTTTGCCTCATGCTCATTTGAATATACCTTTCGTTTTATCTAGGGGTGTACACGGTCCGGATCGGATCGGATCGGATTGGCATGAATCCAATCCTAATCCGCGAGTCACGGTTTTTAGAAAATACAATCCGTGTCCGGACCAAAAGTCTCACAGTTCGGCTCTAATCCGATCCGCGAGTCACAGACCGGTTCCGATTTTATCCACGGATTACATGTCATACGTAAACAAGTAACAAACAGTTTCATCAAAATAAAATCCTGAAAAATCCAAGGTAGAAAACAGAGAGACCTTAGATGGAGCATGTAATGACATAACCGAGGCCTAAACAAGCAGCAGTGGAAAACAAGTAGCTTAGTTCAGTTACATAGTGGAATAGAAACAAAGACCATTTAATAGGCAAAAAAAAAAAGTGAACACTTACTAAATTCAGTGAACAACTACTGAATTGATTAAAGTCCAATACAAATGCACGACAGTGGAATTAATACATCAAATGGGGTACCAATTTACCTCCTAGATTTTATAGGAGATAACATTATAACCCTATATCAAATTGACAATATTTATGAAAGTGGTAAAATTATTTATACATACATACATATTTATTTTTTTAAATTATATATAATAAAAATCTCACGGTCCGGATCGGTTAATCCACGGTTTCAAAATCAAAATCCATGTCCGGACCGCGAGTCACGGTTTATTATTTTTTGGATCCGTGTCCGGACCATTAATCCACGGTTAAAATCCAAAACGTACGGATCGGTTCGGTCCGGACCGGATTCACGGTTCACCGGTTTTTTTGTGCAGCCCTAGTTTTATCTACACAAAATATATAGTATTAGTTGCTACTTTCAAGGGTTTTTTTTTTTGGGGTCAAGAATATCGAAGTCAAAAGAAAAATGATACATACACTCCCTGGGAGCCACTCTCAGCCACACCCTCTCTCACATGGGGTTTGGGGCCCAGATGTATCGCCGTTGAAGTCAAAATTCCATTTGCAAATTTAAAATTCTTCAGATATACATCACCATCTCAATGACTTCGAAGTTTGTATATAGCCACATATTCCACACATTGACCATTGGACAGTGCTACCCGTACAGAGGGTTTTGCACAGAAAATGCACCGAGCTCCTTCGGGGACCCACTTTTGGGTCCCACATGAGTGATCCGAAATTTTGGTTGGAACGGTGGGACTTTGGTTGGAGCACTTCCAACCGTCTGATTGAGCTGAAATTTGGTGGGGCCCCTCGGAAAAATGTTCTAAGAACAATGAACAGTTCGGATCACTCGTGTGGGACCCAAAAGTGGGTCCCCGAGAGGGCTCGGTGCTTTTTCTGTGCGGGTACCTCTGTACCCGTAGGATTATCGTTGACCATTACCCATCATAGGAATCCAACGAAAGGTGATTACTAGTAGTATTTAATCCCTCTGTGGGAGTGTTTGGATACGTACGTATTTCATTTTGATTTATTCATTTTTTATTTCCAGTTGTTTGGCTACTCTTCTGTGCTCATTATTAATAACATTCCCTAGACTATGAATGAAGAAAGCATGATAATGAGAACATAAATTGATTTGGGTCTCTTGGCATGTTCTCCCTGATGCCTTTCAGCTTTGATTTGGTGGCATGATTCAGAACGCAGACATTTTTTGCATATTGCCAAAGTTTAGGTCTGTCTTTAATTAATCATCTCTGCCCATACCCCCAATGATTGGGGACTAGCTGAGTTTTGTTATTGTTGTTGTTGTGTCGAGGTGTTTGGCTACTCCCATCCGTAATATATTCTCCTATAATGCATGCATTTTCGGTTTTTGAGTTTAGAGAACAAAAGTTAAAAAACATAGGGAGATGAACTTTTTGAATTATCATTTTACACTATTACCATTTTGGTTAATAAAACTACCAATAAAATATAATTCTGCATATATTTTCCAAACACTACATTGTCATTCCCAATTTAATTATTTCTTTGTTTTCATATGCAAAAAGCGTGTTCGGAAGATACCCTATATATATTATTCCTCCATACACCATTTTTTGAGAATTTTGTCTTCTCAAATAGAGAGTGGGTTGGAGCTTAATATTTCTTCAAAAATGAAAATATGGAGAAAAAAAATGAAGAAATAAAGTATACGTTGGAGGCGACATGAAATGGAGCAAATTGTATATCTTTTCACAATGGAGAAGCATGATTGCAGTATTAGATCCTCATCATGTCCCTTTCTTTCATCAAAGTGCACCATTAATTTCTATTAAGATATAATTAAAGAAGCAGCCAGATGTTGTAAAAGGAATTTGAAAGCTCCATTCCAAATTATTTTTCATAAAAAGGGAAGTGGTTGATGATTTGGCCTCTCGTTTTTGCTTTCTCAAGGCGATTTGAATTGACTTGCCACAAGTTTCTTTGAGGTTACATATTTTACAAAATGTCAGTAATGTAGATCCAACTACATTCACATTAAATTTTTTTAAAATGCGTGGATCAATTTCACCAGTTTGTGAAATTTTGGCAAGTCAATTCACATTAAAATATATACTAGCTGTTTGGTAGTATTTTTTTTCTTCTTACACGACCTTTTTCAACTTTGATCCAGATTTTTATATTTTTCGGATTTCTCTCTTCAACACGATGATTAATCCAAAAATTACAACAAAAAACTTAACAAAAATTAAAAATCATAAAAGATTACCAAATAATTATATTTAGGGAGACATTGTTGGTATTTTTACCAGAAACAACTGGTATTTTGACGCTTCCGTGAAGACGGTATTTTTAGTACTTGGCCTAAATTTTAACATTTTTTTTTTGGTACTACGGAAAGGTAATTTTAACATTTCTAAGTTAATTTATGAAGGTAAAGGAGATGATATGAGAAAAAAGAGAGAGATTAAAACAGCTTTTGCATTTCATCTTATATTTTTCTTTACCAGTTTCATAGTATCCCTACCAAAAGAAAAATGTCAAAAAATATCCCTCTTCAAATTCTTTCGCTAATCCCTAAATTAGAGATTATTGTGAATGGTGGCTTGAATTCAACCCCGTTGGTAGTCCCAACCTGCTCAACCCGATTAATTCAACCGGTTTGGTAGTCTCATGCTTACTCCAATCCAATACTCTATTTTTCAAAAACTCACTTTAAAACTCAAATATTTCACTCTTTCCCTCTAAAATTTGAATTTTTAATTTTGAAAAGATAATGAGACTCTCTTTAGAATGACACGAATTTTATAACTAATAGAAGACAAATATATATTTATGTGTGTGTGTGTGCGCGCGCGTGCGCAAATTACAAGTTATACTCATTTTAATACTCCCTCTGTCCCTTTTAACTTGTTTTATACCAAATTAAAGTATTAAAGTGCTCATTGAGGACTTTAATTTGGTGCAAAAAAAATTAAAAACATTCTACATAAGTACATTTTTTAACGTCCACAAAAATATACGTTCCCCAAAAGAAACATTTGAAAAGGGACGGAGAGAATACATGAATAGTATTTTGAAGGTTCTCCTGTGTATTTCCTTCCATCCTAGCATTAAATATGGAGAATCAAAATCTAATACTCTCAAACAGAGAAGGCAAGGAGGGTTAAGAGTTTGGATTGTGGAGGTTTGATACTCTGAAATGGAGTATAAGGGCATGGGTTGGAGATGCTCAAATAATAGCTGAGGACACACTCGATTTTAGGATTTCGCTTATTGGGACTTGAAAGTCGCAGAATATAATCGACTCAATAATATTTGTATTCTCCTCTTTTCATAATAATGCGTTTATTTGTGGATATTCTTGTGCTCCATTCAATATGTTCTAAATTTTGCTTTTTCCAATTCGTCATTTCTCACCAAGATAGTTAGTCCAACAGTCGTGCACTACTGTTTTGAAATGTGAGGTCCTGGATTCGAACTAATGGAACATTATAATGACATTGTTCGTTTTGGATTTTGAGACCGGTTTTCTCAAATATTACTCAATCATTATTCCGTTTCTCTCCAATTATTTACCCTATTTTTTTTAATTATTATTCACGTTTTCTCTCTCTATCTCTCTCCAATCGTTACCCCATATTTTTAATCATTACCCTTCACTACAACAAAAATGATAAACCGTGACGAAATTGTGGTGACGAAATTAATTTTTGTCTCCTATATGACTATTTTCGTCACTAATATGTTCCCTCTACATCTTTTTGGTGACGAAAATATTTTCGTCACTAATATGTTCCCTCTACATCTTTTTGGTGACGAAAATATTTTTTTCGTCACTAATATGTTCCTTCCACATCTTTTTGGTGACGAAAATATTTTTTCGTCACTAATATGTTCCCTCCACATCTTTTTGGTGACGAAAATATTTTTTTCGTCACTAATATGTTCCCTCCACATCTTTTTGGTGACGAAAATATTTTTTTCGTCACTAATATGTTTCCTCCACATCTTTTTGGTGACAAAAATATTTTTTCGTCACTAATATGTTCCCTCCACATCTTTTTGGTGACGAAAATATTTTTTTCGTCACTAATATGTTCCCTCCATTTACTCCACCAAAAGTAATTTTCCTTATTTATTTAATCATTTTCTCGTAAAAATTTGCCTCGATCGGGTTTAGAAAGCTTCTTAATTATCGAGACACAATTTCATTAACAAAAATATTTTTTTTTTTGTCTGATCAATTGTGTAGCGATAGCTCCCCCGTTTTTAATAAAAATTTTCTTTGCCGATCAAAAAAAAATTGTGCAGCGATAGCTGATTAACTTTATTTTTTGTATGAAATTAATTATGTACTCTTTAATTAGCGTAAACTGGATTTAAAATAAATTATTAAAAGGCGTTTGTTAAAAAAGAAAATTTTTTGTGTTAAAAAATAATTTTTTTTATTAAAGTAGTGATATTAGTAGGTGTTTGTATAATGAGTGTTCAAATGGGGAGCATAAAATAATGGGAATAAAAAAAAACTTATTTTTATAGTATAAACTGGATTCAAAAAAAATTATTAAAAGGCGTTTGTTAAAAAAGAAAAAAATTTCTCTCAAAAATAAAAAATATATATTTAAAAATATATTAGTTGGTGTTTGTATAATGGGTGTTCAAATGTGGAGTGTAAAACAATCGGAATAAAAAAAAATTATTTGTATAGTATAAACTCGATTAAAAAATTTATTAAAAGGCTTTTGTTAAAAAAGAAAATTTTTTGTGTTAAAAAATAAAAAAAATTATTAAAGTAGTGATATTAGTAGGTGTTTGTATAATGGGTGTTCAAATGGGGAGTGTAAAAAAATCGGAATAAAAAAAAATTATTTGTATAGTACAAACTCGATTAAAAAATTTATTAAAAGGCTTTTGTTAAAAAAGAAAATTTTTTGTGTTAAAAAATAAAAAAAATTATTAAAGTAGTGATATTAGTAGGTGTTTGTATAATGGGTGTTCAAATGGGGAGTGTAAAACAATCGGAATAAAAAAAATTATTTGTATAGTAGAAACTCGATTAAAAAATTTATTAAAAGGCTTTTGTTAAAAAAGAAAATTTTTTGTGTTAAAAAATAAAAAAAATTATTAAAGTAGTGATATTAGTAGGTGTTTGTATAATGGTGTTCAAATGGGGAGCATAAAACAATGGGAATAAAAAAAAAACTTTTTTTTATAGTATAAACTGGATTTAAATTTTTTTATTAAAAGGCGTTTGTTACAAAAAGAAAATTTTTACTTTAAAAAAGAAAACATATATATTTAAAAATAAATTAGTTGGTGTTTGTATAATGGGTGTTCAAATGGGGAGTGTAAAACAATCGGAATAAAAAATATATATTTGTATAGTATAAACTCGATTAAAAAATTTATTAAAAGGATTTTGTTAAAAAAGAAAATTTTTTGTGTTAGAAAATAAAAAAAATTATTAAAGTAGATATAAGTATAAAATTTATAAAAGAAATGATATTAGTAGGGGTTTGTATAAGAATAATCCGGTTGTTATAGTATAAATATTTAAAGGGCGTGTTCGGTTGGGTTCTTGGGAACCGGTCTTGGAAACCACCCCTTGTTCGGTTTCCAAAAACCGACCTCTGCCCCCTTTTTTTTTTTTTTAAAGCTCCATACAGTACCTAGACAATGTTTTCTTGATCATTTAAAGATTTTGATATTTCAAATGATGTTGGAGGGACCCACAGATGTACAACTTGACCTTTCTTATCATCTCAGACAACGAACGGGTGCACAGCTGTTTCCATCCTTTTCATCATTTTATGTTTTTTTTATTTTTTATGGGGTTAAAGGTGGGAGAGACCCACCAGGGGCCCCTTTTTAGAAAACCAATTAGAGAACCAGTTTTTGAAAACTGGGCTCTTGAGAACCCAATCGAACACAACCAAAAGGTGTCTAAATGAAACAAGAGGTTGCCTAGCTCAGTTGGTCCGCGCATGCGCGCGCACACGCGAGGGCTACGGTTCGAATCCCAGGGGGAGCAAAAATTCACAAATTTCAGCCCCCACCTGGGCGCCACGCCAGGCGCCACGTTGGCGACACCTGGTTGCCACGTTGGTGCCATCCGGGCGCCACGTCAGCTGCCAGGTTGGCTCCACCTTGGTGCCACGTCAGCCTCCATGTTGTTGACACCTGGGTGCCACGTCAGCGGCCACGTAGGCACCAAAATCAGCGCCACTTCATCAATTTCTGTTATGGTTAGTGACGAAAAATTTCGTCACCAAAATTTAGTATAGGTGACGAAACAATAATTTCGTCACCCATTTCTGTCACGGTTAGTGACGAAAAATTTCGTCACCAAAATTTAGTATAGGTGACGAAATTATTTTCGTCACCAGGTGACTTTCGGAGACAACCTATAGGTGACAAAACTATTTTTCGTCACCAAGACTATCAGAGACAAAAACCATGCTTTTTGTGACGATTTCATTCGTCTCCAATGACCAAATTTCTTGTAGTGCTTATTTCTGCCTCTAATCATTACTCAAAAACCAAAACTCAAAACTCAAACTGAACAAGATCATTATTCTGTTTTCATGGTAGGAAAAATAAACATGTGCTTATGGCACAAAAGCAGTTCCTAGCCTATTCCTAGATAGAGGAATGAGTCCCATCGCAATATTCTTTGAAAAGAGTTTTGTGCTGATTAGGAATATAATGCATGGTTGTTGAATGCAATATACATGTACGGATCGAGGAGTCTAATGACAAAGAAATTTAATGGGATTGGGTCGCTTGGCATAGAAGTAAAAGACGATGAAAAGGAAATGGCTTCGGATACTTCCAAACAAAGCAAGCACCACCAACCATATGAAAGAGACATTCCTAGGACCACACACACACACCCTACCTTGTCGGACATCTTCTTGCCCCCTTTGTGGGCAATAATGCAAAGCTTTTTAGGCCTTTGTTCCTCATAAATTTTTTGTTTTGGCACTGTTTTGAATTTTTAGGGTTTTGTCTTCATTCAGAAAAATTTCAAATTTGTTAGTTTCACGTCAATTTTTTTGCGTTTGGTGATTCGTCTCGACGAGAAGATTCAAAAAAAGTATAAAATTATGACCAAAAGTCGAATATTTTTTGAAGTTAAATTCTATAATTAGTCTATAGGGCTGACATTAAGGTTTAAAAAACGTATTGAAATGTGTGAAAAATATATAAAAAAGTGTGAAAATGTATTGAAATATGTAAAAAAATGTGTAGGGATGTGTGCGTTTTTTTGTCTTTATGTGTGCTTATTGTTAGCTCATTGGGCTGACAATAGAAAAATCTTTTTTTTGAAAAAGACAAAAAATTGGGCTGAATGCAGAAAGTTTAATGCAAAACTAACGAATGAAATAAATAAAGACAAAATTGAAAGCGTTGTCATTAGGGGTTGTTCTTGTTTCTTCACAAAAAATGATACATACACTCCCTGGGAGCCACTCCCAGCCACACCCTCTCTCACATGGGGTGTGGGGCCCAGATGTGGGGACCACACCCCATGCGAGAGAGGGTGTGGCTGGGAGTGGCTCCCAGAGAATGTATGTATCGCCGTTCTTTATTCACATGGGGGGACTAGAATAGGACCCTACTACCGGTACATAATTTTTTGTACAGAAAATGTACGAAGCGCTCTCGGGAAATTTTGTTTGAAACGGTGGAAGTGTGGTTCAAGCACTTCTAACCGTCCGATTGAGCTAAAATTTTGTGGGGCCCCTCGGAAAAATGTTCTAAGAATAATGAACGGTTCGGATCTCTCGTGTGGAACCCAAAAGTGGGTCCCCGAGAGCGCTTTGTACATTTTCTATACAAAAAATTCTGTACCCATAGGTTTATCCACTAGAATAACTTGTGGATCCACGTTTCCACAACCGATAAAAAAAGGAGACGACTTTTATGGCAACTTCTCTTAGAGCAAATCCAATGGGGGATGGATATCTAGTTGCATTGCTATTATACAACCAAAAAATGCAAATCTTCAATCCAGTGCATAGTTATAATCAGTTGCAAAATGGAACAAATGGATACTTGGTTGCAAATATAGAACCAAGGATGGCTATAGCCATCCTTGCCACATCATCAAGTATAACTGTCATCTTCCACAAAACCAACCGGAGTGTTACCTGAATATTGCCGAAAAATCGCCGGAACCAGCAAAATGCAACCGAAAACTGTTGCAGTCGCAGGAATCCCCTAGGTCGCCGAAAACTCATGTTGTCACCATCACCGGAGCACCAGAATCACCATCAAACGACCTCAATTTGACCGTGGTGCACCAGAATCTTGCAACCATGGCCGATTGGTGAGAAATTTGGGGTTTTCGTGAGATCTACTTTGAGGGTTTTGACCAAACCGATCGGTGAGAGAGAGAGGATGGGGGTTTGATTGACAGAGAGAGAGAGAGAAGAGGGGGGCTTGATCGGTGAAGGAGAGAGGGAGGGGTCGTCCGATCGGTGAGAGAGAGAGGAGGGGGGTTTGGTCGATTTTACAGAGAGAGAACCCCCCAAGTGGTTATTGTATTTTTTAAAAATCTATTAATGTAATTGATAAATTGATTATTGTATTTTTTTAAATCTATTAATGTAGTAATTGATTAATTGATTATTGTATTTTTTTAAAATCTATTAATGTAATTGATTATTGTATTTTTTTTAAATCTATTAATGCAATTGATTAATAGATTATTGTATTTTTTTTTAAATCTATTAATGTAGTAATTGATTAATTGAAGTGGCCTCTCACAAAGTAATTATCTGGGGTATAATGGTGGTTGAAACAGTGGGAAAAAAAAACGTAATTAAAAAATATTTCCGAATGGGGGTTAAAAATTAGATCACAACGGGGTTGAAAATAACGTACATAGTTGAATTGGGGTTAAAAACGTAATTAAAGTGAGGTGGTGGGAAAGTTAGTTAAATTTGGAACTGTTTGGTTCTATTTTATAACCGAGCATTGGAGACTGGGTTGCATTATAGCACCAAAAATCACTTTTTGGTGCCAAATTATAGCAATGGCTATAGCCATTTTCCATTTAGCATTGGATTTGCTCTTAAGGAGAGGTTATTTGGTGCTCCGGGAGCACCTCCATGCGATACTTTATGAGCATTTTGTGTGGTGAAAAAGACCTCTGGAGTACTACGTGACGTACTCCATATCTAGTCGGCATTATCGCGTGTTCTCACCAAATTATATTTCTTCGGCATTGTAATTGGATACCTTTTGGAGAGATGTGGACATTTCATTTAATCGGTTTAGTGTATACGAGATTATTCAGTGTTCGTAAGACAGCACCAACGCTAGTCGCCAAGTGATGCTCCAGATCTATCACAGTCATATATTTATGTCGAGTCAATATACTTAAGGGTAATGATTTTCACACCCCGTTTTCTTATAAATGCGTACTTTTTTTTTGTCCTTTAGTGATAAAATGACTCATAAAAATTCGTTACAAGATGAAAAAAAATAAAATTGCATTTATAAGAAAGTGGGCCTTGAAAATTTTCTAAACTCTAAATCCATGTAAATTATCACACGTGGCGATGCTTCCTGAATAAAATTTTCAACGCAAACACACTACAGCGGACAACCTCTTTCAGCTTTCTTCTTCCTTTGAATTATTGAGTGGGTGTTCCACTGACAAAAAACTATTTTTTCCAAGAACCGAGACAGGCAGGTCACTCTCTCATAATACATCACATAAAAAACCGTAAAAAATCAGTTTATTTATACTAAAAAACTAGCTTAGTAGAACACCCCCTGATCAATCTTTCAACAAGTAAGGAAATTTTTTTAAATTGTCTCTCTTGATTATGACGCTTTTTTTTTTTTTTTGGGTGTGCGTAATAGCAGGGGTCCACGACTTACGGTCGTAGTCACCATCCATTAACATCTTACCAACGGATCACAAAGGCAGAACCAGTCGGCAAAAGGCAAATCCTCCAATTCACCTAAATTATTTAATAGCGCAATTAAATAGTCTTGCTAACCTCCGCCCCGGAGGAAAAATACAGAAATTGACAAACAAGTTTAAATATCAATACACATTTAATTGATATTAACATAGCCTTTACGAATATCAATACATTTTTCTCGAATATTGATACATTTTTAAACAAATTTTTTCTCTACCTTAAAAGCCGAGGTCAGCATTTTTCACGAGTAAAACAAAAGAAAACAAAAAAGAAATTTTATGCTTTCATGTGTGTTCCATTGACAAAGGATTGTTTCCACTAGCCAGGGGATTTGCTCATGGAACCAGATCCCCTATTCCAAATTCTCCCTATTCCTCTGTTGCACGGAGTTTGAGCCGTTGGATCACACACAAATTTCTAAAATACAAAAACAAAATTCACCATCCAATAGCCCAAATTCCCTTCCAACAGGTTTTGAAACAGGGGATCTGAAACCCTTTGCTCCTACGCTGGAGGTATGAGTTCGATTCTCGAGAGTAGGCCAACTAGTTGGAAGGTGAAAGTAGCGTCCAGTGGATTAGTCTCGTCCAGAGTAGACCTCCCTAGTTGTTTCTCACTGCTTTTCATGAGTGTTAGTTACGTGTGATCACTCCAACCAGCCTTAAATGGATTAGTCTCATCCCGTTTGGGCGTGGGATTGCAAATATACTTCCAATGTTGTAAAAAGAAAAAAGAAAAAAGAAGAAAAAGACTCCGTACGTACAATCAGGAGGGCCTCGTGATACGCCATTTCCCAAGGGGGTAGTTTCGAAATTATACCAAAAGTCAAGGGCCCATTTAAAAACATCACTTTTAAGGTGGGTGGCAGTCATGTCAAGTTCTGTCCAAATTGTCCTTTCTTTCTTAACACTTTATCTCTTTTCCCAACACCCAAAAAAAAAAAAAAAAAAATCTTGCCAACCTCCATATAATAGGATAAAATATAGAGTATAATGACAAATTAGTTCGCATATTTTAATACATATGATTTTTCTATTATCAGTCTACTGTGCTAATAATAAAATAACAAAAAAAAAAACACACTCCAATGTACTGTTTTTACTTTTTCATATACTTTTCACACATTCTCATACATTTTTTAAGCCTTATAATCATCCCATTAAGTTGATTTTAGAATTTTTTAATACATATTTCATAGATATTAATATGCTTTTCTCGGATATCTATTCACCTTATTATTATTATTTTTTGATAACATGCACCTTATACTTATTATCATTCATCATTTGGGGCGAGGTTAGCATTTTCTAAAAAAAAAAAAAATACTACTATTATAACAGAATATCCTTAGCTCAAATTATCGCGACATATTGAACTCGTGTAGATTGAAGTTTATTTCGGTTGGAGAAAAAGTGAGATAGAGTACTATAAAGCCAGTTGTTTTCCACGAAGTCCGAGAAGAGCCACTTTCTATTTTTACCACCGCACAATGTGTACTTTTTTTTTTCTTTTTTTTCGTACACTGAATACATATGTGGCCATGTGGGTTCGGGAAATATTTAGGGTCACCACGTGGCCGTACTGGAACACCTATTCCGATCATTCAAAAGTTTTTGGACGGCTCCGATTTCATATTTCTCTCTACTTTATTTCTCTTTAAAAATCGGACCGTCAAAAATATTTTGGACGCTCAAGATTGGGGGCTCAGACACGACTATTTGATGTCTGCCTGGCACCCAAAAATTGCTCGTGGGTTAGAGTAAGGGTTTCTTTTTGGTTTGTAAATGTTTTACTTTTGCATCAATTTTTGGTGCATTATTAGTTTGTCATGACGAAAAAAAATCTAAAATTCAAAAAAACTATAAAACTATTTAAAAATTTCACTAAAAAAAAAATACAAATTAATTCAACAATACTACTTAATAAAAATTTAAAACTACTTAATAATTTTTTTTTAGTTTTATAGATTTTCTCTCGTCGAGACGAACCAAGAATCTAAAGAACCGACGCAAAATAAAGACAAAAAATTGGTAAAGCACCGGTAAGGGTTCCCCTCAGTAATAGTAAAAGGGAACCCGACGTCTATCACCTCATAGTGTAAAATGTCGCTTGAAAGGTTGATTATTTAAATTGGGTTCACTTGCTCAACCATTGTTCACCTTGTGTAGGAGTAATTATTTAGTGCTCTTGCAGTACAACATGGTACTCGAAGATCCTTTTTCACCATAGATTAATATAAAATGTGTAATGAAGAAGAACCCTAAGCCATAGCGATACTTCAAAACACTTCATAATTTCCCGTATTTAAGATGAGATTGTGAGTCCATTATCAAAGTACTAGCTGGTGAGTCGAGAGGTTGGTTATTTATGACTAACCAAGCTTACTTTATAGTTGGTCAAAACACCCCCCAAAAAAATTCTTATAAAAAACAAAAATGATACAGACACACCCACTCAGACATACTCTGCCACATCCCCTCTCACATGTGGGGTGGGTCCCTCTTGGGTGGGTCCCCTCACATGTGAGAGGGGGTGTGGCAGAGTGTGTCCGAGTGGGTGTGTATGTATCATTGTTTCTATAAAAAAATGACCAAACTTATTTTGATTTTTGGACTAACTAAACTTATTTTTAATTACTAGTTTATTCTTTACTAATATTTTAGTTTGTCCCAATGAATGAAATTAAAATTAGAAAATATAAAACAAAATATATTACAAAGAGTAAAGTAATTCAAAATATTGCTTCTTTTCTTTCCTTTCCTATTTAGAATCATACAACCAAGGATGCAAAATACTTCCAAGTACTTTTTCTTCTTTCCCTTCTTTCCTTCCAAGCTCCAACAAACAAAGTGTAATTACACCTCACAAGTCGCTACCAAAGCTTTGAGCTCTGAAGTGGTGCACCCCTTGTCGGGTCACGAGTTCAAGTCATGATATCCACACAACAAACAAGTCGCAAGTCGCCCTTTATAAAAAAACAAAAAAACCCAGCGACACTCACCCTATAATTAAAGTATTCTTCCTACCTTCTTCGTTTGAAATGTTGCCCTGCAATAGTACTATATAGTTTTGTTGTGATGTACATGTTTTTTGCATGCCTTTCTGTTCAGATATACCACAGCGCAATTTTCAGTTCCTGTTCATCAACCTTAACTTTTATTTGTTGTTTAGTCAGCTTAAAATTTCAGAGGAGTTGATGATTAACAATCTAATATCCTTTCTGGGTACGTTTCATGTGTGGAATTTAGGAATTGAAATGAAAAAAGATGGAGTAAAAGAGAGCAATCATAGGACATATCCGAATCCAGCCATGGATAGGTGTGTTCAATAACATCTTTCCAATGAGCTTGAAGCATATAATCTCACTCGTGAATCCGATTTGGGAAATTCTTCTTCCAATATGTAGCTTAGTGATATCTTAGGCGATTAGTCGCAGACATTTCAGAAAACTAGAAAATGATCGAAGGATAGGACGCATTTCACTCAATCGGCGCCTAAACAGGCTAAACCGGCTAACTAGAGGCATATATCCCACTCGTGAATCCAATTTGGGAAATTCTTCTTCATATACATAGCTTAGTGGTATTTCTCAAACTATGCAGGATAGAGAATAGTGGCAGCCAAAATCCCCATGTCAAGACTAATTATCACAATCAAGCAAACAAAGACATGTTCTACTAATTATTTTAGGACTAGGGTTCGTCGCAAGGAGTTCGCAGATCTCGATCTCAAAGGAGATGAAGAGGTCAAAAAAAGAGGAGGGTGGTGACTAACCAAGGGAGGCTATTGCTCGAAAATGGGCTATGTTACCTGGACACAGGTGTGAGTATTGGTAGGTGTATATGAGACTTGGGTTCAATTGGATCCAGATTTTTGGTTATAGATACAGGGATACGTGACACAGCTTTGTTTTCTCACTTTGTGTATATAAAGAAATGAAGAAAGATAACCCCAAATGATAAGTACACACCAAAATTTATGAAGCTCTTTCTCCTCCTCCATATTTCTACGAAGAAAAGCTAAAAATTTAACAGCTGTGTCCAATTTAAAACAACCGTATCCATATTCCACACTGGTACCAGGGGAGTTTTTTGGATTCTGTTACTGAAGACTTTGAATAATCTTCTCCTTCACAGGTGGATCATATGGTAAATTTCCACATTAGAACCATTAGGACTCTCCTATTTGTAATGAGATTGGTCTCCTTTCTTTCATGTGTTCACATGCCCTTTATCAGAGAGAAAGCACAAGATTCATATATTTAGATCTATTGAAATTGTTTGGCGAACTGATTCTTTAGAAAAATACGTTTCACTAAAATTTTCTCAACTTTCCCCAGGTTTTGAAGTAGTTTCAAGTCATATCAATCCCCGAAAACAAAAACACACACTAGCACATTAAGGAAACAAGAACAATCAAATTTGTTGAGCAGACTCATCAAAATCACTAAAGCGATGAACAACTTCGGAGTTCGGAGTGTGATTGTCATGCTGAAATGACCATGCATTTTCTTACAAATTTCACACAATAATGCTGTATTCAATCAACACGTTAACCGACTCCATGCTGCAAAATTCCGGTAAATGTGTACCCAAGTCAGCATTAAACTGGATATCTTGACCATTGGATTTAGAAGAGAATGCCTACACGATTACAGCAAAAGTGATTTCTTGATTCTAACCAGATGGTCACGATGAACAAAGATCTCAAATCAAGATACAATAAATCACATCATAAATTTATTCCTCAACATCGTTCCAAACTAACATTATGTATATAGAAGCTTCAAAAGCTTTTTAAGTAGACTTCCAACCCTCAACTAAGTGAGATTCGAAGCATGAGCAACGTACAAGATAAAATGAAGCATACCTATTATTCTGCTCGATGAGTTGAGCACCAAAACGAAAAAATGTGGACTAAGCTGAATTTTCTCCCGAGCTGAAATAACTTCATTATGATACACAAACAAATCTCCTCTTCAGTGGGTTAGAGTCGTTAGACGCAAAGAACTCCCAGAATAAAGCATCTAATAGACCGGCCTTATCCAGATAGTCAAAAGGACGCTCAATATTGTTGCTTGGCTGCATCTGTATCGTACACATAACCAGCAAGAAGAGCAGAGAAAAGAAGTGCACCAATTGGGTTGCCTAGCTACAAGAAGTTGAATATTATGCCAAAGAGTTTCAAACCGAAAAGCTTGGAAGCAGTTGGAATCATTATTGCGAACTGAAAGCCGTAGCAGATCCCTAGCAATCCTGTCGCAACATAAAGGGTACCGTTGAGAGCTGACGCGTAGAGGAGGAGTGTTACGATCATGATTATTTGTGTGATTGTCATCCATATTGTCCATGGAATTCTCTTTGACCTGAAATAACACAATCTTGTTTGTTATGAACTCAAATGAAAGAATTAGCAACATGTTTGGGTTTGGGATATAGAGAAATTTTTGGAAAATTTGGGATATTGTCCAACTGACTGAAACAACATGCTGACAGCATTTGGATCATCGATTCATAGAGGAACTTATGAAGAGAAAGGAAAAGACGATGGAAAACATGAAGTGAATACGAAAAATATATTTCTTGGTCTTGAATTTTCATAAATGAAAAATCCCTCCAGAAACCCCTATGACAAAACACAACCTCCTATAAACTCAGGAAGCTAACTACAGGGCCAAGGTCAGCGATAATCTGCAGTTGAACTAGAAAATAGAGAATATATTTCCATTATCATTCAGGACTGACAAGCTAAAATCAAGTGAAATCCTCCGACGTCAGGTATAATGGAAAGTAAACCAAGAATTTAGCACATTCTTAACCTCATCTATGAATGACCTGTTGTATGCGGACACTTCAAAAAAAAAATCTTAGTACCGACGTCGGACACTTAATTGACAGATAAGGATGTGGAATGCGGGCCGATATTTCTAGGACACTTGCTATATAATCGTATCCAAAACTGTCCTTTTGAACATTTTGAAGGATAATTTCCACAGTTTAAGTAAACTGTGTCTTCTGAACTCTAAGCTACATAAAGAAGCATTTTATCCTGAAAAATACTAGAACAATAATGAGTTTAACCGAGTCTGCATCCCTTGAATTATGGTGGAATATACCCCTAGACATGCACAGCCACCCAACGTCCATAACAGAGTCCACAAAACATAGGAAATTATCAATCCAGAAATAACAGAATACGAAGTAGGAAAAGCGAAGAGCCATCATGATGCTTACCTAACAAAATGTTCAGAGACGGAGACAGCACCAAGATGGCCCAGAAAATTGCAAAAGCTGAAGAGGCACAACAATTTAGTTTTATCATTCACACCATAGCAAACTCCAATCAGTGCCAAATTATTGAGAACAGTAGCTCCAGAACCTACCCCACAGAAGTATACCAACCATAGAAGCCAAAAATCAGCTTTAATGACTGCTTCATGAAACTTGAAATCCTCACCCCTTTTGGTCCTCCTTTTTTTTCTTCACAGCTCCCTCTCCCACAGCAAGAAGCATATCGACATCCGAAGCATCTTCACTATCATAAGAACTCACTAGATTGGTATCTGACAAAGATTCTACCAACAAAGGATCCATTTGCCTAGCTCATTTACTTCTGAAACCAAATCAACGATAGAAACAAATGGTGGGCCACGCTTTTTGGAAAATACAGGAGAGAGGGTCATTTTGATGGGAATTACAATAGGAGACACCAAAAGTACTACCATAACGGCAACAAATGTGTACAAAATGGCATTATTTAGCGATAATAGGTCCTTTAATATCATGGTTGCGAGAACATAGATGGCAAGACAGACTTGCAGCTTGGGTGAAGAGAAAATGGACATGAACTGAAGAATCTTACCCAGAAGCCGCAGTACAAGGCCGAATAAAATACACCCTAGCTAAAAAAATAACTGGAAGCCCAGGAGTAAGGAATAGTAATAGTGTTGTAGCGGACTCTTTAAGCACCATACGGTTTATCTCTGCATATATTTCATATTTATCAAATACAAGAACAATTTATTTCAATAGAACTTAAAAAACTACTTTCCTAATTAAGTCCAATGCGGGTTACTAGTGCTTACCGGTAAGAGACACCAAACTACCAACAGATGCCAAAGACTTTCAACGCAACTCTTATGGTGCCAATGTCCAAGTCCATGTTGTCATATAGATGTCTCGATCAAACTCCTCGAAAAATGAATGGTAGATAATTAAGTGGCAACCTGTTCACAGAATATTTGCCAACAAAATGTATATAAATATATATATACAAAGGTAACAAATTAAACAAGCTAAAAAATAAGCAACAAACTTTTTACCTACCCTTGTATTCTAGGCGCACCGTTTCCAAGGACTAAGTGAATCCAAGAACAATTTCAATTGTGGACCTGTTGGATGAAAGGTCCAACGCTTGGATTTGCACCTGCACCCAATACTCCTCCCCGAGTCCATGTAACATAGCCTTTCCCCACACAATCGGCTAGAATTTTACAACAAGATGAAGGAAGTCGTGGTTATCATTTGAGTAATTTATTCTCCTCAACCTCAAGATGGGACTAGAAGAGTCAATCGCCAAGGACAAAAGTATGTACTAGAAGGTGAGACGGCCAACGTTGATAAAAGACAGACAACAATAGGGGTGGGTTTATCATCAACCGAGAGGGTTGCATATTGACTTGTTCACACATCATTCCGGAGAGGTTTCACGCAGTGTTCTTTTGTTTTGAGCATGCGAGGGGTAATACCGGCGATGAGTATCATGAAGCTATTGGTTAGAAGAAGTGTCGAGTCAGACTTGGCCATATTGCAAGCTGTAGAGTCATTTCCAATGAAATACGTGATGCTTTCACCAGGTCCAGAAGAAATTGTTGATGTGGGAATGGTAGTATTTGCCATCTCCCACCCACATTCCCACAACTACACATATGTTATCAATTAGCTGGAGAAGTTTTACAAGATGACGAGTTACAGGATTTGGCCAAAGGATTGCAGGTTATACCCATTAATAACTTGCATGGTGGAAAGGTGGATCAGGGGCCCTGTGTTTGATTCCTGCGGGAGGGTCATTGGAATCTTCGCTTTCTTTGGGAGAAACCTTGACTATGTTCGTAAAGGACATGAAAGATTTTTGGGAACTTGCTCAAGAGTCACTTAAGAACGTTAAAAAGTTACTTAAGAGTACAAGAGAGCGAGATGATAGTAGCACCAGCCATTCCTGTTGAACTGCTCCATTTTATCTGCCTAGAATCCTGTTGAACTGCTCCATTTTCTTGAGTTCTTTATCTGCCTAGAATGGCTGGTGCTACTATCATCTCGCTCTCTTGTACTCTTAAATAACTTTTTAACGTTCTTAAGTGACTCTTGAGCGAGCTCCTAAAAATCTATTGTGTTCTTTACGTGCACAACGTAATCAAGGTTTCTACCAGAGAAAGCGAAGATTCCAACGACCCTCCCGCGGGAATCAAACACAGGGCCCCTGATCCACCTTGTTCACCATGCAAGTTATTAATGGGTATAACATGTAGCCCATTAACTAAATCCTGTAACTCATCTATCTTGTAAAACTTCTCCAACTAATCGATTACATATGTAGTTTAGGGAATGTGGGTGGGAAATGGCAAATGCTACCATTCCTACCTCAACCATTTCCTCTGGACCGGGTGAAAGCATCACGTATTTCACTGCCAATGACTCTACTGGTTGCAATATGGCCAAGTCTAACTTGACGCTTCTTCTAACCAATATGGCTTCATGATACTCATCGCCAGTATTACCCCTCACATGCTCAAAACAAAAGAACATTGCGTGAAACCTCTCCGGAATGATGTGTGAACAAGTGAATATGTAACCCTCCCAATTGATGATTAACCCACTACCTATTGTCGCCTGCGTTTTATCAAGGTTGGCCGTCTCACCTTCTAGTGCATACTTTTTTCCTAGGCGATTGACTCTTCTAGTCCCATCTTGAGGTTGAGAAGAATAAACTACTTGAATGATAACCACGACTTCCTTCATCCTATTGTAAAATTCTAGCCGGTTCTATGGGGAAAGGTGATGATCCATCAAGTCTTTGTCCTTGAACCAATCTAAAAAACTAGTTTCCATGACCCTATACCAAAAAAAGTTGGGTTCAAAGAGAATAAAAAATAATATCGGAAGAGGAAAAAATTGATGCACAACTACATTTCTTCCTAAATGAGGCACAACACAACTATAGAACACATTTCTTCCTAAATGAGGCACAGCACCAACTGTAGAACACATTTCTTCCTAAATGAGGCACATCACAACTGTAGAAAACATTTCTTCCTAAATAAAAGGTGTAGAACCATCAAATGTTAAGAAAATGAAAAATAAAAGCCTACACAGCCTCACCAAACATGGAAAAAAGAAAAATGTAGCATCAAAATTTTTTTTTATAAAAATATGCATAGGAACCCTCTTTTGGTAAAACCCTAACAATTACATAAGGAACAAAATAAAGTGGAAATGTGGGAAAGATTTAGATTCCATACCTGCTACTCTGCTAGCATACTGGCTCCCTTTCCTCTACTACTCTATTAAATAGTTCTACTTGCCTTTCCAAAACCTATATCCACACTTCTCAAAAAACGGTCATTTACCCAACTTTCTAAAACCCCCAACTAGATCTCTCACCATTTCTTTCCCAAACCCATTATAGAAGCCATGAAACAGAAAGGAAAAAAGCTATGGAAACCAAAATTGACATCCCAGAGTACTACAACTACTTATCAACGGACCAAAATCCGCTGCAAAAATCACCCTTCTTCTTCCGTTGGGATCTGTGCTTACTGCCTCAAAGAGAGGCTAATCGAGCTGATTGTGGAGAGCAAAGGCACTTCGTGTTCTTGCTCTGATTTCACTTCCAATCGGATTTCATCCGCTACTGATATCGGCAGTCTAGATAGAGAATGAGCGAGAGGATTCTCATTCGAAACCCTCAAAATCAAAAGAGGGTTTCGTTCTCAAGAGGAGCAGCAGTACCTAGTGCCACAGCAACCATTATGTATACTATGGCTACACACTCAACGCGGAGAAATTTTTCAGTGCGGTGGCCAATACCCCTCGGCAATCTCAGCCGTCCACAACGTGATCTAACGGCCCGGATTTTAGAGAGAGAAAAGGTAGAGAGAGTGTGTATGTTTGGATGAGAGGAAAGAGAGGAAATCAATTTGGGCCGCCCAAAACACATTTGGAAGGTTCGGATCATGCTTGGGGTACCAAGTGGCAATACCCACTTAGCTGCCAAATTTTTTTCCACAAGGCGACCTTTTAGAGGCTTGGCAGAGTACATTTAAAAAAAAACATGTAATGAAGAATCAAAACGCAATGGGCTTTGGTTACCGGATAAATCTCACCCATTGGATGCGTTTTCATGTTTCATTTCTTTTTCTTTTTTCACGTTCCCAACACTTCCCTGATTTTTTAAAAAGAAGGGTTTCCCATTGGCCTGACAATAAGACAACAAGAAAGCAAAAGAAACACAAACTTCAATATACTTTTTTATTCACTTTCACACATTCTTATACACTTTTCACACATTTATATACACTTTTTAAGCATTAATGTCAGCCCATTAGGCTGATTTTAGAATTTTCCTTAAAAGAAATGCTTGTGACAGGTCTTGCTTCCAAAGGATAAAATCAAGATTTGATAAAATCTTAGATATTTTAATGAGAAAGAGGTGCAAAACCTTAGTTTTTATCAAAGCTCTTTCTCATTTGATAAAATCTAGTGTTGATTTAAATCTTTATTTTATCCCAATTTTATCGTTTGGGAAACAAGGTCTTAAAAGACAAGAAGTAATTGTGTGGCAGTTGAAATGACAATTTGAGAATTTAAAACTGTGAGCGAGCCTCAAAATTCAGTCCATATCAAATTGTTGTTGTCCCTTTCTTGTAGCTTATTGGTTGGAAGCTTTTCTCCTTAACCTTCATGTCTCGAGTTTAGGGGTGTTCCACTAACAAAATTATTTTTTCTAAATACCGAGACATGTCATTCTCTCATAACACACGGGTTAGTGGAACACCCACAGGTCATTCTCTCACAATACATCACATAAAAAATCGTAAAAAATCAAAAAATCAAATATTTTTTTGTTAGTGAAACACCCCTTAGTTGTATATAGATCGGAGGATCTGGTATGTGGGTTAATGCATTTGTGTAAATGTCAGAATATCAATAAATGGGATGTATGGCAAGTCTGAGCCGAGGAGTGGGTGGACGTGTTGCAGATGATAGTAAAAAGAATTAAATGGTGCTGGTGAGATGATAAATGTTCATTTGCCTTTACATGACCAAAAGTGTGGATTCGTATTATGCTTTCGGAGCAAGATGAGGGTTGGTCAGGTAGGAAAAATGGAAAAGAAAATAAGCTTCATGGCCAACAGTGGCCAAAATAATTGTTTTTCTTTTCTTTTCTATTAAAAAGAGGTGTTTGGAAGCCTCATATTATGCTTTTCATCTTTTTAATTTTTTGGCTTTTTAATTTTTTGGTCAAAATAATTTTTGAATCTGGTGAAAGTGTTTGAGAGAAATGTGCAAAATATATTTTGCATTAGAAGTAGTGTTTGAGAGATATATGCAGAATATATTTGTAAGTCTTTTTACTAATCAAAATGAACAAAGTAGAAAATAAAAAGTCAAAAGCTCCTAAGAACCATACAACCAAGTAGGGCTATCCAGCGGATTGCCCAATCTGCCCAAACCAAACAATCCGCGAACCCAACTGAGGTATATTACGGATGGATGCGGATCCTAATATTTTATTTTGGCATATGCGGTTCGGTTCGGTTCAGGTTTAATCCGCTTTTAATCCTTCTTTGATCCGTCAAATCCGTCCGATCCGCTCAATCCATAACCGAACCGACCCATCCGTATATTACTCACGGTTGGATTGCGGATGCACAAAACAGCAATCCGCCACGAGCGGATCGGATTGAGAACGGAAGCGATCCGTGGACAACCCTACAACCAAGGATGCAAAATCTTCAACGTACTTTTTCTTCTTTTCCTTTTCTCTTCCAGGCTCCAAACAAAGAAAGTGTAAAACCTACACCTCACAAGTGGCAAGTAACCCTTTTTAAATAAAATAAATAAATAAAACAAACCAGGGACACTCACCCTATAATTAGAGTATTCTTCATACCTTCTTCGTTTGAAGTGTTGCGCCCTGCAATAGAGGATGCTGATTTGCATCCAGATTTTTTTATTACGGATACAGCAATACCTGACACAACTTTCTTTTATTAATTTTTGGGTATATAAACTTATAAAGAAATGAAGAAAGATAACCCATTGATAAGTTCATACCAAAATTTATAGAGCCAATTACACTTTCTTCTCCTCCTCCATATTTCTACGAAGAAAAGCTAAGCATTTTAAGAGCTGTGTCCAATTTGAAACAACCGTATCATGATCCATATTCCACACCGGTACCAGTGTCGTGTCAGGCAAATGAGAGTCCTGGGAAGAGTTTTTCAAACATAGGAAAATGAATACACCAGTTTAGTACCCATAATTGTTAAATGAAGGTTTATTTACCTTAATTGGACCTTTTCCTGTTTATCGACAGAAAGGACAGATAGTTACTTCTTTGTTCTTATTTTAGAAATGTTCTCGAGAGAAACAAATAGGAGGAACAGTAACAACATGATGGTGATACATGAAGCGAGTTTTAGACCCAATCAAAAAGAAGACATCCAATGAAGAGGTGGATGAAGATAAAGAAAGTAAAAGTGTCAAAAGGATTGAAAATACAGGAAATAAAATCCAAAAATGAACAACCTAATTAGAGATAGCTTCCAAAAGCAGCACATCATCAGCATGAGAACCCAAATGGACTGGAAGCATTCGTATGAGCACAAACTCCAAAAGGCAAACAACATCCAAAAATTGAATCAGCTTGCGGCATCATCAGCAGCAAACAGAGGACCAAGACTCCAAAGCTCATTAAGACATAACCAGGTTTACGTCAAAGTCGCATTGTTGTACCATATCACAATCAGAATAGCCATAACAGTCATCAAGCCTAAGTGATCCACCCATCTGACTAGAACTTCAGCAAATTTGCTTAGATTTTCAGTTTTCAGATACCATCCAAGCTCCTTATGAGGTAATCAACAGTTTAACTCTTGATGTTATACTTCCCTTCAATCCACATAGCCATAACAGTCATCAAGCCTAAGTGATCCACCCATCTGACTAGAACTTCAGCAAATTTGCTTAGATTTTCAGTTTTCAGATACCATCCAAGCTCCTTATGAGGTAATCAACAGTTTAACTCTTGATGTTATACTTCCCTTCAATCCACATAGCCATCCTTATTTTAACCAAATCAATAAGCTCCTCCTTCTTCCATGACTTCTTGTTGAACACAACTTATTCCTTCCCAACCATCGTGTCCAAAGAACTCCATAAAAGCATGCTTGCCAACATAGTCTTTCCAGGTTTTTGAACCAATAAAAATTCCATTATTGCAGCAAGGCCATCAAGTGAGGAGGACTAGCCCAGGTCAAGTTCCACCATTTAATCACTGCAGCCCAAATACCCCAAGCAAAATGACACGAGAAGAAGTCGTTTTTATTCGAGCAACTTATTCTAGTCAAGGTCATTGAGAGAGGCCCAACTGTGTACAAAAAATAATGAATGGTGTTGGGTTAATCATGTCCAAAGAAGGTGCTATAGTTACATGTTCTCGTGCGATCGAGGAAGTTAGTTGACGTTCAATTTAGCATTGAACAAAATAGGGACAAGTGTCATTGAGAGAGGCCCAACTGTGTACAAAAAATAATGAATGGTGTTGGGTTAATCATGTCCAAAGAAGGTGCTATAGTTACATGTTCTCGTGCGATCGAGGAAGTTAGTTGACGTTCAATTTAGCATTGAACAAAATAGGGACAAGTTTTTTTTTATGCCAATGTGGTCCATAGAAGCACAGAGTTGGATTTGGCCATATTGCTACCACGAAACATGATGTCACGGAATTACGCAATGTTTGCACCAGACGACGCGGTGGTTGTTGGAATGAGCGTGTATATGATTTCTCACCAAGGCTGCTTGAAATACACGTTCTCCTGTGGTGAGGTCACTTATCCCAATTACCGGGTAAAGGAAGATGTGAATTATGAGACTGATCCAGAGGATTCTGATGATTGTCGGCTCTGTCTCGTAAGGAAGGGTTGTGAGGTGATTCCATTGCAATTTCCATGGGATAGATAGTTCAATTGGGTCGCCCGTGTTTGACTCATGCGGTAGGGTACTCGGGCTAAATTGCTTCTTTAAGCACAAATTGGACTTTGCTATACATGTCAAGCTTATAAAAGAATTTTGGAACTTGACGTGTATAGCAAAGTCCAATTAGTTCTTAAAGAAGCAATTCAGCCCGAGTACCCTACCACAAGAGTCAAGCACGGGCGACCCAATTGAACTATCTTATCCCATGGAAATTGCTCATTGGAATCACCTCACAACCCTTCCTCAAGAGACAGAGCCGACAATCGTCAAAATCCTCTGGATTAGTCTAACAATTCACATCTTCCTTTACCCGGTAATCGGGATAAGTGACCTCACCACAGGAGAACGTGTATTTCAAGCAGCTTGGGTGAGAAATCGTATACACGCTCATTCCAACAACCACTGCGTCGTCTGGTGCAAACATCGCGGCCATGTTCGTTTCCCAGTTTAATTTTAGTTTTAGTTTTGATGACATCATCATTTTTCTCATTTCTCTCTCTATCTCTCTCCACTCATTACACCTGCTGACATCATCAAAACTAAACTAAACTATCTAACCAAACACAACCCGCGTAATTCTGTGACAACATGTTTCGTGTTAGCAATATGGCCAAATTCAACTCTGCGCTTCTCTAGACCACATCGGCATAGAAAAAAAAACTCATCCATATATTGTTCAAATCTAAACTAAACATCGACCATCTTCCCCGAGACCGTACAAAAACATGTACCTATAGCACTTCTTTGGACATGATTAACCCAACACCATTCATTACTTTTTTGTTTACGGTAGGGCCTCTCTCAATGACCTTAACTAGAAAAAGTTGCTCGAATAAAAACGACGACTTCCTTCATCTTATTGTAAAATTCTCGCCGGTTGTTTGGGGAAAGGCGATGATCCATCAGGTCATCGTCCGTGAACTGATATAAAAAACTAGTTTCCATTACCCTATACCAAAAAAAAGTAGGGATCAAGGGGAATCAAACATAATATCAGAAGAGAAAAAAAAGATGAGGCACAACTATGACACATTTCTTCCTAAATGAGGTACAACTGCACAACACATTTCTTCCTAAATAAAAGTTGTAGAACCATCAAATAAAAGTCGTAGAACCATCAATAAAAGTGAGGCACAACTACATCATGATGACTTGTTGTGTGAAACTCTACAACGGTAGAACGCTATGTTTAATCCCTCAATCTTGTTGCATCCAGTCAGAATTTGCAACCAACCCATTATCTAATGTGTAAAACAAACACGCTTTCATGCATAAAATGTGATTCTTCTACACTGGCATGACAGAATAGAAGTATATAAAATTGAAAGACGCACTAAAATAAATCATACATAGACAAGTTTTCCTCTCCAGTAACACTATTCCCCACATCCTTAACAATATAAACTTTTTTTATGGAAGGTTTGCTATCCTGATGTTTTACTTCTCTTTTCGGTAATAAATTCTCACTTTAGCTTGTTGAATTTAAGCGTGTCCTTAATTCGTCATACATTGAATCTTAAGACATTGACAACAAGCATGAGTCTCATGAATCTACCTTATACAACTAGATATAACTCGATCTAGGAAGAATTTGCAGAATCACGGGATGTGTACAAGTATGAATTCACTAACCACAGCTCCAGAAAAAGGATCAAAATGATCCCACATTTTAGTTCTAGCAATGTCTCATTTCGGGTGGCCGAAACGTGTTAGCTCTATGTATGGGTCTTTTCGAACTGCTTTACCTAAAATGGAAAAGGAATTCCGGACCACTGAAATGTTGCACTTCATATTACGATAAGCACTCATAAAAGGAAGCATTTCCAGCAGTTCAACATCAGGCAGTTCACAAAAGCACTTCAAACTGAAACTTGCAGTCATACTAATCTTTTGGTTAGGAGCAAATATTCACAGTAGTACCATTGTTTTATGAAACTCTTTCGCAAGTTAGAAATCATCGTAAGTACAACTGCCCTAACCCTAATTTTACCCAACTTTTCCCTAACCCTAAATTTACAAATCGAGAGAGAGAGAGAGACCTGCTGGTGGAGTCAGATGATGGATCGTGACCCGCGAGCCTATTTTCGTTCGCTCTTCCAAAACAAAAGCTCAGCTCTCAATGGAGTGGGTGTTCTCGAGACAGACCAACGACTTTTCTTCTATGGAGTAATGGTGCGAGTGCAGCTTCTGCTATTGGGGTTCCTTGTAGTACATAAGTAGGTAAAGACATGAATCAAGGAAGAGACGAATATAAAAGATTGGGGTTTCTTGTAGTAGGTTGGCAGGTAAAAGACATGAATGAGGCAAGAGACAAATATTAACACCTCCTTTGGATGGAGGGTTTTCGAGAGAATTGACGGAAGCGGTTTTCTTTCTCCCGTTTGGATGGCACCAGAGGTGAAAGAGGAAAGGAGAGGGTGAGAGTTTTATACTCCCTTCAAACCCCTATTTCGTTTCTCGCCAAAATTGGTGCGATTGCGTGAGAAAGGAAAGACGACGTCGACTTTCGGCCGCCGTGAGGTCCACCCCCTCGTCGGATTGTGCGTGCACCGTTGTCTTCGTCTCGTCTCGTCGAGAAGAAGCCGGATGTGAGATCAAAACTTAGTTTTGAGGTCGCCGGAATGAGAGGGAGAGAGAGTGATTTCTCAGTGTTGTTTGGATGTGTCTGTAAGAAATCCCTTCCCTTTTTTTTTATTTTTCCCTCACTATTAAAGGAGATCTCTCCCCTTTCCTTTCTTTTCTCCTCTCAGCATCCAAAGGAGCTATAAGTGATTCTGAATAGTGATGTAGCCTAAGACAAAGGGGTTTTTGTTGCTTCTACTAATTTGATAACCTCCGTCGCGAATTTCTTGTCCATTTCTCGTCCCGAAATGTATAATTTTATATGTATTTAATATGGTTCTCGTTTGATAGTTCTCGATAAGTACTATTAAACAAAGTTTTCAAATTGTAAAAAACAGTAGATTAAAAGATATAAACAATTGAAAAATAGCACGCGAGTTTCTTGTCCATTTCTCGTCCCGAATTTTATGTCCATTTACGGATGTGCGTGTTATTTTTCAATTATTTATATATTTTAATCTATTATTTTTTACAATTTGAAAACTTTGTTTAATAGTACTTATCGAGAAGACGAGAACTATCAAATGAAAACCATATTATATACATATAACATTATACATTTAAAAATATAATCAATTTTTTTGGGGGTAGTGAATAATGAAAGCGGACAACAAATAAGGGACGGAGCTGTTTGGGGTTCTTTTACTTCTTTATAACAAAATAATCGAGTGCGAGCGTGCCAAAGAGAGTTTCAATCTCCTCCCTCGGATTAACTTTGGAAAAACCAAATCTAATCAGGCGATTGTGTTGTATTGGTTCAATTACCTCAATTAAGAGGATTTTTTCTTAACAAGTGAAGAAATGCAAACCAATATACTTAGGAAATCAAAGAACAACAAAGAAACAAGATACTTCGATTGATAAATCAAAGATAAACTTACTTCGAAATTGCCTCCAACTTCAAATACAAGAACTTCGAACAAATGATTGTTACAAGAACAATCGGAATTGATCCTAACTACTTCCTAATCTACTTCGAACTGAGTTCGAAATCCTAAACTACTTTGCCAATGAACAAACCAAGCATCAGTTTTTTTATAGCTGTTTGTTGAAGATTTGTCCGGGGGCTTTTCACTCTTTAATTTCTTCTATTTATAGACGCTGCTTGCAGTTGAACTTCCCGCACAATGAATTTGAACTTGGCTTGCTTCGAACTCTAACTTTTACTCTTCGAGTTGGCAGTTTCTTCCCTCTTCCACGTTTGAATTCGAATTCTTCCAATTCTTCCTCCAGAAACTTTTATTTTGAATCTGCACAGTTTCTTAAACTAACTTAAATGATTACGAGTTAAGGAGATAACTGCCTTTCAAAAAGTACTCCACGTGTTCTAACTGCCATCTGCTCTGTTTCACAAGTTTACACGTGGAGTTTATGTGTTCAGCAGTTAATATTATGGCTTCGAAGTCAATTTCTATTTTATCCTTGACTTGTAACTGCCAATAACTGCTTTTCAAATCTGAGAAACAATACGACATCGTATTTACTCAAATATATTCCTTTAATCCAGTGTATCTTCATCAACGAGTAATTGCCAACGTTTGGCATTTTGATTACGTGTCAATCAATTATTGGATTTGTTAATTTTATATGTAAACAGGAGCAAATAGTAGTAAATTATTTCTGGGTTCCATTAATCATTTTGCTTCTGCTATTTGCTTCATAGACGTGCCTTGTGTTGAAAATTGAGACTTATCGTTAATCGTGTGGGCTTTGTGCTTAACTGATTCACAGACAAAGTGAGGAGGGTTGAACTTAAAGAGTGAAATCGATCAAAAAGTTGTGTCTGCTAATTGAAGTTGGTGGTCGATTGTTAACATGTGCAAATTACGTAAAAAATAGTATTATCAATTAACAATGTCTAAGGACTTGTTTTTTTTAACTAAGTACTAAATTATTAAAGGAACTGAATTTTTCATTCAAATGATACTTTTATGGACCGAATTTTTTTTCAAAATATTCCAGTTGGGAGGTTGAAAAATTAACATAACTCCTACTTATTTATAAGCCGGGGGGAGAACCCATTTTTGGGTTCATTCCTGTCGCGGGTGAAGTGAAGGTTGACAGTTTTCCTATTTTAGTTAAAGTCCAGACCTTGGGGCTCGAGAGGGTAGGTGTTGTCAACTCTCTCTCTCTCTCTCTCTCTCTCTCTCTCTCTCTCTCTCTCTCTCTCTCTCTCCGTTCGTTTAAGCTAGAGCTTCGCCGAGGGCAAGCTTGTCCTTGTTGACAAATCCATTGCTCTAGCATCCAAACCACAAGCCTTCTTAGGTCCCGAGAGAGGTACCTAGGTCCTGCTCCCGGCCTACATGGTGTTGGAGTCGTCTTTGATTTTTTTGTTGAGGACTCAGAGTCATTGAATAAGATGTCCAATTTGAAACAACCGTATCCTGATCCATATTCCACACCAGTACCAGTGTCGTGTCAGGCAAATGGGAGTCCTGGGAAGAGTTTTTCAAACACATTGTGTAAAGATGAAAAGATGGGCAACAGGGATGCTTCGTATAGGTAGGAGAGTTTTTTGGACTGTGTTATAGAAGACTTTGAATAATCTTCTATTTTACACTTTAGAACAATTAGGACTCTCCTATTTGTAATGAGATCTGTATCACCTCCCTCATGTGTTTACATGCCGGACAGAGGGGAGGTGTTGCGCAGCGTGCTGTGCGGCGGCTTTAGGCGCCGTGACGGCATCGTTTCGACGATCGGAAACGTCCACTGCGTAGAGCTCGTCGAGTATTCCAACTCCACCAAAAATCAATTCGATCAGATATTGTTAAGTGCATTATCAGAATGCATATAACTTGAAAAGCAGTGGACGTTTCCAATCGTCGAAACGATGCCGGCACGGCGCCTAAAGCCTTCCGCACAGCACGCTGCTGCAGCACCTCCCCTCTGTCCTTACATGCCTCTGGTAGAAAGCAAGCACAAGATTCACATATTTAGATCTATTGAACTTTTTTTGGCAGACTGATTCTTCCGAAAAATACGTTTCAATAAATTTTTCTCTACATTCCCCAGGTTTTGAAGTAGTTTCAAGTCATACCAAGCGATGAACAACTTCAGAGTTTGGATTGTGATTTTCATGCTAAAATGAACATGCATTTTTCTACTAAAAGATAATTCACACAATAATGCTGTATTCAATCAACACGTTAACCGAATCCATGCTGCAAAATTCCAGTAAATGTGTACCCAAGTAAGCATTAACTGGATTTAGATGAGAATGTCTACACGATTACAGCATAAAGTGATTTCGTCACGATGAACAAGGATCTCCAATCATGATAGTACAATATATCACATCATAAATATATTCCTCAACATCGTTCCAAACTAACATTAGGTATGTAGAAGCTTCAGCTTCAAAAGCTTTTCAAGTAGACTTCCAACCCTCAACCAAGTGAGATTCGAAGTATTAGCAATGTACAAGATAAAAACGAAGTATACCTCTTATTCTGCTCGATGAATTCAGCACCAGAACAAAAAATTGTGGACTCTGCTGAATCTTCTCCCGAGCTGAAAAAACTTCCTTACAATACAAAAATAAATCTCCTATCTTCAGTGGGTTAGAGTCGTTAGATGCAAAGAACTCCCAGAATAAAGCATCTTATAGACCGGCCTTATCCGGATGGTCAAAAGAACGCTCAAGATTGTGCCTACCCCACATGCACAGGCTAAAACAATGAATGTGAGTCTATAGCAATTGGGACCTAAACAAGAGGTACCTTCTTGCTTGGCTACCTCTGTATCGTACACATAACCAGCAAGAAGGGCAGAGAAGAGAAGTGCACCAATTGGGTTGCCTAGCTGCATGAAGTTGAATATTATGCCAAAATGTTTCAAACCGAAAAGCTCGGAAGCAGTTGGAATCATTATTGCAAACTGAACACCGTAGCAGATCCCTAGCAATCCTGTTGCAACATAAAGGGTACCATTGAGAGCTGACGCGTAGAGGAGGAATGTTACAATCATGATTATTTGTGTGATTGTCATCCATATGGTCCGTGGAATTTTCTTTGACCTGAAATGACACAATCTTGTTTGTTATGAACTCAAATGAGAGAACTAGCAACATGTTTGGATTTGGGATATAGAGAAATTTTCGGAACATTTGGGATATCATCCAACTGACACTGAAACAACATGCTGACAGCATTAGGATCATTGATTCATAGAGGAACTTATGAAGAGAAAGGAAGGATGATGGAAAACATGAAGTGAATATGAAAATATATTTCTTGGTCTTGAATTTTCTTAAATGAAAGATCGGTCCAGAAACCCCTACAACACAACACAACCCCCTATAAAGTCAGGAAGCTAACTACAGGGACAAGGTCAGCGATAATCTGCAGTTGAACTTCAAAATAGTGATTATATTTCCATTATCATTAAGGACCGACAAGCTAAAATCAAGGGAAGTCCTTCAACATCAGGTATACTGGAAAGTAAACCAAGAATTCATCACATTTTAAGCACCATCTATGAATGACCTGTCGTACGTGGACACTTCAAAAATAAATCTTAGTACCCAAGCCAGACACTTAATTCACAGATAAGGATGTGGAATGCGGGCCAATATTTCTAGGAGACTTGCTATATAATCGTATAAAAACTGTCCTTTCGAACATTTTGAAGGATAAATTTCCACAGTTTAAGTAAACTGCGTCTTCTGAACTCTAAGCTACATAAAAGAAGCATTTTATCCCCAAAAATAGCCTGAAAAAAATACTAAAATGATGATGAGATTAACAGAGTCTGCATTCCCTTGAATTAAGGTGGAATTTGACCCCTAGACACGCACAGCCACCTAACATCCATAACCGAGCCCACAAAGCATAGGAAATTATCAATCCAGAAATAACAGTATACAAAGTAGGAAAACCAAAAGGCCATCATGATGGTTACCTCACAAAATGTTCAGAGACGGCACCAGCACCAAGACGGCCCAGAAAATTGAAAAAGCTGAAGAGGCACAACAATATGGTTGTATCATCGACACCATAAGAAACTCCAATCTGTGCCAAATTATTGAGAACAGTAACTCCGGAACCTACCCCACAGAAGTATACCAACCATAGAAGCCAGAAATCAGCTTTAACAACTGCTTCAAGAAATGTGAAATCCTCACCCCTTTTGGGCCTCCTTTTCTTCTTCACAGCTCCCTCTCCCACAGCAAGAAGCACATCGACATCCGAAATATCTTCACTCTCATTAGAACTCGATAGATTAGTATCTGACGGAGATTCTACCAACAAAGGATCCGTTTGGCTATCATTTGCTACCGAAACCAAATCAACGGTAGAAACAAATGGTGGGCCACGCCTTTTGGAATATACAGGAAACAGTGTCATTTTGATGGGAATTGCAATAGGAGACACCAAAAGTACTACCATAACAGCAACAAATGTGTAGGAAATCACATTATTTAGCGATAATAGGTCCTTTAATACCATAGTTGTGAGAACATAGATGGCAAGACACAGACTTGCAGCTTGGGTGAAGAGAAAATGGACATGAACTGAAGAATCTTCACCAGAAGCCGCAGTACAAGGCCGAATAAAATACATCATAGCTAAACAAATAACTGGAAGCCCGAGAGTAAGGAATAGTAATAGTTTTGTAGCGGATTCCTTAAGCACCATACTGTACACCTCTGTATATACTGCAGCACTAATACCGATATATCCTTTGAGAATGCCGGCAACTGTGCCCCTACTGAGAGGGAAATTCCTCATGTTGGTTACAAGCACGGCTGTACCTAACCAAGCGCTGCTATTGGTGGCAATACAGAGAGCAATCCACAACTGCCATAGAATGAATACTTTGGTTAGAATCTGCATTTGCGTAACGAATAGAAACAGCAAATAAGCCAAAAGACATTCAAATCATGACAACAAATCGTGTGAGTAGAAACAAAACAAGCTTTTAATAATTGCTAAATATACAAGTACAGAATATTGATGGCGAAGCAATAAACCCTTGAATGACAGAGAAGAGTGCATGTCATCCATTTCTTTCAACCCGTAACAGCCATCCACTGTATCTGTATGCCTGTCACGCTTTCTTTTCTCCAAGGATAGCAGAATGATTGCCAACTATTTCAGGAGAAAAGGGTTCCAAAATGAAAAAGGCCTAGGGAAAAAACTCCGAAGTCATAGGAACTCCAAAGTCACAAGTCATCTCATATCATCGCTCTTAGTTCGGAGCAATAGCAAGATAATGGAATGGAAGGGAAAAAAATGATTCTATGCTCCTCTTGGCAGCTACAGATTTTCTCAAAGACACAGGCCGATCATTGCTGACATGGGGCACCAAGTCGGTACCAATTGATGGGATTGAGCAAGGAAGCAAGAACCCCAAGTGTCGTGCTCTCAGTTATAGTATCCAAGTCGAGCCTCTCTTACTTTTGAATCTGTGGAGGCCATCTCACTAGCTGGTCCTTTCGACCGTATTATCGACCATGAACAACTCCCGCACACATTTGGTATCGGGGGAGGCTTAAATCCCTGCATGGTGCTGAACGGTTGACTCGCATTGCCCTACTTGTTCTTCTGCCTTCCCTCTGTGTATGCATAGTTTCCTTCCACTGACTACTCCATAGTCCCCAAGGGAAGTCGTCAGCCATATCTAAACCCTTGGATTCAACCCCCGGCGTAATATCTCAGCTACTGAATTGTAATTCCTCCCCTGGACCCAGTAGGTTCTGGATGGTCAGTGGCGTCCTTCCCCCACCTAATACCTACTACATAGTTCTGTCTAAGGAGCCTAAAGCTTCAACCATGGCAGTAAGTGAAAGAGCATAGTCAAGTTTCTTGATTTTGTGATAGGGCTTTCTTTATTGCATTCGTTCCTACCATCTCCAACTAAACAAGACAAAAGAACTTGATCTCTTCACCACTACTTATGCAGTGACCTCCAAGTCTTATAACTAAGAAGAGAGGCAAAGAACCTCAAGATCTTGCGCAAAGGAAACCAGCTACAGTATAAAAGAGAATCCAAGTAAACCAGGCCATCTACAATGAAGAAACACTTCACAACAAATGAATCTCTTAAACTGGTCAACATGATATAAACATGGGCCAAGATCGCCTCATAACTCCTTTGAGAAGCATGGATCCACCACTGTTGACATATTCTTTCTTTTCTTTGCCACTTCCATTTGTCATCAAGTTTGTTATATTTTTTACGATGACTATCACTCAGGAAGTAGAGGGTCCAAGGCGGGGGATGCCAGGGTTGGCCACTTCAGAGGACAATGCTTAGCACAAAAATTCTTAAGGGGAAAAGTCTTGACTGCAAAAGTGGGATACCCCGAATTCTCACACAATACTCCAGCTTACTAAACCCAACTAAATTACCAAATTGAATTATTTACGCCAGCAATTCAATCTAAACAAACAGAAAATTATTCAAATTGTCATTTCCTTCCATACTTACATAATTTTCCGTATACATATTCCATCATTTTCGAACGAGCTTACCTTTTACCCTTCATCTCCTTCCATTTCCCTCTTTCCTATGTGTTACTTCCTTCCTTTTGTCCAGCCCAGCTCAAACCTTAGCCGAGTACCCCTTTGCAATTCACCATTCCTTTCTATCCATATTTTCGCTTTTCTGTTCTTGCCGTTTACCCCCAAAACCCCGCCAGTCCCCAGACCAAACCCCAGGTTTGATATTTGATGGAGAATACTAGAATAGTCTCCTAAGTTATTTCATGAAGCAGACATGCTAGGTGTCTTGCCTAGCTCACGTTCCTATCAACATGTGTTTAATTATAATATCATCCATCTTTATGTTATAAGTTATATCTCCAAGTACAGCCCAAAACTATTTTAGTCTAATTATTCAGTGCTATAGGGTTCCACAAAAAGCTTCTAAAAAAGTATCAACATTATGGGTGAAAACCCTTGGGTAAATCATGGTGCCCAAAGCAAGCGCAAAAAAGCACAAAAGAGCAAGAGACAAGCAGACTATCTTTTTATTAGTCAAATACAAAACATGCATTGGGGTCATTCGCCGGGGATACAAATAGAAACAATGGATACTTCTTTGTGCTGGATTTGGTTCTGGCCACAAGCAAGGGTTTTATAGTTGTTGAGGATGTTTCGTTGAATGAAACCATGTCATCATCTCCAAGACACAAACGATCATCTAGGCTACAAGTTGAATTATGACAATCACTTCAATTGAGTCGCAACTTAGCAATAAAACCCTCATTTCCAAACAAATCCAGGTCAATAATCACTCCCGTGATCACATACACAACTGGTGTCCATAAGAGCTTCTTCAAACACTCATCGCAATTCAAGTCAAACTGTACAACCAAAATCGGATTGCCAAAAGTACAAGAAATCGTCATAATAACCTCAACCTAGCCAATTAATAAAATAAACAAGTACATAGATCAAACCATTAAGCTTAAAGAGGAAAACTAATTCAACCCATTAAGGCACTAACTGAACAGTCTGAACCATAACCCAAAAAACAAGCACAAACTCCGATAGAAAACACAACCCTTTTTTCATTTAAACTCAAAATTTGGGGGAAAACACATCAAAACCAACTCCATTCCCCAAAAAGCTGGAGACTCAAATTTCAGAAGGCTGTTTCACGCCTCTCAAATTTAAAACCATGACATCAACCAAACTTTTACTCAAATTTATGCTTAGGTTTGATTTTGTCTATTGAAGTACAGAATATAAAATGAAGCTTTTACTCAAATTTCAGTAAAAGTATAGGCAAAGGCTGGAGATGCTCTAAACCGAAAATTAACCTTTCAGAAAGAGAAAAAAGAAGAGAGTCCTTACAACCCAATAAGGCACTGACTGCACAGTCTGACTAACAGCGAGCCAAAGAACACCATACCCGAAAAAGCAAGCACAAACCCCGATCAAAAGCACAACCCACGGCGGCAACTTGTTGCAGACGATCCCAGGCAGAATGCCGACGTTTTCCCCAAAATCATTGGCCACTCCAAGAATGGTCACCAGTTGTTGATTGTAACCCAAAACTGATTTGAGAGCAGGAGAGTATAGAGGGAAGTTGTAGGCGTTACCGGCGGCGATTTCGACCCACAAGGCGGCGCTGAGGCCAACCCACGGCGGTCTACTGCCGGCTTTCACGAGTTGCCGCATTTGGGTTGGAAATCAGATTGCACTTGTTGAGGTTATTGGAAGTGCAGATTTAGCATATGGGTTCTGTTTGTTGCGACACTTGTTATAGAAGGAAAGAGGGGAAGGAGTGGGTGGTGTTTGACTGGGGAGATATAGAGACAGAGAAGTCAGCGACTGCCGACTACTGGCTTTGCTGCAACCAAGTAACATGCAAATTTGGTCAGGAATTTGAAGCATGTTAAACGTCCTTTTTTTTTTTCTTCTTCTTTTCATCATATGTTCGAACTGGCTTACACGTCTAACGATACTGAAGGAAGCTTCTCAAACTGGGACTCGGAGATTACCCGAAACTATTTAAGAATCAATTTTTTTAATTAATGTGTGAAAAGTAAACCCATCAATCAATCGGAGTAATCATTGGCTATATTTACACTTGTAGCTTATGTGGTACAAGATATTTTGAGGCGAAGGAACCACGTCATTGATGTTGGGTTGAAATTTAAGATTTAAAAAGTATATTGAAAAATGTGAAAATATATAAAAATGTATGAAAATGTATTACTACTAAAAAGTATAAAAAGTATACTCGAATGTATTTATTTTTATGTTTTTATTTATTTATTGTCAGTTAGTGTTGGAATAATAATCAAATTCTATTCTATATTTATTAACTGGATTTCCACGTAGAGGGCAACCTCGAATCTCGATTTGTCTACTGAAAGTACACGCTGTACGTGTCAGGAATTTAACACGTTGTTAATGTTACACTGGGGAGTCTGGGACCAACGTTGTTTGACTTTGCAAGCAACCGGGGACCACGAGCTTGATGTCGGGTAATGGGGAATCCTGCATTTCGAGTTTCTTAACATCAAATTAAGAACTTGTCAAAAAAAAATAAAAAACATCAAATTAAGAAATAGTTCGATAATTTGGTGGGGAAAATTTTAAAAGTCATAATCTGATGTACTTTATTTTTTTATCTGAAAATTACATATTTATTCGTAAGAGACTTTTAACTTATCATTTTGCAACGGATCCGGGAGTAGTGTCCGTGTTTTTATTCCTTATTGGTGCCTATGTATCCCAATTGTAAGGTTTTATCAGTAAAATATCAAGAAATAATTCACAACGTGTACAAGAAAAAGTTTGAAAAAAGGAAAGAAACTTTCGTGAAATTAGGAGAAAACAATTTAGACCACAAACCTCCACGAAAGAGGTATTATTACAACACAAATTTAGAAAAACAATTCGCCACACAAGGAGGAAAGGAAACAAAATCAGAGACCAGCAAAGGCTTGTTCCAGCAGAAAGTATTTGGTTTTTCCCCAGTGCGAGCAGGGTTCGAGTTTTACCAAGGCTTGTTCCTGCGGAACATGGTGGTCAAGGCGTGGTGGTTGTTCCATCACCAAGAGGTTTGCGCTTTACAGTGAAATTAATTAGTGACCCATTTATGGATAATTCCTCCGTAAAAAAAAAAAAATCAAAATTAGAGGGGGATTCCGGAAATTTGCACCCTTAACCATTGGTAGACTCTTGTTCGTCGAGAGTGGTTACTGGTTGCCCTAGGTGTGCGCAGCATGCATGAATCATGATTGCGGTAAATAACGTCATCCTACAAGCATAAAATATATTTTGGGGTTACACAATTATGTGAGATTCATATACTTAGGTGGTGTTCCACTAACAAAAAATAATTTTTTCAAAAATCACGACGGGGTATTCTCTCATAACACATCACATAAAAAACTGTGAAAAACCAATTTATTTTAAAAGCTCCCTTAATGAACACACCCTTAGTTGTGGACCTCGCAAATATGTATAGATAGTGTTAAAGTGTCTTAGAATATGATGGCCTTGTTTGGTTTGGTTTCCAAAAATCGGTTTTCTCAATTACAGTATTATTCAATTATTACCCCTATTTTTAAATTTTATTTTTATTTTTCTCTCTATCTCTCTCCAATCATTAATACCTATTTTTTAATTATTATACCTATTTCTCCCTCTAATCATTACAAAAACTAAAACTCAAAACTAAACCAAACACAGCCCATGTGACTGTAGTCGGGGAGCACCGAATAATTAGACTTTATTTTATTAGACTTTTTTGGAGAATCAAAGACTTTATTGACCCATGTTGTGACACGTACAGAAAAGGACAGGGAAGTACGTGGATGGTGTTTTGTGGGGAGAGAAAGAAGCGTCCGCTGCAACCAAATAAAGATCTTGAAAAATCTCGAACCACTGTCACTTGGCTTGGAGTACTTCTACCATTGCATATTCACACGATGCTCAAGACGGAGTGTTCAACTAACAAAAAATTATTATTTTTTTAAATTGAGACATGTTATTCTCTCACAATATATCACATAAAAAATCGTGAAAAGTCAGTACACACTGGCTGAAGTATATACACTTAGTCTTGAGCCTCATATAAATGTGTGATGACATGTGGTGCTTTTGGAACACTCCCTACGTGTACAAAAAAAAAAACTCAGTCAGTGTACGAACTCCATCACATGTCATCGCACATTTATACGAGGCTAAGACCTAAGTGTATAAACTTCACGTGAATTTGTGGTGTAGACTCTTGGAGCACCATGTACGGGTGCTCCAGAAGCATTGTTAGTGGATGCCAACATGCAAATTTGGACAATAGGAGGTGTATATAATAACAAGGTTTTTTTTATTATTATTACTTTGAGACACGACTTCTATGGTTATTGGGGCCTCGAAAGAGAAAGTTGATCGGTTGGTATTACAATAATTTTGTCATAATTAATTATGGGTTATTATATCTGGTTGTGTTATAAATGCAGAGCCGGCTTTGGGCTAAAGCTTGTAAAGCCACCGCTTTAAGCCCCCAAATTTTGACTAATTTTGAGGGCCCCTAGTTATATAGGTCCATGTAATTAGGCTTACATAAAATTTGAAGTTAATTTGTCTAATGATTTTAAGGCCAAATTTCAAATAAGACCCAAGTGAAAGGGTCCAAACATGATATAATTTTGCCACTATTTTGTTATTAGGAAAAACTAAAGGGGCCTAAGTGTTAAAAAAAAGTTAAAAGATAATCACCGGCTGACTACTTACTTATTTTTTAGAATATCCTCGCCCTACTGACTACTGGTTTTCTTCTTTTGTTTTATTTTGTCCTTGCTGCTCTTCTATTTTTTTGTGAAGAAACCCTACAACCTTCTTATCCCACCCACGGCTCACCAATCAGTACTTCGCCGAATAATGGTAATCAATTTTGGGAACCTATGCTCTCAAATGATTATGAAAGTTTTTTTTTCCTCAAAAGTATTTTTAATTATGCAAAATAAATTGAGGGCCCATTTAAAAAGATCCACTTTAAGCCTCACAAAGCTCAGAGTCTGCCCTGTATAAATGGCATTGTCGTTCTCCAAAAAAAAAGATGGCAATTAATGTGATAGTTCTTCTATATTTTTTAGCGAATAATAGGACACTTATTAGCTTATTATCATTTTGCGATGGAAGGAGTAGTGTTTGTGTTTGTGTTTGTGTTTGTGTTTTTATTCCTTATTGGGAAGGCATGGAGCCCAATTATACTGTCTTATCATCGGTAAAATATCGAAAAATAATTTACGTGTACGATAAAAAGTTTGAAAAAATAAAATAAACTTTCGTGAAATTAGGAGAAAATAATGTAGCAGACCACAAACCTCCACGCAAGAGGTATTATTACAACACAAATTAGAAAAACAGCAATCCACCACACAGGAAGGAAAGAAAACAGAGATCAGAGACCACCAAGAGGCTTGCTCCCTCGAAAAGCATTTGGCTTCGCCCCACTGGGCAGCGTCCGAGTCTTTCTAGGGATCGTACCTGTTGAATCCGGTGGTCAGGCCGTGGTGCCTGTTTAGTCACCCGGAGGTTTGTGTTTTCAAATGGAGTTCAAGTAGTGGCCCATTTATGCGTAGTTCCTGTTGGGGAAAATATATGAACTAGGAATTTCTGTTAGAATAATAATTCTAAATAATATGCATCAAACAAATTAAGGAAATTAGATAAATAGAGTAAGGATTAGAAAAGCCTGTGGGGTGGTCGAGGCACGCGAAATCGCGCTCTCCTTAGGAAAGATACACCTCCTTCTGCACGGGGTTGAATGACGCTCTTTCCCCAAGATACAACGACCTTTGAGTTTGTTTCTGTGCAGTGAATTAAACTCACGAACCAATAGTTTCCCGACACTCGAAATCCCAATAAAATCAGTAGTAATAAAAGGTACGACAATATATATGAAGAGGTGAAGTAGATAATAAAGAGCACTTGAAAATTGATTAAATAAAGAAAGAAAAGTATCAAGGCTCTCGGTTTGGTGTTCGAAAGATGGCCGTATGGTGGATGGTTTATATCAGAAGGGAGAGGAGTTATAGATTCACTTTTGTTGCTGTGTAGAAAAAGAAAAACCAAGGCATTAATTTATAGAATATGTTTACGTCAATTTTGTTTGGAGTTGTTCTAATTATTAGGAGGAAAAATAGGAACAACCAATGAATGTTATAACCAATAGAAAAGATGAAATCTGATTAGCAAAACAAACCAGTCCAATTATATAGGAACTACTATAGCTGAAATAAGAAAGTGGTTTGTTTGTTGGAGAATTATAGGGATACCAAGTCAAGGTCAACAACTAATTCCATGTATCTCTCCAATAAATTATTTTACTTGGAATTACAATTAAATATAAATGTAAAATATTATTAAATTAGAACAACAGTTCCTTCGTAAAAAACAAAAAACAAAATTAGAGGGGAATTTTGGTCTTCAACTGTAGAAAAATTTGCACCGTAACCACGGGTAGACTCTACTTGGTCGAGGGAGGTTACTGGTTGCCCTATGTTTGTGCAACATGCACCAATCATGATCGTTGTCAATAACGCCATCCGTGCATAAAATATATTTCAGCGTTACATAATTATGTGAGATTTATATACTTAATCGTGGACTCCGCAAACATGTATAGTGTTAAAGTGTCTTGGAGCACAACGTGCCGGTGATTGGAGAGCATCGAATAATTAGATTCGGTACATGTTACTATGAGGTTATTGGGATAAGGGTAGAGGTAGCAATCAGCATAGGAGTTGTGAAAGGTATAGAGGAGGAGGACAGGGAAGTGTGTGGAACTGTGGATGCATGGTGTTTGAGGGCGAGAGAGAGGGGGTCCGCTGCAACCAAATAAAGATTATTCCTTGATCTTGAAGCACCCACGCGGAGTACCTCTGCCCTCGCAAATTCACATGAGGCTCAAAACTAAATGTACGGACTTCACCTGAATTTGTGGTGGTAGAGACTCTTGGAACACTGTGGGGTACTTTAGGAGCACTGAATAATCACCCACAATTACAAAGTACTCCAGCTGCCAACATGCAAATTTGGACAGGAATACTTATGGGGTGTTTGAGAGCCTTGTATTATGGTTTTTTGCCTTTCGTTTTTTGGTTTTTTGGATTATGGTCAAAATATAGTATTAATCTGTAGAGTGGTTGAGAGATATGTGTAGAATGCATTTTGCAACAGATGTAGTGTTTGGGAGATATGTGCATAATACATTATGTAGATCTTTTATATTAATCAAAATAGGAAAAGTCAAAATGAGAATGCAAAAAGAACCTTAGGACACGGCTTTTTCTCAATATCAAACTGAAAATTTTATTCTTGCAAAATCTGTTTAGGAGAGCGGATGCCAAATACACACAACTTAAAAAAGAGAAAATAAAAGGTAAAAAATAGGTTCCCAAAACACTCCGGACACGACTTCTATGGTTATTGGGGGCCTTGAAAGAGAAAGTTGATAGGTTGGTATTAGAATAATTATGTCATGTTTAATTTTTTGGCTTATTATAAACAGTCTATCTGGTTGCGTTATTAATGGCATCGTCGGTCTCCAAAAAAATGGCAATGCCAAAGTTCTTCTTTCTTTTGTTTTTTGGTTTTTTGAAAGAAAAGTTCTTATTTTTTCTATACCTCAGGTGTCAGTTTACGCAGACCTCGGTAATTCTGGATGCCTCATCGCTCACTTGCGGGGACATGGACTGACCCAAAAAAAGTTAATAGCACCTAGAAGGTTTCGAATCGGAGACTTTAGGAGGGGAAAAATTCTAAGTCTCAGGTTTTGACCACCAAATCAATTGTTGGGGGTCAAGGAAATTTCCTTTTGGGCTGAATGCAGTATTATTTTGCCAAAAACTTGTCAAAAAAGGCTGAATGTGAATTCCGAATGTGGAGGCAAAAAACTGTGAAGCAAGTTGTGAAAAGTATACAACAACAATAACAAAACTCATCTAGTCTCCAATCAAGTAGTGAAAAGAATAAGCCAGAAATATTTATCTGCATTACCTACACGTGCTTTTATAATATTAGTTCTCTAATTAAATGTAGGAAGATTATGTGAGCATGACAGATTAGCAAAAATTAAACCAGCAATGAAAACCCTATCCTAAGATACTGAAATTCCTCGTCACGCAATTAGCGACTAGCACTAATGGTGAAAACATTATTCACACGAATAGTGACAATCCTAAGATACCGAAATTCCTCGTCACAAAAGTAGCGACTAGCACTAAAGGTGAAAACGTTATTCACACGAATAGTGACAAAATCATTCACAAACACTTGAACAACGATAGGATTCTCGTGAATCACATCTTCACTGCCTCCTAGCCTTCATAAAGATACCTGCTTAAAAGTTTGTAAAACATTGCTAACAAAAAAGTCGAAACAAACACAAAATCCATTAAAGATATGAACAATGATGCTTTAAATTGGTCGTTTAAGCATTTAAGAAGTACTTGGCATACACAATTCGCCTACAGACACACCCTTTCAGCCACACTCTACCACACCCTCACTCACATGTGGGTGGTCCCCACATGTGGTCGTGAGTGAGAGTGTGGTTGAAAGGGTGTGTCTGTATCATTTTTGTTCTCCCACTGCTTCCTGTCCTTCCTAAAGATGGCCTTCTAAGGCATCTCATGCAGAATTGCTCAATTTCAAAGAACTCCAGCATTACATTGCAATTGCAAACAAATCAGTTTTAAACATCAACTAAAACAATAAACCACTAGAAAGGCTTATATTGAAATAATTGCTGAAGAAGAGGGGGGGAAAAACAGCAATCATATTCAACACCGAAAAGATAACAGAAGTTCGCGAAAATGTCAAACTACTAAAGCCATCTGACTATGAGACGAATGTAGAACCTCATTCGCTGCAAGTACTAGGTGATAAAACTAATTGAGGAGAACTTGCCAATATTTAAGGAGTGGTATTTACTGTACCAAAGGGAAAACAAACAGCATTTTCTGATTTTTTGATAATCGTCAATTCAAAGAAGCTGATTGAGGTCGAATTTGAACCTGAATGCTAGAGAAGGGAAGGACAAGTATGGAAAAACTGGTTTAAATTTCAATGAGCAGAATGGGTACTTCTTTCGGCTGGATTTGGTTCTGGTCACATATAAAGGTTTCATATTTGGATGGAACCACTACTAGGGACCGTGGGTCACACACACACACAGATACACAAGTGATTTGACCGGAAAATACACGCTATTTCGATCACCAAAAATAAGGGAGGAATTACAAGATTCCTACTCACTATTCTCAGTGACTCTCTCCTTGCAGTCTGTTACTTATCCCTCTCCATCTACACACACACACATATATATAGAAGAAGCAAAACAATAAAAACAAAAGGAGGAGTCATCAACGGCTATCACATCTGCATCTAGGTTTGTGAGGTTGGCTTGTAGAGCTTTCCTTGAGCTTTTCATAGTTGAATAAGAATGTCAAACACACAGATTTCGGTGAGAATTTGGGCAAGTTCAGTTGCTCATGCCCATGTACAAGCCAATTAGCTAGTTGATGTTATTCATATCCAAATCAACCCATTCATATAAAGTGAAACACAACCTGCACAGTAACCCAATTAGGCAATTAGACATATCATAGTTAAATGTACTTATAATACATAGTTATATGCAAAGAAAGATGGTGTGCAAGCAATTTGGTGCACCATCAGCAAATTTTGATAAATTTTGATACGACATTAGTAACTTTCAGCATGCCGCTAGCAATTTTGGAGCAGCATTAGTGAAGTTTTGAGTGCTATTACTGATTTCAGCATAGTATAGGTAAGTATGGTGTGGCAGTACTTATCGGTGGTATGAATGAATAAGGTGAATATCCCAAACTTGCCAAAAACAATTTAACAAATTGTCGAAAGAAATTTAATCAGTATTACATATTCGGTTGGACTACAGTAGTATAAAAAGGGAAACTGGAATTTAAACTACAGGGGATTAACAGACACAGACCTATACAGCTGGTTCACTTTTCTTTTGAGAGGGAAGATACGAAACCTCAGGAACACAGAATTCTCTTCGACCTCCCCGGCTCCATCTATCACTAACTTTGTATTCAATGTTACATTAACATAGCTCCTTCTATCCTGCCTCATTTACGTGCATTCTATATTTTGGGCAACATTGAAGAAAAGACACTATTTATTGCTTCTCAGTTCTCTCTGATTTCTTGCTTCCATTTCTGTAGAAAAATTCTTCAGCCGTAAGCAGATCAGCATATGCAGCAAGAGCCATTTTTTCATTGGCAACAAGAAGGGAAGGATCAGAACTTGATTGGAGAGCCGTTTGGATTTGCTCAAGGTGCAGCTTAGCCTCTGCGACACTATCAAATATGTGGCTACACTGAGTCACATTTAAGAGGCTTTTAACTCTGATTTTAAAGATCCTAACTTAGAAAACAGTTGATACATAGGCTGGTCTATAACAACACCTTTCCAGCTATCAGACAATAGTTTCAAAGTTAGGATAATTAGCCCAATATGAAAACTTGCACTTTTTGAACATTGCATTGATACTTTTATTGTACGTAGCTTTTGTTTATTTACATGCCCCCTGTAAGTTATTGATTGAAGTTATCCAAAATATTACAATCAAAACTACTAATTTTCAAAAACGCGAAAAGGGTACCCATAATTTGAAACCAAAAAAGAAAACAAGCTTATACAATAGAAACCAAGTGACATCACAATCTGAAAGGATATGGTTGCACAACTACAAAGAGCACCAGCCTAAAGTACACTCTGAAAGTTTCCACATAGCTGCCTTCCAAACTCTAGTCATAAAATCATCTAATGTAAGATCATTTCCAATAATCAGCTGAAGGATGTCTAAACTCTAGCACTTGAATCTGTCTCTTTAGAATGGATTTTATCCGCCTAAACAAAAATCTGATTCATCAACGTCCTCCATGAATCATCATCAGCCCGGCAAGGAAACTATGGCTGAGAACCGAAAACAAAAATCACATAAACCAAAAGAGAAGAGACACTTACGATCAGAGTGTGTTGTGATGCGTGGCTCCATTGACACACCCCAAACTGCATCTGGATCATCATCATCAGCCTGGCAAAGAGGAGGTTGAGTACCAGGTTCTCTTTCTCTTTCTCTCCCTCTCCCCTTATTCCTTGCTCAAATTATATTCTCTGCTAAAATGATTTTGATCCAATGTAGGCAAATCTATTATCAGAAAAACAATCTGGCATGTGCTCAACTGGACCCGGGATCCTGTACGGAGTATCTGGACCGTCCGTCTTAGCAGTCAATAGTTCAGATTGACAGATTAGCTCTTGGCGTAAACCATGCAAACCACTTCTGGACGGTCTGGATGCTCCCTACACGGCTCCCTGCGGGGAACTCGCTACATGCTCCCTATATCCGTGGTCAACCACGTCCTCTTCGCATTTACCAGCGTTCCGTTACTAAGTAAAATAGGCCAATTACCTGGTGTGGCTAGCAGAGTAAACCAAACCCAAAACCACATATACTCCACAACGCTAGAATTTTCAAGATTTATCCGTCATTTTCTTTCTACCCAAGAGCAGCTAAATTGCCGGAAATACAAATGCAAAGAGAAATCAATGGAAACCCAATACGAAAATTGAACAAATTGCAGCACTAGATTAAAGAGCGAAGAAAATTTCAAAAGCTTCTCAGATTTTACCGGCATCATCGTCGTCAGCTATATAGAAGTACCTGCATCATCGTCGTCAGCTATGCTCGGTTCAATTTTCACCGTAATGAGAATATTATAGGTTTCCCTGCTAAAAATGGGTTTGATCCGGTGTAGCCAAATCTATTTTCAGAAAAATAATTTCACCTAAATCATCTTCGATCATGTACGATTCAATTCTCGATTGACATGATTCTTAACATGGTTTATCTTCTTTAAAAGGTCTACGACATGAACTCTTTCGATTGTATTAATAATCATGTAATGAATCCCAATCGGGCAATTACTCGTCCTCCTTGCAGTTGACATTATTCTCAGACAATGGGGTTGATCATGTGTGGCCAAATCTATTTTTGGAAAAACAAAATCACACAAATCATCTCAGATCATGTACTAATAAGAACTAAATTTGTATAATAATTAACAGAATTTATCCTATGGAGAAGATGTAAACGTTGAACAGTTTCGATCGGATTAATAATTCCGGAATAAATCTCGAGTGACGATTAAAGCTGGAGGCTTCAAACGGACAAAACGGCATCGTTTTGGGTACATGACATAGGTTGAACCTATGTCATGTACCCAAAACGACGCCGTTTTGTATAACATCTCATCTCTCTCTTTCGTCTACAACAGTATATAACCCGCCATTCATCTCGCGCGAAACTTCAACTCTCTCTCAGCCATGTCCCAAGCCACCTCAACAAGTACCAGTGCATCCGCCGGAGCCTCGCATCCGACTACCATGATTCCCGGTGACTCCACTTCGTCATCTTCGTCCAACCCCACTCAGGCCTTCCATTTTTCTTCTGGAAACCCTAGAATCGAAGAGACCAGAGGTGTCATGCACCTCTACCGGGATGACTTCGCGTCAACGTCTTCTGAACTACCTGTAATCTCATTCTCTTTTTCGTAATTCGCATACAATTTTAGTTTTGATCTGCGTAGAATCTATTCCCTTCGCGCCTCGCTGCAGCACCTCCGAAACCTAGACAGACAGGGTAATACAGTAATTGATGATGTAAATGTTATAAATACTTGCTATATGCAACAGCAACCGACGTAGTACATAGTAAAAACCGGTGTGAGCCGTGATGTACTCAGCTACATAGTTGGGAACTGCGTAAAAAAATTCTGTGTTTGCGTTCTTTGTTTCCGTTCCTGATTATTCTTTGCACGTTGTGTGTTTGTTGATTTGCCCGATTTCTCAATAGTGAATTCGTATTCAAACAAGTTTAATCCATTTGGAAGTTGAGCTGTTATTTCCCTTGGGTTAGGGTTTATTCATGAGATTTTAATCTTGAATTTGTGCATTTCAACTGGCAATCATGGTTATATATAGTGGTGTAGAGAATATAGTTCACAAGTATAGAATTAATCACTATCAAAATTAAATAGAGATTCCTGTTCAGAAGTCTTTGAAAGCCTAGCAACCATGTTAAGGTATCCAAATCCAGATTGATTGGCAATTGAATGCTTTGGATCATCTGATGTTTTGACTTTTGCACAATGTCCAAGTGCAATGGTGAGCTCCTTAGAATTTTTTTGGTTCCTGAAAAAATTGGTTACACCTAAAACTTTGGTATTGCAAATTTGCAACCATAAGTCACCTGGGCTTTAGGGGAATTAGTTTACTTGTTGATGATCAGGAAAGACTGAAAGACTGTCTTTATATTCCTGTATATTCTCAGGAATTCAAATGGCTTCGAAATTTAGTGTTGTATGAGAGGACTTAATTGGTCTTTATATTCCTCTGTTGTTGAAATTATATCTTGTTGGAAAATAATTTCCTCCATCTATCATCTGCCTGGTTGCTTAATAAACTGAGAAATAGAAGAAGAAAAGAGAAGTCTTAGATGTGAACCTTCAAAAAGTTGATGCTCACAGATGACTTAATAGGTTCTTTTCCTCTCATTTTAATAACTACCTTCTCATTTGAGGCTTTTTTGGTTTGAAGTCTAAACTGATCTTTTTGGCTATCATGTGATAAAAATGCGAAGAATTGTTGGAGATTCAAACCTTTATGTTTGGTGTCTATAAATAACAACATTAAGATTTTATGGTTCTCATTTGTTGTTGAGTCCTTTTTGATCTTGGAGTATATGATCCTGAGGTTGAAGAATATTCACTGATTTTGTCTCTTCCTTGCTATTAAGGTTGGAAGGAAAACTCTTGTCTGTGTGCTAGGGGTGCCAAATCACATGACATATGCAGATTTCTGTCAGTTTTGTGGTTCATTCATTCAGCATATGTTGGAAATGCGAATTGTCAGGTTCAATTTCTAAAACTTACTGCCTTCGATATGGAAATAATGGTGGTTGTTCATGTTCTGAATTTGGTTTTGATTGTTCTCTATCTTGCTTGAGGGTCTAGGAATGATGGAGTGGAGGATAAGTATAGTGTACTGATAAGGTTTGACGATCAGAGCTCGACCGATGCTTTCTACAAGCATTTCAATGGGAAACACTTTTCCTCTCTTGAGGTTTGCTTTGCTCTTAGTTATTTTCTTTATTTTCAACTAATGCTGAATAATATTTTGCCAAAAGTTTGTCTTCTTCTTTTATTATGGATGATTATATTTTATTTTGTTTTCTTGTGATTACAGGTGGAGGCTTGTCATGTACTCTTTACGTTTGATGTGCAGTACACAGGTTCAATTGAACATGCACAGAACACCCCTGCAAGCTCTACAGAGCAGCCCTCATGTCCAGTCTGTCTCGGTCTGTTTCTTATCCTCACTGTAGATTGATATCCATTTCTTAATTTCATAATGATGGTAATTGCATACTTAAAAATGGTTGATAGCTTGGAAACAGGATCTGCAAAAGTAATGAAAGCTTGCTGGATATCATATTTTACATGCTAAACTAGTTAATGTAAAGTCAGTTTGGTAGGTTGGCATATGAGATTTGACATATCAATTAAAGAAATAGGAGTACGTAAAAAGCAACAAATGTTTTTGGTATTTTCTTGTTTCGATCAGATTGCAGAAAACATGAGTGAAAAACTGTTTACTTATGGAAAGGAAGTATGAAAAACAAAATGAGAAGTCAGGGTGGCACTGCAGTGAAGAAATTTCTCCAGGTTAGAACGCAAAAGTCTTAAAGAGTTTGTAGTCTTTGTTGGATAGGCAAATTCTTGTTGTGTTAAGCAACATATTAGATTTTCAACCACCAACTCATAGATAACCTTGCCGATAAAAAAAAAAAAATTCATAGATAACCTTGTGCATTTGGAAATGACCGGCAACGTGCACTAAGCTAACTCTCTCATGCATTACCACTGCCTCACACGTGGAGCGACAAACAGACTGATTAGAACGAGGTGTATGAACACTTGCAGCTTTGATATCATGCCATGTTGATTGTTGACTACCATCTCATCTAGAAGCTTAACCTATTAGGAATTTACTTTTTGAGAAAGTAGTTTTTTCACCTCAAAATTGTGGTAGGAGTCTCAGGTTCCTGCTTGCTTGTTGTCCTTTATTAACCACATTGACCTTTTGATAACTCTTCCAAGTCTTCCTGACATTATCCAATCGGAAGTTTATAGTTGATTTGTAATTTTGTAATTCTCTACAGAGAGGTTGGACCAAGACACTAGTGGAGTTCTCACAACTATCTGCAATCATTCTTTCCACTGCTCTTGTATTTCTAAATGGACAGATTCTTCTTGTCCGGTAAGTAATGTTGATTTCTTGTTACATCAAACAGATGGACATGAATTGTGACTTAATTAGCTCAGACGTCTTGTAAGGCTATGCATAGGTTTTTGTTATGTGTTGGAGACAGACACACTATGGGCTCTGGGTTTTGTTACATGTTAGATATGTGCCATCCCATGTCCAAAATTTTCCTACATTCTTTTTTGTTGCTGACCACAAACCAGATACTACCTGGACACTTCCTAGACCCAAACAGCGCACAAAGTGAAATAGTTAAGTGGAGAACTCGTTCATTTTACCCTATTTGAGTAAGGTGACATTTTGACGAGTAAGTTTAGTGGGTGGCTGGCATCTCCTGCAATTGATAACTTGGAATAGTTTTTAACAGCAATAGAAGAATTAGGAGAGGTTGAGTATCATTGTTTGTATCAGCGGGGCAGGAATGGAATCAGCATAAGACAATAAGGCACTTGCACAGCCATAGCTGCCAACCAGTCTTCAATTTTGCTTTACTCCTGCGACCAAAGCACATTGGAAGCCACCTATTTTACCCTCGCCTAGTCAAATCGTCAACTTTCTTTAATCTTTTCTTTCTTGGTTGGAGACCTCTACCGCTCTTTAATTGTGGCGAGAAGTTTTTTATGTTAGATTTCAGTGGCCCACCTATTTAGTCGTGGACTTCACATTTGGAGATCATTACATGGGCTTGAGCATCAAGTGCATGTTTGGTCATGGGGAAAAGATCTTGCAAGAAGAAGATTTACAAAATAAAGAAGGGAAAAAAAGACATGTCCAACCAAGAAAAGAAAACAGAACATAAACTCATACTTATTGTTTTTCCCAACGCACGAGGCTCCTCGGTTACAGCATGATTAGGAAGAGGTGAGAGGTTGGCACCTTACCTCTACGTTGTTGTCGTGGTAAACACACACTAATTGTGTTTTGCAAATGGGCCCTTTTGCTTTGTGTCCGGAATTATTGTTTCTCTTCCATCATCTTACTCTTTCTAGGCTACATGGGTTGTTTGGATTGTGGAAATGGAACTGGGTTTCACTTGGTGTGTACTTGTTATTGCAGGTATGCCGATATTGCCAGCAGCAACCTGAAAAGTCAATTTGTTTTGTTTGTCAAACGTCTGAGAATCTCTGGATTTGTGTTATTTGTGGTTTTGTTGGTTGTGGGAGGTAACCATTGAACTTTTCTTTTAACGAGAGATTATTCTTCATTCTGAAAGAAGGGTTAGCATTATCATCATCTGCAGGTATAAAGAAGGACATGCTATAACACATTGGAAAGATACACAACACTGCTACTCTCTTGAATTGGATACTCAACGCGTGTGGGATTATGCTGGAGACAACTATGTCCACCGTTTGATTCAATCTAAAACCGATGGGAAGTTGGTGGAGTTCAATCAATGTGCGCATGTTGACGATGGGTGTGGTAGTTGCAACTGCAATGTTGATCCTGGATCTAGTGAAGCTCTTCTGAACAGTCAAGTTGAAACTGTAATGTTTTTTTTTCTCCATTGTTATTTGGGTTCTTATTTAACTCTTGCTCTTGTGCTTACTTGGTTTGCTCAGCTTGATATAACTTCTCATCTGCAACACTCATTGAATATTAATCTGCAGATTGTCAATGAGTACAGTGACCTTCTTACTTCCCAACTTGAGAACCAAAAAATAGTAAGCTCATACTTCCATTCTCATAATCTAGCAGGTCAAGATACGATTTCTTGCTTCAGTATGACATCCAACTTAATGCCCGCCAACTCAGTGGGCATTGGGCGTCCATGGAATTGGATTCTCATTGCGAATTTTGCTATGATTTTTTTTTCTTTCTGTGGGCATATATAGTAAAGGTATTTGGAGATTTACTTTTTCTTTCTTTTTGAATTAATAGCCTCTGCTTTCCTGATCAGTATTTTGAGACTTTAATACGGGAAGTGGAAGAAGAAACTGAAAGGGAAATATCTGAAGCTATTGAAAAGGTTGTAGGCAGCAATCAAAAGCTTCAAAAGTTGCAAGGCAAGCTGGATAGATGTGTTAAAGAGAAGGGATTTCTTGACGAGGTATTGTTCTTTTTCTGCTCATGAGTGAGTTGGAATCGTCAATTGTATTGCTGTTAGACTAGTTGACAAGTTAATACCCGTCCCCAACTGCTGTGGTGAATTATGTCAAGCAGTGGTACTTCAAGAAGCAAGTCATATGGATATCAGATGCCAATACTTGGGGCACGTCTGATCTTCTTGGGCACATAATTAGAATTTAGTCTTCTCATTTTGTATACAAGTATCAAATATTTTATGAATTTAGTCTGATCTTCTTGGACCAAAGTTGTCGTATTAGATTAATAGCGTGAAGGCAAGAGTGTTTTCCATTACTTCGTAATTTATGTAGAGATTGAAATATAGGTAAGATCGCAATGGTGAGATTAAAGCATGTCAACTTTGGTCCAAGTTCGTCCCCACATAACATAAGCTTCGTTAACCTTGAAATTGAAAATAGGGTAAATTTCTCTTATATCCCTTCGACTTTACTCGAAAGTTCAGTTTGGTCCTTCATGTTTCAATTTCGACACATTAATCCTTCCACTTTCCAATTGGTTGCAATGTCAACCCTGGCTAGACTTCCGTTTGGTTTTTGGGCAGAAAAGTGACATGTGCTCAGCACATGATCACTTTCCAGGGGTATAATCGACCATTCCTCTTCCTTCTTCCTCTCTTCTCTCTCAAGGCTCAACCCTGTTTTCTGTCAACAAAAATTTAAAAAAAAAAAAAAAAAACGAAGAACAGCAACCATGGCGGCTGCTACCTGATTGCAACCACTACCAGTCTACCCTTGGCCTACCCCAAACCCACTGCCTCCATCAAACTCAGTGATTAAGGATACAAACAAATGAGAAATAGTAGAAAATGATGGACTCGAGAAAACATCCATGACCACAATGGACATTTATACAACCCATTCCACTACAAGAAACTGAAAAATTGAATCAAGCATGCGTATGCGATGTACCAACCTCATACAGAACATTCAACTTCACGGCACCTCTACATGTACAACAACATCAAGACTCTATTTGGCGAATAAAATAGACCCGTGAATATTCAAATTGTTGAAACTAGACCATCTTGAATAAACCGACTGGAAAAGTTAAAATAAAGAATTTTACTTCCCAAATCTTTGAATTACAATCTGTGATCGAAGAGGAGCCTTTCGGTGTCGTTTCAAGGAGACCCGTTTTTGGTTCCAATTAGTAAGAAATTGACGAGACATGAAACCCCTACCTTCAATCTCGGCCGGAGATCAAGAATCCTTCACCACCACCATTGCTAACCACCACGCTCGTCGCTGATCAGAAATCCACCGTCGCTGACCACCATGCTCATCGCCGATCAGAAATTACAGAGGAAAGAGGGGATTTTCAAAATCCCAATTCAATACCCTAATATGAGAGGGAGACTGGTGGAGATAGAAATGGATGAGCGAGAGGAGGAATTCTAAGAGAGACAGAGAGAGCTTTGGCCGGAGTGAGAGAGGGGAGAGAGAGCGCTGGCTGGAGTGAGAGAGGGGAGGAGGTTTCCTCTCTGTAGAGGATTTGAATGGGCATAAATGCCCCTAATTAGTGGTCATGTGCATGGCACATGACTGATTTCCGTCCAAAATGGTTAACGGAACCAACAGAGGGTTGACATTGCAACCAATTGGAAAGTGGAAGGATTAATGTGTCGAAATTGAAACATGAAGGACCAAACTGAACTTTCGAGTAAAGTCGAAGGGATATAAGAGAAATTTACCCTTGAAAATATTTGTAGGTTATTAAAGACAGTTTGTCTCCTAACCTTCAGGACACCTTACCGTATTAGGCTGCATTCGTGCAATAAAGAGATTCAAGTCCGAGTCTGCTTGCTTACCTATCCCAAGAACACACTAAATAGTTTGTTGCAGATCCATATTCAGTTATGACACAATTGCTTTTCTAATATACGCACGTACATGATATGATGATACATAAACAAATAAAAATGGCTATATTCTTCAGGTATCCGTATCCTAACTATTTTTAGGATTTTCAGTGCATCTGTTTCCTGTCACAGGTATAAGTTATATCCCTTGGCCGTATCCATATGTTCATGGACAGAATTCTTTATTGCTACTGAGGCCCCCTTAACTTTTTACCCTTTTTGGTTTTCTTCTTTATTCAAAAAAAAAAAAATTGCATTTGTTAGTTTTGCGTCAAACTTTTTAAGTTCCGTGATTTGTCTCAACGAGACAAACAAACTTTTTAAGTTCCATGATTTGTGTCAACGAGAGAAATCGGAAAAGTACAAAATTATGACGAAAACTCAAACTAATCCAAAACCCTAAAAGTGCAAAAAGTTAAAAAAAGTCACACAAATAAGTTATGTGAAACAACCCCTGAAGCAGCTGGTTGTTTTTTAGAATTGCTTCATCTTTTTCCCTCTTGCATGCAGCTCAACGAGAGTCTATTGAAAAACCAGGAGATATGGAAGGCGAAGATGTCAGAAATTGAAGCAAGGTACTGCCTTCCCCTATTTTATGTAGTTCATGAAGCTTACATGGAATCTTTAGAATTTTAGCTCATCTACTACCTTGTAGGATCAATAGGGATTTATATCTAACGTAAAGTATTATAATCGATGGTCATTGTCTCATAGAAGAAAAGATGTTAGCTGTTATACCATACTCCTTTACTCCAGTCCGGATTGACTATGGAACCGCTAGTTTTCCAAAACCGGCTTCTTTTATAAAAACCATTTCACTAGAACGGTTAAACCAGTGAACCGCTCAACCTGGCTACGGATCAATCGAACCGAAGCGAACCGTGAACTTCAAAAATTTGAACTATTTCACCCCTCACTGCTGCAGGAAAGGCTAGCCTAAAACAGCTGTATTGGCAGAATGCGTGCAACACCTGGTGTAATGGTTTAAGTGGTGCATTGTTAATATTTTATGGATGCTTGAAACACGCCTGAAGCCGTATTTCCCCGATGTGGAACTAAACCAAAACATCCCAATTCCCCTCTTTCACTTTGAACAATAAGAAATGCACATCTGTTCCAAACATTTTTCTATCAGTCGATGTACTTTCACAATCTTATTTTAATTACTTTTGTATTTCTAATATATTATTATAATTACGGTATCACGGTTCGATTTCGATTCGACCGCGGTTGTACATGTGAACCATCCACCTAATCCCTTTTCCAGTTCGCTCATCGGTCCAGTTTTCAAAACATTACTCCCTTTATCTATAGTAGCAAAGGGGGGAAATGTGGCTCCCTCTTGTATAATTTTATTACTTGCAAGTTTCGGGGAAAAGCAATCAGTTAGGAAACAAAGAGGATCGGTTCTTGTCCTTGTTTTTCCCTTCTCTAATGAATATTATTCCAGGGAGAAGAAGGCTTTAAGAGTGAAGGATAATAAAATTCGGGAATTGGAAGAACAGGTACTTCCTCAAATCACATAAGCTTCAGCTTCCATTGTAAATGCAACTTTAAACCACTTATGAATCTTTGTCATGTATATGCAGCTTAGAGAGTTGATGGTGTGCCTGGAAACCAGGAATACTGTCGAAGAGCTACCAAAACTGGACGAAACGAAGGATAGCAGTGTGTTGTCAGTGCTAGAAGAGTCTGCCTAAACAAGCAACGATGAACGGGACGAGAGGTAAACATGAGAGTGGCTCAAGGACTAGCTATCCGAGAACGAACTAAGGTAGTGTTTGGTTCGCTGGAATGAATTTGAGGATGAACGGAATAATCATTCATTGACCTCTACTGGAATGAAAATTCAACAAAATTGGTGAAAGATGATTCTACTCGTAGTAGAGTTCCGTATTTTTGTAGCGAACCTAGTGCGAGAATGAGCATGTCATGGATATGGCCATTCCATTCATTTCCAGCTTCATTCCAGTAAACCAAGTATCTTAGGTTCCTAAAGGTGGATGTGTTCATGTTCCAGCTTTATATGAAATCAAAGATGTTGGCGACCTGTTTCAACTTTTATGTGAAACAAAAGCTTCCGATTCATTGTTTGATCTTTTGTAATGTTGTATTAGCCTTTGGTGACAAATAAATAACGATTTAAAAAAAAATACAGCGATCAAAATGTTTAGTGTGGTAACCATTACAGCTTGCTCACACAAAAAAAAAAATACTAATTAAATTTAACATTGCTACTTAGTACGCAAAATCCGAAGAAAATTCAAGCGGGCAAAAGAAAAGTTTTTTTTATAGTTTTGGGTAAGAACAAAGGAAAAAACTATGGGTACGCTACTTATGCACAACAAACTGATGTGGCGGATGAGGAGAAACCTATTTTTTTGGTGGCCTCCCGGTGGGTTTCTCCTCATCGGTGGCCTCCCGGTGGGTTTCTCCTCATCTGCCACATCAACTTGGTGTGCATGAGTAGTATACCTCAAGCCAGTAATTGTGTATCTTCCCAAAAAAAAAAAAAAAACCCAATAAAAGAGGAATGATTAATATATCTGTTCTAATGTATAAAGGGGGAGCATAAGTTGCATAACTTAGTGTCTCCTATTTTTGAAGTCCCGCCACTTTTTTTTTGTTTTCCTACCTAAACTTAAACGGTTTAAAGAGCTTCCACAATTTTTAAACTGCGAGGATAAGTTGTAATCTTGAAATCTCATTAAAATGATTTGATCCATGCCTTATCTGGGTGATCACATAATAAAGCTTCCCAGATTTAATAAAGAAGAAGCCTAGTTTTGCAGAAATTTAGTCACAGTATTGAAGAACTAGAAGAAGAAAAAAATTTACCCAAAAAAACTATAACAATAAAAGATAGTGAAAATACCAATGGAATTTAGCAAAAGCTTAATGAAGGGTTGTATATTCTCAAAGGAAACTCAAATATTACATCTTCTATTTGATTTTTGTTTTGTTACGGAATTAAAAAATCACAAAAATTCTTGAACACTCGAATTTTAAGCAGAATCTAGTATTAAAAGGTCTTGCTAACCTCTACAGTGGAGGATAATAGGGTACATAAGGACAAATAAATTCAAATTTCAATACACATTTCACAAATAACAGTACACTTTCACGGATATTAATGCACTTTTCTCGGATATCAACATAATCAACACTAAGAAAATGTGAAATGTGCGACGTTTCATAGAGCCAAAAGAAACTTCCCTTGTGACCCTGCCATTTTGGACAACGGTAAGACTGACAAAATCATCGGTGTGTGAAGGTTTAAAAAGCCTAGGCAAATTCTTAATCCCTGCAAAGAGAAACACAACCAACTTGCTCGTTTCATAACTAAAAGTGGATTTTTGTATTTCAAAACTATTTAATTTCGAAAGAGGTGATCGGATGGAAGCTCTGTTCATGGGCCCTACATATTACCGTTTGACTCATTCTTCTCCTCCTTTACGTCTCTCTCTCTCCCCCCAGTTTTGAATCAGTTTTTCTCTCTCCTCCATACCACGCTTCTACCTCTCTCTCATCCTTTACCTCTCCTTCTGCAAAAGCAGAAACGAGTAGTCTCGAGCTCCTCAGATCTGCGACAGCAGATCCTTGGCTATAGCGCGAATCTCCCCTCTCGATTTCTATACAGAGAATCCCCAAAGAGTACAAGCCTATGTGCGAGAATCCCATGCTAGTGACGAGAGGGAGAAATGGAAAGGAAGAGGATGGCGGGGGCAGCCGGCGACCATGGCTGCCGCCCCAAGGTTTCCCTTTTTTTTTTGGTTTGCATTAATCTTTTCACACAGAGGGAGAGAGAGAGAGAGAGACAAATGAAGAAGGAAGAAGCGATCAAGGAGAGAAAGTGGCTGGCGACCATGACGGTGCCGGCCATGGCTACCGGCCCAAGTTTCCCCCCTTTTTTTTCCCAAGATTCTACGGCAGTGTTGTCTCTCTAAAGCTTTGTGGAAAATTCAAAGCAAACAAGAATTACCCATTTTTAGTATTTTTCAGCGGGGTGTGAATTTGTGATCATCAAGTCAACAAACTTTTTGAGTGGGTAGTGGAGCCCACAACACAGCCCACTGTTGTGGCAAAAGTTGGACTTGTAGGGGGCCCACGGCAAACTCCCATCAGTGCACAAGAAATAAAAAACTTTTAGCTAGAAACAGCTAACTGAACACAGTGAACATCAGCAGCCGTTAAAATAAATTAAGGACGAAGTAAAAATAAAATAAAAAATGTAAAAACGTTATGAGTATTTTGCACATTAATAGACGTCCGGTACCAACGACACTCACTCAATTCCCATTCGCATATGCTTCCCACATAGCACCAGCAATTTCGTCGCGTGTCGTGGCCATTGCTTCACGAGACATGTAGATATGGCTATAACCCTCTTCCAAGTTGCCATGGCCAACTTCCTCCCCAATTTGTTCGAAAAATTCATCCCTCCCATGTTGTATTAGTACCCAGTTCTGAACCACGCAACAAGCTATCACGATCGAGGGTTTGCGCACGGGGTGATACTCTGGCATGGCTTTTAGTATAGGAAATCGAGCCTTCAACACACCAAAGCATCTTCCAGCCACATTTCTCAGCGATGAGTGCTTATGGTTGAACAGGTCCATCTTTGAATGGAATTCAGTATTGACCCCATTGAAATCGTCTTTGTGATGGCGTTGTCCACGATACGGGCCTAGATAGCCAGGCAAGTTCGTATATCCAGCATCGACGAGGTAATATTTATCTAAACCAACAGAAAACTGGTAAGGACAAACCAAGCTTGTAATAAAAATTAGCATAATTCGACTACAACAAAATTTAACTTACTAGCCGGTGGATTTGGAAACATATTACGTGGGTTTGAAACCATAGCTCCAAATACAACAGAATTGTGGGCGTAACCTTCCCATCCTGAGTAAACGAATGTGAATTTCTCATCGAACGAACATACTGCCATCACCTTTCGGGATTTATCAACTTTCCTCCCTCGGTCTGTCACTTCATGCGAACCAGGCACCCAAGATTCGACCAGCGTTCCACCGATTACCCCGTCACAATTCTACCAAAATTGGATGTTAGTTGCGCGATTCTATGCTAGGAATGCTTCCTCGTTTGTTATTAATTAGAAGAGGGGGAGAAAATTTTGTGTGCCCGACGGATACCGCCATGTGGTACCCTTCGCCTCATCCGAGCCGTCCAAAACATGTTTGGACGGCTTGGATGCACCTATAGGTACCACGTGGAGGTACTACCCGTCCAGCACACACAATTTTCTCGAAGAGCAGAAACTTATTACCTCAAACCATGGGTAGTACTTCTTGTCATGGAGGATTTCAAGAGGGATTTCGTTGAGATCAGGTGGGCTAATTACCGATGGGGCTAAGTTACGCAGGGCACGCATCATGTACTTGAAGTGTTCAGATATTGTGTCCGTCGAATGTTGGAACCGATCGGCAGCACCCTGAAACCATTTGCCTTGCCCGCAGATGTACAAGAAAATGGCTAATGATTCTGCAACTGATAAACGCATGCATATGATCCCAATGTGACCCACCTTGTTCAGACAATAGTTTTACCAATGCCCTGAATGTACGGGCATCTACACGTAACGTCTCTCTCATTGTATCTGGATCTCCATTCAGTAACGAGGTCGTGTACTCTTGGCCACTGATGGGAATCGTACGTTCGTCTTCTTCGGACGAGGATGAGGATGAGGACAACAGCTGCAGCATATTCAGCAGCTCTAGGTCGTCCGAACTACTACTGAGGTGGTGGACGCCAAGTGGGTGCCATGGCAACGCCATTTCTACCGGCCTTACCGCCAACTGTGACAATGAAAGGGAGATGCTATCGAAATCAGCAAATGTCAATGAGGCAAGTATAAAACCGCACAACATGAATGGAAAAAGAGTACACATATAGTAACTTGTCCGGTGTGGATAATACGAGGGATGATAGGTACAAGAAAAGCTTTCCCGAACTTGTCGAGGAAAGAGAAATCAATGGTCCAGATTCACAACATCTGGACCATCGTAAATATGAACTATTGATTTCTCTTCCTTGGACATTTTCGGGGAAACTTTTCCTGGATCTAACATTTTTTGGATAATATTACATCATCTTTGATAAGTTCTTTTGAAACCAAAAGAGGTACGTACCCAAACACATTGGTGTTATCGATCTATTTACACACATTTTCCTTCTTGTTCATCAATCAGAACCAATTCATCACGAGAAAGCTTGATCTTTCAGTCCGTCTCGACAACGAGACTATCTTTATAAATCGTGAATTTTACACACGTATACATGAACAACTCTTTTTTTTAAACTACAAGGACTAGTTGTTTAACCTAAACAAATGAACAAAAGAAATGTACAAGAATGCAGCACCATTCACACCAAGAATGGCATAAAAATTAGAAATGTGAAGGTGCACAAACCAAGAGAAATTGAGACATAATGCTAGTATATCAGATGAACAAAAAGTTCCCTCCACAATTACAGAATCTTGTTTTCAATTTTGAGCATAAATCTCTATTTTTGGAATATGAAAACATAAACAAACGGGCGATTTCTAGAGTCATCTTTGGAGAAATGGAAACAAAATTGAAGGGCCGTCCCAAAACAGACCAGAAAAGCAGAGATCAGTAACCTTTCCCTTCAACCTATATATCTGGATCCCACCTGAAGCCCGTATGTTCATTCAGATTTTTAAATATCCTGTACTTATATCTCAATCGGTTCTGACCTTCCCCTTCAACCTCACGATTGTATATCCGGTCCACACATCCGTCACTCCATCTCTCTTACTATAGATGTCCATTGTGTTTCGGTAAGAGCATCTCGAATCAATACCTATTCCTCCCAAAAATCTCTATTCCTCCAAAATAGAGACCATGGGAACTCAACGAAGCTCTAAAATGGGTCTCTAAAATAGAGACTTGATTATGAATCTTTGTATATGGAGACCTCACTCCAAAATAGAGATGAGTAGCTATAAATTTTTTTAGAGTATAACAATCATAGCAATTATATTTTCAATCCAATTATTACAATATCCGTACTATTACAAAGATGCTTATAAGTTATAAGACCTTCAAAATAAGATCCATATTTGATATATTTCATACACAGTTGAAAATTCATAATTTTTTTTGAAATTTTGGACGGAAAGCGAAACAATGTTGGGTTTTGTTGCAAATAGAGATGAAAATAGAGTTTTGGATTGGAGTTACAATGAATAGTAAATATCTCTATATGCACTTTTTGAATGAAAATAGAGATTGGGGTCACTATTTTGATGGCTTGCATTGGAGATGCTCTGAAGGGTGCTTCCGTCAAGGTCCGTGGCCATACTAGCCTACCAGGGAACAAAATGTAAACCAATGAAGAACATTCATGGCCCCACAACCAACAGAAATAGTCGACGTGCGCGTATGTTGATTTGGACACCATGGGGGGAGCCATGTAAATACAAGTGGGATCACTTGACCCCCACTCACTTTGATTTCTCATTAGAATATTAGATAGTTTATAATCAAATTTTGCCATTTTTGACCCCACAAAAAAGTTGTAAATTGCCCCTACTCTCTTCAAATGCATAGAAATCACATGCATTAGAATTGAAAGTATTACGAATGAGGTTATAATGCATTGTTTTCGAAAAATAATAAGTCTTTGGGATCAATTATGAAGCAAACTTAGATTTATTAGTGTATATCTACTGTAATTAACCTCTTAATTTAGTTATGCTTTGGATAAGTAAGTATAAAAAATCTCATATACACATGGATCAAACTTTTGACCCCACTAACCAAAATTTCTAGCTCCGCCCCTTACACACACTTACCTTAGTACCTTACCGTCAACCCCAAAAAAGAAAAAAGAGGAAATTTTATACAGTTTGAAAGTGCAAAAAAAAATTGAATACAAGTGGTGGGTATGTATACATGAACATACCTTAACTGGATTAGCTTCACCGGTGCAGGAGTTTTGCGAGGAGGTGACCGGAGATGCATGCCTCCTCTTTTTTGTCGGAGCAATTCTCTTAGGCTTCTTCGTCGACGTATCTGGCCTAAAGTCACATAGAATAAAAACAATTAGAACTTGAAAAAGCAAGGAAAAAGCCCAAATATTACTTATGATTTCACTTTGTTCAAAATAAAGAAACCAATGAAGGGTTGGTTGGTTAAGTGGTGAAAACTGGACTTGAAGCCAGCTTCCACCGTCCCTTATTGGACGAGACTCGAGACATACTCCTAACATCACCCACACGCTTAGATCCCACCTCGATGCGATGGGTCTCGTGCAGACTCCATTCTTTGTACCAAAAAAATAAATAGAGCAACGAATTGATTGTGTACCTCTTTCCTTTTCCAATCTTGGTCGACTTCTTAGGACCCATTTCCTATTACATTCTTTCAATGTCAAAGGAGAGACATTCCGGCATTCTTTCTCAAGTACTCCGTAGAAAAGTTGCAGAAATTTGACTTGGTAGGTGCAGGAGAAGAAGGGGCTAGAGAGATGAATGGGTTCAGTCTGTTTCGATTTCGAGAGAGTAGAAGGCGGGTTGATTTGAAATTTTGAATGCGCGACTGTAGAATAGACGTCTGTTGAGATTAGGGATGGGCATGGGGAGGGTAGAGGGTGGATACCACTACCTCCGTCCCCGATCCCCGAACCTATATCAATCCTCATCCCCTCCCCGATCCCCACCGGGGATTTTATTTTAACCTCCATCCCCGCTCCGATGCGGGGAACGGGAATCCCCATGGGGAATCGGGGATTCAAAAATCCATGCACTAGTCCATGCCATTACCCATTAAATTCAACCCCCACGGCCAAAACTCCACTCCATCCGTGCAATTTGGTTCCCATTACGCATTAAATTCAATATGTAATATGCATTTGCAACACACAGGAATAGTTTTAACAAGTCTATGCATAAAATGGTTTCATAAAATTGCCAAAATTCAGGAATGTGCCTATTGCCAATGCCTATGCATAAAATGGTTTCATATTTACGGCTATAATCTGGATGCAAGATAAATTTGTTTCAACAAGTCTCCAACAGTTTTAACAGTTTCAATTACACAACTCAGTTTCAACAGTTTAAGCAAGTCTCAAATAGTTTCAATTACACAACTCAGTTGAGAGATGAGAGAGCAGAGAATCGGAGATGGGGCGGTTGTGTGCCTGTGTGAAGTGTAGAGAGGGGCGGCTGTATGAAGTATTGTAACCCTAAGTGACTTAGATTCCTTATTTAAGTCAAGAGTTATGACCGTGAGATGTCAGGTGTGCCAATTGGAATTATCGTGGAAAAGAAATTGTAAAAAACTTCTAATATAATAAATATATATTATATATATACACATATATTATATATATATATATGTAAACGGGGATGCGGGGAGGTGCGGGGATCGGGGAGGGGATCGGGTAGGGGACTGACAATACCATCCCCGACCCGATCCCCGAATTTTTTTAAAAATAATCCCCATCCCCTACCCGATCCCCGAAAAAATCCCCGAATCCCCTCCCCGAATGGGTAGGGGACGAGTTGGATAGGGGCGGGTCGGCCGAGATGACCATCCCTAGTTGAGATTAGTTCAGCCTTAAAAAAGATCTGCTTGTGGAAAAGTTGAAAGCAAACAGAATACCTACGTGTATCGCTCAAGTAGGAGAAAATTTTGGGTGTGTGTACTGTGTAGGGTACCGCTGACAGTTCAAAAGTGTATTGCCAATGATCCAGATTTTTACTAACAAACTCTTCTGTGGGAAAGTTAATTTTTTTTCCGTGGAAAAGTTTGTTTAGAATGATGGCTATCAAAAATACTTTTGAACGGCTGGATACGTGCTGACTGCCGGGTTCCGTCACGTGGTACGCAGCCGACACCCAAGTTTTTTCTCAGATGTGTTTGGGAGACTTGTTTTTTCACTTTTTATAATTTGTTTGGATTTTTTAGATTTATGGTTAGAATGTATTATTGAATATGTAGAGTGCTTGAAAGATCTGTACGGAATGCATTTTGTTATATATGAGTAGTGTTTGAGAGGGAACCGGGAGAGGTGTTGCGCAGCGTGCTGTGCGGCCTATTTCGGCACCCTTCTGGCACCGTTTTGGCAATCGGAGACGTCCACCATGTAGAGCTTGTCGAGTACTACAAATATACCAAAAACAACTCGATCGGATATCGTTAAGTGCCTCATCGGAACACAAAAAAGTTGAAAAAAATTGGAACACATGTCTTGAAACACTGGATGAAAACAATTGAAACTATTTTTTTCAACTTATTTGTGTTCCGATGAGACACTTAACGATACCCGATTGAGTTGATTTTTGGTACATTTATAGTACTCGACGAGCTCTATGCCGTGGACGTCTCCGATCGTCAAAACGGTACCGGTGCGACACCGAAATGCCCCCCCCCCCCCCCCCCCCCCCCCCCATTTTCGTTTGAGAGATATGTCCAAAATACGTTTTTGTAAGTTTTTTTGTTAATCAAAATGAGATGTCAAAAAAGTCCTCCCACCCTATAGTTTTATCTTCTTTTCTTTAAGAGTCTGATTGGATGCAGGATGAGTTTTGAGTAGATTAAATAAGAGAAGATAAGATACTATCGAGTATTATTTATGAAGTTTGGGCCCACATTGATGTGATATTTATGAATGGTGGATAAATTGGTCGTTCGATCGTGTTTGTTGATCGTGTTTGTTAGTCCAATTTTGGCATTTGTGTCATGTTTTAATTTTTTTTCTCTTTCAATTTATAATGAGGCCTAGTTTTTCAAAAGATTTTATCAAAAATTGATAAAATCACCCTTGATTTTATCAAAACTCAACCTGAGTTTCATGATTTGAAATTTTCATATTATAGAACTAATTGAGATCTATCAATTAATATCTATATTGCATATTTTTAGAGATTCGTATTGAAAGATAATACAGTTTTTTAAGGGGTGTGAATTAGTGAAAGTGGACAAACAAATACGGACGGATGTAGTACTTGGTTTGGAAAATTCTGTTAGTATTTGGTTTGTTTTTTTTTACTTGAAACGAGGGAGGATAAATTAGAGGCTTTGGAATGGATTGGCCTGGATTAGAGATGGTTGATCCGGCCAAATAAAATTTAGATAGCTTATACTCTATCCATTATTAATAGGGGCGCAGGCAGCCATGCAGATTAAATAGTCCGAGTATCCAATTTCCTTCCAAACCATGGATCACTTGTAGGCCTAGGATGTCTAATCCTGACCTAACCTCATCCGCTCACCTATGTCTCCATCCAAATGAGGCCTAAAGTCCAAAAACCAAAACCCATTTTCTTGTAACTTATATTGGGTTCACCTAGCCAAACTGCTAGAAGTAAAAAAATATGAAAAACTTTTTATGCCCATTCAGTCAATCAATCGCCCTGAAAATCAATTGAAAAGTGATACAACTCTCATAAAAGAACTAACAAACACGAATAAATGGAATACTCCCTCCGTCCGGATTTGTTGGTCCGTTTTGGGGATTCTAACTTTTTTTCCATTACTTTTTGTGTTTGTTGTTTTCACATCATCAAAAACAATTTTCCTCTACTTTATCCTTTGACTTTTGAAAATGGACAAACATTTTCGGACTTGAGAAAGTATGTTTGTGGACTAACAAATCCGGACAGAGGGAGTATCAATTTACGGCAATAGCGAAACATGACTGGGGCGGGGTGGAATTGCTCTTGCGATGTTGGATCCGAACATGCGGACATGAACCGACCTCATCCGATGATAGTCACTGGACAAGTGGACAGGCACACAACGTCCAGGCCAAGTATATCGGATCAAGCTCCCATCCAGATTTATTTTCTGTCCGGTTTGATCCAGTTTAAGCCTTTGTGGATCTCTACTTGGCCCGCAATAATAATCGAAATCGTTCATTTTGTATAATTCGTTGAGTAGCATGTACATGTAAAAAATAATCTTGACAAAAAGTCAATTACTATATGAATGGAAATGATATGTGCTTTGGAAAATTAAATCATTATATTCTTCATTTTTGCACATATCATTTCTGTTCATACACTACCGACGTTCAATTAAACTAATGTTTTGTGTATACAACCTACTCGACAAGATCGATTTTGATCATAATAACGAGGTAAATAGGAGCCCACCAAGGCCCTACTAGACCGGACGGAATAGAAAATAAAACTGGACGGGAGCTGGATCACCAAATATCATATGTACTGTGTTAGAATTTCTCTTTTTTATCTCCAATATTGGGATATTTTCTCTCCCTGCATCTTAATGTTCGCTGGTATCATCATCGCCAGATTCAGGGTCTAACCGACAAAAAAGGTACAAATTTCATGTCTTCCTCTTCAATTCGGTTATCAGATAGATGATGTAAACATGTTAATTCTTCTTCTGAATATCAAGTTAAGGTCTTGGCTTATCTTTCTTTTCTTAATTTTTTTTTTCTAAGGGAAGCTTAAAGACAGTTAGCTTCCTGTATCATGTCTTGAATTTTCAGTTTAAATGCTCTTTCTATTGAAATCCCAACTGGGTATCTCAAAACTGTTTCGATTTGATGTAAGATCTCGGTAAATTCACTTTGCAATCGAAACTGTTCAATCTGAGGTTTTCCAGGGTTATCGTTTTGAGGGTAGCGGTTGTATCTTGTACATATTCTCTTTTCTTTTTCTTTCTTAACTTTTTTAACAAATAAATTCTGCTGTTGGGTTAACTGGGAAAATGGATTGTCTATATCTTTGTGGTATTTCGTGTTTCTGGAATCTTTTGTGTTGGCATATTTTCTCCATTAGATTCTTCCGTTCACGCAGAATGTGTTTCACCTGGTTTATGGCTTGTTATATTTTCTCATGAGTTCTGTTTGTGGAACTGGGAATATGATGCGTCTTGCATTTTATCGAGACATGATTGTTCCGTTGATCCCATTTCCCTTTGACACTAGTTCTTCCTGAAAGTATGTCCATCTAATTGTAGGATGTTAGATGAAACACTCCAATATATGGCTGACCTCTGCAACAATTTCAGGATTGATAATTTCTTTCGCAAAACGAAAAGGAAAGCTAGTCCTATGGATGATTTGCCAGATCAGGTAGTTTGGGACATCTTGGGCAGGATCGAGAAAACCACTGATAGAAACTCTGCATCTTTAGCATGTAAGCGCCTCTACCATCTCGATAACGAACAAAGAAAATTTCTCCGGGTTGGTTGTGGACTAGACCCTGCAAATCAAGCCTTAACTTCCCTCTGCAATAGGTTTCCAACCTTGACAAGAGTAGACATAATTTATTCCGGTTGGATGTCCAAACTAGGAAAGCAGTTGGACGACCAAGGGCTTCTGATTCTTTCAAAAAACTGCCCTAACTTGACTGATCTCACCTTAAGTTACTGCACTTTCATCACCGATGCTGGTCTCACTTACCTTTCTTCTTGCTCCAATCTTTCTGCCTTGAAATTAAATTTCGCCCCTAGAATAAAGGGTTGTGGAATTTTCTCTCTTGTTGTGGGCTGCAAAAATCTTAAAAATCTACACCTCATCAGATGTCTGAACGTAAGCAGAGTCGAGTGGTTAGAGTACCTTGGAAAACTTGAAGTACTAGAAGAGCTTTCTATAAAGAATTGTAGGGCAATAGGGGAAGGTGACTTAATCAAACTTGGCCCCGGTTGGCGGAAGCTAAAACGTTTGCAATTTGAGGTGGATGCGAATTACAGATACTTGAAGGTTTATGATCGGTTAGCCGTGGACCGATGGCAGAAGCAGTGGGTCCCATGCGAAAATATGAAAGAGCTAAACCTAGTGAATTGCATCATTAGTCCAGGGAGAGGCCTTGCTTGTGTAATGGCCAAGTGCGAGAACTTAGAAAAGATTCACCTGGACATGTGTGTCGGATTGAGAGACTGTGACATTATAGGCTTGGCGAAAATATCAAGTAAACTCCGGTCCATTTCTCTGCGAGTACCATCAGACTTCTTGATTCCTCCATTGGTGAACAATCCAGTGAGACTAACTGATGAGAGTTTAAAAGCAGTAGCAGAGAACTGCTCGCTATTGGAATCCGTTAGGTTATCTTTTTCCGATGGAGAGTTTCCGTCGTTTTCTTCATTTACTCTAAACGGGATATTAACTTTGTTCAGAATGTGTCCGATACGAGAACTTTCTCTTGATCACGTGTATTCTTTTAACGACGATGGAATGGAAGCACTTTGTTCGGCTGAGTATTTGGAAACCCTTGAGCTTGTGAGTTGCCAAGAGATTACTGATGAAGGACTGCAGCTTCTACCCCGGTTTCCTCGGTTGTGCATTTTACGGCTTAACAAGTGTTTGTCATTCAGTGATGATGGGTTGAAGCCACTTGTTGGGTCTTATAAACTGGATTTGTTGGTTGTGGAAGATTGTCCGCTAATATCCGAACGGGGTGTCCAAGGAGTTGCAAAATCAGTTGCTTTCAGGCAAGACTTGTCCTGGATGTATTGATCTGGAGTTAATCCCAAGTTAAGGCTGAGTTTTCCACTACGGTATTTTCGGTATTCTTGGAGTATAAGTTGTCAAATCAGATAGTCATTCTCCTCACATACATCAACTGATTGAACAACTTATAGTCCAAAAATATCGTAGTGAAAACTCACCCTTAAAGTTTGTGTTTTTCAAATGCCCTCTATTGGCTTTTCATGCTGTTTTTCCTTCTTCTGTAAATGCATATTGTGGTGAATCTTAGATAATTTGGTATCTTGTAACTGTTTATTTCTGGAATAAAGTTTGTTGTACCTTTTGTGCAGTCTCTGATTTTGAACATTTCCAGCTCATCTGTGTCAATCTCCTCTGAAGTATCCCACCTTGTGTTTTATTACATTTTGCATTGACCAACTTACACACTCATACAAACACGTGGAGTCCACACACGGTGGCGTAGTCTCCACGCGTCTATGTAAGTGTGTGGAGGTTTTGCATGGCAATAGTTTTTTCCGACTTGAATTTTGTATCGACCTTTTGGGTTGTGCAAAGCATTTTGCGAAATCACCGTAGAGTATTTTTGCAGTTTATATGACCAGTCTATTTCGACGTGCGAACTAGAATGGGAAAGTGATTGTCGAATCTCTGCTCAACCGAAAATCACATTTCTAAATTAAGATGAGAATTTTAATTCTTCCCTTTGTATTGTGATCTCTGTTGTTCCAGCCCAATTGTGAATGAATTAATATGGGAATTCCAATAATTCTTCTTGAGAAATTGGTTTTGAGATCCCATCCCAGATAATACCGTCCAAATCTACTAGAGAGGTCAAATTTGAACCCTTCATACATGAAATTTGCAAGACCTAGTCCAAGAATATCTAGGTATCAGACGGCGACGGCGACCTTAGTATGGTAATGAGCCTGCAATGTGTTATCGAAACCTTCATGCATCAAATTTGCAAGACTTGTCCAAAAATATCTAGGTACCAGATGGTGACGACGACGTTAGCATGGTAACGTGCCGGCAACATCTCATAATTTGAATCCTTCATGCATGAAATTTGCGAGGCATGGTCCAAGAATGTCTAAATACAAGACATGGTTCAAGAATATCTAGGTATCAAACGGGGACAGCAATGTTAGCATCATAACGTGCCTGCAATATCTCATACTAACAGTGAATTAATGAGGTTAAACAATTCATTCGATATGATATTCAGTTACCCTTATTTATTTATTTTGTTGCTTTTTACTTGTAAAAAAATGTTAATACGGCATTACAAAAGATCAAACAATAAGCCGAAAGCTATCATACATAGCTTTTATCAAAATTCGATTTGCACACGCATCGTTAGTGCCCGGTCTCTAGTCAAGTTAGTGTTGCTAAATATGTGGTGTAATAGTAATTACAGTAACATCTTACTGTCCATGGACTGAATTTAAGGTGGGCCACAAAACCTGTGGGTAGTGGGCCTCTAATAGAACCCATGGGCCTTTCAACAGCTCTGTGGATTGGGCCATCGAGTCCAAATCCAATAGGGGAAAAGAAAGCAGGTTCTTTACGTTTCAATGTCCTCAGGTAACGCCAAAACTCTTTATCAACCCCCAGTGCTCTTTTTTTGAACATCCACTGGTACCAATATCGATTAATTAAACAAATGAGAAGCCACTAATGCCACTCTCCAAAATTATGGTGCCACGCCAAATTCTTGCTTTTTATAGTTTTACCCTGAACTCTTATCTATTCTTTTTTTCTCCCTTTGATGTGATGTATTCGGAGTTTTGTCCCTACTAAGAACATCCCCAGCAGCTTGGGTGAATTTTTAGCCAAAACAAACTGGTGTACAGTGTATATAGCTAGCCTGTCACTCTCAACACTCCAACAATACTACCCATTTTACCTTATCTCTTATTAAAATAATATTTTTTCTTTTTAAAAATATCACAGGAACAAAATCTACAGGAACAAAATATCACAGGAGGAGATCGGTTCCCATGAAAATCTACAGGAACAAAATCCAGTCAAGCCGGAACTTCATAGCCGCCGCCGCAAGAGCACCATCAAGTTGGAACTCCATAGTTGCCGCCGCAGTAGCACCATCAAGCCAGAACTCCATAACCGCCGACGCAGCAAAGTCCAGTCGTTGTTTAATCGTGGTCGTCGTTCGTCGATCGTTGCCGTCGTTCGTCGCTGTCGATCGTTGCCGTCCCATACCCATCGCCGTCGATTGTCGCCGTCCCATACCCATCGCCGTCGATTGTCGCCGTCCCATACCCATCGCCGTCGTTCGTCGATCTGTAGGTAATGTAGCTGAGGGAGGGATAGCTATGAGTTTACCTAATCTGCTGCAGGGGCTAATTTGCTCATTTGGTAAGCCAAAATGGCTCCCCAAGCTGTTGGGGATGCTCTAATCCCTCTAATATAGCTTCGCATGCAAGTGACGAACACGTGCGAGGCATGACAAGGTAGTTTACGTGAATTATTTATTTATTTTTGTTTCCAAACAGATATTGTAATTATGTACTCAACACATATATATTAATATATTCAACCTTCTAAAGTAGTGGTTTAAGTTTGCAAGAGTCAACCTTTGTGCAGAGTCAAACTTCTAAAGTTCTAAACTATTTTACATACCTTTGATGCAAAAAAATAAAATAAAATAAAGGAACCTTCCATGCGACTTCGGCCAATTTTCCAGGGGTAAAACCGTCAGTCCATATCAATTAGCATGACACCACAAATTTCAGACTGGGAGTCGTAAAGTGGCATTTGAGCTGTCGGATGTATTTTGAACGGTATTTAGTAGGAGTAGATCCGAGTCGTCAATCGCCAAAATTAATTCTGAGCCGTTGATTTTCGAGATCAATGGCTTAGATGTTGCACTATCGAGGAGCCCTACACTCCCGAATTCCACAAATTTAGGCCGAGATTTTACTATTTTCAAAAATACCGAAAATACCTGTATTGCGTGACATTGCCGAAGGGAGAACAAAAAAACAAAAAAAAAAGCATTTAAGACCCATTCTCAGTTATAGAAAACCAAACCAAACTGACTTCCGTCGAATCTCTTCTGTTCAACAATCTCGTGCCATATATTTTCTCTGTCATCTTTTCAAAACTCTCCTCAAAACCTAACTTTTCTTCCCAATTTCCCCTATTTAAGCCGCCTCTGCTTGTAACACCAAAGCCAAAACAACCCATTTTCTCTCTCAAAAAAGCAAACCCATTTCACAAAACCATGAGCTCAGTCCATCTCTTTCTCAGCCAATCAATTTCTCCAGCGGCGGCGGGGAATTTTCGCCGCCGTAAATTTCCATTCAACGGGAGAGTGATGGCATGCGCCACGGTGGACGTGCGGCCGCCGAAGTTGACGGCGGCGGAGGCGGTGATGGCGGCGGAGGCGAGGGTTCTGGTGGGTACATACGCTAGGGCTCCGGTTGTACTGGTGAGTGGCAAGGGGTGTAAATTGTTCGACGCCGAAGGGCGGGAGTATTTGGACATGACGTCCGGGATTGCTGTCAATGCGCTAGGGCATGGGGATCCTGATTGGGTGAGGGCTGTTACGGAGCAGGCGAGTGTGCTTACCCATGTCAGCAATGTTTACTATACTATTCCCCAGGTGAGAATTTGAGTTTTTATGAATTTTCCTTGATTTGGGTTCATAATTTTTGCTTGTATCGTTGTGACTGTAACGTATGAATATACATTTTTATTGGTAAGTATTTGATGTACCTGAAAGTAAAGTGTTGAGCAGTGATGAGAACCAAATCAATTCAATTCGTCTTTCTTCCGTGTTATGTCCCGTGTCAGGGTGAAGAAATCTAAGGATTTTCTGCTCTAATTACATTTGTTTGTACAAAGGAAAATACTTTCTCACCTTTAGTTGAAACTCCATGCATATAGGTATAGCTATTACATTCAACAATTATGGTTGAATTTTGTTGAAGTAAGGTATTCAAATTTACCTTCAAGTTGTTGCTCTGTTTAGAGAAACCCAAAGGACCCAAACATTCCGTAACCATTGCTATCTTTGATGTCGTAGTCTTCGATTGGCGGTACTGTTGGTTTTCATGAATCATGATACTTGATTTCCTTCTCTTGATATTTTGAACCCTCTATCAACATAGCCTTCTTTAGACTTGTGTTATTGAAAAGTTGAGTCGAGTCAGAAAAGATTTCGTGTATATTATTGAGAAGCTAATGGTTAACTGCTGCAGGTGGAGCTCGCAGAACGTCTAGTTGCTCGATCTTTTGCGGACCGAGTCTTTTTCTCAAACAGCGGAACAGAAGCAAATGAAGCTGCTATTAAATTTGCGAGAAAATTCCAAAGGTTATCAAATCCTGACGGGAAACAACCACCGTTGGAGTTTATTTCATTTACTAACAGCTTCCATGGGAGGACCATGGGTGCTCTTGCTTTGACTAGCAAAGAACATTACAGAACGCCTTTTGAGCCAGTCATGCCAGGTGTCACTTTCTTAGAGTACGGGAATAGTCAAGCTGCAGTAGAACTGATTCGGTCTGGAAAAATTGCTGCAGTATTTGTGGAACCTATCCAAGGTGAAGGTGGCATATACAGTGCCACCAGGGAGTTCTTACAAGCCCTTCGTAGCGCTTGTGATGATGCTGGCTCTCTCCTGGTTTATGACGAGGTAAGCAGCTATTTTGGTTGATTATTCTGTTACATATATACGTGCTGGGTTGTGTGTTCCAGTCTTTAGGATGTTTATTGATTACAAAAACAATGGACTGGATCGATTTTGTTATGCATATGCATGTTGGGTCAGGTGTTCAAGACTAAGATGTTTTATCACTACAGAAACAATGGACTTGATATCCTATTTCACTGCTATAATGTGTAGCAAAGTTTCTTCAAGGCAAGAGTAAGGAAATTTGTGGTGCATTGGAACGGATTCTCTCGGGAAAGTCATTTGCCTTTTTCTTTTTTTTTTTAGGGGCCACTTTGATCATAAAACCAACTCCATACTCTAAGCATCTCCAAACCCCTCATCAAATACTACTTTTCAAGTTTTTTTGAAGAGTAATGTTGAAAAAAGATGTTCCAAGTTCCAACCCACACACCAAAAGAGAGTACCAAATTTGATGACCCTTTCTCTCATCTTCAAATATGGTGCTTGAACATCACCCACCAAATAGTGGGTTCCTCCCCCAACAATAATTAATAACTAATTTTTTATCAATTACACCAGCTTACGTTGGTTAGCCGGTAAAACAGAATCCAATTGGTTCTCGTAGTTTGTTTATCCTTCTTATCTCTTTCTCATACAATCGATGCTCCACCTAGTCCTTTATCACGTCGCACCAGCCAGGCTACTGCCCAATAATTTGTTTTTTGCCTTTACTAGTCGAGATTTTTTCAATTACATCACGAATTCCCAAAACCAACCAGAATGCAATTTCTGCGGGTATAATTCCAATTTTTGGGATCAATCGTCACAATTTCCTGCTCAATGTTAACGGTTCTGAGGGTAGCAATGTTAAAAAAAACGAAGTAGATAAGAGATTTTATGTGTATGGTATTTATTATTTTAAAAACGGTTCTGAGGTTTGATCCATTCAAGGACAATATAAAAAGATTTTAAGAAAAATAAAACAATTGAGTTTGTAGTGTGGGTTGGAGTCGCAAGTTTAAAATCTACAAAAACTACTCCTCAAAATGCCACATAGGTCACCAAAAGTTATATTTGGTGAAAAAATTAAAAGAGTGGGTTGGAGTCTTGGAGATGCTTTAAGCATGTGAAATCACAAGCCTACTGTCTAGCGTTGGTGGGGAATCTGGGGATGACCATGCACCATGTTTCGTTCTTCTTCCGCTCGTGACTGATCCATTTTTGTTGGGTGAAATCTGGATTACACAGAATGGCATCTTTTACTTTCGTGTATCAAACCTTATGATATGGCAGGACAAATCTTCTTGCTTGTTGGTCTTGTTTAAAGATGAGAGTTGAAACCTTTTGAATATCAATGCTGCATAGCAAATCCTTCTTGGTTTTCTGTAGTCGTGTAGACGGATCTATCTCAACATTTGTTCTTTTGTTAATTGGTCATTTAACTGTCAGGCCTTTGAATTCTGCTGATGTTGACGATTTGTTTGATAGTCTATAAGTCTCTACTTGAATAGTAAGCACATTGTGGGACAAAGAAAGATCCAGAAGAGAAAGGAAGGGATAGATGAAAGTTGGCATGGGTTTATTTGCTTCTTTCAGCTGGTTTTCTGTTGTCTAAATGGTGAACGAGTTAATCTAACGGTAAAAACGTACTATAGTAATTTTGACATTGGAATAGCGTAGTAGCTCTGTGAGAGAAAATGAAAGTGGTGTCAAGGCGGGACCAGAAATACATGATGTTTCACTCTTTTACGTGGCTCTGATGATATTGTAGGTCAGACCGTTGGATTGTCTAAATCCTAGGGAGCGTCATGAGATCTGAAAGAATGAAGCGGCATAACTTTTATTACAAAAACAAGGGAAAGATATGAAAGTTGCATATCTTTAAGTGTGTTTTAGTATTCTCGTATCATTCTCGTATTGATATTACCAACTTTAAGATTCTTGTTATTGATGAGCTTTTGATCATTGTTCCTAAACTTCCGATTGTTTTGTATCCTCAGATTCAATGTGGCTTAGGCCGAACTGGTTTCCTCTGGGCACACGAAGCCTATGGCGTAATCCCAGATATAATGACTCTTGCCAAACCCCTAGCCGGAGGTCTACCCATTGGTGCCGTATTACTAACTGAAAAGGTCGCTTCTGCCATGAATTTCGGAGACCACGGAAGCACTTTTGCCGGTGGGCCCCTCATTTGCAACGCTGCCATGGCTGTTCTGGATAAAATCTCAAACCCAGAGTTCTTGGCCAGTGTCTCCAAGAAAGGAAAGTATTTCAAGGAAATTTTGATGAAGAAACTTGGGGGAAACCCGCACGTGAGAGAAGTACGAGGAATGGGTCTTATTATCGGAGTAGAGCTTGATGTATCTGCGTCGGCACTTGTGGATGCATGCCGAAATGCCGGACTTCTTATATTGACAGCGGGGAAAGGGAATGTGGTTAGGCTTGTGCCGCCGTTGGTTATTTCCGAGGGGGAATTGGATCGCGCGGCAGAGATTTTGCTAGATTGTTTGCCGGTGCTTGATGAGAGTAACTCAAAGTAGAAGGGCGAAAATGTTTAGACTTTCAGTGTACTGTTGCTCCTATCAAATTGTAAACTTTATTGGCCTTCTACGTGATAAATTATTCGTAGCAAGCCTTGATTGTATCTACTTGTAATTGTTCCGACTGATCTTTGTGTTTTTCAATTTTTGGGGGGATTCTTCAGGTTATAGGACTATCGCGGTTTCAAGGTTTTCCAATTTCAGTCCACATGTTCATAGTTTTTTATTCTTCTCATTTAGATGAATGATTAATTCCAAAAATTACGACGAAAAGCTAAACAAGAAGTTATGGAAAATAATTTGGCGTATGCTAAACAGGAAGTTACGGAAAACAAGGAGTTTATGTCATCTTTCCAATATTTGATGGATTGTAGTTGGAGATTGTCATTATCAGTGTTCAGAATGTTTTCCCTTTATTAGTACTAGTCAAAATCGTTGTCTTGAGCAGCCTCTGCTTCTCTATTTTTCTCTTTTGAACAAAGGAGGGAGGCATTACAGAGAAGAAAAAAAAATCCCAAAATTTGCTTCACATCAGGCTACTCAAAAGTTGTAGAGAAGCAACAGTGTCTCACTTTTTCTGTTAAGTCACTATTTACTTGCTACTTATTAGTTTATTATTACTCACTCTGCCCCGAAATGTTTGTCATACTTTTAAATTTCAATATTTTATGTACAATACATAATGGTACCCAAAAGTTGTAATTTTTCAAGTTTGCCCTTCATTAGTTGACTCTAATAAAATAGGAGTCAATCAAGTTTTGAGTTTAAATTGTTTTCCGAAAAACAGAAAGTCTTGCTGCCAATGTAACCAGAGAAATTTTTAAAAATTTTAGAGCGCACTTTAAAATTTAAACTTTTCAATTATTCTTCTTTTGGTCTCATTATTTTGATTGTCAAAAGCATCTCAAGGGTAGAAATAGAATTTTACCAACTTTCCTTTGTTAATTTTTTTTTAAATTGGCCCTATATTTTAGGACAACAAAAAAGGGAAAGTATAAACTTTTTGGGACAGAGTGAGTATTATAATACACATATGGCTTTGGGCCTATTTTAACTTTACTCTTTTAGATTTTTATTCTGGTAAAAGGAAATCTACAGGGTTATTCGAATAGCGCCTACGGTAATTTGACTAAGATGATTTTTTAAAAGGTTATTCAAAACAAACTTTCATCACTGTGAAAATCCAACAAAAAAATCATTGGGAGTTTTGATGTTTGAGTTCTTCCCGACTAAATTGTTTTGTAAAGTAATAAAATTTGTAGAGTATAATTTTTTTTTTGTTAAGTAGTAAAATATAAGAATAAAAAAATTTAGAAAGATACTGGAATAGAAAAGTAACATTAGAAAGAAAGAATAAATTAACACAGTAAAGTTGGAAAAGAGAACCTAATTTTGTGAGTTTTTGAAAAAGTAACTAACTAAAGTATAAAAAGTTGTTTTGATGTTAAATTTGGTGCAAAATATAGAGTCTGATAAGGATGCTCTTAGGCCTCTTTATTAGGGTTCTGAATCATTGTCTTATATTTATTTTACATCAATTGTTCTTCTCGATAAGAGGGATTGGTTAAGTATAAATATAAAAACCAAAGTTGAAAAAGTTCATATAATACAACGAAAAAGAAATACTCCTGCTATTCTTTTTGGTTGTCATATATGAATTTCTTTCAGTTTTGGTCTACATTTTCACACTTTTCCGATTCCTCTAATCGAGCTGAACAATGTGATATAAAAATTATATTCCAGTTTAGTAAAAATTAAGAGAACAATAAAAAAGACTGCCAAAAAGTCGCCAAGAAGTTGGGAATACTATAAATAGAGCCATCATAGAGTTGTAATCTCATCTGAGTAATCAAACAAACAGCCCACTCCCTAGTCAATTCCTTTCTGTCAAAATTATGGCCACAAAAATTGCACAACCAAATTTCCAGTCAACATTCCCTGCATTATCCACAGTTGAGCATCTCCAACACTCCTCTCTACTCTGCCTATTTAGAAGGATAAAAAAAGTACAGTTTCTATTTTGCCTATTCACTTTTTCATTTATGTATTCCAATACTACTCTCTACTTTGCTCTCCATCCAAACTAATTTGGGTTTGAGCTTGTGATTTTGGCTGACTTTGGGCTCTTGATCTTTTTTTTTTTTTTATAGAACTTGAGCTCTTGAATTTATCTTGGTTTGAGCTCATAATAATTTTAAAAAAAACCTGCACCCAATTTTTTTTTTTTTTTACACATAATTTCATATTCAATATTGGTCATAGATGTTGTTGAGTAGGTTTCGAAAATATATATATTTTTAACATTAGATATGAAGAACAAAAGTTATAAACATTTTAAGTTATAAAAAATAAAAAGGAGAGAGAATAGTGGAGATGTGAGTGGAGGAGAAAGGGAGAGGAGATGGAGTAGCTAGTGCCTAGGGGAGTAGAGAGGCCCTTGGAGGATTGAAAACTGTTTTTGGGTAGCTAGAGTAGCCAAGAGAGCTCATGTAGAGAGCCTCTTGGAGATGCTCTTAGCTTGTCATAGCCATCTTGTCCCACATCGGAAAGATGTGAAAAATGGAATGTCATACAATGAAATCCGACCAGCTACTGTATAATTCGAGATTAATCTTTTGAGTCAAGCGGCTAAGCTAAGAGTAACAGGACAACTACTGTATAACTCGAGGTTAATCTTTTGAGACACGTGATTAAGCTAAGAGTTAACAAGCCAATTAGGGCGGGTGTTGCATAGCTCCATGCACAGTTAATCACCCTCTTCTTTCCTTGCACATTCACAACCATCCAGAGTTGTTTCACCAACCAATTGATGCCAAATTTTGCAGAAAATAAGACAACAAAAAATCAAGATAGCACTAAAATAGTTCCAATAAAAATGGTATCCAACATCTGATCATCTATAACGATATTGTACAACTTATCTGTAAATACTCATCGAAAGGGAATAGAAGGAACGAGGGTTCGCGCCAAAGATTTCCAGTGGAGCATAGAAACCCGCAACAATATTATCTGTAAATACTCATCTACTAGGTTATGATCCCAGGGCTACCCTGAGAACCTCAAGAATGGGTAAACAAAAGAACAAAGGAACAAAAAAAAAAAAACTTCCGGTTTCCATTTGGGAAGCAGCGAAGGAAATGCCTCCGGAGTTACAGTTACGCTGTTTACTCTACAACAAGGTTAGCACTTATTGGATATAATTGCTTCCACACATTTATCTCACTTCATCCAGGAAACAGGTTATCCATCTATGCTTGATCAATATTAGCTAACTCTATATAAGACCTCAAGAGTTGAAATTGTCATCGACTGGTAGATTTAGATCAGGTACTGCAAACATATTCTCCTGATTTGGCTGCAGTTCGGAAGAAAACTTTGGTGTAGGCGGTTGTTGCTTAGCTTCCTCATGATCATCCATTCCGACGTCTGGTGGCAAGATCATAGGCATAGGTTCACAAGAGGCTACATTTTGCTGTGTTTGATCAGGGATTGTTTCAGTAGATGCAACTGTTGTAACCCTTTCCATCGCTTCTTGTGGTTCCAAATTGAGCTGTAATACAATTTTTTGCAACACACATGTTAAATGTTACTGTACTTCTTACAAGAGTAAAAGCAGCAGATTGAAATATAATGGATGAAAAAAAACAAAATAAACAAAGATAAGTGTGAGGGTGTAGATAATTTGCAACAAACAAACAAATTAGCTAAAAACTAGACTTTTGAACTCCATATTCAAGACCTTAGTTAGGCTTTCGTAGGCTTTTGTCTGTGTGCCTTGTTCAAATAAGGTTAATTAATTGAGGGAAGTTATTTGATGGTTAAGGATGTCGGAGCGATGCTTGCGCTTCAAACGGTAGTTGTTTGAGAATTTACAAGGCAGATACAGTAATCTCAATGTTTAGTAGGATTTTTCCTTCTCGACTAGTGTTACAGTCGAGAAACTATGGTCGCAAAGATCAGCTAAAACCTCTAAGATATGTCTTCGTGCATGAATATAACTATATAAGGATCTCTATGGCACATCAAGGTAGGAAAAGAAGACTGCCATGCTTGAATTGGACAGGATACCAAACTGAAGAAAAAAGTGGACATTCCATAAGTTAATTCATGAAATCAACGAATGGGATCTAGACATAAATGAAGGAATGAAAATTTCTACTTAAATGAAATCAAGTTAATAGTGCAAGATGATAAAACAGTGGATGTTTTGACTATTCTGATTGCTGTGTCCTTATTGACGACCAAAAAATTAGAAACGAAGCCCCAAGTTCTGTTCACGCAGTGTTATAATGGGATTTCAACACATCTTTCGACACAAAGTGCATCTCTCAATCGGATTTCCAATTAGAATAACTTCAAAGTATATTAAACATTTACATATGAAGTCTAAACTAGTAGTGGAGTTTACTGAATGATTGCCAAACAAGTTGATATTGTTCATTAACCGCCTGACAATGAAGATCCAATCAACTGAAACAGCAAACAGGATTGTGAACAAGAATCAGTGATAAGCTAACCTTCAATCTCTTCAAGCTTTCGTTTGTGGCTCTCTGTTTCTCCACAGTGGCACGTAAGTTTGCCAGTTCCTGCTCAGCCAGGTAATTTAGAAGCCAAATGTTCAGGTACACTTCCAATCAGCACAACACTATAGATAACTCGGTATATAAGCTTATGGTATACATACCCTCTTCAATTGCCTTCTTTCCTTTACGAGCAAGATCTCCTCTTCTTTAAGTTCAGCTAAGGACTGCAACATCCATGCAAACGACAGTACGCTAATCAAACCAATAGAAAGGAACATGAAAAGAACAAAGAAATTGAGAGATAAAAAGAAGGGAAAATGAAAAAGAACAAAAATAAAGTCTAATTCAAAAGTCTTGAATGACAGGTCAATCTATGTAACATATACTGTTTCCGTAACGACAATTGGTTATTTCATAGTCTTGTATCATACTCTTTTGAAAGTTTTATTGTCAAAACGACGACATAAGAGGTACAAGACTAGGGACCGTCATTTGTCTGTGTAAGCATTTCATGGTATGGGAAAAAATATGGAGGATGCCCTATGAAGTTGACAAAAGCTTATGACATCCAAACTCATAAAGATCAGAATTTACCTTTTTCTTTTTTGCCCTCTTGTTGGTAGTTGTTTCATTTGTAGCAGTGACCTGCACATACCAATCATTCAGATATCCTCACATAATAAAGAAAAATCGTATCTTTGCTGGTCCCTATATTTTTTATTAGCCAATAAACCAATAACAAGCAAACATATCTAAAAACAACATAAACTTCGTTTTATAATAATTCCCAGCATCACAAAATTGAAATAGTTGAAAGACGTGCAATTAAAATATTAGCCCTCTTAACAGGACAGTCATCGCCAGGTCCACATTACCTTTGCTGGGGCAAAACAATTTTTTAGGAACTTGTCCAATATAATTGCATAAGCATATATCCTTTCGCGATCCATGCAAGATACAGGAGCGAGGTTCTGTGAATCGAATCTGGTACCATTAACAAGGAAAGAGCAGGGTGCCGGACCCATAGGGCTTCAAAATTGCTGGCAAGAGTGTTTGGATGAGGTGAAATAGTGAACGGGCAGCGCGACGGTTCAAGACTTAGCTGAGCTATGTGGCCACCTTTTTGGATCCGGGGGGCGTGTAGTGAGGGAGCTCACTCCCTCGGCCGTTCGATAGGCGATCTAACGGTCCGGATAAATAGGGATTAAAGTAAATGAAAAAAATACTTTTTTAAAGTGTAAGATGATCCCGACCGTCCGATCGCCGATCTAACGGCCGAGGGAGTTCACTACAGGCATATACTGAGGGCCGGCTCCCAACTTTTTCGGTACCCAATTGGTCAAGCACAGGTGACAAACAAATAAGGACAAACTTTCCTATAGTCTAGTTGGTGAGTTTTGATTTGGTAATACATGTCAGCTTAAAACACTACTAGTATTTTTTTTTGGGGGGGGGGTTCTAAAATGGTCCCCACCACAAGATCTAATGCAATTCCCTCTGTTGCACCTAAAGAGCACTTTTTTTTAATCAAACCTAAAGGGCGCTTGCAAATGGTATTTTCCAACCCTTATTGCTATTGCAAGAAACATTTGTTTTGACTTTGAATTTTGAATTCCAGTTTCCTGGACCCACTTAAACAAAAGAGAAAAACAAGAAAGCTATATTAAACAGGCTGTCACTGTAACACCCCCAATTAAATTCAAGACCCTCTAATCCTTTTTCACAGAGAATCATTAAAGTAAACTCCTCCACTTTTGACGTTGTACTATACTAATATTTCCTCAGACTAAGAATGGTTTTGATGAAGCTGCCAAGCTATATCCACAACCCTTATTTGTCTTTACTACCATATGTACCTATCCAATGATCAAATAGATAGTACATAGTAACTTCTTTTCTTTTCTTTTCTTTTCTTTTTTGGGAATATATTTAGAGGTGTTAAGGCTAGTTTACGTGCATCTCAACTACTCTCCTCCCAAGTACGGTCAAAGGTAGATCATCCATGCCAAGACTAGAGAATCACAAGAAATTCGAGCCCCGACCCCAAGAACCGAACCTGATCAAATATGTGAAGAACAAACGTACCAACCAATCGGACTAACCCGTAAGGCTAAATAGCTAGGTAAATATATTGTAACACACATTTGTCATGCGCCTGGGGTGGTACGCGTGCCTTGTGTACAAAATACAGATGGCTTTAACTTAAAAAAAAGACCTCAGCCACATACCTTCCCAGACTTAAGGCTACGTTTGGTTTAACTAAAAAAAACTGACCTTTCTTTTTAGGCTGATGGGGATTCGGGGAATCCTATGACCCCTAATTTCCATGTACCCCATTTCCGTGAGATGTTATAAATAAAAAAATTCTCACTGAATCTAACGGCGAAAAATGTACTGGGACCGGGTGGAGAGAAATCATAAAGCAGAGGCGTCTACATGGGATCATTTCCTTCAACGCAACCACTAACCACACTACACCAAACTAAACCGCGACTTTTTTGACAACTAAACACGCAACTACACAAAAAAAAACTGCAATGTGACCAAATTGTCCTCACGTGTGGGTCCCTGTGGAGAGAGAGTTGACTCTAGGTGGGTGGCGTTTCCGTCATTTGACAAACCCATGACCAACGAAATACCGGCCCACCCCAGATAAGATAAACAGAAAAGGCCCCCGACATTTTCTGTGTCAGCTCCTAAAAAACAGTTGAACAATTGAATTGACGAAATTACCCTTTCGCATAAAGGGTGTGTTGGTCTTTTAACCAATGAGCATGCCACGCAGATAGATTCACAATAATGGGTTTCGGCTGGTGAGCGGAAAGTGGTGGGAGTGAGAAGAAGAAAACGTGATTAGTCTCATTCAATCATAAGCGTTGAAGTAAAGTCACCAAATTCCTCTCTTTCAAAAACTAAAATAAGTGTTACAAATCCATTGTTCAGATACGAACTCAAATGTGTCCGGAGTTATTTTATACACATCAACCTCGTATGATATACTTGAAATCTACACGCATCGGACTGTGTGACTCTGTCCAAAAATATGTAGTTATAGTAGTTTTAAAAAATTTTACAACAGCCTGTCCCTAGTTTTTAAAAAAAAAAAAAAAAAAATGCAGAATGCTCAAATCAATTTATACGCACCTCGAACTTAATATGTGGTTACTAGGACCTACTTTTTGCCATATTTACGTTTTTTTGAAAAAAAGAAAGTATTTTCAAGAATAATTTTATGAAACTTTTTAACACAGTTTAAAAATTCCAAATAAAATCTCTTAAATTTTTTTTTTTTTTTGCTAATATAAATTGTACGGAGTAATAATGTTGTCACGCCTATCCAATGCCAAAACTGGGTACAGAGAGGATATTAATTAACTAGTGTAACAAATGAATAAAAATATATGCCCAGAATGTCAGTAGTTAAATATAGCAGGAGGGGTAAAGACGACAGCATTTCTCCGACCATCGGAGATGACCCGCCGTTCAGTGGATGAGTAATGACACGTCCTAAAACTTACAAAACGGATAAAGATGTGTCTCGAGCTGTTCGAAACACGTGAGTCTCACACGATGTACGCGCAGCACATTCATCCGTTACAAACACATCAAACACATCAGTGTTCGGATCTGCGTTTACGCATTTGTGTGTCACAAGCTGATTGACGTGGAATAATCGGGTTTCTATTTTGCTGATAAGTTTTCAATTTTGTAGATATAACTTATGAAAATTACGAAAATTAATCAGATAATAATTGCTGGCCTTTGAAAAAGCAATTAAATTTTAGCGTTACGAAATAAATACTGAAATTCGATCAGCAAAATAGATCCGAAGGCTTTTATCTAGACCGGACACGGTAAATAACGTTACCTAACGAGGGGTATTTTGGGAAAACCAGAGAATAAACGAATGACACCAACTCAAGTGAATCATTCGCCGGCGGACAACTATAAATATACAGCCCCCACCACCACACCCCACCGCATCCCCGCCCTCTGACACCGTAAACGCCGGCAAAAGAGATTCTGATGAACACAGCAAAAACAAACCTTAGATCTAGTGGCATCCGTCCTCTTGACAGGCGATACACTCGACTCCTCCAAAGTACCATCAACGGCGGCGGCTGCAGCGGAGGAGGAGCCACCGCTGACCGAGGTGGCTCCGCCGCCGCCGCTCCAGGAGAGCGGCGTGGTGGGGCTATCCCTCTCCGTCGGTTTCTTCTTCTTATCCTTCTTAGTCGTCGCGTGGTGGAGAATCGGCTTGGAACGGCGCTGCCTCACGGTCCACTCGAGGGGAAGAGACAGATGAGAGTTTGTCTTCGACGGCTGCGGCTGTGGCGGCGCCGTGGAGTGGTGGAGGCGAACAAGGAGCTCCACCACGACGGAGTCGTCGGTCAGCGCCGCTTTCACCCAATCCTCGTCACCCATGTTTCTTGTACCCTTTTTCAGTTAGTATTGAGAGAGAAAGCTAGAGAGAGAGAAATGGAAGAATGGTGGCAAAGGAAATCTGAATGAGGAGAGAGAGAGAGAGAGGGGTTGGGGGGAGTTATATATGTGGTGAAGGTGGGGAGGAGTAGATGCCAATTAACAACCCTTGTTCTTGTTGTTGTGTTATCATGTGTATGGGCTAGCAAGATGTTTGCCATAAATTTTTGGTTTTTTGGATTTTTTTATTTTTTATTTTATTTTATTTTATTAGTTTTGGGAGAATTCTTTTCTTTTCTTGAACTCGTCTTTAATTAGAAGAATAAAAAAAAAATACTAAATTAAGATAGGAATCAAAATTAATGTAAACAAAAATAAGTCAAGGCATACGGGTCTTGGTTTATTTTTATCTTTCTTACCTAGATGGATTATGTCGGTCTGACAACCTACCTCCGGTCCAAAACTTTTATTCGATCCACAAACTATAACCGGAAAACAATGCTAAGTTTTTCAAGAAAAAAATCAAAAAATTTCCAACTATCTGATATACTGGATGTCAATGAATTCTTTCAAATTTTTTTTAAAATTGAATTTTTTGAAGTTCTCATTTTGAGAACCAGACTAATATTTTGGGAAGGAATTAGCAAAAAAAAAAATTCTCTAATAATTTAAGTTTAGTAATTTTTGTGGTATCCTTTTTATGTGTTTTACATTTCATTTTGATATTTGTACACGTGAAATTATAACACTATTCTTTTACTAGTCTATTTTTTGGCATATAGAGAGATAATCATAATACTATGACTTCACATTTGTGATGCTAGAATATGAAGTGTGAAATTAAAATAAACAAAATTACAAAAAATAGGAGTAGTACAAGTAGATAGATAGTCAAATAGAGTGCGAGAATTATCTTCTTTTTTTCTCTCTCCCACCTTCCTTTTAAGTAGTGGGTCCACCAGTGAGACGTGGCATTGACAACCTGACTACTATTTTTGGGGGAGCCGGGTGTGTGTTGTGCGCGGGTTGCAAAGCACACGTGTTGTGCACGACTTTGGGGCTCATCTCGAGTCTCGTTGTTTGATCCAAACCATGTATTTTGTTTGTCTCGTTGAATATGTATATCAAAAAAAAAATTAAATTGATCAAATGTCCATAACCATGTTTTAATGAAAATGAATTAATTAAAGAAACCGTTATAGGTGATTTTGTTTCACAAAATTGCAAGTTAAATGGTAACCAATCAAATAGCTATCGATGTCCGATTAACCTGATTTTTTTTGTGGTATACATACTTAACGATACAAATAAAATGAACGGTTTGGATCAAACAATGAGACTTGAGATGAGTCCCATTGATGTGTACGGAATTTGTACTGTGTACCTCGCACAGAACACACAGGACACCCTATTTTAGGCTTCAGTTGTTGCTATGCTATGGTAGGGCTTTTGAGTATGTTTCTTTCTTTCTTGTTTTTTTTTCCCCCACCTGTAGTGTTCGGGTTAGTTTACAAACGCATCGACTTTTCCCTCTTCGGACCCGAAAAAGGCAGATCATCTACGCCAAAAATTACCAGACGCATCAACTTTTCCCTCTTCGGACCCGAAAAAAGAAGACCATCCACACCAAAAAAAAATAAAAAAATATACCAGAATTCTCAAAAAAAAAAAAATCTTGCGACATGCCCATAGGAATCGAACCCTAATCAATTGTTTGAAGAACAAACCCACAACCAACCGGAGTATGACATTCACAATAAATTGCTACTGTATTTTTGAAGTCTGACTCTAAGAAAAGAACTTTAGTCAATTGAGTTAGAAACAAACCCACCCACCAACCGGACTTACTCTAGTCCGGGTATGCTTTTTTTCTTTCCAGTAGTTGAATTGAGTTGAGGAATGTTGGGGCACGTGCTTGTGTTGCGAGTGGATTTGGGATTTTTGAGCATTTTGGGGGAGAATGGTGTGTGTGGTGCGTGTGGGGTCCGGTGGGGTGTTGTGCATGAATGGTGCCACTGCCACCGAAAAACAGAACACTTGATCGAAGTAGACGGAAAGCTCTTGTTTGTTTCTGCTTTTTAGGCTTCGTTTGGCATGGGAGTTACGGGTGCTTTGCCAAAAAAAAAAAAAAAAAACTGGTTTTTTAATTTTTTTGTTTTGTTTTTATTTATTTATTTATTTTTGCATTTGTTAGTTTTGCGTCAAGTTTTCGTAGTTTATGGATTCGTCTCGTCGAAACGAATCGAAAGAGTATAAAATTATGGTCGAAACTAATTTGTTTTTAATAAAGCCAAAATTAAACCAACGCAAAACTAACAAATACAAAAAAAAAAAAATTTAATAAGGACAAAATAAAAAAACCAAAAAAACAGTAATTGTTTTTTTTTTTTTTTGTGGCCAAAGCACCCCTTACTATGCCTTCTAATATTTTCCCTTTTTTGCACTTTTTTAGGTAATACTCCAGTCTCCAGGTGGTAACCAAACGGGCTTCCAATATTGCAGAATTTATTATTATTATTATTTTTCAAATGGCATACAATCAGTGTGATTAGGGGAGTTAGACTGCGCCCCTTATGGGGCTCGAAACCTCGCCTCCACTGAGGGAGGCAGATGAAGTTGCCGGCAATGCTAGCCTGACACTTCGCAAAAAATGGTTTTATAACCATCTTCATGGTAGGTTTTCAATTTTTGTTTTTTTGACAATTCCGCAATAAAAGTTGTTTTTCTATGACAGAAAAATTTCGCTATTCGATGCCTCCCTTGAAAACCCAGAAATAAAAACAATGACGAACTCAAACAATAAATGATTATGGTATTTCGAATGGCTCAAACTTAGTATAATTTTCAAGAACGAGCTACGTGCTTTTTTAATGTCAACATCTCATGAGATGCTAAAAAGTAGATCGCGCATGCCATATATATATATATATATATATTTTTTTTTTTGTGGTATTGTTATCGTCAACATTTTTAATTTCTTTCAAGTCATAAATAAAAATTTACAGGATTTTCTCCTAATAGAATAGAACCATGCTGTTTCAATACTAAAATTAAGACTATTTTAGTTCATTTTAGCCAAAAGTGACAAACAGATAAATTCGGTCAGTTTTGAAACGTGGTTTATGTATAGGAGCTTATAAATCCATGTACATATAGCAATTAAAAACATGCCGTAGAGTCGACTTTCGTATGAATCGATGTGTTAGTAAGCTATCAAAAATTAGCTATTACAAATACAATATTCAAGCAAGTTTCCATAGTACTTGCCATTACAGGTTTTCAAAATCATTTTCTTTTATATTTTTCTTGTCTTTCACCTTTTTAAGGTCATCGGTTCAAACAAATCACGATGCATAGGAATACGTTCTGACAAATTTGTCAACAGTTTCTGAGTTTTGACTTTTTTCTTAAACGAAAAATAGAATAAAAACTAGTACTAAAACAAGTGGTATCTTATTCACCAAGTCCACACTTGAGACCTTGAATTTCTTTTTCGGGCCTATGCTGGGTCTACATCGATAATCCGAATTGTACATTACGTAAATCTCGTCGAGTACTTTAATCATTTTCAAAAGTTTTTATCGGTCAGATACCATTTGATACCTGATCCAAAAATATTTATCTTGAAAAAAAGTGAGAAAAGTAATTTTTATCCAATGTGTCTAGTATATTTTTTCAAAATTTATATGCTCCAATTTATTATTAATGGTATCTGATCGACACAAATTTATGCATAATTGAAGTAATCGATGAGATTCACGTAATGTACGATTCAAATTATCAATGTAGGCCTTATATGATCCCAAAAAAGAGAGAATGGACGGGAAACTGTTCTCCCATTGCTGGAGAGAAGACAGATCCTTTGTTTTCATATTCCAAAGAAGCCAACAAACAACTTTTCCACCTGATAAAAAAAAAATAAACAAACAACTTTTCCACAAGCCGCTCCCCGGTTTTATAGCTCTCAAACCTAAGCAGGGCCAAAACAAAAACAACATAAATTTAATTATTCTATTTTAATTAACTACTACAACTAAAGCAAGATTTGACCTTCTTGTTATTTTTGTCAAACCAGAATATAGGGGCCTATTAATTTTGCATTTATCTTTCATTAGGTGGAAAGGTTTGGTTTTTTTTTTTAATAACGGAGGAACAGCCCTTGTGCGCAACGGTTTGGGGGTATATTCTTGCTTTGGAGAAGGTGTATTTATTTATTTACTTTTGGATGAAGAAATAAAAATTGCATTAATCTACCAATCAAAAACTAGTCACTTGCAAAAAAAAAAATAAATAAATAAAAACGGAAAAGGAAGAAACCGCAGATGCATCCGCCACCGCTGTCACTAGTCGTCGCCCGCCGCTGCAGATGTCGGAAGACCAGATCTAGGAGATCTCGATCTGGGCCCCCCCGGTCCAAAAAACGGGCGTGGTCACCCATACTGGAACAGATATGATCGTCTGCCACGGGGAGTCTCGAACGCTAAGGAAGCGCATCCAAAGAGGATCAGAGAATTGGAGAGGAGAGGAGGCGGGTGAAAGTGGTGTGGTGGGGGAGGGAAAGTGGATCGGCCACTAGGAAAACCCTAGCTAGGGAGGCGCCACCTCACTTTATCTCTTTTCTCTTTCTCTCTCTGTAAAATTTCTCATCTTGCCTCTATCCTCTATCAATGGTTCAGTCACTTACCCTGTGTTTTTTTATTTCTTTTGAGCAGGCCTAGAGGAATGACGAGGTGTTGTGCCCTTCAAATGGACATTATCCCGGGACTATGAGTGTAATCAAAACCTTTTAATATGTTCAGCCATGTTTAATAGTTTTACAAATGAGACTATCTCACATTCTTTTCAAAATATAATAAGTCATTCGGACCTAGGGATGGTCATCTCGGCTGATCCGCCCCTATCCAACCCGTCCCCTACCCATTCGGGGATTTTTTCGGGGATCGGGTCGGGGATGGGGATTATTTTTAAAAAAATTCAGGGATCGGGTAGGGGATGGTATTGTTAGTCCCCTACCCGATCCCCTCCCTGATCCCCGTTTACACATATATATATTTTTTAAGAGGGGTTGTTGGAGACTTACTTAAACAAATTTATGTTTTTTGTTTGATGTTTGTTGAAACTGAGTTGTGTAATTGAAACTGTTAAAACTGTTGGAGACTTGTTGAAACAAATTTATCTTGCATCCAGATTATAGCCGTAAATATGAAACCATTTTATGCATAGGCATTGGTAGTAGGCACATTCCTGAATTTTGGCCATTTTATGAAACCATTTTATGCATAGACTTGTTAAAACCATTCCTGTGTGTTGCAAATGCAAATTACATATTGAATTTAATGCGTAATGGGAACCAAATTGCACGGATGGAATGGAATTTTGGCCGTGGGGGTTGAATTTAATGGGTAATGGCATGGACTAGTGCATGAATTTTTGGATCCCTGATTCCCCGTGGGGATCCCCGTTCCCCGCATCGGGGTGGGGATGGAGGTTAAAATAAAATCCCCGGTGGGGATCGGGGAGGGGATGGGGATTGATATAGGTTCGGAGATCGGGGATGGAGGTAGTGGTATCCACCCCCTACCCTCCCCATGCCCATCCCTATTCGGACCAATTATAAAGCAAAAATACATGTATCATAGTATATCTATGTTATAGTTAACCTCTTAATTTAGTTATTTCTCTGCATGAGCAAATAGAAAAAATAACTTGCATATAAATCTAGTTTTTGACCCCGCTAACCTAAAATCCTGGCTCCGTCCCCGAGTCCAGCGTATCGTCTATTTCAGCAAATGAGATTTAATCGGACAACGACACTTCCCTAAACATAATTCTTTATAAAAGTTTATACTCAAATTCATCAACATTAATATTATCCCGAGTCTACAATAGTGATCAAAACCGTTTAATTTGTTCCGCTCGTCAAGCATATCGTCCATGTCAACAAATGAGATCGATCGGACAACGACACTTAACTAACAAATTTATTTTTTTAAATTTTTATACTTAAAAATCAGAGCTATTAATTCTATTTTCTAAAAAACTTCCTTCATGCAGATATCGTCCAATCAAATTTTATTTTTTATTTTTTGTATAAATGATAAACTTGATGATCGAACAAAACGACTTCTTCTATCATACTTACATGCTTGAAACGGTGCCCATTTGAAGGGCACAACACCTTGATATTGTATTTTTGTTATTTGTTTTTTGTAATTTGAAGATAATCAGAGGAAGAATTCATGAGGTGGAGTAAAATTCTATCGTACAGAAATTGGCTGGGACATCTTACGACATACACTAGGATAGAAATGTGAATTTAGTACTCTTTTAAATGCTCTATTTAGTAGTTAAGGGAGCACACAATCATGTGGTAGGCCCAATCCGCGAGAGAACTGTTCTCTCTTAAAAGGGTACAGTAGAATATGGTTGGGCCCAAATAGGTTTCATCTTGGGCTTTTGGATCGGGAAAGTCCTTCGCACGTGGAAGGGAAGGGAAAGAAACAGATTTTGTGTGTTTGGAACATGCAGGGAAGGGAAAGTAAGAGAAAATAAAATAAGAGGAAAGTGGGAGGAAAATTTTACTATTCACAATACTTAGATTTTTTATTTTCTCTCTTCTTTCTCTCCAGACCAAACAAGATGAGGGAAAATTTTCAAATTTCCTTTTTTTTCTCTCACTTTCCTCAAGTTCCAAACACAGTTGATCTGAAGCCGCGGAAAGATTCGACGGTTACTAGAGAGAATGAGGAATCTAGTACTATATATCAGTGCAAACAAACATTAATCCATTTAAGTAATTGTCGGGGAAATCTCACAAGTGTCGGGTCCTAGGGTTACAAACTAACCGAGCTGGTCGCGAACAACTCAAGGCTTCGGTTCGTAATGTAAATGAACGAGTCCGAGCCAACCCCATTAATTGTGAGCCAAGCCTGAACGAGCCGAAACTCATCTTGACTCAACGTTGAATTGTTCTTGGTTGCAAATCAAATTGTTTCCGATACCTATCTCTTGCACTGTGAGAAATTTCTTAGGGTGTCCAGGAAACTTACTGGAAAAAATTCCTAGATTGTCTGAGCCAATTGCTAGAGATCAATTCAAAAAACTGTTGCAGACAATTGCAGGAGATTTCTCACAAGTGTCGGCACACCTCAAATTGTTACAGGTAACAATCTCTTACACAGGGAGAAAATTGGTTAAATGTCCTTGACACTTAATTGAGAGAGTCTATTGCATAACTTTTGAGTAACTATGCCAGACAATTGCTAGAACTCTTTCAAGTGTCGGCTCCACACCAAATTGTTACCGGTAATAATCTCTTATATTGAGAGAAAATTATGCACTTTCCTGACAAGCTATTGAATAGAAAAGAATGAAAATTATACACTTTCCTGAATGAGTTTGAGCTTGATCAAAATCAGCTTTGCTTGCCTTGTTGCATTATGCGTAGTTGTATTAGATCTAAAAACATGGTCTTTTGCATTATACATTTTCCCTAAACGAGTGAAAGGTTTTGGAAAATTGCTGAGTCCAATCTCTCTCTCTCTCTCTCTCTCTCTCTCTCTCTCTCTCTCTCTCTCTCTCTCTCTCTCTCTCGTTGAGAATCGATGAGGTCCCATGAATAGTTTGTTATTGGCTTGCCGACATACATTGCCCGGTCGTGCTTGTCCATTTCTTAAACAAGCCAAGCTCGAGCTCAATCTTTATGTTTGTATAAATGACAAGCAGAGCATGAACATTTTTGAATCATATGCAGCTCAAAAGTTGGACTATTAAGCATAGACAGCTTAGCAACTTGCATAGTTTTCTCACTTTTTCTTTGACAATTATGGCTGGAATTGTCCATTTCCTAGCTTTTCACATTTTTCTCATTTATTTTTTATTTTTTTTGGGGTGAAGCAAGGAGCAGAAGAAGTTGATGGTCAAGAGTTATTGACATTTTGACATTGACTATCTTTTATCTGCACTTTTGTTTTGTAGGAGAGGTTGAAGGTAAATCCATGGGCCTAGAAATATCGAGATGATTTTTTTGTGCGTGACGTGGCCTGTAAATATTGGGATTTAAAACTTGATTTGGTTCGGTATAGACGACGATTAATCTTTCGATTTGAAATCACTGCTTGTACTCGTACTTACATAGTTCATGGCTTAGAAACAAGGAACTTGAGTGGATGATGTTACTGTTTTGAGAACAAGGAACTTGACCTATTGAAGAAATTTCACTACTTGAGTATTTTCAATTTGCCTGAGCAGGATGATACCATCCATTATTAATGCTTGAAGTGATTCTTTCGAGAGGAGGTGCTTGTTTTGAATTTTGATGAACGAGCTAGATGTCTAGAAATAATACTAAATGATTAGTTTGTTTAACGCGGAGATTTTTACATGATGTGTTATGACCGGCCACGAAGTAAGGTAGAAACAAACCAACAAGCGAAAATCAAGGATACAAGATTTACGTGGTTTCTCCCAAACACGAAGCTCTAGAGGTACGTCCATGGGTGAAGAGCAAGAGAGGATTCACTATAAATGGGGAGAAATGCATAGAGCCGGCTATACCCGTAACTCTCAGTTGAAGCACCCAACAGATATCTAGGGACAAATCTCTGAGGAGCTACCTACAGGGCATCAAACATCTCAAGAACACGAAAGAGACACACAAAAACCCTAATATCCAATCTCATGAATTTAAAGACTATCAATGGAACAACCAAGAAACCCTAACATACTATGGGGAACCCCATGGGGGCTCCCTTAAAGAGATTCACTCAAGAAGCTCAAAGTCATTCACTCAAGAAGCTCAAAGCCCTAGGAGGCCACAATTTATAAGAAAACACAAAAATTAGGTTAAAACCCTAAAAAATGTGCAGCCACACGTAATCCGTACTAAGTCGTCAAAACCTCCCGGACGGGATTTCCAGAAATCCACCCGAAGACCAAGTCTGCCAAACCCGCCAAACCTGTCCGACTAGCCCTGAATCCCACCCGGGAGGTTTTTCCAGAAGCAAAACCTTCGGTAAAAAATGCAAATTGCTCGCAACGAACTTCTGTGCATTCTTCGAACGTAAAAAATTCAAAGCATAATTCCAACATGATGTTTAAATGATGATGAAAATTTATCTGAGTAAATCTAATTCCTCTTGAAAAGATGGGTGGCACGCTGCGGTTTAAACTACTACTTGTGTTGCTTTCTGCCCTCTAAACTAATGAAAACTGCTTTGTTTACATTTTTCCATCTTCTTAATGTTTCTTTTGATCTCACCTGCTCTTTGTCCTGTTGTTTTCAGGGATTTGTTAATGGAACTGGATTTCTCTGTCAATAATTCAATACTACTCCACCATTCAGTTTAGCTGTAAGCATCACATGCTCGCTTTTGTTGATAACCTCTTATACCTACATTATCATGCTAATTTGATAAAGTTATTGACATAGTAATCCTCTATGGTATTTTTATTGTTTTATATCCAGATGTCCGTACTAGCTTGCTTGCTTGCACCTCGATTAATTTCGGAACCCTGAAGTTAATGACAAGGTAAACTTTCAGTGGTCCCAAGGTTTGAAATGTTTGTCTTTCATGGGAATGAGACATGTGATCTCATAGAGAAGTACTTATTGCTTTCTTATAACCATTTGGCCAAATACCTTGGGGTTTTGTAATCCTCTATGTTACGATCTTAATGTCCCATCTCGACCAAGTATGGGCTTGGTCTTGTGTGTGTATATATAATCTCTTGAGCACATCTCCTTGTAAGCCGGTTTTCAAGATTGAGTTCTATCCCTGAATTTGGAGACATTTTTTGGTGCCGGGTGAATACCATGTGGCAGTATGCAGCGCACATCCCGGGCATCCAAAAATGTGTTGAACAATCTGGATTTTAGACGGCCGGAATGCATGCTCGAACATTGCCACGTAATATCCACTCGACACCCAAATTTTTTTCCTGAATTTGTATAATTTGGTGCGAGAGCTAGCCACCATGGGGACTTGTGGGCTATTGTTATTTATAAACAGAAGTCAAACTGGAACATGCACATGTACGATTCAATTGCTGTCTCTGAATAGTGGTTCTCCCTGTACATAAACTTAAAATACTTATATAATCAAGACTATGTGTAATTATCTTCTTTTAAAATTCCAATGGAATCTTACTTACAGGCAGTAGCATTATCTGGTAATTGAATTGCCCATGAGTAGCACACCAAGAAGTAGGGATGTGATGTTGGGCCTTTCCTTGTGTACGTCTGCATTTCCATTTTTTAATCCCTGTTCATCTGAAAATACAGAGACTTTGAAAGTACAAGATTGCCCTTTGGTATGTGTGAAAGGATAGAGAGGAAGTAAATGATTTGCATTCTTGCAAAATTGAAATTTTGTACATTATTGATGTTTTGGATTTTGAATGAAAGAAGCAAAAGTTATGAGTGCATAAACTGAATTGGGTCTTTAGCATACCCTCTCTATGCCTTTTACCTTTGATTTTGGAGACATGGTTCGATGGTATAAGGTCGCTTATTTTTGGGAGGTATATGAATGCCACATTTTAGTGGCAAAACTTTCAAGAACGACATCAACAATATTAACTTTATAAATATATTGTCAAAGGTTACGTTGGTTTTCAGCCCTCCCGTCCATATTCTAACAGTTGGAGGTTACATGGGTGTTATAGTATATTGTGTTTGTGTATTCTTGTAGTCCTCCAGTCCGTATTCTAACAATTGGGGGTTACATGCGTGTTATATATCGTGTTCGTGTATTCTTGTAGTGACGTGAATGAAAGAACAAAAAGGGTGTTTGCATTGGTGCAAGGAGAGTTGAAAATCATTTTCTCTAAAAGAATCGGTTGGTTATTTGTTGCTTTTCTGGTGGACTTTGCAATGCACACTAGCGTACAAGTCCTCTTTGATGTGGGTTACCCTACAAGAGATCCGACTAAGACACTTTACTAAACTTGAATGAAAGTTCACACTGTATTATTATGTCCTAATCTGATACAGTTGGATCCATCTTTAAAACTACTGAGACTTTGTGGGAATGTATTTATTTTAGAAAAATCTAGGTAGTTGTTGCATATGTAGTACAAATATGTCAAACCCCTCAAATATTATAGGTTTGTTTTCTTGTCACGGACATACTGGCCTCCACAAGGGTATATTTGTCTTTTACTTTATGACTGGAGGACCCGAAATTATATTCACACCCTCCTCTCTTCAATTTATCTGGACCGTTGATCTTGGATCGGACAGCCGAGAGAGCTCACTACACGCATGTAGTGAGCTCTCTCACTACAGGCCCCCCAAATCCCCTCTCTTCTCAGTACCAACACCGAATCAATTTTTCCTCTTATTAATCCCTTGACTATCCTTTATTTCTAGGTATCCATCCTTGTTCCTTCGCAAACCTATCAAATGTAGGACTGAACAATTCGTACTTGTTAACAAACATATCGACGAAACGATTCTTCCATCAGATCGAATGAGAGGACTTCTAAATCTTCGCTACCACACACATATCATGAGGTGGATGTGGCAGTGGTTGGGGTGGTGAAGGTGGTGGCGATAGTGATTGAGAAGGGAAGGATTACGGAGGGGGAAAATATGCAAAGGAAATTTTCAATGACCGTATATCGAAAAAAAAGAAGAAAAGTTGAACTGATTTTTTTATGATCCTGATTGAGATCGAAATGAAAGTGACAAATCATGTTAATGAAAATTTTCCAATGAATTTTGTCCATTTTTTTCAAAGCTTGTAAATTAAATTTGATTCTCTAGCAGCTCCTTACCATGTTGCTTGCACAAGTGAGCTAGTATGATTTTCAATTTGATTAGACAGTGGTGGTTACAAAACTTGCCCTGGTATTTTTTGAGGATAATCCAGCTCATTTTCTTGGCCATTTATTCCGGGGTTTTGGTTTATGCAAATTGGACAATGTTTATAAAACCTTGCAAGAATGCCTTTGGACAAAGTATCCAAAAGGTCTAATAGAAGAGAATTTTAAGGTGTACCCTTCCTTCCCTTTGATGAGCACCACAAAATTTTGTATCTTGTCACTAAAACTTTCCCTCCGATTTCGTGGCGGATATTTTTGTAGGGGCACTAAAAAGTAAGTGATGTTAACGATGTTATGGCATTACAAAATTGTTATTCTTCTTGTAGTGAAAAATGTTAAGCGGTTTCGGGATATTACTTTTGTTACGTGATTTGTAATTTCCGTTATTATGGTTAATTTTACACATACCTAAACGCTTTTTTCGGTATGAACAACAGTTATGAAATTGGCTCACGCAAATTTTCCAATAATTAACTTTGCTATTGATGATCTAAACTTGATTTGCTGTCACACCCACAATATCAAAATGAATTCACATATTCAGTCTATTCACAAATTTTGATTTATGGGCATTGCTGCGAAAAAGCTTTCCTTTGTAGCCTTGAACATGGTCAATTGGCTCCATTCTTGCTGTCTCTAACTTCTTTATGCCTTAGCCCCAAGGTTAGTTTGTTTGGTTGGTGGGTTTACTCCTCACACAATTGACCAGAGTTCCATTCTTTAAGGTCAGGCCGCAAGAAAGTAATTTTTTGTGAATCCCTTAGTCCCAGCGCAGATGGACTGCCTTTGACCGGGCTGGGAAGAGGATCGTAAGCTAGCCCTAATATCCTGACAATCAAAACAAGGGGGACCAAAAAAACCCCTCTTTATGCCTTTCTTTTTCAGAGAAACTGCAATTGTTTTGCCATTTGCACCAGCAAGGCAAAATGCTTCACTAGATAAACCCAAGTGCAAAATCCAATAGACCCTTCCCAGGAGAAAATTCACCGAAATTGTGAATTACGTATATTAGAATGGGAATATTTGAATAATCAATATTTACAAGTCCCAAGGTTCCAAAGCAATGTTTCTTTTTTCTTTTCTTTTTTTGTTAATTACATATTTACTGGGTGATGTGGTTGTTTGTATAGTACATAACTCATAAATGTAACCATTAATTGTTGCTTGTTAAAATGTGAATAAAAATATGAAACTGATGATGGTTCCATGTGACGCTGACGGTCTCATATTACGTTTCAAGACGTTGATATATTACTGACAATTTTTTTATCTGTAAATCATTCGTTTGCAAGAAAAAATGTTGATTGGACACCGACAAAGATTTGCATAGGAGTAATATTTAAAATATAAAAAATATCGGCAAAATTGTTTGTTCCAATGAATACCTTGTTCAATTGATGTGATCTTTAAAGAGAAGAGATGATGTACATACCATATTGATAAAATGTACTCCTACTTAGCTTGTCAATAAAATTATAATAGCTAGTAATATTATTCGGAGGAGTCTTTTCTCCAATTTATTAGCAAAATAGCAAGAGACTATGGGAGGGCAATTTCTAACCTCATTTCAAGTACGTTTATGAGATTGGACTTATTCGTACTGTCAAGCTCGTTCAGTGAAACAACTACGTAAAAAATATGATTAACCAAATGTCGATGAATATTTGATCAAAGTCCCATTTATCACGAGACAAATACAAATGAATTGGGCTCACTAATTGAAGTGTATAAATAGAATCGAGACCCTACTACTTTAACAAAAACAAATGTGCTCCGCATAAGTAATTATCGGTATCTAATCAAAATAACTTTTTACCTGATTTTTTTTACTCGTTGAGCTCCTAACATGACACCATCGAAGTGAACTCGAAATGAGGTCTACTTTACCCGTATGGTCCTCTGCTAAGCTTTAGCAAGACAAATCCTCTCTATTTTATTTCATGTCACAATCGAAATCACATAGCTAGTAAGAATTGTCACAGTTGTGGCAATCATAGGTGAATTGAGCAAGCTCAATGAAAGAACAATGATTCACTGCAGCAGAGGCACTTTACTAGTTTACTACTACCCATGAAGAACAAAGACCCTCTCCCGGTGAGGATATTCGGACTAGCTTATTTTCATTTTGAGCAATTCTCTTTTCGGTATTGTTAAAGGTAGGTAATTTACGTCGAGAATAAGAAATTCAAAAGAAATTACAATCTCTATTACATTACACAAAGGTTTTTTCAAAATGTCCTACATGGCATTTCCATGTTTCGAAGATCTCTTATTTCTCTCCTAACAATATCTATAATAAGGCCCAAATCATCAGTTTTCATATGGAAATTTCAAATGTCAAAAAATAATTCTCTCTCTCTCTCACACACACACACACACACAATTACAAAAAGAAGAAGAAAAAGAAAGCGGATAGAAAAAATCCTCTCTCTCTCACATACATCCAACCCTCATAGGGAAATTTCAAATTCAGAACACTTCTCTCTCTCTCTCTCTCTTGAATTATAAAAAATGTACAGTATCTCAGTAGCTCTCTCTCGCACACAATTTACTTTTCAAATGATTTGGATTACTGGTTTGAAAATCATAAAAAAAGAGGAAAGATTCTTTTAGTGATCCTTCAAAATTATATAATTTTTGTTTTGTATGAACCGCTGAGTTTTATTACTCATTCCTTTTTGCAAAGTTTGTCACATATTCTATTTTGGGATGTCTCAGAAAGTTTGTGCATTTTCAAAAAATTCCAAAATACGTTGGATATAAGTGTTGATCAAATCCATTCATTCCTTGGTTTAATTGATTTTTGAATGGTAATTGATTTTCGTTCAAACTTTTTTGCCCTTTTATAATGCAGAAAGCGTGAATTGACTAATTAATTGATTTTTCTTTTTTTCTTTTTAGTTTCACTTAACAATCATGATAGGGGTGGTTGCATAGCATTAGCCGGAATACTCGAAGATGAGATTAGTGCATTTAGTATGGTTAAAGATTGCGAACTTCGTCAAGTGCCTTCAGGCACGAGCAAGACACTAGTATTGTTATATGATTCAAAGAATCGAACCTTAGTCAATTATGTGAAAAACAAATCTATTAACCAACTAGACTAGGGTGAGTTTCTCCTTTTTTGATAAAAGTACTAAAACTCCTAAGGGTGAGTTTTCCAATGGATTTGATCAAAATTTGATAAAATCAAGCCCTTGATTTTATCCATTGGTGAAAAGAGTTGATAAAATCTGTAGATTTTTGCATTTTCCATTGGAGAACTCACCCCAAGAGTTCTAAGAGCATCTTCATCAGCCTAACCTTCTCCATAATCATTTTGGCAAGAAAAAATGCACTTGGCTAGCATCAAACAATTGTAGTACCCAGCAATGTAGCCATTTGAAAAAAAGAAAGAAAAAAAAAACGACGTTAGCTTCCTCTGCCTCGCACGGGCGCGTTCAACACACACGCCGCGAGTAGATCTGACTCGCCAACACGCGCGTCCGTTGACCAACGCGTGCGGGTTCGGCAGACTTCTCTACCGACGAATTTTACCCCATTGAAATCGCCTCGACGATACCTACAACCCTCTGGTATCAAATCGATTTTAGAACAAATATTCCGGTGTAGCCATTTTTTTGGGTGCCGAGCGAGTATAGTACACGTGATGCCTGAGCATGCATCTCGGTCATCCAAAAATATTTTGGATAGCTCAAATTTCTCTATCACTCTGTTCTCTTTCTTTCTCTAAAATTCAACCTATCCAAAAGGACCAAAACATTTTTCAATGACTGAGATACGTGCTGGTATACCCAGCCGGCACCCGAAAATTTCTCGTACACACATGACAAATTACGTGAGTCTCTTAATTCGTGGGAGTGTCGTCCCCTCCTTTTAATAACTGCCACATGATTCCTGTGCATTTTGCCCCTCCCCTCCTTTCTCGAATAAAGCAAAATCACTTTTCTGACTTCTCTCTGCAACAGTGTTTTGTCCCATATTGCACATAGAAGGGGAAAAAAAAAAAAAAAACAAACAAACAAGGGAGTAGAGAGAGAAACAAACCAGATAGTATATCCTATACTCCTACCCACTAAAAACGAGCAATTTCAAAATTGAAAGAACAAAAATTGCCCCTCTCTCTCTCTAGAATTGTTGTGTTGTGCCATTTTTATCCAAAGAGAAGAACATGAATCTTCTTGTTTTGGTAATACCCATTTGGGTTTTCAGTAGCTCCAACTGGGTTTCAACTTATGCCAGCAGGCCAGACTCTCCTCTCCCCTCCGTTTCTGAACCACTCCTTCCAACTGAGAAACAACCCCCTCCTCGTATTCCTTCAGAAATGGCAGCTAACTCTCCAGGTAATTAAAAAAAAATCCAACTTTGCCATCATTATTTCTGTTCTTGTTTGTGGCTTTTTATCAGTTTTGTTCATTGTTTCTTCTCTCTTTGGGTCAAGAGCATTTCCTCCATTTGCATCTGGTAAAGACATTATTCTGGCTTTAACTGTTTTGGTTTATTTCTGTTTTAGATATTCCCAATTTTTTTGCCACAACTTTGTTTGGCGAACAGTTTTTGAGACTATTTTCGAGGTTTTTTTTTTTTTCTTTCTGTTAAGAGAACAACCCATTTTGAGAAAAGCCATTGAAATGGTGTTTTGACTTCTCAAAAATTACTTCCTCAAAACAGAAAATAATGTGCTTCTGGAAAATAGCAACAACAGGGTAAATTAAGGTATTCGATTGGATTGGGGTGGAGCTTTTCTTGTTTTGATTCATAAGAAGAGTCTGAGACCGAGGATTTGCTACCAAAAATTGACTTGATAGGCTGAAGCTCAGTGTTTGTGAATCTTTTTGAAAACAGGAGTGGCAGAGGTTAAAATAGTGCACCACCAGGATTTGAACAAGAGAATCCTTATAGCACTCATTGTTGCTTCAACCCTGCTTGGTGGGATTTTGCTGTCTCTATTTTGTTTCTGTATCTACAGAAAGAAAAACTTGAAGAAATCCAATGCCAAAAGCCAAAACAGAAATGGTACCTTCTTTATTCTAGTATCAAAGTATCCTTCACTTTGCCTTGTTTTTTTTTCTTTTCTTGTAAAATAAAGTTTCATTCACTTTCCTCGTGTTGTTATTTTCCTCATCTTTTCAAAATCCACATTTGTAGATGCTGCAAAAGGACTTCCACTTGGTCCACTTTTGGGTAGATTCAACTCGTTGAGAATGGCTGGCAAAAAGGGGTCTGTTGCTTTCATTGAGTATGAGTTGTTAGTAGCTGCAGCAAACAATTTTCAGGAAAACAATGTTTTGGGTGAGGGTGGATTCGGGCGTGTGTACAAAGCTCGGTTCAGTGATAATGTGCTTGCTGCCGTAAAAAAACTCCATGGTGGAAACCAGGATGCTGGACGAGAATTTGAGGTCGGATACTAAATTGGAGTCCTTATATTTAGTATCTTTTTGCTGTCTTGTTGCTTTGGTTTTTTGGATTGCCATTTGATTTTATGGTTCAAAATGCAGAATGAGGTGGATTGGTTGAGCAAAATACATCATCAGAATGTAGTTTTGTTACTGGGATATTGCGTTCATGGGGATACAAGGTTTCTGGTTTATGAGATGATGCATAATGGTTCTTTGGAGTCCCAGTTGCACGGTAAAATAGTATTTCATTCTCCACATAGTGCACTTTATAATCATTATATGGTATCCTATATTCACTTTTTGTTTTTGCTTTTAACTTTAACTTTTACTATAATTTTACTTTTGACTGATACTTTAGGAACATCTCATGGATCGGCTTTAACTTGGCATCTCCGGATGAAAATTGCTCTCGATGTTGCTAGGTATATCATTCTACCAATTTCTTATTACTGGTAGTACTGCATTTTTCACTCTCTTACGTTGAGCATTGAAATCTCCCTAATTGATTGACCAGAGGATTAGAATTTCTTCATGAGCGCTGTAACCCTCCCGTAATCCATAGAGATCTGAAGTCATCAAATATTCTTCTGGATTCCAATTTCAATGCTAAGGTTTTATTCACTTCCATGCCTAATTTCTCCTTGAAGTTCAGTTCAACAAGTATTTGTAGCTAACTAGTTTTGCCTTGATTCAGCTATCTGATTTCGGCCTTGCCGTAACTGGTGGAAACCAAAGCAAGGACAACATAAAGCTTTCAGGAACTTTGGGATATGTGGCCCCTGAGTACCTTTTGGATGGTATGCAACAGTTCCAAAATCACTTTTAAGTAACACTAGATGACAGCTATTGCTTGAACTGTTTTTTTTTTTTTTTTTGATAAACGGATGTCTGGGCCAGCTTACGCGCACTTCGACTAATTCTAGGGCCCTGGAGGTAACGACTGGGCATAACCCCCAATGGCACCAAGAGTTTGCTGGCAAGGGAAATCGAACCTAAAGTTTGCTTGAACTGTTAACTTGTTATCCTTCTCTTTTAGGATCTTTCTTTAGATATACTTATGTGAACTTGTGTACATTCAAGGGATGTTCCCATGTAATGATGCAATTTCTTGGAATTTTCGCTTTAGCCGGAGTTTGAACTGAAATTTCAATATTTTGCAAGGGCAGACACATTACCGGATACAGATAAATAGATAATATCAGGGCCTTACTCTGAATGTTTTGTATTATAGGAATATAAGGTTCACAAAACCTGATCTAATTACTGGAAAACAGTCACCGTAGATATTTTCTTTCATATTATCACCCAAAAACTGTATTCGAGTACTTGCCTTTTGGTGGTAACTTGCAAACATGTAAATGCTGTGTTGTCCACCAATGTCAATAGTTTAGTAAAACTTTATGTAATCTTCACCATTCAAATTTTCAGGTAAGCTCACGGATAAAAGTGATGTCTATGCTTTCGGTGTCATCCTTCTGGAGCTTTTGATGGGAAGAAAGCCCGTGGAGAAAACCACCTCCTCTCATTGCTATTCTCTTGTTACATGGGTAAACATCATATCAAACCATTTTTGTGTTTGGCATAAATTCCTTTGGTTTTCTGGGAAAAATCAAGTTATTGGAATCTTATGGTTCTAACTTCTAACTATGATTTTAACAAGCAGGCAATGCCTCAGCTCACCGACAGGTCAAAGCTTCCGACCATTGTAGATCCAGTGATCAGAAATTCAATGGACTTGAAACACTTATTTCAAGTACGTTCAATAAACTTTGTTAAATCACTTGTAATGCCTTCGATCTTTGAATGCAATTTTCGATATGTTCACACTCAAAAAATCCGTCTCAGACCTCTTGGTTATTTTTTTCTAGTCAATACCTTGTGAACTGAATTTCATAACTTGGAAAACAGGTTGCTGCTGTCGCAGTGCTATGCGTACAACAAGAACCAAGTTACCGACCGCTGATAACCGATGTTCTGCACTCCTTAATTCCTCTTGTACCTATTGATCTTGGGGGATCACTAAGAGGATGATTGTAGTATACTAGTATTTTGTAATCCTTTTCTTTCTTATGTTCCTTGGTGATTTTTGCATCGCTCCAATGATCCTTTTCTATGTAATTAGTTGCAGGAAATTCACTGCCTTCTCCTCTTTATTTTCAAATTTTTTTTTTACTTCTTTTTGGGATTTATTTTTCATTTACAGATCAAAGCAATCGAAATGTGATTTTTCTACGGCACTCAGAAGTCAGAACTATATTCTGTAGTAGGCTTTTCTGCTAGATCTATACTTTAATTCTTCTTACCCTTTTTTTTTTTTTTCCTTCTTCTGTATTTTATGGTTTGATGGTGAGGCTGTCCGGGACAGTTTATGCGATCTAGTCGGACACGGGGTGGGTGTTGTCCCTTCGAGGAGGACATGGATGCTAGCCGATCACGGTCGTCCGTGGTCGGCTCAAAGAACATCTTGTCCAAACAAGCCCGATGCCGAACAGATCTGAGTCGTCCATGGCCGATCACGGACGGCCGATATGGTCATAGGCAAGCCATCTACACTGCGACTAAGGGATTCGGAAGAAATTTTTTTATTCTTGTTACACGTTCCAGCCACATGCGTACTCCAATAGATCAACCAACTGCTTATATTAATTGTTCATGTCCCAACATTCTAGCTAACAACTTTCCTATCTCATGGGCTGTCTACTCTCTCTCTCTCTCTCTCTCTCTCTCTCTCTCCAAACACATGTATATGTATATACGTATCCTATTTGTTGCATTAAGAAACAGGAATCTCCACATTGTCAATATTGCCAAGATCTTAGAGCCCTCATCTGGCCATGTAACTTTTTTGTTTTTGAAGGGAAGATAGCAAAATTTCCATTAAACAGTCAAGCAATCCTTACAAAGAACAGAAGATAAGCCGGGCGGAATACAACCCGTATTGTTCAAGAAAGTCCTACGATAACAATTTGTAGCTAACCAATGAGATCTGGCCATGTAACAGAAGACACAAGCATATGGAAGTTTCTCTGTAATAAATGGGCTGAAATTATTGCTCTGCAATACATGTACCATTTTATTTTTATTTTTTTACCACAACACGTGAACCAGTTTAAGATAACCATTTAATACATGTACCATATTATTATTATTATTATTTGCGTTTCTTTAAAATGAGATGCATTGGTGCAACATGGTTTGAACATGTATATATGCGCGGCAGCGCGTGAAGGTTAAGTAACAGTTTTTCATTCAATATTGACTTGCAGAAAGACTAATGTTTAAATTGTATTACTTACTTTTGAATTGGTCTTTTCATATTATAGTTCGAGAAATTTCATCATTTTGCTAAATGGATGATAGGCAATATTAATAGACGTAAGACCCTGATTGGCTATAGGATGAGCAGGGGTATAAAATTATACCCCTTGGTTTTATCCCTGTCCCACCTCCTCATGCATGGTTTGACAAATTTTTGGGAGGGGTATAAATTTATACCCTCCCAGATTAATACCCCTTAATACCCCTGGAGGGGTGCTAATTACTCGAATACCCCTAGTTAAATTACTCGAATACCCTCCCTTATCCCCTCCCCATACCCCTACCACGTTTAATGTTTTTTTAAAAGCAACCGAATTGCTTTTTAAATATTTTACGAACTCTTGCGATTTCCTTCGGATAAAAAAATGAAGTACTTTTGCGCATAATTTTTAAATTTTTTTGCACCAAATTAAACTACTAATTGAGATCTTTAATTCGATACAAAAAAAATTGAAAATTTTTATACTTTAGAATTTGACATTGTTACCTTGCTTTGCAATATCCTTCGGATAAAAAAATAAAGTATTTTCACATTAATTTTTTTACTTTTTTTGCATCAAATTAAACTACAAATTGAGATATTTAATTTGATACAAAAAAATTTAAAATTTTTTATACTTTAGAATTTGACATTGTTGGGGAATAACATAAAAATTACTAATTTGTTAATTATTAATTATTAAAAACGTACAATTAGAAAGAAAAAAAAAGCAAAAAATTAAACTTCGAAATATTATTGAAATGAATAATAAAAAATAATAACTAAATATTTTAATTTTAGATATAACTAATAAAAGGAATTATTTATTGAAAAGTATAATTAATTTAATTAGTATTGTTTTTATGTATTTATTTTATCATAAAAATCTAATATGACTGTACAAGGGCAAATAAGTCATTTGTCAAGTTTTAACATTATCTACCCAACTTTATCCCCCCTTTATCACAAATTCATCCAAACCACATACTATTTAATTCCCCTTCCTAAATGTCACATCAATGTGGGTCCACCCTTACTAAATAATACTCCCTCCGTCCCAATTTCTTGGCCCCTTTTGGGAAAATGGGTTTTTAAGGGGTGTAAAAACTTTGTATTGACTTTTCTATTTTGCCCCTAAATCCAGTCAATATTACTGTGCCCAAATTTGTGAGGCTAATTTATTATATGAAAGTCAAAACATATTCAATATGGATCTTGTTTGATAGATATCAATTAGTTTTATTATACAAAATTTTCAAAATCATAAAACCGTTATAAAATAAAAGATAATAGACTAGCCAATTAAGATGGAAAAAGTACTTTTTAAGGGTAAAACTGGAAAGTGACCCAATTTTGATGGATGTTTTTAGAAGTGGGACAAATATTTTGGGACATCCCAAAATGGAAAGAAGGACCAAGAAATTGGGACGGAGGGAGTACCTATTACTATCTTATCCCCCTTATTATTTAATCCCACCAAAATGAATCCCGCATCCAATCGGGGCCTAAGTGTACAAAATGCGTAGAAGTTCCCGTCTCCAAACTTGGTAAAAGGAAAGCTCTATTTACACACGCACGTAACTCACACGCGCGCGCGCGCACACACACACACATATATATTTGATTACAATCATTTCATATCACCAACCGGCCCCTAAGGCAAAATTTTCATCACAAAATACATGAATGAACAAAAACTACCAAAATCTAAAGCAACTACAAAGAGCACACATGCTCACAAGCTCAAGACACATACTGCAAAAGCAAACCACATGCACATACTTATACCTAAACATGTTCGTGCACGATGCATGTTTAAGTAGCAAAACTGGTCCTTAAAACTCGGAAAATGATTGTGACACACACACTCAACCACACAGGATCCACCGGAGTGGATCCCACCGCATGTGAGTGTGTGTGTGGTTGTGTGTGGTTGAGTGTGTGTGTATGTATCACTAGTCTTAAAACTCAGGACGACCCTCAACAAAAGCGATAAGTGTCTTTTTTCTTTTATCGGCAAAGCAATAAGTGTCTATAAGGGAAGACCCACAGCAATTTGCAGAGTTCTATTAACATTTGCTTTCAAAAAAACCAAGAATGGGACGTAAAAGAGGCTAAAAAAAACAATAGCAATAAAAGTTAACAAACATGTGTTGTAATAACATGTCATATAGACTACTCTTCTTAGCCGACCCCAATTAATTGGGACATAATTAAGGCTCGGTTTGGTTTGGTTAAAATGAACGAATCTAGTCCTAAGTCCTATGGCCAGCCTTTCCAGCCAAGGATTGCCAATAACCCAATCTCATCTGGTTGGATTATTCCTCCTACCCTTTCATCATTATCCTCTGCAAAATCCAAAAATAAAAACACAGCTTACTAATTTCTCTCTCTCTCTCTCTCTCTCTCTCTCTCTCTCCTTTTTTCTCTCTTAAACTGTGTAGTGCTGTTGGATGGTTTCAATGTCAAGACCCTTGAGCTTCACCACAGATTCTACATGTCCTTTGAGGGTGTGGAGCTCCCTTAGCCTGAAAAATAAAAGAAAAAAATATTGTATACATAATAACAAACAAGAAATCCACCAATTAAACCACAGGACTATAATTAAAGTTTACTCAAATAGAGAAAAATAACCGGTTGGCTTTTGTTTTTGCGTTTTTATTCTCTGAATGAATATTACAGCAAAGTTATTTTCAAAAGACGTATCAAAAACGTATCGGTCAGACACATCCGTCTCTCTTTGGTTAAAAGGTTTGCGTTTTCATTTTCTGGAAACATAGAAAACTTATTCCGCGTAAAGCTGTTTTCAGGAAAACAACCCATGTTGTCATAATTTTCACTCCTGTTAATTTTCTCACAAAGATAAGACAATGAGTATGCTTGAATTTTTTTTTTTTCTCCAAATGAAAAAGAAGGAATTATGAAAACCAACAAACCGAATGGACTCGACTCTTCAAACCATACAATTACCTGGCAACTTCAGCTCGTCTCTTGGCCTGTTCAGCAATTTCAGACAACTCCCCGTTCTTATCATAGAAGATCTCCGCGGCGTTTGGAGCCTGGAGGCCATGCAATGTACGTTGTGCCAAAGCCCATTGGGCCTCCCTCTCTCCCCGTCCATATTCCGTTTTGGTTGTGAAAGCAGTCTGGATAATTCAAGCATAATTAAAGAGATCCGCGGAAACAAAAAATTGTAAAATTTGCAATGAAAAATGTTTCTATAGCTTTTCGTAAAGATCCTTCTAGCAAACTTTTCATACCTTATTTTGCAGAAGAGTATTCCAGGCCTTGCCACTTAACGCATATCGAATGAAGAACTTGAAAATATCCAGAGGTATGTAGAAAATTATACTGTAGAGCCAAATGACACCAGCCCATCCCCAACCAATGCCACGGATATTAGCAAAGCTCCAATTGGCATATACGGCAATCAACGTAGCCACCTAAATTAATCAAGCAAAATTGATTTAACTCTTTTCAGCAAACTTTAAATTCCAGCAGAAGGGGTAAAGATATCAATATTTGACATAAGGGCCCATTTAGTTCACTTTCTTATTGCTTAGAAGTGAGAAATAAGCACATAAGCTTGTTTGGCAGCTGCCTCGAGAGTAAGAAATTAAGAAATAATTGGTAGTGAAAATGTTTTGCTTATTCTTGGTTTTGCGCATGGCTTGTTCTTATGAAATAAGCAATCTGAACCAAACAACGGTTGGATATAAGAAACTCACCAGCTGAGCGAGTATGAAAGCGGAAACAAGCAGAAGACCAGGGCGTTCAAAGTAGGACCAGCTGCGGGACCTCGTTACAAAGATAAGTGCCTGACTAACAATGCTTACTTGAAGGTAAAGAGCAGCAGTAAGCTCACCGGGGCTATGCATAATCGATCTTACATGAAACGTGTCCTGCCCAAGTAAGCGCAGTAAGTACAAATACAATTTAAACTAAAATGACATATTGAGCAATGAAAGTTAAAGAAACTGGGAAGAAAAGATAGCATGTGTAAGTTTGAATGACTGGTCTTGAAGGGGAATGAGAATGTGAGTACAGATCCTCTTGATTCCTACATTTGGAAGGGATTAGAATAGAAAAGTGATTCTAGATTACTTATTCACTGAACTATTCCAACTATTTGAATAGGATTACATCAGGATGAATGCTGGGCATTCGATACCTAGTAATCAGATTGCCATTCCACTCAAGACTGCATGCATCCAAACATAGAAAAAATTCAAACGCATAATGTGATATAGTTTTCTTACCGAAAAGAAATTAGACTCGCGAATGGCCCAGAAGAAAATAACTGTCATGACAGCTAGATAAGTGCCTAGAACAATGCCTGTGGCGAAAATCTCCCTAAGCTTCCACGAATCGGGCATTGGAGATGGCTTCACCTTGTCTTTTGAAATGGTCATGATGGTTCCATCATTGAGAATGGCAATGATAAGAACCATGAAAGGTGAGAAGTCAAATTTCCAAATGAGAGCAATGAGCATGAAACCAAGCACTATACGGATGGTGATGGAAACGGCGTAAATGGTGTAATTTTTCATCCTCTGAAAAATAGCTCTGCTTGTCAAGACAGCGCTCACAATCACACTTAGTCCGGGCTCTGTTAGAACTATATCAGATGCACTCCGGGCTGCATCAGTTGCATCAGCCACAGCAATGCCAATGTCTGCCTTCTTTAAAGCTGGAGCATCATTCACACCATCTCCTGTCATCCCACAAATGTGTTTTCTCTCCTGTAATTTCTTCACTATCTCATACTTGTGTTCTGCATTGGTCCCCAGAAACTACTGTTAATTTTCGTTTTCTTTTCATTTTGGATGTTAGCAAAAATATTGCAAAAAAATCAAAGCAGTCTAACTAAACCAGAAGCATTAAGTTTTTCTTCTTGCTACTTCAGGATTTGAAAACGGTAATTTCCGGCACATTTTTTCTACGTCAAAGTCAGGTTAGTGAAGTTTTTCTTTAGATCAATACTCCCTACTCATTTACCCCACCTCAATAAGTAGTCTATCAAAATGCTTAACCATAACTTATGCTTGTGCCAACAACTCCTGATACAACCACACAATATAAGAGGAAGGGAGTACAAGTGGGATTCGGAAACTTATCCCCGTGTGGATATCTAAATCTTCACACCCTCCGTCCCTTTTTTTGCTTCATTATTTTGTTTGTAGATGTTTCATAATGCAAGTTACTTTAAAAAAAGTCTAGCTCAAAAATTTGATAGGATACCCCTTTTGCCCCTCTATTTTGAATTGGAGTAACCCACTCCAAGGAATTAAATTAGCAATTGAAGGGCACTTTTGAAAAGTTGAAGTTTCTAAAGTGCGTTATGTATCCTTACAACATTGGATTTCCCAAAATGGACCCACAAAACGGATCAGATGGAGCAACTTCAATTTCCTATAAAAAGAAAAAAGGAAAGGAAAGATAGGGGGGTCCTAACCACTTACCAGGGAAGACACCAGCAAAGCCATCGGCCTTCTCAATCAGCTCTTCAATAGGGAGATTAGTTGTGGTCTCATCCCTGGTCTGGCCAAGGAGGGTGGAAGAGGGATACATGTTGGTCCCCATTCCTAGTCTGCGACCAGTCTCCTTTGCGATAGCTAGTTGATCACCGGTGATCATCTTAACGTTGACGCCAAGGTCGAGGGCACGTTTAATGGTCACTGCACTGTCATGCCTTGGAGGATCGAAAAGAGGCAAGATACCCACAAACACCCATGGCCCTCCAGCACTGTCCTTGCTCTTCTCTGGTACAGTCTGAAAACAGCACAAAATACCAAAGTTAAATGATTTTGGTCACACACAACGGAGACCAGCAGATGCAACAGTAAAGAGAAATTGGTAATATTACTGGTCACAGAAATGCTAGGGGAGGGAAGGCATTTATTTAGCATGGAATGCTGTGGCAAGGAAAGCAACTAAATTTTATTGAGCTTAAGTGATTATCTACCCCTTGACAGAGTAGAGCAGAATGGAGAAAATAGATTCATAGAGCAAAACCCCAGTTGATTGGAATTTTGAACACAGGACTTAGTTTGATATCCTTCATCACTTCATCAATGACGCCATATACACTTAAAAAGTGACACAAACTGACCTGTTGAGCAACTGCAAGGGAGCGAAGACCACGATCAGCGAACTTATCAATGATGTCAAGAGCTTTCCTCTTGACATCGGGCTTAACTTGACATAGCTCAATAATCTGGTACAGATAAACAGTCCATAAGTAAACTGAAACTAGTTTAAGGAGTAGTCATAAGTATATATATTCTGCTTAAGGACACGGTACCTGTTCAGGTGCACCTTTGCTAACTCGGTGCCAATTTCCATCGGAGTCAATGTATGTTATGGCTGTGCGCTTGTCCACTGGGTTAAACGGCAGGAAATGCACCTCAGTGATTCCTGCTCTTGCCTGAAGTGAACAAGAAGTAGTACTAAATGAGCATGTTTAATTACTATATATACCAGTCATTAAGTCGGCATAATCAAGGATAACTGCACTAGTTGAGTTATTTTGTTATCAGAACTACTTTGAAATAATGTGAACATGACTTTGAATGCAAGGGGAAAACCCATAACTTTTTACCAATCACCATTAAGTGTGGGAAATTACCAAAGAAAAGTATTGGTAATTGTTGACAGCAACATGCAACTAATCAGATCATTATACCTTCCTAGGTTTGTGCTACAAGTCCAAAGTTAACTGCAGCGTATAATAACCCACTTCATAACCTAAAATACCGAGCATAAGCGTCTGCAAAGTTGCTATTTCAGCTATTAGTCCACTAAAACCTATTCGCTTAGCAATTAGAACTTTGTCCCAACACACATACAAGTACATCTATTCATTGAGATTACCTCCTTGGGATCAGCGAGCATTCCAACGATACAAGCATCGATAGAATCTTGATTCTCCACCCTAGAAGCCCTTGCCCCAAGTAGAACTGCAGTTTCCCTGTCCACATCCTTTGTAAATACCTGTGGATGGATTAATTCATTACCCTCGTGGTCACTATATTACTGGAGTTCAAGTGTCAAGAAACCAATTTTAGAACTTTTTTTTTATTATTTTGTTTCTTTTGCTGAAGACTTTCATGTCCAGAAACTTAAGCAAAGATCAACAGTAACGTAGTCTACACCAAAATTAAACAAGATTACCAACCTCAATAAGGCTTTTGTCAACTGTAAGCTTGTTAAGGGTGAGAGTCCCAGTCTTGTCACTACAAAGGACGTCCATCCCGGCCATTTCTTCAATAGCTGTCATCCTCTTGGTGATGGCACCTTGCTGTGATAAACGGTGGGACCCAATAGCCATTGTCACTGAAAGTACTGTTGGCATGGCAATTGGGATGCCTCCAATTAGAAGAACCAATAGATTGTTAATCCCATCCCTGTACTTACGGTGCTGAATGGGGTACATCACAATTAGCTCTATTACGATCCCCACAGCAATGGAGCATATGCAGAAGTTGCCAATGGCTGTCAATACCTATTCATATCATCACCATCCAGCAAAGTTACAGAATGCATTTAGTAGCAAAAATTTAAAGCCAATTCAATTTTTTTTACTTAAATTTATGTAGGCAAACTGACCGCAACTGTTGGCTAGTTTTTTACCCAAGTAATGCAAATCAAATCTGCTGTTTGAATCAGTGGTCTAATTCAACTTGGGATTTCCAATAAATACACAATAAGAAATCTTTTAGTTTCGGGAGAACATGAATTGCTATTTAACAGTTGTAATAACAAAGCTACCCATGTGGATACGAAAGGACAATCCTTCTGATTTTGAGTTAGCAAAGTACCTTTTGGAAGTGTCCAACTTGGTTGGTGCTGTCGACCAGGTGAGCTGCTTTGCCAAAGAAGGTGTGCACTCCAGTGGCAATGACAATGGCATCGAGCTCACCTTGTTTACAGGTGGAACCTGAGAATATTTCCTGACCAGGGTTCTTGGTTACTGGGAAGGTCTCCCCAGTGAGGGCAGATTGATCTATTTTCAGGGGGTCACCTTCCAAAAGACGAGCATCAGCTGGGATAATGTCACCCAGCTTAACGCTGATTATATCACCCGGTACCAGTATAGAAGCTTCCTGCTCTGTCCATCTTCCATCTCTCAAGACCTTAACCATTCAACACGAAGACAGGACTCGGTTCATCATCTATCAAATACTTAAACCATCATAAGAGACAATTCAATTGTAGCACAGTGTTCTAATTACGCAGAACAGCAGAAGTACCTTTGTTTTTGGAGCTAGTCCAGCCATTAGTGCTGCTGCAGCATTGCCTGCATTATTTTCTTCAATAAAGCTTATGGTGGAGTTAATCAAAAGCAATGCTATGATTCCGATAAAATCTTGCCAATCCGGAGGCTTCCCCTGCAGTTATTTATGGATGGGAATTAGGACAAGATGCATGGAGAGAGAGAGAGAGAGAGAGAGAGTTACCCCTCCATTTGCTAAAGCAATGGCCATGATAGCAGCAACCTCCATTACCCATGACAAAGGGTTCCACATGAAGCCCAAGAATTTCAGAAATTTACTTTCCTGTTACATTATAGATTGAAAAATGATAAGCCTTTTTTTCCATGACAACTGGCAGAACAGAACAGAAGTAATTAAATATCAAAAAAATTGCCTTTTTCTCCTCAAGCTTATTTGGGCCAAAGATATGGAGCCTTTGCTGTCCTTCCTCGCTTGTCAATCCCTCTCTTGTACATTTCAATTGTTCAAACACTTCCTCTACAGGTATGCGCTCCTGTGCATGCATGATATGATTCAATAGTCTTTATCACCATGATTTGCGAGGAGACTCGTGACTTATGGAGGGAACATGCATTTAAATTAGTCTAAAAATTAATCTTCGAACGAAACGCATGCATAGCTCCATCGCAGGCCGTTTCAGGATAACTCAGACTGCATGAGTTTGAGATATTGAAATATTGATTATGGTTTAAGAGAAAATTTAAAAAATTTCACACCCATCCATTTCAGGATAACTCAAACTTCATGAGTTTGATATATTGAAATATAGATTATGGTTTAAGAGAAAATTTAAGAGTATTTAGGAAATTACTTGTAAAATTACACTTGAAAGTGATACAGCCAATGTGTTTGAGAAAAGAAACGGGTACGTCAATCAACCAAACTTGCATTTCGCTTAGTGGATCTTTTCTCAGTCTCACTTTCTAATCTTCTCCTTTTGTAATAAAATTCTCACAAAAAACCAGATAAACAAGAGCAACAAGAGACTGCAACAGGATTTAATCATTTTATTCAATTGATTTCAGGTTCACAAAGAGCAGAGTAGGGAAGAGGAAAAACACCACCCACAAAATCAACCTCCGGACAAATCAATCTATTAACTGAAAAAACTAAGCATGAGAGATCCAGAGGCAGACAGACAGCATCAATCCAAAATGAACTAACATCATACTTAAAAACAATAATGTTGAACAGTTTAGAATGCGTTTAGATTTCCGCTTTTCAAAATATGGTATGAATTTTTTCCAACAAGTAATCATGCAATACTTACCGAATCGGGATACGCAAATATATGGATGTATCATTGTCTCGTGTGATTTCTACAGTTTTTGGATGGGGGCGATACGAATCCATCCGAAAACTACCCAAATCGTCCCTTTCGTAGGTTTTTAAATATGCCGTTAACTATGCCGATTGCCGAGCAGTGGACTACGTAAATCGTATATTTCGCATATTTGTTACTCCGTATCTCCTAGATCTCGCGTTAGAGTTTCGAAAAAACTGCTAATACCATATGCATGGGCCTATTTTTTCATCAAAGTGAACCAACTCCAGCTTCCTTTTACATACAGTGCTTATGCATTATCTTCCGTCAATCTCTATATGAACACTCATACATATATACATGTCTCTGTGTATGTGTGTGTGCATGTTCGTATATATCGGGAACAGAGTAAAGCAGATAACAATCGGACAAGCAGAAACAGAAGAAAAGATCAAATCGATATAGAAGGCGAGATCGAAAAACAGAAGAAGAGATCAGAAAACGATATAGAAGAAGACGAGATCGAAAAAACGTGCTTACGAGATCGACGTTCTCATTCTTGATTTCTTCTAAGCTGATACGTTGTTTGTCCGCCATTCTCTCTCTCTAGAAATCTCAAACTCTCTGGCTTCCCTTTATAATAATGATGACATCCGTGACGGATTAGGTTTCTTTCGATCTTAGCGATTCGTTCCCATTACAAATTCTGTGTTTGTTATGAATGAATGGATTCCTATTTGAGGTGAAGCTTCATTTTAGAGGCGGAGTCTTTCCTTTATAACCAACTTCGATTTCCCATGCATTTATGGTATATATACTTATATACATCTCTCTCTCCCTCTCACTAAAAGGCTCCAATGAGGGAATAGGCGGGAGTGTAGTTGTGGCTCCGTAGCCTAAGTCATGCGGGTTCAGTAATTTTATTGGGCGGTTTGGTTCGGTTCGGTTTCGTACAAACTGAACGGTTACTCACGGTTTTAAGATATTGAAATTCGTGTCCGGATCAAAAGTCGTACTGTTCGAACCGAACCAACCCACGGACTTACAGTTCACTTCACGAATTGGGGGACACTGCTATCCCTTGAGGTCGGCAGGAGGTGACGACCTCATCCGGCCGTACATTTTGCACATCAATAGCTCGGATCTCACTTTTCCAAAATGTATCCCAATTGTCTATTGTTTGATGCAATTTAAATCGTTGATACGCAGAACGGACGATGCGAATGAGGATTAGCAGGGCCTGCCGATCGACCTGTGGATAGCAGGGCCTGCCGATCGACCTGTGGATAGCAGGTCCCCCGGGTTCTCATTTCACGGTTATTCTATGCTTTTCTTATAGTTAATTCTTCAGTTTGGAAAATTTTGATTGGTTGATATAAACCAACCAATTATGAAACGAACAAATATAAGAGAAGTCTTGATAGTATAAACCAACTAAATACTCATAATTTGTTTCATGGATTAATGGATTTGGACTCAACAATTTAATAAGAAAAAGAGAAACGTAGGATTCTCAGATTTTTAGAGTCAATGCAAACGTACTGTCCTCAAGAATTGGAAATTTATGGCCGAAACATATCTCACGGTTCTCAATTTTTTTAATACGTGTCTGAGCTATTAATCTATATATAGATTTGGCTCAAAACCTACGGTTTGATTCGGTTCAGATCGGTTTATTGATTCACCGATTCTTTCGTGTAGCATAATTTTTATTCAATCACTAAAAGTGGACTTCAAGGGAAGGTGTGTATTCGAGAAGTGTTGGACATTCCCTTAGCACTGAGTTTTTTGTTTGATTTTATCAAAGATAAAATTATAAAGTTGATTTTATCAAATGAAGAAGAGGTTGATAAAATCTTAGTTTTTTCAAAAAATTTGATAAAATCAAGGGGTGATTTTATTTTATCAAATTTTGATAAAATCTTTTGAGAAACTAGGCCTAACAGTATCGAATAATTATGCGTCAAGTGGGTGTAAATAAAAATACCCCCTCCTTTGCATTTTAATAGTCCGATTTGGCCTCCAATGCAATTTATAAATTTTTATTAATAATATTAAATCTATAATGAATTTTATAGGAAATATAGATATTATATGATAGACTATTAAAGTGAAACATGCCGATGCACAAAAAATAAAAATAAAAAAAGTGAACAGAAATAATTAGCGTGCAATTGCATGTGAACCGTCGATATGAGGTGGCGTTGATATTTCAGTATATCCCGTTGTCGTTAGGATTTCTCATTATGAGGTGGCCAGATATTTCTGTTTATGGCTTGCTATATAGTAGTAAATCATGTGGTTAATTGCAGTCAAACAATGTCACGGTTTCCATGAGCAACTGAGCAAGTTATTTTAGATGTTGTTAGTAGCTAATAAGGCGAAGGATACACCTCAAAGATGAATAGGGTATTCTCCTCGGCCATTTCATTCCAATAATCACGGTTGCGACTCTTTCCGGCAGCTTCTCTACTGATTTTAGAGCTCTGTAGTTGGCTTTAGCCATCTAGTTGCATGGTGCTTAACTGTGCCGCGGAGCTCGACTATAGGTGCATTAGTCACTTGGTCAGATCCTGTTTGGTATCTACATCAAGCATACAGTTTCTCTACAGTTGAGCGCCGATGTCTCTTTAAACTTCTTCGGTTGTTTATCCGTTTGACTGTGTGTTGGAAGAATCGTCATTCACGTGGAACTACCATGACAGCAGCAGCTCAACATCATACATTGATCACGGACATCTGACGGCCGAAGCAATGTCACGTTGGACTTGTATCCATCATTTGTTTTTGTTTTGTCTATGTTCTTCTCGTCTGTATGATTATTTTTATCTTGCTGTCTTCATACTCGGTAGTTTGTAATAGCATTTCTCGTGAAATGAAATTCTTTCTATTGGCTAAAAAAAAAAAAAAAACTGAGCAAGTTATTTAGAACTTGTATACGTATTAATCCAAATCACAATCTTCTCGTTATCCAAGTTTCAAATTGGTAAGTGCTAAAAACAACTCATTAGACCGTCAATAAGAGACACTATATCAATCAATAAAATGGAGGATACGATTTGATTCAATCCGCCTCACCCTGCCCCTGATCGGGGTGGGTATTTATTAAATTTTTCTAGTATAGGGTAGGGGGAGAATAGGAAAAACCCGATTGGGTTAAGGTAGGCATCACCCTTCCCGGATACCCGTCCCGAAATTTTTTTTTGCATATATTTTTTTATTTGTATATTTTTACCCTTACAACTAGAATCTCACATTATATATCAATTATTTTTCATTTTCCTTGTAGGTAGTTGATTTGGTTAAGTTGTAATTGTTACTATTTGTGTACTTTTATAATTTGTACTCACTAATTTTGAAATACGTTTTTTAAAATAGGTAAAAAAAAAAAAAAAAAAGGAGCGTGGTGGGTAAACTCGTTACTGGTGGGGGTGGGGCAGGGGGTTCCCATCAATTAGCCGGTCTGGTTAAGGGCGAGGTAGGAGGTGGGGATAGATTTTCGGGTTTGGGTGGAGGTATGACAAAACCTGCCGTGTCCCATGGCCATTCCTAGTTCACTCTCTTTTAAGGAGGGTGAACAAAATTGCACTCCTCTCTTACAGGAAAGAGTTAACACTCTTCCGTATACAAATTTACTCTTTCCATGTAAGATTTATGTTTTTTTTTTGTCCTCCTCTAACCACTCAATGAGTTGTTTCTAGAATTTCCCACGTCAAATTATCTATTTTTTGTTTGGTCTCCAAATAATCCGAATTATTTATTATTTGAATTAAAATTCGAATATTTATTATCTGAATTTGAGTAGTCCTGTTTGAGCTAACAAAAAAACTCTTTTACAACACTTGCCAAAAAAGAATGTCTAGGGTTTTGCTTTGTAATCGTGGCCGCCTAGGTCCAATTTCTATGCGATCAGAACCCGCCTCAAATCGAGCTGCTCTCTCTCTCTCTCTCTAATCTCTCTCTGCGGGGTTCTGAAGCAGTTGCTTTCTAGACTACTACCCAGGGCCGGCCCTACTCTCGTGTAAGCACAACTCTCTCCTATCTCTCCAAACGAATCGATAGTGTTTTCTGTCTTTCTTTACAAACAGTTTGTTGCAAAGGAGACCCGTTTGTTATCTCTTCAGATATGTGCACGTCTATAGATACAGCTAGTGTTCACTTTTACCGGTTTTTGAGCTGTTTTCATCATATATCAAACGCCCGTATTGCTCTAACAACGAAGCTCAATCACCGAATTTACTGCTACCTTTTATTCACAAGCACAAACAGTTAATTTGATGTTTGTTTTTTTAATTTTTCCCTAATTGATGCTCAGTGAATCATGGCCGAGGAGGAACCGAAGCAGAAGCAGTTAAATTATATACCGGAGGTGATATTGAAGAAGAGGAAAAGCAATGAGGAGTGGGCAATTAGAAGGAAGCAGCAGTTGGAGCAGAGGACTAGGAAAAGCAAGGGGGATAATTCCGTCATCAAGAAGCCTGAGCAGTTCATCAGAGAGTTTCGAGACAGGGTAACTGCCTTGATATTTAAGCTCAGTAGTTTTTTTGTAAATGTGGATTGTAGTATCATGCTTAGATGTTTTCGTCATAACTTGGGGCCATGTTTCGACGGCATAATGTGCCTTGAGTTCCTCAATTTTTTTAGGTATAAGGGGACCCCATTTTTTTTTGGAGCAATCACTTTTTTGCATATATTGTTATGTCTCCACCGCCTGTACCCCAATGATTGGGGATTACATGAGTACTGTCATTGTTGTTTTTGTGTGCTTAGATGCATTCGTCGGTTTAAGTTGGAGGTAGTGATGGTGTTTATGTTTTGATTATCTTAGGTGTTAGTTTATGTAGATGGGGATTTGTAATCAATGGATTTAATGTTCAATTTCGAAGAAAATGTAAGAGGTTGTGTGTTTGGATTCTTTTGGAAGTTTCCGAAAGGAAGGGAAAGTTTAAAATTTTTTCCTTCCCTACCTTTTCCCTCTTAAACATTTTCCCTTCCTTTCACCACTTCCATACAGACCCTTTGTTATAGGCGGCTCCGTGGCTTTTGAACCTAAAGTTGGGAGGATTTAGAGTCGAATAGATGCACTTTATTCCAGCTTTTGTATAAATATAGTCCTTGGCAATATGACATAAATTCTCCAATTTAACTACTTAGTAATCTCAAATCCATCAAATAAAGCTCACAAACACAATGATGAAATTCATATGTAAATTGCCAAAACATTATTGGAGTTATGCTCATGAAAGAACCATGTCAAATCCGTTCTTTAGAAGTCCACATTTGTTTTTTTCAAAGACTTTTTCCATATTTGGTCTATGGTATCTTCTAAGATCATTTTATCATTCTCCTCTGTAACAACATAACAAACTTCATCCTTTTATATTTTATTTTATTTATTTTTATCTTATTTTGCTATTGAAGTCACTACTTTGCATTGACTTTCCCCAGCCCCATCATTTGCGTGCATTTACAAAAAATTGTTTTGGTTTTCCTTACATGCTGCTCCACTCCAACGTTGTGTGAAAGTTTATTCAGTCTACGTGTTTGGTCCTAGGACTTGACTCTCTAAGATGATTTAGGTGAAATCAATATGAGTGGCTTTAGAAGCTGTCTTTGCCATGTAATGGAAACAATAATTTGGTTAGTTGAGTCTTTTCGGCAGAGTAAATTTTGTCCTCTAGAAAATGTGAACACGCGGAGTATGGATGGTGGAGTTTGCCTTGTTCTAACTCTTAGGATGTTAAACTTATGAAAGACTGAGGGGTTGGAAATAGGGTATGGCTATTAAATTTGCCTAGTTTGTTGTGTTTTAGTACGAGGAGATTCGGGACTATATGACTTTGGAAAAAAGTGCAAGTCGTGGATATACCTATAAGTTACATTGTCATTTTGTATTTAACTACTATAGGAAAAGGATTTAGTGTAGTGCTTACCTTTCGTCTGGGTGTCATCTGTTTTGACATTCTGCTTCCTAACCAGGGGTCTTCTTAAATGGAGGCTAGTTAGAAATCCATAGCATGCCTTTTTTTCCCCGCAACTCATTGATATAATATATATGTAACTTTCAATTCAGTCCATGAAAAATTATTGTTTGACAGGAGTTGGACCTCATCCAAATGAAGCACAGGGGAAAACGGAAAAGGCGAGCATCTCTAGCACCAGAATTCAAGTTGCTTTTCGTCATTCGCATAGGAGGGTAAGTTATTATTAACCTAATGGTTGAAATAAAATCTGTTAGGACCGCTACATTTGTTGGTGTCCCCTCGATTTCTATCTAAATGACAAACAACCCCCCTTATTTGTTCTTGCATCTGCCAATTCTTTCCAGGAAAACTGACATGCATCCGAAGACAAGGAAGGTTTTGTACTCTCTGAGACTAAGGAGAATCTTCAATGGTGTCTTTGTGAAGGCAAATGAAAGGATGATGGAAATTCTTCAAATGGTGGAACCTTATGTTACGTATGGGTATGAAGACCATTGCTTATTGCTATTATATGCTAGAAATAACACCTGCCAGATGCTTACCCGAGGCAATGGATCATTAATATCTGATATAATATTTTCAACTAATTCAGTAATTCTGTTGGAGGCTATAATTGCTGAAGATGATGGCATGATTCAAATTAGTAACAATTACACTTTCGTTAACCATATGCTCACACTTCACCGCCTTTCTTGTGTTATGTGGAATCCATATGGTGTGAAATAGTGCTGATGAATATGGAGCTTTCCTTAAGGGAGTGTAACCTTTTTCCAGTTCCCATATACTCCACCATTCATTTCATTTTTTAACAAACTGAACGACCATATAGTTCTTGCCCTTTTGGGTTATAGTTCCAGATGACTTCCTAGCCATCAAACACATGGGTGACTTTGTTGAAAAGTGAGCCAAGAAAAGTTGTGGTGAGTCTGGTGACATAGCCATTTACTTAGAATTGACGTACTTCAATCACATTCCAGGTTTGATTTGAACATTGTAATACATGGTTTCTGTTGAGGGTTCCACTGTGGGTATTTGAGCTTGCTAGGCTGCTAGGTTTCCCCCCTTGAGTGACTTTGTTGAAAAGTGAGCCAAGAAAACTAGATTATTGAGATAACACTTGTCTAGATCCAATGGACTGTGATGAAGCAAAACTTCATCTGCTTGTCCTGGCACTTGTCCATCTGTGCATTTGCCATTGAATTTGTCTTGGTGGAGTTCGGTCAGCTTGGAATCTGTTGACCAGCCTGCTAGTGCTTGACCTTAACCTTAACCTTTTAACTTTAATGAGTGGACCGCTGAAATGAGGAATCAAATTGTACCTTAAATCCAGAGAGTATTATAGTAGAATCGCATCTCTGGAATAATTAATTTCCTACATTAAGGATTCTTACCTAAATTATCCTTATCTGGCTTCTTCAGTTGGAGAATTCTTGTTATTTGCAAATCAAAATTAACGAAAAATCTGGAATTTTTGCGACTGGCAGAGTCTCTAGACCTTTAGTAATGTGTTACTTGTAGAAGATTAGCTATATGTTAGTCATTCGAAGCATCTATGCCTTCTTGTTGCGTTGGTGATATGTTAACATCGTTTTTCTGAGACTATATTTGTGTTTGAAGATACCCCAATCTGAAGAATGTGAAGGATCTGATTTACAAGAAAGGTTTGGCGAAAATTGACAAGCAGAGAGTTCCTCTGACAGACAATAACATCATCGAACAGGTATCTGAAGATTCTCACTGAATCGCGTTACGTGATTTGGTATTAGTTGTTGCCAAATTTCATATGGTCTAATGGAACGTTCTTTCCACTGCTGCACAGGCTCTGGGGAATCATGGCATTTTATGCATAGAAGACATTGTGAATGAGGTTGCCACTGTTGGTCCTCATTTTAAAGACGTTACCAGTTTGCTATGTCCCTTTACACTCAACAAGCCAGAAAAAGCATTGTTCGGGAAGAAAAGGCTTTACAAGGACGGGGGAGACACCGGGAATCGCCAAGACCAGATCAATGAACTGATCAGCAAAATGAACTAGGGTTTGGTGCCACCTTGATAGTTTGGTTGCTTTTTGTTTTTGCTTTTGTTTTTGTTTTCTGTCTGTTTTTCTTCTTCCTTTTCAGTGGGAAGAAAAAAATACTCTGAAGTGGCATTTCTGAAGGGTCTTGTTTAATAGTTCAGACTCCATTGAACTGTAGTTTGAGATCTAACCTCAGGTGGCCTACGGTGCCTTGTTTTTCAATTTTGGTATCAGCAGTTAAATTTGTAACTATTGAATATGGCTTCCGAAGAGGGTTTTTTTTTTTTTTTTTGGTTTGATGGTTAGGGTTCCAATCTAGTTTACGAGCAACTAGACTATTTCACTTTCCAGTCTAGTCAAAGGCATTCCATTCATATCGGGACTTGGGGATTTCCAAGAATTTTTTTCCTTGCGGCTTGGTCCCAACTCCCAAGAGGTTTTCAAGTTTCGAACGGAAGATCTTTGGGTTTACAACTCATCATTGTTGCTTCCAAAGAGGACTCTAATTGCTATGTTTGGATCTTGGATTTGTTGCTTCCAAAGGGGACTAACAAAAAACAATTTTTAAAAAACAAGACATGTCATAATACATTATATAAAAATTTGGAAAAAAATAATTTATTCTAAAAACACTTTTAGCGGAAAGCGGAACACTCGAGCTCAAAACAAAATTATGTTTTATTTCCCCGAATACCACTGGAAAATCTCTGTTTTCACAATTTCTTGAATTTTTTAAAACTCTCTCACTCATGGAGAATGGCGACGACTGGTTGGCCCCCGACAAGCTCCAGCACGTCCTCTTCTGCTTCTTCCTCGCCATTACCTTCTCTCTCCTCGCTTCCAAAACTCGCTACCCTCTCCTCCGACGCCGTAGCATATTTTTCGGTTCCGCAGTCTCGCTCGCAGCCGGCGCCGGCAAAGAGGTCGCCGACGAGTTTGGATTCTTCAAGTCCGCCGGAGCCTCCTTCAAGGACGCCATCGCCGATCTCGTCGGCATTGTTCTCGCTGTGCTCATTCTTTCTCTCTCTAAATCACTCTCTCTCCGATTCAAACGCGATCGATCGGTTAAAGTTATAGGGGTCGAGATTGTCTGATTGATGGCTGCGATCGAGCGTTCCGTTGTGGTCAGGTTAGATGCTTGTTTGGTTCTTTTAGGTTTCGAAAATGAATTCTTTTATTTTTTTCAGAAGATGAACAGTCTTAGTAATAAATTCGGCTGATTTGGAAGTTGTGATGTTTTTATTTGATTAAAATTGGGGCTGAAAAACTGAAGATTTGGTTGTCCAAGCTTGGTTTTAAAGCTTGGCTTGTTAACGAAGTGAGTCGATCTCAAGTGAATTTTAATCGAGCCCATCACGAACTCGTCAAGTAACTTGAATTTTTAAGCATCATGAGTCCAACGAGCCGAGCAGTAGCTTGTTCGAGTTTGGTTTGAAAGTCAACGAATTTTGGAAAAAATATTCGTACTTGGTTTGTTTATGGCAAAACTAACTTTTAACGAGAGAAGACGAGCTCAAACTTGAACAGTTAGGTTTTTCCCTAGCGAAAATGAGCAAGATGATTTTTTTAAGATTCAGATATGCGTATTCTTTTGGTTATAATACAGAATTTGTTTTCTACATGAATGTGCAAATTACTCATGTCACTTCTTCTTGATTCCTGTTCCAATGAATATATGGAAAAGCACTGGGGTTGGGAGTGATTTTACCCCTTTGATGTTTCTGTTGGTTTAGAAATAAGTTTGGAGGTTTTCATATGAATGATATGATCTGCAAATAAATTAACTGTTCATTCAAACGGATGGATTTATTTATCCGGAAACCATGTTAATTGGAAAAGAAAGAACTTCAATAGTAACATCACAACGAAATTGGCACAGCCAATGTTTTCTGTAAATACCAGAATAAATGACTTTGACTTGAGAGAAGAAAAAAAACCAAGTAAAAGACCATAGAGATCTTTGAAGGGACCAGCCATCCAATGACTGGGGCTCCAATCTTGAGGTCCAGGATCCTTTGTACCCAATTTTTGTTGGACCCCTATTCCACTGTGTTTTCAACCACAAGCTTATTTAAGAATTTCCAAACACAAGAATCTCAATACATTATCCCGTGGTTGAAATGGGATGCACCAAAATTGGGCCTATAGAGGACCTGATCCTGTGGGCATTGGCTCTAGATTCTACGAATTTCCAAACAAAATAATCTCAATAAGTGATCCTGTGGTTTAAACACGCATTGAAGGGGTACACTAAGATTTTGCATACAGGACCTGATCCTGTGGGCCATTAGGCTCTAGATTTTATGTATGAATTTCCAAACAGAAGAATCTCAATTTGTAATCCCGTGGTTGAAGATGCATTGAACAGGGTACACCGAGATTTTGCCTTTGAGGACCTGATCCCGTGCACCACTAGGCTCTAGATTCCAACTTGGCTGGTAGCCTGGTATGGCATCTTCAGGGTGCCTTTTGGATATTATAGGAGATATCAGATGCGTACTTGGTCGTTGGTGCTGCTCAACTGACTCAAGGGACGACCGAGCACAAGTGCCACATGGAGATAAGCATGCTCGGCAGCAGCAAGAGTGCACTTTGCACTCTATGCTTTTTGGAGGTTGAGACCTGAAGAGGGGTAGGCAAAGGGTGACAGGCTAAGGCATTAGAGATGTTCTATGCATTGAAAGAGCGTTGAACAGGTCTTTTCTAGCATAGCCTAGGAGATATAACGCTCATAACACCTAGGCTTGATGTTTGGATGTCATGTATGCTATTCGTTGCAGCATGGTTCAATCCCATATTTGGAGGTGTACTAGTATTCCATGTATGCTATTCGTCGTATCAATTCTCACTTCTCACCTCACGAGGCTGACACATGGATCCAAGACACATGGAAGAGCCAGATACATTTACCTACTGTGAGATAGTTGAACACCTTGAGATGTATGGCTTGCGAAGTAAATATTTAGACATGTTGTCAAAGTTCTACGGGCTGCGTTTGGTATGAACCGTAGTTGCAGGATCCTTCTAAAATGGGTGCGCTCCCTAGACGGGAGCTCGAATCCGCGCTCCCGAGACGGGAGCTCGACGGGAGCTTGAGGGGAGCTTGCTCCTGTCCAGACGGGAACCTGCTCCTAAACAAGATGGGAGCTTCCACACTACTCTGAAGGACGAAATTCTCAATTCTTTTTCCAAATGTGTGAGGAAAAAGAAAAAGACAAGAAGTAGGAAAGATTTAGGACTCTCTATCTCATCTCATATTTTACTACTTATCTACATGTTTAGTCCATATATTTGGCATAAAATAATCTATTGAGATGTCATTTCTCACTCATGCTTATATAGGTAAAATGCTTACATACGTGCTCCCTTTGCAACTATAAAATATATGTCCAATACATATAAATATATATAAGTTTACTCAAATATATATTAATTTATTAAATACTCTTTTGCCGCTCCCAACCTAGGGAGCTTCTGCATACCCCCGCTCCCCCGCACCAGCTCCTGCTCCCACCCCCGTTCCCGCTCCCGCTTCGTGCAACTTAGGTATGAACGCTAAATAGAATACCCATAGGGTTCTCCTAGTGTTTCAGCTTCAACAAGCATTCACCGTAGACGTTAATACCTGCAATCTATGCTTATGGTCAAGCAGCTATGTTTGTACGGACAAGTGTCAAAAGACAATAGAAAGGGAAACAGAAAACCACAGTAGAAGAAAATTGCTATCTGACTATGCTCTCAACATTTTACAAACCAATAAACAGAAACTAATAGGATATCTGAAAAAGGTTAATCACCAGACATTATACATCACACTAGTTTTTCTCCCTCAAGGTATCCTCTAGCTTGATATACTCTAGCTTGATCTATATGTCTTATTAATTAACAACCATGCCACTATATCCACCCCCAACAACCTCCATTTCAGCCCTATTGACCTATGAGTTGTACAACAGGGAATCTGACTTTTTTAACGTCAGACGTTATATGTTGCAAACGATCATCTTCTGAAGCTGAGTGCTGAAGATTTATCATGTGCATTGCCATCTTCCTCGGGCAGCTTCACTGTGGAATAAACACCTGCCCCGGCCAGCGTCCCAAGGATTGGAGCAGTGAGGTAGATCCACAAGGCTTTAAAGTTGTGTGCAGCTATTGCTGGTCCCAGAGTTCTCACTGGATTCATTGAAGCTCCCGTTGTCTCCCTACATCATTTTTTCAAAAAGGAAAATGCTCCTAGATAAAGGAATTACTCTCAAAGGTACACTTCAAAAGTTGTCAATGGCCATTTCAAATGGCCCTTGGATACTGAAGATTGGATATTGAAGAACTGAACCGATGGATTTGCAGTTCATTAAATATGTTGCTGCATACGTTTATTCTTTTCTTGTTACATTGCTCCTGATGAATTTGAATGATTAGTTGATTTAGTTTTCTGGAAATTGCATGAATGTGTTCTCTTTCTTCCCCCTAAATTCTCATCTTTAAAGCTCCATTTTGACCACGTTGGTGACCTTATGATATGTTTTTAGTTGGTGCACTAGAGATTTTTTGTTTCTGTTTTCATGAATTCTGACTTCAAAAAATTCAGTCCTATTTATGTTCCTTTTTTCAAATAAATCCAATGATCATTTCGAAAAGTATTTCTGCCATGCAAGTTGTGTTGATTGTCGAAACACGAGACATTGATCTAATCATTCTTGTAGTCTTGCTTTGTCCTTTTTTCAGAATCTTTTAAGAAAAAGAAAAAAAGTCCAACAAGTATCATTTAGAGAGAGTAATACCCAGCAATGAGTATGTTAAGCATGACAGTGGCTCCGACTGCAATTCCCGCCAGCTCGCCAACCTGCAAATGTATATGGAAAGGGAAGAAACCATCGTTGAGTCCACGCTAGAAAGATTCTATATAAATGTTGAACGTAGTCTTAACAAGCCCCTAATCTCGGGGAAAAATTACAAAACGAGGGATGGCAACACGTGGTTTGGTCCGGATTTTAGGATTGCCCTAACCAAACCTAAAGTGTTCACTTGCATCCAAACCTGATCCGATACTGGACGTGAATGACTTTGTACTATAACTAAAACATCCAGGGTTTAACTTTTACCCGAACTGCACCGTATCCGCAGCATTAGATAATGTTCTTAATGACGAAGGAAGAAATAGATTAAAAAAAAAAAACTATATCTTAAAACTCAAAAAGTTTACCTTGTGTACCTTTTTTTATCTATTGGCTTATGCCTCGTTGGAAACTAAACATAAGGACAGGAGAATACGATTACACTGTTGGGTGCATATATATAATATTCTTAAGTTTAATGAATATGTCGAATTAAGAATAACTAGTGTATTATTCGGATTGGTTTCGGGTTTGGTTACGGGTTGGGGTTGTTTACGGGTACTTTTTTTTTATTTTTATATATCAAATCCAAATCAAAAGCGGCCAAGTATTTCAAGTTCAAAACCAGAACCTCCCAGAAAAGAGCCCCCAGGGAGGCAGATCGACTTGGGTACTTGTTGGTTTTAGGTGAAAATGCCAATTCTCCCTACACAGCCCCCATGAACACGCCCCTAACGTTTCTCATTGCTGAAATTACCCCAGAAGCCCCTTTAATTGATTCCATAAAAGTGCGCAAAGTTTTGGCAACAAACAGCCTACCCAAACAAATGTACTCAGACATTTTGAACTATATGTTGCAGGAATCTATTACCCTCCTTTCCACAAAAATGTTTAATCAAATGCAATTTAAAATAGGCTAGTTGTCTTCACTAATGGTTAAAGATCCAACAAGTATGATATGTTATTCATTTGCTCCTTTTCCATACGTTACTCGACCTTGTTGCCACAGAAGGATCTATGTTAGTTTATATGACTTGTAATGTACTTTTGTGTATTCGAGGTAGACCGCATCTAACTGCTGGAAAGGCTTGCCACATCTTGCCCCTGAACTGCCTAAACAATATACTATTGACTCTTGTCCCTTTGGGTCTTTCAAATTGTTTGTTGAACTAGGATGAGATGTATTTGTTTAGAGGGTTTAGGATCAGCTATTCCCCCTTGCCTACGCCTTATTTGTCTTACTCTTCTAGTGCTGACATGTCGTTACAATTTGAAATTGGTACAAAACTACAAACTTTGTTGCTAGTGCCTTCGCGCGTTTCGTTGATTTCAAGTTGTGGGGACGTGCCAGTGCTAGAAAGCAAGGTTCTAAAACTCGCTAGGCGCTCCCCGGGCAGCCGGGCACCTTCTAGCTTTCAGGCTGAGTAGTCGGGCGACTAATCGGGCTAGTCAACTAAGGGTCTTCTAGCGCCTAGGTAGCGAGTACTCCGCCGCCCGGACCTTCTTTTCAAACACCGCTAGAAAGGTAGGACAAGTTATCTCGTCTATCCTCCTCCGATGTCCTAATAATCTAGTGTTGACACATGGCCACGATGTAAAATTACGATGAATGTTGTCGGCTTGTCGCTAGTGTTTACATGAATTTCAAATTGTGATAAGATGTCACTACTAAAAGAGTTAAGGTTTGGAATCGTCGTGATGAGTTATCTATCATACAAGCCATTTTCCAGAATAAGCTGAAAACAAGGACAATAGTTGGAGGGGTATGCTTACAGCTCTGGTATCTGTGGCCACTGCAGTGACAACAAACATGAGGTTGAAGCTGATGATGAACTCCAAGGCAAAGGCTTGGAGATGGCCACCTGAAGGAACAGTGACTCCACCACCCATTATGGGGTGGAAAATCCCCTTGAGTGCAAACGCTGCACAAAGTGATGCCACCACTTGTGCTCCAATATATACTGGCACCTGTCCAAAAATTTCACTAGGTAATAAACATAGATTCACACTCCTGAGTTACAGGAAGATTATCAGATAGAGTTTGTCAATATAGGAGGTTCAAGTTTACATTTTTCCATGGGAAGTGCTTGAGGGCAGCAAAGGCAATGGTGACGGCCGGGTTGAGATGAGCTCCGGAGATGTGGCCAGTGGAGAGGATGACGATCATGACGGCTAGCCCAGTAGAGGCGGCGAGGCCAATTAGGGTTTCTGTGCCCTGTGTCTTTTGGTTCACAATGGCTGTGGCTGTCCCAGCAAATATAAGGATGAAGGTGCCTATGAACTCTGCCCCCACCTGGTTTTTGGCACCAACCCATTACAACAAAAACATAATGTGAAAATGGGTTAGCCTTCAATCTTGCTAAATGCACATATGCAAATGATATTAGAGCCATTCGTTTGGAATGTGGGGGCCTAAGTCCTATGCATGTTGAGTGGTTCAAAATTTTGGCACTAAATAGAGCATAGAAAATGAACTTTGTCAATTTCATCTTCATATGTATGATCTGTGATAAATTGGACCACTCCGTACTCTTTCTATGAACTTCTCTTTGTTCCAATTTTGTGTACCTAGCATTTATGTTTTGTCCATTTGCAAAACAAAGTGCAATAATGGCTTTGAATCTCTCTCTCTCTCTCGGAAGCGGGCCTACTGTGCACCTAATGTGCTGCACCGTGCGCGCAGCATCGCAGCTGTCTAAAAGTGTTTTTAATGGTCCGGATTCGCAGAGGCTTCTTACCGGTCAAAATATATTCTTACCGGTAAGAAAGCTTCAACGAATCCAAACCATTGATTTCCTAGATAGACGGCTGTGATGTGCGCTGCACGCACAGCAGGGACCCGGGTTCCCTCACTCATACCTTTCTTGCAAGTGAAACAGGAGGAGGAGGCAATGCGCAGGAGACAGAAGGCAATGCACAGGAGACGGGAGGCAAGGTGCCCTCTTCCAAGGCCCAAGTTTCAACAGTGAAGCACTTGCAGCTCTTGAGAAGAGATGGTGATCTCCTGTTGCCGCCGGTATGACTACTCTCGGGCTTCAACCCACCAAACAGAGCAGCCCCGCCGGTACATGGTGTCATTGGTGTGGAAGGAGCTGATGCAACATCTTCAGACTCCATCACTACCAAAGGAAAAACTTGCAACCAAAGCAAAAAATTTAAGGTAACTGAAGTGGTGAGAGAAGCTTGAGCTCTCTCTTCTAAGAACTGAGCTATTTATATACAAATAGGAAGGAGAGTTGACTTTAGGGAATCCCAAGAGAGCAAGAGAAAATGGAGAAGAAAACAAGTTCTAGTGGAGGAAATTGAAATGTGGAGAAATAAAGTGGCTTTTAGAGAAGTGGACGGTGGGAATTATGGTATTTGGGTTTCAAGAAAAATCATTCAACTTCATGTGTGAGTCATGATTTCCCTGTCCCTTCCACTTGATCACATGCATTTGTATATATACACATTATTGCATATATGTCTATAAATATGTACATATTTTCGTTCGGTATGGAAAGGATATGTAGATAGCGTTGTCTACGTATTCGGTGCGTTGCCGTTGGCACCGTATAGCCATCTGCAGAGACCTTACCGCACCTACGTTGGGACCGAAACTACAGTCCCACCACGTATTTCGAGTATTAAAAAATATGTTTAGCTCCACCAAACGGTTATGATAATTTGAACTCAAATATTGAATGAGAAAGTCTCAACTAGTTATCCATATGAACAATTTGGTGGTATATATGTACATCTAAGCATTCCTCCACCCAATTATGGAGAACACCATTGGCCACAGCAGCCTTAGTTGAATAATTTTAGTGCTATGGGTGAGAGAGAATCTTGGTTGGTAAAATTACAAGGAAGTGGATTTTCATTTTCCTATCCTTTCGGCTTTCCATGAATAAATAAGCATAGGATATGGTTTCTTTGTGACTTGATGGCCCAAAATAAGGTACCTATATTTTGGAACATTGTTATTATTAGTCACAAGTGGGGCAGGGTAGGTTAGCTGCTATGGACTGGTACATTTTAACCCCTAGCCAATCTAAAAAAATTCCTAGACTTTTCAGTGATGTTATTATTGTTGTTATTATGTAAGCACATAGGCCAAAAATTCATGTCGGTTTGATGGATACCAAGTTCTTGTCCAACTTTATACTCCTTTAATTATGGTCTAGTTTTGGGCCGCTGTGGACCCACAATAATGATCGAAGAGTTCATAGTTTAATTCTCATAAAAATATATGTTCTTAAATAAATTGGCTTGATGGACATAGATATGTCAACAATTCACTTTTGTATACTACAAAATGGACGATGAAAATATAAACGGATGTTCATTTCTCTTCAACAAACGTAAGCTGTTTACATAGTTGTCAGGGTCCAATGAAGCTAGTACTAATGGTATTTAACAAAGTGAAGCATTCTCGCGAAATTTAAAATATGAACCATTCCAATCATTATCATGGATCTGTAGTGGGCCTAAAACGGTCCAAAACTGACTATACTGGAAGATAGAAAACTAGACCAGAACTTGATCCCGGATATAAAGAAGTGGAGGTAATATGCTTGTTACTTCTATGTATCTCACCGTGATTTTCATGAATGGAGGGTTTTTTTTTTTTCTTTTCTTTTCTTTTCTTCCTTTCTATGTCCTAATGTGCTCTCTTTCCTGTTCCCCCAAGTTTTATTGGTCCATAAGATTGTCTATGTCAAAAAAAGTGAAACGTGATCATGTTTTATGTTTAACTAATTTACCGTGTAGAAGGTCTTGTATTCAACTCTTGCTAGCAACGCTAATCTTGCTTTGATAATATGTGACTCACTCCATTCACGGGTCAATCAAGTGGTTTTATTTCTAGAACCACCTGAAATAAGCGCGTAATCTTTTCAATTCTTCCACTTTATTATGACTAATGAAGATTTTGTAATGACTAATGATGATACCCAACCTTAATAATCCTTAGTGTGCCCTACAATTAGCAAAATTCAAAAAAATAAGGGAAAGAATTTCCCAAGAGCGTGGGGAAATTTCCTTATTCACCCTCATAGCCACATATATTAAGGTAAAAACCAGACAACAATGTAATGATATAACCAGGAGCACTTGAACAACTTCTCCTTCATGTGGCCTATTTGACAGCCTGTGTTATGTGGTTAGAATATGTGATTTAAAATGCATGTGTATCTGTGTAGTGGGTCATGAATCTTCACTAAAATACAAGAATGAAGAACCCTTATTTTTTGGAGTTTGATGTGAGGAATCTTCTTATATTTGATATTAAAGAAATAGTCCAGGTAAAGATAATGTATTGGTTACAAATTACCTAAACTTTATCTCACCAAATATCTTCTTCTATTTTTTTTTTTTTTTTTTATCTTTAGAAGATAATATGAAGCCGTGATGCGTATTTTAAATACTTTTATGGAAGGTTGGTTTTGCAAAAGTATGACTTTGTAGCATAAAGGCTGATAAACAATCCGTGCAGTGGATAGCTGAAGCTTGTTTTGAAAATTTAAATGAATTAAAAGTATGTGTAAACTTGTCTTGTTTCCTATCTTGAATGGATTTGCAAAAGAAATAAGGTGTATGAAACTAAACTACCAAAATTCAATGTAAAGAGAAAAGAAGAAGAGGTAAAACAAATCCCTGCACAGCCATTGCCATAATGCCATGGGCCCATGAGAAAGAAAAAAAGAAAAGAAAAGAAAAGAAGAGATTGTTGGGAAAATACAACAGCAATACCAAAATTTAGAGAACAATTTCATTATATGATAAACCGAAATTACAGATTACATAAAAACAGAATTACGTACATTAAATGAAATACAAACATAATTGTCGTATTTGAGATGAATCGAGTCTTGTTGAAAACCACAGTCTCGTTAAAACTGATTGCCTGAGGTGTTGTAGGATGAACCGGCTTCTATCTATCATGATAAAATGGCTAGAACCTCGAACGTTGTAACACCTCTGATGAAAGCTTTGGCGAATTGAATTCGTCTGCTTGTCTATCACACAAAGAACTGAATATCAGAATATAGTAGTAAGGAACTCGGAATTTGTGGTATTTAGAGGAAAAATGGGATGGAACAACTTATAGAATGAAGGAGTCTCTTGGGTTGCACATTAGCCATCAATCCATGTAACCGAATGAATGAATGTGAGCCATAAAATTTTCCGAAGCACCAAAAAAAGAATGTGAGCCATAAACCTCACTTCATGAGGGTATTAACCGGCCGTAACCGTTTACTCTAACCGTTGGGTCTTGAGCTACAACGTCTAGGTGCATTGAAGTTGAACCCTTGAGAGATTCTTTGATTACCCTAGAAGACCCTCCAAAATCTCCGGTTTCATTCACAAATTTCCAACAGAGATAAGAATAAGGGAACCAATTGAAATGACTGTGAAAAACTGCAGAAAGAGTGATTACTAGTAAAGGAAATTGACAGCCATTGAAGGGGGGGGGGGGGGGGGTAAGAATAACACTGCGGAAGAATAATTATGTCTGTTTCTCAATAATACTTGGTTGGCCCCTCTTATCCTTATATGAGTCATTTCAGAAAATAAAAATCTCCCTTCTTTGTCTGCAACTAGTAGCAGGTTGAGACTAGGTACAAAATAGACTTGCTTTAATCACATGTGAAAAGCAACCGGGACGGAACCAAAATTATTATCTAGGAAGACGAGCTAAATGTGAAGGAGGGACGGAGCTATATAACTTGATGATATATATATTTTTTCAATGTACGTAATAGTATAGTTTTTCCAAATTGTAGAAGATGCGACAACCTCTACTAACCACCCCCTGGCTCCGTCCTTGAAAGCAATACTTCAAAGTGTTCTCAAAGAGATTGCAGTCTATCATCTTCTATTTGCACGCGCATCTCCAGGAGATTTCAGCATTATCAATAATTGACAGTGAATCTTTTCTTACCGTCGGGGTTCTCTCGTAATATTTGTTGCTATAGCTATTTTTATTTCTTTGTTCTTATGCTCGGCGTGCAATAGGTGTTTGTGTTCAGATTGTCGAAGTTCTTACTTTTCCTCTTATAAAAACAAAAGTGTTCTCGAGGGTGTGTCCGAAAATATTGATGAAAAAGAGTTTGGCTTCTTCTCCGGGCCATATTCGAATTGTTTGAATACAAGATTATCCAGTTCAATATTATTCTGGAATTGAAACTTTATAAAAAGTGTTTTGATTTTGACATTGGCTTCTCTTTTTTTTCCTGGGTATGATTCAATGTTAGTAAGACTTAAAGGCCGTGGCTAGAGGAAGCTAGTGCCGACGTGACAGTTTGATACTGAGAACCACACTCTATGGTGGGTGGAGAGGGGATGGGAATATGGGCTTTGGGTTATAATCTGGGCCACTCTTGTTAGGTATTTAGTCCCTCCATTTGCACAGGGACTGCTTATCCAGGCGAATAAGTTAGCGAAACCTGCCCCACCCTCAAGGATAAGCTTATCCGAATGGGTGAAATTACTGGCGTGCTCCTCAAACCACTCCAACCCCGTTTTGTTTTGTATTCTCGTTGCAATGGGCAACTACGTAAATTCTCGTGTTATTTTCTTATTCATTCCTATTCATTTATTTCAGCTACCCAACGAACTCCTCCTTAGGTTATCCCTCATCTTAACTAATTCCCCTTTATAATATATACACTTCTTATCAACCTTTCTTCTTTATCTCTCATACTTTATCCGCAAACCAAACGAGGGTTGCCCCACTGGTTAGGACGAGTGTCTGACTTTAGGGGTAGTCCCTTTGGTCAGGTGTTCGATTCCCCGCAGGATGAGTACCTGTGCTAAGTGGGGGGGGTCGCGACTGGTGTGGGTTGCGCCAGCTCCCCCGAGGTTTGGGTCGTACAGTGGGTCCAATTAGTAGCCTGTTGTAGGGCTGTTCCTCGGTTATAAAAAAAAATAAACAAATAAAACCAAACGAGCTACAATGAATAGCTTTGTTTAGATGTCTAAGAGCACCTCCAACCCACAACCAAACTCAGAACCAAATTTGAAATTTGAGTAAAATCACCCAAAACACGCCTCCAGTCCTAGAATCAAACACATACCAAATTGAGTTTTACTCAAATTCTTACCCAAATCTAGGGAGAACTAGGCTTAAACCAAATTTCAAACGGCTACTTTCTGGTGGTAGGCGGTGGTGCTTGCTGGTGGTCGATGGTGGTGCTGGTTTTTGGGCCACGGCGATGTTGGTTGAAGCTGGTGGTGGTGGTCGACGCTGGTAGTGGTGGTGGTCGAAGCTGGTGGAGATCAACGCTGGTCGACGGTGGGGCTAGTTTCAGATCTAGGGTTTACCAGAGAGAGAGAGAGGGGAATGGGTGGAAGGTGAAGGAAGAGGGTGAATCGACGACGGCTGCGGTGGTCGATCTAGGTGTTTGAGGCGTCGTGGAAGAAGAGAGTCACATAGGAGAGAGAGAGAGAGAGAGAGACCTGGTTGGGCGGCGATGGCAGTGGTTACTTCACGCTGGTGGTGGCAGTGGCGGATGGTGGCGAGGGCCGGCGTGTGGTTAGGGGTGGCGAAACCCTAGAAAATTTGAGTTGAAGGACTGGAGTTGCTCATATCAAACTGAGCTTTTACTCAAATTTTCACTTAAATTTGAGTTTAAAATTGAGTTAAGGCTGGACGTGCTCTAACTAACTAATTGATTCATATCTTTGAGCATTTTTTGCCATTGAACACGTCACTTTTCAAGTACAGCCATTAGTTTAGTGGACTTGTGTCTTGATTCTCACCCACCGTTATTGGAAAAATTATTCATTTCATAGAAGAAACTCGATAAGGGTACTTGAGAAGGGGAGGAGAATCTAGCCTAAGGTTGAATGTAAAAAGAAAAAAGAACAAAAAATAGAAAACCACCTGAACAAAAACCCAGCAATCAAGCCCCTACAGTAGTAGCCCTCATCAAAACAGCCACACCGACGGCCTCAGCCTCACTGCCGTTATCGGATAGGTAAAGAATCACGTCATGCCACCGCCATAGCTCACCGCCGTCATCGATTAGGTTAATCTCATTGGAGCTTCTTTTATTGCCTATCCTTTTCTCGTTGCTTTGTAGTACAACCAAGCATGCATGTTTGGCATTGATTGAAATGACTTAAGATTGTAGTTAGGCTTCGACCAACACTGCCAAATATTCTTCCATTAAAAATTAAAAGTGTTCTCGAGGGTGGGTCCGAAAACATGGATGAAAAAGAGTTCGGCTTCTTCTCCGGTCCGGATTCAACTTGTTTGAATACAAGATTATCCAGCTCAATATTATTCTGGAATTGAAACTTTATAAAAAGTGTTTTGATTTTGACATTGGCTTTTGCTTCTGGGTATGATTCAATGTTGGACTGTGATGGCCGTGGCTAGAGAAAGTGCCAACATGATAGTTTGATACTGAGAACTACACTCTATGGTGGGTGGAGAAGGGATGAGAATATGGGCTTTGGGTTATAATCTGGGCCACTCTTATTCGGTGTTTAGTTCCTCCATTTCCACAGGGATTGCTTATTCGGGTGGATAAGTTAGCGAAACTCACCCCACCCATGGATAAGCTTATCCGAATGGGTGAAATTAGGGGTGGGAATTTCCGACACGACAAAAGAACACGACACGAAATTAGTAGGTAAGAGTCATCTATTTCTAACACGAAACACGAATATAACACAACACGATAACACGAAAAACTAAACAAGTCGGGTTAGGGTTGAGAGAATTCTGACACAAACACGAGATAACACGACATGAGAATTTATAGAAAGACTCGATAACCCGACACGAAATTAGCGGGTTAGGGTCGGCTATTTCTGATACGAAACACGAATATAACACGACACGATAACACGAAAAACTAAACAAGTCGGGTTAGGGTTGAGAGAATTTTGACACCAACACGAGATGACACGGCACGACATGATACCCACTCCTAGGTGAAATTACTGGCGTGCTCCTCAAACCTCTCCAATCCCAGTTTGTATTCTCGTTTACAAGGGGCAACTACGTAAATTCTGGCGTTATTTCTTTATTCATTCCTGTTCATCCATTTCAACCACACACACCTCTTACAACCTTTCTTCTTTATCTCTAATACCTTGTCTGCAAACCAAACGAGCCGTAGACGTGAATTCGTGAAAGGATAAGGGTTGATACAATGCATAGCTTTGTTTGATGTCTAACTAACCAATTGATTCATATTCTTTGAGCATTTTTTGCCATTGAACACATCACTTTTCAAGTACAGCCATTAGTTTAGTGGACTTGAGTCTGGATCCTCACCCACCGTTTTTTTCTTTTATCGGCAAAATTATTCATAGAAGAAATTCGATAAGGGTACATCGAGAAGGGAGGAGATGAATCTAACTTAAGTTTGAATGTGAAATGAAAAAAAAAACAAAAAATAGAAAACCACCCGAACAAAAACCAAGCAATCAAGCCCCTACAAGAATAGCCCTCATCAAAACAGCCACCTGAGGGCCTTAGCCTCACCGCCGTTATCGGATAGGCAAAGAACCACGCCCATGCTACCGCCACCCCCGGTCCCCCGTCATCAATTAGGTTGATCTCATTGGAGCTTCTTTTATTGCCTACCCTTTTCTCGTTGCATGTTTGGCATTGATTGAAATGACTTGAAGATTGTAGTTAGGTTGGCTTCGACCAACACTGCCAAATATCTTCCATTTAGTAGCCTAACTAGCATATTCCTTCTAATTAGTGTGTATTCCTTTTATGTTTCGAGGCCTAGTATAATATCGGAAAAAAACCCAAAAAATACATTCAACAGGTTAAATTCACTCGTTACACTGTTTTTCTTTCTGGTATCAAACACTTTCCCTTAGGTTTCAGGTTTACCCGTAAAATCAAACCATGATAAACTTTAGTTTTCAAGTTTGAAAACTTCTAAATTGGCTTATTTACCTTTTTAGTCCCCAATGTATTAGCGAGTGGCCAATTTGACCCCAATGTATAAAATTGTCCAATTTAATCTCCAATGTTTAAAATGTGTGTCAATTTAATCCCCAACCCTAACTCCATCCATCTAATCCGTCAAACCGGAGGGTAAGTTCGGTTTTTCACCAAAATGCTTCATCAAGAACTCAGCATTTGTCATCTCTTTCTTCTTGTATTTCTGCAACGAAAAATGGCCCAAAAAAAAAAACCCAAATCCAACCCCAAAAGATGATATTTCTATCCCCCAAATTAGTTTTTTCATTGTCGACTTCTGCATCTCTTGATGGAGTCGGTATCCCTTGAAATTTCTCTCTACAATATGTGACCTTTTCAATTTCACCTTTCTCTCGACAAACCCATATAAAAAAAATCATCACTACGAATTCACCACACCCACCTTTGCCCAGCAAATATTGTAGCCTCAAAAGCTATATCTTACTCGATAACATTTCTGGCGAAACCCAATCTGAATTCAATTGGAAGTCACTATTCCAACAAACCCCAAAATCCAAATGAAAGCCCCACAAAGTCGAGCCAATTCTGGGCAAACAACAGGAATTATTTGATTATTACCAAAATCAAAGTGCCATTTCTCACAAACCACACACAAAAAAAAAAATCCAAACCCAGTTGATTGACCTCACAAACCACTAGATTGTTCTCATAAAAAAAATTTGAAAAATCCAAAATCAGTCGATTGTTCCCAGAAAACAATCGAAGTAGCCGTCGAAAAGAAGTCTCTGTAAACCTCGCCGTTAAGGCCGAAGTGGTTGTGAAGGTGGGGAGAGAGAGAGAGTGAGAGGCGCCAGCGAGTGCTACGGGACGATTCCGGCCAAATTTTCCTCCCTCAACGTCTTGCTTCGTATAGCGGCAGTGCCACCATCTCTGCTCTGCCGTCCAAGTCGGCCCCGATTTTCCTCCATGGTGGCGCCGTCGCCGTGTTAGGATTTCACATCGCTACGTTGTACAGTAGATGTGAGGATGGTGATGAGAGGGTGGCAATCTTCGTGGCTAATGGGAGGTTTCATTTGGAAGGCGAGGGAAGGATTTTCGATCTGTTGGAGCAAAAGATGAGGGAGAATGGTTTTGGGAAAAGTGTTTAATGGGAAAAGGGTTTGGGAAGACTGTTCTGATGAGAGAGAGAGAGAGAGAGAGAGGAAACGCATGATGAATTGGGGTGGGGACCAAATGTCTCATGAATTGGGGTGAAATACCAACAAAACCCTCCCTTTTGACGGATCACTTAGACGGCGTTAGGGGTGGGGACCAAATCGATGCACATTTTAAACATTAGGGATTAAATTGGACAAAATGTGTACATTGGGGACCAAATTGGCCAATCGCTAATACATTGGGGACCAAAAAGGTAAATAAGCCCTTCTAAATTCAATCTCTGGCTCAGTTCTTGACTGGTCGACTGGATCAACTTGACTTCCCTGGATTAGTGAGTCCGGTTCTTGGATGAAAAGCACGGTTTGCGTGTAAAAATATTCAACCAATCAAGTCGATACATTTCAAGTTCTCATACATTCACATGTGAAAAGCAAAACTTCAAAGTGTTCTCAAATTAAGTATCTAGATTGCATCTCCGGCCCGGATTCGAATTGTCCCCGTTCCACTAGATGGAGTTTTGGTTTTTCTCACTTTACAAGACATGTCATTTTCGGCACATATATCAACTAAAAAAATCTTAAAAAGCAAAAAGCCTAACTCAGAGTGGAACAGGAATACTAGATTATCCAATTCGATATTAATTGAAACTTTAAGGTTAAAAGTCGTCTATTCGTATAAAGAATGCTTATTGACATTGGCTGTTATTTCTGGCCATGATTCATTAATGTTGGACTTGAAGGCGGTATAGAGAAAGTCACATGACAGTTTGATACTGAGAAATATGTTGAAAAGTAATTAAGCTTGAGTTTTGTATTTCCCACATGGAAATATCAAAGTCAAAGATCGGATATCATTGGAAGATTTTGTGAAGACTTTGGAAGAGGAAGAGTTCAATTTGGAATTGAAGACGGCCGCCGCATTTCACACAGAAGTGTTTACACCCATTTGTATGCCTATATAAAGATGTACTTGTGACTGTTGAAAGTATGAGTGGTAGAGAGAAAAAGAACACTAAAGTGTTCTCGAGAGATTGAGAGAACCCCAATGGAGGTTTCTCCCCACACATATGCCTATATAAAGATGTACTTGTGACTGTTGAAAGTATGAGTGGTAGAGAGAAAAAGAACACTAAAGTGTTCTCGAGAGATTGAGAGAACCCCAATGGAGGTTTCTCCCCACACACAGTGGGAGAGAACAAATCACGAGTGAAGTGATTTGAGATTGAGATTGAGTAAAACTCCCTCCATTGTATTTGTATCTACCTCATATAGTGAAATACTTTCCTCTCGTGGACATACCTGATTTTGGGGAACCACGTAAAAATTCTTGTGTATGTGTGCGTTTGTTTGTGACGCTTCCGCTAATATTAGAACCTCTCTACCATTCCAACAAAATACACTCTAAAATCAAAATCCATTGAAGAGAAGCCAAACCCTATCGGCCCGTTTGGTAGGTGGAGAAGAGAAGGGGATATACTACGAATTGTTCATTGCTTGTATCGTAAGGGTTAGTGGATAGGAATTAGCTATCGAATAATTTTATTGCTCATGATGCAATTGTTGACCCTAGCATATTTCGCCAGATATTGAAGATGAATGAGGAGCCGTATTATTAGACAGAATATTAGGCGCTAGTAAAAGATTGGGATTTGAGCATGAACCCTTAGAAAACCCTGCTGCCTTTCTTATTTTGTGTCAGACAAATGTAATTTAATTCACCGACAAGTATTTCATTTTCTTGTAATCAAATCATGATCACTCTATGTTATTTCCGCTACGTATTAATAATGGAATGCTTTTTAATTATTTTTTCCATTATGATTAAGTAATGTCTCCAAAATTCGGGCGTTACATGCATGTTTGTACTCTCTTCTTTTCTGAGTTTCTCTTGCAAATCATTCTCCCTTACAAGCTGTGTGTTTTCTGTTATTTTTTCCCTTTTATAATACTAAGAGGAGTATATAGGTATCTTTTTTTTCGTTTCCCATCTATAATAATCATTCTCCCTTAGTCTATGAATAGCCATCAGGAATGAGAGACAACTCTGTTTACAAAAATGCAACTGTTTACAGCATATTTCACTAAAAAGACACAATTCTAAATTGTTTCAATTCACATTCATACCCAAATTTGGATTGGGGGATCTGCTATGCACTAGGTGTATGGCAATGCATCCATTCAATCCGTTGCAAAAATGCACAGCTCGGAGCAAATTTAACCTCATGTGAGAGTCATTACTTGGAATCGATCTAAGTCGTGCATTTTCACAATGGCCAGTGAATGAGGTGCATGACACCACCTTGTGCATAGCAGGCTTGCCCCCGAATTTGTAGCGTTTCGAGGTCATTCTAATGTATGCCACCGTTCAAAAAAAGGTTAGTTATGGAACGGAAACTAAGCGGCTGAACGGACGGGAGGCGGCGAATGGCGATTTCTCTTCCAGTCTTTTCGTTTGCTGTCCGTTACCGAGGCAGAGAAATTTGCCTTTATAGCTACCTCCCTCCTCCCATTTCTCTCCCACTCTCTGCAGGTTGATCCCAGTTCTCTCTCTTTCTTCTGCTGGTATGTTCATTTCTTTCCCTCTCTATCCTTCATGCTCGTAAGTCAATAACTGGTTCTTTGTTTTCAGAAATTCTTCATGCTTGCTGCTCATGATATAACTTTTGTTGTTCTATTTACAGCAGTAGCAGAGCCATGATTTAGGTTTGGGGTTGGCGTTGGTTAAAGAAGTTTACCATATTGTTCTATATTTTTATCAAAACATGAAGAAAAACGTTAAATCAAAGTTGGGCTTTGTCCTAGGCTTTATTTGTTTGAAAAAAAAAAATGATTGAATTCTCCAATGGTGTTGTCAATGAAAGTGTTTGAGATATATTTTTTTTCAGAAACGTTCATCCTCTGAATTGTAGTTTTTTTTAACATTTGTGTGAGTAATCAAGTTGTTTGGATGCCATTGCCTAATCCATTAGTATAAATTGTAAAATAAAACATTTTCCGGCAGCAACGCCACCTCGCCCCACCAAATAGTTCCGTCCCTGATTTAGAGTACGACTAGAATCTTGACTGGAAATGGTTTCCACGGAGCAGTGAAACCCGGAGGAGGTCTCAAGGCTTCTTGAAAACAAATGGGTGTGGTACATTTAGAATAGTTTTTGTGTGTTCTACTATTTTTATTATTTCTTGTAGAACTTTATATGTTTCAATGAATATTATTTTGATTACGCTGAAGGAGACACGAGAGGCTTTGAACAAGATGCTTCGCTTGGACAGTCTGCTAGCTACTAAACAGGAGCTGGGGAAAAGAATTGAAGTGCTTAAAGGGAAAGTGCTGGTACTGAAGCATCTGGGAGATGAATCCAATGCAGCTGTTCAGAATGAGATAAAAGAGGTGACTGAGGAGTTGGAGCAGGTGGTTAATGAGATGGGTAGTTTGGAAGACTTGTACCAAACGCTTATTGTGAAAGAGCGCCAAACTACTGATAAGCTGCTGGAAGCTTGTAAAGTATTGATAGCAGTATGATTCTCACGTTCTTGCTATTTCAATGAGCATTTAGGCGTAATGAATTGTAGCGCTGTCTAGCTGGGCCATTAATTAGAATACTGATATGCTGGCTTTGGGCGTTCCTGGTAATATCTTTGGTTGAGTTATCATTAGTCAGGATTCAGTACACATGATTTTCTGGCTGTTGGTGGTAAATCGAAGCCACACTATCGGAGCTCTTTAGTAAATGATATCAACTGGATAATATAAGATTTTGAGATCTTCAATATGCCATCAAGCATTTGATTTTGTTTATCTAGACTCCTTCTTGGTATGATAGATAGACCTTTGTGAGCGAGGAAAATATTTATGCAAGAAGCCATTTTTTCTCATGGTGCTGAGAATTCAACAATAATTCTTGTTATGTGCAGGGCTTCGGCAACATATCTGGTGGTTGCACTTTTATTGGGTTGAAGAGAATGGGCGAAATCGAGACAAGGCCCTTCCTGAATGTGTGCAAAGTAAGATTCCCGCTTTCAGAGGCAGAAGTCAAGGCCGTGGAACTGTGCTCCTTGTGGCAAGAGAGGTTGCAGAATCCAGATTGGTTCCCCTTTAAAATTGTGATGCTTGAGGGCGGAAACTATCAAGTATGCATTATGAAATCATTTTATCACCCCATGCATTCATGTTCTGGCTATTTGCCTCTTCATTTTGTCATTCGTGTTATTTTAAATTTCCTAGAGCTGGCGGTGGTTCATTTTTATGTGAACGTTGATAAGCTGATCATTCAAATTTCATAGAGTCCGTATTTGTCTCTTCCTGCCTTTCCACAAATCAAAGTCTTGTCGAAAGCTTGATTGGTTTTTATTTTATCTTGTACTATATTGCAGGAATTGATAGATGACGATGATGAATTGCTGAAAAATCTCAAGGAGGAGTGAGGAGTTTATACGAGGCAGTCACAACTGCCTTGAAGGAGATGAATGAATACAATCCTAGTGGTAGGTATCCTGTTTCTGAGCTATGGAACTTTAAAGAGAAATTTAAGGCCACGCTGAAAGATGCCATTGCTTATGTCTCTCAGAGCTGGAAGAACCTAAGCGTTAGAGGTGAAGAGGTTGAGGTCAGTATTTAATCTTGGTGTTTCTTACTTTCTTTCTCCTTCTGTTTTTGCAACAATTTTGAAACAATGTCGTGGATAATACCTTGTTTGGTTTGCTTTGGGCATGATTTGATATCTTTGTTTTGCAAGACTCTTGAAATCATTTTTCGAAGTGTTTTTCCTTCTTGTGAGAGATGGATTTATGACAACCTTGTGTGAAAAGTATGTGTTCATGCATTTTGCTATTTAAAATATTGCATCTCAAGATTCAAATTTTTGTCTATATGCTCTGCATGCGTTTATGCAAATGTGACTTGTTTGGGTTGAATATACTTTGGTTAATGGTAGATTTTATTCTCGAGTATGTTCTACTAATAACGTGGAACGCTTTGTCCATGTTTTTTTCTATAAAATTTTGTTTGCTATGCACGAATATGAATTACTATTTCTTCTTTTTTAATTTTTTTCTTTTTTCGGTAACTTGTGTTCTAACTACGAATTGTTATTTCGTTTATGATATTGCAATTGCCGGCTACAAAAGAAAAGAATGACGATAGTTTGAATTTCTCGTTTAATTTTACTAAATATTTTCTACGGTTTGTGATTATTCACGGGTTAAGCTCATAAATTAAGGCATAGTTTTCCAAAAGATTTTAGCAACTCAGTTGCTAAAATCACCAGGTGCTAAAATCATGGTATTTCAAATAAAAAAATTAAGTATTTTCGTGTATTATTTTTTGAATTTTTTACACCGAATTAAAGTACACGAGAACTACTTTAATTTGGTGCGAAAAAAAAATTCGAAAAACGATACACGTAACCACTTCATTTTTTGATTTCAAAACCATGATTTTAGCACCTGCTGAACTCATTTGCTAAAATCATGGTGATTTTAGCAACTAGGTTGCTAAAATATTTTGGAAAACTATGTCTAATTGTTGCTCTTTCTTTCAGATATCGTCTTAGCTGAAGTCTGCGTACTTAAGAATTAACGTAGAAGGTGAAGTGTATCGACATTTTGGTGATGTTTATGATAGACTCTTAAGGCTAAGCTCAGGACAATAATTTGGAGCTTTTTTTTTTTGTTGTGTTTTTGATGTATTAAGAAGGTGGTAGTTGTGATTATGTTTGGGTCTGGGTTGTTGCATTAGTGTTTGAGGTCCGTCCCCAAACACTAATACAACACACCGTGGTAAGCTGGACTATGAATGAACCATGAATTAAACGTCCCAATTTGGGCGTTTTTGATAATCTATATGTTTTTTTTTTTTTTAGTCATTCGTTATTCCTAATCTATAACATTGGGAGGGAGGAATGAGACTCGATTCAGGGATGCAGTGTGGGACATCCAAAAGATTTACCTCTTTTTAATTCCCCTCGTTCTGTCTTAACCAAATCGAAAATTTGTTATATTTTTCAATTGGAAATCCTTTTTATATGTAAAAGCGTTTAAAAAAAGATTGTAAGTAATCCTTTATATATATATATTTAACAGAAAGTAGTCTTTTTATATGGTAGGGTGATTTTGAAACCTTAATACATAATAGAACTTATTCATTACTATCAAACAATATCCACATAGAAAATTAAAAATTAAGAGGTTTTTCGATTTTGTAGACATTTAAAAGCAATGATTCTTTCACGGCATTATAAATGCACTCTAAAATTAACACATAATACAGGTTTCAAAATACGCTGGAAGACACAAAATTTTGAGCATGTAGAAAAAGTGAAACGCAAAAGACGCAAAAGTTGGAGTAAAACGGAAAACTTGGTGGGGAGAGAGAGAGAGAGAGAGTCATATTTACCTCAATCAGTCAATTGCATATCAGTAAGCCCTCAATCAAAAAATCCAGAAATTTTCTATCCAATTTGAAATGTGCACCGCTATCTCTTCGTTGGCCCCAGCTTCTTAATAGAAGACAACATGAGACCGATAGCAGCAATGGCTGATTTTGTTATGGACAATTCCTGATAGAGTTTTCCAAATGATTTTTGGATGTTCTTTTTTTTTTTTTTTTTTACTTTTTGCATTTTGCTTCTTGTATTTTTTACTATTTAGATTGACCGAAATGTATCATAGATCTGTAGAGTGTTTGAAAAATATGTGCACATTACATTTCGTGACATGAATCGTGTTTAAGAAAGACGTACAGAATAATTATGCATTTCTTTTTTGTTCCTTAATCAAAATGATACTAAGGGGTATTTTCCAAATGATTTCATGAGATAAAATCTACTTTTTATGTAGGTGATAAAATAACATTTTCTTCCCAAATGATAAAATCTAGTTTTGATAAACTCTACCCAATGCCTTTATTTGATAAAATTTACTTTTGTTTTTATCATTTGAGATTCCTAGATTTTATCAAAACTAGATTTTACTATCTCATAAAATCATATGGAAAACACTCCCTAAAGGTAAAAAAAAATAGGGAAAATTGCTTAAAAATGGCACTAGGGGCAAATAATTGCCAATACATGGTGTACTTTTCCCAAATTAGAGATATATGGTGAGAAGAAAAACAATTGCAAAGACATGGCATGGGAGACAAAATTACCCTCGACTAAAATTTGGTTCTCAAAACAAACCCAACCCACTTCAAATACTGGAGAAAGAATTGAATTTTCTGGTTCATTGTTTCTATGAAAATTGGACATACATCCCTTGAAGTAGTTCTTGTGAGAATCTACATAGAAAGAGTTTGGAAAATCTTTCCTACTTGGAAATTGGACAGATTACCTGAATTACTATCATTACTTGTTCTTAGGCATACCATATCCTTTGTGTTTGGTCTGGTTCTATAAACGATTTCCTTTATCTTGAGAGCTACTTGGCATAGGGTTGATCAGTGGAGGAGCCAAGATTTCTATCCTAGGGGTGCCGCAAGTGTTCTTGACAGGTGATTCGTTATCTCTTTTAGATCTCTCTCTCTCTCTCTCTCTCTCTCTCTCTCTCTCTCTCTCTCTCTCTCTCTCTCTCTCTCTCTCTGTGTGTGTGTGTGTGTGTGTGTGTGTTAAAATATATGTGAATCTGTAGGAAAAGAAATGGGAAGTCTATTTGCAGCAGGTGGTAGCAATACAAATGAAACTTATCATGCACACAAGGTGCTTGGTTAAATGTCTCAATGAAGATGCATTTTCTTTTCATTCTCAGGGACCAACTCGTGTGCAATTATTTTTTTGAAGAATGCAACCACATTCCATGAATGGTGCAACACAGACGTAGGAAAGGTGCAAGGAGAAGAATATATTTCCAAAAAGTGTGACCTGACAACACACTGCAACCCCGTTTGAAACAACTCGGGTGCAATTAATTTTTGAAGAGTGCAACCACATTCCTTGAATGGTGCAACACAGACGTAGGAACGGTGCAAGAAGAAGAATATATTTTTAGAAAGTGTGACCTAACAACACACTGCAACCTTGTTTGGACGAACTCGGGTGCAATTAATTTTATGAAGAGTGCAACCACATTCCATGAATGATGCAACACATATGTAGGAACGGTGCAAGGAGAAGAATATATTTCCAGAAAGTGTGACCTGACAACACACTGCAACCCCGTTTGGACCAACTCAGGCGCTATTAATTTTTTGAATAGTGCAACCACATTCCATGAATGGTGCAACACAGACGTAGGAGGAGGGAGAGTGAGGGGGTTGGTTTAGGTGTTTTTTTTAGACAATGGTATTTCGGCCCACACCAAAATTGGTACCATGTATGTGCAATTAAATTTTTCCCTTTCATGTTGGGAGCAATTTCCAAAAATTGTTCCATGTATTGGCAATTATTTGCCCCTAGTGCCATTTTTAAGCAATTTTCCCAAAAAAATACTAGTAAGAAAATGTTGGAAATTCTACAATATCGGAATGAATTAAATGGGCATGCGGAGAGTCTCTCGAGGCAACCAATGTGTTCTATTGCGCGTACATTGTATCAGGACAAATGGGAAGAAAGTTCTGCAGTTCATTCCCCCTTGTGGTGAGATTCATTGGCTTAACTTAATACGGCAATTCACTTTTCACATTCGTTACCTTGCAACCCAAGGCCATTGAATTGGCAATAGACTTGCCTATATATTGGTCATTCGGTATTTGTTAAAGGCATAAGAATTTCGCACTCCATTACTCACTTACTCACTTCCAAAGATACAGTTCTTTGAGAGAGAAAGGGGTAGACGCAAGTAAGATCGTCAAGGCAGTTGACGATAGTGTTCCATCGGCTTGTGGTTTAGGCGTTGTATCATAGGATAAAGATGCCGGTGAATCCTACAACACTCACGGTAGACGGCGAATCTTTGTTAAAGAGACTATGGTATCACACAGGACACGGTTGAAAAACGAAAGTTTTATTTAGGCCTTGTTTTTTCATTTGGTAAAATGGAATCCCATAAAATTAAATGAGTTGATTTTAACAAATGAGAAAACTGTATGGGCCTGAATAATCATAATGAGGATGTTAAGACCCAATACTATTAAAGAACGAAGTGTTAAAGGCCCATTTAGGATCTAGGATCTCCCCAGGCCCAAGCCGAACGAAAGAGCTTCTGTACCCAGTGTTATCTAGGTTAGCGGGCATTCAAGCCCGCACTCATGATCCAAAAGCTCATAGGCCAGGGTCACGGGTACCGATTACCCGGATATAGGTCAGATCCGCATGACCCGAGAAAAGAAGTTCTTGATCACATGCATGACCACCTTGATCGGAGTCACGAGTAACATCCCTCGAACTGTTGAGACACGCATCAAGAGGTGATAGGCTGCATGTGCTGATGATAATGATACGCGGCTACGTCTACAGTGACATCACCCGAGCGGTTACCGTGCGTGACGTGCAAAGCGTACTTGGAGAAAAAGTCATTTCTCACCTATATAAGGTAGCTTGATCAGCCCAAAGAGGTACGCACAATCACACTCAAATCCTAAGATCTGAGTAACCTCTTCTTCTCCTTCAGTGACTAACTTGATCGTCAGAGTATCATTCCGGACTCCACAATCAGATCTGGTACTAACAAGTTCGCTCATCGTGCAGGAGCAAAGCTCGTGAGAGGATTCATCCTAGAAGCAACAACCCATTTCATCCGAGTTGAAGTACGAGTTACATATATTTTGTTCATGCAGAAACCATTTGCTAAAATCAACCCATTTCATTTTATAGATTTCCATTTTAGCAAATGTGAAACAAGGTCTTAATTCTCCTATGGTTTTTAATGAAAGTATTTGAGATTTGTTTTTCTTAATTCGAACCATTTATCTTTAAAAACGATATTTTGGCATTGTTTGTGTGAAAAATTAAAGTTGTTTGGTTCCCGATGGGCCCTACTCTATTAACGTAAAATAAAACCACTTTTTTAACCGAGGGTGACGTGCCTCCTCAGTCCTCCCTCAAGTAGCTCCGTCCATGCCTATCACCCAATAGTAATAACATAATTTATGACATAAGACAAAAAGTATATGAGAAATGATTTTCCTCCAATTTTTTTCACTGGCACTCTTATCAGGGACGGAGCCATAATTTCATATCCAAAAGGGCCACCAAATAACAAAAAAATTTAAAAAAAAACACAATATATAAGTGTTCTTAACAAATGTCATAATAGTACCTAATGCAAAACACAATATTTAAGTACTCTTAACAAATCAAAAGCAACTACAAAGTGAAAAAATAAAATTAAGGAGTAGTGTAGATTTGGTCAAACATATGAATGGCCGAAATCTTTGGTCAAACACATGAATACTAGAGTAGTGTAGTTTTGGCATGCAGGGGCTAATCAAAAGTCTTACATTAGAAAAGAAAAAAAAAATTGCGGTGACAATTTTTGCTTGGGCAAGGGCCACGGCCCCCAAGAGGCAACCCATACCTCCGTCCTTGACTCTTATTTTTCTTCATTTACTTGAAAATTTGAAATCCTTTCACACGAAAAAATGACCGAAAAGTAAGAGTGTAGTGGGCCGAAAATTGGCAACACAGATGGGGCTCGGCCGACAAGCTCGAAAGGGTTTGGGCCCAAACGGGACTCCAGGCCAGTTAAGGAACGCAATGCCATGGCCGACCGAGCTTGGCCCATCCGAGACAAATCGGTGTCTCGGCCGACAAACTGGGAACCGAACGAACCATCCAAGACGGATCGCATCCGAGATGGCTCAGAAGGATAACCGGGGATTTCGGTGACGACCTTCATGACGTCACCCGAGGCGGTTAACACTCGTAACAAACTTGGGAAGGCATATGTGCATGCCACGGCTGTCCTTACGTCAGCGTGACATATGTCGAGCGGTTATGCTACGTGTCATAGCCACATTGGAGGACGCGTGCATGCAGGACTTGTGAGATTGGCTTGTGAAGCTCGGTGATGTCATCCGAGCGGAAATGACGGGCTTGCCCCTGTACTTCGGAAGCCTATATAAACGAAACGAAAATGCCCTAAAGTGGTAGACAACACTTTCTCTCTCTACTTTTACACTCTCAATTCATCCTTCTTCCCGATCTCTCACTAGATCGTCGGAGTGTCTTCCCTGGCCACGTTCCGGCCAGGTTGGGTGCTAACGGCGTGTGTTACGTGCGCAGGAGCTCGTGAAGGATCACTCACCATCCACTCATCGCTCACTCGGGTCAGGAATCACTCAAGAGGGTTCACTGGATTTTTGAGGACACCACAAAGAGTAATTTAGCATTTTCATTATGAATACAGACAAAAAGGGGAGTTCAAATTGAGAAAAAGAAATGCGAAAATCAATTCCCTTAATATATTTGCAATCTTGTTTGAAAAATGAAACGATTTCAATTATCAAGGTGGATACCTATAAAAGAGATGCTAGTAACACAATTATTCGGACACAACCATGAATACGACCTCTCACATATATGCGGGTTCTGCATACTAAATATGTGTTGGACCTATGTATATGTGAGAGGTTGTGTTTAAAATTGTGTACACATAATTTTGATCCTGGCATTTTTCAAATTAATAAATCCACTAAGGCCAATGAATTTTACCAAGTTTGATAAAATCAACTCCTTGATCTTATCCATTCATGAAGACATTTGATAATCTGTGAATTTTTACATTCAAAAATCTAAAAAATCTACAAATTTTATCAAATGCTTTTACGAATAGATAAAATCAAGAAATTAATTTTATCAAAATCTCAACCCCACGACAAAATTCATTGGAGAACTTAGCCTAAAATCCTGAACTACTTTATAGGAATCATGTTTGAACTTTGAAGTACGTAAGAGTAACTTCCATGTTCCGTACTCGGCCAAACCTTCCACCTTTCGGTTCATTCACCTTTCCATTGCGCTAACCGAGGCGGAGGAATTTGCCTTTACAACTCCCTCTCTTTCTGCAGTCGGTCTCAGTCGTCTATCAGTTCCTGTTTCTGCTGGTATGTCTGTTTCTCTCCCTCTCCATTAACGTTTTTCAGAGGTTCCTTGGTTAGTCAAAGATTGTCCTTAACTAAAACCCAATACGTGATTACAAAGTTTCTAGTGATCCACTTGACGAAACCCATAATAATGAGAGTATTTTGTGTAACTTTGCACCCACGCGGTGTTGCAATCACACTCGTGAGCCAACTCTGCCTTGGGATCCACCCCATGCACACGCAGTGGACCATGAGTGGAATGGTGACATCATGGGACGGAACGAGAATTTTTGCGTAGGGGACGGGGCCAACGGGCTATATAGGCGAGACTGTATAGTATAATTTGATGATTCATATATTTTTTTCAATATAATAGTAGAGTTTTTCTAAATTGTAGTGGAGCGACAGCCCTCCTCGCTCCATCCTTTGTCATACAGGACGTGGTGTCACAGTTACACAAAATACGTACCCTGTTTGTGAGAGTATTTTGAACCAAGTGTTGGATTTCACCGTTTAGTGTGTTTTCCTGTTCGTTTTCCTTTTCTTGTTCTCTTGATGTACTCGACTGAACAAAAACCCCCTTTTCCCTTGCGGGGTTACAGATTTCTCTACTTGGTTTATATAGAAGAGTTTGTATTTTGTGGGATTTTCTTCCTTTCATTTTCTGTTTAGTTCACTTGTTTAGATTGCAGCCTCCATGGTCGAATTTGATAAATTTGAAGGGTTTATATGTGTAATGTGTAGTTCATTTGGGCTCTGTTTGATCTGTTCGTTAAGTAAGAAACCACTGCATGTTCTATGGGAAAGGCTATATAGGATGTGTGAAATGGGCTAAATTGTGTCTTTCACTTTGGGACTATGTCAAGCCTTACCTATGTTAAACTTGTCTGTTGCTATTATTTTCCGGGTTGTTCCAATTCTTGACTTTGCCAAAACTAACTTATTGCGTTTACGAGACACGACATCAACCCAAAAAGGCAAAATAAGCCCAATTTGCTAATGAAGCATTGGTTTTGTGGGTTGATCAGTTGATGACGGATTGACGGCACGGAAGTTCTCTAACGTCCTTGTTTTAGAGTTAAACACTTGCGATCTTACTTTTGCAAGAAGTTGGATATTATTCATATGATTTTCTTATCATTCGTCTCTTGATTATGGATTATGGCCACTAGAAATAGTTCCTGAGAATCTTTTTGTTGAGCCAAAGGAAAAGTTGGTTTTAGGATATTTTTAGCCCAAGGAAGGAAAAGAAAACTGAAGTAAAGTCAATGGGTTGAGCAACATTCTTTGCTTTTGTTTTGTTGAGAGAAGAAAGGAAATCAAAATGATTGTAAAATTCATTTGGTTGCTCATTACAAAGATCAAGGACAAGTTATTTCATTTTCTTCTTCATTTTATTTCCAACGGAAAAACCTGGATATTGGTCAACAAAACATAGATTTAGACATAGTATAATTGTATAAAGTTATATGTCGGCACTAGTCGACGCACTGGTTTTCAAGTCCTTTTATTGCATGAAATATTCATGTTTTTGCGATAAAGGACTTGTGAGTAATGGTGATTAGAGAGTGGAACTAATATTTCTGATTAAGTTGAGAAAAAGATTGTGTAATCTGCAATTTATTTGAGAAAATTGGAAATGATATTTCGTTGTCATTCCTGTCTTCGTTATGGTTTATGTTTGCAAGAATTTTTCTAAGCATTCTTTTCCTTTTCTAATTAGAGGCTTGGCTCAACATTTACCCTGTTGAATTAAATAGATCCATCATTTAAATTTTTGGCCCCTAGAAGTTTTAACTAGACAAAATGTGAAGGACACTGTACCAATAGGTATAAGTCTCCTGCAATAACTATTTTCCTTTTCCTTCCTTTTAGGCTTACCTAATGAAGAAATGCTTTTCTTGGATTTGGGACATGTAACCCCTATGTGCCCTAAACTCTTTGACTTGCATTAATTTGTCATTGCATAATCGCATACACAATCAACAAAGTTTGTACATTGAAGCACTCTTCTTTTCTTTTCTTTTTTTCACTTTTACAAATGCCAATGGAAATCTTCTCTTCTCATTTTTTAAATTGTTTCATTCTGGCGTCACGAAGAAGTTGTAGTTCGGACAATGTCAGTGTCGAATTGATCTTTCAGTAATTTGTCATAGTTAGCATTACTATTTTGTAAGTTCTTAAAATCCATTTAAGGCATTTTTCTTTAGGTGTGATGGACTACAGTTCAAATGAAGAGTCAGATCTCAGTGACTCGGAGATCAACGAGTATAAAGAGAAGCCTTACGAGGAACTAAGGACTGGGAAGTACAAGGTGAAGAACGTAAACGGTACACTCAAGTGCCCATTTTGTGCAGGAAAGAAGAAGCAAGAGTTCAAGTATAAAGATCTTCTTCAACATGCTTCTGGAGTTAGTAAAGGCGCGGCCACCAGAAGTGCAAAACAAAAGGCAAATCACCTTGCATTGGCGTTGTATTTGGAATCTGACCTAGCAAATGAGGCGGAGCAGTTACAACCGAAAGTGATTGAGGTTGCTCCAGTAGCTGAGAAGTCTGAGCAAAATGATCTGTACTGCTGGCCTTGGACAGGGATTATCACAAATATTGTTGATGAACCGATGAATGGACAAGAATTGCATAACAGTGAATATTGGTTGAAGAAGTTCAGTAAATACAAACCTTTGGAAGTTGAGACTTTTTGGGATGACGACAACCAAACTGCCCAAGCTGTTGTCAGATTCGAGAATGACTGGACTGGTTTTAAGAATGCCATGCTATTCGAGAAGTCATTTGAAAGTAATCATCACAGTAAAAAGGAGTGGACAGCCCAGAAAGAACTTTCCGGTTCAAATATTCACGGATGGTTTGCTCGTGCTGATGATTATAAGTCAGAAGGGCCTGTTGGAAAATACCTTCGTAAAAAAGGAGAGTTGAAGACAATCTCTAACCTTGTCCAGGAAGCTACCATGGACAAAAACAAAATTGTAGCCAGCCTAGCGACTGAGATCGAATTAAGAAATCAAAATTTGGATGAGTTACAGTACAAATATAATGAGAAGACAATGTGTTTGAGCAGGATGCTTGAGGAGAAAGATAAGCTACACCAAGCTTTTTGTGAAGGTTCCCTTCCCATCACTTGTGTGTGCATTGGTGTTTGTATTCTTGTATGCATGCCCATGTGGATATGCATGTGAATTTCTATTTTCAGCATATACCTGACATGAATCATGAATATACTACGCTTGTTGACTTTGTTCTGCCCAGCAAAGGGTTTTTAGGCTTCAAGACTTATGTCAAAGAAGACAACAGCATCGAAAGAGACAGAAATGATGGTGCTTGATCTTGTACAGAGTCTTCTGAATTTCTACTCACTCATGATGTTTCGCCACAATGGGGCTCTGGGAGTTGAACTCATGTGTTTTGATTTTCACCAATTTGTGGATCCACACCCAATGCATATCTTGGCAATCTGCGTCTAATTGTTGGATATCACCGTTACTGAGTAGATAGGATGAATCTATTTAGGGGCTAATGAGTTGAGTCTGAATGTAAGGAAAGAGTGGCTGAGGCCTCTAATTGAACAATAACTGTCGTGGACATATGTACAAATTGGAATAATATTTTGTTTATTTTTTACTTCAATACTTCATGCATTTTAGGAGCTCATAATATAGCATTTTAGGAGATCATAATATAAATATTTGATCGCTGTCTCAGAATCAAGGAAGATGCAGCGTCTAGCACGAGAGAACATTCACAGAATTTTAGATGAACAAGAGATGCTAAACCATGAGTTGGAGGCCAAGAGAAAGGAACTTGATTCTTGGAACAAACAGCTGAACAAACGTGAAGCATTAACTGAACGTGAGAGACAGAAACTTGACGAGGAGAAGGAAAAGGTGATATCTATTGAAATACTTGGCAAAAAAGCTATTGCACTTTCGCAATGTTTTATCACGCTTGTAAATTGTTACTGTTTTCCCCTTTTTGATAAGTTCTTCATGCTGGTAGCTGATTGTATCAAATTTATCTTTTGTTGCGCTATTTAGAACATGACGAGAAACAGTTCTCTGGAAATGGCATCCGTGGAGCAGAGAAAGGCCGATGAGAATGTTTTAAGGCTTGTTGAAGAGCATAAGGTTTGCCTAGTTTCGTACTTTGGATAGATGTAGATTATGTTGTAAATATTAGTATTTTTTTGCCATACTCGTGGAACTGTATTAGTTTCGAATTTCACTGAATTTTAATTTGAATCTGCAGAAGGAGAAACAAGAGGCTTTAGCCAAGATACTTGAGTTGAAAAAGCAGCTAGATGCTGAGCAGAAACTGGAGATGGATATTGTAGAGCTTAAAGGAAAACTGGAAGTCATGAAGCATATGGGAGACGATGCAGCTGTTCAGAACAAGATAAAAGAGATGAATGAGGAATTGGAGCAAAAGGTTGATGAGATGGGTAGTTTGGAAGACCTAAATCAAGCACTTATTGTCAAAGAGCGCCAAAGTAATGACGAGCTACAAGAAGCTCGTAAAAAATTGATTACGGTATGATTTCTTTCACGTCCTAGCATTTTGTTCTTTGAGGCCACTTCATTTAACTGTTTTGCAAGACTATTTGTATGAGCAGTCAGACATGATGAAATTCCAACAACATCTTTAAGGAAAATGTGTAATAGCAATTAGCACCGTTGCCATAGATGAGCTGGGCCATGACCTAAAGTTCCCACTTTGTGCACTTCTGATAATCAATGAGGTCAGGAAAGTCTTCATTAGTCATATGACCATCAACGAGTGGCTGTTACTTGGGATGAATTCGGTTTGGTTTGGTTCGGTTAAGTCGGTTTTTTTTGGCCGTTTTAGCCGCTGAACCGAACCAGTCAGTTTTGAGATTTTGTCAACCGAACCAGTTGGTTTTGAGATTTTGTCAACTGATACCGACCGATGAAAGGGGAAACTGCTTGGTTTGGTTGGTGATTTAAATCGGTCGGTTTGCCGGTGTATCGGTGTTTCCTAAATGCTCCAAAGAAACTAATAACTAAACGAATTTACAAATAAACAAACAATTGGTGCTCGGATCACATCTCGCATAACCTGAATCAAAGGATTTTGAGCGAAATTGCGGACTGGGAGAGTGAGACAAGCCATCTTTCTAGATTTTGCAATCTGGTTTTCTTTGTAGAAGCTAAAGGCGCTCTGGAAGGTAGAACTGCACTGGGAAAAGAAGAAGAAGAAGAGAAAAAAGTAGCAGCAGCAGCCATGGCGTGGAGGTGTGAAGTGTGAATTGTGAAGCGTCTGATCGATTTTACGGAACAGCGGCATGAGGGAAGTGCTAGGGTTATTCTTTAATCAAATATTACGTGGGAGGTAGGGAAGAAGAGATAGACGGCTAGGATAAAATGGGTTACTTGTGGAAAATGTAAACTAATTTCCTAATTCGGTTCAGTGCGGTTAATTCTTTTGTTGTTCTGTGCAAACAAAAATCGAACCAAACGTAAAAAATTTAGTAAAATTCAAACTGAACTTAACCTAACCACTTTATAAACAGAAGAATTTGTTAAAAATTGATTGGTTCAGTCGGTTGGTTTGGTTTTTGCTTAAATCTTTCAGCCCTAGCTTTTACACAGACTCGTGTGTGGTTTTCGGATGTTTGTGCATATATGAAGTCAGATTCATCTAACTTGGATTTCAAGGATACAAGGACATGCCATGGTACTTTTATAGTTTTATAGCATAGAAAATTTACTTTCTTTAGTAAGGTATATGGCTTTTACAGGGTGCCTAAGTGCATTCATGCATAACATAGGAGTTATATACATAGTTCGTGCAAGTTTGGATTGTAGAGTATGTATCCAAGTAAGTATGTTTAAAACGGATCTCACACACTTATCCAATGGTCGAGCGTTTGACATGGGGGCTCAATACATTGATGGGAGCGCAAATTAACTTAAACAATCACGACTTTCTCATGCTTTTCCTGCAGGTTGTGATGAAATGAAGTGACGGGTCAGCTTTTAAGTAAAAGATATCAACTAGTGTGTATAATTCAATATTTAACATGCTATCAAACTTTTGATTGTGTTATGTAGATTCCCCTCCTGCTAAAATAGTGCAACCTTTGTGAGCCACACTGTTTTACGTTAATTGCATTTAAATAATGCTTGTGTGCAGTTGTATTTCCTCTGGTGCCGAGAACTCAACAGTCATTCTCTTTTTTTCCAGGACTTCAGTGACTTGTTGAGTGGTCGCACTGATATTGGAATAAAGAGAATGGGAGAAATTGATACAAAGCCCTTCCAGAGTGCGTGCAAAGCAAGATTCAGACCTTCAGAAGCAGAAGTCAAGGCCTTTGAACTATGCTCTTTGTGGCAAGAGAGGATGAAGAATCCAAATTGGCACCCATTTAAAATTGTAACGCTTGATGGGGGAGACTATCAGGTATGCCTTTTGAAGTTAATGTATCTCCCCATGCATTCAGACTCTTGCTCGTGGCCTCTGGATTTTGAAGATTGAACGCGAATCTGTGTTCGTCTCTTCTTGTGTTTCTAGCTATCAAAGAACTGTTAAAAGCTTAATGGTTTTGTTTGATCATGTATAATGCAGTTAGTGATGAATGACGATGATGAATCCCTGAAAAATCTCAAGGAGGAGTGGGGAGTTGAGGTATTTGAGGCAGTGATAACTGCCTTGAAAGAGTTGAATGAATATAATGCTAGTGGCGGGTATGTAGTTTGTGAGCTATGGAACTTTAAAGAGAATAGAAAGGCTACGACAAAAGAAGTCATTGCTTATGTCTTTAAGAGATTGAAGAGGCTGAAGCGTAAGAGGTGACAAGGTTGAGGTCAGTATTTAATCTTTGGTGTTTCTTGTTTTCTTCTGTTTTTTAATTTCCCTGGTTTTGATACAGTTGTGTGGATCATCCTTGTTTGGTTTTCTTTGAAATGATTTGATGCTTGTTTTCGATGACTTTCTCTTGCAAGGATGTTCCAAAGTCGCTTTTTTATTTGTGAGAGAGATGGATTTATAGACAATCTTGTGTGAGATGCGTTCACCTAGAGCATCGTACTTTTTTAGAAAAACGACATATGTGTTTTGGTTGATAGTTTAGCTTGAAGTATACATTTCGTATGTTTATATAATCCCATGCTGACCTAGCAACAGATGATACAGATATGGCGTTAACATGTGTATGCGGTGTGACTTGTATGTGTGTAAGACCCTCATTTGTCTCACTTCTATCTTCTCTCTCTTTGTTCTTTACTACTGTCTCACCAATCAAGCAACTCCTCCAAGGGTGCATCTAACCACCACCGGTCCACCATCGACCACTCTTCGGCAACACGAGGGCGAAGGGTATGTTGCTGGAGACCATCCTCATTTATTTCTTAAAACCATCTTAAAAATTGCACTCACTTGATTTTCTTAACCCAATTCAAAAACTAAGGTTTGGAACTTTACTGTTGCTTGGATTTGAAGTTCTTAGGAGGTAATAATCTCTCTTCAAAGGTCTGGTTTTGGGTTGTTCATCTGGAATGCATGATTCGTAGATCTACTCCTCTCTCTCTCTGTTGAGTTTTTTTTTTATTTTTTTTTATTTTTTTGTGTATCTTGGCTTGTTCTTAATTGATGTTTTAATCAAGTTTGTCCTTGGAATGGGGAAATATGAGCTATTTGAGATGTAGCAAGAATGCAGGTGATAAGAGTTGTATGGCTACGCGAAACTTATACTTTTGGGTTCTAGCACACTTGAGATGGTCTTAATGTTAATTATTCTACAATTAAATGGCAAACATCATTTCTTCTGCACCTGATAATTAGTACGGTCAAGGTGTGGATTTTCTGGTTTTGAATCGTTGGAGGTGAGTACTGCTTATACCCCCTCGGAGACGAACCTATTAAAGATTGTGTTTTGTAAAGGTGAATTTGATGGAGTGTGTATACCAGTTAAAAGCAATTGTTGGCCTTCCTGTTCGTTTAGCCAAATGTGACTTGTTTGCATTAAATATATACTAGGGACTGGAGCTAGAGTAGAAAGGCCATTGAGCAATACCGGATACATTTGTATGGAGCTGCAAGGCCTGCTATGCCGATGGGACCAATGCTTGAGGGCCACAAGCGCGATGTATTGAGGGATCCTAGGGACTGGAGAGTAGAAAGGCCGTAAGGGGCAATGTATTAATGAGTCCCTGCCGGAGACCAAGATATTGAAAACAGGCCGGCCGATATGTTGTGAGTCTTGTGACGATTTTGGTCATGAGTTGGCCGAGTACTATTATAGATGACCGTTCTTTCATCACCTTAGTTGTGAGGTCAAGCGTCTCAATGTTTATGTACTGTGGTTGCGAGATGGCTATACATGTTCATGTGGAATGCTTTCTATCAATTGGTCTTTAATGTTGTTTGCTATGCGATTTCAGTAAGGATATTGAACTGCAGGCTATAAAAGAACAAGACGGCGATGCAGTAAATTTCTCTTGATACTTATTTGTCAAATGTGTAGTTAATTTCAGCATTGATTTCATCTTTAAGACATATGAGTATGCTAATAACTTCATTGTCGATCTTTCTTTCAGATAATTAGTCTCTCATCTCACTCATCAACCTGCAAATCGAACTGGAAATTGACGGTAGATCAGGCGGCGAAGAAAGAAGGCGACTTCTATAATCTGAAAACCCTAGAAAGAACTAAACCACGACGGCCACTTTAACGATTGGACTTCATCGGCGACTTTGACGGTTGATTTGTTCTGGTTTCAGGTGATTTTGTGGGTTTTAGTCGACTTGGTGTATACATATAAACATTTATATATGTGCGTGTATAGTATTTGGGAATTTGTTGAGCCAAATGGCTAGATTATTGGGTAGATCAAGTATTTGTTGCCTGGCTATATATATTTTTTTCACGGAAAGGATAATGGATTTTATTTAAGTAATAATACGGTCCGAAGACCGAACATCATGAAGGGCAAGATTGGATAGCCACTGAGGGACAGGACCCCCCAATTCTCCAATCGAGCACCTAATAGGGATTGCTTAGCCAGCGAATGGGTTACCCTATTGCAAGAACGTTTAACATGAGAAAAAATACAAGAGGAAAAGAGAGGAATAAGCTCTAAACAATCCGAGATAATAGAGCTACAATCAGAAAAAGATTTGCCCTCTTGAGAGAGTGCCTGAACAACTTGGGCACAGTCACCTTCCACAATGATCTTTGGAAACCTGTTATTAGCAGCGGAGACTAAGGCTTCACGAAACCCCAAAGCTTCAATGGATCTCGGGGTGTATGTACCAGAAAACGGGATGGAGACCATCCCTAAAATCCCACCGAGATGATCCCAAGCCACAAAGCCAACACCAACTCCACCATTTTGCTTATTGACAGCACCATCGACATTAAACTTGATAACACCAGGTGGAGGGGGAATCCACAAGGGAGGTAAAGAAGGGGAATTATTCTTTGTAGATTGACTAGGAACCGCCGCTGCCTTAGCTTCAATGCAGAACGAAATCGCCTTTTCCAAAATAAGAGAACATGTGAAGCCTTGGTTTTCAAACAAGGTTTTATTTCTATCCTTCCATAAAAACCAGCAAATAGAGGCCAAAAGGGCAGTCATATCAAAATCCTCATTGCTATTGTGTGGGCCTAGTGACATAAATTTCCACCAATCATAAAACGAGAAAGAATTCCAGGAATTGGACACAGCATATGCAAATGGAGAATTGCGCCACACTTCCTTCGACCTTTTACATTGGAACAGCAGATGTTCCACAGTTTCATGGCCTGGCTATATCACTATATGGCATTTTTTCTCAACGAATTTGTTGAGAATGCTATTGAGGCTGTTAGAGATGCTCTAAGAAGCTTATTTTGTCTCTGGTTATGTGAATGCATTGATTCTATATAATGTTGGTTCTGTGTAGATGCATCAGCACTTGAGGTCTGTCTCCAAACACTAATGCACCACACCACACCACCCCACCATGTGAGCTGGACTATGGATTAATCCCAGTTTGGACCAGGGATTAATTCCAGTTTGCCCGTCAAATCAATTACTTGGTGGTATATACCATCATGATATCGTATTTTCCCTGCAATTGGTGATAAAATGATCAAGTGACCATAGATCAGCCCTTGAGTAGTAAGAGCACAGATTATCTAAAATTGTGTTGTGGGACTCCAGTTTTATTTAATTTTTCGAAGCAGTTAAATCAAAATTTTCACGCAAATCGATCGTGGATTAACAGAACCCGACCCATCCCACGTGGACATATATTCAGTGCAACCCTCTTCTCTTTCTTTAAAAGAAAGATCCACCCAACAGTGGAGCCCGTATATGTTGCATATTAGTTAGTGGCGGATCCAGAAAATTAGTTTAGGCGCTTGTGCTTCACTTTTTGTATCCCGTCTTCATTGTTAAAAAACTATTACTCTGTGTACTATAATATTATCGGGACAGTGACCCCTAACCCTACCCTAACCCGGTTGGATTTTCATTTCTTTCCCCTTAACCCTATTTTCAATTTTCCCCCCTTAACCATACCCATTACCCAATACCCAAAAATTGAAAAAAAAAAAAAAAAGGACCCCCTTTCCATTAGAAGCAGTGCGGGCTCATTTACCGATTTGTGTTTTTTTAAAAACTTTATTACAAAAAATGTGCGTTTTTTAACTTTATTCCCAAAATACGTGAAAACGTTGTTAGCGAATACGCTTTCTTGAAAACGTGGTTATGTTTCATGCTTTTAAAGTGGGTTAAGACGGATTAACCCAAAAATTAAATTAATCATAATCCGGCATGAAAAACACGCTTCTAGAAGGCGTGTTTGCTAAACACGTTTTCTCATTTTTCCACAGCACATGTACGCCCTGTTTGGATGAGGGAGTAGCCACCCGGATTTGGCTTCCACCCGGATATGTAATCCCAGACCCACCCTAATCCCCCGTTTGGGACGCCAAAATTGCTCCCGGATTTGGAAGAAAATTTTTACTGTTGGGATTAGAAATCCGGGGGCACCCGGATTGTGTAACGATAGCCTCCCCCCTGTCGTTAGCAAATCAGGGGGGATTTGTGAGTTTTTGGTACCGAAATACCCCTCCAAATCCGGGCATTTTGGTTACCTTCTTCCCAGCAAAATCACAGGACAGAGAGAGAGAGAGAGAGGGAGGGAGAGAGTACTTGATGTAAGATGTTTGGAAACCCAGTTACCGTGGATGAGATCGGAGGCTTTGAACTCGTCGACGTCCGAGGAGGATCAGGATCGGAGGCTCTGAACCACGGCGAAGTCTCTCTCTCTACCCCTGTTTTCTTCTCTTGGGAGCCACCGAAAAGTTTTGGGGAAGATGGAGTACTGTACTCCATTTACTTTGGGAAGTGAATGGGGAACTTTTTAGAAATATGTTCGGATGTGTTGAGAGCACATTATTTTTTCTCAATTTCTTCACTTTTTAGTCTTTTATTTTAAGAAAATTTCTTTATTTAAATGCCAAATCTATTTACACTAACAAAATGGGTTTTTTGTCTTTTATTAATTTAACAAAATGGGTTTATTGTCTTTTATTAATTTAACAAAATGGCAAATCAACAATTAATTGTCTTTTATTAATTTAACAAATTATTAATTATTAATTTTTAGCCCGGAATTTTTTTTTGTTGTAATTCGGTTTGACTATTTTTATGGATTTATTGTGTATTTTTCGTAATTATTATGTATTTATTGTTATTATAATAAAATTAATCAATTTAATTTATTAAAATACAAAACTGGGGGCCAATAGGTCATTTGTTCTCTTATCCTATCAAATCCATCTTCCAAATTCTCCTTCTCAAAATACCATCCAAACACCTCACTAACAAATCCACCCTTCTTATGAGGTGGGGCCACCCTCATTACCAAATCCACCCTCATTACAAATCCTCCCAAATCATCTCCGGCATCCAAACGGGGCGGTACAGTGGTTGTCAAACCTTGCCAAAAATTTATGTGCTTGTCTTCACACTTGGGATTTTTATTACTCCATATCCCACCGTGTCTCTGTCTACAATCTCACACCCCGTTTGGATGCCGGAGATGATTTGGGTGGATTTGTAATAGGGATGGCAATTTCCCCAAACCCGATGGATACCCGCCCCACCCCCGGCTATTTGGAGGCGGATATTATTCGATTTTTCATCCAATAAGAGCGGATATGGTAGAACTTAAAGAATCCCCGATTGAAAATGGAGCGGGTATGATTTTGTGATACCCGTCTCCGAATACCCGTACCCGCCCCGTTTCAAATTGTATACATATTTTTATGAATATTGTATGTATATATGCGGGCATATAGTAGTATATAAATGTATATGTATGTGTGTGTATATATATAAGTATGCATATTGGTATAATTTATGTATATTGTTCCGAATTAAAACTATATATGGTTAAGTGTTAAAAAAAGTTTAATGATGGTAGTTTTTTAAATTGTATATAATATTGGTAGACTATTATGTCTTCGCAACTTTATATTCTATTTTGTTTTAAATGGTTGTTTTTGTCAGTATAGGGCACATAAATTAGATCTTATCCTCCTTTTTTTTTTTTGTTCAATTAGTTTGGATATGGATTTACCCGATCCCCAATGGGAGGCGGGTATGGTGGATTGTCTACTATCCCTTTTGGGTATGGAGGTGGGGATGAACTTCTCAATTGGGGATCGGGGGTAGAATAGGGTCCCCCGATCCATACTCTACCCGTTGCCATCCTTAATTTGTAATGGGGGTGGATTTGAAGGTGGATTTGTAATGAGGGTGGATTTGATAATGAGAGTGGCCCCACCTCATAAGAAGGGTGGATTTGTTAGTGAGGTGTTTGGATGTTATTTTGAAAAGAGGGATTAAGAAGGTGGTTTTGATAGGATAATAGGTCAAATGATTAAATTGCCCCCAAGTTATTAATAAATACATATAATAAATGCACAGAAAGTACATAAAAATGCTTAAAAATTTATTAGATATAAAAAAATATATTTCCAACCACACTTGTGTTTATTAGATATTAAAAAAAATTATTAGATATCAATAATTTGCATAAATATATTTACACTACTTTGTGTCTTTTTTTTTTGTGCACCCAACCACAGAGTAGCATTTTCCCCTATCCCTTGTTTATATCGAATGAAAGAAACCCAGCAGGTCTAGTCCGGCAAAAACCCAAACTTCTCTTTTTTCGGTAAACCCAAACTTCTCTTCCTTGCACAAAAAACAGATCTGGTCCGGAAAAAACCCAGCAGGTGAGTTTCAGGTACTCCAGCAGTTCCATTGGTTGTTTCGGTCGGCTTTTAGCCGGAAAACTCCATTTTTTTCGATTTCGAGTTCTAGATCTCACCCGAATTTAGAAGGGTAGATTGGTACCAAAATCCCACAAGTCCCCCCTGATTTGCTAACGACAGGGGGGAAGCTGTCGTTAGCTAGTCCGGGTTCTCCCGGATTTGTACTCCCAACAGTGACATTTTTCGATCAAATCCGGGGGTGCCGTTTTGGCATCCAAACACCGGACTAGAGTGGGCCCGCGATTACAAATCCGGGTGTTTGCCAAACAGGGTGTCAGTTCCCAAGCCCATAACCCACCGTCTCTCTCTCTTCCCAAGCCCAGATCCCACCGTCTCCCTCTCTCTCTCTCACTACACAAACAAAAACGGAAAAAAAAAAAAAAAAAAACGTGTGCACACCCAGTTCTTCCGCTCCCTATCTGCTCGACCGTTCACCAGCGGCGGCGGCGATGCATGTCGGATCATCACAGGATATGCATCATCACAACAGACTACGATCTAATTTTATTGAACAAATCAAATGGAAGATTTTTTTCTTTTTCCGATTGAATCATTGAACAAATCAAATGGAAGTTTTTTTTCTTTGTTTTTGTTTATCGTGAGAGAGAGAGAGAGAGAGAGGTATGGAGTTATGGAAGCGGGGGGCCTGTAGTGAGTAACTCACTACAGGCCGCGTAGTGAGTGAATCTCGGCCGTTAAAAGTGTTTTGAACGGTCCGGATTTAAAATAGTGAATAATGTAATTGTTCGCGCGAACAATTCAATTAAGATCCGGACCGCCCAAAACAAGAATGGACGACTGAGATCTCACTACACGGCCTGTAGTGAGTTACTCACTACAGGCCCCCCGCTTCCGTTATGGAGTTATAAAAAGCCCACTGTGTGAAGACAAAACACTCATAAATAGAGATGGCATTCATACCCGAACCCACCCTGCTCGGCTCATTTACTGATTTGCGTTTTTTTTATAATTTTATTAATTAAAAAGTGTGTTTTTAAGCTTTATTTCCAAAGTACGTGAAAACGTTTTTAGCAAACACATTTTATGGAAAACGTGGTTCTGTTTCACGCTTTCACAGTGGATTAAGACGGATTAACACAAAAAAAATTAAGTTAATCCTAATTTCGCTTGAAAACGTGGTTTGTAAGCACGCTTTATGTGCTATAAACGAAAAAAAAAAAAGAAATAGTAAAAGCGTGATTACCAAACACGCTTTTAGAAGACGTGTTTGACAACCACGCTTTTCCGTTGCCAGAAGTTCCAGAGAGGTCGCTGACTCGCTGTGTTTAGCGATCCCAAACATATCGCCTCGCCCAAAATAGGCCACCGCTTTGGGATAGTAGTACGAAAGTGAGTTTGATTCAGAGTCGGAGACACCCGAAATCCATCTTCTTTAACTTGCATCTCTCTGTATGTTTAGTCTTTTATTAGCTTTCTGTATCTATTTGATTTATTCCATATTTATTTGCTAAATCGAACTTGCCCTAACTTCTATCTTTGTATTTCTTCAACCAATTTTGCGGTTTCAAAAAAAGTGTAAGAAATGAAGTTTTGGGATTGGTACTTGAAGATAGCAGTTGGGTCAGCCCTGATTGGAGGTTCAATGGAGTTGTTCATGATCAAATCTGGCTTCTGTGTGTGAGAACCCTCCTTTCTTATCACTCCTTTACACTGTCTCATACTCAATTCTTTTATGAGTATTTGCTTCATTTATATCTGTGTTTGTGTGGGAAATGTGTTTCTAATTAAAAAAAGTTTTGAGCTTTTTTTGTTTTAATGGATACTGGGTTGTTTCGGATTTGGATGAAAAACAAAAAGGTTATTGAAGATTGTGGGCATTAGTGCAGCATTCTCCTTCTTCTATTTGGCGATGCCTTCTAAGTATATTGTGCTTGTTTGGTCATTTCCTAATTCAAACTGATTTAATTGGTATTTCCCTTCAAGTTGCAGATTATGGACTATTGATTCTTGAAGTTGGTTGTATTGTATTATTATGACCGGTGCCTTTATAAGAAATTGGTTGCAAGCATATTTCAAGTCTCTCATTATGTGAATCGTGTGGCTTGCCTTATTTTGTAAATTAGTGGATTTAGGATGAAATTTGTTGGCACGTCAAAAATGGATTATATACTAATTACTCTTCAAACCAAACAAAATAAATCACAATCAATTACCGGTAGTGACATATGATATTCGGCTAATCATTACCAAACCCTTGTTACCCCTGTATAACCTCTCTTGAGGTTAACAAGATTCACATATGGCATACAGGATTTGTATAAGTTAACCTTTGCAGAACAACCTTAAGAACCAACTCTTCATCTTCAACCATTTTATACGTAATAAACAGTGAGTCTGAATCTTCAATAATTTTATACGCATAGCTTGAGCACCACTCTCCATCTTCACCTTTTCAGTTAGAAATCAATAAGGAATCGCTGGCAAATTTCATTTCACAAATTCTATGTTCATGAGTTGGATTTAGTACATTGGATTGAAGAGAAACTGAGCTCAATTTGTTTGTTATGGATGAGAACTTCTTGGAGACTCTTACTAAGTGAACGCTAATGAACTTTGTAGTTGGATTTATGTCTCATCCACTTAAAGGCCGATACCCAAGTTATCATTTCTACTCAGAAGTCACCTCCTTATCCTCTTCCTTATCGCGGTGGTCTAATGCTTGTTCAAACATGTTGAAGTCATTTTGATAAACAAATTTCAAGATCCTATTGATTTGTTTCCCATATTGGGCTAAACCAGGCATTCTTCAATAATGAACACCATTTGTTAATTCTTTGATCTTTAGGAAAGGTATCTCTACATTCATGCTTTTACACTTTTCAATCATAATCAATGCATTGTTGGAGTGGTAAAACTAGGGAAGCTGTTTGTCTTTGTGCTTGGGATTAAAGTTGTAGCTAGTGAAGTTCTAACCGAGATGCATCAATAGCTTGTTCTGAAAGCAGAAAAGCTGTACGAGCAGCTTCTTTTTACCCGTGCCATGTTCATTTGGGTGGTTGGTTTATGCATCTATCCATTAGATGTAAGAATGCCATCGCAACAATAGTTTAGAACGGTAAGTAGGTGAAGTGCCAACGGGAGTAACAAAGTACTACATGAATTGCATCCTGAAACTATAAAGTAAACCATTCAAATGCAAATAAGGGAGTTAACATGAAGCAATCAATGTGACGAAAGAATTTTGTTAATTTGGATGCATCTTACAAAATGTAGAAGCTCTGGCCAGAAATCACAGAATTATTTTGATTACATTTTTTTTCTTATTTGCATTGCCTTGGACATGCATAATAGTGACAAAATGTTGTAATCCAAATTTTGGATAAGGGCCAAGTTTCATCAGACCATTGCCTTTGGGGCTTGCATAACAAGAACAAAGTCGTTTGAGTTTATACATTTGTCTCTGAGGACATGCAATAAATGGCAAATCTGAATTGACATGTATAGTGTATGGACCGCATAAAAAGTACAAAACGGCTACCTGTTCCACTCTCTTTAACTTTTTTACATTCCAATCGATCTGGATTTTCTTTAACATAAATAATCCACACTGTTACCCACATAAAGTTCAAAAATCTTACCTTATTGTCTACACCAATTCATATATTTGCAGATGATAAAGTAACTGTTTTGGAGGCGGAGAAAAGAGCTTGGGAGAGTTCCCCTGAGGCTCAAGCTATGAGAGAGGCCCTCAACCCTTGGAGGAATCATGACTCAGAAGAAAGGAAAAGTTCCTAGAATTCCCAGATTTTTGTGACTGCTTATTTAGCAATCCTTTCTTGGAAAAATTCCCAGTTTTGGTGTTTCCATGTAAATTCAGTTATTCAGGAAGTAGTCTGTTGATTGGTGTTTTTTCGGTTTGATATTCTCAAATTATCGTATTATAGAACCCAGATTTTCACTGGATTACTATTGCCATTGCGGTATTGCTTGTGTCTGCCCCGGAGTAGGATGATCTTTTCGTGACTATGTTTGTCTGGAGGAAAATTGTTGGTTAACTATGCTTACTATGTGGGTGTTTGGAAGCCTCATTTTCAATTTTTCATTTTTAACTTTTTGGCTTTTTAGATTATGGTCAGAATGTATTTTGGTATGAGTGTTTGAGAGAAATGTGTAAAACACATTTTAAAAAGAGTAGTGTTTGAGAGATATATGCAGAATACATTCTGTAGGTCTTTTTGTTAATCAAAATGGAGAAAGTGAAAAATGAGAAGTCAAAAAGCTCCTCTCATCCTATTTTTCACTTCTGCGGTAGATTGTGCATTTTGCAAAACTCATTCTCAGATAATGAGTTCTGGGGCGTTTTTTTCCAAACAGCCAAAAAAAAAAAGGAGAAAAAATGGCTCCCAAACAAGCTCTATGATTGATAGCGGTTGGAAGTGATGCGACTTTCTTTTATCAAGTGCTTGAATTAGAGCATCGTTTTACTCTGAATCATTCTATTTGTACAGATGGGGTGCACCGATGGTGCACTGACCGATGTCGGGACCCCCTTTTGGGTCCCACACGGCCAATCCAAGCTGTTTATCCATCTCAAAATCAAAATCCGAGTGGTTTTGCGTGGAAATCAATTCAATCGGACGTTCCTAAGTGCTCGATCCAAAATAACCCCATTTCGTTCAAATTTTTGAACGAAATGGGGTTATTTTGGATCGAGCTCTTAGGGACGTCCGATCAAGTTGATCTCCGCGTGGGAGCTCTCGGAAATTGATTTTGAGATGAGTGAACGGCTCAGATCGACCGTGTAGAACTCACAAGTGGGTCCCTGAAACTAATCTCTACATGGTCTGTACATGGGATCGGTACTCAATATCCCTCGATTTATTGTTTTACTCTAGTGATTAACAATAAAATTAAATTTGATGTGAAGAAATAGGATTTAAATTAAAGTACTCAATTTTTAATTTTTTATTCTTCTTGCCAAGACAAATTAATAATTAAAAAAAATCGAAAACTAATCAACGTAAAGCTAAGAAATGGGGATTGAAAAAAAAAAAAAGCTATCAAAGGCAACACTATATATATATATATATTTTTTTTTTTTTTTTTACAATAAAAGACCCAAAAAATAATCAGACGGACCTAATCACCCGTAAGTAAATTTTGAACGGTGCCGATGCACTGGCTACAGAAAATTTTATCCCTTCCCCACTCTGAGCACTCTCACTCTCACCGTTGCAAAAGCTAATCCATGGCTCCTCGTGCTCTGTAGAGAGAGAGAGAGAGAGAGAGAGAGAGAGAGATTTTCAGCTAATCGCCATCGTCATTCTCCGAATATTCATTGTGCTGATCTTTTCCTCTTTGGATAATTTCGGTACGTTTCGCATTTCCTCGTCTTCGCTTTTATCTCTTTGTTTTGTTCTAGGGTTTGTTGAGGCATAAAAGAAGCTAAATTATTTGATTCTGTTGAACTAAAATACGATGACAAAATCTGAAGACGACTAGTGATTCCAGCACTTTCTCCCTTTTCCCCAACTAATTCTAGGTTTAAACACTCGGCAAATGCATATTACTGTGTTAGTTTTTAGGTTTTTGTTACTCACTCTTGCATCAAATGTCTCCGTTTTGGTAATCAAGAAGGAAAGGTCTTGTGGGTGGTGGAGATTAGAGAGTTGATATTTCCGTTGCATTGGGAAAGGAATCAAAGGATAGTCGAATGTGAGATTTAAGGTCCACTTTGAACTAAATTAATTTTTCTCCAAGAAAGTCTGGGTTATTTTACCATTAGTTACCATTTTTTAAGATTTTCGTCTTCTTTTTTTTTTTTTTGTGTGGGTTAATTGTATAGATGTAGATGAAAGTTGAAAAAAAGTTCGTATAAGACGAGTTTCAGAAAAAAATTCTTTAGTAAACTTTTTGTGACTTCTGGTCATAATTTTTTACTCCTTATGTTTTTTCAAGATGAATGAGTAATGCGACAGACTTGACCCAAAAGACGGGGGAAAAAATACTGGTAAATTTAAGCTGACCATTGAGGGAAAAGTTGTATATTAGTCGATGATTTTTCTCATTCCAATATTCTCATATGGTTTCTATTCACCAGAAAAGTTAGTTCTAGAATTTGTTGCCCGAGGAAAGAAAAGTGAAGTATGATCAATGGGATGATCTGTATTCATTGCTTTTATTGAGTTGAGTTAAGAAAGGAGATCTAAATGATTACGCATTGCGTAAAATAACTTTGGTTGCTTGTTGTAACTTATAAAGAACGAGAACAAGTAATTTCATTTCTTACTCCATTTTATTTCCAACGCAAAACCTAGATTCTGCCACAAAACCTAGATTTAAACATACATAAGATCGTGTATCTGCAATTGTCCACATACTAATTTCCATGTTGAAGTAATATTGATCTTTCAATCCTTTTGTCTCGTTAGTGTTGATATTCTGTAAGTTCTTAAAATCCATTTACGGTGTTTTTCCTTAGGTTTGATGGATTACAGTTCAGATGAAGAGTCAGATCTCAGTGACTCAGAGATCAATGAGTACAAAGATAAGCCTTATGAGGAACTGAGGAATGGGAAGTACAAGGTAAAGAATGTAAACGGTACACTTAGGTGCCCTTTTTGTGCGGGAAAGAAGAAGCAAGAGTTCAAGTATAAGGACCTTCTTCAACATGCTTCTGGAGTTAGTAAAGGCGCAGCCACTAGAAGGGCAAAACAAAAGGCAAATCACCTTGCATTGGCGTTGTATTTGGAGTCTGACCTAGCAAACGAGGCGGAGCAGTTACCACCAAAAGTGATTGAAGTTGCTCCAGTATCTGAGAAGTCCGAGCAACATGATCTATACTGCTGGCCTTGGACAGGGATTGTCACAAATATTGTGGATGACCCGACAAATGGACAAGAAGTGCATAACAATGAATATTGGTTGAAGAAGTTCAGCAAATACAAGCCTTTGGAAGTTGTTGCTTTTTGGGATGACGACAACCAAACTGCCCAAGCTATTGTGAGATTCAATAATGACTGGACTGGATTTAACAACGCCATGCTATTCGAGAAGTCATTCGAAAGTAGTCGCCACAGTAAAAAGGAGTGGACAGTTCAGAAAGAGCTTCCTGGTTCAAGCATTTACGGATGGTTTGCTCGTGCAGATGATTATCATTCAGAAGGGCCTGTTGGAGTATACCTTCGTAAAAAAGGAGAGTTGAAGACGATCTCCAACCTTATCCAGGAAGCTACCCTAGACAGAAGCAAAATAGTAGCTAACCTAGCGACTGAGATTGATTTAAAAAATCAAAATCTGGAAGAATTGCAGTACAAATACAATGAGAAGACAATGTCTTTGAGCAGGATGCTTGAGGAGAAAGATATGCTACACCAGGCTTTCTATGAAGGTTCCCTTCCCTTCTTTTGTGTCTTTGTGGACATGCATGTGAACTTCTTTATCTTCAGCGTATACCTTTACATGAATCATGATTAAAATCTGCTTGTTGATTTTGTTATGCCTTACAAAGGGTTTCTAGGCGTCCGATATTTAGGTTCCCTTCGTATTTTCTGAATTTTCATCACTAGAAAAAATGGAAGACAAATTTGTACAGAATTCGAAACAAGGAAGACAGAATAGCGAAGAAAGAGACAGAAATGATACTGCTTGATCTTGTACGCAGTCTTCTGAATTTCTATTGACTCATGATATTTTGCCACAATGGGGTCATGGGAGTCAAACTCGTGTTTAGATTTTCACCACTTCATGGATCCACACCAAATGCATAGCTTGGCAGTCTGCTCCTAATTGTTGGACTGTTTCTGATAAGATATAACCATTTTGGGGTTGAGCGTGTGCAGGGGCGACTCCACATAGAAATGAGGGGGTCAGCCGACCCCACGGCGGGAAAAAAAAAATACTACTACTACTATGCTAATTTTTTTTAGGAAATTAAAAAATGAACCCCCATAAATTTAGGGCTGACACCACTGGATAATTTCCCAACATTCATCCCACCTCTTTGTGTAGCTTGTTTGAATCCTAGTCACTCGTTTTGTTCTTTTGACGAAATGGAGAGGTTGATCTTTTTTGCTAAGGAAATATACCCTTCGTCCCAAATTGTTGCTCCTAGTTACTATTTCAGAATTGGGACCTCTAAAAAAATTGTTTAGATTTTTAGTGATTTATACTCTCCGTCCTTTTTTAAATGATAACTTTAGGAAACGTGTATTTTTGTAGCCGTTAAAAAATGCACTTCCGTAGCATATTTCTAAATTTTTTTTGCAGCAAATTAAAGTACTCAATGAGCTCTTAATTTGGTATAAAAAAAATTAAAAAAATTATATAAAGAAATATGTTTTTTAGAGGTTTGAAATTGCACGTATTCCGATAGGGAGCACTTAAAAAGGGACAGAGGGAGTATATCTAATATGGATCTTGTTTGATAGATCTCAATTAATTTTATCAAACACATATTTTAAAATCATAGAAAAATTATAGATTATAAAATAGATAATTGTTTGAATGGTTCAAAAAGTGAAGCAGAAGCAAGTAAGCCGCAACAATTTTGGACGGAGGGATTATTTGATAGTATCGACCTAGGGATTATGATGCAACGATTTCAGAACTCGATATCGCATCGAATGCAATTGTAGAAGCTTGTGTAGTTTTTTTTTTTTTGGGTGGTAAAAACTGAAAATAGAGAAAACTGTTTTATGCCTTTTGATAATATCTTTTGCTTATTAGGTTGAGTTTTAAATGTGATTTTTGTTGGAACAAAATTTTTAGTTGTCATTACTGCGATGACCCCACACTTTCGAATTCCTGGAGTCGCCACTGAGCGTGTGGATATAAGAAAATGAAAATTTGTTGAGGCCTCTAATTGAATATCACTTGGAGCATCTCCAACCAAGCATGTCAAATCTAACATGATATGCCAAGTAGATGAATTTTGACGGCTTACGTGGTGAACTGACATAATAAAATAAAATCTAGGTGTCATTTGACATCTCCTCTTTCATGTCAAATTTGACGTGTGTTGTCAAATATTTTCTTTAATTACTTTGCTTTCAAAACATAATAAAATAAAAGATAAAAACAAGATTAAAGTGAGAAATTTACCAAAACGATATATTTGCATATAGGTTGGAGTGGACTTGTTAGAGATAAATTCTAAATGTCAGTTCACCACGTAAGCCGTCAAAATAATTTGGCATCTCTAAATTCGAAGTCAAGTTTGGAGATGCTCTTGTGGACCTACAGGGCTAAAAAAATGGATGCATGTTGCTTTTATTTTCGAGCTCATAATGTATAATATTTCCTCTGTCTCAGAATCAAGGAAGATGCAGCGTCTAGCTCGAGAGCACATTCGCAGAATTTTAGATGAACAAGAGATGCTAAATCATGAGTTGGAGGTCAAGAGAAAGGAACTCGATTCTTGGAGCAAGCAGCTGAACAAGCGTGAAGCATTAACTGAACGTGAGAGACAGAAACTTGACGAGGAGAAGGAAAAGGTGATTTATATTGGAGTAATTGTCACAATAGCTATTGTACATTACAACAGAACTTTTCATGCTTGTACTTGTTACTTTTTTTTCCCTCTTTCACAAGTTCTTCATGCTTGTAGCTGATTGTAGCATATTTATCTTTTGTTGCGCTATTTAGAACACAACAAGAAACAATTCATTGGACATGGCATCCATGGAGCAGAAAAAGGCAGATGAGAATGTCTTAAGGCTTGTTGAAGAGCAAAAGGTGTGCTACCTAGTGTTGTACTTTGGATAGATGCTATGGTTTATATCTGTAAAGGTTTTTTCTTTCTGTTCTTGTAGTACTGTATGTATATGATAAAAATTTCAATGAATCTTATTTTGAATCTGCAGAAGGAGAAACAAGAGGCTTTAACAAAGATACTTAAGTTGGAAAGGCAACTCGATGCTAAACAGAAATTGGAGATGGAAATTGAAGAGCTGAAAGGAAAACTGCAGGTCATGAAACATCTGGGAGATGAAGATGATGCAGCTGTTCAGAACAAGATAAAAGAGATGAATGAGGAATTAGAGCAAAAGGTTGATGAGATGGGTAGTTTGGAAGACCTAAATCAAACTCTTATTGTGAAAGAGCGTCAAAGTAATGATGAGCTACAAGAAGCTCGTAAAGAATTGATTACGGTATGATTTCTCTCATATTCCTGCCCTTCTCTTCTTCGAGGCCATGTCATTTAACTGTTTTGCGAGACTGTTTGTATGAGCACTTAGACTTGATCAAATTCTAGCACTATCTTTTTTTGGTAAATTTGTGTTAGCACCGCACCCATTAGGTGAGCTGGGCCATGAACTTAAGTTCCCATTTTGTGCACTCCTGATAATCTCTTGGGTCAGGAAAGTTATCTTCAGTCAAATGTACCATCAACGAGTGACTATTAAATAGACTTAGGTATTGTTGTCAGATGTTGGTACATATTTGAATGTCAGATTCATCTAATATGCATTTCAAGGATATAAGGCCATGCCATGACATTCATATAGCTTAGAAAAATTACTTCCTTTAATAAGATAAATGGTTTTTACTAGGTGCCTAAGTGCATTTCATTCATGATATAGGAGTTATGTACATAATACATGCATGATGTACGAGTTATGTACATAGTTAGTGGCAAGTTCGAATTACAGAATATGTTCGCTAAGTGAATTTCCAACTAAATATGTTGCACACGGATCTCACTTAATCAATTGTTGAGTGTCTGACAAGGGGGTTAAATATATTAAGAAGGGTGCACTTAAACAATCAGGATGTTCCCATGTTTTCCAGTGGTTGTGATAAATGAAGTGGCAGGCTCAGCTTCTGAATAAAAGATTTCAACTAGCTGGTATCATTTTGATATTGAACATGTCATCAAACTTTTGATTGTGTTGTCTAATTCCCTACTGGTAAAGTAGTAGTACAAAATTTGTGAGCCACACTGTCTCATATAAGGCGCATTTAAACAATGGCTTGTGTGCAGCTGTATTTCCTCACAGTGCTGAGAATTCAACTATCATTCTCTTTATTTTCAGGGCTTGAGCGACATGTTAAGTAGTCGCAATCTTATTGGATTAAAGAGAATGGGAGAAATTGATACGAAGCCCTTCCAGAATACATGCAAACTGAGATTCAAGCCTTCAGAAGCTGAAGTCAAGGCATTTGAACTATGCTCCTTGTGGCAAGAGAGGATGAAGAATCCAGATTGGCACCCATTTAAAATTGTAATGCTTGAGGGGGGTAACCATCAGGTATGCCGGAATATAATTTATGATCCGCTGCATTTGTGCTCTGGCTTGTGGCCTTTTCATTTTGTCAGTAGCTGTATTTTGAAGTTTGTAGAGGTCATTATTTTCCATTATATGGTGAATGGTGTTTGGTTGATAACAGGAAATCATGCAAGTTGTTCAAGCATTGTCTTTGCATGACTTGAGTTTGTTGCAAGGGGAATTAGTGATTCTAGGCTGAACACAAATTTGTTTCTGTTAATGTGCTTGTCATAATTGGGAACCTGTGTGGTTTTCGTTGAAACTTGTGTTTTGCTGGAATTCGAAGATTGAACGAGAATCTGTTCTCTTGCGTTTCCAGCTATCAAAGATCTGTCAAAAGCTCAATGGGTTTTATGTAATCTTGTCTAATGCAGGAACTGATAGATGATGATGATGAAATGCTGAAAAATCTCAAGGTGGAGTGGGGAGTTGAGATATACGAGGCAGTGACAACTGCCTTGAAAGAGATGAATGAATACAATCCTAGTGGTAGGTATGTGATTTCTGAGCTATGGAACTATAAAGAGAAAAGAAAGGCCACGCTGAAAGAAGTCATTGCTTATATCTTGAAGAGCTTGAAGACACTGAAGCGCAAGAGGTGATGAGGTTGAGGTTAGTATTCAAACTTGTCGTTTCCTATTTTATTTTTTTTCATTTACTTTTTTCTTATTTCCTTTTTATTGTTTATGTGTGGACTTGTCTTGTTCCAAGAATCAATTAGGACTTTCATAGTTATTCCTGAGTCTAACATTCGTGTGTCACCCTTTTTAATTACACTTGATATACAGTGCTTGTGAACTGTCTGAGATTTATGATTGGCCAACATATGCATGCCAGCTACTTAGAAGTTTTGTATCAAGATACATGTATGTAGTTACCATCAGATTTGGTTGGAAAAGGTTCTTGCATGTTATTGTAGGTACCTAGTTCAGGTTTGTTCCAGAGCGCTATTGTAGGTACCTAGTTCAGGTTTGTTCTAGAGCTAAGTACATGGATGTGTTGCCAAATAGCATTTTGCATATCGATATGGAACATTTAAATGTACCCCGTTGTCATGCAATTTTTTTTGTTAACCATTGGGTATTTGAGGTTCCGATGGAATTACGTGAACTTGTACATGTTGAATTCATCTGCAGTAGGGATGGAAATTATCCCCATAGCCATGGTATGTGGTTTGATCCAGTTATTTGAAGGTGGGTATTACTCGATTTTTTCAGTCAATAGGAGTGGGTATGGGGGAATATAGACCAGCTATGATTTTGCTACACCCATGCTCGAATACGTACCCGCCACTCTGTCTTAATATATACGTTTACATACAAACATCAAGTATGCATAATAGAATACAGCTATGATTTTGCTACACCCATGCCCGAATATGTACCCGCCACTCTGTCTTAATATATACGTTTACATACAAACATCAAGTATGCATAATACTAGCACAATTGTAGTTGTGTAGTACATCTGTTTTACCCATTATGCATTTGGGTATTGGTTCAGTGACTTCTAATTACCCCCGATTATGGATGGATGAACCTGCAATTTCGGGATTGGGTATGAAGTACCTCCGAATTTGGGGATTGGGTATCGGTTCGTTGACTTCGTCAGCAGTGTGAAATTTGCTTAATGATATCATCTTATCTGACTTTTAATGTAGCATAGGGTTAAGTTGCAGATTTGACGTTATCCTGCCCAAGAAATGAAGATAGAATGCACAAAAATCTTTCCTCATTTGATTTTTAGCAGTTGGAGTCTCTCTCTCTCTCTCTCTCTCTCTCTCTCTCTCTCTCTCTCTCTCTCTCTCTCTCTCTCATTTACTACCTATTAACCATGAATGCAGCTATTTTCTAATAATTTTTCCTTTAATAAGACTTATTGGATTTGTTTTGCTTTCCTTTTGTGCTAGGTGATTAATAAATTTATGAGAGAGACGAAAGTTAAGGTGGAACGTCCACGAAGACTGCTGCTGCTATGACCAGGATTCAGAATTACTTCTCTTTCTCCTTGTCAATGTATGAGAGAACTTGTTGAACATTTCGTTTTTATGCTATTCATCGTATAGATGGCATATTAAGCTGGTGCTGAGGAAATTGGACAGTTGCAGCTAGGGTTCTTAACAGTGAATGGAACTTTGCATTTGTTGATGATGTGTTCCCTTTATCGTCCTGCATCGCGATCTTGAACCGCATTTTCTGTCCAGTTAGATGGCGTTCTTCTATTTTTGAAAACCGTATTTTTTGTCTAGTTTGGACGAAGCTGGATTTCTTGCGTCAATGTGGAGTCGATTATTTAAAGAGACTGCCTAGCAAAAAAAATAGTACTATTTATTTAAAGAGATTCCAGAATCCAAAAAAATCTTTCTGCCCCATTTTTCTTCCTCTCACTTTAACATTGCGTTGATTCTTAAATTATTTACATCTTCAACCTACCCCGAACCTGATTTTTTAAATACCAACTGACCAATCAGTTGCTTTCCGAGTCCTCTCCAATGGAGGCTTACAGGTCGTCAATATGCCTTTTTCAAACCACGGGATTATTTTGTGTGTAAATTAATCCAGACATCTAGTTATCAAGAATAACAAACACAGAGTCTGACACTAAAAATGCAAGGCCTATCCAAGAACAAAGCCGAAAACAGTTCTGACTCCACTTCTTTTTTTTTTTACCCACTTCTTTTTTTTTTACCCCCGTTTTCTGGGGACGGGGTAAGCAAAAAAAACGGATAGTGCTACATACCCAGAAAAAAGCACTCAAAATTTACTCATAATTTGAAATACCTAGAAAAAAGCACTCAAAATTTACTCATAATTTGAAATACCTAGAAAAAAGCACTCAAAATTTACTCAAAATTTGAAATCAGTAGCCCAGATTCATAGCCAACTACAGGTATTACATATGTTGGGACAATTTTCTGCGAACTACTTTCCCAGTTAAATACTCCTGCACAAATCCAAAGAAAATTTTGGAATAGTCCATACGAAGTTAAACCAATGACCAGCAAATGCCATACAAAACTAGTAACTTTATAACACACGAATACAAACCAGTGACCGTAAGCGGAAACTTTGAAACGCGATACCGCCCAAATTCCAGGCAAGGCAAGGGCTGGAGGAGCTAGAAAGACAGAAGGCTATTCGTGGACCGGGCAACAGGAAGAGCATAGAAAAACAACACTCTCTAAATTGGCAATCTCAACCGACAGTCGGTCACCGTACAACAGCTGGCTCGTTGAAGAGGAGACTTACCATATCTGTGGCCAGCAGCCATCTCAATCGACAGTCAGTCACCGTATAACAGCTGGCTCGTTGAAGAGGAGACTAACCATACCTGTGGCCAGCAGCCAACATAGCCATGGCCAAATTGGAAGTCCGGTAGAAAGGGCAGTAAGGGAAACGATAGTTTCTGGGCCAATGGAGGACGAAGAGAAGAGAAAGAACTCAACTGTCTATACTAAACCATAACATTGGTACAAAGGGGAACTGTTCAGTTTCAAACAGGCAACAGTAAAACATCATGCAAACTTGCTATAGCTGGAAAAATATAAGCTAGCAAAACCAAAGATCAAAAGTAGATCTTCAGCCATTAGAACACGTTTCACGAACTAATTATATGCATCTAGGTGGATAGAAATATGATAAACTCGATAAAAATAAGTTGTAGCCAAGCGAAAGGGTCTCATACGATGCAATCTACAAAGTACGAGCCACGCAGGGACGTAGTCAACGCGAGCTGATTACTAGGAATTTTCCTCGGTTAAGACCAACAATTGAAGTTGCAAATCTTTTTAAAGTAGCATAACACACAACCTAGCACCAAGTATCATAATGGCAATTTCTTAATTAAGAACATCATTTCCAAAAAGTGTCCACTGAAATATGGTTGGCATAACAAAGAAACGTCATTTCCACAAGTGCAATAGAAATGTTGCAGTCATCATGCACAAATATATACTTCAACAAACAGCTCCCATGTTTTCAAAAATTATTCAAATTTGGAATAACTATTATGTCAATTTTCCAGACCTAGACCGTACAAAACACCGGCATACTTCTCAAGTGAGCCGCTAAAGAAATTCTCTTTCAACTTCCTGAATGTACAAGCTGTGAGCAAACTATCTGAACCTGCCTGGTGACAAACACCTACTCTCTCAACTTCCAACAGTTCCGCGAGCTTGTTCAACCCACCGTGAAGGCTATTACAGAACTTCATGAGATGCTTGATGTCGTAAACGACTGGAAAGTACATGTTGATCAGATCAAAGAACACAGCTTGAGTATCAGGTAAATCCTGGCAAGTCAATAGCTTAAGCAAGTACCCGAAATCATACCCACTATGGAAAGTGACCCAATAAACATTGTCATTCAAAACAATACCAGATGACATCAAAAGCTCTCCAAATCGCTTTGCATCGATACCCATATCGTTGTTTTTCTTGAAATCGATTCCGCTCTGGCGTAAGAGCTCGATCGAATCATTTGCAAAAACATCTTCATTAACATTAAATTCGCGGAAATTGAACTGCCAAATGCAATACTTATCAGACCCACATGTGGGTAAATTCCCATCCTCATCCGAAAAAGTAAGCCCTAACTGTATCAGTTTCAACATGTCTACATTGGCTTTCAAAGTCTGGTAATGATAATCGTTGTTGTTCTTGAAAATACCCACAGGGCGAAGAACAATTCCTGGAAATTCTGTATCCATAGCTATATAAGGAAATTCATCGACTATTTCTCGAATCAAAGTGAACTCTTCCTCCAGATTGTCCTTCCATACATCTCGGATTTGGATTGAATCGCTTCTGGGTAAAAGCGACATTCCAACTTAAAACCCAATTCAAAAAACCAATTCTTTTGCCAAATCTGACGTATAACAATTCATGTCACACAACTCAATAGTTTAAGCTACAAAACAAAACCAAAATCCAAATCAATCAAAACCAAGAAACTCAAAAACAATTTACAAATTTACAAAACTAGAGACAACAGGAATTGAGGTCTTACCTCATCAGCAGATTGAGATATATTTGCCCAACATGAGACAGATCCAAAGGCAGGGCTCAAAAGGGTAATACAAAGCGGGGTTTTTTTGAGAGAGAGAGGCTTTTTTTGCGAGAAAGAGCTTCCGGCTGAAGGTGGTTAGGGCCCTTCTCTGCTGCCCTCCAGCTGGAGCTTTCTGGGTTGTTGAATGGTTGGGAATGAGTTATCTTGAGCAATTAGATAAGAGCGAGAAAGAGAGACGTACGAACACCACCACCACGGACAGAGGGGCACTGCTGTCCCTTTTGAGGGACAGCAGTGACATGCGTCAAGTCTAGCATATGAGATTTTTTATTAGTGCGTAAAGGTCCTCTTGTATCAGGTGAGTTTGGCTAAAAAAGCCAACTTTTTGTTGTCTTTATTTGATTTTTTTGTGCTTGTTTGTTTTGCATCGATTTTTTTAGTATTATTGACTCGTCTCGGCGAGACAAATCCAGAAAGGTAAAATATTATGGCTAGAACTTTCAATTTTTTGAATAAGATCGAAAAAAGTGTAAAAAACTGACTTTTGGCTTATTTTTGTCTTTATTCGAAAAAATTTAATCTTCGGTCATAATTTTATACTTTTTTGATTCCTCTCGCCAAGATAAACCAATAATACACAAAAAGTTAATGCAAAACTAAAAATGCGAAAAAAATAAAATAAAGGCAAAAAAAAAGTTAAGCCAACTTCTTTAGCCAAACCTCACCGAATTGTCCATGATGCAAAATGGGACCTCTTACGACTCGGTTTGGCTATAAATTTTGATGTTTATCACGTGCGTCAAAAAATTACTCCTTCTGTCTGGATTTGTTTGTCCCTCGTTCTATTGTAACCGGATAAAAAATTACTGATATCTTTAAATTGGTAAGTAATTATATATCCAATATGGATCTTGTTTGATAGATCTTGATTAGTTCTATAAGACAATATTTTAAAAATTATATAAAACATTGTAAATTACGAGATATAATCATTTGAAAAATGACACGAACTCCCAAAATGGACTAACAAATTCGGACGGAGGGAGTAAGTTGATGTTCATCTCTATTCATTTGAAAGAAATGTATTTACAAAATAGAAATGAACTATTGGATTCCGACCGTTGAGAGAGAGAAAGAGAGACGTATGACCACATATATCAAGTGTACCATCAGGGGCGGAGCCAGGATTTTGGTTCAGGGGGGCAAGAATTAGACGCGTTCAGGGGGTGTTAGGATTTTGGTTCAGGGGGGGGCAAAAAAATAAAATCAAAGAGGGGTCAATTAGCAATTTTGTGAGGTATACTAGTAAAATTCCTATAGAAATTTGGGGGTCAGGGGGGTCAACTGACCCCTCTTGTCTCCATGTGGCTCCGCCCGTGTACCATACATGATTTTTTAGTGCATAAAAGTCCTCGTGTATGAATGGTCTATGATGCAAAATGGGACCTATTACAACTCGATTTGATTATAACTTTTGATGTGTTTACCATGTGCGTAAATTGATGCTACATCACTATTCATTTGAAAGAAACGTATTTGCTAAATAGAAATGAACTGGAGTATTAGATTCCGACAGTTATTTATCATTTGACAATTATGATTTAACCAAGGTTTTATCGTTGATGTCCAATTATCATAATTTTTTCCATAGATAAAAACATTAATTATAAAATCGACTGTTTGTACTATCATTTAACAAAACAGTGATGAATATAATCAGTGGCGGACGCAGGATCGCCATATTTGCCTAATTTGCGGGGGCCACTCTTCAGTAATTTTACAAAAAAAATTAAAAGTGTACTAAAAATATGTCGAAAATTGGGGGGAGTGCAGGGGCCGAACACCCCCCTAGCACCCCCTTGTCCGCCCCTGAATATAATTCTTGATGGATCTTACAACATATACAACAAGGTTTGTTTTAGTACATGGAAGAATATCACAAACATTTTATGAGAACGAGAAGGGTTGGATCAAAATGGTAGATTTTGAAGCAGGAGCTACAGAAATTAGAATATAACAAGTTTTACATAGAATATAATGAAAGTCCAAGCTATTTTTTCACCCATTTATTCGCATGTGGTGTTAGATTGCACAAAGAAATCAACTTCACACAATAGCATAGAGAAGCGCTTTTCATCTCTCAGATAATGTGTAACGCCCCATGTAGACCACTGGCCCAGTACCTTGATTTAATCCACTAGCCACACCACATGGCCCAAAATGCTTAAGCCCAAGGTACTAGTAGTAGCCACATGGTTTGTTATATATCCAAGATAACTCATCTAAACAACCAATGTGGGACTAAACACCATCTACCCCCAAACCTGGGGTATTACAATCTTCCCCCCTTAGGGATGCAACGTCCTCGTTGCATAGTCTCAGTAACCTCCCCTGGTGTCCGTGGTGGCAGAGCGCATCCTACCCACCACTTGGACCAGGGCGGGGCTCTGATACCATTTGTAACGCCCCATGTAGACCACTGGCCCAGTACCCTGATTTAATCCACTAGCCACACCACATGGCCCAAAATGCTTAAGCCCAAGGCACATGGTTTGTTATATATCCAAGATAACTCATCTAAACAACCAATGTAAAAAAAAAAAATTCTCTCTCTCTCTCTCTCTCTAAAAAAAAACTCAAACCCTAGCCGCCCCTCCTTCCCCTCCCCCTCCATGGGTTGCACACCCTTTGGGCGGCGGGAGGGGAGGGATCTAATCCCCTTTCTAGATCTGGTTTCCCCTTCCCCTTCTGCACCATATCCGCCTTCCGTTCACCAATCGTTGGAACTTGGCGTTCCGCAGCCCTGTTGGGCGTTACGATTCGTCTGCTCCTCCTTTGCAACCTTACGGGTTCCGGCAGCTTCTTAGGCCTCCGGTAGAGGCGCGTGACCGGTTGGAGGTTTGGCTAGAGATGGGCTGCTCAGCGACGAAGGGGAGTATATCTTTTTTCTCGTTTTTTTGGTGTTTTGTCCGGCTTTAGGCCGGTTATGTCCGGCTTAGGCCGGATTTTGTCCGGTGTGTTCCGTTGGTTTGGTCATATGCTTTCTCGTTGTATTTCTGTGACCTATTGTCGTTGGAGTGTCCGATCTGTGGACTCCCAATCTTTCCCCATGGGAATCTTTGATGAATACTATCTCTCAACTTTTGACACAAAAAAAAAAAAAAAAACAACCAATGTGGGACTAAACACCATCTACCCCCAAACCTGGGGTATTACATAATGTATGATTTTCTTGAATTAAGAAGCTCACATATTAGCTAACACTTTTTTGTTACGAATAAACATGTGTCCGGACTAGCTTACGTGCATTTCAACTAATTTTGAGAACCAATCCCAATGTCCTCCAGCGGGGTTCATATTTAAAGCCAGAGCAAATATTAGTTAACCCATATGAAACTGCAGTGGACTCGGGATTTATAAGAAGGGCGGGGTTCGGGTTTGATATGGGTGTTTGAACTTAACGGATGATTCGGAAAGCTCCTCGCGACTCGATCTACTGAACCGATTACAAAATGCAGGTAGGGTACGTCCCATACCACCAAGCTCGCACCGTATCATGCATCAGCTTCAATATTCTACTTTATTGCTACATGTAATTGCTGGAAATAGTGTTTATTTTGCCAGATGAGGAAGGGTTGTAAACGATTGGACTGTATCTTCACCTGGAGCTGACGCGCTCCGTTTGAATCTTCAAGTGAGCAATGTCAGCCCCGAGATACAATCAAAATGCTCACAAACCTTCCTCATCCAGTGTTTTCTGAACAAGTTACAGTCCAAGTTCCCAAACCATATCGATGGTAACATTAGGTATTACAGAAGAGCAAGACCTGAATAAGGACCAAACAAAGAATAAGGACCATCAACACTCACATGCGACCCACACCTTGGCCATAAAAGGGTTTTGCGGTGTCACTGTGTCGGTGGGTGTGTGATTTACAACTACTTGCTCCACTGCAATTGGGAAGCGGATCTACTGTCCCGAACTCTCTGTCCCGTCCATTTGAGCCGTCCATCTGAAAAATCAACAGCTCGGATTCCATTTCCCTCCAAACAAATCTGAGTCATACATGTTCATCTGCGAATCTATGTCTTCGATTGCTCGAATGGATGGCTTGGATGGACGGGACACAAAGTTGGGACAGGATTTTCGGTGCAGCAGATCCGCAACCCTTGAGGGCAGTTCCCTTCATACCATGAAATTAACAAATGCAATCCATCCACACCATTTTTTTATTGTGCTGTGTCTATGGGTCTAGCATCTCCCATGAGAGTGGAAAGAAATGCTGAGAAGGAGAAGATTGTGTGTAAAGTTGGATAACAATAGGCAGAATAGAACAAGATCTGGGACTTTCTTATTACCACATAGCCAGAATGTGTGTACATACTACATAATCTCAGATGGAAAAAAATAAAATAAAAAATGGTATACATAACCATTGGAAGACTAAATGAGTTCCAGAAGATTGTGATAATAACAACTTGTCCAAGAACAGATGGTTAGCCTGTCACTATATATAAAGTTTATGAAAATTTGTGATGCTAAATGTTCAGGGAATGCTTAGATTGCAGAGAAAAGGAAAATCCCTTTGAGAGAATGAAATCCCTGTAAATAGTCAGCAAACGATCATGAAAACTTGGTGACTTCTACTTGCTTTCTGTAACTGGGAGGTAGACACCTTCTGCAGCCAACCAAACATTATCGGCGCGCTTCTCTCGGACACCACAAACCTGCAAAATGCATACAAGATCTAAGAATGGGGAGAGTTGACAAAGAATGGAAAGCTAATAAAAATGCAACTGTAATATCTGTCGAATCAAGAACTCTCGCAAATGTGGGCATGCTATCTGCTACTTCCAGTGCTTCATGGAGTATATACGCGCACCACCTCAAATTTGACCAAAAAAGGCATAGGTTCGACAATTCGAATGAGACACTTATGAAACACCCTGTAACCAGCATGTCCTAGGAAACATACATGGCAGGTTTTAGCTTTTTCGTTACCTCTTGTTGACCTCCGGCTATTCGGGTGTATTTCTTGTCGTGACTGTGAAGGTAACCACTGGTGTCAACATGGTGAAGCCTGATCCTTTGATCTTGCCTCCAAATTTTACCACTTCCCTCTATTTCAAGACTGAGAAGTACAAAGACATGATTATCACAGTGCATGTCACAAGAGGCGTTAAACGACTTCTGAAACCAAACATGACTCGTCAGGAAGTCTTACCTCCAATAATCTCCAGTATCAGAATCACCATCCCCTCCAAAGCAGCTCACCTACGAGACGAGACAATACAATACACAGCTTAATTCAAGTCTTCCAGGGTCTCCTTGAGCAAAATTTGTGATTGAACTTCAAGACAACAAAGGGGGCATATGGAAAGCCAACACAAATAGAAACATTACAGAACGTTTTTCTACAAATTGAAAACTAGCCTATTGAAAATTTAATACACAGCTCAACCCATTACGTAGTACAACTACAAGCTTTACAGTAAGAAAATGACATCACAAGGAATTTCCCAACTCAATGTGGGTACGAGCATCTCTGGCTGGGATAGGCAAAGTCAATATATGAGGATATAAGCAGGTGGCAGTATCACTGTTCCATTTACAATTGCAATACAATACTTAACGACAACTAATGTTTACATCGAAAATTCCTCAAACAAGGAAAATCAATTTCCCTTTGTACTATTACGGCTTTCAGGAACTTGTTAAAATATTCGTTCTCCAACTCCATACATCTCATATTATCCAAAAGCGACCGAAAACCCCTACATTCAAAAAGTTGGCTGCCCCTTCAACAAATATTATCTCTTTCCTTGAAGAAACAAAAAAGTGACACTTCATTTGGTTGCTAAAAGTCTAGAACAATGAGGAGGAAGATGACAAAGAGCATCACAAATTACTGAGTTCAGTCCAAACTCCAAATTTTCCCTCCTTCAATCCCAAATTTTTGCTACTTTATTAGTTCCTCAGAATCTCACCACAAATGACTAGGTCAGTGGTAGACATGAGACTAGATAGGATAAGCAAAAATAAAATTACAGCTAATACTGCACAAATAAACTAGATACATGTTGCTGAAACAATATAGCTGAGAGTCTGAGACAAGGGAGTGTGACAGTAAGGTTATTTCAAATCGCCAGTAACTATACAACAAAAGTCACCTTATTGATGGAGCAATGAGAAAAAATAATGTCCGCTGGCAGTTACCAAGCTTAACTTCCATAACTAAAATCCAATATTGAAAGGAAGTAATATTACATTACTGGGTAACCAGCACTAAAGCATTCCAAAAACTTTTGTATGGTGGTGTTAAAAGTTAAAGCAAATGGAAAGAGCAAAAGTCAAAGTGGAGTTGTTCAAATTTTGTTAGAGAAATAGAGGAAACAAGAATGAGAAAAAAAGAAGAAAAAAGAAAGAAAGAACGGGCGGAAACAAGATAATAGAAAAGCAAATCCACTAACCTCGAGATTGCCTGAAATCGGGGATGCATGCAAGTGGCTATGCAGCCATCTCCTTGTCCTCATATGTTGCAATCGGATGTTAGTTCCACTTTTAATTGTGTCCCCTTGTTTAGCGTAGGATTCTAGCTCAGGCCTAACAATCTGTTCACAAAATAAATCTCCATTAAATCCAAAAACGTCAAATCTGGTCATGACTATAGTAACACAAACACTTTATTAACTTGGAGTTGAATTTAAGTAGAGTATGTATGAAAGAAAGAGGTTCATTAAAAGCATACCCAGTAGCTATTGGAATCATCAACACTGGGAAAACCAGTGACCGACTGCTGACCACTACCAGAACCATATGGGACATCGTGCGAATGCAACCGGACTTTCGTCCTTTCATGCATAAGCTTGATAACTGAACCGTAAGTAATCTGCCAGTCTCAAACAAAATATGACAGAGTAAGAATGATGAAAACAGCATATCTACAATCGTAGATCTCCTCCCTAATCTAAGAGAAAAACGGAAAATGTGAACCTAGAAAAGTAAACAATGTGATCTCACAAAATTCTCAACTTATTTCTCAATTCATGGATCTAAAATTGACGATTTGCACATTACTTTTTCAAGAAGTATAATCTTCAATTAGAATTGTATTTCAGCTTTACATTTCAAAAGTGGATTCATAAACAATCCTACTTATTCTTTAACATGATAAGTCTCTACCATCTCTATCTAAGAACCGCTTTAGAATTGCTACTGATGTATTTCTAATGATTAATATCCCTGCAAAACAATTCAACAATCCCAAACTCACAGGAATCAAACGGATCAAACAGTTAAACTTAGGACCCGCAACATATCATTTGTCGAAAAATGGAAACCCTAAGGCTATGTTGGACAGATGTGGATCTGCAATCATTCAAAAACATTTCAAAACTTACATTTGCTAACTTTACATAAATTGCAATATTGAGTTTCAGACCTTGATCATGATGAATTTGAAGTACCCACTTTAAAGAGTGTTGTCGAAACCGCACTATAAATTATTGTTCAACATGGATCCAACCGAATAAATTTCCATCTTCATCTACCTCTAATGAACATCTACATTGTCAGATTGATATCCCGGGAAAAAAAAAATCGTTCTCTGATGCTATGCACACCGATTGTTCGATGGGTCTAATCCATATTCCACTTCAGTAAACCTACCTACAGCTAAACCCCATTATTTTTTTGCTAAAATGGGACACCGAAAATCCTTAAAAGGAAATCATACATTTAACCAAACTGAGCCTCGTAGAAAAAGATGGAACTAACCCAAATCCAGATTAGCAATGAAGTCAAATGCGACACATAATTAAACCAAATACGGAACTGTGAATCAGACGTAATTACCTCTACGCCCTCAGAGGAAGCAGCGTAAACAGGAGATGAACTGTAATCAGAATCTAGGGTCACGAAGAGAAAGACGGCGAGAGCGAATGAAGACAAACCCATGACAAAAAGAAGGACGAGGAACCAGGTTTGTTGCCAGAAAGGGAGGGTCAGATCGGGTTCTCTGTACACTATATGGGTCGGATCCGAGATTGGGGTACGATTAGGCGACGGCGATGGAGAATTGGAAGAAGTGGGTTTTCTACGAGAGAGGGTTGAGGGAGCCACGGCTGGTGAGGGAGGAAGACGGAGCGTCCGGCTGAGGATCCGAATCGTCGAGTTCGGGTCAAATGCTTTTCTGTATCTGAGAGGGCGAGGTAGATCGCGATTCGCGAGGGAGAGAGAGAGATGGAAGAGGAAGGTTTTTTTGTGAAGGTGGGGACGAATGAGAGTTTTAAGTTTACTGACGTGGAAAAATACTGACGTGGCTGGTTTTAAGTTTTGGGATCCGGCTCTTCTCAAGTACTCTTCCCGTCCCTAAACTTTTGACCTTTTTGGGATTGCATGTCATTTTAGACCACGGTTAGAAGTGGACCCGGGGGCCCTGCTGTGCGGGTGCCGCATGGCACCGTGCCATGCGGCCATCCGACCGTCCATTGCGAAAATGCACGGCTCGGATTTAATCAAGCAATGGATGGCTTAGATTTGCATTGAGCTCGGATTAAATCCGAGCCGTGCATTTTCGCAATGGACGGCTCGGATGGCTGCATGGCACGGTGCCATGCGGCACCTGCACAGCAGGCCCCCCAAATCCGGTTAGAAGTACATATTTTTTGACATTTACATTGAAACGGTTTCAAACGGTGTGATTTTGGTTCAAACACTTCTAATCGTTCGATTGAGCTGAAATTTTGTAGAGCCCCTCGGAAAAATGTTCTAAGAATAATGAACGGTTCGGATCACTCGTGTGGGACCCAAAAGTGGGTCCCCGAGAGCGATTTGTACATTTTCTGTACAAAAGTTTCTGTACCAGTAGCAGGATCCATTTTCTTCGCAACTGCTAAGCAAATGCTTTATTTTTTAAATTTTTTCCTTTAGTTTTGATGGATCTTTACTTATGCCAGTTTTGCTCGGATGATGTCTAAAACAACGAGGCAACGAGTTTTGCTCGGATCCTCCTTTTAAACCTCTATGCGCATGCGTATTTCTTAAGAAATACGATTGTGTTTTTTATCTTATTTTTGTAAGTGAAATGTTGATGATTTGGTTTTGGTTTTGTTTCTGTCCGTAAATGCAGGTGCAAGGATGAAACAAATCCGAGAGCAAAACCATACAAGCTCTCAAATAAAAAGCTTACGGACTTGGGCTTGGAGTTCACACCCGTTAAGCAGTCACTGTACGAAGTAGTCAAGAGCCTTCAAGACAATGGTCAACTCCCAATACCTACTAAAAAAGAGGATCACGCATCTTTTATCTGAAGTACCCTCTAAATTATATTAATCAAGTTTGGATAGCTTAGCCTCTGTTCCTGCATTGGGCAGTCCGCATTTTCCCATTTTCTTGATTCTTCTTCTCTAAAATCAAAGAGTGTATGTTAGGGCAAAGCCAACACTCTTATCTATCAGATCTATGTTTGATATGTATGTGCTAATGTTTTGGTCTATCTATCAGATCCTTTACTGTGTTTGATATGTATGTGCTAATGTTTTGGTCAGATTGTGTTGCCGATTTTGTTCATTCAGAAAGCCTAGGAATTTGCACACTTTTGCTATGTATGGTACGCACCTCTTGAAAAGGAAACATTATCAGATATGCTAAGAGTATCTACAATACTACCACCACCTAGGAATTTGCACACTTTTGCTATAATAGCCTTTTAATAAGGGCATCTCCAGTCGTGGAGTTAAAAATGTGGTGTTATATGACGTAAAAATGTAAAAAATGGGTCCCACTTGTGTGTAGTTATGACACAATATGTTGTTAAGGTAAAAAGTGTTGCAATAGTGTTGTTAAAGTATTATTAAAATGTATAAAAGTATACAAATATATGTGCATATATAGATATAGGTGGGGCCATGCATTGGCACCTTTTCCACGCTGACACCTTTTTCCTCTTCTCTCTCTCGCTCTCTCCTCCCTTTCCTCTTCCTCCTTGTAAACCCCGACTCAACTTTTGTTTGTCCGACTCAGATGCAACCCGACTGGTATAGCAAGAAATTGATCGCTGAAATTGGTATAGCAGGAAAAAAATTCAACAAAACTGAAGTTGAAAACGGAATATTTTTGTGCAGCTCCATGAACCGAACATTCTTGATTTGCTTTTGGACTCTCAAAAAATAATGGTAACATCATAGTTGTTCCCATTGTAGTTTGTTACCAGTGAGTATAGCGTGAAATTCGATTTTCTTAAGCTAATAGGCTTTTTAGTGGTGGTGATGGGAGAAAACAGAGGGCGTAGATCTAGAAAACCACAGAGGACAAGCGGGTTGTGGATAGGACGGTATCGTAGGAGGAGTTGCCGCAGGGATTGGATGGTGGTAGCAGAAGAGATGGTGGACGGGTGGTGGGTATGGAAGTGGCAGTGGCGGTGGTGGTGGTGGATAGGGAGGGAGGCGAGGAGATTGTGTTTGGGGGACTGGTGGAGAGATAAGGGAGGAGAGAGAAAAAGATAACTTTAGTGGCGGGCCCAAGGATATGTGTCATCCCTCCTGCGCGACACGTGTTGTGTGTGGTTGGAGGTGTGGTTCATTGTGTGTCTATAGCATTTTCGGTAGTTTACCGTACTAACAAAGTTATGTCTGACCTTAGCTCTGCCACCATTTTCTATGACACAAACTACACCTAAACAACACTATTAGGTACCCAATTTTTTCCCCCGGTGTTAACTAGCAAAATTAAACTATTTTTCACCTTATTTCTTACACAAACTCTATAACTGGAGATGCCCTTAGTTTCTCATTTCCTAAAACTCCTAAACATGAATTTCGAGACGGGTCATTCACCTCACATACATTATCTACTTTTATGAGTTTTAGGTCTTTTAGCTGAAAACGGGAAACTCACCTTAAATAGAGTCATAACAAGAAAACCAACTACAATAGAATTAGCATATGGCTTGCCACTTTGATATCGCTATGGTGACTCGTTAGATGGGACAAGGGATTGTAGCAATGGTAAAATTTGAAGCAAATGGATTCTCTCCAGTCCATTTAGTGACTTAGCGGTTTCGGTCTTCCCGGAGTCTATTTTTAAAAAATCATATTATACCCATCGAAAACATTAGGCACCCAGATAATCATATTGATAGGATATTGTTTGGTATTTTTCGGCGAATATTTGTCTTCGTAGAAGTTTTGATCCAATGTTGCAAGGTTGTTGCTCTCATGAAAAATTCATTCCAAAAATATGTGAAACATATCCGGCCTAAAAAATAAAAGGTGAGCAATGCTAATATGCATTTTTTTTTTTTTCATTTTTGACATGACTAATCAATGAGCTCTAAAAAGTGAGCGATACCTATAATTATGTGGTTTGGCAAGGGCTCGAAAATGAGCCAAACATGTTAAATGTACCAAAAAAACACATACCCTAACTTCATGTTTCCATCCATGGCATATGAAATAACTTAAGGAAAAAACCAAAATACATACCTGACAGTGATTACGATGCCATATTCTTGAGTGTAATAGAAAGCTGCTGATCGGACCAAAGAGCTGCAATCACAAACTTGCAAATAATGTTCTTCCCTTTTTTGGGGAGAGAGAGAGAGAGAGGGGGAGGTGAAACTACACTCTATCCTGGTGTTTTAGAATGCGTGTTTTAGTGGGCCTACATATATATAGGGTGAGGGTAGGATCTCCTCTTGTGTCTTAATAAATTGGCCCAGTCCATTATTGGTCCAAAATAACAAAATAGCACCAAGCCACGCTTGAACAAAACTATAACATTAAAAATAGGTGCCCCAAATTCTTCTTCCAAAACTTCATCCTTCTTCTTCAAAGCAGCAGTACCCCACCCCTTTTTAGTGCCCAATCTAATTTGCTTCCACATCCTCCGACTTGTAGAAAGCTCTCAAATGCATCTAAATTGCAAGCCTTCTGATGTTTATGGAGTTTTGAGAGCCCAATTGAAACATCCAAAGTGTTCATTAATTCAGTGCTGTCCAAATTTCAAGATCCTTACAATTGCTAGAAAAATGAAAACAATTGTTGGAATAATTTTAATGGGCCTAACCATTTAAATGATAAATGAGAATTGACTCGTTAGATCATTGCAAAAGCCACGTTTAATAAAGGGAAGGACTTAGGGTATGACCTGGACCGGACCGTGGCCGTGAGCCCGGTTGTCCATGGCTTGTGGTCTAGTTTGGATTGGGTTTTAAGCTCAAAATCCTTAGTACTTTAGTCCCTAGATGGGCTTTGTGCCTTTACATTTGAGCTTAGATTTGTGACAGTCTATGGTTTTTTTTTTCTCTGATCAGAAGTCTATGGGCTTGTTGAGTTGGGCTTATTTGGTATGGGCATTTTTGTGTTGGGGCTAAAGCACAATTTCATTTCCTGGCAATCCGGTAATCAGTGCTTTAGAAGGGATGTCTCCCACCACCAAACTTTGCCCAATTCATGATTTTCACTAGCTTTGAGATGTGAAAATTATCCTTCATAAACACCAAAGAAAATTATCCTTCACACCAATATTTTGACCTACTTTTATTCTATTTTGAAGGGTTGTTAAACTACTTTTATTTTATTTTTGTTATCGACTTTTTAGTAGGCATTTTGAATTCTGTATAGGATTCTTCTACAGTAATTACGTGCGTTTCCTCTCAATTCGATCTTCTTCAGCAAGTGGTGGCTAGCTCATGCGGTAGAGCTCTTGAATGCCCCACACTGCATCCCGGGATCGAGTCCCACTCCCCCCTCCCCCATGTAATAGATTAGGATTGACGAATGACAAAAAAAAAAAAGATCTTCTTCATTTTACTTTAAACCATTTTTGACCTTTTTTTCCCCCTTTCCTCAATCATATTGCCCGGTTTTCTTTTCTTTTCTTTTTCCCAATTTGTGGAGTCTCCATACCTTCACGAAAACTATTATATAAATATACCTTAATTATGTTTCATTAAAAAGAAGGGTTTTTACTTTTACATGAAGATTAAAGATTTAAGTTTGTGTTTTTATATAAACATATAATAATTGAAAGAGTTTATAGTATTTTGTCTCATTATAGGAAAAAAAAATTATATTATGCCAAAGAGTAAGATTTTTTTTATTTTTTTTAATTTGAAATTTTAAAACAAAGTATGACATAGGTGGAAAGCAATATTAACATGTGCTACGTAAAAAATTATATGAAAGGGGCCACGAATTCTTCCACTTGTCTCTCTGAGAAAGCTTCTCACGAAAAGTCATTTTCACTTCCTAGCATAATTTCACATTGACATAAGATCGAGACATATCATCATAAGAAATGGAAAATCATATGCATAAAGTGAAGTCTCATGAGTGATGGTTACTTTCACAATAAAATAATATTTTCTTGTATTTTTAGTAAGTGAATGATATGTAACAATACTTAAATGTGTTGTACACGAAAATTGACGTCCTAATAGTTTGAACTATTATTTTTATTCATCAAACACTACTTTTTTATTAGAGAACTTAAAATAGGCGTCTAAACATTGGGGAGCTTACTTAATAAGTCCTCATCCTGAGAGAGTTGAATATTTATGTTTACATCCCGATACTGCACAATCGGACCTTTATGCCCTTATTATGTCTTTTTTATTACTATACTACTGCATACCCGTCCGTGCCTGAAGGCACGCCTCAAATAATCGGCGCACATTTGAACAATCAACACACCCAATTCATAATGAACTCATGTGCAATATTCTAACCCCCTCTCAAACGATTCCAACTATGTGAAAACCAATAGCTAAAGCATATTAATTGAACCACGTTACCCCACCTACTATTAAAATATAACTTTCAAAAATGAGGCTTACATAAATTTAAGATTCATAATTAGCAAAATTATGAGATGCTCTTGTATGTTGGATTGTGGGGGTGCAGCTAGGTCACCAGATGAAATGCAAAGATAGAAGAGTTTCCTCCATCGCGTAAATATCCTTGAACCTATAACTACCACCATTCGCGGCCCTTGCTTTATCATATACAAATTTAACCTTCCTAACAGTGAAAGATAGTCTAGCGGTTATCTCCTGGTTCTTCCACAAGGGAGACCAGGGTTCGAGCCTCGGAAGAGGCGTTGGCAAAAAACAGTGAAAGATAGTCCAGAAGTCACGAAATATAAATTGCCGATATAAGATAGAACACTTAGTACAAGAAGGTTTAATCAGAAAAAAGTAATGAACAAAGGGATTCCCAAGCTGCCAATGGAACAGGGTAATACAGTGTGCATTTTTTTTTTTTTTCTAAATTCTCAAGAGATGTAAGTAGCTCTTGTAGCACGATCTTAGATCTTTCCGTTATGTTAATTTTCTTGTATTACTTCTTTTATTTTTACTAGCTGTTCAATTAAATGAAAAAACTTGCAAAAAAATCACCCTTAGGATTGGACTCGTGGGGTGCTGCACAGCCAAGTGCTGTGCAGCCGCACGGCGCGGCAGCGCCGGCCACGTTCTGAAGATCCGAGACGTTCACCGGATAGCCCTCGTCGAGTACTATTAGTGTACCAAAAATCAACTTGATCGGATATCGTTAAGTACCTAATCGGAACACAAATAGATTGAAAAAAATGGGTTTATTGATTTGGATCTATTGTTTATGTACATTTGTGTTCCATTTCATTTCAATCTATTTGTGTTCCGATTAGGAACTTTGTTGAGTGTGGCTTCAAAATGGTGCTCGCAGCATCTCTGGTCCGGACCAGCACTCGTGGTACGATTCTGGAGGTCGCAGCAGTGTTCGTCCGCAGTTGGTCCGGACCGGGTCCGGACGAGGGGTCCTGCAGCGCTCCGGTTGATCTCAGCAACCTTGGTCCGGACAAGCCGGGTCTTGGTCCGGACGAAGGCGACGTACAGCAGCTTTTTAAAGTGCGTTTTTATCAGTTTTAGGGTTAAGAAGTCTAAACTTGTTTTGAGAGAGAAACCCAGAGAGACTGAGAGAAACATCGAGAGGAGATTGGAGATTGTAATCCTTATTGATTATAGTGGATTGATTCGTCCCTTCTCCCCGTGGATTAGCTACACAGCCTGTGTAGTGAACCACGTAAATCTCTTGTGTTCTTGTGTGCTTGGTTTTCTTGCTTTCCTAGCGTTCTTCATCTTTATTGTTCTTGTTTCTAGATTGATTGTGCTTGCTAGAATTGTTGTGACTTCCGCAGTATCGCACAACAAAGTGGTATCAGAGCTCTTGGTTAGGGTTTCTAGCAGAGTACCCAGTTAGGGTTTCAATCTAGGGTTTCACTAAAGATGTCGAATACCAAGTATGAGGTGGAGAAGTTCACCGGTAAGAATAACTTCTCTTTGTGGCAGCGGCGGATGAAGGATATTATGATCCAACAGGGTGTCTCAAAGGCTTTAGACGGGAAGACGAAGAAGCCTGCGGAGATGATAGACAGTGTTTGGGATGATCTTGACGCTAAGGCAGCCAGTTCTATTCGTCTAAACCTAGGCGATGAAGTTATTCACAACGTGTTAGACTCAGAGACGGCAGAGGCAATCTGGAAAAAGCTCGAGGGTTTGTACATGAGGAAGAATCTGACCAACAAGCTGTATGTCAAGAAACAGCTGTATGGATTGCAGATGAAGGAAGGTACGAATCTATTAGAACATTTAAATTCCTATAATATGCTGAACTCGCAACTGGTGCGTTTTGGAGTAACGCTTGATGAGGAGGATAAGGCTATCCTGTTGTTAGCATCACTGCCTCCTTCATATGATCATCTGGTGACTACAGTTATGTATGGGAAGGAAACCTTGTCACTCGATGAGGTTACCAGTACCCTTTTGTCTCATGAGAAGATGAGGAGGGATGATAATGTTGATGCAGATCAAGGTCTTTTTGTCTCTAAGCCACAGTCGAGCCGAGGTAGAAGCAAGTCAAAAGGGAAGGGAGGTTCAAATCGGGAAAGGTCGCAGTCGAGAGGGAAGTCGAACACGAAAAAGGATGTGGAGTGTCACTTTTGTCACAAGATGGGGCACTACAAAAATCAATGCGAGGATTTGAAAAATCTTCTTGCAGAGGCGAAAAAGGGGAAGAAGAAGGTGGAATCCGTTAGTATTGCGGAGGACAAATCAGACAATGAGATCGACGCAGATTTACTCTCCGTTTCTTCAGGTAGCAATTTTCTTTCAGAGTCATGGATTTTGGATTTTGGTTGCTCTTATCATATGTGCCCTAATAAGGAGTGGTTTGACAATTATAAGCCTTGCAATGGTGGTACGGTTCTAATGGGTAATGATGCAGTTTGCAAAGCCATTGGAATCGGTACCGTGAAAATTAAGATGTTTGATGGAGTTGTGAGGGTTTTGGGGAATGTCAGACACGTGCCTGAACTTAGGAAGAATTTAATCTCTTTGGGAGCATTAGATTCAGCTGGGTGTATGTACACAGCACAAGGTGGAGCAATGAAAATTAGCAGAGGAACTTTGGTGCTAATGAAGGGACAGAAGGTGGGTAATTTGTACAAGCTGATTGGGGACACAGTTGTAGGTGGAGTTGCTATCTCCACACCTGCAGAATCTAGCACTGATGACACGAGACTTTGACATATGCGGCTTGGCCATATGGGTGAGCGTGGTATGTTGGAGCTTCATAAGCGTGACTTGTTGAAGGGGGTCAAAGCGTGCAAGATGAATTTCTGCAAGTATTGCGTGTATGGGAAGCAGCACAGAGTCAGTTTCACGACAGGTGTTCATACAAGCAAGGAAGTTCTCGATTATGTTCATTCAGATGTCTGGGGTCCAGTTACCGTATCTTCTCACAGTGGTGCTCATTACTTTGTCAGCTTCATTGATGACTATTCCAGAAAGGTATGGGTTTATTTTTTGAAGCATAAGTCTGATGTGTTTGCTACGTTTAAGACTTGGAAAGCACAGGTTGAAACTCAGACTGGGAAGAGGATAAAGTATTTCAGAACTGACAATGGGACAGAGTACAGGGAAAAGGAGTTTTTGGCCTTCTGCGATTCAGAGGGAATTACTCGACACTACACAGTTAAGAAGACTCCACAGCAAAATGGAGTAGCAGAAAGGATGAACAGAACCTTGACAGAGAGGGCCAGATGTATGCGGTTGAATGCAGGGTTACCGAAGGTATTTTGGGCAGAGGCAGTCAACACTGCATGTTTTCTCATTAACAAGTCTCCTTCTTCAGCCATTGATTTCAAGATCCCACAAGAGGTTTGGTCAGGTAAATCAGTAAATTTGTCGAATTTGAGAATCTTTGGCTGCTCGGCTTATGTGCATGTGCCGGATAAGGAGAGGTCGAAGCTTGATCCCAAGTCCAAAAAGTGTATCTTTCTTGGATATGAAAAGGGTGTCAAAGGATACAGGCTCTGGGATCCTGAGGCACGGAAAATGGTGATCAGCAGGGACGTTGTGTTTGATGAGGCATTTATGTTGAATCGGAATGATGAGACAAAATCTGGGGGTCCGAGGGAGAAATCCGTAGTCGAGGTGGAGCTTGAGGAGCCTAGTTCATTCAGTGATACAGGTGATGTTGATCACGACCCACAACAACAACAAGAGGAGCCTTACACAGTCGCGAGAGGAAGGGAAAAACGGGTTCACAAACCTCCAGTTCGGTATGGTTTTGAGGACATGGTTAGTTTCGCTTTGGTGGCTGGTAGTGGGGATCCATTGTCTTACAAGGATGCTACAAGCAGTACTGACAACGACAAATGGCTTGTAGCAATGTCAGAAGAGATGGAGTCGCTCCACAAGAATAAGACTTGGGAATTGGTGAAATTGCCTAAGGGGAAGAAGGCCGTTGGGTGCAAGTGGGTGTATCGAAAAAAGGAAGCGTTGTCAGAGAAAGAGGGTGAAAAGTACAAGGCTCGTTTAGTTGCTAAAGGTTATTCACAGAAGGAAGGAGTGGACTATAATGAGATTTTTTCACCGGTTGTGAAGCACACTTCTATCCGTATAATTTTGGCAATGGTCGCAATGCATGACATGGAGTTAGAGCAACTTGATGTTAAAACTGCTTTCCTCCATGGAGACTTAGACGAGCAGATTTACATGCAACAGCCCGAAGGCTTCAAGGAACCTGGTAAGGAGGAGTATGTGTGTTTGTTGAAGAAGTCATTGTATGGCTTGAAGCAGTCTCCCAGGCAGTGGTACAAGCGCTTTGATTCGTTCGTGGTGTCGCATGGGTACGCGCGCTGTGAGTATGGCTGTTGCATATACTATCGTGTCCTTTCAGATGGTTCTTATATTCTACTTGCTTTATATGTTGATGACATGCTGGTAGCAGCAAAAAGCAAGCAGGAAATTGGGAAGTTGAAGTCGATGTTGAACAGTGAATTTGACATGAAAGATCTTGGAGCTGCCAAGAAGATTCTTGGGATTGAAATTCACCATGACAGAAGGGCTGGTCAGTTGAGGTTGTCTCAGAGTGGTTATTTGCAGAAAGTGTTGCAGAGGTTCAACATGCAAGATTCCAAGTCCGTAAGTACCCCACTTGCGGCTCACTTCAAACTCTCTGCCAAGATGAGTCCTAGTTCAGAGGATGAGATAAAGTGCATGGAAGAGGTGCCCTATGCAAGTGCAGTTGGGTGTCTCATGTATCTGATGGTGTGTACGAGACCAGACATATCGCATGCAGTTAGTGTGGTCAGCAGGTATATGGCAAACCCGGGAAAGGAGCATTGGAATGCAGTTAAATGGGTTTTCAGATATCTCGCGGGCACTCGTGATCTGGGGATAGTGTTTGATCAGAAAGAGGCTTCAGAAGACGTGGTGGGCTATGTGGATTCAGATTATGCTGGGAATCTCGATTCTCGTAGGTCGATGACAGGGTATGCATTTATGTTTTCCGGAGGTCCCGTCTGTTGGAAGTCTACTCTTCAGGATACAGTGGCTTTATCGACTACAGAGGCAGAGTATATGGCAGTGACTGAGGTAGCAAAAGAAGCAATTTGGCTTAAGGGGTTGGTTAGCGAACTTGGTTTCATGCAGGACAGTGTGTTGCTGCATTGTGACAGTCAGAGTGCAATTCACTTGGCGAAGAATCAAGTATACAGCGCAAGGACAAAGCATATTGATGTGCGGTATCACAGGATTCGGGAGTGGTTAGCATCAGGTGACCTAACTTTGTCAAAGGTTCACACTGATGAGAATGCGTCTGATATGTTGACGAAGCCGGTTCCGAGGGAGAAGTTTGAGCGTTGCTTGAACTTGATCCATGTTCTCCGTTATTGATTGAGGACTTGAGTGAGGGTGGAGCACTCATACCCGTAAAGGGAGTGCAGTTGGGGGTTACATCAAGCTTTTCTTCAGGATGGTTCAGTTTGAAGCCAAGGTGGAGATTTGTTGAGTGTGGCTTCAAAATGGTGCTCGCAGCATCTCTGGTCCGGACCAGCACTCGTGGTACGATTTTGGAGGTCGCAGCAGTGTTCGTCCGGACCGGGTCCGGACGAGGGGTCCTGCAGCGCTCCGGTTGATCTCAGCAACCTTGGTCCGAACAAGCCGGGTCTTGGTCCGGACGAAGGCGACGTACAACAGCTTTTTAAAGTGCGTTTTTATCAGTTTTAGGGTTAAGAAGTCTAAACTTGTTTGGAGAGAGAAACCCAGAGAGACTGAGAGAAACATCGATAGGAGATTGGAGATTGTAATCCTTATTGATTATAGTGGATTGATTCGTCCCTTCTCCCCGTGGATTAGCTACACAGCCTGTGTAGTGAACCACGTAAATCTCTTGTGTTCTTGTGTGCTTGGTTTTCTTGCTTTCCTAGCGTTCTTCATCTTTATTGTTCTTGTTTCTAGATTGATTGTGCTTGCTAGAATCGTTGTGACTTCCGCAGTATCGCACAACAAACTTAACGATATCCGGCCAAGTTGATTTTTAAAACACTTATAGTACTCAACGAGAGGTATCCGGTGAACGTCTCGGATCGCCGGAAAGTGGCCGGCGGGGCTGCGCCGTGCGTGCACAGCACTTGGCTGTGCAGCACCCCCAGCTTCCATCTCGCAGAGTTTTTCTCGTAAATAAATTAAAAACTACGTTACCCAGTAGGCCAATCCTCACGATTCATATGTTTTATCGATGCAATTATCCATTTTGCATCATATTTGAGGAATTAGAATATTCCAATGAATATATTGTTCATACATAAAGTGTAAAGTAACAAAAACATGCAAATCTTGGGATTAAAGATTCAAAACTATAAAGTACTACAAAACAGAGGTATTGTGCATAATGTAAAAGATTGAGTTGGATATGTGAGGTTGGTTATAGTAAGGCCTGGCCGGAAAGTGTTCTTGTCTCTACCATTAGCTCGGGTAGTTGTCGTTTCTGGTGTTTTAGCCGATTGACCGATAATGAGAAGTGAAATGACAACATATAGTGGCTGGCGAATGCAACTTTTTAATTTGTCCTTCAAGAAATTTGCCCTGCAAAATTAATATATACTAACTAATAATAAATAAATTACAACTTATACAATAGTTGATTATTGTAAAGAAAATAACTCTTTCATGTTTTCAAATATTAACAGCGAGAATTAGGCATAAACATGAAGAGCTCCAACTCATTCGGAAAAAAAAAAAAAATCCTTAGGAGGTTTTCTGAATTATGCCAAATCAAACCAAAGCAAGCCTTGTATCCCAATGGGTTCGGCTACATGAATATATATTTTTTCAATTATACTTGTAAAATGATAAAAGAAAAAGACAATAGAAAGAAAAGATCAATAACGAAATCAAGATATGGAATTTTCATACCATAGATTTTTCTACCTCTACTGTCTCTCCACAAATCTGCACACGAATGATAATAGGCTTTGAAAAAGGGGGCTTAGGGTGGGTGTTATGCGATAGGTGTTGTGCGTCGTGTTGTGCGGCAAAACTACGTCATTTTACTTGATTTTTGTGTATACTTCCAAAACTTCCAAGAACCTTGTTTGGAGGAAGAAAAAACCATTACAAAGTGCCTAAACCCTAAACCTAAAGTGCCTAAACCCATAGTGCCTAAAATCCAAGTGCCTAAACCCACTATACCCTACCCCAAAGAGCCTAAATCCCCTAAAATTGAACCCCAAAATTAAACCCCACACTTAACTCTCAAAACAGGGCCCTTGGATATACTAAGAATATGAGTAAAACGACGTAGTTTTACCGCACAATATGGCGCATAACACCTCTAGCACAGCGCCTCCCCCGGATTCTGAAAAAGGACGCTAATTAGAATATTCATAGTGTTAAGAAAAGGATGAAGCCATCATATTGGGCACGAAACATTGTTTTTTTTTACCAATCGATCGATAGTTTTATTGCAATAATGGAGAGTCCAAACAAACCTCACGCAATATCCAGGATAGAAAATCTCCACTCCAGAACATCACATAATCAATAAATAGGGCATATTTGGCTATGACATGAGCCGCTTTATTTTAGGCACGTAACATATTGGTAATACGAAATTTATCCTGTTTCTCCAACCTAACAAAATCCAAGAGATTGAAGTAGGACAAAATATAAAAACATAAGAAGATCATTAAGGTCTCACATTCAATTGCAAAATAGCTATCGAATCACCACCTCCTCCTCCTTTGAAAAAACTGGTTTTTTGGTTTTTTTGGTTTTGTCCTTATTCAATTTTTTTTTTTGCATTTGTTAGTTTTCGGTCGATTTTTTGTGGTTTCTTGGTTTCTCTCGACGAGAGGAATCTAAAAAGTATAAAATTATTAGCCAAACTTAAAGTTTTGTGAATAAAGACGAAGGTGACATCCAAAAAACCATTTTTTTGGATTATTTTTCGTCTTTATTCACAAAACTTTAAGTTTGGCTAATAATTTTATACTTTTTAGATTCCTCTCGTCGAGACAAGCCAAGAAACCACAAAAAATCGACCGAAAACTAACAAACGCAAAAAAAATTTGAATAAGGACAAAACCAAAAAAACCAGTTTTTTCAATTTACCCAAACCAGGCCAGATGTTTGAAGTTTAGGATATCAGACACTTTTAATTAATTGTTCTACTTTCCTTTTAGAACATAAATTACTGCTAATGTAGAAATTATTTTGGTTTGCAACAATATATGGTATTGGTTATTAAAATTGCCTATAAAAAAATAATATTAAAATTCAAAAGATTAAATGGCCATATCATTTCCATGTCATTGGATTCTCTTGTAATTGCAACTTTCCATACCATTGCCTCCAAATTCCAATAATGAAACATTTTCCTATCGTGAGAGGATTGGCCTGGATTGGATTTCAATTTGATAATAGCATATTTTCCATATATAATTAGATTTCGAATCAATATAGTAAACCACCATAATAAAATTAGCATACGTCCATAATTTTAAATTTTTGCAATCCACGGCTAAAGTTCTGTATCCAAAACTTAATTAGGTCAAAATCTTCTTAATTAGGAAAAAAACTTAAAACTCATAGGTGCTTGATTTGGAAGAGACGTTGGATCTCAGCCCTCCAATCTGCCACATAGGACAGTTGAAGAGGAACAAAATGTAAAATCGCTCTGTTTTGTAATATAGATTGGATTTTAATTCCATAATAGCATATTTTCCATATATAATTAGATTTCGAATCAATATAGTAAACCACCATAATAAAATTAGCATAAGAAAGGATTGAGAAAGAATACAATACAATCAAATATTCCCAATAGGAATAAAAGGAAAAAAATAAAATAGTTTGTCGTGGAATAAAAATTAGAAAGTATTTTGCAAATTCACTCCTCACTTTATCGTTAATGTTTTGAAAAGATTAAAGAAAAAATTGTAGTAAAATGATCTTTATAAAATAGAAAACAAAAGAATTATGTAGGAAAGGTCAGCGCGTCGGGTGACGTGGCGGTTGACCAGCCTATGAATGGATAGCCACGTGGCTCGAGCAAAGTTGCAGGAGACACGTCAGACGTCGGTTAAGTTTAAGAACCTGCGAATAAGACATCGCGAAGAACGGCCCTCGCGGTATTACATATCCAAACTACTATTACTTTCAGAAAGGGATGCCCTCAACAGGGGAAACATTACCTTAGGCAGAGCTCACCCCTCGCGAGACCCTCAGCAAGGATGATTGACGCGACGGGAAAGAACGAACGCTCACGCGAACACGCGAAGTAGGCTCGCGACGGCACCTGACCAAAAGGCAGGGGAAGGGAAGTCGATACGAGCTCGAGTTAGGTCTTGGCGCGATCCAAAGGGCTCGCGACTACGACTAGCACAGCGGGAATAGGGGAGATACAAGTGGCTTGGTGGCTTTAAGGGATTAAGGGTCGCTGCGAGGGAAAGCGATGCACTGGAATGACCTAATGGAATCTTCCTAACGGCCAGTGACATCACCCACGTCGCCTAGGTATGCGGAAAGAGCACGTGTCATCATATTATTGGGGAAATGTCTGCAGCCCAATGATTGGGTGCAGATTCCTATAAATATGGGACATTCATTCACAATTTCCGAGAGAGATCTTCAGATTCGTCCTTGGAGCACGGAAATTCTAGAGAGAGAAAGTGCCTCTGAGCTCTGGAAACAAGAGCATTGCTCTTGCTAGTGCTCGCGAGCCCACACTTCATCTAGAACTGTGATTTCGAGGACGATGATGATCTTAAGGGGAATGGATTGAATTCTGCTGCCTTCTTTTTCTGTATACCTGGCTTAATCCTTCACCCCTATACACACCCTCTCATTTCTGTTCAATCGTTAGCTATTGTTTGCCTCTCCAGGTTGATTTTATCTTCAAGAATTAAACAAAGAACCCTTCCTACAAATTACCTTTCAAAGAACGGAGGAAGAATCGAAGATGCTACCGTCTCTTTTACTGATTATCTGCTCCAAATGGTTGCCTATCAATCATCTCCAATTCTTAACCATGTGATTATAGAATACATATTATAATAATCTTTGAGTAGAAACTGAACGTTTGAAGATTGATGCTTATTTCTTATGTTTGGAAATAATTCCATAATTATGTACCAATAACTTTCGGCTAGAGTAGAAACTGAACTTTTGAAAATTGGTGTTTGTTAGAATAACATTCTAGGTATGAAATTGCTCGGGTGTATGAATGGGAAAGAATGTGATGAAAATCATTCACTATGAATTTTTTGAACAAATCATTCCTTTAATAAGCAGTTGAGCAAAAAAAGAAAAAAAAAGGGTTTGAAAAAATTATAAAACTAAAAAATGTAAGGAATTAAAGGACACGCGTCACGCTCCCGACTCTTCTAATCATCCTGCAATACTATATAAGATTGTTAACAGAGTAATCATTCCTCTTAGGATAAACTCAAGATTTTTAAGATTCAAAAATTCTACAATAATATGGTAGATAACTCCAAGTTTCTTAAAAATAAAAATAAAAAACCTAATAACTCTTTGATTTGGTAGAAAGTGATTATGGACCGTTGTACAAATTGGTTAACATAAACGTGGGTTTTGGCCAAAATGGCGCAGCTAACCCTTCTTTTTAATTTCGAATCTAATACTACTTTGGAAGATTTTAAATCTACTAATAAGAAAAGGAATTAGCAAAGAAGAGGTAATTTGCTTAATTGATTGAACAACTGATCTTCCAAACCTGTGAGATTCGAAATTGAATTTTCCTTTACAGTTTTCCCAATCTCCTATTAATTAGAATGAAACAATTAAGGTAATTTCTTAAATTATGTAACCCTTTTCTGAATTATGTAACCTATTTATGGATAAAGATTAGGAGTGCTAATATGATTATGTCACATGCTCTACTAAAAATCCTATACGATAAACCAATCACTACATGCCACTTGGCGCATCCACGTTCCTCCTCACGAAAAGTCATTCTGCAAGTAAGATTTTCACTCTAATTAAACGAACTCATAACTTGGAAAGGCGGGGCCCTGCTGTGCATGTAATGCACGACATCATGTGGGGCACTAAAAACGGTGCCGTTTTGGTTGCCACGCCAAATGTTGCGAAATGCGGTTTTGTGGGGTCCATTTTCGGATTCCACATAAATGATCTGAACCGTTAAATAATTTAAAAATAATTATTCAAGTCGTCTTAGAAAAAATCAAGTCCACCGAATATTTTTATGTTTTTTATTTAATTCGTTCAATTTTCATTCAAAATTCAGTACCCTATAATTTGAAAGAATCTTTAGAAAATGTTATAGTGCGCTTGGTAACTGTAACGACCCTAATTTTTGCTAAATAAAAATTTCGTTTATAAAATTGATTTTTCATATTTTCTCCAATAAATTTCTTAAAATTATTTTGGAAAATACAATTTTGGGCCAATAATTATTTTCTTTGCGCTAGTATATAAATGTGTGTGTATAACTAACACCTAAAACCCCACTAAGAGTATACTTTGCCTCCAAGTATCTAGGGTGCATGTTCTTATTATTTATGAGTAAGTTTCCTAGCATGTTCTCCATTAATAACCTATACCTAGCCTAAGGACTTTATTCCTCCTAGAATAGTACTTGGCATGTGCCAATTAAGGCACAATTTAAGTGCGCATATATATATATATATATATATATATATATATATATATATATATATATATATATATATATATATATAGAGAGAGAGAGAGAGAGAGAGAGAGAGAGAGAGAGAGAGAGAGAGAGAGAGAGAGAGTAGGGGCAGCCATATAGAGGGGGGGAAGGGTGCCCAATTTTGCTCTAAATTTGCTCAAGAGTCTTTCCTTAAAAGCCTAGTTTGACATGCACATACATTGTGCTTGAATATGAGCACATGCTACCAAAGCCTAGGCCTAACTAGACCAAGCCTTGGCCTCCAAGTACCCCAAAACATGCTTCCATGTTTTAAGGAAGAATATTCTTCATACTAAGCCTATTGAACCTAGCCCTAGCTACAACTTGTTAGCACATGCACCATTTTTGTGTACAAGCTCCTGAAAACACCCCATATCAAAGGTGACCATGCAAATTCTTACACAATAAGAGGTTTATTTCTTCCACACCTTACTTCCCACGTTGCTTTCCCATTTGGTTTCCCCAAGATTCCTTTCCTTGCAAGTATAAGAACCTAGAAAGCTAGCCTAAACCTAGGGTGATAGTTGGCCAACATGGTACTTGCCATGTGCCATTAAATATGAGCACATTCACTCCCATTTTGGGAGGAATGTTTCGGCCATAAAGAGGCAGAAATTGCCGTGAGATTGAGGAAGGGAGAGAGAGCAACATTTTGCTATAAAAAGCCACCCCTCTTTGTTAGCTTGTCACCTTTCTCCCATACAAAGTTTGTGTGCTTTCTTTTTCCCAACAACAAACCTATTCTAATCCTATTCTACTACCACATTAACCCACTTACTTAGACCCTAATTAACTCCTTACTAAGTTAATTAGTAAGAAAGTTGAGTAGATTAAGAAGTCTCCACACCAAGGATTGCTTTTCGGCTTCCGGTCTACACCCGGAAATTAAGGTAGTTTACTAAACCACCTATCTAATTAGTCATTTCTAGTTCAATTAGTTAATTCTAATTAATTTTCTATGTTGGGATTTGAAGCTTGTTAAGGTTAATTTATGCATGTTTTATGATACTAAGCATGTTACTTAGTTTCTAAGAAAGTTTAAAAGAGAGGATTTCATGTTGAAAAGAAATTAGAGGTTCTAATTAATTTCTAATTAGAATATTTCTTCATGAAACTAGAAGATGGTTTAGTGAGATTAAGATGATTAGAAGTTGATTAGAAGTAATTAGAAGATGGATTTCTACACAAGTCTCTAGGAAATTACTAATTATTTATTTTTCTTGGAAGAATTAGTTAATGGAAGTTGATTAAATTTTTTATTTACTAATTAGATGATTCTTCTTAAAATTAGTGATTTGAGTATGCTTAGAAAGGAGTTTATTTTATTTAATAAAGTTTACATTGAGTTCATTAGTTTTGTTGTAAGAAAAATTAGAAGTTTTTGGTTAATAAATATGTAGAGAAAGAATTAGTAGTTATTCTTCTATACAATTTTCTACTAAGTAATTAGTAGCTATATTTTATGAATAGGATGTTGTGATGAAAAAGAAATTTTAAGAGTTGCTTAAAAATTGTTTCTCTAAATGAAAAGAAAGATTTTCTCAAAGTCTCTTGGGAAAAGAAAGTTTCTAGAAAATTTGAAAGTATCTTTTTAGAAAAGGTAGATTTTCTAAAAATAAGATATTTATTACTTGTTTAAATTTTTGGTAAGAAAGTTTTATGAAAAAAAGTGGTTAAATCTTTTGGACATGCGATTTCTAGAAAAATGTCTTTTTAAAGAAATAGCTAGAAAAAGATAGTTTACTAATTTTGATTTCTTTAGAGAAGAAATAAGTGGAGTTTTAAAAGAAAAAGAAAGAAATTAGATTTATGAAGAAATTATATTATTTTTGAGAAAGTGGGTGCATTACAGTGCATGATTTCATGTGGGAATATTTTCTTAGAAAAATATTATTGAGGAAGTTGGTGCATTAAAGTGCATGATTTCATGTGGAGATTTTTCATTGGAGAAAATATGATTTTGAGAAAAGTTTGTGGAATATTGCATGGGCATTATTTTTTAGCATATGACATTGAGCACGTTCACGATACGATACGACACGAATCATGAGAAAGCTTGAATAGCTGTTGATGAGAAAACAGAGATGAGAATGAAAATGTGTTTTTATGGAAAATATGTTAATGAACTGATTTGAAAACAGTAATGCAGTCCTAACGCCGCCTGTCATGTGAGTGTGTGCCATGATGAGGTTGGGGTTAAGTAATACGGTAGTGCAGCGAGGCACCGCCCCATTTTCGTGGAGTGAACTTGGTGGTATGGGCTAAACGTGCACAACACATAGTGAACGGACCTTGAAACGTACTATGGGGATCAGTAAGACAAGGTAGCCGGGACTATGTCGTGTGAGTCGCGGGGTGGACGGACCGTGCAAAGAGACTGGTTAGGTTTAGTGATGCACGACAACCGGGACCTCGAGCGGAAAGGTTGGTGCCGCCAGTTGAAAGGAGGCGTAAGCGGACCAATAACTTTCGAGTGGTGTGAGATATTGACATGATTGAAATTTGAAGAAGAATGCTGAAAGGGGCACTTTGCGAGAAAATGATTTGAGACATGTGACGAGTTATCGAAATGAGATACTGTTTTGAGAAATTGACACGTGACATTGTTTTGAGATACTGAAACGAGTTATTGTTTCTACGTATGTCACTCTGATCCGCATAGACACGCATGGTGCATTGCATGGTTTTATTGTTCAAAAGTATTATATACTGTTTTTGAACTTATTGTTCTAGAATTGCTAGTTAGAGATTTGGTAGAGTGAACTATTGGGCGTTATCGCTCACGGTGTTACACTTGTGTAACCCTGGCATAATACCACGATGTTGCTTTGCGACTCTGATGTATTATGCCAGACTATAGAAATGGACAGGAGGAGAGAACTATGGCTTGGAGGCCTAGAGAGCAGAGCAGGGCACCGCCGGGATGGACAGCCGTGCGATGGGGTAGAGAAATCTAGTCAACCCTGTAGAGAATGATTGTAATTGGCACGAAGATTTATGTAATTCCCTTTGAGAAACTATTGTAAAACCCTATTTATTGTTTATGTATTCCTTATTAACAAACCCAAATTTTGGGGGCGTTACAGTAACCCATTGATCTGAACTGTAGGTGTCATAGGACTTGTTGAGAAGAGCATCCAGTAAAAAAATTATCTTGTTCGGACATCAACAAGTATCAAAACAATACAAATATTTAATGTTTTGATACGTTTCGATGTTCGAACAAGATAATTTTTTATTGGATGTTCTTCTCAACGAGCCCTACGATACCTACGGTTTAGACCAATGGGTTATCAAGCGCACTATTGTATCATATTTCTTGAAGATTCTTTCGAATTATGGGATCCCGAATTCTGAATGGAAATGAAACGAATTAGATCAATTACATAAAAATATCTAATAGGCCTGATTTTCTCCAAGATGACTTAAATAATTTTTTTTCACCGTTCGGCTCATTTGTGTAAGACCTGAAGTAAAGCCCACAAAACCGCATTTCGCAAACACTTAGCGTGACACCCAAAACGGCACCGTTATGGGTGCCCCGCATGGTGCCGGACTGCCGGGTTCCGTGCGTTACATGCACGGCATGGCCCTGTCTTCCCATAACTTGACTCTTGATAAGCTCATTGAGACCAGCATTCATTAGGAACCAATTATAGACGACGTACATTTTCTTTTTCTTTTTTCGGTAACTTGGAAATTCAGACGATGTCTGTAGTGGGCCGAAATCTGGCAGGGTTAATGGGGCTCGGAATTGGCGCCCAGAAAGGACAAGGCCCAAGCTGGTTCTCAAGCCCGGCTCAGGAGTAAAGTACGACGGGCCGATCGAGGAGGGCCCATCCGAGACAAATTGGTATCTCGCGAGGGATGAATTATGAACCGGACGAGTCATCCATGACGGACCATATCCGAGATGGCTCGGAAGGGAGACCCGAGATATCGGAGACGTCTTTTATGACATCACCAAAGGCGGTTAACGCTCATAACAAACTTGGGAAGGCACATGTGCATGCTACAGCTGTCCCTACGTCAGCGTGACATATACCGAGCGGTTACGCTACGTGTCATAGCCACATTGGAGAGCGCGTGCATGCAATATTTGTGAGGTCGGCTCATGATGCTCGGTGACATCATCCGAGCCAAAATGACTGGTTTGCCCCTGTACTTGGGAAGCCTATATAAACGAAGCAAGAAAGCCCTAGCAAAGGGGACAACATTTTCTCTCTCTACTTTTACTCGCTCAACTCATCTTTCTTCTCCGATCACTTACTAGATCGTCGGAGTGCCTCCCCTGGCCACATTCCGACCAGGTTGGGTACTAACGGCGTGCGTTACGTGTGCAGGAGCTCGAGAAGGATCTCTCACCTCCCACTCACTGTTCACTCGGGTCAAAAGTCGTTCAAGAGGCATTACTGGATTTTTGAGGACACCACAATGTCTATTTTTGTAACGCCCCGATTTTTCGGAAACGTTAAAAATAAATTTAAAAGGCAATTTCACAAAAGATTCCATAATCCATCATAAAACCGTACCGAAAGCAATTGTTATAATTTTACAACCATATCGAATTAAAGTTAAACTGTAAAAATATTAAAATTTTCAATAAGACTTGAAGCTTTCAAAATGTAATCGTCTAATTTTGTCTAGTGCGACTAAGCATACGGAAACCAAGGCTCGTTGGCTTTCTCCTCAGCAGTGTTGAAATTTGTCTGTTTGCACGGTCCCTCAGCTCCGCCTTCATTACCTGGTGATAAATCACTGCGGTACAAGTACCCGTGAGCTTAAAAAGCCCAATAGGAATATCCTACTCTACTTAACCCCACGTATCTAACAGATAAACATGCATAATAAACGAATAACATGAGATAGCAAAAATAACATTTACTGATTAATTACTAGCCATTTACCTACGTGTCATCTAGGATTCTCTGCCACGAGATCCATCCTACCCTCCAACCTCTAGCATAGGCCAACTGGTGTGATTGGACTCCCCCTTGCGAAGATCCGGATAGAGAACCTGGGTTATATACCCGAGTACCACTTCCATGACCCCAAGGCACGATAAACGAGATTCACCGGGAGTGCGGCCCCACAACTCATCCCCGGGCTGCGACGCAAGCACAGTGCCACCCTTATAGCCTGACAATTCTTGAGAGTCAATCACCGCCATGTCCTATCTAGGGCTTCGTATTCAAAATGTTCATCCGTCCGGGGCCCACTCCGGTCACCCCCAGATCCACAGCTCGTCAGCTCAACAATATTTCCACGCATTTACATTTCCCATTTTGTCATTTAAAAACACATCTAAAGTTTCTCGAAATTCGTAACCACCCGATGTTCTACTACCCCATCTACATTACTTGCACAATAATTTACAATACTACAGCTAAGTCACGCAAATCACAAAATGGTAAAAATAATTAACACAACCTGAAATAATAAAAATTAACATGTCTAATAAATAAAACAAGTACGGTTGCATTAATGGTCACGAGATAATCAGGGCACATTTTCTAGTTTGGTCGTGTACTTGGTAATTAAATTAGATCGTATTTAATCTAATGTGATACAAAATTTCGCACTACAAGGTTAAAATATAAAGTAACCAAAATCTAAGATTTAATTTGTCAAAGATCTAAAATTTTGGGACCCAATAATAATTAATCTAAAGTTTAGGGACCAAACTGTAATTATTAAAAAATAAGGCGTGGGCTGGTCGATTGTCCAAACTGTTCACTTGATTACAAATGGTGTACTCTACCGAGTGGGGATATAGTCATGCGCTCCACCAATCGAAACGTCTGAGTTTTGTCTATACACAATGAAAATTAACAAATAATATATCAAAATGTTCGTTGCGACATGAACTACACTTCTATCACAGGAAAAGTTGGATTTGAAGTGGTTTAGACGTGACCCAGTAGCTCAGAAGTTCAAAAACGCATAGACACTGCTCCTCAACGATCGAAACGCTTGGGTTTTGTTTCTACTTGACGAAAATCAACGTATTATATATTGAAACGTTCGTTATGAAATGAACTACAACTCTATCATGGAAAAAATTGGGTTCGGATTGTTTTGGACGGGACCCAGTAGCTCAGAAGTTCAAAAACGCATATACACTGCTTCTCGACGATCGAAACGCTTGGGTTTTATTTCTACTCAACGAAAATCAACGTATTATATATCAAAACGTTCCTTATGAAATGAACTACATTTCTATCACGGAAAAAGTTGGATTCAGATTGTTTTGGACGGGACCCAGCAGCTCAGAATGTCAAAAACGCATATACACTGCTTCTCGATGATCAAAACGCTTGGGTTTTATTTCTACTCAACGAAAATCAACGTATTATATATCAAAACGTTCGTTATGAAATGAACTACAACTCTATCATAGAAAAAGTTGGGTTCGGATTGTTTTGCACGGGACCCAATGGCTCAGAAGGTTAAAAACGAACTTACACTACCTTCCAACTAACGAAATGCTCGGATTTTGTTTCTACTCAACGAAAATCAACTTATTATATACCGATGGGTTCAGTAGGATGTAACCTACCTTTCTTCCGAAGATTAAGCTAAACCGGAGTGATTTGGATGGGCCTCGGTTGCGTCGAACGGACCAAACTTCTTCTTCTTCCTTCCTTAGTTTTCTTCTTCTTTTTCTTTCTTCTTTTATTCTCCTACCCAGCCATCTCTCTCGGTGAAGAAAAAAAAATAGAAAAGAAGAAAGTAGTGGAAGATGATGATGATTAGATATCCCTCTCTCTCTGCCCAAAAAAATCTATCTTTCTCTCCTCTCTTTTCTTCTGCCGAAAGATTTGATAAGGGAAGAGTTAAATAAAATGGGGGTCTAGGTTGATAACCCCATGGGTAATAGAATGGTAGGAGTTTGAGTTATTAACCATGCCGAAAGAATTGATAAGGGAAGAGTTAAATAAAATGGGGGTCTAGGTTGATAACCCCATGGGTAATGGAATGGTAGGAGTTTGAGTTATTAACCATGCCGAAAGAATTGATAAGGGAAGAGTTAAATAAAATGGGGGTCTAGGTTGATAACCCCATGGGTAATGGAATGGTAGGAGTTTGAGTTATTAACCATGGGTTGGAGGAAGGTTTTCAGGGGTGGTGTTGGCTACTCATTGGTTGGGCAAAAAGGCCTCCCAAATATGGCTAAGCAATGAAAGACATGAGGGAATGATGTATTAGATAGTTGGAGGTGACAACTTGGTGACAACTTGGTTGGCTTAGAATTCTAATTAGGAACATATGGTTAGGGTAACCGGATAGTGTAATGGGATTAAGACCACTAAATCACTAAAATAAATTTAATCATTTCTAGGTATTATTAATAAAACTATTTCATAAAAAAAAATATAGGGCTAAAATCCGGGTCGTTACAATTTTCGCCAATCAATTAATAAGGAAAGTTAATGAAAATGGCAGATACAGGGATAAGATTTTTAATTTTTGGGTCAAATATAAAGGGATAAAATTTTATGTGCTATTAATGTCATTAAAGAGCTATATTTCTTGTACGTGTTCACATTTTTTAAAAAAATTTCCTACCTTCTAGAATATTAGCCGAACAATCTTGTGTTCACATTTGTGGGTTTTCGTGTATTTACTTTGATGAATGTAACTGTTTATTTTTTAGAGATGCCAAGTATACCAATTTTACAAATAATTTTGTCCATTGAATTTTGCTAAATACATGATCACAAGTTCACAAGAGCTGCATCTCAAATGTTTTCTCTTTTTTTTTTTTTTTTGATAAAACGGATGTCCGGGCCAGGTTACATTTTCTCTTTTCTTTGTTATTGTTGTTGTTGTTTGTTCTAATTAATTAAGTTCTTGCTCTTTCTCTGAAAAACACAAATGCATCTCAAATAATTATCTTGCGATAATTGACTTTTGATCAATTATTATAATACATCCTATTTTTTATTAATATTCTCCTAAAACTCTATGGATCAAAATTCGATCTATATGTTTTTTTTTTTTTTGTGTGTGTGTGTATAAGTTGGGCGCCATGGTAATTGATTTTGGATTATATCTTTGTTTATTTTGCTTGTTTGATCACAGAGTAGAAAATACATTTTGAGAAATAAATTACAGAAATGAAAAATTATTAAAAATCACCATTAATTATACGCTATCAATATTATCATGCAAAATTTATTATACACATTATCATCCGGAAACATTTAAAGACATAGTTAAAAATCTAAAAAAAAATGATTGACATCCAAATACCCTTTAATGTTTGTGAATAAATTCATAAAATGAATTATTTTCGACTATCCCCTAGTCCCTAGGAGTGTAAATGGTTCGGTTTTAATCCTGTTTAGGCATTTTTTAAACCACCGAGCAATTCGATTTAGACATTTTACAAACAAAACCATAATAAAAATTATTCAAGTTAGCATTGATTTTGAGTAGGGCCAAGCCCAATAAGGAGAGTACTGCAATGAAAAAAAATCGAAGTACCAAAAAAGGAAAAGCAACCCAAAAATTCTACATTTTTATAGTATCAAAAGATTTTTTTCTTATGTTTTCATTCAAAATTCGTTATGTTTTCATCTCAAATTTCTTTGCATATAGGGTAAAGATTTTTGGGATGAAAACATAAATGATTTTTCCTGTAGTTCTTTATATTTTCATCCAAAAATCTTAAATCCAGCAATCATGGTTATAATTTTTAAGGGAGCCGCATGCGCGAGCCAAATTCATAAAGGGAAGTGAAATAAAAGTTTTACCATGATCCTAGCGATCATGGTTAAAAATCGAACCAGCAATCATGTCAATGGTTTTTGACAATTTTTTACCATGATTCAAGATGTTAATTCAATAATTATTACCATGTTTACAGGTCATTAAGTGTTTTTTTACCATAAAACTGGAATTTGTTTTAATATTTTTAATCCCATGACAAAAAATATGGTAAACAATCTTTTATAACATGTTTAATTTGATGGTAAATATTATAGGATATTAGAGCCGTTGAACGGGCCTATATAGATAACGAGTAATGTATGCTATCCTTGTACACACCCTTTATTTATGTAGGCCCACGCATTGGCTCTCTTATTATAAAACGTAGAAAAATCAGAAAAACAACAAGTTATATCGACATAAGGAAGACTATATGAATCATGGTAAAAATAAAACATTTGATTTTTACCATGATTATTGGAAGGTATTGTAGTTATGTCTTATTCCATGATTAAAGTTCTCTAAGTCAATAAATATTACCATGTTTATTGTTCCTAGTTCGATTTTTTACCATAATGATCGGAATATCTTGTGGACATGTTTTTACCATAATGCGCAAGTGTTCAGTCCCACTTATCTTCCCTATCGATAATTTTGGGACAAATCACTTTGAATTTTTCCACTCATTTTTCAGTAGAAATCATCTCCAATTAGAATAAAATAATCCCACTCAATTTTGAATCTCCACCATTTTTAAAATTTCATGATTTTAAGCAACAAAATTAATCATCCACCATTTCAAAAATTTCATTTAAAATAGTCAAACCAATCCCCTTTATTAGGAAACAATATCTATATAAATCTTAATCAAATCCCTCTTAATTAGGAAACTAATTTACATAAATTAATATTGGTATCACTAAAAAGGGGTAAATAAGGTATTTCACAAATAAAAAGAATGAAAACATAACCATTCAAACTAACATGGATGGAAACTTACATAGTGTTCAAAAAAAGGATGATTACCTCCTCTTAATTTATAGTATAAAATAATGTTGAAATGAATTACTTAATACAATTTATAACAAAATAATAAATTTTGGTTATATAAATACATAAGTTTAATATATGCATTACCAAGGACAATAAAATTTTTGGACATGATTTTTTGACATGATTTTACATCATCCATGCTCCTTATCTCCCTCTTTTTATCCCTTATCCAAATCATGAACTATTTAATCCTTCATTCTTAACTGTCACATCAATATGGGTTCACCCTTCTTATTTAATTTCCAATTATTTTACTACATTATTATTTAATTTCTCCAAAACTAATATGTTATCCAAACGAGCGTCCTACATGCATCACTCTCCCTCTCCCTCTCGGCAACAGGGTTAAAACTTTTTATCCGTATCATTGTCACTCTTCTACCGCGCGCGGTAGGTGAGTTGGTGAAATAATTTTCACTTTATAAATACAGCTTTTGGTTACCTTTTTTCCGTAGTGTCTTTTCTACGCTCTCTTTTTCCAAACGACTCTCCTTCCCAAAACCCAGACCACCACCGTCGTCGGCAAACTTGAAACATGCCATCAGTTTCTGGCCAAACCGTCTGCGTTACCGGCGCCGGTGGATTCATCGCTTCTTGGATTGTCAAATTGCTCTTGGAGAAAGGCTACACTGTCAGAGGCACCGTCAGAAACCCAGGCAAGAATTCTTATATAAGGCAGGGTTTACAATTTCTTCGTGTATAGAATTATAGGGTTGGGTTGGGTTTCGTTCTGATATCCTTTTATCTGACATGAATGGGATAAATGGGTTGTCATTCTTCTTGACTTTTCGGGTTTTTTTTTATTTATGTACGTGAAGAAGAGAATCATCAGTCTCGTAGAGAGTGAAAAGCCAGAAAAGCCCGCTCAGTGGAATGAGGCCCTGATTATTGCAATCGAATACCTGATCAACGTAATTTTTGATGTTCTTGCCAAAGATTAACGAAAAAATCGCTCAGCATAACAAAGATATCAATTGAGCTTAAGAACGATTAATTTAGCAAAACTTATTTTATTTGTAGTAATTTGATGAGTTATTTGGGTGTATGAATTGTTGCAGATGATCCGAAGAATTCCCATTTGAGAAATCTGGAAGGAGCAGAGGAGAGACTAACTCTATGCAAATCCGACCTTCTGGATTTCGAGAGCTTGCGCCAAGCAATTAATGGATGCGATGGTGTTTTCCACACCGCTTCCCCTGTTACTGATGACCCAGTAAGTTTTCGATTTTGCTTTTAATTCGTTGATTTCTTCCGCTGTTTGGTTGGTCAGAAAATGGAGGAAAAAGTAAACAAAAGAAAAGGTAAAAGACAACGATACTGTTGAAAAAGAGAACAAAAGAAAAGGTAAAAGACAATGATACTGTTGAAAAAGAGAACAAAAGAAAAGGTAAAAGACAATGATACTGTTGGACACAACAACAAACCACAACACTCGTATGGGGAGACTCTCGTATGCGGTCCGACCCGTGGGTCCCACACCTATGTGGTGGCCGGTTTATATCCCCTGTCATTATTGAAAGGATGAGAAAGAAATGAGAATGTTCCACTATAATGCAAAGCACATCCTGAAATTGGTTTCTTGTGATTGTCAGCCACGATTAGTAGTTGGATAACGTAGCCCGCATTTCACGCCAAACTGGAAAGTTGGTGAGGACAGAGAACCATAGATGCAGGGGCCGCCCCATGTAGGGGCAAGGGGGCAGCTGACCCCCTAACCGGAAATTCTTCTAGGGATATACATATTTTTTTAGTTATTTTTGTAATTTTGTCCAATAAGAGTATATTTTGTTGTCTTTGCGTTGTGATCCTTGCCCCACAAATAATTCACTTGTCCTAAATGTGCTAGAAATATTTACAATATTACCCAAATAATTCACCGAATCTCCCCTGATTTTTTCCTTTTTTTGTGATTCCACCATTTTGACATACTTCTAATGATAAATCATGTACGGAATTTGCATTTACGAAAATACTCTAATGTTCTATCTAAAAATTTGCATGTAACTTCATAGGGAACCATCAAAATGAAATGAAGGAACTAAATATTGTAGAATCTTGACTCCCTTAATGATAAATCCTGCGTCCGCCCCTGCATATACGGACAAAAATTTGTTATGCGTACGAAACCGTTCGATGCCTATAGATTTGCAAGATGTATCTAGCGTTATTTAGGAATCATATAAATCGGATTGGACGATTTCGGACACATTTTTGTTCGAATTTTAGTCTGGTCATCAGAGTTCCAATATTTTTCTAAAGTGGGATGGGTGCTCTGCGGCTTCTATGTAATGAGTAAATTGGATATTACTAATTATTTATCGCATTAACAATAATCTGTATGGCTTAATTTATTGTGCATGAATAATATTCTTGTCATGGGCAAGTGGGACGGTTTGGATTACATGATTAGGCTCGAGAGGGGAACTTTGAGGCCTCAGGATTGTTCGTCACCGCGCAAAAAACACCCTAAATCCATGAAAAAGTTTATAGTAGATGCTAAATATTGTTCTTTTAAATTTCCATCATTATTCTTAGCAAATGTTTGTGTGATTTGAAGGAAGAGATGGTGGAGCCGGCAGTGATTGGAACAAAGAATGTGATAGTTGCGGCAGCCGAAGCAAAGGTTCGGCGCGTAGTGTTCACCTCATCGATCGGTGCAGTGACCATGGATCCTAACCGGGGGCCTGACACGGTTGTGGATGAGAGTTGCTGGAGTGATCTTGAGTTTTGTAAGAACACCAAGGTATAATATTTGATAGGACTAAAAATTCATAGTTTTATATAGAACAAGAAAGCTGAAAGTGGTGAGATTGATTTTGTTGATGCTTTGAAATGGAATCCCAGAACTGGTATTGCTATGGGAAGGCAGTAGCAGAGCAAGCGGCATGGGACGAGGCAAAGGACAAAGGAGTGGACCTAGTGGTAGTAAACCCAGTATTGGTTATGGGACCATTGTTGCAACCCACTCTCAATGCCAGCATTATCCACGTTCTGAAGTACCTAAATGGCTCGGCAAAAACTTATGCCAACTCGGTCCAGGCCTACGTGCACGTCAAGGACGTGGCGTTGACACACATTCTGGTGTACGAGACTCCCTCCGCCTCTGGCCGGTACCTTTGTGCCGAGAGCGTGCTTCACCGCGGCGATGTGGTCGAAATTCTGGTCAAGTTCTTCCCTGAGTATCCCATTCCTACCAAGTAAGTTCAATGATTTTCTTCTCATGTGTCTATGCAAATGCTTTGTTTTTTTGTTTTTTTTTTTGGATCTTAAAGCTTCCTACGGCATCATATTTATCAAAATTTAGCTTTGATGATAGGGCAAGAAAAAACTTTGATCCAAATTTAGCTTGATAAATGAAGAAATCATTTGCTGGCATACCATTGGAATTGCCCTTATGAAATTAGCTTCACACTACTAGTCAAACTTGTTCGATTATTTATTTGGATTCTAGGATTCTTCCCTGGTCTTGTTGGAAACGATCTTTTGTTGCCGGCCTTCTGGAGAGTCAAGTTTCCCTTTTGTTGTAAAAAGTAGCATCTTTGAACATCTCAAAGGCATATTAAAAAAATGAAAACTACTACATTTGAAGAGTACTTATGTCAGCAGAAGAACTCCGAGGGAGGTGGCAACCTTGCTATATCATCCTTCAAGTTTGAAGACAGTGATGAGAAATGGCTCTTCAAATTGACACACCATCAAATATAATAACGATGATCGGCGAGTTAATTAATTGATTTTTATTTTTTTTTAGCAATGGGTCCTTTAAAGTCAAAAAAGTACTAAAATATTTAAAGGTTGAAGAGTCTCTTGGGTGGACTTGTTGCGAATGGCTCTTCAACTTGCCACATCTGTCACCATAGCTAAATTGGGTAGAAATTTGCTTCTCCCATTTGTCATACTCTTATGATCACTTAGTCAAGATTTCAGATGCCTAAAAGGCCAAAAAGTCTCCCTTCTTTCATTTTTTTTTACTTCTCTCTTTTCATGCACAACCCTTTTTTGACCTTCCTTTCCTTTCCTTTGTACTTCATTTAAAATTCATTGAATGGACTTCTTCTGGGCCAATTGTCTAAACCTAATTTTGAAAAGATGAGACTCTCAACTCTCCCATGAAACTGTTGAGAAATATTGCCAGTTAATGGTCTACCTAAAGCCTTCAGGTACAAATACTATGTTAAAGAAGAAAATTTAGTAGAGATTGCAAGAAATTCTCAAAATATGTGGGTTATGGATTGCTTTTTTTTTTTAGTCTTTATTTGTGGTGGTGGGGAATTAGGTGCACCTATTGTGTCATGAATCCATCATATTACAAGATGGGGACATTTGAACCTCACCTTTTGACACCTATGGACATAAACTAGTGGATCTGTTGATTTCTCACCTACCACTAGGTCACTATCACATGTGACAATTAGGTCTTTCTTTATGTGTGGTTATATCTTGAACGTCTAAAAAACTTAGGATATGAAATTTTTTTATTGTCCTCTTGCATGAACGTCTAAATACAATATAAACTACATAGTATTTTTTGTGATTTGAACAATTTTTTTGTCCTCTTGCATGCGAGTGTCTGTAGATGTAATCTCCTGAGAAGGGTGTAAAGAATCAACCATAATAGGAGAGCTTGCAGCAGCATCCAAGAGTAAATATTTGATGTATTATACTTTTAATCTAAAATGCTTGAAGTAACATTTTATGCAGCACCGACACGGGACACAGGACACGAGATTTCTAAAAAAAGAAAACGGACAAGGCAAGGAACACAGCAAAAAGAAATAAAACTAATAAATAATATTTATTTTGTACCAATGAAATATAGTTGTATGTATAAACATGAACAGGGGCGGAGCCAGCCATGGGCTGGGATGGGCCCTGGCCCCCCCGCAATTTGAAAAATGCACTGAAAAAAAATTAAAATTTTGATATAAATTAAATTTTTTTTTTCTATTTTCAGCGCAGGGTTACTCGTTTGAAATTAAAATAAATGTTCCAACAAAATTTGAACCAAATTGTTATAGCCCTAACAAAACAAAACAAGTATGGCCCACTTATAAAAACCCATATATAATAAACATATAAGGATAATAGTTGTCTGACATTAGATTCAATGTGGAAACACTGAAAAATTGAAGAGAATTAGACGACTTCTTTGCATACAGCTTTCATCATAAATATGTTGTGCATTTTTTACAGCGTTAGATGAAAATCTTAGAGCCGCCCTTGAACTCGGCCCCCCCGGATTCTCAATCCTGGCTCCGCCACTGAACATGAAGCTTCAATATATGTAAACAAGCATCATATGATATGATGTATTATACTTTTAACCCAAAATGTTTGAAGTAACATGAAGCTGATATAAACAAACATCATATAATATGCTGTGTTATACTTTTAACCCAAATGTTTGAAGTAACATGAAGCTGATATAAACAAACATCATATAATATGCTGTGTTATACTTTTAACCCAAATGTTTGAAGTAATATACATTTACTTTACCTCCAAAAAATTTATAAAATGCATATTTAACCCCTGCCCTGTCCCTAAACATGTCCCCCTCAAAAAAATTAATAAATTTGTTGGACACGTCAGGTTGCGTGTCACATACGTATTGTGCCAAGTTCCCGTGTCGGACATGGGGACAAGCTGGCTTCTAGAAGTGTTGGTTCTTCATTGCTCACTTGAGTGACATGTGTGTGACCTAGTATTTCGAATGACAAGAACCCAAAAGCCTAGTCTTTTTGTAATGAATTATGATGTACAAAGTGGATTTGTTAGAAACATTTAATTGTTGGACAATTGGTCCCCATTTTGATTGTGCGTTAGTCCTGACACCCCAGTTATCTTATGGGACTTTCTTTAGTGCTGGTCCATGTTAAACCCACTGTTCCTTTTTGTGAAAGTGCAAGTGCTTGTCAAGGGTGCATCATGCATGACATCATATAGTTTTGGGCAGTTAAGGAGGGGGTTGGGAAATTTATTGGATGCTTGTAGATCCAGCAACATGGTGCCTCATTCCCTGTCACGACTGCATCGTCATATAGAGTCCAAAACCGTATAAGCTAGTTTCATGTGAACGCGTGAATGTATGGTTCTGTAGTGCCTCAAGACCACTGAATAATTACTCGGAGACTTCAAATTGAACCTTTGTTGCTAAGAAATGCTAATATCATAGCATTATAACATAACTCGCTCTAGGTCACATAGAACTCCACAAAATGATAAAGCATGTCGTCTTTTACACCGAGACTACCCGGTTTGCTCGGATTCTCCAAGAACTCGCTCCACATTCCATACGATATAGTATAATTTTTCTTTTGTTTTCGTAAGTGAAATGTTTGATGTTTCTTTTTTGTGGGTGAAAATGCAGGTGCAAGGATGAAACGAAGCCAAGAGCGATACCATACAAGTTCTCAAACCAAAAGCTAAAGGACTTGGGTTTAGAGTTCACACCGGCGAAGCAGTCACTGTACGAAACAGTCAAGAGCCTCCAAGACAAGGGTCACCTTCCAATACCCGCTCAACAACAGGATCATGAATCTATTATTCGCATTCACTCTTGAAATCCGTAATTATGAGCAAGTCTATCTCCCCTGATGAAATAAAAAATGAAGATATGTCGAAGGCATACTAGATAAAAATATGTCGATTTGGTTTATTATGTATCGTTCCAAACCCTCTATCATAAACTCTATAATAGGGTTCAATTGTTTCTATATGCTAATGTTTCGTCGGATTGTGTTGTTGATTTGTTGGAAATCCATTTTTCCGGTGGAGTGATCTCTCTCTCTCTCTCTCTCTCTCTCTCTCTCTCTCTCATGTTTGGGAACAATATGGAGTATGTCAGATGTTTGAAATCCTTTTTACGTGTGGAGTTTAAATCTTCTTGTTGATATTTTTTCCAGTGGTATCGATTTTATAAGATAATACATGTCTGTGGTTAGGTGGGAGAAAGATTGGAGTTCAACATATAAACTAATACATGTGTTACGTAAATCTAAACAAAACAAACGAAGGATATCATTGGCAATTGGAGAACAGCATATAAAATTGACGATGATGAAGAAGAAGAAACTGAGACAGGTTTTCATTTGGTGCGAGAATTCTCCGTATTGAAAAATAAAAATGAGTCCACGATCCATGCTAGATTCCAGCGACCTCAAATGAAGTTAGGTTTGAAAGAGAGTTTTGTTGCATTTAGGTGCCAATAAGTTAAGAGAGATCACCGCAAACGAATAGGGATTCTCCGCAACAATGCTTTCTTATTTCCACGGTTGTGTCTCTTTCCAGCGGTTTCTCTACCGACTTTAGAGCTCTGTAGTTGGCTTCGGCCATCTAGTTGCACGATGTCTAACCTTGTCGCGGAGCTCTCGACTATAGGTGCAATAGTCACTAGGTTTGTATCGGACAGATCTACATGAAAGCCTTGTCATTCGTGGAGCTACCGGGACAGCAGTGTAGCAACAACGTATATTGATCACGGACATCTGACAGCCGAAGCAAGCTCTTACTGGATTTATATCCTTTTCATGTTCTTCTCGTTTGTACGTTGTTATTATTCTGTTGTCTTTGTACCCAGTAGTTTGTAATAGTATTTCGTTTGAAATGAACTTCTCTCTTCCGGCCAAAAAAAAAAAGGAAAGAAAGAGAGTTTTGATTCTCCAAACGAAGCTATGGAGATAGGTTGGAAATGATTTTAAGAACATAAACATTCATACATCTCACTCTATATCCAAAACTAAATTGACAGTAGATTATATTTAGGGAAAATTTCACTTTGACCCCATGTACTTCGGGCAAGTTGCCTCACATCCCTCTAATTTTGAAACACTTACGTACCTTTTGAGGAAAAATAATAAAAAGAAAAAAGAGACACTATCAACACTCGTCTTGTTTGTTATAGGTTCTCTATCTCGCCACCTCTACTTTTAAAAATATCAAAAAAAAGAACATTTACTGTAAAAGAAGAGAGAATATATTCGTACAACAGGAGCATACTTGATTGTCAAATTATTTAAAGAATGATTAGAAAAGATGGGATTAAGTATGAGAATAGATAGGACAAGCTGGGTCCAACATGATAATAGATGTGATAAAATGAATATTAGGATTAGTTGTACAGTCTTGGGTTAGGTTGGGATAAAGATCGGATAAAGTTGGTGAAGATTATTTTAGACCGTTGAATTAATGAGGAGTGAGTGTGAGATAATCTAACAAAGGGAAACTACTTAGTACCACTCTCCCCAAGCTACTGGCTAATCCCTATATGCACTGCTAAATGGACAAATAATCCCATCCTTTCCAATCTAGTGGTTAATACGTGGGTGGGCCTTTTTGTTCCCCATATGATAGCAAAAATGATAGAGCAATGCATTAATTGAACATTTTAAGAGTGTTTACTTAAAGTAAAAAAGTGCCTTGGGATATAATGTGGTCCAAAATGAGAGTGACACATGTGAATGCTCTAAAGGGCACGTATCAATTTTGACACCGAAACCCTATCCTCCGAATTAGTTTGTATTCTTGTTTGATGTGTTATTCCTTTGAAACAAATTCCATAAGATATTGGAAATTTGTGAAATATGTAATTACCATTGCCAATAATCAAAATTTTGTACTTACCGTAAAGGGTTATGATAATTTCCCAATGTTTACCTAATTATTCAGATATATTCATGCATGTTAATTATCTAGGCAAGTAATTCTATAACTATGGTGTAAGCCTTTTCATATAGAAAAGTGTAAAATGTTTTTTTTTTTTTTTTGGGTTAAATTTGTAAAAAGGGTAAAAAGCGGGGACACCCCCTCATCTATCACGTTTTGGCAAGGACACCTCCTCATCTATAAAATACAACACTCACACCCCTTCATCTATCAATTATGTGACTGTCGCCCTCTCTTATTAGGGCAAACACCAAACACTTCTATATCTCATTCAATTCGTTGAAACTCCTCTCTCGTAAATAGCAAAATGCGTCTCCTCCCTTCTTCCTTCTCTCGATGAAATCAAAAGCCATGAAATCAAACCCTATTCGATCAATAGTCGATCTACAAAAATGCTAGAGCCACACACATTCAACCACACTCAACCACACACCCTCTCACATGTGGTGGGGTCCACCCAGTGGGTTTTTTTGGTTGTTTATACGGAAGCAAGAGTGTAGGGAAATTTTCTCTCCAAAATGAGAGGGTATATGTGTCTTAAATATGTTGTAATCCATTTTTCATCCCAAAAAATGGATGAAAATGACTACGAGGGGGTCTCCCTGCTAATGGTCGATAGATGAAGGGATGTGAGTGCTGCGTTTTTATACATGAGGGGGTGTCCTAGCGAAAACGTGATAGATGAGGGGGTATTTCTACTTTTTAACCTTTTAAAAATGTAAAACGTTGAAAGTAGAGATTCATTTTCATGGTAGTATTTAATTTCGTTACATTGGTTTTGAGATTCTAACGTAATACATACTTTTAATTTACCGATAGTACATATTATATGATGGAGCGTTCCTATTGGTCAGATTTCCAACATGAGATGTATAATATCCTGTGTTTAATTAATGTACTTAATGTGCATATGGCATCATATTAGTTGATGAATCCATCAATATGTTGTATTATGTATTGATCTGATGTCATGTATTTGTTTAGTACAATAATTTACAAATTATTTAGTGGCTGTGGTATAGTAACCATTCAAAAAAAATATTAAGCGTGCATGGTATTGCTCCTTAACATTTGGAATGGGTTGTTATAAGTCATATCAAAGCCTAATCATAGCAACCCCTACAAAATCATTTTCAAATAAGCCAACAAATTGAATTGCCAAATCTTTTGTCTGTAGTAGAGGTTTCGAAAATGTCATGTTTTTACCCCATTATCAATGGCTTGATTAAGAGAATGATGAGCCTACCAAATCAGAGGTGTCAAACGGGTCGTGCTGTGTTGACATGGCCCATTTAGCTTCATGTTAATCGTGCGTGTCATGTCAGCCCGTTTACTTAATCGTGTCGTGTCGTGCCATATTTTAATCATGTCAGCCCATTTACTAATATCGTGATGTGCCGTTTTTTAACCATGTTGTGCCGAGCCCATTCCATGTATTGTCGGGATATATTCTTATCTATATGATTTTGAAGCAAATAATTACGAAATAGTTTTTTTTATAATACTAATTTTGATAAAATTAGCGGTACTTATGTTAGGAGTCTGATTTTAGTTTTCTATGATTAATGACATAGCAAGTCAAAAAAAATAAAATTGGATACATTAATTTACTGCGTCGTGCCCATACCGTGCCCGTGTTGTGCCCATGTCGTGCCTATCTAGAATCATGTGTTGCCGAGCTATTCCCAGCCCACTTCTGTGCCGTGCCCGTCTAAGATTGTTCTCTGCCATGCCAATTTAAACATGCCGTGCTTTTGCCAACCCGACCGTTTCACATCTCTATACCAAATGGTGGTCGGAAAGTAGAAAATAGTCATATGGATGGTGATAAAAGTCTCTAGAAGGAAAATAGTTGTGCTCCAGCACAAAATATGTGTGAATCCCATATGATGTGCGGTGGGGAGCGTCTCTCTCACAACTAAAATCGACACCATACTGATGGAGATGCATAACACTTGATCATTAATACTACTATGTAAAGTTTGATACGAGTAAAGATGATGCCAACATTCTATCCATGGTTATCAATTGATTCTGGACTTTTATTTCAACTGGGTAGTTGAGAATGAGTGCCCTGGTTATTATGAGAAACACTTGCTTGGAAATGGTCCACAATCTCTTGCAATCTTAACGGGCAAAAGGTCAGCAAGATGTCACATCTTTCTGCAATTTTCCAAAGAAAGAGGGAGATATTGTGTGGTTTCAAAGTGTTTTGTTTACTTCATTGAATATTCTTGATCTCCACCTAACACTTTAGAAAGATTTGCGACTACTTCAAGTCCAGTCCTACATATCAACTAGGATTATTCAAAAAAATCGGTGAAGTGTGAATACAGTCCGGACTGAATCGATTCATACATTTTGGATTTTAACCGTGGATTAATGTTCCGGACACGGATTCAAAAAATAAAAAACCGTGACTCGCGGTCCGGACTTTGATTTTGATTTTGATTTTGAAACCGTGGATTAACCGATATGGACCCCAAATTTTTTATTATATATATATATATATATATTTTAAATAAATATATATGTATAGATAAAGAGAACGGATATTCAAGACTTTTGTGGTGAGTGAGGGAATAAGTTCCTCATAGAGTATTTGCCTTGATGTCCCAACTAGGTGGAACCCAACTTATCTCAAGTTAAGTGCATTGCGTTTTCTTTTCTTTTTTTTTTCACCGGTCAAGGGTATCTTGACTAGTTCCTTCCCTTGTCTGGTCAAAGGCAGGCCACTAAAGTATTCACAAGAAAATTTCATTTTTGCAGGCTGGTCCAAAGAATCGAACCCCGGTTGTGGTGAGCAAATTCACCAAGTAACAGGACGAACACTTGGGGCTCTATATTAGCATTTTCTGCTTTTCCATAACAATACGTACAGTACAAACAGATGTATTTATGTACGTACATGCCAATGGAAACGTGGAACCTTATTAGTTCTAAGCAGTGTTGGGATACAATGCCTGCAGCTATTGGGAGCCTAATTTTACGCGATTTTGGTATAATAGTTGGCAACGTTGAATAAAAGGTTTGGACACATATAAATTCCTAAACCTATGTCTCCATCAAACCTTTGGAAAGATTCTACGTGTAAATCCTATTTGTTTGACCGGACTAATAATAAATAGACATATCTTTTGTAAGATGTATTATTAAATCGAAATGAATGTTTATATGTTCGACTTTGTGGGAGTATTATATAGCAAAAGAATGTTTAGTTCGGGCTAAAAAAATCAATCAAAAACCATATATGTGTTAATTTTGAATAATTAATCAAATCTCATATTCTTGTATGCAGTAGAATGGGGCCCAGGAAGTGGACAAAGTTATAACAGCATTAGCCTAATCACGTGGCTCAAAAGATTAACTTAGGCCGTGTTTGGATGGCAGGAATCAGACATCAGGAATGGGTATCCTATTCCTAGGAATTCCATTCCCAGGAATGAAATACCTGGGTAATCCAATTGATGTGTTTGGTTCATGTGGGAATGTTACATAGGGAAAAAAGGATGAATTCTCATTCCAGCATTTGGTTTGACCATTCGAAGTTAAGGAATGAAATGTATTTTTACTTCATTTTCCTGAAATACCCTTCAACAACTAATACTAAATATTGCAATTCCTGAATGCAAATAGTTGAACATAGTAGATTGCTAAAAATGTCAAACTATTAAAATAGGAACAAACAATTAAACAACTTAAAAATGTCGAACAATTATTGTAAAGCTTGCAACATGTTGCAATTTTATAGAAGAGATTATGACAAAACAAAAAGGCAGCAATTGAAAGAGGTATTGGAGGGAAAAAAATTGGGTTTGAAGGGAAAATTGGGATGCTAAGAAAAAAAAAATCAACGTGAAAATTGGAAAAATTGGGATGCTAGGGGGAAAAAAAAGAATACATACCTTTGATATTTGGAAAATGAAAAATCCTCTGCCACTGATCTGGAAAGTGGACGACTAGGTATCCTAAAGATTGCAAAAAATATGTAGATAATATGGCAAAATAAAAAAAAGTGGGAATAGAAAAATGTATTGGATGGAAAAATATCAACATGAGCTTGGGTTTAGAGGGAAAATTGAGATGTAAGGAAAAAAAATCTTGAGGGTATAAGAGGTATTGAGTTAACTTTTCTTTTTCTCCTAGTAATTTGATTACCCCGTAATCTCACATTCCCAGGGGGTAGTGGAGGTATGAGATTCCCCCTCTATTTAGGAATAGGGGGTAGTGGAGGTATGAGATTCCCCCTCTATTTAGGAATCTGATTGCTCCTGGATTGAAAGATAAGGGATCCTATTCCCATTCCATCAATACCCAAACATGGGAATCTTAGAGTTAGGGAATCACATTCCCATTCCCCCTAAAGATGTCTGCCATCCAAACACAGCCTTAGAGTAATATAGCAACCGCTTGAGTTTCTTTATAAATCGAATTCTATTTCGATACTTTACCAATGTGGGATGTTACAGAGGTCATGTTCAGTTTTTATAGAGTTCAGTCATGTCCAGTTTTGGGCCATGGTCGACCCATCCTAGGCCCCAACGATGATCAATCGTTTATTTTGTAGAAGCTCATCAAGAACATCACCCACGTGAAGAATTAGCTTAATCGAGAATTGGTAGGTACGGGAACGAAATAGATTTATACTAGGAAAAAAAATGCAATTTTAAGTTTCAAATTATTTTTTGTCATTTCATTATCCTTGTACAAATCTGTGTTGTCAATATCCCTATCAATATCCGATCATGCTAAATTTTTTACATGGACGACATGTTCAGAACACTCTACAAAATGAACTAATGGCCCAAAAATGGACCGGACTGAACAATAAGGCCAAAAAATGGACCGGAGTGAACAATAAAAACTGGACAGGACTTCCGTCCAACAAGAAGCCACAGGCAGAATGAAGAATTAGAAGGCCAAAATGGGCCGGAGAGGTGGAGACGGGCTTTCCTCTTATGGGTCCATGTCTCTATTTTACGTTAAAAATGGGGAAATGTATTTCAGTCTCTGAATTAGAAGCCCAGATGGAAAACAAAGAAGCCCAAGATAGGCCCAGTCATAAGACTCATAGCTAAGCTATTTAGGTCCTAACCTTCGGAGTTGGGCTAGTCTGTTTTCGTGAGGTTTTATTACAGGCCGGTACAAAAAACAAATATTTATTACCACTAACTCCAATTATTCTTTTTAATTACCACTAACTCCATTAAGGTCAATCACTCTTTTTTGGGGCTTAAGCACTTAGGGTGCACTTTCATAGGGTACCTTAGAATTTTAGGTTTAGACATTTTCATAGGGTACCCTAGGGTTTAGGTTTATGGTCCACTTTCCTATTATAGGATTTTTAGTGGTTTAAGCACTTTCATAGGATACCCTAGGATTTTAGGCACTTTCATAGGATATTCTAGAGTTTAGGTTTAGACACTTTTGTAGGGTACCCTGGGGTTTAGGTGGGGTGGGTAGAGAGAGAGAGAGACGACACATGGGGTCTTGGCTTTTTCCGGCGGGATGGGACAACACATGGACAAGGGACTGACGGGATGGGGGACTGACGCGCACATGGAGTAATCGGTGCTTTTTTTCCAAAGGTTTGGAGCACGTGGTTCAGCCCTCCACAAAAGTGGAGCGGCTGGTAAAATGCTCTTTTCGTGACTCTAAAAGGGGAGATCAAATGAGGCACCGAAGGAAAGATTAGGCCGACATCAAGAGGTCGACAAATTGGATTACAAACACAATTTCAATGCAACGGTTATTTACAACGCTTCTCTTATATGGGTTGGGACTTGCACGTATATGGAACTCACATCACGTGAGATGCGGTGCTTTATCCTGAATTTATTTCGTCAAGGAATTTGTCAATTTGTGGGGGTTATCTAGAGATTGAGATGCTTTCCATCATGCGAGATGTTCATATTTGAGCCTTAACGTTTCCCGTTATAGACAGGTTTAAAGAAAGGAAAAAATATTCTTGATCTTCAGCTATATCTTTTTCTTTTTCTTTTTTTAGAATGGGCGAGAGGGTAATCCCACTTAACTCACTCAAATAGAATAGGCATGCTGACTAGTGAAGAGTAAAGAAAACTCTTTTAAGACCCACACAAACCCAAATTTCCTGATGCGGGAAGCCAATTCATGACACAGACCCGGGAGCCTAAACCATCTTTCAGACGAACCCGATGGCATATGACTGACCCCTGCAACGGTTATAAAGTGGGCCAAGATTTGATCCCTCGTCTGTATCTTGTTTTGGGGGAAATAGCTGGAAAATACTAGATTGTCCAGTGAAGCCCACGCATATGCACGTGCTCAAATCCATCCACTAAATTAATGAAAGGAAAAGAACGTGGGAAGGGGTGCGTGTGCGTGTGCCATGAGCTGTTGCCTGCTATTTCCGCGTCTCCCTGAGTTCCCACCAGTACACTTTCTAACAATATCCGAAATCCGCTATGACAATGACTATCGACCGCTTGTGAACAAATAGCACACAAGTATGGTGTACACTGTAGATGGACCGGGATGCTGGTGAGCGTCCCTGGTGAACATATTTGAGTCATTCATCTCGGCAATCGACACTCTGGGTTTAAATAAACTGTTCCATGGGAAAGTTAACTCTTCCATGGAAGAAATCTGAGACGGCTTGGATGTGCTTTTCAGGGGCGCTCACCAGCACCCTTGCTTCCGACTGTAGAGGCTCATTTTGGAGTCCTGCAAAAATGATTTGAGTTGCTCAGTAATTATGGAAAAAAAAAAAATTTCAAGTTGTCGTGTGAAAAACCAGTTCAATCGGAGCTTGATCCACTCTTCTAATTCTTTATTCAAAGTTTAGGATCCTAAAATCTAAATGAGTTTTGAAGGTAAGTTAGATACTTGAATTAAACACTTTTCTTTTTCTTTATTCGATTGAGCTAATATTATGTAAATGACCACTTTAAAATATATTTTTAAATAATGAACAATTTGGATCACTTGTAGGAGATTGCGAAGTGGGCCAAAAACCGATTTGTGCGCTATCTATGTGTAGTCGGTTGGTACTTATCGTGGGGTTCTTTTAATATAGTCTATGTTAAGGGGATAAAAAAGGACAATAGTAAACCATTGTCTGAGTTTGAATTAAAAGGAAGAAAATGGAAATCAAATTACCTAACCGATTTCTACAGTAGTATGTTCAAGTCTAATTCAAACGCTTTGAAGCTCCTAAAAGACAAACGAACGAATATTAATTAATAAAACTGAAATTGAAGAAGAAGAGGAAAGCGTTATTTATTTGGAGTAATTTAGTCAAGAAAACAATAAAGCAGGAAGTCATGGTCATCTTTGTATCCTACAGTTTTACAGTATTATGGATGCATAAAGAAAAAAAAAAAAAAAAAAGAAGAGATTACTAGCTATGATGATGATGTAGTGGACTACATAGCCAACGTTTCCTTAGAATTTAGATGCACCTAGGCATTGTCTAGGGCAGGAGAAAATTTTCAGGGGCTGGGCGGCCGGTATCACTTGACTCCTTACCTGGTACCCGCAGGGGCGGAGCCAGAACTAAATGTCAGTGGGGTCAAATTCTTAAAACAGAATAGTAGAACAAAAAAAAAACACCAAAATGTGAAATAGAAATGAGTTAAAATAGATATCTACTAATAACATATAATTTCATTTACAATTGATCTCCCAAAAGATACACTGAAATGTCAAACAAAAATTAGTTTAGATATACAACCTATAACCGCGTCCACAACCGACCACAAAAAGCTACACTTGAATGCCAACAAAAAGTAGCTAAGCAGGTATCGATTTAAAACCTATAACAGCGTTTACAAGTGACCCCGACGATTTTTCATATTTTGAAATCGTAGCATAATAGCCTCATTTGTGATACTATTAAAAATCTCTCTCTCAATATACACAATCAAGTTATCATGCAACCATTGATCATCCATTCGGTTACGAAGTCAATTCTTCACAATCTTCATGGCAGAAAATGCTCTTTCTACTGTAACTATGCAACAAGTAAAACTAGAGCCAAAGTTAAAAGTCTGAAAACCAATGGATACCCTATATCTTTTCGGGTCTCAACCATCTTTTGAGAAACAACACCAATTCCTTTCAAGTTTGATACCTCGACACTAGACCGCACATCAATGATGAAATTCTCAAGTTGATCCGAAAGTGCCAAAAGCTCAGTACCGGAGAAGTCTTTAGGATAAAATTCGGCCAAGCGGTTCAACTTTTGGTTGTCAAAACTTGCAAATGAGTTGGATGGACTTAGACATGCAACACAAAAAAGCAACTCGGCGTCTACCTCATTAAAGTGATTATTTAGCTCTTGGAGTTGCATATCTATGACAATACAATATACAACAACTCGACGCAATTGGGTGTGGTAAGGAGGACAAGTAGTGGTGAAGAAAATTAGAGAGTTACAAGGAAAATTATTTGGTCTGGTTGGTCAGTGTAAGGAGGAGTGGTAAGGAGGAGGGCAAGTAGTTTTTTTTTTTTTTTTTAAACTGAGGAGGGCAAGTAGTTGGGCAAAAATACCATGTACAAGGGGCAAAAATACAAAATTCTACAAAATATTATACATATCTTATTAAAATTTGACACCTCAGTGGGGTCAAGTGACCCCGCTTGACCCCCCTTGGCTCCGCCCCTGGGTACCCGTAACGTTCCATTAAAGTTGTTCAAAAGTGTTGTGGACGGTCCGAATTCTAAATACACTCTTACCGATCATCCAAAAAGTTTTTTGAACGGCCGAAATGTGTGACGGGTACCGTCACGTGGTACCCGCTCGGCACTGAAAATTTTCCCAGAGCAACCATGTAGTTGAGCAAGGAGTTGACTTAGAGGGGGTTTTGGGTCTTATTAGTCTGTTGGGTTGGGTGATAATAAATCTTTCAATTCTCAACAAAGATTAATTCTCAACTAAACACTTAGCCAAAAAAAAATAAAAAATTCTCAAGTAAACAAAATATTAGGAATTTAGGCCCCGTTTCTCTCAACATTTTTGTTTTTAAGCTGTAGACAAAAATCAAGTTATTTATCTTATTTTGGTTTTAGGCTATTTATGCAATGAGGGACTTTTGGGACTTCTTGGGCAAAAATTCAAAAAGCCCTAAAAACTGATAAGAGGAACAACACCTAATAATGGGATTCTTTATACGTAATAGTTTATATATATATATATATTTTAAGAAATTTGAAGAAAGCAAATAAAATAGGATGAATGTAGTAGGCATTATATTCATCAACCCCGGCTTTTCTTTTCTACAAAATTAGGTCGCTACAAGGAAATTTGGGAAGAAAAATAGCAGTGACATTTTCTTTTTAAACTATTGTTGATGAGGTTATGTAATGGTAATAAATAGGAGTGAGCAGAAACCCCGTCAAACCGTAACTTTTATTAACCCGTCAAACTTTTGTCCTGACCTTGATTAGGCCCCGTCAATGAATGCCAGGATATTAATATGATGGAACTATGTCCGAATTGTAAAACTTTACTGATTTAAAAAGAATGCGAAGACTGTGAATCATTGCTATTTCTTTTCTTTTTTTTTAAACCGGAAACATAAACTTATATTAGACTGATATAACATTAATTACAAAGGCGACTCTGCGCAAGATTGTGAGCATCCCTCACATTCTGCCATGTGGCCTTGGATACCTTAACATAATCAAACCAAGAAACAAGATCCAAAATATCAAGAACTATATCCCTAATAGATATACTAGCATTCGAAGTACAACAAAGAGCAAAAACTACTAGTAAACCATCCGTCAAAATTTACAGCTGCTTGAATTCCGCATTCTTTGCCCACCTCAGAGCATGCAAAACCGCTAAAGCTTCCACTCTAAAATTTCTTAGAGGGCAGCCATGTCTCCAAGGGGCTTTTGGGACTTAGTCCGTTGGGTTGGGTGATAAATTAAATCTTTTGGAGTCGTTCTCAACTAAAAGATTACTTCTCAACTAAACGCATAGAAAAAAAGAGAAAAAAAAAACCCTCAACCAAACAAAATATTAGTAGGAATTTAGGCCCCGTTTCTCTCAACTATTTTGTTTTTAAGCTGAAGACAAAAATCAGGTTATTATCTCATTTGGGCTTTTATATAGGCTATTTATGTAATGAGAGACTTTTGGGGCAAAAGCCCAAAAAGCTTTAAAAGCTATATATATATATATATATATATATATATATATTCTAGAAATTTGAAGAAAGCAAATAAAATAGGACGAATGTAGTAGGTAGTATATTCATCAACCTTTTCTTTTTCTTTTCTACAAAAATTGGCCGCAAGAAGGAAATTTGGGAAGAAAAATAGCAACGACTTTTTCTTTTTACTACTAATTACTAACGTTGCTGAGGTTATGCAACGGTAATAGAGTCATAAGAATTTAGTACTATATAATATCGAGATAATCTTTTTTACGGGCGATTCATAAAAAGAGGGTTTGCACCGAGCAAATCCCCGTCGTCCATCCCGAGATCCAACAGCTCGGATGACAACAAGTAAAAAGGGGGTTTGCATTAACAATATTTTCTACACAAACAAAGCCAAAGGTGGTCACGTAAGAGCATGACAACAAGTAAGAGAGCCAAGATAGCAGATTTCACTTTGATCACCGCCAGAAAATACTTTCGAGGCCACTAAATATTTCTCCGTTCATTAAATTCCATGAAAATTAGTCGTTATTTTTTAAGAAAATTAGGTTAAATGCGCATAAATTGAGCCGACATTAAGTCGTAAAAAAGAATCTAAGCTACCACAACCACCAAAACTTGGCCTGTACGTAGTTCATGTTTTCTTGCTATTATGCCAAGTTTTCCACAAACCAAATGATACGTGAAACATACTCTCATGCATAGAAAAGAACACTAAAGAGAGACAAATCTTTATCCAAATTGCCAACCTTAAAAACAGGATGGCCCCACAAATTCTATTTGGAGGTTGGGGTCCTGATTCAGGTCCTCTGGATTCTAAATTAATTCCCCCTTGACAATCCGGTCAAATATGTACACACGCAATTGAATCTTTGTTAGTGGTTTTTCCCAAACACGTGCTTCCAATCGAAGACCAAGGACTCTTTGGAAAGTTTGATCAATTTTGTCTCAAGGGTAAATTTCACTGACGTCCCCTGAGGTTTGTCTTAATGGCAGATATCCCTCTCGCGTGTAAGTCGATTCTAATACTATATAAAGGGGTTACTCTAGTTTGGTGTCCTCTTTTTGAGAGATTGTGTGATACAATTTCAATGCCAAAAATGCCCCCATCAAGTAACTGAACGAGAGTCAAGAAAAAATAACTACTAGGGGTAAAAATGATCATTTGCATATGCATCGCGCGTGCCCCAGACGCTAGTGACTATAAACCCTGTAATTTCAATTTTCATTTCGTCGTCGACACCCAACCTATATCTATTCAACCAAACATGTGATGGATCAGCCAAAAGTGGTTCACATTGACAAATTTATCATTTTTAATAATAAAATATTTAATAAAAATGCTCAATCCTCAATATTTTTGACCAAAAAGTAACAAATAGTTGTCCTTTCTGACGAAACAAGGAGGTTTTTTTGAGTGGCAAAAAATAAATACTCCTTCCGTCCAAAAAGTTAACCCACTACGAAAAAATGTATAGTTTTTTGATCAAATAAAATAGTTACTTCTGTACATAAGTTTTTTAAAAAAAATTCTTACTTCTTTAGTTTGGTTATTTTTTCCACACGTGAATGGTATTCCGTCATTCAGGCAAACCATTAGGGGGGTGTTGGATGAAATTTACCCACTTTCTCTAACAAAACTGTCTTTTTCTGTTTTCTTGACCAAATTAACTTTTTTTTTTTTTGGATATATATTCGTGTTTGGTCCTGTTGAAAGAAATTCCTAAAAGAATTAGCTGGAGGTGGACAGGCTTTGAACAACCTAACCCAGTTCATGAATTGTGTACGCACGTGGAGTACTACTAGTCGTGGACTTATAGAGACAGGTTCAATGAACCATGCACCACCCCCCGCCCACCACCCCACTTGCTCTACTTGTACTCTAATTTTGGTCATTTGGGTCTTCTCTTTTATTATACTACTCCAGTTCTTCTAGTCGAATAACGTGTTTTGACCTCTCTCTCTTTTACTGTTTTCTTTTTTTTCTTTTGAACTTTTATAGGTTTTTTTTTTTGGTGGTGGGGATTTTACTCAGGTGACCTCAAAAGGATTACCGATTATGTAAGCATACGAGTATGCGAGTGCAAATTTATTCACCCTCACCAAACGAGGGGGAACAAAATCCTCACTCTGATTGGTGAAAAATGTGTGAGGTCCACGAAATCACATCACTTTTTGGTAAGCATGACATCATTTTGTAGTGAACTCCGTCACTTTTTGTTAAGCATGACATCATTTTGTAGTGGACCCATCACTTTTTGGTAGACCTAACACATTTTTCATCAATCAGAGTGAGGGTGAACAAATTTACGGGACACACACATACTCTCTCTCTCTCTCTCTCTCACACACACACACACGTATAGGGATCGATGATCTTTATCAATTAAATTTTGATGTTAAAACTTATACTCCCTCTCTCCCATATTTGTTGTCCACTTGCATTATTTACCACATCTAAAAAAATTGGTTATATTTTTCAAATGTATAATTTTATATATATTCAATATTGAATGTTTAATAGTTGTCGATGAGTATTAGTATTAAACAAGGTTTTAAAATTGTAAAAAAATATTATAGATTGAAAAATATAAATAATTGAAAAATAGCACGCATACCTGTAAATGGACAACAAATTCGGGACGGAGGGAGTATTTCACTTAAATACTACAAAGCAATTTTACAGGAAATAGAAGGAGAGTTGATGGAACCGTCCACGTAGCATAGGATATTCTTGTTCCTACCGAATCCTTGACATCCAAGTGGACAACCATGAAAAACAAACTCTTATGAGGAAGTCAAGACAAAATTGTCAAAGTCGGTTTAAAGTTTGTCTGAAAATTCAAATCTTCCAAACAAACCATTGGGTGAATAGGATTGATTACTTTATGATGAATCCAAACCATTGTTTAAAAATATATTTTAAACACATGAAACGGTTCGAAACATCAAAATTCGATTGGAAAATGGTAGGTCTGCATTTTAACAAAATTAGGGATACCTCATTAAAACTTATACTCTATCTCACTTAAATACAAAGCATTTAACAGGAAATAAAAGATTAATCCAGGGATACCGACCACCCCTGTACCAATCATGGACAACCGACAGCCGGGACCCCCTTGTGCGTGTTTTGAATGAAATGGGGTGATTTTGGATTTAGCTCTTAGGGCCATCCAATTGCATCGATTCCCGCGTGAGACTCTCAGATTTGATTTTAAGATGAATGAACAGCTCGGATTAATTATTTAGGACCCACAAGAGGATCCCAGCGCCGTCCGGTATCAATAGCAAAGGTTCGCAAACAAAAGGAGAGTTGTTGAAAGTGTCCACGTAAGAATAGGATATTCTTGTTCCAACCGAATCCTTGGCATCCAAGTGGACAAAAACACCATCACGAGGACATGAGGAAGTCACCGTGGGTATGAAGAAGTCAAGCCAAAATTGTCAAAGTCGGTTTTAAAGTTCGTCTCAAAATCCAAATCTTCCAAACACGCCATTGGCTCAATAGGATTTAATTACTTTATCATCACTCCAAACAATATGATTATTAATTGAGAATTTGGAAAATTTGGGATAAAATTAAAGACATCAACAGACGGGATGAAACCGAATATTAGTAAGCCTAAATTATTACTAGTTTTAATCGGTTGGGCCCACTCTATCCAATACTTGACCCGTCAATTGGTTTAGTATAGAATCACTAATGACTAATGTTACAGCTTACAATGCTTAAAATACGCGAATTCGTTACGTTTATTAACTAGTAATTGCTCGTGTCTAAAGGTACAACGCGACATGCTTTGAACGCAATTAAAATGAATTATTTTCCCCTACTGTTGACCATCCCCTAGCTCACTCTTCTTCCGAGTAGTCGTTTTTTCCAAATAAACTTCAAAGGTTGTACATTTAGTCGAATTCAATGGATAGTTTCAAAATAATACTAACATTCAACTTTTAAATTAAGCTACGTTTGATCCATTCTACATCAATAAATGCACTTAAGAAAACATAGCAATTTCTAAGGAAATTGCAAAAGAATAAAATATGTACAGCCATAAAATATGTATTAAATAAACGCAAAATGTGGACTTGAATATGCTAAAATCACCAAAAAACAAAATAATAATAATTTAGAGCCTTCTAATATATTTTTTATTTGAACCACCGCTATCTGACATCTTAGATTCACCACCTCTAAACTCCAAGCTATAAACCGCGATTGTATTATCAGTGCGGATTAATGGACATAAATCAAAGGACGGAACATAAATCAAACCTAAGTTATACATATTACTCCGACTCCAATTGCTCGATATGGCTATGATGGATTTAGTAAGAGCAATCCTCTTTGAAATCATAGAGGGAGAGAGTTTATTTTTTTTGCACATGGAGAGAAAGAGAGAATATATACGTTCAAAATTTGAAAGGAAAAAGGAACCGAATGAGATCGTGGGATTCTGGGAGAGAGCGACTGCATTATTGGTGGGAGGAGATTGAGCATTCTTATCAATTAATGCATGAATTCTATTTTAGTCACTGGATGAATTCAACCAAATCATGAGCGATTTAGATTTATGCTCATTAGCAATCAACTCATACCGTTAAATATTGAAATAGAGGGTTGAGAGGATTTATGTATAAGATTTTAAAACTGAGCTACTTTATTATATACATATATAGATACTCGGTATATAAAAAGACTGAATGAGGCCAAACTAAAGGATATATATATATATATATATTTAATTAGTTATATGAAGTGCCAAGCGACGGGAGATTTAATTAGGTCAAAATGAGATTTATTTTTATTCATGTCTAGCGATAGGAGAATTAATTATATTATATCAATCATTTGAGGTTCGCAATAAGAAAATAATCTCTCATACAGAATTAACTTAGAAATATTGTCATGCGGAAAATGAAGTAAATTAAAAACGCAAAGCTCATTGGAGAACAAATAATCGATCCTTACTTTATGCAGAATTGACTCATTAAAGTCCAAGCAGAGTATGTAGAATATTGTCATCTAGGCTACCCCTAATTAATTGATCAAAATGAGATTTTTAGGTAACATGACTTAGGCCCCGTTCTGCTAAAAAAAAAAACAGTTTTGTTTTAAATCAAAAACTATCTCATTCCACTAACAAAAAACCACTTAGTTTTTTTGCAAAACTAAAAACCAAAAAAACTAGTTAGTGGAACAAGTTAGTTTTTTTGCAAAACTAAAACATCCAAAAAAAAAACCAAAAAACCAAAAAACTAAGTTAGTGGAACACTCCATAAGACTTTTCGTATCTACATAATGAATATGGTCTCTTTTTTTTTTTGCCATTCGATATACATCAGTGGAGGGTTAGCGGGTGAGTTAGTCTAGAAGAGGTCTAGAAGCTCTAAATGCCTGTTCCGAGACTCAAACTCTGGTCTCCTTGTGAGAGAACTAAGAGATAACCGCTAGGTTAGGTTAGTATGAATATGGTCATCTAGACTTTTCGTTTCTAGAACATTAGCCCTAATTAATGTGCGTATGTGGTACCAACCATCAGCATATAGCTAGCTAGCGAAATTTGACACGCACGTACTCAGAGTATCAAATGCATTCTGATCCCTTCCAGTTCTACTTCTGGTCTGTGATAAAGTACATGAAGTCTTGTGAATCTGAACCGTTAATTTTTATTTCGAGAAAGAAAAAATTCCCTAACTTTTTTCGAGAATACCTAGCTAGCATGTGGTAGTGGATTACGAGTAGCTTGACTGGTTCGGCCCGTCTTTTCTTCAAGCTCTTTGCACCTACAAAACTGATGCAGGGGAGCGTGTGACTATGAAACTATTTTGCAAGAGATACTCACGAATGTGAACACACAACTTTGGCTTTGCAAATGTTTAAGCCCCTGCCTTGGGTAAATCCCGATGATGAAACGATTCCGTCCGCTTTGATGAGGTGCAAAAGTTTATGAACTATGTGGAACCCTTTTAAGGAATGAAGAATGCATTATAATGGTCATTTTTGGATAGTCGCGTCACTCAAACAATTGTCTATATTTCACAATTTATAACATTTTTTATAATTTCAAAAAATTTGTTTGATAAAACTAATTGAGATCTATCAAACAAGATCCATATTAAATATAAAAAGTATTATAAACTTGAAAATATAGACAATTTTTTAGAGATTCTAAATAAGAAAAGGTGACCAGCAATTTGAAAACGGAGGAAGTATAAAAAGAAAATCATAGACAGGATGAGCCAGAAAGAGAATACCACCTTACCCCATTACTTTTTCAGATAATAAAATACCCGCTTAAATCAGGACGAGGAGGTGGGGTGGGACGAAAGATCATTCCTACGGTCACCTGACCAGCATGGAAAACAGCTGTGTGAAAAGCAGATTTATAGAGATATTTTTTTGGAATTGCATGCATGTTAATTAAACAGACAGCCAACATTACGTAATAAAATACGGGTTTTGATAACGTGTGCTTAATAGGCACATAATAAACACACATAAACAAATAAAACACACACTCCAATACACATTTTACACGTTTCAATACACTTTTGCATATTTTTATATACTTTTCACACATTTCAATATCATTTTTTAACCTTAAAATGTGACTATTGAACACACATTAGCATTTTCCATAAAAGAATTGCCTTATAAGACAACTCCTGGGTTCACATATGGATGTAAACCTATCGGGCATGGAAAATGCCTCAAACGTGACCGGAAAGCAAATCCACCGTTTTCTAAAAATAAAAAATAGTAGTAGCAGAACGACAAAAATAAGTAGGTGTGGATATTATATTATTGATGACAAGCGGGTCAATATTGGACTTCTCCATTCCCATAAAGAATTCATATTTTATTCCTAGATCACAACCACAATAATTACAAAACTGACATGAGGTGAGGATTTTTTTTTAATTCATTAGTCCTAATCTATTACATAAGGGGAGGGGGAATAAGAATTAATCCCGGGATATAGTATGAAATATTCAAAAGCTCTATTGCATGAGTTAGTCACCACTTGCATATGAGGTGAGGATTTATGTGGGTTTTTGTGGCAATTAAATTTATAAGGAAAATTAGTATTATTTAAATGGAGAAGTATTATTTGATTTTTTGCGAAATTAATTTTTCAACAACTTTAAACTTCCAATTTAAATCAAACCAAATTATTTGTGCATGAATTACGATCACGAACACAACAACAATCTATAGTGGCACGAGTTCTAAGTATCACCCTTCATTATGTAGTGCAAAAGCCTAGATTGCTCTATAAGGGTAGAAAGAGAAAACTAGGGAAAGAATATCTCTCATAATTTTCTGCATATAAATTTATTTTTCTAGCAGAAATTAAATAGAAGCAATCCAAAAAAAAAAAATTTAAATAGGAGAGCATCACAGATAAAGTTGGTTTTGTATTCTTCTGTCTTATCTTCAAGACAGGCGACTTGATGTGGTCCCGACCTAATTCCAAATTTCAACACTAACTTTAGAAAAATGAACTCTTACAATTTTTCGATATGAGTTTCTATAATTTGATGATTTTGTAATAACTTTCTCAATATTTTCAATTTACTCCTACCGAATACAAAGGTTTTTAGTAAACTCGAACAAGTTGACCTACTGGTCAATGCTCAATAGTTTATTTTCTTTTAAATGTCACGTTCAAAACTATATGTGGTCCTATATTTCCCCCCCCTTCCCCCCCCCCCGAATTTATGTGGCCTTCCGTTGGTGGACTGTAAGATTAATATCCTAAACATTATTCGAAATAAATGCGTAAGATAACCCGAACATGAATCCCAAGGGGTTGGCAAAGGCTTTGTTTGATTTGGATTTTGAGGGAGGTTTTGGGGTGTAATGAGTAGATAGAGATAGAAAGAAAATTTTATTAGGGACCGCGCAGGGTGGGTCTTGAGACCCAAACCGAACAATGTTAAAGTGTCTTACTTTGGCATTTAGGAGTTCGCTCTCTCCTAAAATCTTAGGTTTGATTCCCCTAGCCAGCAAACTCTTGGAGCCACTGGGAGTTATGCCCGGAATTAGTCGAGGTGCGCGCAAGCTGACCCGAATATCCGGTTATAAAAAAACAAAATCCGAACATGTGAGATATGAAAACAATTACTCCCTCCGTCCCAAATTAATAGTAATCCACTACGAAAAGTCGTTTCATTTTTCAAATCAAAAGATGAAGTACTTCCGTGTATCATTTTTTGAATTTTTTTGCACCAAATTAAAGTACTTGTCGAGTACTTTAATTTGGTGCGAAATAATTCAAAAAAAGATATACATAAGTACTTTATTTTTTTATTTGAAAAATGGTAAGATAGAGAAAGTGAGGTTCTTATTTAGAAACGGAGGGAGTATGAAATTCTTTTCAGAAAGAAAGAGTACAAAATAGGGAGCCCATCCCTAGTAGATGATTCGTCCCTGCTCCTACCCAAAACAATAGTACTAAAAATACAAAACGACAACTGGTTCCATATATAGATGTACCAGTCAAGAATTCTTTCTCCTTTCCATAAGGTAGGCGCTTGACTTTGACTTTTGGACTAGTAGTACTCCCAGATTTTCATATTGAAAATCAAAGAAAATCGACCGACATCACGCTCAGACCCTCTTGTATTTGTTGATTTTTCAACTTCGCCCCCCCAAAAAGCTTTCTCTCTCATCACTCTCTTTCTTCCTTCCTTCCTTCCCAACTTTCAAACAGTATATTCCGGCTCTATAAATTGGGACTCTTCCTTCATTGGGTTCATCTTGGTATTCCATCTTTTCAATTAGCAATTCAATTCGATTGGACAAATATCAATTTCTTCTGGGATATTTATTTTTTGATTGGCGCCATGGAATTTGTCAGTTTAGTTGACACTTCATTGGATCTTAATTCCAATCCTCTGAGATTCATCGAAGAAGCTCCGGTATGATTCATGAATCTTTTTTCGTTTCTCCTCAATTCAATCCTTCATATATATATACATATATCTATACACACACACACACACAACTATGTGTGTGTTGTTTTTATTTAATTTTCTGTAAAGAGATGGGTGCTGATGCAAATTTGCAGAGAAACTACGGACACAACTTGAAAACACAACTCCGGAAAGAACTGTGTTCAGATCCGTTCGATAAGGCCGTAGTTGTGTTTTAAAGTTGTGTTTGTAGCATGGCTAGCAAATTTAAGGTTTAGCGTTGGGTTTCCTGTATTGGGTTTGGGTTTTGAGATTTGAGTTTGGTTTTGGGTCTCACATGCTGTAGAGTTGCTGATGTTCAGTTAATTGGTTTGGTTACAGAAGAAAGAGGTCCAAAGCAATTTCATTCAGCTGGAAAGGAAGGTCCCCGTGAAAGAAGAGGTCAGTCTTATCTTCAGCCACAAGTTGTGTGGATTTGTTTTCGTCTTCTGATATTTTCCCTGTTTTTGGAAATTTCTGAACACAACTCATCTTTTAAAAAACACCACAAATACTTGAAGGGTCTGTTCCAGGCTTTTTCGGCTTTTTTAGTTGATACATGTGAGAAACATACTGTCTCGTAAAACGTAAAAATCCGAAAAGCCAATAATCCACTTAGTGGGACGGGACGGGACGGGGATGGAGTATGAAAACTATTTCACAACAAGACTGGATTACGTTGTAGAAAGAACCAGTGTTTTGCTTTTGGAAAAAGTTTGTGCAGTATTATTTTTCAAAATAGCAACCAAATGTTCAACAGTTTGCCAAACAAGCCTCTTGGAAATACATACAGGAAATCTAAATTTTTTATGTTTTTGGTGGGGTGTTCAGATTCAGAGTACTAGTGCTCTAGTAGAGGAATTGAACAGAGTGAATGCAGAAAACAAGAGGCTGACAGAAATGTTGACAGTGTTGTGTGAGAATTACACTGTTTTGAGAAGCCAATTGATGGAATACATGAGCAAAAATGCTTCCCCCGAGGAGGAAGAGCAACCACCGGCGGTGTCGAGGAAGAGGAAAGCGGAGAGCACCGCTGTCGCTTCCACCACCACCACCACCAACAACAACAACAATATTGGTATCAATAACGGTGTAAATAATGGAGGCAATTCCGAGAGTAGTTCTACTGATGAAGATTCATGTAAGAAACCAAGGGAAGAGCATGTCAAGGCTACAATCTCCAGGCTCTATGTCAGAACGGAAGCATCCGATACAAGCCTCGTAAGTCGAGCTTTGTTTGGTATCGTTTTCGTGTTATGTTTCGATTTTAGGAAAACACAAACAAATTATTTGGCGAAGAATACCCAACATGTTTGTGCAATTATTGAGCAATATCATACACATATGCAGATAGTGAAGGATGGATATCAATGGAGGAAATACGGCCAAAAGGTGACCAGAGACAACCCTTGTCCAAGAGCTTACTTCAAGTGCTCTTTTGCTCCTATCTGCCCTGTCAAGAAGAAGGTGAGCCAAAAATCCTTTTTTGGTTTTTCGTTTCTCTCTTTTTTATGAAATTTTTTTGGCAAACTATTTCACAAAATTGTTGTCAACATAATTTTTGAAAAGAACCCACCTTTTAATAATCACAAACAATATGTTTGAATTTCCAAAAACTGTTTTCGGACTAAATAAACACTATGTAACCATTGTTCCTTGCTAGATTTACCCGTTTTTTCGTCTAACACAAGGTTTCGTTTGTTCTTCAAAAATTGATAGCCTTCTGTGTTGATACAGAATAACAGCTTACCTTTTTTTTTCCAGAAAACAATCCCCTTGTCAGGATACTTAGTAGTGGATACTTATATACCGTATCCGATATGTATCGGGGCATATCGTGTGCATATTGGTATCGAGTATGTACCCGATACCCATATGCATATTGGTATCGAGTATGTACCCGATACCCATATGCGACTGGTTTTGGCATATCCATGCTAGTAAACATTGACGATTAGCGCTTCTGAGCTTATAGCATATAGTTTTTCCTAAGTTGGTTGTTTCTAATCTCCCCAGGTGCAAAGAAGTATGGAAGATCAATCCCTTTTGGTAGCAACATATGAAGGAGAGCACAACCACCCAGACCCATCAAGAACTGAAGCAACCGCCGCCTCAAACCGCGGCATGACCCTAAATCCAGTCCCTAGCCCAGCTTCGCTCAGTTCATCTGCACCCACCATCACTCTTGATCTTACGAAAAAACCCAAGCCCCCCAGCCCTGCAAATGATGCGAAAAACTCGGGCAGGACGGTGATCAATACTCCGGAATTTCAACAGTTTTTGGTTCAACAAATGGCATCTTCCTTGACCAAAGATCCCGGTTTCAAAACCGCACTGGCAGCCGCCATTTCAGGAAGAATGGTCCAGCAGCATGAGATAGAGAAATGGTGAAAAGGGGCAAAAATAAGGGAATTTAGTTTCATCTGTTTCGTCATTTGACTAGTTTGTAAGATTTGGAATGTAGTGATTGTTGTAAATACTACACACGGGGAAGGAACTGGGGGTGCTAGTGTGCGGCTCTGGTGTGCGCATCCGAGCCGTTGATCTCGGCAATCAACGGCTTGGATTTCATCTTAGCAATGGACAGCTCGGATCTGTAAAGTTCCGAGATAAAACCAGGACCATTGAAAACACATATGACGGCTTGGATGCCGCACACCAGGGAGCGCACACAAGTACTTTCCCTTGGGTGGGGGGAAGTACGCGGATTTCCGTCGCAGTTAACGCTGGTTACTACCGTTCTAACTGAAGTTAGCAACTTTCACTGATTCTATTACATGATCTAGATCGGACATAACTGAATATGTATCGTATCATATTTGTCTTGAGAGAAATATACGGTCGAACAATATTGGTTGAAATGATTACTGGCGTCCAATTAACCTGATTATTTTTTGCATCCAATGATTTACAAGTCTAGAGATAGAAACACAAACTGGAACAACTTGTATCATCAAAATCGTACCATGGTGTTTCCCCACATAAAGATCACATAAGAGGATTCAGCGTCGCGAATGAGACCGTGATCCCAGAATTTCCAAGTTTTCATTGTAATTCTTCATGAGTCGTGTAGAACGGAAAAGAGAGGGAGAAGAATTTGGTCTGCGTTGGAATGGCAAATTCTTCTCTCCCTTTTTTTGGATTTATACATAGCAAGGAAGAAAATAATTCATAATAATTCTCTGTACAGAAACCAAATTTGCCGCCACCACCCAATCACAGAAACTTACATGGTGCAAATCACAACCCATCAACCGAAAACCCTAACCAATTACTCCGCGGATGATAAACTCAAATTGTCAATACCTCTTGCTAATCCCAGCTCAATCAAGTCCGGTTGTTTCTCTTCTTCAACCATACCTCTTTGGCTTCCATCTTTACGGCTTGCATCTGCTGCATCAATGCATTCCTGGAATCTAAAGCAGGAGACGAGATGGTCGTTTGTCATTCCGACAACTTGCATGAATGAGTAGACCACTGTGGGACCTACGCCGCGGAATCCTCTTCTCACGAGGTCTTTGCTTATTGCGTCTGCTTTTGATGTCTTGATTGGAACCTGGCGGGGATACCGGAAGTGATTGACTGCCGGGTTGTGGTTTACAAAGCTCCATATGTATTTGTCTAAAGACCCAAACTCATCTATTATCTGAACAGAAGCCAAGGCATGAAGACAAAGTTAAAGACTAGTGTAATCGTAGGTCGCCTAAACAACTCAGGATTGTGTAACTAGTCAATCTAATCAATCCAATGTATGCACTCAGTTCAGAATCAATTGACAAGACTTAGTCGTAGATCATCCAGTTGTGTTCCAGAATCCACTCTATTTGGATAGATCATAGATGTGGCCACGTGCGTTTCAGATGACGAAAATTAGTTTTCAGTTTTGCTAATGGTATAACAGGTTTACACATAGGTGGCTGGTGAAACTAGAGTAGAAACTGTATTAAAGTTAGATCCTTTATAACTATAATCCTTAATATTGGAGGATTTCAAATCTACTTATGAAATTGTTAAAATAAGAATCCTTTAAAATAAAGCTACCCAAGGCCGCAATCCACATGGAAACCCTCAAACCAAAGTTTGAGCTATTCTCATTGAAGAGTCAAAGTCAAATCTCTTTATTTGAAATTAATGTCTATCCAAAACAGTGCCTGAGGTTTCCAGTATAAGATGCACTCAGGAAGTAAGTTCCATTTGCAGGAATAGAAGCCTCTAATCATCCAATTCAGTAGTGCTTGCACATTGGAATATATGGCAGCTGTTAAGATAGTGACTTCCAATCGGATGCACAAAACCATCCAATTGGTTTGCAATCTATCATCAATACGAGAAATCAGAACCAAGAACAATCTGAATTTAAAGCCTAATGTAACCAAGATACAAGAATTACCTAAGGAAACGGTGGATCACAAATCCTTGACAACAATGTCAAGGAATACTCCATTTCGAAGATAGGAAAACACATCTAAAAAATGATAAATGACAATTAGCACCCACCTTATTAGTTTGACGCGCATTTTCAATGGTAGCTCGTAGCTTCACCTCCGATATAAGAGCGCTTCCTGGTGTCAGTATCTTCTTCTCATTTAATTTAGAGACTGCAATTGGGTCAAAGTCCAGAAAGACTTCCCTGTGAACACCCAAAATATCACCGTCATTCATCTTCGTTAAATCCATCAAATAGGAGTAACTTGGTACATTGCTTTCAATTTTTAATTGTCAAACATTGTGGCAAGCAGCAAGAAATTAGAATACCTGAATGCATGCCTTTTGTTGAGAATGGCAGGCCATGACAGTTCAGCAAGGGCAGTGGACAAGACGAGCAACTCAAAGAGCTTCCTGCAAGTTATCATGGTAATTAGGTTAACAGAGAAAAACATTGAAGGAAATCGCGGCTGACTACAAAATCGTGAGGATACCATACTTGTCGTCATGGACAGGAACCCCCCATTCTTCGTCATGGAAAGCAGCATAACATGGATCTTTAACAAATGGAAACTGATTAGTAGAAAACTCAATAAACATTATCTCACAAACGACAAAATTTACTGGCAAGAACTGGATGTGGACACAAAAATCAAAATGAATGGAGCAAAATATGCACCAAGGAAGTCATTAAACTAATGCATCATTACCTATATATTTAATTTTACTTCTGCTTGAAAAAAACTAGAAGTGGCACATATTGGAAAACCAATGAGCTACAACTTACAAATGAGGATTACTAATTATTGCAGTAAGAAGGATAAGAACAGCAGATACATTCTTGAAACCAAGAGAGCTAACCTACCAAATCCACTGTCAAGCTTTGCAAAGAAGCAATAGGTACCTCCCCCTTTCATTGATACAGAAATAAAGCACACATGCATCTCCTAACAAATCAAAAGACACTCTACCGTCAAAAGGTTGCATCCTTCAAATCATATATCGGTTATAAAGATAGGCTTTCGCTGTTATCCTATCGGACTTCTTACCCTTCAGTATCTTTTTCGCATTCTCAGATTTTACTAAATCAATCACCATCTATAGCCTTTGAATGAGAGACATTTTGAACGACTTTCCCTTGGATTGATTGTCTTGATTGGAGTTTGGGATGTAGGAATCGGATGGGATATATAATTGATAAACCATGCAATATGACTATATGAGAGCACAGAAAATACCAAAAAAGCATCCTCATAGACCCAGTATCAATGCATACGTGCCAGAGGTAGTTAAAAATATGACTGCACAAGGCAGATACTAGAGTCAGCAGACATCATAGATGATAACTCAATCCAAAATTCTTCTAAAGGCGGGATATATTTCAAGTTAAAAGCCTCAAATATCCGAAGTAACAACTGGGCTAATTCCATGCCAAACAGAAAAACATGTCGTTATTTTTAAAGATCTGTGGAGATAGGCTTTGAACCATCTCCAAAGTAGGTTGTTCCATTCTTGCCTATCTGCTGTAGAATCTCCCTCTAAAATACACATTAGAGCCTAGGTTTTGCTTCTTCGAAGGCCGTATCTCACCAACACTCTTGCAACCAGAATATCTTCCCAGAGGCCGCACTTTCCTTAATCAAGCATTCGGTATTGTTCAGCAGACAAACACTTCTGGCTTTTTGGATGAAGCATTATCACTACTGAATTGCATAACAAAATGCCAACATAACTTGCAGTAACCAAAGTCGTGTCAAACACGCCAGATGCTTGTCCGGGAAAGAAAGAGATTCCAAAATTTGTAACTGTCAACACAGCAGTTTGCCACCAATGAAGATGTACATGACAAGAAGTTGAAAATGCATTGAATTAGGCGTAACTGATGCTCTACATTGGACTCTAGTGCATAACCATACACATTTTGTTCATTAAATGTGGTGTAGTCAAATGCTGTTGGAATTCACCCATGTGGGTGAAGATGCTCCTAATCAAAAATTGGGATAGAGATCGGCCGTATTTGTTGAAGATTTGCTTGCCGCAAATCTTGACTCCCTTCCCTTGTTTTGTTTGTTTCCCCAGAGAATCCCTATAAGTACGAATTGTATTTGAGAGGTGAGGGGTGTGGTAGCAATGCGAGAGAGGGTGAGGTTGAGTGAGAGGGGGAGCCGGTTGTGGCTCCCCGGAGAGGTTTTTCATGTTTTGTGTAAATTCGTGTATATATATACAAAGACGGAGTTTTCCTCAGATTTCTGTATGTGTGTTGTTTGTGTGGGTGACCCTTGGGCACAACATATACTTCATTAATCCCAAGTCCTAACTCCTAAAAATTTCAGCATCATGCTTTTAAGATTTTTCATGTCGAATTCCCTGGTCAACTTAAGCACAAGCCTTCTCTCCCATCAACACACTAGGTAACTCCAACGGGAAGGCTACAAAGAATAAATATCATGTCCTCCACTTCAAGTCACCTAGTATTTAGACAGAGGTTAACATTTTGCTGTAGACTTTAGCTGTTTCAAGCTACAGCTAGAGCAACAACTAACAAACTCTCCAAAAGAGAACACCAACAATATGTTCAGAAAGTTATTAAATGCATTGCACTGGCAGAGGGTATATTCTACTGTGCTTTTTTGTGGCAGCTTGTACTTAAAACATTGAAGTCATATTTGACACTCAGGATATACCGGTCAGATTGGATTGTTTTCCGAATAGTCCCTACTTTTAGTGGGAAGGAGATGGGAAAACAAGCAATGCCAATTACATCTTGTAGTATTGCAGAATGGCTTTTCGTGAGAAGAGCCGTGAGCACGACATGTAGTACAATTTGATTGGGTTGTCATTATAGATTTAAAGAATGTTTAAAGTCTTATAATTCTATAATATCTGGATCTTCTTGAAAAATATTTTCGAAGAGGAAATATTGATTGATCTTGCTCAATCCCGTGGATAAACATTGCCATATAAAATGAAAATGGTTGCCTTCTATGTAGGAGACTCACCTATGTTTACGTATAATTGTCCCAATTCATATGGAAATGCAAAAATCGCGCCATTGTATATCTAGAATCAACTATGGTACAATTCAAATAATTAAATTAAAAAATATGTTAAGTTTATCCATGATTCATGGGTTTTATAAGGGAACAACTCTCCCACTCTGCTGTGTCTATTTCTTAGAGGCAACAATCATTTAATTGCCAGTCAATAGGAAACATACTGAAATCGAGAGCAAGTGAAAAGGAAAGAGATGCAACGAAGACAGAGGACTGAGAGGAGGAATCTGTGTTGGACCTAGATGTTTGATACTCCGTATTTTGTTTCTTTTGTTCTTTGTTTTTGCTTATTTTGACAACACTCCAATTTGTTGTTGCATATGCCACATTTTTGTACACGCTGATTAGGTACCAGAAAATTATTGCCTGTTGGTATCCTCCCCAAATTACTGAAGGCGTCTCCTAGTTACATAAAACCCAATATGGCAATTGCAGCAGGGTTTTGGGTTTACCGGGGATACATGCCTTTGGACTAAAGGGGGATGTTCCCATGATTGGAAACAAAGGAAATAATCCTACTCCAATTCAATCTAGTCCAATCCCTAGAAAACAGCACCGAACTTATCCTCCTACCAAACATGGCCTAACAAACTGTTTCACAAGAATTGCCTAGTTTGCATCACGACAAGCACCTCCGCTCTTTGTTAAAAAAAAAAACACTTAAATTGCTACACAGTACTTAGGCTCACTAAATTAGTAACCAAACCAAATAGAGCCTTGAATCTCAATCAATTGGGGTTGGCTACTTAAATTCATTTTTTCCATTGAGCTCTATCGAGGTCTACCATGTTCCATAATATTTGAGAAAAAACTAGACCCGTTAGAACTACCACCTCCAATGTCAATTTTGGTCTATGCCTCCCCTCAGTGTCACCTTCAACCGAAACTCTATCACTCTTTTTAACTACCGCATCATTCGATCACGCTTACTAAACTAGTCTCTCCTTCAAAGTTTGCTCAACTGGTGAACTATGCAAATCACACAGAACACATGTAGGAGAAAAAAAAGCAAAAGCAGCAATTGTAGTTTTGAGAATAATACCAAGAGCAGTCATAATTAGCTAAAGAAACAGACTATAAACATACCCGTGTTTGGCGTGACCCAAGCACACCTTCTCTTCGCCGGCAAAGAATCACCTGAATCCACTGATCCGCTATCACCATCACTACCAACAACAACCTTCTGGACTCTTCCCGTCTTGGGACCACACTGCTTCCTCCGTATCGGCGTAAGACTCCTCCTGCTCATCCTCCCCCGACTACTCGACGAATCAGAAGACGACGCGTCTGACGAACACGAAGTCGACAAATTCGACGCCACCAACAAACACCTCGCAGCCACCGCCGCCGGCTTAGGCGGCGACGCCGGATATTTCTTCGCCTTAGAATCGACTACGTCATGTGGCTTCTCTACTTTTTTAAGCGATTTCAACAGCTGTTTGTTTCCCGCCGGTGCAAGGACCGGTCGCGGATCGGATTCTACGCAGTTCACGGATCGCATTCGCGTAGGTCCAGACATCTGAGCTGATTGAGCTACACTAGGACTAGATACTAAAATGCAGCAAGTGCCCACAATTTAGGGCAAAAATGTTGAACTTCTAGCAAGAAAAATAGTGGGAGAGTGATTCAAGTACATGAGGTCAAAACCCTAGGACATACTTCTTGAATGATTTTCAAAAGAACTGAGCAAAAATAGGGCTATTATAACTGAAATGCAAGCAGTATCCACAATCTAGGGCAGGAAAATGTTGAATTTGCAGCAAGAACAAAGTGGGAGAGTGATTCAAGTGCATCAGGTCAAAACCCTAGCAGATGCTTGAATCATGAATGCTTTCTACAAATTGAGCTTAAAATACAAAGCTATCACTGAAATGCAAGCGAGTATGTACAGTCAGAAGTGGAGGAGTGGAAATCTGGGATGGGAAACTGCGGGAGGAGAGAGATTTGAAGGTGCATTGGCGTTGGTGAAGATGATGACAGGAGTAGGTTTTGGGGAATTTTTGGTTTTCTTTTTGGAAAAGAATATGGGAATAAATCGTGTTCGAGAAAGCCAACGACGGCCGGCCGGAGATGGATTTTTTTAGAGAGAGAGGGTAGAGTGACGGTAGAGAGAGAGAGAGAGAGGGAGGTGGAACCAGTAATGGAGTGCCACCTGGTTACCCACACCATATGACGTGGGATTCGGTTTTTCGGGTGGGTAGAGTTGTTTAAAAAGGGGAAAAAATAATTTAGGTTAATTTTGTAAGTTATTAATACTCTTGATGAGGTGAGAGGAATTAATAAAACTCAAAAAGTATATCAAACTTGTAAAAATTTCAAAACATACAAAAGTAAACAAAAAAATACTATCTCCGTCCGTGTTTGTTGGTCATTTTTCGGAATTGGTGTTACTTTTCAAACGTTTGTATCTTCCAATTTATGATATTTTTCATGATTTTGAAACTATAAATACTAGAACTAATTTGAGAACTATCAAATAATATTCATATTGCATATTTTTGAGATTTGTATTAAAAAAAATCAATTGAAAACTGATACAAACTCCTAAAAGGGACCAACAAATACGGAAGGATCGAATATGTCTCTTTTTGGATCTTTAGTTAGCTTTTTAAAGTATGTGGTCATAATATCTTATTTTTTGAAATTTTCTTGTCGGGATGAATAAATAAGTTAATCAATTAAGACCAAAATTGAAAAAAAAAGGTGAAAAATGAGAAAAAGTCGAAATAAATAGTTTTGCCCAAACTTAGCTTAAAAACCCATCGCTATAGTTCAACGAGCTCTACGCGGTGAAGGTCTCCGATCGATTTTATTTTTGGCATACTTGTAGTACTCAACGAGCTCTACGCGGTGAAGGTCTCCGATCGTCAGAAAGATGCCGGCGCAACCGCGCCATGAGGCTGCGGTGCTGTGCATTGGGACTTTTTCTGTTGATGAATTAAAAATTTCTTTAGCGAAACGGGACCAGTCTAGGAGTTTTAACTCTAGCAAAACCAGATCCTATTAAAGGATGGTCTGAGGTCTGCTATTTTTTTTTCTTTTTTTCTTATTTCGATAAAATGTTTTGAACAACTGAGTGAAATGAAATTTCAGGACTCTTTCCCTATACGGATTCTAGTTAGAGCATCTCTAGTGCACTACCTAAAAAATATTTGTTAAAGTGTACACCTAAGCACATGTGGGACCCTATTTTGTGTGCTAAGAACTTAGTTAGAAATGCACTTTAATGGGGCTCCCTAAAAGTGTTCATTATCTTTTAGAGTGAGACCCATTTAAGTGGTGAGGGGTGCCAAGTAGTCGCACAAAATTCTCCTCTCCTTCCCTTCTCTCTATCTCTCTCCTCTTTCTCTCTCCTTAAGTCACTCCCAAAATTTAGGTAGTCACTTAGGGCACTTTAGGTAGTGAGGGGTGCCACCTAGGATTTTAGGGAGCCAATTTTTGTGCACTAGAGACTATTTTTTGAGGTTTTTCTTACCTAACTAGTTAAAGCACTTTAGATAGTTATTTTAGGTAGTACATTATAGATGCCCTTATAGCTGGAATGTAGTAGTTCATTTTATGAGATAAAATAATTAAAATTTCGCAGCACTTCTTCGTAATTATTTCCGTTAGTTTATATCATTGCCCTAATATATTTATTTGAGTTCTTTTTTTGACATAAATAGGTAGCAATATTCTATATTTACATGAAGAAAAACTAAAAATAATTTGTGCATCAAAATAATAGCAAAATTATTTTTGCTCCAAATGATTTGTATGGCAGTATGGGCTTGTTTGATTGTGGGATTAGATAGCAGGGATAAAGATTAGGGGGAATACAAGGGCCCACGTGCTTCTCATTATTCTTTAGACTCATGTTTGGTGAACTTGGAACTAGGCGCAGGACTAGACAATATTTGTCCATTTAGTATCCCGTGTAGGGGATTAACTAATACGGGGAAGGGTGATATTAGCTAGTCTCCTCCTGCTGATTATCTCCATCCTCCACCAGTCAAAAGTAATCCACATTATTTTTATTTCATATTGGAAAAGGCTACAATACACACCATTTATTTAGGTGTGTATGATACGCACCTCTATAAAAGTTACGATTTTTTTAAAGAAGTTACGATTTTTCTTATAAAAGTTACGAAACACACCAAAATGTTACGAATCATAGAAAATGTTACTAATCATATTGATGAAAAGTTACGAAACACTAAAAAATGTTACGATTGTCACTGAGGTGGCACAATTTGGACCATACAATAGGTGCATATAGTACACACCTTTAATGGGTGTGTATTGTAGCCATTTCCTTTCATCTTTATCCCACTCTAACGAAACACAGTACTGCTAATCACAGTATTCATATAATCTCATCCAATATTCGGTGGATCTTACTTGGCCTCTCTATCCCCATCCTTAATATCATCTCATCCCATCTCCTCTAATCATTTTCTAAAAATAATTGAACCAAATATGCCCTACGCCCCTACTGGCTACGGCCGAGGGGTCCCTGTAGTGCAGAAAATGCACTACACGGTGCAATCCGTACCATCCGGCCGTCCATTTCGACAATGGACGGCTCAGATTTAATCCAAACAATCGACGGTCGAATTCAATTCACTGCTCGGATTAAATCCGAGCCGTCCATTATTGAAATGGACGGTCGGATGGCGCACTACACGGTACACAGTGCAGTGCATTTTGGCACTGCACCATCCCCCTGAGCCACTGGCTACTGCCCTATGTGCTCCCAATCTCTTCAAAATATTTCGAACACGGTTCTTTAGAAGAGCCTTCACACTATTGGGCTTCATTGACATTTTAGCCCAGGCAGTCCTACGGGCTAGACATTAAACTCAGGCCGCTACAAACTTGGGCTGGCTGGGACGGTCAGGCGACCCATTGGGCAGGTTAAGGGAAATGAAAGATGGCAGGAAACTAGAGGGGAGTAAAACGTTAATTTTCTAGGAAGTAGTCATGTTACTACATGTTAAATTTTTTTAACAACGTAGGAGGTATCCCCACACCCAAAATGGATGGGATTAATCCACCTAGGGCCGGCTACAGGAACCGCCACCCATGGAAAGCATGAGACGCAGCTAGGAGGGGGGACGACTCGCCAATGAGGCTACCCACATGAACTTTCACTTCCCAAGTGGATGGCCTACTCCGGAAAATTGAACTCACACCTCGAGGGTGGGAGCAAATCTCTTAGATGGTTTTCACTTGATTTTCTAATTACATGTTTGGTTTTCGTTTTTAATTTCAGAAAAAGGCTGGCTAGTTTGATTTTATATGATAGTCGCAGTGAAACCCAAATCATTATTCGTAAAAGAACAGCAACATATTCACAAATATACCCTCGTATATAAACATTACAACATTCACAAAAATAGTTTGATCTTCAATGTCATTGGGGTAGTAGTTCGTGCTTTTTGACTGGTTTTGATTGTGAGTCATTTTGGAGGGATTTGGGGTACCCGTGGACTGTGGTGATCCAAGTCACTACATTCCCGTAATGACCTCAATTGTGGGCCATCTATAATCTGTATTTGGGATCGGAACCGTATAATTTGTGGGGAATGTTAAATAGACCATTCATGTAAAAAATCAAATTAATTGGATATTGGTAGTCATACGGTCGGATACCATTTATCTGGCTGGCCAACATCATTCAGAGAATACACTGTAAGACAAATTTGTCTCAATTGTGTGTCTACCAATCTCCAATGATCATAATTTATTGTACCCATAATGTGCTAAACTTCCCTGAAAAATGAACAGTTCCGATCTCAAATCAAGATTTCAGAGGGCCATAATTAAGGTCACTGCGAGAATGTAGTGACTTGGGGTTTCACGGGAACCCCAAGTCCATTTTGGAGTCGTAGACTCATAGTTCATGTTTTCTTAGTGCGAAATTTTTACGTACTCCTAGAGTACAGCCACATAGTGCTCTTGGATACTCTAACACCACATATTCTCATGGAATCCACGAGTAAGTTTATGGATCCCACGTAAATGTATATTGCTTGAATTATTCGGAGCACCACGTGACTGTGTTTTGATACTATTGGATAATTACTCCTTCTAAGTCAAGATTTAGCCATGATGTTTAACTTTGATGATTCCCATACCAAATGCAGTGTATTTGAAAATAGAAGCATATGCCTATGTGAACGACATGGTATAAGTCAAAAAACTCGACATAATTTCTTTCTTTTTGTCCCCAGAAAGATCTGATACTTACAATAAGAAATTTGAATTTTGGAGAACCCAAAGTACACAAATGTAAAATAAGTATAAACTTCTATATTCCATAAATTTCCTTAAGTCACTCTCCCTTGTCTTCAAAACACAAGGATTAAGGTCAAATGATATAAAGCATATCTTAACCCAATGATTTTTTTTTGGGTAATTATCAGTAACCTCTCTTGAGGTTTATGACACAAACAGATACCTCCCCTGAGGTTTCTGAAATGACACTGACCTCCCCTGCTTTTGCTGACAATATCAAGATTCCCCCCTGGACCTTTTTTCCGTTAGTATTCCGTTAAAGCACTAACGGAAATCGATGATGTCACCTAAAAATGGAATTTTAAGTCAAAAATTGCTCTCATTTAATACTCCTACTACCAAACTATATTATCTTTACCAAAATTTTTGTCTCCCTTTTTAGTCTTTATCATTTTACATACTTTTCTCCCTATTTCATTTTATATAAACAATATACTTATATACTTACAATCAAATATGTATGCATGCGTTTAAAAGACTCTCTTTTGCATAATTTTTTTTCCTTTCAATGTCTACGGTTTTTTTTTTGGTACACTTTCATTATCTACTTATATATTTGGTTGAGACAAACCGAAAAAAAAAAATTACAGTATAACAGAAAATTGAAAATAATGAATTTTTTTCGTTATAATCGTTCAAAAAGTTATAAAGCCCAACAAGCCAAGTAATGGATTTTTTTTTTTTGTGCATAGTTTAGACTTGATATGAATTTTATTGACACGAATCTATTTATTTTAATTTCATTGATCATTTTGTTAACAAACCAAAAAATAAAAAACATTATAATAAAAATTGAAAAACGATAATTTTCTATTATAATCGTTCAAAAAGTTATAAACCCAAACCAGCAAAGTAATGGAGTTTTTTTCTTTCTTTTTTTTTTTGCATAGTTTTGTCTTAACATAAATTTTATTGACACGAGCCTATTTATTTTAATTTCATTGATCATTTTGTTTGAGACAAACCAAAACATAAAATATATTTGACCAAAAAAAAAAATTAACCTAATTTGTTTTCCACTAACCTCCATGATCTAGTAAAGTTAATTTCACTTAACCAAAAAAATTCACAAAATTAAAAGATATGAGTTTTTTTTTTTTTTTGAAAAATTAAGTTGGTAGAATGTATTTATTTTGTTATAAGGGTATTTCGGTAATTTTTCTGCAAAACTTAACGCCATCAACGGAAAAGTAACGGCAGGGGGGAATCTTGATATTGTCAGCAAAAGCAGGGGAGGTCAGTGTCATTTCAGAAACCTCAGGGGGGGTATCTGTTTGTGTCAGAAACCTCAGGGGAGGTTACTGATAATTACCGTTTTTTTTTAATTTACTTATAAGAGACCAGAAATTCATCTAGAGGATTATGAGGTTAGTGGTGATTGAGGGGGGTGCTTCACCGGAATGACCTCTTTGACCTTCTGGTACTGCACGGAAGGGGAGGAGTTGGGCTGAACCTCACTGGAGCCCTAGGGACTCGCCGGAGGAGAAGGCTGGAACTCTTGGGGTACGCCGGAGGGGGACCTGCACAAGGGAGCAACCACGTTAGTGCCTAGCTCGGACGGTGGTGGTCTGGGAAGGCACTCCGATGGCTAAGTCAGCAACGGAGGGAGAAGTTTAATGGAGAGTTTCAGAGAGAGAAAGTGCAGCTGAGAGTTTAATGTAGAGAGAGAGAGAGAGAGAGCCGTCCTGAGTGAAGAGGGTGAGGGCCATACTTATAGGATAGGAGGAGCGTGTCCCGCACGCTCCTCGGGGGCCCCACGCGCTCCGTCCAGACCAACGCATTAAATGCATGGATTGACACCCGTCTGTCAAGCGGCGCCTCGGCCGCTGCCTTCCCAGAGAAGTCACCTATCACCGATATTCCCATCAATCAAGTACCCCTGTGGGCGTAGCCTGCGGGGTTGGTGGTTCGCCATAAATGCGATGCAGACGGGGTGGTTGAGGCCATTAATGAGCCACTCAGACTGTCAGGGGTGCCTCGATCGAGCCCCTGACATCTGACGCGACCCCCCCCCCCCCCCCCTCCAGGCACCGATGTCGAACGACTCGGTCCGGGCGGCGCTCGGGAACAGGCCCAAGAGGGCGGCCATGGCTTCTCCTGGCGCAGGCTCCCAAGGGGGTCCCAACCGAGGTCCCCAGGATCCCCAAGACGTGGTGAAACTTCCATCCTGGAGTGGCCTCCCGAGGGGAGGGTCCGGAGCTGAGGGGAAGGGGTCATGCTGAGGCCCCCAGGACCGCGCCCCCTCCTCGCCGGGATCACGGCCTCGACATCTGTTGTCCCCGTCTGGAGGCCATCCGGCCGGAACAAGGGGTCCCGGCCACCTTTAGCCATTTAGGTGAGGGTGGTCCCCTTGACCCCCGCCCCCTTGGCGGGGGTGCAGCCGAGGACAATGAACCCTTAGGTCCCCGACCGCTACATTGATCAAGAGTCGGATCGCTGACCTAAATAAACTGGATCAGGCACTCAACAAAGTGAGCTAGTAGCGGAGGCAGTTAATGCATCCACTGCAATTTCTCAAATAAACTGGATCGTTGACTCCTATTTTATTTTTATTTTTTTCAATTTCACTCCATTTTGTCATTAAAAAGAGGAGTACTAGTACATCACAGGAATAGGAAACATGGAAAGAAGCATGAACATATCTAACTGATGAAATCCGTCTGGTGTACTATTTAAACAATACATTGGGCTGATCTTATCTATCGGATGTATTTTCATGTTTCTTTTCCATGTTATTTATCATTTTCGTTGTTTTTTTTTTTTTTTTTTTGATCTGGCATTTTCGTTGTTGTTGCTGTTGTTTTTGGGCGCCGAAAAATCATTCCAGTGACTCAGGTGGCTCATTCTTATGTCAGCTTTAATTTTTTAAAATCCCCCGTGAAGATGAAAAGATTCCTCTGTGAGGTAATGTTACTCGTACATAAACAAACCTGCCACGTACTCACCTTGTCATTGGAATTATTCTCATTAAAGTACATGCATATATTTGTGCAATAGTGATACATATCCCTCCCCAGTCACTCTCAGCCACACACTCTATCACATGGGGTGCACCATGTAGGGACCACACCCCATGTGAGAGAGGGTGTGATTGGGGGAGTGTATATATCATTTTTGATATTTGTGTCGATCTTGCTTGCTAGACTCAAACTAGACAAAGAACATGGGAAAAATATGCCATTTATCCAAGGTTTTAAAAACGGTGGGAGACTTTGTAGCGGTAGTGGAAAATATCGAATCATACGTAGTGGAAATTGAGTGTAGCGGTCGTAAAATTTCTAAAATTTTTTTTGAAGCGGCAAAATATTGGATAAAAAGTGATAAGTAGTGGGTATTAGACGATAAGGGGTGTAATTTTTTGGTAGTGCCGATATAGAGGGGTGTTGTGGTATCACAGGATCCAAAAACCGCTACGTAGCCGAGCCGTTGTGGGGGAGGATCTTCCACACGACTGTACAGTTGAGCAAGGGTCTGGTCCAGGGCCGACTCTGAGATTTATCGAACTGTTTGGATGGGCCCTAAAATCTCAATTTTTTTATCGGCAAAATCTCATTATATTTTGCATAGTAAACTTGTCACAAAGAGGAAAAAAGAAAAAGAAAAAAAAACCTTCATGATAAAGTCATTACAAGCATTTTAGAGCATAAATACCCAAAATCAATAACAATCACAATATCTAAAAAATTACCATTTAGCAAATGGTTGATTTTAGCAAATGAATTGCTAAAATCATTTGGTAAACTCACCCTAATTAAGCAAGGATAGTCAAGTTTTTCCACCACAGTTTTTTTTAATACACACCAACCAATTCATTCAATCTCTCTTGTGGCATGGTTGACCAAAGGTAGGTCATTATCAAACTTTAACTTCGAATATATTCGTTCCCCTGAGTTATCTGTAACTAGAATAGTCAACAATTCTATATGCAACCTGTGTATTTGGAAAACAACTATCATTTGCCTTCAAATAAGTGAGCACATCAACGGCCCTTCTTAGTTTTTTTGGTGTAACTTCTTTCAAGACTTTTGAATCGAAACATTAATTAATCGCTAACATCAACATGGTAATGCTAATCTTTTTTGAAAAAAATCTTCTACACTTGAACAATAAGGCATCGACTGATATCATGTTTGGACATGTTATCACTTGGGCTTTACTTTGAATTGGGCCCTTAAATTTTTTAACAGGGTTAACTTAATTTTGTTGTAGGCCACACTTTTATATACACTACAAGAAAAAATGTCTACAGTGAGGATTGAGTTTCCTCGCCAAAGCACCAAATTTCCTCGCTAAAAGAATTGGCGAGGAAAAATTTTCTCGCCAGGTTTCTTCGGCAAAAGGTCGTCGCAAAAGGTATTCTAGCGAGGAAAAATAAATTTCCTTGCCTAATCTGCCAATTGGCGAGGAAATTTTTTGTCGCCTATTTGGAACAATTGGCGAGGAAATTTTTCCTCACCTATTCTGACCAATTGGCGAGGAAATTTTGTTTTTCTCGCCCATTCAAAACAATTGGCGAAGAAATATTGTTTTCCTCGCCTATTCTAACCATTTGGCGAGAAAAATTTCCTCACCAAAACTCCTAAAACTAAAAAAAGAAGGAATCCAATTCCAGCTTCTCCGCCTCCAGTGGGAATCGAACCCACGATCTCCTCTCAAGTAACGCGCGCCCCATCCACCACACCAACTTCCATTGCAATGCAAAGTTCAACAACTTTTAATATATAACCTTTTGTAGTTCTTTTCACCTCACTATTTTTTTTAAATCTTTTTGTCTAATTTTAGTCTCTTTGTAGTGTTTCTTTAAACTTCTTTCTTAAATCTTTTAATGTTATTTGTTTTTACTGAAGCTTTTATTTTTTATAATTTGATATTTTCCTATACCCTTTTATAAGTCTTTACTTGTTAGAATTACTTACCTTTGCATTTATATATTTGTTTCTTTTTAAATTTTGTGAATTGATAACCGATTAATGAATTTTGTTCTTCCCCTTCCTCCGGCTTTTCATCGCAAGGAAAAAAAATTATTACCACAACTGACTCATGAGAATGTTTTTGGGTGGTCTCTACCTTCGTAGGCATTTACTTGTTACGTTTGTGTTATGTTTGACTTGAATGATCTTGTATCGAGAGTTCCTTGAATATCTGGACTTGTCGAAGTAAAGATTAGTTTCTTATTTACCCTTAGAACAATTAATTTAATGTGAAAAATTATATTCGTCTGATTACTCTGCCATGCTTACAATTAGATATTCGCGACGATATTTGTGCTACTACTTTTCTATCTTCCAATTTTTTTATTTTTATTTTTCAAATCTAAATAAATCAAGGAGCAACATTTGGAAATATATATTTTATTTTTTATGCCAGTCAGATTTTCTAATTTTGATACCTATGTAATGATTGTAACACATAAATCTTAATTCACTTTCTAATACATGATAGTATGATACCCACCTTTGTTTCAAAATGGATGATCATTTTAGGAGACCAAATCATTATTCTACTTGAGTAATAATAATAATAATAGATTTATATGCAAATGACATGATCAATATGATATGTATACATTTAGTCTCACTAATTAGTGTGTGCATACGACGAATAAGTTCTTTTATTATAATTTTATGGTATCATAAATAGGATAAGTGTTTAATTTGAACTACTTATTTATTTTTCGATATTAAATACCGATTATAAATTTACACAAGTATGGTTTTGCGAAACATTTTTTGATCTTTGAAGTGTCAAACTACGGTGAAATAGAGTAAAAATAAAAATGAAAAAACTACGATAGTCATATGCAATGAGTAATTATTCCATGCTTCTAGAGTAATATGTGATATTTTAGAGTTACATTACCATGCATTTACGTGTAACGAGTAATTATTACGTCTTATTACAACCAAATGAGACATACATGACTTGAAAAGTTATAAAAAATTGACTTGCGTGTGCCCCACCTCTAGCATGTGGAAAACTCCAATACGGGTAAAAACCAAGGAAATGAATCAAATCTTCGATTTTTTGGCGAGGAAAGATAATTTTTGTCGTCAAATGGGTGCTCTTTAGCGAGGAAATATTCATTTCCTCACCAATCTTAGCTTTTTGGCGAGGAAAGATAATTTCGTCGCCAAATGGGTGCCCTTTAGCGAGGAAATGAATATTTCCTCGCCAAAGCTTTGCTTTTTGGCGAGGAAATATAATTTCGTCTACATAGAGTACTATTTGCCGACAAAATCAATTTCCTCGCCATAGAGACACATTTGGCGAGGAAATTTTAATTTCCTCACCACATTTCGTCGCCATAGGTAATTTTTTTTGTAGTGATAGGCATGTACAATTAGGGGTCCCTCAAAATTGGACAAAATTTAGGGGCTTAAAGCGGTTGCTTTACAGGCTTTGAGGCTTTGGCCTGGTCAGACAGATGGGGCAGTTCTAAAGACAGAGGCTAGTTCACTAGTCAGAGAGTTGAGGAGGTCAACCAAGGTACCGAAACCAAATCCGAAATACTTTTTGTAACTGATTACTTGTTTTTTACAAGCAGTGGAGAGCCAGAGTTCTACGATGAGGCTTTGCAAGTCAGTGAGTCAGCCAAGTGGGAGCATGTGATGCAGGAGAAGATGGATTCTCTCTACTCCAATGAAACTTGGGAGTTGGCTACAATTTCTGGAGGAAAGAAAGTTTTGCACAACAAATAGGTCTTTCAGATTAAACTAGAAGGTGATGGGAAGAAGAGGTATAAGGCCAGATTAGTTGTGAAGGGTTTCCAGCAAAAAGAGGGGATTGATTATACAAACATATTTTTTCCCAATTGCAAAGCTAATTACCATTCGAGTGGCATTAAGTTTGGTGGCTGCTTAAAATCTCAAACTTGAGCAGTTGGATGTGAAAACTGCGCTCCTTCATGGTGACTTGGATGAAGAAATCTACATGAAGTGCTCATGTTGGTTTCATTGAAAAAGGCAAGGAAGACATGGTGTGTAGGCTCAATAAAAGTCTGCCCGGTTTGAAATAGGCTCGCCTAGACAATGGTACAAGAAGTTTGATGGTTTTATGCAACACAATGACTACAAAAGGTGCTATGCAGACCAATGTTGTTATTCCAAGAGGGTTGAATCTAGTTACATTATTTTATTGCTCTACGCAGACGATATGCTTGTAACGGGATCCTGTGTTAGAGAGGACAACAGGTTGAAGTAATAGTTGGCAACAAAGTTTGCTATGAAGGATTTGGGTACAACAAAGCAGATAATTGCGATTAGGATCAACAGGGACAAAACTCGAGGGGTCTTGAAGTTGAGTCAAACTGAGTATATTGAATGGGTTCTTGAAAGGTTCAATATGTAGAACACCAAGGTAGTTGGTGCGCCTCTGGGAAGTTGCTTTAAACTTTCGGATGTGCAAAATCATAAGTTAGATGCTAAAAAGGAGAATATGGCCAAGGTTCTTTATACTTTGCAAGCGATCATGATGCGAGGCAAGACCACATGTTATATTTACACTTTGAGATCAGTAGTAGTGAGTTGGGTCTCGCGTTTGCATAAAATAGTAACTTTGTCTATGATAGAAGCCAAGTATGTTGCCGTGATAGAGACCGCTAAGGAGATGATTTGGTTGAAGGTGTTTTTGGGTGAGTTGGGTTTGAGACAAGATCACAGAGTGCCATACACCTTGTAAAGATTCCATTTTTCCAGAATAAAGCACATTGATTGTAGGCACCATTTCATTCGCTCGTTTTTGGAGGACGGAGAGATGATACTTGAAAAGATTTTTGGGATATCTAGCAAATATGTTGACAAAGTGGGTCACCATTGAGAAACTAAAGTTGTGCTCAACTTGAGTTGGCCTTCATGTTTGAAGAGATGTTAAGCATAGAGTCACACCAAGAGGGGTGAAGCTCATTACGTCCACTTTGATTGAGGTGTTGGTTTTGATGTTGCTTATTCGTTGTTGCTTCATTTATATTCAATTGGGAGATTGTTGGGGATACAGATAACTTTCAGAAATAGTCCAGGGGGTTAGAGCGTAATTTCGGCCTATGAGCCTTACCTATTTATATGGCCGTTGTCATGTAATTAGGGAGAGAGCATTTCAATGTAAACATAGAAAACACTTCTAAGAGAGAAGAGAGAAGACTTGTGTGGCTCCCGTGATTTTTTTCTCGCGTTGAGATTTTTCATGTATATCTGTGTGTCTTTCGTTTTTGTTTTTCATTACGTATTGTTCTTCATTTGTTTTGCGATTTCTGTGACCGTAGTTACCAAAATCTGTAGGGGCGTCGGTTGAACTCGTTGATTAATTCCTAACATAAACACCAACACAAGGGAACCATACACACAGTCCCGTAAACTAGCGCACCACATAACGAGCATAAGTCAGCTTAATTCTAGCCGCGCAGTGCATAATTGCAAGATTCAAATACAAAAATGTTGATTCAAAGGGAAGAAACCTAAGACTTAAGGCCAACCAAGAAGAAACTACAGACAAGTGCCCACTTCTCAACTGATCTCACCCTCATTGTTGGTGGAATGGTCCCACTTCCCACCACGCATGTTCTTTTCCTTGCTACCAGCTATGTGCACCAAAAAAGCAGAGCACCATAGGTCCATAACCCAATTTTTCTTTTGAATTACAAAGAGAAAAACACACATGCACAACAGTCCATAAAGTGGCCTGAAACCTAATTGATGAGTAGTGAATGTGCCATTTGTTGCTTTTGCAATATCACCATCCCACCAAAAGATGAGGATCAGCCATAAGAGCATGTGCACAAAGGCTCTCTATCCACTCCATTTGGTTATTTTACCTCCCCAAACCACAAAATGCGGCATGCACCAGACTAAGTAAAGCCAAAGGCATTTTATCTTTGGTGGCTGAGGCTAGGTAGTTTTGGCTAGGCACTATTTACAAGACTTTGTTTTTTTTTTCTCTCTCACTCTCCCCCTTACACACACACACACTCCTTCTATGGGGCCTACTACACATTATTTTTTAATATTTAATAGAGATAGAGATGAAAGTAAAGAGCATTGGTGGAGTGTAGGAAAAAATATGAGTAGGTAAAATAGAAAATATGCACTATTCATTAGCATTTTTTGCTAGTGATTGCCGATTGGTGCACTTGCTCTAAGGGTTAATCCGTTTGTTAGTTGGTTTGCTCTTCACACAATTGATTAGAGTTTGATTCTTAAAGTTGAATCGTAAGAAAGTAATTGCTTGTGAATTACCTAGTCCTGGCGTTGATAGCTTGACTTTAACTGGACCGAGGAGGGGAGTCGTCGATGAGAACTTAGGGGGTGTTCCATTAAGCCAGTTTTTAAAATAAATTGGTTTTTCACGATTTTTTTATGAGATGTATTGCGGGAGAATGACCTGTCTTGGTTTTAAGAAAAAACTGTTTTTTGTTAGTGGAACGGGACCTTAGGCTAGCTCAGACACTCCTGACCGCCGAAAAAAAGAAGAAGATGAGGGTACCCATGGCCCACTTTAGGATGGGATTGTGCATCTGAAAGGGAATTCTTTTGAATATTCAAGATTTTCCTTTTTCCTTTTCCCTCTAACTTGTCTTTTTCCCTTTTTATGTTGGTTAACAGAGTTGGATTATACTTTGAAATATGGCAAGTTACAACCTTTTACTCTAATGCGAATTCAATAATGACCTTGATAGAAAGTAAAGGAAAAGCATGTTTTCACTTTGGATTCTTAAAAGTAAAACAGAGTTAAAGCTTTGAAGAACATGATTAAAAAGAAAAGCTTTAAGATCATCATGTCGTCCGCAATTATTGACTTAAGAACAAAGAGATATCCAATTGGTAAGGCTTTTCCTTTTCCTAGAATTAATCCTGGATTCGATTCTCATCAAAGTTCCGTATATTTACCTCTTAACTTATATGAGATTTAAGTTTCTTGCATGCACTAAAAAATAAAATAAAATTGACTTACCGTATTTTTAAAGGACATCTGAGTTATTTTGATTTAAAATTTGACATGCTAGAGTGTTTTCTTCCTTTCTTTTTTGGGTACATAGGAAAGATAAAAGACATTATTACATCCTCTAAAATGCCATACGCCTCATGTCAGTTTCAAGGAGGGGGATGATAACCTCTGGTGGTGAAATGTGAGAGACCCATTTGTGTTCTTGATCAACTCCGATATTGACGAGTCTATCTGCCGTTTTGTTTTCCTCGTTGTAGATATACTTCAACGAGCAACATGCTAGAGTGTTTAATAGGGCAAACGACTATTTTTTATGTTTTCAAAAAAATAAATGAAGAAAGACATGTGGGTCCATGATGAGTGAAAAACATAAAGATAAATTTTGAGAGTTGGTAAATTATTCAACCATTTGACATGGTCCACATGGATTAGAAACAACTACTGAAAAGAGGGGTCCATGATGAGTGAAAAACATAAAGATAAATTTTGAGAGTTGGTAATTTTTTTAACCATTTGACATGGATTAGAATTTAGAATTACTACTGAAAAGTAATCTAGTCCACTATTTGGGGATAGCAACTGCTTTTGGAGATGTATTTAGCTAACTCTAGCTTTAAGCAATTGTTATAGTGTATATTAAGTGTGGCTAAATACAATTCTTAAATATTTCAAATATCTATTCACAAATTTATCCTCTTATTTTTTTCAAAATAACCACCATAAGTCAAGTGGTCCTTTGGCAAATAATCTAACCAAATTTTATTTTCTGTTTTTGTTCAAAAATTTTTTTTGCATTTGTTAGTTTTGCAACGATTTTTGTGGATTATTAGTTCATTTCGACGAGAGGAATCTAAAGAGTAAAAAATTATTAACCAAACTAAAAAATTTGTGAATAAAGACAAAAATAATCCAATAATCCACAAAAATTTGGATTATTATGTTTTTAGTGAATTTTTTTTTTAAATTATTATACAAAAAAAATCCAAAAAAAAAAAAAAAAACCAATTTATGAAGTTGTATGACAATCCTCAGCATCAACTTCCACTTGTAATCGCATAAAATTTTCTGTCAAAGCCAAATGCAGTCCATCTCTCACGACTATGGTTGTGAGTCTGAAATCCTAAAAATTAGCCAAAAATGAATTGGGGGCCATGTCTCAATTTGGGCCGTCTGTTTTCGGCAATGGACGGCTCGGATTTGTTTGGTAGCTGACGGTTCAGATGTGTTTGGACAAGATGTGATCTGAGCCGTTCATTGCCGAGCACAAACAATCCAGATGGGACAACATACATTTGGGGACAGCATGCACCCCGTGTACCTAAAAATACCTATGCTCATTCCTTAATGTTTTTGTCAGCAAAGAAAAAGACGCACAACCACAGCACCACTGTGATCCACATTCCTTCCCTCCAATTCCCTCCTCCCAAGTCTTACCAGTAACCCTTTTTTTTTTTTCAACGGCCAAGTCTGTCCGGACCATCTTATGTGAACCTTAATTAGTCCATTCTCTAGTTTGATCAAAGGTAAATCATCCACACCGACACTAAAGTCTTAAAAAAATCACCTCCTTACAGCCTGACCGAAGAGTCGAACCTGATAAATTGTGTGGGGAGCGAACTCAGCAAACGGGTACAAACCTTTGTCAAAAGAATTCTGTCTTGTGAGTTCCCACCACATTCCCCCAAATTTATAGTACTAATCAAAACCCACTTCCCACTAGTCTCCATAGTAAAGCAACAGCACACTTAACCAAACAAAACGAAATCATCACAAAAATAATCCTAATGATTCCCCACCTGTATAAAGCAAAACAAAACAAAGGAAAACCTCCCTTGGATGCATACAGGGGGGAAAAAATAAACAGAGTCCACCCATTACCACCACCAGTCCTCCACCGCCATCACCTTGTCTCTCCTCCCTCCTCCACTCTCACCTCCCTCTCTCTCCTCCAAACCAAACCCTACGAAAAACCCACAAAAACCCACAATGCCTTCACGCCAACTCTCCTCTCCAAACCCCAGACCCACTCTAGTTTTCTTCACACTCACCCTCTCTTTCTCTCTCCTCCTCCTCTTCGCCACTCTCTGCCTCCTCTACTACCTCTACTCCTCTTTCCTCCGCCGCTCAAGAACCCTCCCCTTCGACTCCACCTCCTCCTCCTCACCCCTCCACAAGCTGCACAGATTCACCTACAAAGAGCTCAAATCTGCTACAAACGACTTCAGTATCTCAAACTCCATCGGGAAAGGTGGGTCCGGCACCGTCTTCAGAGGAATTCTACGGGACGGTAAGCTCGTCGCGGTGAAAACCGTCGACCCGACGTCGTTTCAGAACGAACGGGAGTTTCATAATGAGGTACATACATTGGGTAGTTTGAATTTGAAGTGCCCTTTTATTGTTTCCCTATTAGGTTTCTGCGTTTACAAGGATAAGAGACTGTTGGTTTATGAATACATGCCGAATAGGAGCTTACAAGAGTCCTTATTTTCGGAGAATTCGAGGGTTTTGAATTGGGGAAGAAGGTTCGAGATAGTTCTTGATGTTTCCAGAGCTCTTGAGTTTCTTCATCTGGAATGTGACCCACCTGTGATTCATGGGGATGTTAAGCCTAGTAATGTGCTGCTTGATTGGGAGTACAGAGCAAAGCTTTCGGATTTCGGGTTGTCTAGGGTTAAGAATGAGGGTGAATTTGGTGTTGATTTGTTCAGCCAGGAGCTTTCGGGGAATTTAGCCGGAGGGGAAGGGGAAACCCCGGGGATAGGGACTCCGGTGGAGAGCTGTAATGAGGTGGATTTCGCTCTCGCTTTGCAAGCTTCTTGTTCTTCTAAAAATAGTAGGATTGTGAACTTGAATTCGTTTGCTTGTAACAATGTCAACGTTGGGAATGAGAATGATGGTAGAAGCACAGGTGGGAAGGGTAAGGAGGTTTCGATTTGGAATCTTGAAAATGGTGATGATTGGAATAAGGGCGTGATTTATGACGATGAGGTTTCTAGCCCTGAGCATAGTAAGGAGTTGAATTTGAACAGTGAGTCGAAACAGTGGGGGAAGGATTGGTGGTGGAGACAAGATGGGAGTGGCGAATTGTGTAGTAAAGATTACGTGATGGAGTGGATTGGAAGCCAAATTTGCGCAACAGTGAATGCCGATTGGGATGAAGAAAAGAAGACTTCCCCGGAGAACACAAACCGGGATAATTTTGTTCAGTTGGATAACCTTAAAGAGGCAAATGAACCCCGGTTACAGGACCCTAAGGGTTTTGAGACTGAAAAATCAAGGGGGTGGGAACCGCGGAAGAAGCATAGAAAGATGCAGGAGTGGTGGAAGGAAGAACACCTTGATGAAATTAGCAAGAAGACTAGTGGTAATAAGCTAAAAAGGCTCGAAACCAAGTGTATCAAGAAAGGTTTTAGAATTTCCCGTTTTGATTTGATTAGACGGTTGAAGTTCCACAGAAGGAGAAAATCCGGGCAAAATAACCTCAATGGTGGAGATCCCAGTATGAATTTCAGTTTTAGGAGGGGGTGGAAGAACAAGAACGATCGCTCTGGTGGTAGTGAAATGTGGAGTGGCGATTTATTTAGTCGCGAATTAAGCAGCACGACTAGTATGAGAGGAACACTCTGTTATGTTGCACCGGAATTTGGTGGATGTGGGTACTTAATGGAGAAGGCAGATATTTACAGCCTGGGAGTTTTGATACTTGTGATTGTGTCCGGTAGAAGGCCATTACATGTTCTGTCTTCGCCGATGAAGCTTGAGAAAGCAAACTTGATAAGTTGGTGCCGGCAGTTGGCTCATTCTGGAAACATATTAGATCTTGTGGATGAGAGACTAAAAGATGAGTACAATAAGGAACAAGCGAGCTTGTGTATTAACTTGGCGCTCGCTTGTTTACAAAAGATGCCCGAATTAAGGCCAAATATTGGGGAGATTGTTAAGATTCTGACAGGGGAAATGGATCTCCCGCCTCTCCCATTCGAGTTCTCTCCTTCTCCGCCTTCAAAATTGGTCAGCAAGTCTAAGAGGAAACAGAAAGCCAATGCAGAGTAGCCTTCAAAACTCCCTCTTGACCACTTTTTTTTATCTGGGTTTTCACGAGTGTAATATAGGGAGATGAAAACTTGTGTTTGTTCGAAAAGACTTGTTCTCCGGAAGGGCTGAACGAAGGTGTGTGTACTGTTGAGAAAGTTGTTGTAATGTAAATTAGATGAATTGGGTTCGAATTTCTTTGCCACTTAATGAATGCACAGATTGATTCAAGTTCGTTCTTCTTTTGCCTCTTGTTGTGTAACTTCTACTTTGTCTTCACCATTTGCACTTTTTTCTTGCGACTTCTCAACTCAGGAATTGCAGCTTACGCTCGATAGAAATAGAAATTACATAATTTGTTGGTAACTTGAGAGAGCATATCCGTCAATGGTGTTTGAGATTTTTGAACGATGGAAGGAGAATCAAAGTGACAAGGAGTTTCTGTAGTGCGCTAATGAACGGTGGACGTGCATGCTGACCCCATCCGAGCTGTCCGTGCTCGGCTTGCATAACTGCAGTTTTCTCATTTCTGCAAGTGCAGGGAAATATGTGTTCAAGCAGCTTCCATCAAGGCCTCAGCAATAAATCAGAATCCTGCTACAGAAGGGTCCCATTGTTCTGGTAAGCATCAGACAACTTTTCAATGTTTCCATAACTGAAGGATAATTATTTAATATAGTTACTTTTTAACACTCAGAGTACTTATGGTCCTATTTATAACACTCTGAGTAATTACTTTCCTAATACGGATGGTGCTCCAGTAGTTCTTATTACTTATCAACTGTTAATTCATTTCATTCAAATGCCCGGAGGCAATGATTTCATCACTAGATGTAGGTACGAACCAAAACTATTAAAATCTAAGACATGAGCACGAGCACTAACTGGCCAAGAGGCTTTATGATGCGTACTGCAAAGCAAACCAACCGAGGTGTCAGCATAGGGTCTGTCTAAGATGTAGTAGCACAGGATCCATAAGGGACACTCATCTCAAACCATAAGCAGAATGCACAAATGAAATCATCTAGTGAATCATCCCAAGACTCTGCCGGTTTTGGGGAGACTAGACCGGGAACAAGAACACCAGACCCATTAGGATGAGCTCTCCAATGGATTTTATCATGTTATTCAATTTCAAATGAGCTACAATTGAGCTGATCTCTACCAGCTTAAATTTTATACGACACAATAAGCTGAAGGAATCGACTACCGAGTAGTTGCTTCTTCCAATTTGATTTAAAAGCTTAATGAGATTGGGAAAAATATTCAAGCCCTAACAAATGGATAGCAGACATGCTTTTGACGTACCGCATACGAGCTCGAACTTGAATAGTTTGATTTCTATGTTGTCTAACCTAAAAAAAATCAGTTCCTCCAGTAACCCCACAATTACTCTCGCCTTGATGATGTTGAAACCAGTGCAAATTAAACTTCACGGCAAGGAACATATTTAATGCATTGCCAACATTTCAACACCATTTAATGCATATCCAACCTTTGCAGAGTACAATAATGAATGGTAATATACTCCTCAAAAAAATATGGAGTATATATATATATTGGTCTAAAAGTCAGAGATTTTGGTACTCATATAAGAAATATATGCCACGTGTAGGTGAAATCAAATGCACGCGTATGTTTAGGGGGCATCGTGTCGTGTTCGTATTGTGTTATCTCGTGCTTGGATCATAATTATTCAACCATAATCCGACCTGTTTAGCTTATCATGTTGTGTTATATTCGTGTTTCGTGTCATAAATAGCCGACCCTAACCTACTAACTTTGTGTTGGGTTCTTATCATGTTATTGCGTCCTTTGGTGAATTCCCACTCCGCGTCGTGTTCGTGTCGTAATTCTCCCAAACCTCACTCGACGTGTTTAGCTTTTCGTGTTATTGTGTTGTGTCATATTTATGTTCCGTGTCAGAAATAGCCGACCCTAACCCGTCGCGAAATTCCTACCCCTACATATGCTAGTGCCTGTGCCTGTGTTGCACACATTTTTTTCTCAACTTTCCCTATTTTTATAATATCCTACTTACATGATACAACTACAAAATGGAAATCTCAATATTTATCTGTGACATATTCCACTTGGAAGGATATTTAAATTTTCTAAATTAGTGCTGCATGCTAATCCATTCAGAATAATGGTTCCCTAATTTATGCGATGTTGTTGGATAAATTTGAAGTTTTGGGTTGTAGTATAATTGAGGTTGTCTATAAGTTAAATTTAAGTCTATATTTCTATATGTGATCATTGACCTAAAATGTTGACCAATAAAATATTTTGAATGTGGGTTCTTACATTTGTGAGGATCTTTATTCAACTTGAGACGCTAGAAGCCATTTATCTAAATCAATTATTTGTTCTTGTTTCTTATTTTTTAAAACTTTTTTTTTTAGTTTTACATCAAAATGAGGTACGGGAAAACTAGTACAATTTCCACTAATCGATGCGTGACACTCTTCTTCAGTACACATTTTTGTGAGATCCATACACTTAATTCTGAGCTTGACAAAATTATGCAGTGGATAAAATTGTCGAGATATCACGTGGCAGTGTCCTAAGATCACCGAATAATATATTCAAAGTTGGTTGTAATCGTTAGCGTAGTTTTTTCTTAAAAAAAATAAATGTAGATTAGCTTGTCAAACTTAAAAACAATTTCTTGGACTTTTTGAAAAGACTCAGATAGAATAGAGGAATTTACCGGCCGGTCTAGAATTCAGTGCGTTATTCCCACGCGCTCCAGCCCCCTTTCGGAAAAGAACGGAAAACTCCATTGCGGGCCGTCAGTCCACCTAAACTCCATTGCTCGTCTCTCTCTTGTTATTACGGGCCGTTAGTCCCTTCTCTCTCTCTCTCTACCCACCCCACCTAAGCCCCCGGGTTCCTTATGAAAGTAACTAAATTTAAATCCTAGGGTACCCTATGAAAGTGCTTAAACCACTAAAAACCCTATAATAGGAAAGTGCACCCTGAACCTAAACCCTAGGGTACCCTATGAAAGTGCCTAAAATCCTAGGCTACCCTATGAAAGTCCCTAAACCACTAAAACCCTATAATAGGAAAGTGCACCCTAAGGCCTCGTTTGATTCGCGGACTAAAATAGGTGGGATTGGTAGTCCTGGGATTAATAGTCCGGGATTATTTGTCCTGGGACTAATTTAGTACTGAATCTCCCTCAATCCTTTGTTTGATTCGTGTAGGATTAACATCGGGATATCCCGTGTTTCGGGCAATCCCATGTTTGGTTTCCCAAACTAAATTTTGGGATTAGCACTCTCTCCCAATCTCTCAGAAAACCTTCACGTCTATGTAATCCAGAAACACAATTGTAGAATTTTGGTCGAAAATCATAATCCAGAAACACAATTGCAGAAAATCATAATCAAGAAAATCATAACCCAGAAACACAATTGCAGAATTTTGGTCGAAAATCATAATCCAGAAGCACAATTGCAGAAAATCATAATCAAGAAAATCATAACCCAGAAACACAATTGCAGAATTTTACATCCATGAAAGTAATATAAAAAGAAGTTAGAGAGACGAACCAGTCGTGGATGATTTTTTGCCGATGAACTTGTCGAGAAGATCTTGAACTTGTCGAGTTCTTCGCCGATGATTTTGACGAACCAGTCGTGGAGGTCACCCAGCGGCGGCACGGGCGGAAGAAGATTCCCGAGCTTGTACGTGTTTGAGGAGCTTCTTGTACCCCGAGCTTGTACCCAGATCTGGTACCCATTGCTTGAACTTCTAATCCTATAGAAGATTCCCGACCCTGTACCCAGATTTTGACGAACTTCGTGTTTGAGGAGCTTTTTCAAGAGCTTGTAACAGAGAGAGAGAGAGAGAGAGAGAGAGAGAGAGAGAGAGAGGAGTACCAGATCTGGGTATGTACGCGTGAGAGAGACGATGGAACATATCCATGGCAATTTTGTAATTGCTCAGCCTTCCCATACGCGTGTTCTCTGTCCCTGACTAATTAGTCCCCCCCCCCCCCCCCAGGTATTGTGTAATACCATACGTATTGGACTAAAATAGTGCTGGGATTGTTAATCCCATTCGACTTTTCAGGAACCAAACAAGGGACTACGCGGGATTGGATACAAATAGTCCAATCCCAGGTACTTAATACCCGAATCAAACGAGGCCTAAGTGCCTAAATCCTAACAAGAGTGATTGACCTTAATAGAGTTAGTAGTAATTAAAAAGAATAATTGGAGTTAATGGTAATAAATATTTGTTTTTTGTACCGGCCCGTAATAAGACCGATAGAATACTGGACCAAGAATCTTTCGCAGTAGTGGGCCGGAGAGTACTCTTCCAAATGGCAGCAGATGAGGCGTCCACAAAAACTGATTGGGCCTGCTAACTTGCGGGCTTGCGTTTTACTACCAGAAAAATCACTTCTCTCTCACTCCTCACCCTACCACTATACTGTTACGAGACCTGTGGGCTGCGGCGATCTCTCTCTCTCGTCTGGTCTAGCGACGGCCGACTAGCAGTCTCCGATCGAACTTCGAAGCCCTCTCGAGTCTCGCCTAGCAGTCTCCGATCGACATCTCTGTTTCACTGTCTCCGATCGATCGATTCCGACGAGGCGACGACAAGCTGTCGTGCTCTCTCATCTAAGGTGAAATCTCTGTCTCTCTCTGTTTCTCTCTTTCTCCGATCGATTGATTTACTCTAGGCTTTTCATATTTTGACGACTTACTTCCCTCTTTCGATTTACTCTAGGGTTTGATCCGATTTACTCTAGGGTTTGGTCCCCGATAGGCCGGCAATGAAGTGTGATTTGTGAAGGACTGAAGGTGGAAAATTTCTCTCTCTCTCTCTCTCTCTCTCTCTCTGTAGTGATTTGTGACTTGTCAACAAATAGTTAGATGTGATTCGTGAAGCTGTGATTTACATGCCTTGTTGTCGTGGTATTTGAGAGAAGAGATGGACAATTACCAATTTGTTCCCTTATACAGTGGTGGAGCTTATTCAAGAATGGTATGGGCCTAGAATCGATAGAAGTAGACAGAAGTTTTGGAGGTTGATTCTGTTATGCGTGATGTGGCTCATTTGGCGATAAGAGGAATCGTATATCGATATTTTGACGGGATGTGATGTTTTTTTTTCCGGTAAATACGGGATGTGATGTTGTTGCTTAAATTTAAGAGCCTTTTCCTTTCTAGTTTGTTTAGTTAGGAGACAAGGGAGTTTAAATTAACCATTGATCAATTCCTTGACGTGTTAGCTATTTCTGGCATTTAAAGAGGTGTATGTTTATACTTTATGGAGTACTTATTGTTCGGACTTTTGGTGCTGTCAACTATTTGGCATCTGCTCTCTTCTTGTACATGGGTGGCAATTCTGATGCCGTTTCAATGAATTTATTACAGTACTTGTTAAAAAAATTCATTTCATTACAAACTACTTTGACTATAGAGATGGTATGCCAGCCGAGATTACTGAAGGAACATATCTGTACCTATCCTGTACTTCTTATTTGGCCTCATATAGAAATAAGTTTATTAAAGGAACATATCTTTTCCAGAATATTTTACATTCACCCCTAGCCACAAATCATCCCTGTATTTTGCCACAGATCGTAGTGATGATTTTCCCTAAGATCCCCTTCCACCGTGAAAACCCGGGTCGGTCGGTCCTCCGATAGAATGGATTGTCTTGGCCGTTTTCACGAGGAAGAGAAAGTGAAATCCCTATTTGCCTCCAAGTAAAGTTCCAGAAAGAGATTGGGGTTCTGCAGTGCCGATACTCTATTATTCCCATGAGACCAAAGATCGTTCAATGCTCCTAGAGTTATACAAACTACATATTCGCTTTCCTTTGTATTGTAAATCCTTTGCTCTCTTCTGGTTCTCTCGAATCAGACCTAGCCATAACGGAGGGAGACGCATTCCGCAGGATCTCTAAGTAGCGCCATTCTCCCTTGACTTATGCTGCTGGCCAACTACAGATCGATAGTGAAAAGCAATCGGAATTCGGAGAAGGGATCTTTGTAGCTGACAGTGATTGAAATCAAGAGTCCAGAAAGCGGTCAATTCCGGAATATTGCACTGCGACTTAAGTTTCATTCCTTTCTATCAAGGCCAGTTCTTTCTAGACCAGTTGGAAAAGCATAAAGCCAAAAAATCCCCTCTCTGTCTCTCCGAGTTCTACTACTAGTCAGAGAAAAAAAACCATATGGATTCTGTTCTGTGTCTTAGTGAAAGTCGAATTACCAACTTTTACACAAATTTTCAAGTACTTCAACCCGGAAGGAAAGAAAGAGACCGAAGACCCCATTCGGTAAGGGCTTGATTCCTCGATCAGAGTTTCATGAGTCGATATAGTTTCGTCGATTCTATCAACCCTGGAATTTGGGATGGAATGCTCGACAGAAAAGGTCAAGCAGTATCAGGCCCCTCCCCATCTGGCCCGCCGGCGGCGCAGAACAAACTAATCCAGAATAGTAGACCGGCATATCTTACATTTCCGGAACGAACATATCTTTTCCAGAATATTTTACATTCTTTGACTTCATTTATTAGACCAACATTTTGTGTTCTTGTGTCAACACTGCAGGAAAGAACTTGTTTCCCAAACGATTTGAAGTGAAATTTTCGTGCACTATTCTAAGAAGCTACCATGGAATAGAAATCTGATGTGATAACGGTATCCTACCATTATTTCACTCCTAATGCATATTGTGATACAGTTAATAAGTTCTGGGTTTCTAGCTCTCCGGTGCTTCCTAGCAGAATGAAGGATTGGCAAGATGCAATTGGAAAATTCTTTACTCATTCCAAAATATGGTTATAATGTAACGGTAGAATATTTGGGAAGCTTTAGATAGAAGTAGCATACCAGAAGAAATTTGAAAATTTTCTTCTGCTTATTAAAAGAGAGAAGAAAGGTTTTTGGTGCCACGTCCACCTTGTCTTAGAGTGACAGTACTTTGTTTGCTGTTATGTCGTCATTTTCTGTAGGTAGTTATTCTTTTGATATCTATTTCCCTTGAATTCGTTTGGTGTTCTTTTTTATTCTTTTTTTTCCTTCACGTTTGTGCAAGAGAAGAATCTTTGGCCTTTCCTTGTCTGTTCTCCATCGTGTAAAGGTACAAATCTATCTTGAAAATACTTCACCATTTTTTGGAGTAGTTAAAAGAGGTACAAGGTATCTTAGTTATTTCACGTCTTTCCTTGTGCACTTTGAAACAACATGCACATTCTTGGTGTTTCTTGCTTTGTGTTTGAATTGCATTCCTGAGTTTGCTAGAATTTAAGGTTAAGGGTTTTTATTTTCGAGTTTTACTTATCCACAAATTGGATAGTATTCATTAAGATGCCATTAAATTTTGATCATTCTTTACCTTTTATTTTTGCAAGTCCTAAAAACATTAACCCTGTTGATTCAGGAAACTCCCTGGTTCATCTGTCTGTGCTCTGCAAATTTTCGAAGTGTGTCAACCTCTAGGTATCTTTTATGTCCGAGCAGGCAATTTTGTTTGAAGGATCAATTGGGTTACTTGGAGAGTACTGCCCTACGTCGAGGAAAAAGTACGAACCCTTATCGGACCGAATTAACTGCATGTATCACGCGTCCTATCAGGAATTTCGTTGCTGTGATTGGGTGCAACTTTGCTTTACCAAAGAAGAGGAAATTGATTTGTCTGCCCAAGACTCTGTAAAGGGCTTCTACATATTGAAATCCAGCATTTCCTCACTGTGACATCTATCCTGTTGTTCAAGGAACCTCGTCCCCCCAACCAAACATGGCTTTACAAAACATAGGTGCCAGCAATAGTGATGATGCCTTCTACAGGTATAAGATGCCGAAGATGATTACCAAGATTGAGGGCCGAGGAAATGGCATTAAGACAAACATTGTCAACATGGTGGATATTGCAAAGGCTTTGGCAAGACCACCGTCTTACACTACAAAGTATTTTGGTAATGAGCTGGGGGCCCAGTCTAAATTTGATGAGAAAACTGGAGTTGCACTCGTTAATGGTGGACATGACACTGCTAAACTTGCTGGTCTGCTAGAGAACTTTATTAAGAAATATGTGCAGTGTTATGGCTGCGGTAATCCCGAAACCGAAGTCCTGATTACAAAAACTCAGATGGTCCAACTGAAGTGTGCAGCATGTGGTTTTGTTTCGGATGTGGATATGAGGGACAAACTCACAACCTTCATACTGAAGAACCCCCCTGAACCAAAAAAGGGATCGAAGGAGAAGAAGGCAATGAGGAGGGCCGAGAAGGAGCGACTAAAGGAAGGTGAGGCAGCTGATGAAGAGATGAAGAAGCTGAAGAAAGAAGTGAAGAAGAAGGGGCCTTCCACTTCTAAGGATGCGCCTGCAAAAGCCAGCTCCAACAAAAAGAAAGGCGGTGGTTCAGATGAGGAACACACTCCACCCACTCTAAACCATGTTGATGATAAAGAAGAGGCTGACGACGACGATGATGACGATGTCCAGTGGCAAACTGACACGTCAGCTGAGGCGGCCCGCCTGCGCATCCAAGAGCAACTGAGTGCTGCTACAGCAGAAATGGTTATGCTTTCCACTATCGAGGCCAATGGAAAAAGCCAGAGTCCCAAAACTGCTTCTCCCCCACGTGGGGTGAGTCCCAAGGTTGAGAATGGAAACTCAAGCCATGAAAAGCTAGTGGAAGAGGTGAAAGCAAAAATACAGAAGGGAGTTACTGCAAACCAACTCCAGTCTATTTCGGGATCATTGTCTGGGTCTCCTCAGGATGTAATGACTGCTTTGTTTGAGGCACTCTTTGATGGGGTTGAGAAAGGATTTGCAAAGGAGGTGGCGAAGAAGAAAGGATATTTGGCTGCTGCTGTTTCTGGGGATGAGGGATCGCAGTTGCTTCTGCTTCGAGCAATCGAGGCTTTTGTTCTGAAGCCTAGCTTACCTGCTTTGAAGGAAGTGGCTGTGTTTCTGAAGGCACTTTATGATGCTGATGTGGTGGAGGAGGAGTACATTATGCAGTGGTATCAGGAAGGTCTGGCTAGTGGCAACAAGGACTCCCAGATGTGGAAGAATGTGAGGCCTTTCATTGAGTGGCTCCAGAGTGCGGAGTCTGAAACCGAGGAGGAATGATGGCTTTAGGCTCATCATACGGTTGGGGTACTGCTATTCCTATTTTCTGGTGTTCGTGTTTGTGTCCGTGTCAGTTCAAACTACAAATAAGAGTTGTCACTTTATGGTTGTTTGATTTGAGGTTTTATTAGTACTTCTGGACCCGGAACTGGCTGTGGTATTATCTGGGGCTATTTTGTTTAGACTTGTGGTCTGTGGTGTGGTTTCCTCTATATTGTGTCGTACTTGCTTTAATCCGATGGTATGTTTGCTGTTTATTTATGTTAATTGGACGCCTTTTCTATATGAATGAAATGGTTTGTTTTTATTGATGATACAGACACACTCTTTCAGCCACACTCTACCACACCTCACTCACATGTGAGTGAGGTGTGGTAGTGAGTGAGGTGTGGTAGAGTGTGGCTGAAAGAGTGTGTCTGTATCATTTTTAATTGTGTTAGCTGGAACTCTGTTTGCGGTATGAGGGAAAAAAGGGAAAAAAAAAAAAAAAAAAACTCTGTTTACTGTACTTAAACATTTACTAGTTTTTAAACTTGTTATATTTATACTTAGCTTTTTCTGGAGTTATTGTTCTGGTTTCCAGGAAAGAACACGACGACTATGGATACCGACCAAATCATACAGATGCTACGTGGAGCCACGCTGGGGTCCACGCAAATGATCTGAATAGTTGATAAATTCCAAAATAATTTTCCTGAGTAGTCATATGAAATATCAACTCAATTAGATATTAAATGGAACACTTACAGTAAGCTAATTTTTCATGGGGGCTACTCAAAATTATTTTAACATTTTAAAATTATTTAACATTTATCAACGGTTCATGACTCCGAAGTGAACCCCACACTGCATTTGTACGCAATCTGTATGGTTTCGGAGAAAGAAGATGTGGGTACCAACCACGCTTTTTTGGGTCCCAAACGGTCAATCCGAACCGTTGATTCATCTCAAAATCGAATTTCGAGTGGGTCTACGCGAGAATCGCTGCCATCGGACGGCTCTATGTGCTCGATCCAAAATCACCCCATTACATTGAGTAACAATAGGGCCATCCGATGGCAGCGATTCTCGCGTAGGCCCACTCAGAATTCGATTTTGAGATGAATCAACGGTTAGGATTGACCGTTTGGGACCCACAAAGGAATCCCTGGCGCTGTCTGTGCGTGGTCGGTACAAAGGGGGTCGGTACCCCTGGATTTACCGTAATCCAAATGGAGAAAAGGTTCACGTCTCCTTTCCAGTCCCGTGCAGGTTTCTCAACTTGTTGGAAAAGTATTGCGCACTGGAATTGAAGAAACCACCACATTTCTAGTCGAACCGTGTCCTAATCTCTTCTCTCTCTTGCAAACGTGGAACAAATTCTTACTTTTTATTTGTTGGGTCCCTCCTTATTCTAATTTTTGTGGAGGCCCAATAATTTTGTGTTAGCCCAAGTTTTTTATTTTGGCCCAAAAGATTAAATTAGTGGATTTGTGTTTGTGTAGAAGATTCTACATCTTTCTTATTTTGAAGACACATGCCGAGCACATGTTTGATATCTGATTTGTCAGCTCCTATTGGAAGTTGGATGGTCACCTTTTTTTTTTCGTTGCTTCTCTCTTGACATCATCCCATCAGAACATTTTTTTGGTAACCTCTGGAAAAGACAAAGTAATAGTGCACAGTGTGTGTAGTTGTGCTTCGTGGCAGAGAAGAGTCTCCAATTGCAGCCCATTTTCTTCATTTCGAAATCAACATCCAGCAGCGTGGTTCATCCGGTTGGGGGCTGTTTTGTGCTCCAATTTTTTGGGCTTTAATTTGCAGCAGTTTGGAGGGTTTGTCTACCCTAATTTGGTGAGGTCTTTCCTCTTGTTTATTGTAATTTGTTGGATACACCTTAGGGTGTTTGTGAGATCTTTGCATCTCTTGTAAAACCCATTTGTACGAACTTTGGTGATAGTGGAATCGGACTTCGGTCCCGTGGACGTACCTCATATTTTTGGGGGAACCACGTAAAAATCTCTTGTGTCTCGCTTGCTTCTTGTTTGCGCATTTGGGTTCTTATTTGCTACGCATTTTATTTCCTCCGTGATTTACTTGTGGGAATTTTGGGTACTCTATTTTTCCCAACATCTGGTATCAGAGCCCTCGGTTGGCTTGGGAATTTGTTTGTGCATAAATCATGGATGGAAACATTGGTCGTATGATTAGCTTCAATGGAAAAAATTGGGCGACTTGGAAAATTAAAATGGAAGACCTCTTATATTGTAGAGATTTGCATGGGCCTATTGAAATGAAAACTAAACCGGCGGACATGTCCGAGAATGATTGGACTACACTTAATCGAAAAGCCGTTGGGCTTATTCGTCAATGGATTGATGATACTGTTTTTCACCATGTCTCGACCGAGACTTTGGCTAATGCTCTTTGGACCAAATTGGAGGGTCTTTATGATAGAAAATCGGCTACTAACAAAGCATTCTTGTTTAAAAAATTGGTGAATTTGAAATATAAAGAAGGCAAGCCTATTGCGGAGCATTTGAATGAAATGAATAGCATTGTTAATCAACTTGCTTCTATGAAGATTGTGTTTGATGATGAATTGCAGGCCTTGATGCTTCTTAGCTCCTTACCGGAAAGTTGGGAAACTTTGGTGGTGACGGTTAGTAACTCGGCGCCGGATGGAGTTGTTTCTATGAGCCAAGTTACAAGTAGTTTGTTGAATGAAGAGACAAGAAGGAAATCCGCCGGTTCTTCTCATTCGGAGGCACTTGTTGTGAAAGAAAGAGGGAGATCTATGGATAAAAATAAAACCTATCACAACTATGACAAGTCAAGAGGAAGATCTCAAAGCCGTGATAAGTCGAGGGGAAGATCGCCTTCAAAATTTGAAGATATTGAGTGCCACTATTGTCACAAGAAAGGACACATGAAGCGGGATTGCCGCAAACTCAAGTACAAAGAGGAAAATCGTGATAAGCATGGTGAAAAGAAGCAAGAAAACACGACGGCGGTCTCTTCCGATGGTGAACTCGTGGTGGTATGTGATGATAGTTGCGTCAATTTGGTGAGCCAAGAGACTAATTGGGTGATTGATTCCGGTGCTTCTTTTCATGTAACTTCACGTGCCGACTTCTTCACTTCCTACAATGAAGGAGATTATGGGGTTGTTCGAATGGGAAATGAAGGTGTGTCAAAAATTGTTGGTATAGGCAATGTTTGCTTGGAAACAAGTGTGGGGTGCAAGTTGGTGCTCAATGATGTGAGGCATGTTCCGGATATTCGTCTCAATTTGATTTCCACCGGAAAGTTGGATGATGAAGGCTACAAAAATCTTTTTGGTGATGGCAAATGGAAGCTCATAAAGGGTTCTCTTGTGGTGGCTAAAGGGAATAAGACTTGCTCACTGTACACGATGAAAGGAAAAATTAGCAAGGAGTTTGTGAATGCTCTTGATGATGACTCCTCTACCGAATTGTGGCACAAGCGGCTTGGGCACATAAGTGAAAAAGGTATGCAACTTCTTGCCAAAAAGGAGCTCTTACCCGGAATGAAAGGTACCCCTCTTAAAACTTGTGTTCATTGTTTGGCCGGTAAACAAAATAGAGTTGCATTTCGTAAATTCTCTACTAGAAAACCCAATGTGTTGGACTTGGTGCATTCGGATGTCTGTGGTCCTTTGAAAGTTAGATCTCATGGTGGTGCACTTTATTTTGTTACATTTATTGATGATCATTCGAGAAAATTATGGGTTTATGCATTGAAAACTAAAGATCAAGTTTTAGATGTGTTTAAGCATTTTCAGGCCAAGGTTGAAAGGGAGACCGGGAAGAAGTTGAAATGTGTTCGTTCGGATAACGGTGGTGAATATCTTGGACCGTTTGATGAGTATTGTAGAAGCCAAGGCATTAAACATCAAAAGACCGTCAAGAAAACTCCTCAACAAAACGGAGTTGCCGAGAGGATGAACCGCACTTTGGTGGAGAGGATGAGATGTATGCTCTCTCATGCTAAATTGCCAAGATCATTTTGGGGTGAGGCAATGATGACGGCGGTTGATTTGATAAATTTGTCTCCTTCGGTTCCTTTGAATGGTGAGGTACCGGAAAAGATTTGGTCCGGCAAAAATGTGTCTTATGATCATTTGAGGGTTTTCGGTTGCCGAGCATTCGTTCACATTCCAAAAAGCGAAAGGTCCAAGCTTGATGACAAGGCGAAGCAATGCATTTTTCTTGGCTATGGGCATGAGGAATTTGGCTATAAATTGTGGGATCCGGTTGAGAAGAAAGTAATTCGGAGTAGAGATGTTGTGTTTCTTGAAGATCAAACAATTCAAGACTTTGATAAAGATGAGCAACCGGAGAAAATTGATAGCGATCTTGTTGACTTGGAGCCAACTCCTCCACCTTCGACATTTGGTGAAAATGAAGAGAATGTGCCTCTACCTCTTGAAGATGATGAACATGTTGAGGTTCCCAATGAAGGTGAGTTAGAAAATGAGGGGGAGCAAGCAATTCAAGAGCCACCACCGCAACCATCGTTAAGAAGATCGGAGAGAGAGAGGCAACCATCAACAAAGTATTCTCCGGATGAATTTGTGATGATAACGGAACAAGGGGAGCCCGAGACTTTTGAAGAAGCCATGGAGCATGAAAAGAAAAGCGAGTGGACTAAGGCTATGCAAGAAGAAATGAAGTCCTTGGTTGAGAATCGCACTTATGATTTGGTGAAACTACCTAAGGGTAAGAAAGTTTTTAGAAACAAATGGGTTTACCGATTGAAAAATGATGAGAAAAATCTGAGATACAAGGCTCGTCTTGTGGTGAAAGGTTTTGGGCAGAAAAAGGGTATTGATTTTGATGAAATTTTTTCACCCGTGGTTAAATTTTCTTCCATTCGTGTTGTTCTTGGTATAGCCGCAAGTTTGAACCTTGAGATTGAACAACTTGACGTCAAAACCGCATTTCTTCACGGTGATTTGGAAGAGGAAATTTATATGGAGCAACCGCAAGGCTTTAAGGAAAAAGGAAAGGAGAATCTTGTTTGCAAATTGAAGAAAAGTTTGTATGGCTTGAAACAAGCACCGAGACAATGGTACAAGAAATTTGATTCTTTTATGGTGAAGCATGGGTATTCGAGAACTACTTCCGACCATTGTGTGTTTGTGAAAAAGTTTCCGGATGGCAATTTTATTATCCTTTTACTCTATGTCGATGATATGTTAATTGTGGGGCAAAACTCTACGAGGATCAATGATTTGAAGTTGGAGTTAAGTAAGTCATTTGCTATGAAGGATTTGGGACCGGCAAGGCAAATTTTGGGTATGAAAATTGTTCGTGATCGTAAGAAGGGGCTGATTTGGTTATCTCAAGAAAGCTATATCGAAAAGGTTCTTGGGAGGTTCAAGATGGATAAAGCTAAGCCCGTTGGTTGTCCACTTGCTAGCCACTTCAAGCTTTGTTCGAAACAATGTCCTACAAGTGAAAAAGAGAAAGAAGAGATGGAAAAAGTTCCTTATGCTTCAGCCGTTGGTTCTTTGATGTATGCTATGGTTTGTACGAGGCCGGATTTAGCTCACGCAGTTGGAGTTGTTAGTCGCTTTCTTTCGAATCCGGGCAAGGAACATTGGGCAGCGGTAAAATGGATTTTAAGATATCTCCGGGGCACTTCTAGAGTTTGTTTGCGTTTTGGAAATGGAAAAACTTTGTTGGATGGATTCACGGACGCCGACATGGCCGGTGATGTTGACTCTAGGAAGTCCACTTCGGGGTACTTGATGACTTTTGCAGGGGGAGCTGTGGTTTGGCAATCAAAGTTACAAAAATGTGTTGCTCTATCCACTACGGAAGCGGAGTTCATTGCAATTACCGAAGCTTGCAAAGAGTTGTTGTGGTTGAAGAAGTTCTTGCAAGAGTTGGGCTTGAACCAAGAAAGGTATGTTCTTTATTGTGATAGTCAAAGTGCTATGCATTTGAGCAAGAATTCCACTTTCCATTCTAGATCAAAACATATTGATGTTCGTTACCATTGGATTCGGGATGTGCTTGAAATGAAAGCTTTGCAACTTGAGAAAATTCACACCGATGATAATCCTTCGGATATGATGACGAAGTCTTTGTCTAAGGACAAGCATGAGAAGTTTCGTTCTTTGGCGGGTTTGGTGGATCCTTCCGAATAAGTCGGGAGGGGGAGATTTGTTGGGTCCCTCCTTATTCTAATTTTTGTGGAGGCCCAATAATTTTGTGTTAGCCCAAGTTTTTTATTTTGGCCCAAAAGATTAAATTAGTGGATTTGTGTTTGTGTAGAAGATTCTACATCTTTCTTATTTTGAAGACACATGCCGAGCACATGTTTGATATCTGATTTGTCAGCTCCTGTTGGAAGTTGGATGGTCACCTTTTTTTTTTCGTTGCTTCTCTCTTGACATCATCCCATCAGAACATTTTTTTGGTAACCTCTGGAAAAGACAAAGTAATAGTGCACAGTGTGTGTAGTTGTGCTTCGTGGCAGAGAAGAGTCTCCAATTGCAGCTCATTTTCTTCATTTCGAAATCAACATCCAGCAGCGTGGTTCATCCGGTTGGGGGCTGTTTTGTGCTCCAATTTTTTGGGCTTTAATTTGCAGCAGTTTGGAGGGTTTGTCTACCCTAATTTGGTGAGGTCTTTCCTCTTGTTTATTGTAATTTGTTGGATACACCTTAGGGTGTTTGTGAGATCTTTGCATCTCTTGTAAAACCCATTTGTACGAACTTTGGTGATAGTGGAATCGGACTTCGGTCCCGTGGACGTACCTCATATTTTTGGGGGAACCACGTAAAAATCTCTTGTGTCTCGCTTGCTTCTTGTTTGCGCATTTGAGTTCTTATTTGCTACGCATTTTATTTCCTCCGTGATTTACTTGTGGGAATTTTGGGTACTCTATTTTTCCCAACATTATTTACGTATCATTCAGATTTTCTTTTCGTCGTGTCACCAGAATTGCTACTGTATTTATAACTCAAAATACTGATGCATTTTGGAAGACATAGTAGATCGGACCAATGAATTCCCCAGCAACATTGTTACTCTTGCAACATCCGACGACTCTTTCCTTCTTGGCCTACGGTAAAATCTTGCTCGCGGATGTATTAATCCGATTCTGTCAAGTAGTGATACTTGCAGTAGCGAATGAGATTTTTCTGAGGCCGCGGTTATGGCAGCTCATTTTCTTCATCTGAGGCGGCAAGAGAGAAGGTACGAGCTTCCTAGCAACAACGAAATACGAAAAGCAATGAAATCAAAATGGGGAAATTACGATTGGTAATATGAAGTTCAATAGGAAATGAAATGCAGCCATACTGTGGAAGTGGACTCTTCACGAAATGGCATTAGTAGAGGGCAAATTATGCAATGGGGGTTCCGGATTAGGGATTGCCCTAGTGATGCAGGGTGAATTCCAAGAAATTACTATTTTGTTTCCTTACGTCTTATTTTTCTTTCTGGGGCGGTTTTATGGCCACAACGAATAACACAACATTTGACACAACAATAGTCGGAGCCACACGCTTACAATCGGAGCAGTTCAAGTTGTTTAAACCATGTTTGTAGAAGTTCTTGTAAAAAATCAACTCATTTGGATATCCGTAAAGCCTTGATCGGTTTATTCAAATTTGTCCTGTAAAATCTGACAGGAACCAACTAAATGAACCGATCAAGCCCTTATCGATATTCAAATAAGTTGATTTTCTACAAGTAATCTTAAAAACATATTTTAAATAAATTGAACGGCTCCGATCATTCGCATGAGGCTCACAAAAAAATTTGTGTCAAATGTTATCTTATTCGTTGTGTCCATGCGTGGAACTACCCCATTTTCTTTTTGGTATTTTTCCGTTGCGCAGTTGACAACAAACATAATTTCATGTTAAGGGATAATGCCGGCCATATTAGGGATTAATCCTTGTCGTATGGTAATTTTTTTCCCTGAGTTACTGTAGAATGTGGCCTAATTCTTTTGGGCCCCGATTGGATGCGGGATACGTAATAAGGGGGGATAAGATAGTAAGGGATATTATTTAGTAAAGGTGGACCCACAGTGATATGACATTTATGAAGGGGGATTAAATAGTATGTGGTTTGGATGAATTTGTGATAAAGAGGGATAAAATTGGGTGGATGATGTAAAAACTTGACAAATGACTAATTTGCCCTTGAACAGTCATATTAGATTTTATGATAAAAAAAATACATAAACACAATAGTAATTAAATTAATTATACTTTTTAATAAATAATTCCTTTTATTAGTTATATCTAAAAATAAAATATTTAGTTATTATTTTTTTATTATTCATTTCAATAATATTTCGAAGTTTAAAGTTGGGTGGATGAAGTTTAATTTTTTATTATTCATTTCAATAATATTTCTAGTTATACGTGTTTAATAATAACTAATTAGTAATTTTTATGTTATTCCCCAACAATGTCAAATTCTAAAGTGTAAAAAAAATTAATTTTTTTTGTATCACGTTAAAGATCTCAATTTGTAGTTTAATTTGGTGCAAAAAAAAGTAAAAAAATTAATGTGAAAATACTTTATTTTTTTATCCGAAGGATATTGCAAAGCAAGCCAACAATGTCAAATTCTAAAGTATAAATTTTTTCAATTTTTTTTTGTATCAAATTAAAGATCTCAATTAGTAGTTTAATTTGGTGCCAAAAAAATTAAAAAATTATGCACAAAAGTACTTCATTTTTTTATCCGAAGGAAATCGCAAGAGTTCGTAAAACATTTAAAATTTCATTCGGTTTCTTTTTAAAAATAGTAAAAAAAAAAACTGGGGGTAAGGGGAGGGGTATAAGGGAGGGTATGGGGGTAATTTCGTAGGGGTATGAGGGGGTATAAATTAGTAATAGGGGGGAGGGGTGTTATTAATTAGTGAGGGGGAAGGGGTATAAATTGGGTAGGGGTATTAACTTATCCGGGTGGCTTTTTTTTTGCCAAACCATGCATATAGGCGTGGGACCGGGATAAGGGGAGGGGGTATAACTTAATACCCCCTCTAATGCTGCAGCCAATCGGGCCCTTGTTGTTACCAAGAGTTGAACGTGGTCCTTAGGGGCCCGTTTGAATGGGGTGTTATGGGGGGCCATAAATATGGAGGGTGTTTTTTATGCCCTGACCCAGACATATAGAATGATTTGTCCAGGCCCGACCCTGAGTTTTTTAGGGCCCTAAGTGGGGTTTTAAAATGGGGACTTTAATTTCACTATATATATAATCTTTGTTTAGAAACTTGCAAGTATACCTTGTAGTTCAACGGTGATAGAAATCTGATAAAACGAAGCATTTTTCGAAACAGATGTCAAGGAGTACTTGATTAAAATGTAAATTTTGGATTATAAAAAAATTTCAATCATGAAATCAAACATTATTATCCAATTGATTAGGTGATAGAAATCTAATAAAACGAAGCATGTTTTGAAACAGATGTCAAAAAGTACTTGATTGAAATATAAATTTTGGATTATAAACAGAATACGTAAAAGTATTTGGATAATATCTTCATAATATATTCTACAAAAGAATTTTTTTAAGTGAATATATAATCATAGGCCAAGAATTTTGATTTAGAAACAAGTAAGGGGGTTGTGAGCCATTAGATCTCCTTTTTGGTGTGTTGTCAAACCCACATCAAAACCCTCACAAGATCCTCACAGAGAAAATCCTCATAGAGGATCCAGATCCCTTAGCCAAAAAAAAAACTACTGACATGAATTTTGATGGATTTCAACGTCCTGTCGTTCTTGCAAGCCGATTGAGCGAAAAAACTGGAAAGCACGATGAGATTCAACCAGATTTAGTGCAGCTATGCTATGAGGTTGTCCTTTAGAATTAGAACATCTCCAATGAGTTAGCTAAATTTAAATAGCTAAATGATAGTTTTTGATAAAAATGAGACCCACTTGTAGATACAATAAATAATCATTAGTTATTGAGTGGGTGGCCACTCTGCAATGGACTAGCTAAATTTTATTTATTTGAAACAAAAAAAAAAAGTTATTTAGAATCAAGGTTGAGATTTTCCGAAGAAAATTGTGAGGTTGGAGTGAATGGATCTTTTGAATTCGCAAAATACTGAGCGAAAGTTTCAAAATCATTAATGTGTGGAGGGATTATTTGTTGAGGGTTTATGTTTTGTGAATTTAGTTGACGAGGGTTAAAATTTTGATCGGATTCAGAATGAAAAATTCGAGGTCTATATTCCATGTTTGGAGAAGATGAATTGGTATTCAATCAAGTGTCAATTTGAAAAAACCTCGTGAAACAACTCTATTTTTGAACCAAGCCAATTATCCTTAGAAAAATAGAGATTTTTTTTAATCTAAAAATTGAGTCCAAGAAATTTAATGACTCCATAGCTAGGTAGCCAAATTTATAGAGTGAGCTATTAATCAATGACTAATGAACCAATTTACTTAGTCAATTAGAGTAAATTTTTGAACATTCGGTTATTAAATTTTAAGCTATTCACACTATTGGATATTTTATAGAGTTCATTGGAAATGCCCTTAGAAGTTCAAACAGATCCGATAGTGGGAGTGGGCGAGAGGAGTCCGTGCAGTTGAGCGGTTTGTAGCAGTTCTCATGTCGAGGTCTGTGTGCAGTGTTCCGGGTGGATTTCACCTGTTGGATACATTTTCTGGGTGATTTTATGGGAAACTGTCATGTACCAAACATTTTCCCTCTCATGTCAGTGTTAGCGTTGGGCGGGAAAAGTGAGGAGTGAAATTTGACCTTTCATACCCTCAAAGGCCAAATCTCAGCCTTTAAAATACCTTCTCTTACATTCCGAGGCTCTGAGCCCTTGAATCTAAATCCAATGGATTAAAATACAGAGAATTCAAACATTGTTCTCCCTTATTATATAGGAGTATATAGGAGTATTTTACAAGTCTAGGAAGTTGCCTACCTGTTCCAAGATTGTACTGGTACAATCACGGCCAGTTTAGGGGTGAGTCCAGCAAGCTCTCGTGCTTGGGCAACTCCAGGGCCAGTGCAAGAGGGAAAAGAATATTGTTGTGTATCGATGATAATACTAATTGGGAAATTCTATGGACAGCCTAATAGGCGTTGGATAGTACGTGACACGTTCCGATTTCTGTGTAGAATTGTAGATTCAGCTTTTACTGAGTAGGTAGAAAAGGCTGGGTGTAAATGGAAAAATTAACCCCATATTACTTTTCGAGAAAATCTTGGGTGCAGGGTAAGGGTGATGTGGTGCCTCTTTGGCACATCCGGGCCATCCAAAAATACATCGGACAATCCGGATTAAAACACATCTTTTCTTTTCTTTTTTATTTTTTTTAAATCCAGACAACACTTTTAATCCAGACCGTCGGTTGCATTGTTGGACGGTCCGGATGTGCCGAGAGAGTACCACGTGGTACCTGTTGGGAGTGCAGTTAATCCATAACAGTACCCTCCCCGTACCCAAATTCTTCTCAAAATTTTCTCCTCGAGTTCACCAATTGAAATCCAATAAGGAAAATGTGTGAAGAATCTAAACCAAATAAAAAGTAGTACCTCAAAAGAGAGAAAAAGTTTTTTTTTTTTTGTTGTCTTTTATGGGTATGGGTGACGTGGTGCCCCTTCAGCACATTCGGGCCTTCCAAAAATGCATCAGACGGTCCGGATTAAAACACTTTTTCTTTTCTATTTTTTTTTAAAATCCGGACAACACTATTAATCCGACCATCGGTTATATTGTTAGACGGTCCAGATGTGCCGAGAGGGTACCATCCCGTACCAAATTCTTCTCGAACTCAAGAGAGCTAAATGCATGGGGTTTGGGGTCTTTGCTAGGAGTATTACAGTAATTTTCAAATTACACAATTTCTCAATGTGATCTTTAATTTCGAGTTTTTAGATTATTCCTGGGTAGTTTGATCTCTTTATGTTAGGTTGGGGCTCTTGATTTTGTATTTTTTATTTTTGGGTTTGAAACATTTTTATACATTTTGGGTGTTTGGTCAAAGTTCTCAAAGAAATGGTTGTGACAATTTACATGTCATTCTAAATTTTGCCTATTCTTGAAGTTCTGCTTTTAAGAGATTGGCAGTAGGAGGTTCCCATCGGGAGTTTTGCTGGTATTGAAGTCTTCACATTTATTAGTATTTCTAACGTTATTACTTGTGAGTCAGTGATATATCTGTCAAATTACAATTGTGAAGTGTTTTTTTTTTGGAGGAAGAGATAGAAAATGCATTAAAACAACAAATACAACAACCTTAAAAGAAGAAAAAAACAGAAAAGGAAACCAAAAAGAAAACAAGGAAAAAAAAAACAGAAAAATAAAAACCGTAGGATCCGCCGGAGAAGGTGTCACGCCGTCGCCTCCGCTGCTGTCGATGTCAAAAGCCCAAATCTGAAAACCTTAGACTGGAGGGGAAGTAATAAAGAAGAGAGGAGGAAAGGAGAAGAGAGGAGGAGGACGAAGAAGAAGAAGGTGGAAGGGGTGTGATGGGGGAAGGGGAAGTGCGGCGGCTACCAAGGGAAATCCTAGGGAGGAGGCTTCTCCGAGCGCTCCCTCTCTCTCTCTCTCTCTCAAACTCTTGTCAACCCCTGTGTAAAAGCTGAATCTAAAACTCTTCTCAACCGTGTAAAAGCTATTTTTGTTTTTTTGTTTTTTGTTTATTTTGAACGGAATGGATTTTTCGTTCGCAGCTTCAAGCATTTACAAAAAAATGAATATGTTGCTTTATTGTCTGTTTCTGCTTAAGTTGTATTTTTTTTTTTCAATCTTATTGAAACTTCTTTTTTGTGTGCGCCTTATAATGGTCCACAACTCCACATAGCTAACTTCTCTTCAATTTTTTTCCCAATAGAGATTAATATAGTTATATGCTTGTAAATGTTATCAGAATTTTATAGTAATGAGATAAAGCAAGATATAGAATTTTAAGTTGAAAAAAGGCTTACGGATGGTGATAAATAAAATAAAGATAATATCACTTGTCTCACTTCGAAACTCGAATCACAACCAAATGAATTCTTGCCACTTATTAGTCTCACAGTCCTCTTCACAAAACTATCCCTTTTTAAGTGATCCCTATCGGAATACGTGCAATTTCAAACCCTTAAGAAACATATTTCTTTATATAATTTTTTAATTTTTTTATGTGAAATTAAAGTTCTCATTGAGTACTTTAATTTGGTGCAAAAAAATTAAAAACATTCTACGAAAGTACATTTTTTAACGTGCACAAAAATACACGTTTTCCAAAGCAATCACTTAAAAAGGGACGGAGGGAGTATAGATTTGTTGGTTTTTAAGGTATAATGTCAAAAGTCAACTGAATTATCATTTTAACTAGAGCTATGAAAAAACATAAGAACAATGAATATGGGACGTAAATTTTTGGGCTAAACATAATCCCATTATCTACTATTTTCCTTTACATTTAATTGAGAAAATGCCACATAGACATCAGTGTACAGATCTGGACTAAAAATTTGTCCAAAATCCGTCGATGTGTCAAGACCCACATTTTCCTTAGCATTTGCCTTTTTTTTTTTCCCTAAGTACCTATAATATTTTTTTCAATTAGTAAAAAATAAAATTGAAGAAAATTAACTGGTGCAATGGTTAAAGTACTAATGAGACCCTCAAATGTATTTTTTTGTACCCTTAACGGGTGCAACCGTTAGCAAGACAGATTTTTACTCATAGGTCTAGAAAAGAGGCATCTAATTACCATTAATGTAAGTTACTTTTTTAAATTACCATTAAGGAAAGTCATTCTTTTTTGGAGTATAGATTTATAATGCACTTTCCTATTATAGAGTTTTAGTAGTTTATGTACTTTCATAAGGTATCTTAAGATTGTAGACAGTTTCATAAGATACCCTATAATTAGGGTACCCTAGGGTTTAGGTTTATAGTGCACTTTCCTATTATAGAGTTTTAATGATTTAAGCACTTTCATAGGGTACCCTAGAATTTTAGACACTTTCTTAGGGTGCTTTAAGGTTTAGGTTTATACACTTTAGTAGGGTATCCTAGGGTTTAGGCATTTTTCGTACGGTTTGAAATATTGAGAAGAGACCCTTTTAGGTAAGGCAAATTCTAACATTAGCCCAGCATGGTGGCTTCCTCGCGCTTAATAGGACAGTCCTTTGGTGGGAGTTTCAATGCAATGACGACCTTTCAGTCCCCTGAGCTGGAGTGAAATTAAGTGTTTTTTTTTAGCGGAACACCCTCTTAGTAGCATTTATAAATATTTTTAGATTCAATTAAGTGTTTTTATTAAAATAAAAAAAACATTAAGTGTATTTTTCTGATTTCTTTCCTCTCCCTCACCAAATCTGTCCCAGTTGTTCCAATATTTCGATCTTCATTTTTCATTCCTCGTTGATTCTCCTTTTAACTTATTTTGTTGTCTTTTAGTCATTTTTTTTGTTTTTAATTTAATCTTCAATAAATTTGTGTCAAATATTGTGAATTAATCGTTCTTCTTTGCAAGTAGACCCTAAAAAATAAAAAATAAAAATATGGTCAAAAGCACCAACAAATTTACTAAGATGAAAAGATCCTGAAAATATGAATTTTCTTCGACAAAAAAAGGTAAGCTGTAATCCTCTATCCCCTAATTCTCAGACAATAAAGTCACAATCTTCTGTATTATTCTGAGGGGTGTTCCAATAACTAGTTTTTTTCAAAAATTAGTTTTTCTCAAAAACTAAGACAGGCCAGTCTATCACAATACATCACATAAAAAGATGTGAACTTAAAAATCAAGGCAGTTTAGTGGAACACCCCAGATATCTATTTTTATGATTCTCCCAAAAGGGAACTTCATCCCCGAAAAAATGTGGGGAGGGGAGCCTGTAGTGCAAAGCACCCTAAAATGACGCCGTTTCAAGGCAATTTAAGTGCTCTTCCAAATATGGCCATGTGGGGCCCACATCAGGGTCTCACACAAACGATCCGAAATGTTAAATAATTTTAAAATAATTATTCGAGTGATCTTGGAGCAAATCGGGTCCATCAAATATTTGTTTGTAATTGATCTAATTTGTTTGATTTTCGTTCAGAATTCAGGACTCTATAATCCGAAATAATCTTCAAAAAAGTTATACAATTGTGCACTCGGTAACCAATCGATTTGAACAGTAGGTGTCTGTCGTAGGGCATTCAATAAAAATTTTATCTTGATTGGACATCGATAAGTATCAAAACACTAAAAATGTGAATTATTTTGATACCTATCGATGTTCGTTCAAGATAAATTTTTTCCTAAATAATTTTTTCAACTTGTCCTACATCACATATGATTTAGATTAAGGGGTTACCGAGTACACAATTAAATAATTTTTTTCTCAAAGATTCTTTCGAATTATAGGCTCATGCATTCTGAATGAAAATTGAACGAATTAATTATGTACAAATATCCAAATAGTTCAAATCGTTTGTATGAAATCCCGATGTAAGTCCCACAGGGCCACGTTTGGAAGAGCACTTTGGTTTGCCCCAAAACGGTGCAATGTAGTGGATGCACTACCGGCCAAATGAAAATGTAGTACTCCACATTGCATTAAAACTCCAACCATTAAGGGTCTTCGTAAAAAAAACAAAGACTTAAGGGTCGTACTTGCACGTGATGGCCAGCTGCATCTGCATCGCAACATACGTCCTTTTTCTCGTACTTGCACGTGATGGCCAGCTGCATCTGCATTGCAACATACGTCCTTTTTCTTGTCTTTCTGCCCTCGACCGTTCTTCAATGCTGCTATTGGCACAGACCACCATGTACCAATCGATTTCGGAGATTCACTTTTTATGTCCTTCATGAACAAACTGAATCGTTTATTCATCATAATCATAGAATGATTTTCTTAGGGGCCTGTGAGAAATCAGTTCTATCACATTTGCACAAGTGATTGATCGAAAATCAACCCATTTCATTCAAAATCGTTCTTCCCTCCATACCGATTTCATACAGCTACGGAAGACCAATCAATAAAAAAGCAAAAGGAAAATGAAAGACATGTGTTTTGTTTTGTTGAGAGTGTTTTTGAAGGGGTCCTTTTGAAAAACGCAGAAGGAAAATGAAAGACACATGTTTTGTGTTTCTGAAAGGGTCCTTTCTAACAGTCCATTGATGGCCAGCTGCATCTGCATCGCAACATACGTCCTTTTTCTTGTCTTTCTTCCCTCGATACCGATTCATACTCCTACAAAACGCCAATCAACAAAAAAAAGCAAAAGGAAAATGAAAGACGCGTGTTTTGTTTCGTTGAGGGTGTTTTTGAGAAGGTCTTTCTATTAACAGTCCATTAGACTGATAATAAGGCAAGAAGAAGATTAAAAAAACATACACTTCAATATATTTTTTTCATTTCTTAGACACTTTTAAACATTCTTATACATTTTCTCATATTCCAATACATTTTTTAAATCCTAACGACAACCCAATGAACTGATTCAGATTTTTTTTTCTTTTGAAAAGCGGGAGCGAAATATCCCAGCACACATGAAAAAAAATATACATATCCTTATTATGTACTTAGGAAAATGCTAACATGGGCACATGTTAAAGTTGAAAAAATATGTTAAAATGTGTGAAATGTGTGTATAAAAGTAGGTGTAAATGTGTTGCAAAATGTAAAATGTGTATAAGAGTGTATATATATATATATTTTATTTTGTGTACTTATTGTGTACCCAATAAAACAAGACTCATGAACGGATTATGGTATTGACCCTTATACAATGCTGGGCCCATCGAAATATCACAGAAATTAGTCTAGAATCCAAAAGTAGAGGTCCACTAGGACATTTAATTAGACCCGCCTGTATTTCATAAGATTTTAGATCCATTAATTTAAGGTAACTGATATTCACTCCCCTAATTGGTAATTGATGCTCCACTAGGACATTTAATGTGTTACTCCTTGGTTCCAAAAAATTGATCATCTTTCTTTATGGGATGTCCCAATACTCTGGTCCACTTTGACTAGTCAATAACAAGACAATGAAGTCTTTTCTTATTTGCCCTTCATTATTATATTCAAATTCAGATGCAGAAGTGGAGGGAAAAGAATTTGAGTTACCTCAAGCTTTGACCAAAATATCAAAAATACTTCCAAACATACAAATTTTTCAATCGTACTCCCAAACTTCACTTCCGTTATCAAATATACTCCCACTGTCTGGATTTGTTACCTCACTAACGGGAAATGCTGAGTTGGAACTTAACAGACCAAAAAAACTGTTAAGTCGCCCAAAATGACGTCGTTCTGGGCCTTTTTTAAAAAAAAACTCATCTCCTTCCTCCCCCAATTCACAGGAAAACACACACACACACACACACACACACACACACACACACAGAGAAAGAGAGAGAGAGAGGGGGAAAGACCATCCGGTGGCTGCTCGAGCACGCAGCGCCCTCCATCATCGCCGCCACCGGCACCGGCACCGTCCCAGCCATCGCAATGACCATCGACGGTGCACCGAAAATCCCGACAACGTCTTAAAAAGGTTGTCCCAGATCATACAATCAAGTGTACAGTCAATGGTATATGGATCTAAAAAGGCTTTGTTTGGATGATGAGTGAAATTGCCGATAGGATTATGGTAATGTTAGGAATGTATATACCTTTCTCCCAAATAATTTCCTAGAAAGCAAAAGACGAAGATCAGGTGATTCTTCATCACCACAAACCCACTCTGTATTTATGTATATATGTATGTATGTATCTATGGAGAGAGAAAGAGAGGAGGGTTGTTGATTTGAGAGGTGAAATCATCGGTGGAAGAGGATGAGAAGGATGTTTGGCGGCCGACGACTATGATGGAGGGGAAGCGTATGGTCGTCAGACTTGCTTCTCTCTCTCTCTCTCGCTCTGTGTGTGTGTGTGTGTGTTTTCCTGTCAATTGGGGGAGGAAGGAGATGAGTTCAAAAATAAAATAAAAAAAGAAGGCCCAAAACGACGTCGTTTTGGGCCACTTAACGGTTTTTGGGCCACTTAACAGTTTTTTAGTCTGCTAAGTTCCAACTCAGCATTTCCCGTTAGTGAGGTAACAGATCCAGACGGTGGGAGTATATTTGATAACGGAAGTGAAGTTTGGGAGTACGATTGAAAAATTTGTAAGTTTGGGAGTATTTTTTATATTTGTGTCAAAGTTTGGGGGGTTTTATGAAATTTTCCCTTAAAAAGTAACTATTGCACTTTCAAAACAAATTTTTACCTCTAGGTCTAGAAAAGAGGCATCTAATTACCACCAATGTAAGTCACTTTTTTTTAATTACCATTAAGGTAAGTCACTTTTTTTTGGGATTTCAGTTTAGGGTGCACTTTCCTATAATAGAGTTTTAGTGGTTTAGGCACTTTCATAGGGTACCCTACGATTTTAGGCACTTTCATAGGGTACCCTAGTGTTTAGATTTAGGCACTTTCGTAGGGTACCCTGAGATTTAGGTTTTAGGGTGCACTTTCCTATTATAGGGTTTTAGTGGTTTAGGCACATTCATAGGGTACCCTAAACTTTAGATTTAGGAACTTTCATAGGGTACCCTAAGATTTAGGCACTTTCATATGAATTGGGGAGTTGAGGAGAGAAATTATGCCCATGTAGGGTGGAGAGAGAGAGAGAGAGAGAGAGAGAGAGAGAGAGAGAGAGAGAGAGAGAGAGAGAGAGCCTACATGTGGGTAGACGAAGTACGGAACCTACGGGCTGTAGCCGCTGTACCTACACGTGCATTGTGATGTTGCCTCTTGTACCTTGATGTCAATTGTTCCCCGGGCTCTACCGGCCCGTAATTACCCCCCTTTAAAAAAGGAGGGTAATTTAGAAAATTCATTTATTTAAAAGAATAATGATTGTGTTTCCTTAAAAAAGTTGAATTCTCGAAGAAGAACCAAGACGAATAGAGTATTGTGTAAAGTCCCTCAATTGACCAAAATAACAAGGGAGTGTTTTTGGGAGTTAGAACAAAATGGATAACATTCCCATCAACCGCCCCATACTCCCGAACAAGACACTTAGGCCTCATTTGGATGAAGAATGAAGAAGGGTATTATTTTTGGACCGGATGATTAATCCCGAGCCCACTCCTCATTCTTGGTTTTCGGTACATTTGGAAGAAGGGGATGAGTTATACAACACCCCCACCCACCCACCCCCCAACCCACTCATCATCCTTGGTTTCCGGTACATTTGGAAGAGGGGGATGAGTTATACCCCCTCCCCTCTACCACACACACACACACACACACATATATACGGTTCCATGGACAAAACGAATAAGACAACATTTGACACAACAATAATCGGAGCCCCACGCTTACAATCGGACCCGTTCAAGTTGTTTAAAATATGTTTTTAAGATTACTTGTAAAAAAATCAACTCATTTGGATATCGGTAAATGCTTGATCGGTTCATTCAAATTTATCCTGTAAAATCTGATAAGAATCAACTAAATGAATTGATCAAGCCCTTACCGATATTCAAATGAGTTGATTTTTTATAGGTAATCTTAAAAACATATGTTAAATAAATTGAACGGCTCCAATCATTCGCGTGGGGTTCAAATATATATATAGATTAAATTTTCACGATCCGAACTGTCCAACATATACAATTTTTTGAAAAACTGCTTGGATCAAACCTTTCCCGGTATTTTTTATTGATGATTTCTCACAGGAACTCTTAAAAACACGTTTTAAACACATTGGACGGTTCGGATTATGCAAAAACACGTTTTACAACCTTAAAAACACCCATTTTCCCTTAATCTGAGATCCTTGACTGGATCATGGGTGTGTGTGTATATATATATATATATTGTAACGATCCTCCCCAGCTGATTTGCTAACTTTCAGCCTAACCCCATGACTCAAAAAGTTAACTTCAAGTCATAGTTATCAATCTCGTACCGGTCAGCGTATTGAGACGGTACGTACCGGTACCGGATCATATCTTGGTATCATTTCGAATTTATTGCAGTATACATATTTAAAAGATATATAATATACTTATATATAATTGCAAAACTTAAAATGAAGAAATAAAATAAATTTTATCATTTTGATACACCTTAATGCTAGTTCTAATACTCCCTCCGTCCCTTTTTAAGTGACCCCTATAGGAATACGTGCAATTTCAAACCGCTAAAAAATATATTTCTCCATATAATTTTGTAATTTGTCTTATAACAAATTAAAGTGCTCATTAAGTACTTTAATTTGGTGCAAAAAAAATTTTAAAACGTTATACGAAAGTATATTTTTTAACGTCCACAAAAATATACGTTTCCAAAAAGGATCACTTAAAAAGGGACGGAGGGAGTAACAAATTAACATGATTAATATAAAATGAATTCCAAATTTTGTTAAAATACCTTAAAAAATTCATGTATTTTTATCAAACGAAAAAAAAAAATACATTAGTTTCTGTGTACCGGCCGAGATATCGGGTACCGGCCGAGATCTTGAGACAAGGCCGGTACGGAACACCAAGGTATGTGTACCGTTTTATGTCTGGTACAGTACGGACCGTTACGGATGAGATTCATAACACTCCTTCAAGTTGTACAGTAGAGGTAGCCCCCACCATGTAGACAGTGGTTGTACTCTGATAGCACCTGTAACGACCCATCTCAGCTGACCTGCTAACTCTTAGCCTAATTAACCACATGGCTCAAAAGGTTAACCTCAAATTATATAGTAGTTGGTTGGATTGCCTTAAATACTATTTACTAGGAAATCGGTCGGTTCGGTTCGGTTTTTGGGGTGTCCGGGACCGAACCGATCGGTTCGGGGTGATTTTGCTATGAACCGATCCCAACCGAAAAAAAACAATGGACCGATCGGTTCGGGGTGGTTCGGTCCAGTCGATTTTTTTCGGTTTTTTCGGTTCGACATTAAGATTGAGATGGACGGCTAAGATTTGTTGTTTTTTGCGGTAAGCGGTATACATTACCACTAGCTGGTTCCTGGTACCAAAAATATAAACTAGTACCGTGAATCATAAATTTGTCAGGGATTTATGGCAAAAACTTATTGTATTTGTGTCTTGTCCAATCAAAAAGTGTTGGCTACATTGGTTTGATAAAGGGTTGTGCCTTTAAATAATGATTTTTCTGGTACAAACATGTTAGGAAGTGTGCAATATACAGCTGGTGGGAGCATGAGAGATGAGAGGTGTTATGCCCCCCTCCCTGACAATCCCCCACACGCCGGCCCCACTCTCCTTTCCCTCAATATACAGCTGGTGGGAGCATGAGGTATTATGCGTGTACTTTGCATTTTGCAGGTTGTATTGTTTTGGCCATACTTCATGAGAAAATTTTGGGTATATTTTGGCGCAAATTTACCCCCAAAAATCTGGGCTGTCCAAAACATGTTTGGACGGCTTGGGGGGATGCCGAGCATCTCGTGGCAATACCCTCTCCATACCCAAAATGTTCTCATACTTCATATGTCTCTGATTCGATTTGTTGTGCTATGTGTCATTCGCAATATTCATTGTTGTTGTTGATCCAATCGTTGGAGAGGTTGGGAAACAAATAACTATGTGAATAAATTGCTTCTTATATATATGTAAACAGGATTACGAGTGTATGCTGGAGAAATTTTGGAACTGTGAAGTGCAATATAGTACATTATTTTATCTGCTTATGAATTGTATAATAACCAAACAAAGGGGTGCTTTTTGAGATAATTGTTTGCATTGAGATTTTGAGAATGAGTTTGTTGATGATTCAAATTTTATATTTTTTTTGATTCCTTTCCTTCTTTTTCGCCATATTGGAATAGATGGTTGTTTTAACCTTAATAGCAGTGTACTCCCTTTTGTTTCATATATAGTATTTCTCAATTTGTCAAAGATGAGTGGTTAATTGGTAGCAAAACTGAAGAACTTTCGTGCTTATGCACTGATTAAAAACATTGGGTGTTCCACTAACCCAGTTTTTTGAATAAACTGATTTTCACGGTTTTTTATGTGATGTGTTGTGAGAGAATGACCTGTCTCGGTGTTTGAAAAAAAAACAGTTTTTTGTTGGTCGAACACCTGAGAGTTTTTTGGGGTGCAAATAGAAATCTTTTAATTAGTGTGAAAAAAAAAAACTATAGAAGTAGGAGTATAGAAATAGACATATTTTCTCTGAAAAAATTTATTCAGTCTTGGGGCACTGCCAAGTGGTGTTAAGCCGTTATCCACCACACATTTGTGGGATCCAGTATTAAGTGTATAGAATCAAACAAAGGTGGATAAATGTGCTAAGTTGCCAAGTGACAGTATTTTTTTTCCCATTCTACCAATAAATCCGATGTAGTGTATAGACTCAAACAAACGGTCGATGTTGTCCGATTGGATCCCAAGATATGTTATTTTTCATGTAGTGGCGCGTATTTTACAATACGAGGTTGCCGATGTCTTTTCACGTGTCTCGCTTCATCGGACTTAAAAATAGTAGGAGTAGGCTTTTTTTATTAATCCGGAGCGGCGGGGCAAAATGGGGTATCAACAATAATTAAATAAAAATTGAATAAATAAATAAATAAATAATTAAAAAAACTGAATTAAATAATTAAATAATTAATTTAAAGAAATGAATTAAATAATTAAATGAATTTATATAAAGAAATGAAGTAATATAAATAACAAAATTAATATAAAAAAGTAATTAAAGGAGGAGAGGAGGGGTAAAACAGTCATTTGGCGCGTGTCGGGGGGGGGGGGGGGGGATCTCATCGGAAATGTTTGATGCTTCTTGGGGCTTCTTTGGCGACCGTGAAGTCACCGGATGAATTGCCGAGTAGATAGATCAGATCCGGACGCGGCTGTTGCTCCGCAGCGATACGGACTCGACCCGCTCCTACCCACCCCGGGGCACCATAGCATGTCGGGAATAAGGGGGGACATACTGGATGTAACCACTCCCCTGGTTGGGGGCTGTGCCGCCCTGCCTTTCGATCGATACATAGTTGAGGAGGCCGATCACGAACGCTACAGGTGTGGGAGCGATCCTGGTCAGGGAAGGCTAAGACGGCTCCTCGCATATGGGTAGCAAGAGGGCGCTTATGCCCCGACGGTGGGGCCTTACGGGGAAGGGCCCAGCCCAATAGGGACAGCACACCCCCCACTTCAAGCGCACCTCTGTATCGACTTAATCACTCTAAGGGTCTAGTCGGTGGAACCGGTGAACCACGCGAGCTGGTTAGATACGTGGGGCAGAGGGCTTGTAGTACCCCCTTTTCTTGATCCAGCCTTTTCTTCGCTTCGGTAGTGTGAATCACCTACTAAAAAAAGGGGGCAGGCCTGCACGCCCTATTTCATTTAAGCAGGCGGTGGACTCTTTCATTAGGGAAGGGAAGAAGGGGCCTAAGCACGGCAGATGCCGTACACTTGAGTGGCAAAGGAAAGCGAGACCTTACCTCTTTTTCTAGGCCTGTTCGGACATACAGTTCCCGCGGAAGATCAAGTTGGTGAGCCGTGTGATGGGAAACCTTCCCGCACGGTTCAGAGAGCACTGAAGACGAATGAGAGGTTCACCACCACATCATTGCATGCAAGGGGAGCTCGCTCGATTCGCAGATTGGTCCGACTCGTAATTCACTTTTGACTCCGTGTTCGATAGCCTGACCGTAGTGATGTTAATTGTGGTTACATTCATAAGTAGCTTGGTCCATCTTTATTCCATTTCATATATGTCTGAGGATAGCAAAGGAAAAGCAAAAACAAAAACACTACCCAAGGTTGGGAAAACGTGCCCAGGGGGCAAAACGTGTTCCAAGGTTTACATTATTTTAATGTTCGGTCCAAATAGCGGTGTTTCGGTTTTTTCGGGTTTTTCGGTTTTTTCCTGGAAACCGAACCAATATGTATTTTGGTTTTTTTGGTTCGGTTTTTTTGGTTTTTTTCAGTCTGGACCGACCGAACACTGAATCGAATTTTCGGTTTTTCGGTCGGTTCGGGTCCTGTCGGTTTTTTTTCCACCCCTACTATTTACCCTTTTCCTTATCCCAGCGGTGTGAGATTCTACCCAAGATGGGTTCTCACATTTATCTTGAAAACTTAGGCTTCACTTAGACAATGCATCAAGATTTATCCTATAAGAAAAACATGTGAAATGTGACTCATCTAAGAAACAGAGTACACCTATGGCAAGGATTTTCATATTTCTTGAAAGGTATGTTCTGCAAACCCTTCTCTGTATTCTTTGAAGCTTCAGGCTTACTCCACTTCAGGTGGGAGAATTTTGTATTCTTGCCAGTTGGTTTCTAGATATGGCCTCCATGGATTTGGTTATTCTTTTTTACCTCAGCCTTGAAATGAGACTCTGATCGCTTCAGGAAACTGTCCATTGTATGAGACTTTGTTTGCTTCAGGAAACAGCCCATTAAATGATATTCCATTCGCTTCAGGGAATGGTATGGAACCAGTTGAACGGGATTGGTGATTTTCCAGAAAAATAACGAATTAATTTTTTAAACCACAAAAGACATTGAATTAATTCAGAATACTTCTAAAAATTTTGCTCTCCATATTGCTGCAACAGGATCTTATTATTTTCGCAAAAATTCGTAGTATATGTTTTTTCAAGCAAATTGCCTTATGTGATTCTATTTATCAATTCCCTAGTTACTTTCTATCCAAAGCCATGCCTAAGCAAGCAAAGCTATATTATCTCCACAACATTAAAATTGTGACAATTTTGTAAATCTTGCAATCTCATGTGTGTCCAATCATAACGAGCTTTTGGGAGAAAAGATCTTATCTTCATATCGTTCTTTCAGATCGTTTTATAACTCAAGTGGGTCTTTCTCCGTGAGGTATTCACTTTTTAATTCTTTGTGAAGATGGTGGCAAAAAAAAAATCATAGCTTTTGCGCGATTGTTCAGAGATGCGTCATTTTCAGCTTTTATAGTGTGACTAAGCTCCATGGCATCCAAATGGATCTTCACATCACCAAGTTAAATAATTATTCCCGAAATATGAAGGACAACAAATTCTAATTTTGATAGATTCAACATTGTCTAAACAAAAATTAACAACACAGTATTAATTAAAAACTCTGGAAAGATTGACAGTAACATAAAACTATAAAGGAAACAAGTTTTGCAGAAACTTCTAATATTTGAAGTTTCAGGAATCTATTCATAATAGATCTTCAGGATCATTTAATATGTGTTCTTCAGGAACTTCTACGAGGTATGTCTTATGGTATACCAAACCAAACCAAACCAAACCGAGCCTTATGTCCCAATCAATTGGGGTAGGCTACATGAATCCTTTTTCTCCATTGAGCTCTGTCAAATACTATTTGTTTGCTTAAACCTAGTAAACTCAAATCTTTGCGTACTACTGCATCTAATGTCAATTTAGGTCTACCCCTCCCCGGAGCATTGCTACCCAAAGCTATCATATCCGCTCTCTTAAATACTGCATCCGCTGTTCTACGGTAAACATGCCAAACCACCTCAGCCTATTTGTAAGGACCAAGTTCCGGAGTTTTTTGTTTTGGCAATTCCGTTTGACAAAACACACATTTACATCGAGTTGTAATTTTTTTATTCTAGAGTGTCTGTATAGGTAAGGCAAGGAATCATGTTTATTTGTATTGTTGTTTGAGTGCGGTAGTCATATTTGTGAAGATTTTGTTTCCAATGAAGATTGGGAATATTGTGAAGTTTTGGGAAGATTTTGGTTGCAATGAAGATTGAGAAGTTGGTGAAGATTGGGAATTTTCGTACATGGAAAGTTTGGCTAGATAGCTCTGCTAAAAAGATCTTGCTCAAGCAACCTGTCAAGCAAATCTGTTGTTCGCTAGTTGCTCGAGCAACTTGGTTCTTGCTTGAGCAACCGCTATGCGCCTATATATTCGCATCAACTAGGTTAAAGGTTTTTTGAGCAGCCACACTTTATTCTCTGCACTTCTACTCATCCTTAAAACACTTGTGGCAGCTAGAGTTTGTGGACCTTGAAGATCTTTGAAGGCCGGATGCTTAGAGTTCATCTTCAAGGGGTTTAATGCTTCAACAATCAACTTTCAGTTAGAGTTCTTTGGTGGGATTATGAAAGTATCTAAGGAAGGCTTGTGCGTTTCAAGGCGTTGGCGATCAAGATCACTGGGTGCGGTGTACGAGTGACTCGACAGGTGATACTTAGAACGTTGTGAGGATTTACATCGTTTGGATAGGTATATCTGTAACTACACAATGAGTATAGTGATTTTGATTCCTTCCCGTGGTTTTTTACCCATTTAGGGTTTTCCACGTATATCTCTGTGTTGTGAGTTTTGACTGCTTGCGTAATTTTCTGCTGGTTGATTTAATTAGTGATTCGCATTCATACTGTTAGGGTTTTAACAGATTTTAAGGGAACCCTGATTTTTCACTATTTTCCCTCAACTTCTCCTCTATAGGTGCTACACCTACCATCTCGTGGACTATTTCATTTCTAATCCTATCTCGTTGAGTCTTACCACACATCCACCTCAACATTCTCATTTTTGCTGCACTTATCTTGTTCACCTGTTGTTTCTTAATAGGCTAACATTCTGTCCCATAAAGCATCGCTGGTCTTATGACCGTTCTATAAAATTTTCCCTTTAATTTTGTGGGTACCCTCTTGTCACACAGTACACCAGTAGCACTTCTCCACTTGAGCCACCCCACTTGGATCCTATGGGTCACATCATTTGCAATCTCTCCATCTTGACTAATAATAGAGCCTAAATACCTACAATGGTCACTCTTTGGTATTTCCTAATCTTGAATCATCACTCTTTCTTCATGCGCACTTCTGGTATCACTAAACTTGCAAACCATATACTCAGTTTTACTCCTACAAATCCGAAAAGCCTTTAGACTCTAATGCTTCTCGCCAAATTTCTAATTTAGTATTCACACCGCTAGCGGTTTCATCTACAAGTACAATGTCATCTGCAAACAACATACACCATGGGATATCCTCTTGAATCTGTCTAGTCAATTCATCCATAACTAAGGCGAAAAGGTATGGGCTTAAAGCTGACCCTTGGTGCAATCTTACTGTGATAGGAAATGCACTCGTAACCCCTGCTGGTGTTCTAATGGCAGTGACGGCACCTTCATACATGTCTCTAACCACATCGATATACCCTTTGGTCACTCCTTTTCTCTCCAGAACCCATCAAATAATATTTATAAGTGTTGATTTTATAGGATCAACTGTATGGAGTAGCAATAAAACTTCTAGATTTATTCTTGATATTCTGGATCAATAAACAATTAAGATCTGTTGGATCTATTTATGATATTCTGGATCATTTTAAACATATGTAATAAATTTGCTGGATTTTATTAGCAAATTTTATATAAACAACATATAAGTCTACTGGACTTGTATTATATTTATTGCGATAAAATAAAAGTAAACAGATAAGTGTAACATGACAATATATCTAATCCACTGACCTCATAAAATCAGTCAACCTTTCTTCTCAGGGGTTGTTCTCCAATGGATTTTATCAAGATTTTAATAAAATCAACCCATTGATTTTATCCATTCGTGAAAACATGTGATAAAATCTGTGAATTTTTGCATTTTTTATTTTATCAAATGTTGATAAAATCCATTGGAGAACTTAGCCTCAGTTAGGCAGAGGCTCGTGCTGATAACGTGTTACGAAATTAAAAAGATAAACCACACAAAACACAATATGTAAATACTCCCTCCGTTCCAAAAAATTGATCCATCTTTGGAATCCAACTTTTATTGAAACATAATGATTACATTGTACAAAAATTTACTTTCTACAATTACCCTTAGCATTATTTTAGCAGTTCTTCTATTGTTCGCTTAGTAGTGCTCTTTTACTGGTAAGAAAGCTCTTTGACTAGTAAGAGTGCAAACACTTTTACCGGTAAAAATACGCTCTTACCGGTTCTTACCGTTAAAAAGAGCACTTTTATCGTCCGCCTATTTGGATGAAGGTAGAATTTTTCTTATTTTATTTATTTGTTGTGAGTTTGTTTGGGTGCTAAAAAGAAGGGTAAATAAGGAAACATACCAAATTTCGGCCATTGAATTCCGCAATAGGACATGATTTTGGGACAATCAAAAATAGAATCAGAGACTAACTTTATGGGACGGATGGAGTAGTAGTTACTTATCGAACTATGGAATGTGGGGTTGATCTTCAAGACCAAACAAAATATTATTATTATTATTTCCTCATTTTTCACTCTTTTACAGTAGTATCCATGAGATTCTGAATTAATTAAACTAGGAACTGAGGGGCCTATTTTGTATAGGTAGATCTAAGGGGTAATACAATAATATGTCATAGCTTCAGGGGCCTGCTGTGTAATAAAGTCACCGCAACACCGCCACAGAATCTGCCCCAAAAAGTTTCTTCGGATCATTTCTCTGAAAAAAAAATTTGGAGTTGAAAGTTAAACTGTCAGTTTCCCAGTAAAAAATGGGGTCCACCCTCACCCCTGGCTTTTCAAATGCCCAGTGCGATAATTGCTGTATTGTACTGATTGGGGGATTACACGTTGGGCAATTTCATTACACATTGGGGGGGGGGGGCACTTGCTCAACTTTGCTGGTAAAAAAGAGGAGTAAGTACAGAGTGAAAAGGGTTAAAATGTGGAGTACGTACAAAGTGGGGCCACTGGGTCAGATTTGAACTCAAAAAAAATTTGTGAAGAAGCATTCCGAACAAAGCCCATGATTTCTCAAGTAATGTCCTCTTTTTTTTTTTCCAGACAATTGGGCTAGAGGACAAATTTAGTGGTCTAATAGGCTCTAAGCTCAGCCTATTTGTTTTAAATGAGCCCAATCCATTGATGTGAAAATGTTAAAGCGAGAAGGACAAAAATAGACAAAAATGCCCTGCTCTTCACTTTTGCGCGTGCGTCTTCCCAATTGACAGTACTCATACCTCTTTGAATGGCACTGATTATTGGGTCCCACATGGGGCAGGTGGTCAGTTGAATGTTTATAAATCACTCTCTCAAAGCATAGTCTCCAATAAATATTTACTACAATTATTACTCTCATTTCTTTATCTTTTTTAATCATTACCCAAAAAGCCTCCGTAAAAAATCGAAACAAAATTTATTTATTTTTGTTGTCTTTTTTTCCCTACAGTATTATATATGCATGCATTTGTTTTGCCAGGAGACTAGGAAATATTATTTAGTGTCATTCTCAGCTAGCATGTGATTGGCTTATTTTTTGCCTTCTATTAAGCGTTGTTCTCATTCATTCTCGTGAGGATGATGGCCGATTTGGAAATTTTCGTGAGGCAGAGAGGATGGAATTAAGGGGTCCTTTGGTACACAAATGCGAAAGAAATTTAACCAATAGAGACAAAAGAAAAATTACTTTAGGGTGAGAATAATTAACCAAAAGGGGTAAGAAATTTGGGACGGAGGGAGTAATTTTTTCAAACATTTTTGGGTAAAACTTGTAATACATATTGTCAAAATTATTAGAATCTATTTTTTCAAACACGCATAAAATAGACTTTGAGAAATAATACTAGACTACCACAGATTACCATATATGTTTGCTTTGCTGACATGATACAGAGTACAGATCAACACACATTTGGTAATCTGTTACTGTTATTGGCATGAAACAGAGGCCGGATTGTAACAGATTACCATATATGTTTGTTTTGCTGGCATGATATAGAGTACAGATTTACACATATTTAGTAATCTGTTGCTGTTATTGGCATGAAATAGATGCTAGATTAGAATAGATTACCGTATATGTCTATTATGCTAGTATGATATGGATTACAGATCTGCACATATTTGGTTATCTGCTACTGTTATTAGCATGAAACAGAGGTCAGATTGTAACAGACTATCATATATGTCTGCTTTGTTGACATGATATATATAATACATTTACACATATTTGGTAATCTGTTGATTTTATTGGAATTAAACATAGGCTAGATTACAACAGACTACCATATATGTTTACTTTGTCAAGATGCCAATTAATACTGAAGCCCAAGGGAGTGCACAATACCTTCTTAATACTGTAACTCGCAAATTCTCAACTTACCTCCTAGCATCACAAGTTTTTTTTTTTTAAAGAAAAGAAAGAGGAAAAAAAATAAGCACGCTAGTACATTTATAAGGGTATTTTAGCATTATTCCTTACTTAAATATTGAATGAAAGTGGTTAAATATGAAAATAACTAATAAGTGTATTTATTATAATCAATTATCTATATATTTCCTTAAAAAATCAACATATAAGGGTATTTATGCAAGGTTGTGAATCCCGTACCGTACCGGCCGGTACCGGCCGGTACGTACCGGATTTATGTAAAACCGGTACCCTAGCCTTCAAGTTCTGTTCCGGTGTAAATACCGGTGGTTACCGGAGCATACCGCACTTTCCGGAAAATACCGGCCGATAAGATGGTACCGGAAGTTCCGTCCGAGATTTTGCAGGTCACTCTGAAGAAGATGATCGGACGATCATGCGAGAATCAGTTCGGTGCGAGAGGGATTTTTTGCCGTCTGAGAAGATACTTGAGAGGCAGATCTGAGAGAGAAAGAGAGAGATGGTTGTTGCAACTTTAGTCCTCAACTGCCATGGAGGAGAAGAGAGAGAGAGAGGGGGGATTCCTCTTCTGCTCTTCATCGATGGAGACTGGAGAAACCAGTTGTCTGCTGCGTATAAGACTAGCTGCTTATATTGGAGTATATGGTAGGGTTTATAAGTGCTGCTGTAGCTTTCTAGTAGTAATAGGTTTGGGCCATTATTTTTTAGTTGGGCCATAATTTTGTAGTTGGGCCGTACTCTTCAGATACTTTAGGTCTTTAGTTACCTACAAATTTTTTTTAAAAAGATTGATTATACGCTATACAAAATACTCCATTTTTCATAAAATATGCCATAAAAGATACATTTTGTATGAAATATGCTATAAAAGATACATTTTGTATGAAATATGCTATAAAAAAAATATAGTTTGTGTATAAAATATGCTATAAAAATATATTTATAATTGTTTATAATGGAAAAAGCGCTAAATCCGAAACGGTACCGGTACCAGTCCGGTACCGTACCAGTAAGAAAACCGGTACCCTGTCCGATACGAGATTCAGAACCTTGTATTTATGCCATCAATTTTTTGTATATTAGAAAAAAATTAACAGATAACCATATATGTGCTAATCGGGAAAAAAATACAAAAAGACATATTTTGTATTAACAGATAAGGTTATCTGCGCAACCAGATCTGAAAAAAAATGAAAAATTCATTTTCTGGGGTTAGCCAAACAAGGCCCTTCCCGGAGGGTCAACAGATAAGGTTATCTGCGCAACCAAATCTGAAAAAAATGAAAAATTCATTTTATGTGTTAGCTAAACAAGGCCTTTCCCGGATGGTCAACAGATTACGTTATCTGCGCCATCCGATATGAAAAAAACAAAACAAAAAATTCATTATTTGCGTTAGCCAAACAAGGCCCTTGCAGGGTATTTTTGTCACCTATTGCCCAAATGTCCTGTTGGCATTATTGGAAAAGTTGATGTCCTTATTCCATTAATAATCCCTATTTTTCTTCTCTGGCTCTCCATTCTTTTATTATTATTATTATTATTTATTCTCTATGAATGGTACCTGTAAAATGAAGGAGGAAGCCCAGGCGAAGGTGGCAATTAGGGGTGTAAGCGAACCGAGCCGTTCGCGAGCTCGGCTCGGTAAGAGCTCGTTCAAGCTCAGTTCGTCAAATAAACGAACGAGCGCGAGCCCATATTCTTGGCTCGTTAAATAAACGAGCCGAGCCCGAGCTATGCAATGCTCGGCTCGAGTGGGCTCGCGAGCCAGCATACATGTATAAATACAGCATATATATGTGCTTTCACGTGTGACATACAACATATATATTGCTTGGGATGTAGACAAGTATTTATAGAAGAGGAATGGTCTTGGGAAGCCAAAATAGGCGATGTGGGATTTGGGAAGGCAAAGAGTAAATGGCAAAGAAGAGGGAAGGTAAGGAGTAAAGGCTGCGAAGTTGTCCCACATCGCCTGTTGAAGAAAATTTTCTCCACAAAGACTCTATAAGTGGAGCACTACTTCCCCTCCAAACTTTGCTACGGCTGGGCAATGCTTTTACCGAGCCAACTCGATCCGAGCTCGAGCCTCGGAAAATGTTGGCGAGCCGAGCTTGAGCCTAGTTTTTGTAGCTCGACTCGAGCTCGAGCCAACATATATTAGGTCGAGCTGAGCCTGAACATCTTGAAGCTCGGCTCGGCTCGGCTCGGCTCGATTACACCCCTAGTGGCAATGATGAGGAAAATAGAGCCCTTGGACCAGTTCTTATCAGTGGCTCCAGTGATTTCTCAAGTAATGTCCTCTTTTTTTGATCCGATACAACTTTGTTTGTTATGAGCCTAATACTGCCTATCACCAACATCATCGTACATTTGTCTATTCGGCTCGTACGTACTCCCACGTGATTGCCAGCATACGTCCTCACCTTTTTCTTGTCTTTCTGCCCTCGAAAACGATTTCTCCTCACAGTTACTCCTATAATAACGCTGCTAAAATCGATTTCACCTCACAGTCACATTGGTATCGATGGAGGTGCACGACCGACTTCTGGGATCTATCTGGAGGTTTGATACAATACATTAAAACTTTTTCATAAAAATTCCCCCGAAAATGAAATATGTGGGTGTGATTCATCAATTAATGTACTAGTATGATAGTACAGTGGATGAATCACACTCACACATTTCACTTTCGGGAGAGTTTTATGAGAAAGTCTTCATGTTCCATACACTTTTTCATCTATTTGTGGGTTTCACACGAATGATTTGAACTGTTAATTTATTTTAGAATGACTTTTCGAGAGGTCTCGCCAGAAATCAACTCCATCGGACATGCGTAAATAATTTATCCAAAATCCCCCGTTTCACGCACATCCGATGGAGCTGATTTCTGGCGGCGCCCCTTTAAAAATCATTCTAAGATGAATAAATGGATTCGATTATTCGTGTGAGACCCACAAGTGGGTCTCCCAAATCGATCGGTGCACCATTAGTGCATGGGGGTTGGTACCCGTTAATTTATCGCTCCTCCAAAACGCCAATCAATAAAAAAGCAAAGGAAAATGCAAGACGCGTGTTTTGTTTTGTTGAGGGCATGTTTGGAAAATGGAGCGAAATGTCCTGATGCCCGTACAAAATAATACTATACATATTCTCCTGAGAGCATCTCCAACCACATTTTTCAATTTGAAGAACCAAAATAATTATTTTTATTAAAAAAATGAGTTTGAAAAATGTCACTATTCATTTTAACTCTTTATTTTTCTTTCTATTTCCCTCCAAAGCCTTCCCTCCCAATATTTCTACCAAAATCCCGTCCCAAAACCCACGGACCAAAAAATTCCCTCCAAAGCAAAGTTTTTCTGTCCAAAAACCCAACACCCCACTTTCAATGAATTGAATGTTGGTGGTAGCAATACAAATTCAAATTTTGCGCTACAATTTTTTTTTTTTTTTTTGAATATGAGGGATATTAGTCTCATTTTAAAGGTATTTTTAATATCTTTTTATTAGTACCATTTTTATAAAAAATTGATCAAGAATTTAAAAGATAAACACAGTTTAGATAAAATGAATCGTGCAAAACTCATTTGAAGGATGTTCTTCATTTTTGAAGTGGTTCTTCATATATAAAGAACCAAAATTGATTCTCCAAAATGAAGGAGAGAAATCAAGCTTGGTTGGAGCCCCTTCAATCTTCAAAATGAAGAAATGAAGGTATGGTTGGAGATGCTCTTATACAATGTCCTCCTCAAGGAAGCACCCATTAAAAAGTTATGCTGTGATTGAAGATGAGTCAAGAATCGAACGCTTAAGACGGTTTTTGGGAGGGATTTTGGACCTTGCTTCTGGATTTTAGATTATGTTTCTGGATTATAAAATTGTTTTGCAGAGATTCTGATAATAGATTCTGGCATAATGAATTTCCAAAACAAACATAAGAAGGCACAATTTCAGAAGTAGTTCCATGGCTACTTTTGGATTCTGGACTTTTGATCATGACCATTCTATCATGGGTCTTGTTAGTGTGTGTCCACGGGGCACACAATAAACACAAAAAAAAAAAAACAAAAACACACATTTCAATACACCTTTTATACTTTTTAATATATTTACACTTATTTTATACACTTTTCACACATTACAACACTTTTTCAACCTTAACATAAACCCATTGGGCACATGTTAGCATTTTCCTTCTATCATTAAATTTTTAAATTATTTACAAACCTACCAAGCACTTATTGTACTACATTAACTTCTTTTTTTTGCTAATGTACAAAAGCAAAGGGTTTTTTTTATTTTTATTTTTATTTTTTTAATGTAAATCTTTGTCATCCTACTGAAGCTACATTGCTATGCTATTATATGATACGAATTTTGATTCAAAAATGATTTTATAACAATTGGTGAATTCAAATATGAATGTTACGAATATTTATAGTGTGTAAAGGAGTACTCTTATTATTTCTTAACGGTTTCGAAGAAACATAATTTTGTATATGTTTATAAAAGGAGCCAATAATAGGAAAAGTATTATAGTCAAATGATCATCCACAATCCAATAATCTGATTATATTTTCAAACACTTCACATATGAATAATTTAATTTCCACACGTCTACCAAACACATTCACATATTTAATTATGAGTTTCTCGTAATCTAGACTCTACAATTTACAATCTAGAACCTACAATTCACTATAATAATCTTTGCTAAACACCCACTTAGGTGATGTTTGGGAGGCTCATTTTCAGCTTTTCATTTTTAACTTTTGGGTTTTTGGATTATTGTTATAATATATTTTGAATATAGTAGAGTGTTTGAGAAAAATATGCAGAATGTATTTTGCAACATGAGTAGTGTTTGTGAGATATGGGTGAATGCATTCTGTAAGTTTTTTTATTAACCAAAATGTAAAAAAGTTAAAAATGAGAAGTCAAAAAGCTCATCTCACCATGCTTTTCACTTCTGCTATCCAAATCACAAAAATCAGAACACATTGTGACAGAATGAGTTTTCTTTTTTCTAACCAAACAACCAAAACTCAAAGATGCAAAAATGAAAACGTGAAAACTAGATTGCCAAACAGGCCTTTAATGGATTCAAGTGATAATGAAATAGTAATATTAAAATATGATAGAAAATCTAACACACTGTCAGTATTTGGTGCTTCTTTGGTTTCATCCTTTTAAGCAGAGTTAATTTGAAGAGGAATGTACTGGAAACTTTATAATCCAATTCCCACCAGCTCCCACTCCCATTCCGGAAAACCCATCCCATGTGCCGCTTTCTCTCTCTCTCTCTCTCTCCACTCCACACCACATGGACATAATCTCTCTCCTCAACTTCCCAAACTGTATAAAAGTATCTAAATTCTAGGGTATCCTATGAAAGTGTCTGAACCACTAAAACTCTGTAATAGGAAAGTGCATCCTAAAATCTAAACTCTACGGTACTCTATGAAAGTGCATAAATCTAAACCCTAACGTACCATAATGAAAGTGCCTAAAATCCTAAGGTACCTTATGATAGTGCCGAAACCATTAAAACCCAATAATAGGAAAGTGCACCCTAAATCTAAACCCCAAAAAAAGAGTGACTTACCTTAATGTTAAATAAAAAATGACTTACCTAAATGGTAATTAGATACCTCTTTTCGAGCCTTAGAGGTAAAAATTTGTAATTTGAATCATCCCACAAACAAATCAAGCTGTCGTTCTATATATAGGCGGGAGCTTGAATCTTCTTACTCAGAGTTTAGCTTGAGCCATTTGCATGTGTAAAATTTCCTGTTCTTCTCTTGTTTCACCAACAATGTACCATCTTTCTCTGGAAAAGTCTACAGTAATGCCATACCACGGGCAGTCGTGGACTATGCCATTGGCAGCCACAGCGTGCCATGGTCGACCTCCTCTCTTCATAAACACCTCTTCAGCGATGCCAAAGAAAAATTTAATCGCCTATAAGAATGACCGCTTTCGCTTCGAACTAACTCGATGTTCACAGCCTCAAGTCCCTGATCATAAAACTGAAAATCATGTGGAGCCCGAGAGTACTGTTCGCCCCTTAGGGAACTTTCTCCCCTGTTTATGGGGAGATCGATTCTCCTCATTCACTTTAGACCCCCAGGTAATCAAAATATACCCACACGTACACCTTATGGTTGTCCGGGGCCATTTTTGGGTTGGCTTATTGCCACCCCTCGTCGTGCTTGAGTTTTGGTCGGCATATAAATGTCAGGGGCAATGATCGATGCCAACATAGCTGAGATTGTTGTTTCTCGGCATCATGTCCATTATCTCTTGCGTCATTTTTATGTCTTTGTTCATTTTTTGATTAAGAAAACCCTTTCTTTGCTGAACACACACACACATCACACATGCATATATCATCTTAATTTCTTGCATAGTTGCATACGCTTTGAGGCCATGGTTGATAGTCTGATCACTTCTGGGGTTGGCTTTCATTTTTTCGGAAACTAAAACAAACCTTGGTAATGGAATTTTTTTTATCTATTTATGAGCAAACTGATAAAAAAATATAAGTGATCAACTATCCCCAAGAGATGTCATAATGGTTAAATGACTTATCTCAACGTGGTTTATCACTCCAAGAACGCATGGTCGCTTTCCTTTGATAGTGATTTGATCTTGACTCTTGAGACCACGCCAAACTCGTAAAAAGAACTGTGGGAGTGGCTATAGAGATTAGTTCGTTTCTTCAGGACACCCTTCAATTTTTAATTTGGTTTAGGGCCTTTGGACCCTCTTATTTACAATAATGAAGTTCATTGGGTAAACACCTAAAGAGATTGATTAGCCAAATTAAACTAGGTTTGATATATAGGGTGCCGGCCCATACTTGCACAAGCTTGATTGTCCGAGGATTAGGTGTCAACCTCGTCGGGATGTTTGCATTTGATTGTGATTCTGTTTTCATGTCCAATCTACCCTTTTTACTCCATCCGTTCTAAATCGTTGCTCATTCTGTTCTTTTTTGGCTTTCCCAAAACGAATGGCCAATTTAAGAAGTTAACAAAGAATTGGTAGATCTTTCCTTTTTTCTTGTAGTGGTTTTTGTTCCGATTTGTTGAAAGATCAATAAACTTCTTCTTCACTGTATATAAAAAAAGTTAGGAATGCATAGCCAGGATTTTACGTTTGTGGTGGTGAAAATATATACTTAGCTAGCGGATGAAAATTTTAAAAAAATCTAGTGGTGGCAAAAGTCTATATAATTCTGGGATAAATTTTCTTTCTTCTATATAACAATTGTATTTTTTGGAAAACCTTGTGGTGGCGGCCGCTACGACTTGTTCCCCTTAGCTCCATAGATGGCAAGACAAGGGGTGTTACCTCAACACCTATGTCCGCCCACATGCTGACTATTTGCTTTTGACATTGCTATTACATTATATTATGCAGTTACATGAAAAATACAGTAAAGAGGTTGAAGTGCTGAAGGAAGAAGTGAAGGATATGCTGGTTGCAATGGGTAAACCAGCCGAAAAGATGGTTCTGATCGACGCACTTGAACGACTAGGTGTTTCTTATCTCTTCGAGAAAGAGATTGAGGAGCTTTTGGAACGCATGTTTCCAAATTTTGAGGAATATAGTCACGTTTTTGAGGACGATTTGTTCATGGTTTCACTTCATTTTCGAGTGTTTAGGCAACATGGCTATAACTTATCTTCTAGTAAGTACCATTATTAACAATTAAAGTTAGCAGACTTTTGCACAAATCAAGATACAGATATTTTCAGAAGTATCTGATCAGGGTGATATATCGTCTCAAAATATAATTTTTTGGAATTAGTTGTACGTAAGTACCGTTATTCCTAACTATTTTAGTTCTTATGTTGGGGGTTGTGAATGAGCAGGTGTCTTCAAAAAATTCAAAGAGACTAATGGAAACTTCAAGGAAACCATAAGCAACGACGTGAAGGGTTTGCTAAGCGTCTATGAAGCTACTTATTTGAAAACTCATGGGGAAGATATTCTTGATGATGCTTTTTGTTTCACAAAAGTTCGACTTGAGTCCTTAAAACCTCATTTAAGCCCTGATTTGGCAGAACAAGTGACTCATGCCTTGTACCAATCACTACAAAAGGGAATTCCAAGAGTTAAAGCTAGAACCTACACATCTTTCTATGAAAAAGACCCTTCTAGGAATGAAAAGCTACTGAGACTTGCAAAGATTGATTTCAACATGTTACAGATGTTACACAAGGAAGAACTCTGCCACCTCTCCAGGTAATATATAGTGTACGTGTAAATTTATATTTATTCATGGCTCTTTATTTTGGAAATTAATGGTCCATTTGGAGGCTGGCAAGTTAGATTTTGGGTCGATAGGGAAAGAGAGGGGATAATAGGTGAATAAGATATATATAAGGGAGGATTAGGTAAGGAGGATTAGTGAAGAATGAGTTTGTTTGGTAATCGACATGGGTGGATAAGAGTGGATAAAGATATAATGTGGGAAATACTTAGTTGCCCATATATAATAAGGATACAAAAAGGATGTGGATGATTTGGGGGCACAACGGTGATTCTCTACACCCGAATAAGGTAACGATGGCGTGTGGATTTTTAATGTATGTTATGAATTCATTATACATTTATTTAATTTGTATGTTATGTCCCTACAAGAAAAAATGTCTACAGTGAGGATTGAGTTTCCTCGCCAAAGCACCAAATTTCCTCGCTAAAGGAATTGGCGAGGAAAAATTTTGTCGCCAGGTTTCCTCACCAAAAGGTCGTCGCAAAAGGTATTCTAGCGAGGAAAAATAAATTTTCTCGCCTAATATGCCAATTGGCGAGGAAAATTTTCCTCGCCTATTCTGACCAATTGGCGAGGAAATATTTTTTCCTCGCCTATTCGGAACAATTGGTGAGGAAAGTTTTAATTCCTCGCCTATTTAAACAATTGGCGAGGAAATATTTCCTCGCCTATTCTGACCATTTGGCGAGGAAAAATTTCCTCGCCAAAACCCCTGAAACTAAAAAAAGAAGGAATCCAATTTCTGCTTCTCCGCCTCCGGTGGGATTCGAAACAAGGACCTCCTCTCAAGCAACACGCGCCCCATCCACCACACCAACTTCCATTTCAATGCAAAGTTCAACAACTTTTAATATATAACCTTTTGTAGTTCTTTTCACCTCACTATTTTTTTAAATCTTTTTGTCTAATTTTAGTCTCTTTGTAGTGTTTCTTTAAACTTTTTTTTTAAATCTTTTAATGTTATTTGTTTTTACTAAAGTTTTTATTTTTTATAAATTTCGAACACAAGGTAGTTTCCTTTTTCTCTCTCTCTCTCTCTCTCTCTCTCTCTCTCAAGGAGATAAACTCCATGCCGAAATCATGTTCCTATATTCTGTCATTGTGTCAATTTTTCTTTTCCCACAATTATCCCACATAAATCTGGCTTATTACGTATTCAGTTAAGTGTGAATCCTTAGTCTAAATGGTAACCATGGAAACTGATTTGGGTTTGGATAAAATAACTGCCTAGGGTAAAATAACTCAAATATATTTGCACATCTAGAGTGTATGATTGATTATCATTTAATCTTTTGTTTCTCTCCTTCACATGAAATAGAAGGGAGACCACTCTCAAATAGATTCGACTTGCACATACATCGGTATATGAGATTGGTAAACCACTTTGATGTTTTCATTCATTATTTGTACATTGGTTTAGTAATTCTTCTTGAAAAAAAATATTGAGAAATTAATACTTCATACGCTAGCAGAGTCTCACCTTTCTTTTTCTTTTTTTTGTAATCAATTTTTGGCCATATCAATTTTTTGTTTTCACAATTCACAGGACTCTTATTCCCTTCACATTTGGATCTTTTTTGTATCTCATAGACTAACTGGTAAGGGAAATTTTTAATGCACCGTGGCAAACTAGAGTTGCATCCTGAATTCCTTAAAAATTAGATGACTAGATGTCATCATGTCCCATTTGTATATTTGATTGATTCGTGAGAAAGAAAAAAAAAGTTGTTATTGGTTTGTATTTTATTCCGTGGGAATTTCGAAGCGGTTTCTAACTTCCTAAATCTAGATCGCATGATAGTGGTCATTCCAATGGTTTGTAACTGATAGTAGCGATTGCGATTTATTTTTTGAACTGAAAGCTATTGCGATTTAGGTGTGTAAAATCGATCACTTTCATTTCTTAATTATTTATATCAATTTTTGCCTCATCATTGTAGGATCTTCTCTTGGTAATAACATATCTTCTTCTTGGGAAACATTTTTGAGAGACGCTCAAGGTTCAAGGTTCAAAATAGAGATCACAATAGGCACTGACAATACCCATGGATCATACGTCACGCCATGCCTAAAGGCACTGACAGTTTACTAGAGATCACAATAGGCACAGGCATTTCACATCATATATTATGCATGTATAATTAGGGTCCACATGCTACCTATTGTGCCATGTACGGACATTGTGCGTGCAAGTAAATCTTGCCCGTGCATAGCACGGGTTCAATGCTATCCTATATACTATAACAATGTAGTTGGGGCTCTCAAAAGCCTCCACACCCCAATCCCTTAATTCTCAGATTTTTCAATTATTTTTTCCTCACAAAATAACCTTATAGCAAAAAAAACAAGCCACCTCCAAGTATTTCGAAAATTCCAAAACTGCTACCCACTCCTTTTCCACGTCCTCCCTCATCTCTGTCACCTTTTGTATCTCTCATATTTTCACCATCTGCGCCCACAATTCATTCTGAAAGAAAACCCACTACACCCACAATAAAAATTGCTCCCACGTTGTAGTTGAAAAAAACCCATAAAAAAACTGCTCCCACGTTGATAATTCGGTTTACTAAATGGGCTACTAAACCATTTTCCCCCCTACAAGAGCTCTGTCAATTTTCCCCACACAACACTCATAATCTCTCTTCATGGGTTTTTGAGTAACAACTTCAATTCTGTTTTGTTACGAGATTTTGTTCATGGATTTTTTAAACCAAGTTCCATCGCGTGTGCCCCACCTCTAGCATGTGGAAAACCCCAATACGCGTAAAAACCATGGAAAGGAATCAAATCTTTGATTTTTTTGCGAGAAAAGATAATTTTTGTCGCCAAATGGGTGCTCTTTAGCGAGGAAATATTCATTCCCTCGCCAAATCTTAGCTTTTTGACGAGGAAAAATAATTTCGTCGCCAATCTTAGCTTTTTGGCTAGGAAAGGTAAATTTCGTCGCCAAATGGGTGCCCTTTAGTGAGGAAATATTCATTTTGTCGCCAATATTAGCTTTTTGGCGAGGAAAGATAATTTCGTCGCCAAATGGGTTCCCTTTAGTGAGGAAATATTCATTTCGTCGCCAATCTTAGCTTTTTGGCGAGGAAAATGGGTACCCTTTAGCGAGGAAATATTCATTTCCTCGCCAAATCTTTGCTTTTTGGCGAGGAAATATAATTTCGTCAACATAGAGTACTCTTTCCCGACGAAATCAATTTCCTCGCCATAGGTAGTTTTTCTTGTAGTGTGTCTTACTGTTAAATGTTATGAATTTTTGAATAAATATATGAATATAAAATGTACTTTTATACAAATGTTATTGAATTTCATACAAAATGTTATGATTTTATAACATAGTTTTATGAATTCAAAGAAATTCAAGAAGGTGCCTAATGTACTTATCGAAATAGAGATGTGTACTATAGCCAATGGTGTTGGTAGAGAAAATTTCATGGACTAATAAATGTCATCTTCAATGGTGTCTTGTTTCAAACTGAAACACCTTCATTTAGCCAATTCATCCTAAGCCAATTCATTCAATGGTGTATGTGTTTGTATAGGTGGTGGGAAGACTTGGATCTATTGTCGGATGCTCCTTACGTGAGGAACAGAGCGGTGGAATGCTATTTCGTCGCTTATGCTTCTTATTTCGAGCCACGATACTCTCTTGCTCGTTTGATTCTCTCAAAACTCACTTTAATGATATCTGTTCTAGACGATACCTATGATGCTTATGGTACCTACGAAGAACTCAAACTTTTCACTGATGCGATGCAAAGGTATTCATACACGTATTTTTTGGTGGGCTAAAAAAGTTCAATTATCAGTAAATATAAAAATTAAAATTCTGTACAATAAGAAAAGAAAAGCAATGAGATAGTTTCAGAGAATACACAAGATTATCCGACTAGAGCTACTCGAAAAAACACAACCTACACCTCAGCAAATCACTCATTATAAAAAGTTAAAAACTAGATGAGCAAAGAAAAGAATCGAAACACAAAAATTCAATAAATTTGTTGGCCAAAAAGAGAAATATAAAAAGCCAAGGAGAAAAGAGCTGGAGGTAGTTATTCTATTAGATGTCTTTTTTATTTTTTATTTTATTTTTTTATCTTCAAAAGAACTTGTTCTATGAGATGTCAACCTATATATGAAAAAACACACTAACCCTTCATTAATGAATTTCGATCTACAGAACATGCGTAAATTTCTAACGATCGACCCCTTGCAGGAACTGAGGTTTCATACAACAATACAAATTTCTTTTCGCTTAAAGATTTCTTTTAGAAATCTTTATAAATAGGGATATATTTTAGAAATGTCATAACTTCAAGGTCTGAAAGATGATTAGACTCCAAACTTGAAGGGTTTACATTGCTAATAGTCACGTCAAATCCAGCGATAAACAGAAGGTCGTTCGCAGAAACTTACTTCACAACTCACATCACCCCGTCCGATTATTTGACCCTGACTTCACATCCCTATATACAACTATACAAGTAGGTGTGCCAACCACAAACGTCCCGAACTGAGTCGAGTGTTATAAACTTATAATGTTTAATTTTGTTAAAACATAGCAAATTGAAGTTCGACCTAGACTTGAGTTGAGTTCGAACATGTTTAAGAGCCTTAATGAGCAAAAGATATTATATTTACAGAGAGATATTATATTTGTATATAAATAAGTTCATACATTAACAAAATTATAAAAATTATCTATACTTCAGTTTAAAGTATATGCAAAATTTTCTTTATATACATGTCATCCATAATTTCTACAGTGATAAATATAATTTTCTCTAAACAAAAGGCATGCATAAAATTGTGTGTGCTCGTGTACAGGTGGGACATAAATGCCATAGATCAACTCCCGAAGTACATGAAGTCAGTCTACAAAGCTCTGCTAAATCTCTATGAAGAAATTGAGAGGGAGATGGTAAAGCAAGAAAGAGCCTTTGTCCTTCCTTATTTAAAAGAATCGGTATTCCCCCCCCTTCCTAAATTGGTTTCCTTTCTTTTATGATCATTGTATTTTATTAGCTTAGCTGGCTATATCGAAATTAGATTAGCTGGCTGTATCGAAAATTTCTTTCCTACTGACGCAGTCTAATATTTTATTAGTCTATAAATATATAAATTACATTTTATAATTTCAAAATTAGTATTTTAGTATGAATTAATGTTTTTTTTTTAATCAAGATTTGCTAGAAGTATTTAGTTTTCTTCTAATTTATTTTAATCAAGATTATACATATCCAAACATGGCCAAACGGATTTTAAGTTTCGTGAATAGGGCATATATTTTGATTCAAATGAGATAATTGCAATGTATTAATCCAACAAACTAACAACTTCTTTTTGGTTTTGACTTTTTTTTTTTTTTCTCTGTCTATCAGTTAAAAGAATTAACAAGTTGCTTCTGGATTGAGAGGGAGTGGTTAAATGAAGGACAAGTGCAATCGTTCGATGAGCATATGGTCAATGCTTTAACCTCCTCCGCAGTTCCATCACTAACAACGTCAATGTTTTTAGGCATGGCAGAGATTGCTACCACTGATGCATTCCAATGGTTACAAACTAAACCTAGATTCTTAACAGCTCTCTCAACGATATGCCGACTCCTCAATGACATAAACAGCTACAAGGTACATACATATATATATATATATACTGGAGCATATATTATTTTTATTTTTTAATCGGTATATATTATATATGTCATGAAATTTACAAAAAAAATGGATCACTGGAGCTCTTGTTGGGCTTATCGTACCCAAAAGGGCCCCATGCATTGCGTCAACAAAGTCGAACATCTTTCAATTTTCTATTTAAAATACAAATCGAGTACAAGATCGAGCTGCATGGAATCAATATTTGAAAACTTCGTCCTACAAAATCTCTCTTTGTTACGGCTTGTATATTTCCTTTCTAGTCTAAATAGTGGCTATACATCTATAGGAGTTGATACGCGCGCAACATGTGGCATCGTCGACCCATGGTCTGCACATCTGGTCATCATTTATATATCTGGCAATTTTATTTTAATTTCTTGTAATTTTCTAAACAAATTGAAGATTGAAGAAGAGAGGCACCACGTGGCTACCGGAGTTGAGTGCTACATGAAGCAGCACGGTGTTTCAAAGCCAGAGGCCATTAATGAGCTTTACAAAAGCATTGAGCATGGATGGACGGATATAAATGAAGAGATGATGAGGCCAACCGTGATATCTCGAGATCTACTTATGCGAATTCTCCACCTTGCACGCTTTGGCGATCTGATTTACAAGTATGATGATGGGTATACTAAATCAGTGCTTCTCAAAGATTACATGATCGCGCTATACGTAGATCCGATCCCCATATAATCATCTATTTTTAAATCAATGTTTCTTGCAAATGGTACCTGGTGTCTGTCATCATCTGGGAATTGTTGTGATCTTCAATAAGAGAGTTGTGGTGTGTCTTTGGTTGAATCTATGTTGGTTGGGGAAACGGCTGTCCTCGTTGTTTTGCCCATACTGCTGTACTTGATGTTTCATTAATAATATAATCTAGTGGATTGAAAAAAATTTCATGTTAACTGATTCCTTGTTGGGGACATATTCCGATCTATCGGATTCTAGCTGGGTTTTATATAAATGTCATTACTATGTGTCGTTATGGCCGAATACGGTCCTTCATCGATCAACCGATATATGGCCTTATCATCGATACCGTTACTTTTTTTGATATTGCGATGTGAAACTCTGGATTCTAGAATAGATTATGATTTTAGAAAATCTGATTATAAGGTATTTCAAACATATTCTGAGAGTATGTTATAGAATATGGATTCAAAAGATCTTATTATGAGGTGTTTGGGACAGATACGGTTGGGATTCTCCCATGTGAGGGAGAGGTGCGCGTAGCAGGGGATTACTCCCCGGGGCCTTCTCATGTTCCCACCACACCGGAACACTCCCCCGGATATATATTGTATTGAGAAGGGGGGGGGGGGGGGGGGGTGTGTGTTAGTGAATATGTGTGAGAGACAGAGAGTGAGAGAGGGCGGGATAGCTCTCTCCTTCGGGAGGGAGCCATGCTCTAGACGGGGTGAGCGGAGGGATGAGGCTGAGTGCACGGGGTACCGGTTTGTGGTCCCCGAGGATCCGATAGATTCTCCGGAGAGAGGTTTTTTCATGTATATTATGTATGATTGTGAATATACACATATATAGAGTTTTTCCTCAAATCTTTGTTTGGGTTATGTGCCCATGGTGACCAGAGTCGAACTGAACATCTGGTATCCGAGATGCTACCTTCAAATATATATATATTTTTTAACATGTCAAGTTGTGGACGGCGCCATGCGGCTCGTATGCCTTTTTGTGTTTTAAGAAAGTGAAAAGAAAAATGTGAGTCGCCACCCGGGATTTATGTAGAAAGTAATTTTGGGTACCCGAGAAACCGCTTTGAAGAATAAAAATGACTCTCATGCCGTTTTTGGAAAAGGATTTGATCTTCGAAAAAGATTCTTGGATTCGGAAGCCAAGTTACAAACGGGGAAGGTTTTATCGAAAAGCACCCCGCTTGCTCGGGAAATTCCCGGTCTCTACTAAATTTTTGTGGGATTTCGGAGAACGTTTTATTGAAAACTTTGATCAAATAAGCAAGTAAATAATAAAATCAAATGAAACCATAACGGAAATAAAATTAAACAAAAGGACTTGATAATAATAATAAGGAAGTAGAAGGGTGAAAACGTAATTAGACAAACTGCAGAAAAACCAGAAAACAAAGTACGAACAGGGGAAAACAGAGGAAATTTTTTGTGCTGCTTAGGTTAGCCGTACGGTGCATTTAAGTTAACCGTACGGTTAACTTTTTTGAAATGTTTTTCAAAATTTTGGTTTCGAACAGAAACTTATTTTTGCTTGAAAATTTTGATTTTCATGGAAAATTTGACCACCCGAGCCTAGAGATGACTATTAGAGTCACTCTCGACCCGGGAGGATCCCCTCAAAGGCCAAGGTTTAGAACCTGGCTAAAGATACACGATTTGTAACACGATTTGTACCTTTACTTCAAATTTTTGAATAGCTGAGAACTTCAGAAACTTTGGGCTTGAACTCCTTGGGATGGATTTGATATGTACAGATGGGTCACTGGGGGTTTTGAATGAAGAAATTGGGATAGACTCGAAGTTTTTAGGGAAACTCGGACAGAATTTTGAACGGGAAATTGATCGAAAAAATCCTTCGGCGTGTCGTCGGAATAGCGAAGTTACTGTGTGTTTTTTCAATGGGAGAGGATGGAGGCATTTTATAGGCGAAGAAACGAATAAAATCTGTACAAAATCCTTCGGAAATGATGAGATGCTTCTTCTGTCAGAATTCGAATATTTCCTGAGTCATAGCCGTACGGCTAGAAGGGTTGACCGTACGACTTAACTGAGTTAACCGTACAGCTGGGTTATGTGAAGGTGCACCGTGCGGTTTAGCTAAGTGGACCGTGCGGCCAGGATATTTCTGTCCAAGAATTCTGAGGTCTCGGATGGCTGTTCCAAGGTTCTGCTGAGTATCTCTTTCATTATTGGGGATACACAGGGATTAAAATTGGGGTGTCTACACAAGTCATTTCATAAGAAACGCCATCTAGCAATGATTACATCAATAGTCATGCAGGAATGAAATCAAACCCACTAACAATTGAAATGAGCACGGCATGATAAGGCTTTTAAGGGCCGTTAGCTCATAGACACACCTGCCTGAGCAGACCTGACACCTTCGGGATGAGATAATGAATCCTATCAAAGGTTAGCAGTAGAGAATCCAACGGATACCCGGCACTAACCATTGAACAATAATGCGCAAATGTAATCAACAACAAAACAGGAAATAAAACAGAGAAAGAAAAAAAAAAAAAAACTAAATGAAACCCAACAAAAACTACGATGTCACACTGAGTCGCACCACTGAGTCACGGAGTGAAGCGAAGTTCGCAATCCAGCCGCTTCCCCAGAAACGGTCCGGCAAGTGGATTAATTTTTGAAGAAAAAAGAAGAGGTTTGGAGGAGTTTCTCATTATGAATTATTCCGCCCATTGAATTAATTCTGGTGAACAAAATAAATTAAGGTAGTTCTGAATAATCTTAGGTCGCCTAGGATTATGATTTAATTATACAAGATCACTCTTTATTTAAGAATGGGAATGACTCCGGTGTCCCCGAGATACCGTATCCCCCGATCGGACGATCCAGAACGTGCCACATACTGCAGGTCATTTTTGCAGGTCAAAAATCATGGGTATAACTGTTATACCATTTATGCCCCAAACGGTATAACAGTTATACCATAAAAGGGGTACATCGTAAAAAATGGTATAAATGTGATGCATGGTATAACTATTATACCACTTATGGTGTCCCCTTTTTTTTGGTATAACCATTATACCAAATTAAGCTTAAAAGGGTATAACAGTTATACCAAACTGAAAATCCTTTTATTTTTTATTTTTTTCTATTCTTAACCATGGTTAACATTTAAGCAACAATTAGATGTTATACATTGTTTCGATTAGTAGAGTGTAACAGAGCTCGTTAAATGGATAATTTTAATAATCGAGGACGTTGATTTGGCTGGTATTATTGACGTAGTTAATGTCGTAAAATTTGGGCTCTCGTCTGGCTTTAGAAGTACAGTTACCGATCAAATTTTTTTTTATTTAAATGAAAATATGCATTGTTGCAGTGTGATAAAGTACGTAACCATAACCGATTCACGTGAATTTTTAGTGGAATGAATAAATCTCTCTTTTGTACGAGATGGACGGTTTTGATTTTCTAAAAATTTCTCAAGAGGTCCCTGAGCAGTGCACTATAGGATTTTAATGCACCGGATGCGTTCCGATGAAGTGGTTTTCGACATCAGATTATCACCTATTTTTGCGACAATTATATAATCGATAAGATGTGCAATGTGAACGGTTGGATCAATCATTAGAAAAAAATTACTTGATAACTCCCTTTAAACTCTAAACGTTCAATCTCACTGTATATGAACTAAGGTGTTATGCTTTAGTCTAATGTGCTATAGTCACACAACCGCAACATAATCATAACGATCGAGACCGTCTGCATTGTTTCGCTTGATGTTTTAATGATTGTGACCAATTTTTGGGTGTATCGGGTTTAGGGAGCCCCTTTATCGGGATACGCAAATAAATGTTAAAAAGTTATTTATTATCCGATCAACTGTTTATCAAAATGTGATAGACTTCGTTATTGGTAGTTGTGAACTAATCTATGATATGTAAAAGATAGAAGGTTCCGATCGACGAAAAAAATGCAACACGGGGCTCGGATTGTACATTTTAACACTTTATTCCTTCACCGTTGCTGGACACACTGAATAATCTCTTAAATAAAAAATGAAAAATACAAAAAAAAAAAAAAAAACACGTCACCCCTCCTCCTCGACAGACGGAAGCGGGGGAGGTGTTGTGCACAGCCATGCTGTGCATGGTGCTATGCACCCCTCGGCCGTTGGATTGAGTTTTGGACGGTTCGGATGTATTTTGATTTTTTACTGGTAAAAAAAAAATTAAAATTAAAAAAAATTTGCCGAACGCATCCGAGCCATCCAAAACTCGATCCAACGGCCGAGGGGTACAAAGCACCGTGCACAGCACCTCCCCGAGTCCTCGACGGATACACACTGTGACACTGGCGATGAAATTATTTTTGCCGCTGGAAATTCCCCCAAAAAATTCTCACTTCTCCCGCTTCAAAATTGCGCCAATACTCCTCTCTCTTTCTCTCTCTCTCTCTCTCTCTCATGTTCCATCTTCTAGGGTTCACTGGTAAGCCAAAACCTCTCTCTCTCTCTCCTCTAACACTGGCTGTGAAAAATCCCACAGTAAATCTTCAATCCTATCAAACCCAATCTTTAAAAAAATATCCTCTCCACGTCAACATCAACATCCTTCAATCCAGGCCTCCAATTTTGCTACCGACAACAAAACCCTAACTCCAATTTTTTGGAACAGAGCAAATCACAACCTTTCGTTCCACCATTTGCAACCCTGGCACGTCATCTACCCTCGTTGCTCACCAACATCAGGTAACTAATTTTGATCTATTTATCTTTCCCCTCTCTGCCCACAAACCGTAGCCCTTACTAAATTTGCCCCAATACGTGTATATGAATACTCATTCCATCATTGATTCTATTGGTATTGGTTTTCAATCTTTAGAGCTCTTTGAATAAAGTTGATTCAGTTCGTATTGGTTTTTTACTACCACTGCAACCATCCGTGGAATTGCCCCAATTCGTTTTAAGCTTTGATTTCACTGTTTGAGAAAACAGAGGTGCCCTTGGCCAAGGGTAACCCATTCACACTCCAAACCGGATCATGTTTTGCAGCGACGTTGAGAGTTCGCCGCTGCATGCCTACACAGTTAGCCAGCGCACCGGCCACTTCCACTCGACTGTACCGACTCTCGGCCGTCACCTGGATTTCTCTCTCTCTCTCTCTCTCTCTCTCTCTCTCTCTCCACACATATATATATTGTATGTATGTATATAAATCCTATCTACATATTTATTAAAATCTATATTTATGCGTTCATATACGATTTTTAGGGCTTTTGAGTTGATTCTATACTTATTTTTGCGAAGTCAATTTGGAGCCTGTCACCTTGAATTAGGGGGTTTTGATTTTGATGTATGTGCAAAGAGATTACTACAAAAACACAGGTGATTGTTGGTTCAAGAATCATCTTTAGATTGTTGATTCTATACATGATTGTGTTTATCTCGTTAAGGAATATTATGTTTAAGTACTTGATATCACAATCAACTGTCAAGTAAATTTCAGTTTGGGTGTATCTATTTTGTTTTTCACGTTTGGGTTTCTTATTTCGTTCTTGTAGGAGCAGGACTATTTAATCGTGTGTGGCGGTTAGAGTTCTTACCATAGGTAAGGGAGTTCTTACTAATTGCATGTTGAGTTTTTAGTAATAGCAGATTTGAGGGCTTTATCATATGTGTTTTGTGTTTATCTACTATATTCAAGTTTAACTTTATCCATTGAGGTAGCAATGCTAAAATACAATTTTGAAGCACATCTTTTAGGAAGAATTGTGTCTAGAGCTGTTTGATGCACGTGTACCCATATACATTGCGGAGGCCAGTATGTCCCTGCTTATTGAGAGCTCAACTAATGCTATTATGCCTTGTAGTTATTACCCTTTGTTCTCGAACGTGTGGTACGATTTAATGGATAGAGTACGCACCAAATATTGTTTTATGATTGCCATGTGCTTAAACTGATTGTCACTTGCGTTTCAAGCTTTGATCCCCTTTCCCATTGGTTATAGGAATCAAATCTGCTTACTCCATGTACTTGGTTCTTCAATGTAAGACCCGTTATAGTCTAGGCGCATGATAGATTCATGGTAGATAGCGAGCAATTTGTTGTTTCCTAATTGTAGGGCAGTTATCACATATCTACAATTTACAGTCATCACAAATATCTAAAAATCGCATTGCTAAGCTCTTATATCTAATTTTCAAGTTATATGTTCATGAGTAGCGTTGTAACACTTAATATCGTTTGTTGAACTTAATCTCTAAGGATACGATCCTACAAATAAAATGAGATGCAAATGAGAACATGTTATGAAGGGTTTCTCGAAATTATGAAGTACACACCAGGATACAGTATCTGGTTGGTTTTAAGCTCAACTGCTGTTTCTTTTGCAGGAAATTCCCTGAGTGTTCATTTCTTTCAGGAATGAAGTATGGATTCTCTCTCTCTCTCTCTCTCTCTCTCTAAAAAAAATAAAAAATAAAAATAAAAATATGGTTGTCATTAAGTACTACCATGGTTTGTGGTTATTGAAAGGTTAGGAGGGTAACTTATTATATGTCAGACTGGTCCCAACGAGGCAGATTTGCAAGATCCAAGTTTTAATCGAAAGCAAAATTACTTTGGGGAGCTTAAAAATCACTCGTTCATAGGTCTCCTGCAATGGAAGTGAATTTAGTGTTGGATCACTAGCTGGACTTATTTGCTTTGTCTTGTCATTCTGTTAATATTGAATAAGGGTGAGATATGTTGTTTGGTGAAAATTACTTGGATCATTCTGTTGTTTGGATGTTCGGGTCAGTTTGTGCATTTTGACTAATTCTAGTGTCCTAAAATAACGACCGGATATAACCCTCAATAGCCTCAAGGTTTAGAATAGTTAGCCTCCGCGAGATTTAAAAATGCGACTCGTGATCAAACAGTTATTAATTTCTTATGCCTCACTTTGCCAACCCTGGGATACAATTGGGTTGGTCCATGATATCCTCTCCTATCTTGTCTCTCAACTCTCCACATACATGGCGGCCCACAACCCAATCAAGATTATTATTATATTCACAATAGTTCTATAAATAGGAATGATCTTAAATCTTCTTAGTAAGACTCTAGAGTTTAGCTTGATTCATTTGCATTGTGTAAAATTTCTTCTTCTTCTGTAGTTTCACCAACAATGTATCATCATCTTTCTCTGGAAAATTCTAGAGCAATGCCATTCAACGGGCAGGCTTGGAGTACTATGCCATTGGCAGCCACAGCATGCCATGGCCCACGTCCTCTCTTCATAAAAACCTCTCCAGTGATGCCTAAGAAAAATTTAATTGCCTATAAGAATGACCGCTTTCGCATCGAACCAACTCGTTGTTCACAACCTCAAAGTCACTGATCATAAAACGGAGAAGCATGAGGAGCCCGAGAGTACTGTTCGCCCCTTAAGGAACTTTCCCCCTTGTTTATGGGGAGATCGATTCTCCTCTTTCACTTTAGACACCCAGGTAATAATCAAAATATACCCACACGTACGACCTTATGAAAAAATTTCAATGCCAAGTGGGTACCACGTAGTGTCTGTTTGCGCACATTTGGTTGTCCAAAAATGCAACGGATAGTCCCGATTCAGAGTGCCGGATGGATTTTAAAAAAATGAAAAAATAAAAGAAAACTTGTGTTTCAATCCGGATGTGCGCAAGCGGGTACCCCACCCGGCACTGAAAAAATTCCTCACACATTATGATTCTCCGGGGCCATTTTGGGTTGTCACAGTGTTAAATGACTTTGTTTGGCGGGTTTTACCACTCCAAGGTTGCATGGTCGATTTCCTTTGACAGGGATTTGATCTTGAGACCACCCCATCTTATGCAAACTTGGGAGAGGCTGTAGAAATTAGTCCGTTTCGTCGGGACACTCTTCGTTACCAATAATATTTTTATCAACTTTGAAAGCAGACAAAATTGTATAGTTATATGACAGTACTAGATAGCAAGACAAGGGCCAGGGGCCACCTCAATACCCATGTCCGCCCATGCACGTATACAGTAAAGAGGTTGAAGTGCTGAAGGAAGAAGTGAAGGATATGCTGATTGCAGCGGGTAAACCAGCCGAAAAGATGGTTCAGATCGACATACTCGAACAACTAGGTGTTTCCTACCTCTTTGAGAAAGAGATTGAGGAGCTTTTGGAACGCATGTTTCCAAACTTTGAGGAACACAGTCATGTTTTAGAGGACGATCTGTTCATGGTGTCACTACACTTTTGAGTGTTTAGGCAACATGGCTATAACTTGTCTTCTTGTAAGTACTGTTATTAATAATTAATGCTAGTAGACTTCTGCAAAAATCTAGATACAGAATTTTTTGAAACTATCAGATCCAGGTGATCTATCCTCTCTAAATAGATTTTTTTTGGCTTGTACGTGTGATACGGTTCCGACATGTCTGTGTCCAGATCTGGGCATGATATAAATCTGCATGTGCATGTAACTTTCTCTAGTTCATAATCATGGGTAGCTCTAGACTCCTACATCGATACCTAAAGGTGTTTTTAGGAACACCACCCCCAACCAAACTCCAACACCCAGACAATACAAAACCCCAATGAAGAAAAACACAAGAAAAATATGAAGCCAAGTAGCCAACACTCTTTGACCAATAAGAGAGTACACCTTTTGACTGGTAAAAATACAGTCTTACCGTTGTGTTCTTTGTAATAGTAGGCCGACACTAGAAAGTTCCAAAACACAAGAACAGGAGGATTCCACTGAATAACTAAACATACACTATAACCCAAATTAACAAAGCTCCGAACAACAGACCCCAAATAAAAACCTCAAGGAACAAATTTGTCTTTATTAATATTTTTTTATTGCATTTATTAGTTTCAAGTCGTTTTTTTTTTAATTATTGATTTGTCTCGATGAGAGGAATTTGAAAAGTCAAATATTATTACCCAAAATTTTAAAAAGTACATTCACTAAAGAAAAAAGTAATCCATTTTTTTTTTGTAGATTATTGGATTATTTTTTGTCTTTATTCACAAAAAGTTTAGTTTGGTTAATAATTTTTTACTCTTTAGATTTATCACATCGAAACGAACCAATAGTCCACAATAAGTTCAAAAAGGACCATGCCCTTTTTTCAAGTTCAATTACATTTTTTATTTTGATTTTTTTTGTACTATATATATTCCTCTGATTAGGGTTGCTCAAAAAAACCGGTGAACCGTGAATCCGGTCCGGACCGAACCGATCCGTACCTTTTGGATTTTAACCGTGGATTAATGGTCCGGACACGGATTCAAAAAATAAAAAACCGTGACTTTTGGATCGGACACGGATTTTGATTTTGAAACCGTGGATTAACCGATCCGGACCGTGAGATTTTTATTATATATAATTTTTTTAAATATACATACATATATGTATATATATAGTTATATAGATATTGTTAATTATATATAATTATATTCGCACCATAACTCCTACAATAGTATTCGCACCATAACTCCTACAACAGTACAACCAAACCGTAAGTCTGCTAAATTAACAATATCTATATAACAATATTCGCACCATAACTCCTACAACAGTACAACCAAACCGTAAGTCTGCTAAATTAACAATATCTATATAACTATAATTATAAAAGTGATAAAATTATACTATATAATTATAGTTGACAATATCTATATAACTATTTGCCTTACTGCCTTTGTTGTTTTTTTATTGGGATTTCCAACTTTGAACTTTCTATTTAGTGCATTTGCTACTTGCTAGTGCCTTATTGTCTATGTTTATTGTTTTTTCCAAATAAGTTGAAAATCCGCGGATTAATCCGGAACCGATACGTGACTCGCGGTTCGGATTGGAACCGAACCGTGAGACTTTTGGATCGGACACGGATTGTATTTTCAAAAAATCGTGACTCGCGGATTAGGATTGGATTCATGCCAATCCGGACCGATCCGGACCGTGAGCACCCCTAGCCTTTGATCTAGATGAACTACCAATTTTAAAAATATTAACAAAATGCTAAAACAAGATTATTCATTTAGATTACCAGCAGCATTTAAATGTCTTACATATGGTGGGGGATGCGAATGAGCAGGTGTCTTCAAAAAATTCAAAGACTAATGGGAACTTCAAGGAAACCATAAGCAACGACGTGAAGGGTTTGCTAAGCCTCTACGAAGCTATTCATTTGAAGACTCATGGGGAAGATATTCTTGATGATGCTTTTTGTTTCACAAAAGCTCGACTTGAGTACTCAGTGGGTGCGAAAATCCCCAAATCTTCTCTTGGGTTCTCGCCGCTCAAATCCAGATCTACGGCCAACGGAGTATCTCCAAGCTTAACCACTTACAAACTCGTACTCCCTGGGCCGAGGGCTTTCATCCACTTCCGGCCGTTCATTTTCCGGCATGATTTTTCCGGCGACATCGCCGGAGCTTCTACTGGCTTCCTTTTCAAGGTACCTCTCTCCTTTTCTCTCCTGCATATTGAGGGACAGTGAGAGAGTTGTTATGGGTAAGCGAAAATCAGTTACGAAGCTCACGTTACGGGACTTTCATGACCAAATTGACAATGCATTTGAGTATTCTGATGTTGAAATTGTTTCTATTGACGATGAGGAGGATATTTCAGTTGTGGCAAAAAATGTCGACGCAGTTGAATTGCAATTGCCTTTGGTTATAGTTGATTCTTGGCCGAAACTTGGCACCCCGGTCAGGGCAACTGAGAGTGGTGGTGGTGGTACAACACCACTTCAGAGTCCAACTAGGAGTGCAGCTACCACTGCCAGGAATCTAAATGTAAAGACCCGGAAATTTGTGTAATTTTTTTAAAAAAATTAGAGGTGGGGAAATGTTTTAAAAGGGTTAACCGAAGAGTTTATGTGAAATATAAATTTTTAACTGTACGGGTGATACTTACATGACTGTCACGATTGTGGGACCCTAATCAGTCCAATGTTGTCTATTGGCAATCGCATTGTAATGCGTGTCCAACGTTCGAGATTTTTCCTAGATATTCTGAGCACACGGTGACGTTGCCCACGATTTTCTAAGTGGGTACGAATATTTTGGTATTTTTCCGAGACCGAAGCCCGGACAATTCGAACACCGCTCGGAGTAAATTGTACTGCCTTATATCCCCTCGTTTTGTGCGAGTACGCCTGCCATGTTCCCAACAACTCTTCCCCCCTCTTTATTCGCTCCCTTGTTCCCCATTTTTCCTTTCACTTTTCTGGAAAAGAATCAGAGAGAAGAAGAGAAGAAAAGAAGAAGAAAAGAGGAGAGAGAAAGGGAGGCCAGGGCTGCCACCACCTCCGGTGATCTCCACTGCCACTTCCGACCACCATCTCCACCTCCCAACTTCCCCTCTACAAGTATAGCTCTCATCTCTCTCGTTTTTGTTGATTTTAGTGGTGAATATTCGTGTATCACTACTCGTATGTACAGCAGATTCTAGACAGCAGACTGGGTCATCATTTTTGGTCGATTTCTCCTTCATAAACTGTTAATTAGGTTTTGCTTCCTTCTTATGAGTTAAAGTAAACTCAGAGCTCTTTCTTTTGCCGCTGGAATCAGTCAGATCCATTAAGAATTCGATTTACTACGAATTTTTGAAAACGGGTCTGCTTGCTGTCAGATCTGTCCCAGACAGATTCGTGTAGCCTTGGTATTTGCTTGTTTTCTCACCTTTGGATTACGAATTGGACTTTGATCCCTTCTTGAACTTTGAACATCGTTTCACTACGAAACTTTTGACACTAGAATCTCTCCATAATATTAAGAGCTCGATTTATAGTGATTTTTCAAAGTTGGGCTGTTCTGTGTTCACTCGTTTTCTGCAGAACCCCTGTTTGTACGAATTTTTAAGGGTATCATTTGACCTTCAAATATTCTGATTTTTTGACAGATTACTCCCCTTGGTATCTAGTGTGAGTGTGATTTTTTGTGGACATGGGTTCTTTAATAGAGAAGCTTGCATTTCGGGTTTAATTCAAGTTTGAAGCTAGAATTTGCTTTTGGGTTTTGATCTACACCAATTGGAGCTTAACCTTTGAGGTAGGGAAATTTCTAACTCTTCTAAGTGTAAATGTTGTGTTTGTGTGTGTTTCGACTCTTGAATGACCAATCTTCTTGTGCCTTGTGAATTCCTTTGTGAAAATCATGTTCTAATCAATGTTTGAGTTATAATGTGTCATGCCCATGTTCATATATGGTCCTCCACTTCAATTGAGTGTTACTTCGTCCTAATCTTGCATTGGATCCTTGAGCTTGCTTGTATTTGGAAGAAAATCACTTGGGACCTTATTTTCTTAGCACATTGTTTGAGTGAATGTTTAATACTTGTTTGCACTTATTCGGTCCCGAAACGCGTTGTTCATTTGTATAAGGACATTTTCCACACTGGTAGTATTTTGGTATCAAATGATAACGGGGATTGATTGGTATTACTTATTTCTTGTTATTTAGTGGATGTGACGAGGGCACGGTCCATAAACTGATACGTTGTGTGCATACGGGTTGAGTGGAAAGTCCGGGACACTTGTGAAATGATATCGTGATCTGTGAGTTGCTTGGGGCACTGAGTTGAACTTATAAATTGATAAGTGGTGATGTGAATGAATGATATGACACTCGGGTTGAAATACCATTATTGGCACGTTCGGGTAATACAAAACACTACTTTGACATGAAACTAAGGTGATGGGACATGTGAATATAGAAATACTATTAATGAGCATTAAATGAAGTACGATTGTGGTATTGATGGCACGGGGCCCGAAAGGGTACGCCCGGAATGGCACGGGGCCCGAAAGGGTACGCCCGGAATGGCACGGGGCCCGAAAGGGTAAGCCCGGAGTGGCACGAGGCCTATATGGCATGCCCGGAAAATGATCAAATGTTTGAAAAAGGAATGTGATGGATATGGATATTGTGTAAAACTTATGAGGCGTGTTGTGTGCATCAAGCACTAGTTGGATACAAGAGACGAGGATAAATGAAATCTAGTTGATTATGTGTTACTTTCAAACCTTTTAACCATTCGAACACTCTCTCTCTCTCTCTCTCTCTCTCTCTCTCTTAGCTTTTATTACGTGGTTTATGTCTATCTAGTCTATCACTCATATTCATTTCATTGCATTTAGAATTGTTAGATTTTTCTCTACTGGGCTAGTGTAGCTCAACCTATCCATTTCAGGTACCCAACACGGAGGAGCATGACATAGATTTGTGTGAAGCGTGTGCATGCATCACTTTTGAAAGTTAAACGGAAGAGTTACTTCATCATCTTGGCATGTGTTAATTTGATAAGATGATTATGTAATCTAATTCGATTTCCCTTTGTTTATGGGTTTGTAATGACACTTAACAACTATAAACAGCATTTGGGTTACGGTTGTCCGTAGATTGTAGTAATTTGTCGACCTTGACCTTGTAAGTTGTATTGTGAGACTTTGACTTTGACCGTGGGTGGCGTTGACTTCCATGTGGATTATATATATTTATCTTTTGAAAATTGAGGGCGTGACACTAAATATGAGTGATATATCTCCTCTTATTCCAGGGGATAAATCGGAAAGTCAAGCCAACCTAAATGCTTGGGCAAATGTTAAGGTTTTACTTGACAATGAAGTTAAAACTGGTAGGCTAAGTAAACACCTTAAGAGGTTTTCGATTGAGTATGTGAATAATCAAGTCATGATTTCGCTTAAGATTTCTGAAAATGGGGCACTGAAATGGAAACATGCTATTGTGGGATACTTTGTGGATAAAAGTCTATCCTACTTTCAAGTTAGATCCTGGGCTCAAAGGGTATGGAAAATAGATGTTGAGTATGTGGTCACCTTAGACAATGGATTTGTAGTGTTCAAATTTAGGGACGAGAACACGTTGGATTCCATTCTTGAGAACGGTCCATACTTTTGCGCGGGCAAACATATTGTGATTAAAAAATGGCATCCTGGGATGCAACTTACTAAAAGTGTCTTCTCTAGTGTTCCAGTGTGGGTTAAATTCTACAATGTTCCCCTTGAATTATGGACAGAGGATGGACTGAGTAGTATTGCTAGCGTCATCGGCAACCCTTTTTACCTTGATGATTTCACGCAAAATCATAGCAGGTTGATGTTTGCTAGAGTTTGTGTTGAAGTGGATGCGGCGAAGGAGATTCCCAAGTCCTTTGTAGTGAATATGGGCTATGGAGAGCCATATGAAATTAGAGTTGAGGTTCCTTGGAAACCTCAAGCTTGCAATGTTTGCAAGATTTTTGGCCATTCTACTAACACCTGCACGGTTAAACCCAAAGTTTCACCTCCTCCAGTGTGGAAACCCAAGGAGAAAGTAGGACAAGATGTCTCGGTTGTTCAAGAGCAAAATGTCAAGGAGAGTGTAGGACAAGATGTCCCGGTTGTTCAAGAGCGAAATGCAAAAGATGGAGTATTTAGTGAAAGTAAGGATGTTTGGGTAGAGGTGGTGAAGAGGAAAATTCATAATCCGGGTATGCCTTTGACCATGTCATTGTCTAGCAGTGTTCCTTCTATAACTAACGCGTTTGGCGTTCTTGAGAAATGTGAGGATTCGGGTGCCTCTGTTGTGGAGGTGACAAAGATAGATGTTGCGGGGGCTGTATCTTGTGGTGTTGCCCCGATTCTCCATGGTCAGGGTAGTACTCAACAAGAGCCTCCCCCTGTGGCTCTCCGTCGGTCTACACAGTTTCGAGAGCCTCCACAAATTCCCTTGGAAGATGATTTCATTGGAGCTCGACATTGTTCGAACCAAGTGGTGGGTGACTCCTCAACTCCTTCATCCACTAGAGATCAAAACAAAAAGAAGCTTCAGGAGAAAATCAAGATGTTAAAGGCCTCAAGAGTTTAGTACTTGTGGCTAGCACGACCTTTTTTTGTTTTGGTGTTACTTCGTAGAAGTGTGCTCTGTGCTTTGTTGAATATTTATTTGGTTATGGTTAGGCTATATATTCGGTTAACCTTTTTTTAATTTCAAGCTAATTTACCCAAAAAAAAAAAACCACATTTAAGCCCTGATTTGGCAGAACAAGTGACTCATTCTCTGTACCAATCACTCCAAAGCTATTGAGACTTGCAAAGATTGATTTCAATAGGTTGCAGATGTTACACAAGGAAGAACTCTGTCATTTCTCCAGGTAATATGCAGTGTGTGTAAATTTATATTTATTCATGACTCTTTCTTTCACAAATTAATGGCCCATTTGAAGGCGAATAAGATTTTGGGTCGATACGAAAAGCGAGGAAATAATAGGTGAATAAGGTATAAGAGAGGATTAGATAAGGAGGATTATCGAAGGAGTTTGTTCAGTAATTGATATGGGTGCATAAGAGGGGAAGCGGGGGGATAAAGATATAATGTGAATACTTAGTTGCCCTTATGTGTATAATTCTTGTAATAGGGATGAAAAAAGGATGTGGAGGGTTTGGGGGCACAGCGTAATTCTCGACATCCGAATAAGCTAACATGCTGGGTGGATTTTTAATCTATGCTATGAATTCATAACATTGGATAAATATATGAATATAAAATGTACATTTATTCATACTGAATTTCATACAAATAGTTAAGAAGTTTATAACATAATTTTTTGAATTCAAAGAAATTCAAGAGGGGGCATAATGTACACATGGAAATAGAGATGTGTAGTGTAGCCAATGATTTTGGTAGAGAAAATTTCATGCTGTATAGATGTCATTTCTATGATTTCTTATGATTTTACTTTGTATATCTTGCATTACCAAATGGGTTAAGCTTGCCTCTACACCCTTAAAAAGAAAAAAACTAAATCTTTTTTGGCTCCGTCCTGAACATATAAAGAAGATCCAGACTATTCATCTCGTGGGTCTAGCATTAAGAAATACGTGTATGTATACTATGTAGCTTGATCAGAAATTGGTAGATATACGAAAAAAGCTGTTCGCAGTGGATGGTGAACATGGTTTTAACTTTTAAGCTTCTGTAGTTTTCCACTTTAAATGAATTTTTCATATTTTTTCAAGCTGATTTTTCATACACAAGTTCTTTAATGCAAGACCTAAGAGATCGAGCTTCATTACTCGTATGTATAATTGTATATCTATCTTATTACTTGTTGCATGTGTGTGTAGGTGGTGGAAAGACTTGGATCTATTGTCGGATGCTCCTTACGTGAGGAATAGAGTCGTGGAATCCTATTTCAGTGCTTATGCTATTTATTTCGAGTCACAATACTCTCTTGCTCGTTTGATTCTCTAAAAAATCTCTTTATTTCTATCAGTTCTAGATGATACCTATGATGCTTATGGTACCTACGAAGAACTCAAACTTTTCACTAATGCGGTGCAAAGGTATTCATCTCAGCAAATTCATTTATTATAAAAAGCGAAAGACTGCAAGAACAAAGAAAAGAATTGAAAAACAAAAATTCAATAAATTGTTGGTGAAAAAGAAAAATATAAAAGCCAAGCAGAAACAAGTGATGGTGGAGGTTGCCACCCCAAAAGGATTTAAAGAAACTCCCTACTTCAATTTTGTTGAGCCGGAGCGGAGCTCATTCAGTCAGTCGATCTCGAACATGTTTAAGAGCCTTAACGAGCGAAAGATATTATATTTACAAAAAGATATAGTAAAACGATGTACACTAAACTTTCTATCCAAACCTTTAAAATCCGGACTTCGTCCACACTTCATAGATCCCGATCGAATTTCGACGATCCGAACCGTCCAATGTGTTTAAAAGGTGTTTTTAAGGGCCCCCGTGAGGAATCAGCAACAAAAAAAAATACCGGGAAAGGCTTGATCCGAGCAATTTTTCATAAAAACTGTATATGTTCGTTTTTATGAAAAACTGCTCGGATCAAGCGCTTCCCGGTATTTTTTTTGTTGATTTCTTGAGGGGACCCTTTAAAAAACCTTTTAAACACATTGGACGGTTCGGATCGTCGAGATTTAGTCCGGAAAGTGGAGGTCCGGATTTTAAAAGCTTGCAGGATCCTTGATATAGGAAGTGGACTGAAACGATGCATATATATAATAAGTTCACAAATTGACAAAATTCTAAAAATTATATATACTTCAGTTTATGCAAAATTTTTCTATATATACAAAACAAACCATCAATAATTTTTCTACAGTTTTAATTAAATAGTATAATTTTCTCTAAACAAAAGGCATGCATATATAAAATTGTGTGTGCTCGTGTACAGGTGGGACATAAATGCCATAGATCAACTCCCGAAATACATGAAGTCAGTCTACAAAGCTCTACTAAATCTCTATGAAGAAATTGAGAGGGAGATGGTAAAGCAAGAAAGAACCTTTGTCCTTCCTTATTTGAAAGAGTCGGTATGGCCCCCTTCCTAAATTGTTTTCCTTTTCTTCGTGATCATTTTATTTTGTTTTCACAAAAAGAATACTTTTATAGATATATATATTTTTAAATCTTTCACGAATATATTGAGGTAGTTTTGTTGTCAACTGACAACTCAGTAGTGGATAGTTTACGGAAAATCTTTCACTAGACTAAAATTTGAGCAATGCTACATGCACTAAATAAATTTACAAACTAGCCATTACACTAAGTCTGTATACATTGTAACACCCCAAAAATTGGCTACGTTGAAAATAAATTTACAATTTATTTTAAAATATGCCAATTTCACTAAATATGAAATTATTCCCAAATTCCCAGTTTAACTTATAATAATAATAATAATAATAATAATAATAATAATAATAATAATAATAAAAAACAGAGCTATCTAATTAATCAATCAAACTACTCTCAAAGTCTCAAATTATTCAGCTAACGGTAAACAAGATTAACCAATTTATTATAACTGAAATTGTCAAAAATATAACAGTGTTTGTTAATTCTAAAATTTACTAAATGTTTAACTTAAAATAATAAAATAAACAGAGATATCTAATCAACCGAACTACTGGTAGAGCCATGGCTCCAATAGTTCATCTCTTTTATGCTGCTTCGTCTCCTCGTACTCCGTGGCTTGTTCTTCAAACCCTTCATTATTCTTCATACTTGTCGTAAAATGCCTGACCACAAAAAAAGCAACATCATTAGTGAATCTATCAGTAGGGCACCCGAAACTACCTCTTTACACAAGACTACTCATGCAACATATATAAATAGACAAGAGAAATTCATAAGCGTATATAGGATAATCTAGTAATACATCATTTCCAACATGGTGGATCCAGTAGATTCAATATAAAGACCACCACCCCAACACTTGCCCATCCCAGCCACAGATTTTTTTGGAGAATAGAGAAAATTTCATTATCTGTGAAAACGCCAATACAAACTTTCGCCGGCGAAAGACTTAGCTTTGTAAAGGTCTCAGCCACAGATTTAAAAAGACTAAAAACATGGAATTCGTCACAAAGGACAAAACTAAGAACTTATTTTTGAAAAACAAAAAGAACTTGGGAAGCTGAATAAAGTGAGGGGAAAAAAACCAAACCATAACTGTGCCAGTAATTAAGAAGAAGAACCCACCAACGCCAACCATTAAGGCTTTGTTCGGTTTGGGTTTTGAGAATAATGAGTAGAGAGAGATACAAAGAAAATTTTATTGGGGACCGTGCAGGGTGGGTCTTGAGACCCAAACTGAACAAGGTGTAATTCTTTCATGTTTCAACTAACAATCTCGAAAGATGTGACTGTTAGCCCATCTTGATGTACTCAACAACAAACTCCAAAAATCATGAAACTTGATGGTAGTGAAACACACCAAGCCTGGAACAACTTTTGTGTTTCATGCGAAGCCTAATTTTAACTTTAAAGTAGGCAAAAACGAGTTTTTAAGCAAAGTAGTGAATCTGTTCCAGAACTGCACAATGCAGGTAGTGCAGCTCATTTCCAAAAATCATACTGTCCCCGTGTGTTGCTTTGGAAATCCAACTTATTTAAAAAAAAAAACATTATCATTCCTCTTTAGTCTTTTGACACCAACTTTTACCTTCACTTTATACATTACACATCAATTTTTATTTCAACTTTTCAAAATTATCCTCTACTTTTACCCAAACCTCTTTTCCCCATTAACTTTTCAAGAGGGTAAAATAATAATTGTACACTTTTATTTATTAACTTTTTAAAACACACACTTATTAAGGGACATTCCAAAATAGAAATGTCAACACTAAAAAGGGGACAACCCAAAATATATAAAAAACCAAACAATTAAAACCTAAAGAAATTTATTGGCAGGTCCTATTATTAGGAATTTTGGCCCACCGGGTCCTGGGCTAAAATTTATTGCTGGAGAGGTCCTGAGGCACAAATATGGTTGGGGATTTTACTTTTTTGCCCATCCTCCTCGTCGTTACTCTTTGTTTTTACTAACCGTTTAGACACTTTCATAGGATACCCTAGGATTTTAAGCCCTTTTATAGGGTACCCTACAGTTTAGGGTACCCTACAGTTTAGGGTACCCTAAATTTAGAATGTACATTTTAGAATTTAGACCGTACATTTTAGAATTTAGACTGTATATTTAGAATTTAGGGTACCCTACAATTTAGGGTACCCTAAATTTAGAATGTACATTTTAGAATTTAGACCGTACATTTTAGAATTTAGACTGTATATTTAGAATTTAGGATACCCTACAGTTTAGGGTACCCTAAATTTAGAATGTACATTTTAGAATTTAGACTGTATATTTAGAATTTAGGGTACCCTACAGTTTAGGGTACCCTAAATTTAGAATGTACATTTTAGAATTTAGACTGTACATTTTAGAATTTAGACCGTATATTTAGAATTTAGAATGTACATTTTAACACTCAAAATGTACATTCTAATTTTCAAAATGTACATTCTAATTTTCAAAATGTACATTCTAATTTTCAAAATGTACATTCTAATTTTCAGAATGGGGGTAATTTCGGAAAAAAAAGTGTAAAACTTATGTCCAGGACCTAGTGAACTATGCGCATTATTTGTTCCGGACCTTACAAGCTATAAGACTTGTTTATAGGACCCGCCCACAAAAAGCCCTATAGACCTTGGATCAAGACGAGTAATATATCAAAACCGCTTAAGTTTTCGAGACCTACAACTTAACAAATTTGAGTTTCCTCAGAATCTTACTCGACAGGTCCGAGGTTTAAAGAACCAGAAACAGAAACAGATCGAAACAGCGTGTGAAACATTCTCCGATGGTTTACACTAATTCTTAATTCCAACCGTCACTACACTAATCCATCATATCCCATTTACCATATGATACGAAAACTAAACACGTAACACGAAAGCAGTAATCCTCCGGGAAAAAAAAAATATGTGATTCTGTATTTTCGAGATTCCAATCGTCATGCTACAACAGAAATCAGATTCATGACAACAGGGAATTGATTTCCCACTATCCTATGCATTGTAGTTCAAGATTCCTGACTCCACCCTTCAAAAAAGAGAAACTTTGACTCTAATAAATTTTACGAAATGAACACTTTCTAGATGAGATTACTGAATTAATTAATTCATTGGAATGTAATTACTTGATGTATTGCGTTACAGGAATTAGATTCCTAGCTGTATTGAAACTTTCTTTCCTACTGATATATGCATGCCAATATTTTATTATTCCATAAATATATGAATTATATTTTATAATTGCAGAATTAGTTTCCTAGTAGGAATTAATATTTTATTTAATCAAGATTTCGCTAGAAGTATTTAGTTTTCTAATTTATTTTGATTTAGGTTTCCTAACGTGCATCACCTATATATCCAAGATTATTATAGGTATCTAAACATGTCCAAACTGATTTAATTTCGTGAATAGGGCATTTATTTTGATTCAAATGGGATAATTACAATGGATTAATCCAACATACAAACTAACCATCGACTTCTTCTTGGTCTTTGTTTTGGCTTTCTATTTTTGTTTTTTGGTCTCTCTCATCAAACAGATAAAAGAATTGACAAGCTGCTACTTCAATGAGACGGAGTGGTTAAATGAAGGACAAGTGCAATCGTTCAATGAGTATATGGTCAATGCTATAATAACCATCACAGTTCCACCGCTAGCAACGTCAGCGGTTTTAGGCATGGCGCCAGAGGTTGCTACCGCCGATGCATTCCAATGGTTACAAACTAAACCCTAAACCTAGACTCTTAATAGCTGCCTCAACGATATCTCGAATCCTCAATGACACAACAACCTGCAAGGTACATACGTACACATATACTATATATATAGGAAGAATTTGTCCTGCGAAATCTCTCTTTGTTACGGCTCGTATATTTCCTTTCAAGTCTAAATGTACTGGTGGCTATGCATCTGGCCATAGGAGGTGATACGCGACATGTGGTCATCATTAATTTGTCCAGCTAGCAATTTTATTTTACTTACCCTGTACGTAATTTTCTAAACAATTGAAGACTGAAGAAGAGAGGCGCCACGTGGCTACCGGAGTTGAGTGCTACATGAAGCAGCACGGTGTTTCAAAACCAGAGGCCATTAATGAGCTTTACAAAATAATTGAGCATGCATGGGCGGATATAAATGAAGAGATGATGAAGCCAACAGTGATATCTAGAGATCTCTTCGTGCGAATTCTCAATTTGACACGCCTTCACGATGTGGGTTACAAGTATGGTGATGGGTATACTAAATCAGAGCTTCTCAAAGATTACATGATCGCGCTATACGTAGATCCGATCCCCATATAATCATCTATTTTTAAATCAGTGGTTGTTTTCAAATGGTTACCAAAATAAGAGAGTAGAATCAGCTGTGTCTGTCTGTCATCGTCTGGGAATTGTTGTGATCTTCAATAAGAGAGTAGTACTCTGGTGTGTGTCTGTCATCGTCTGTCTTTTGTCATTCGGTTAATTTCAGGATAAATATTCTAGGTACTTAGCATTAATGATCTATGTTGGTTGGGGAAACGGTCATCCTCTTTGTCTGCCCATACTCCAGTACTTGATGATGTTTCATTAATAATATAATCCAGTGGATTGAAAAAGATTTCATGTTAACTGATTCCTTGTTGAGGACATATTCCGATCGATCGGATTCTAGCTAGGTTTTATATAAATGTCATTACTACGTATTGTTATGGCCAATACGTACGGTCCTTTATCGATTGGCCGATATATGGCCTTATCATCGATACCGTTGCTTTTTTCGATACTGCAATTTGAAACTCTGGATTCTCTGGCACACAGATTATGATTTAGAAAATCTGATTATAAGGTATTTCTAACATATTCTGAGAGTATATCATGAGGCGTTTGGGACAGATACTACCTCATTATTAAGAGTAGAATATCGGATACGGTCCGGCAAGTGGATTAATTTTTGAAGAAAAAAGAAGAGGTCTGGAGGAGTTTCTCATTATGAATAATTCCGCCCATTGAATTAATGCTGGTGAACAAAAATAAAGGTAGTTTTGAATTATCCTAGGTCGCCTGGGATTATGATTTACTTATACAAGATCACTTGATAATCAACCCATAATAATAGAGCTAAACCAATCAAGCAGCCAATTCATGTAAAAATAACATGATGGTATACGTGAAAAACCAATAAAAAGATAGAAATTACAGGAAGAAATCAAGCACTATAATTAAGGTATGGTTACAAGAAATCTTACTTCAAACCTTAACCTAGTCTCCAATCACCAAGCACAAATTAACCCATACCTAGACATCCTAGCTCCGTAGCAATTTCCTCTTGCCTTTAGAAATCCAGCAATTAAGGGTTTTTTTTTTTTAATTAGCCAGAAGAAATATAAGAAACGACACAACATATGGAAATCATGAACACCATTAATCAAAGGAAGCGGCTACAATACACACCCCTCTTATGTTGTGTATTATATGCACCCTTGCTATCCACCGTCGGATTGCTAAAAGTTACGAATCAATTATAAAAAGTTACGAATTGGTAACTTGTTAACCTGAGCACCAGGTTACCTAACAAATTAAAAAAAAAATGAAAACAAAAACCTAGGAAAGGGGAAAAAAACAATCCAGAGCAGAGGAGCAACGGTGTATCTAACATCGGACGCCGCCATCTCCTATCATCATCTCCGCCATCTCCTATCGTCATCGCCGCCATCTCCTATCGTCATCTCCGCCATCTCCTGTCGTCGCCATCTCCTTCCCACAAACCCTAGAGTCTAGACCCAGCAGTGTAGCAAACGCCGCTCACCTCTACGTCTGTGGTCGCAGCAAAGGTGCAAAAGCAACAAAGATAGAGGAGCTCAAAGACACACCAAGTAAGTTTATTCTCATCTGATATTTGATTTTCATTGCTTTTCACGCTAATCTTCAGAATTCTACTAGAACCGCTATTAGCGCAATTTTTTTGGCCAATGTAGAACCCTTGAATGGTCTTAATTACTTCAGTCCATTACTCCATCTTGAAATGAAGAGCTTTTCTATCATGTGGTTGAATTGAATTGTGATCTCTGGGTGTATGAAGTTTAGCCGGTGGGACGATACCCGTTAAGTGTTTGATGTAATGCTCAAGAAAGAATGTGTTCCTTATACATGAAAACATGCCCATAAACTGTTTGATGTAATGCCAAACAAAGGATGTTTTTTCATGCTTTCAAGTGTAATATCCCATAGTGAAAAATTGATATCAAAGAAAAACAAGAACTGCATTATGCTTTTATTGGATTCATAGTGAGTTTTTTATTCATTATGAGTCATCTGCTTTGCTTCTGAATCTGTTGATGGGCCAGATTCGAGTTATTTTTTTACGAAACACGGTTTGGGTTCCACTCACAGGGTTTTGCTTGTTTTGTGAAAAATTGGTGCATTGGATCAAGCCTTCCTTGTTGCTCCAACAAGATTGTCAAACCATCACCCGGTTAGTCAAAAGTAGATAGCTTTGTAAACAAACACCCATTTAGTGTTTGTAATGGTAACTTGATGTTGGATGTTCTTGAAAAAGAAAAAAACCACATTGCGTAGATTGAGTAATGACAAATTTTGATCGAAGATTAACAAAAGTTGAATTTTTTTAGACAGATTATCTATAGGAACATTAATTAGATGACGTGTTTACAAGGAGCTCAAAACTCTCAGTCCAAAGCCACCTGAGATAGTAGATCCATCACTCCAACAACGTCAATATGCCTTGAAACGGTTTGAGAAATTTATGATATAAGATATTAGGAGGCAAGTACTTAGCTGACAGAGAAAAAAAATTCCAGCCATCTAATCATTGTGATTCTGCGAATAAAGAATTAAAATTTCTAGATTACAACTGAAACACAGGGTACCTAAAACTAATAACAAGTTGGTTAATTTTTGTCTTAGCTCATTGGTTCATTGTCAAAAGGATTCAAGCACCAATCAGAGCAAAGATGGAGCAGAGAGTGAATCTGGGGGTAGGGGCGAACATGGAGTGGAGAGTGAAGATGGAACTGGCAACGAAGAAGATGGAACCGAGAGTGAAAGTGGAGATAACAACGAAGATAGAGATGATATCGAAGATGGAGATGAATAAATGGATACGAATAGTCGAACATCTAGTTTAATTTTTTTTTTAAATGCGTTGCTATTTTAATATTTGGGCAATTTATTTTTTTGATGGGTTAGGTACTTTGGTTCATCTATTTTTCGAATATGGTAAGTGCCCTTATGCACAATATGGCAAGTTGCAGTCCTTACTCAGGAACTGTTTTTTCAGAAGTTCAAATAACCAAGAATAGTTGGCTATTACATGTCTGCAACATTTTTCTGTAGGTTTCCTATATCTATTAGGTTTGATCGATACAGATAAGTTGCAGTGACTTCACAATGTCCCAAACGAAAGGCCTCCTAGTAATCGACTTCTCAATTTTATTTTCAAAGTTATGCTAGACATGGTTGCCATTCTTGTGTTTGAGCACCTGTGCATGCATGAAACTTGTGCAAGTTAAATCCATCACTATTTGGTGACTGAAATCTAGGTTCACACAGCAGCTTTTAGTTAAGTGCTAAAAGTGTAAAACAGTTGCTGAATCATGTGTTTTTAGTGTAGGAAGTTGCTTTTAGTTGCTGAAACTACTATTTTAAGTGCAGAAATTACACCTTTAAGTGCTAAAACTAGGTTGTTAAGAGCTTAAACTTGCTGCAAATGGCTTTTAAGTGATGTTACATGCTGAAATGTGAACCCTTTTGCTGGAAACCCAAGTGGCTTTTGTGTCTCATATAGCATTAGAACATTTTTTGCAAGTATATGTATCTGTAGTTGTACTCGTGCTTTGTGTGACATTTGCTTTTGAACCCTAAATCTCACTACTCCAAGTTGTAAGTCTTCTCAAGCTTTAACCAATGAATGCTTTTGGTCTTTGTCTTGTATCAGAACATTCAGATCCACTGTCTCGTTTCAGAATTCATACTTGCTTGGTACGTACTTTATTTGCGCTGGCATATGTTATCTTCTATGTATGACTGAGAATTAGTTTTGTTTTTCAAAATTTGCTAGAACATATATCTACTGGTTTGTTCCTAATAGTCAGTTGGCTATGAAGGTAACTTTGTTGTTGCATAATTTCTTGTTATCCTGTCAACAGTTGGTGATCCGATACTTGACTGCATCTGCCATGTTCAGAGGGAAAATGAGCACCAAATTAATAGTCAGCTAGTGGACCGTGGATTGGTCTCACCATAATTAGTTAAGGTGCACGTACTTTGCTAGATAGCTGAATTATAGGAAAAAGATGGTTCGACACATTTTTAGTTTGGTTTGAGCAAAGGGAGATGATAAGAAGAGAGAAGAAAGGAAGGATAATACACATAGTCAGCTAGAAGAATTGTATTGGTTTCCATGGAGTTTGATTGTCTGCAAATTAAATCTGGCTTACATAGTTGTTTGGCCCGATAGAGATCTTTGGTGGGTTCTTTGACAGAAAATAAGCCTGAATGGATATTTTTTTTATCCTTAATTAGTTTTGATGCGAGCAAAGGTTGATCTTTGGTGGGTTCTTTGACAGGACTTACGTCTGAATCTGAAAGCCAATTTGTTCCTGTTTGTGTGACTGATTGCTAAATTATTTATAACTACTAAGGTAATTTCCACTTCCTAATCGATGAATTTATAATCATTTTCAGTGTAAAACTCTGTTTTTTTAGTAGGCCTACCATTAAAATGGTATTAGGTCCTTTTAAAATGGGTTTGTATTCTGGGCATATTTATTTGGTGATCATTTCGGAGATTCCCGGAAATGTTTATAGATGCTTTTACCTCTCTCAAAAATGAAATATCTTTTGGCCCTTCTTATTTCCTAGCCCAATGTTATGTCTTACCTTATTCACTTGGGCTTGTTGGATCTTTACTATGGTGTATATGTTTGCTTTCCAATCATTTCATTCATTCTTTTTTGCTTTGTGCTCCAGGTTGTTTAGGCAGGCGGTTGGGACCAAGGTTTATTGGTGGGGTTGATAATTCAGGGGTATTGCACCAGAAGTTGGTTAAAGATTTTCGCAAAATCTTCAATCAAGTCAATGGCGTGGAAATTCCAGATGGCCTGAAGTTTCCTGAGACATTTAATTAACTTGTCTCTGAAATGAAAAACAAAAAGTACAGTGCGAAGGACTTAGCTTTGGTTGTAAAGGGAATGGTATCTGGCGTGTTAGACAAAAATGATTTTCTTTCCATCCATTTTCTCCCCTAAAGTGTATGCCGAGCCTAAAGTAATGCAATTATGTCGTTATGCTTGTGATTTCGCTTTGTAAAACGCCTAGCGAAGAAGCACGGACACCGGACACGAATATTTCATGGGCACGGGGACCCATCATGTACTAAAAATTAGGACAAGGATACCTCTAAGAAGAAATTAAATTATAGTCTTAACCCATTGGTTCATATTTGTTCCTAATAGTCAGTTGGCTATGAAGGTAAAATTTTATTTTCAAATTTCTTTTACTTACAGAGAAAATGATAACATAACTTTTTACCTAATTAGTTCTCAAGGAAATAATAGTTTAATTAAGCAACAGTGGAGTCGATCATCCAAGTTAAACAAATGTGGAACACCAACAATGAAGGTAATGGGCGAGCTACAAAGTTATTGACACAAGATTACCAAAATAATATTAACTGCAATAAGATAACATCGACAACGCACTATTAGTGCCTTGTAAATTAGTGCTCGTAACACGATTAAAAATAAAATTGATCACTCCAATTTTATAAGATGGCCAGTCACATGTGTTATCAAGACCAATCCATTGAGGAATTTGAACCGTAGTGAAAATAGAATCTAGAATCTATCATTGATTATGTGAAGTTATTTAGAGTGATTGAATGCAAAACTGGTTGCAATGTTGTCTCCAACTTTGAAAACCCCTTAAGGAGTCCCACATCTGGAAGTTGATATACTAACATGTAAGGATTCGTCACCAGCTACTGTATAACTTGAGGTAATGTTTTGAGTCGCGTAGTTTGACTAAGGGTAAGTAGGTTAGTTGGTGCGGGTCATCACACTAACCGATTTCAAAATCTATCAGAAAGGTTATTGATAACGATTGATTGCCAAATCAAATACTCTACTCGCCCAATTTGATTGAACAATCGATGTTGCAATGTTTATCTATTTTATTGCATTGCATAATTGATTGTGTCGTATAATAGATTATAGCATTGATTGTAGAAGTGATAATGCATTTAATTGTTCCCAACCGTTTTTGATAACTCAAATTTGAAGACCACTTTGATCGATTACCCAATTGATTGTGTTGTGTTGTGTTGTGTAATCAATTATGGAATTGATTACATAATTGATTATGTATTTGATTGTTCGTGTTGTGTAATCGATTGTGGAATTGATTTCATAATTGATTACGTATTCGATTGTTCCCAACCATTTTTTATAACTCAATTTTGAAGACCACTTTGATCGATTACCCAATTGATTGTGTTGTGTTGTGTAATCGATTATGGAATTGTTTACATAATTGATTACGTATTTGATTGTTCCCAACTATTTTTTATAACTTAATTTTGAAGACCACTTTAATCGATTACGCAATCGATTATACATGGTTGAAAAGTTATGATTTTTTATTCCTAAAGTTACGAGACCAACAAAAATGTTATGAATCATATCTGTGAAAAGTTACGAATTTTTTTATCTCAAAGTTACAAGTTCCACGAAAAGTAACGAAACATACAAAAAGTTACGAAACAAAAGAAAATGTTACGAATCATATTGTCAAAAGTTACGAATGCTTAGTCTAAAAGTTACGAAACATACAAAAATGTTACGAATCATATTTGAGAAAAGTTATAATTTTTTAAGTCAAAGTTACGAAACACACGAAAAGTTGCGAAACACACGAAAAGTTATGAAATGAAAGAAAATGTTATGAATCATATTATCTAAAAGTTACGAATTCTTAGTATAAACGTTACGAAACAAACGAAAATGTTACGAATGACCGGTTCTCCAGGTCATTTTTTATGAGGTGGCGCAATATGGACTACACAATGGGTGCATATCGTACACCCTAAAAGGGGGTGTGTATTGTAGATTTTTCTGTGAGGTCGATGGAAGGCACGACAAGTCGCTGTCCTAAAGCTGTATTCGCCTCCCTTCGTGTAGGTTATGACGGTCGAATACCACTCCAAGATACAACCCAGAAATCTCACAGTATGTCTCCACGTTACACGATCCGCGGAAGACGGGGGTGCCAAGTCTTTCTCAAATTGCCCAGAGAATATAGAAAATATAATGGTGAGAAGAGAGAAGGGAACTCAAGGTATTAAGATGTTAAAAACTCTTGTAGGATAATTCTATATTTATAGAACTCAAAGTGTCTCTTCGCAAAAGTCATGTCCCTTGTATGAAAGGGCACAACTCTCAAACAATGAAAGTCTAGGTTTCTAGGTCTTAGATAAACTATGCATTTTTATAGAATTTGAATCCGACCTGTAAGAGCAACTCCGAACCATACTCTTAATCTCTATTTGAGAGTACCAAACCACTCTAACCCATCCGCTTGCGACCTTGGATTGTATCGTGATGGTGATTCCCCAAGCGTAGGGTTAGGTCAGTGGTAGCATGATAACCGATAAGACTGGGTCGAATCCACAAAGATCAAATGCGCCGAGCGTGGTGATTGATTCACGAATGAGGGTTTTTAGCCTTAATGCGGCAAACTGAAAATTTGTGATTTGTTTGGTGGAATTCTCTCGACTTTGAGAACGACTCGGAAGATTGAAAAGACCAAATAAAGTAAGGCAAAGTCTAGGGGTATTTGACGACCATGACAAGGGTCAATCCGTTCCTCTCTTGATTACCGGTTCGGGACATCGTCAAATGCTCCCGAGCGGAAGATTTAGAGCTTAAAACCATTTTACTAGAAAAGATGTTTAACAAAGATTAGGGTTTTTTCGATCATTTGGCAAACATTTAAATTGACATCTCCCTAAGCATCACACGTGCCAAGAAGTCAAGCTCTTGGCTACATCTGATCAAAGAATTAACAAATTCAAACTTTGTACATAAAATCAACCCTAACTCTTTGATAAACAAGAAATGTATGCTTTTTAACGAAGAGAAGGGATTAAACCCGTCACCCAATGACTTAGCCTATTTAAACTATTCACATAACATAGTAGAAAACTTGACTAGAAACTTGAAGGAAATAAAGAACATGACAAACAAACTTAAAAACTGATTTTTAGTGAAGATCCTAAGTTTGCCTACAACATTAAACTTTGAGAAATACACAAACAATAACTACTTACTTGATTTTTCAAAGGAAATGACTAAAAAAGCATGAAAATGAGATAACCAATAAAAACGGAAACAAACTAGATTTATATAAAGATCTAAGTACGTACTAGCACATTAGAAGAGATGATTTACCTTGAATCTAAGTGAAAGAGCATTAAATCCTAGAGAGAAGGGAGAGAAAATCCTAAGTTACAAACTAAGGGGAGGTATAGAGAGAGAGAGAGAGAGAGAGAGAGAGAGAGAGAGAGAGTAAAAAGTAAAGTAACCCTAAAAAATTGAGTTTAGGGCTTATAAAGCCCCAAAAAGTCGTCAAAAATAATCACAAAAGTGCCACTAGATATTTTTAGATCGGGCAAAAAAAATCTGGAAATTTGCCAGGGATACCGGTGTCTCATTTTTTTAGCTACCGGTATCTATCTTCAAAGAGCCTTCTGATTTAGGGATACCAGTATCTCATATTTGCAGCTATCGGTATCTGTCTTTGAAATGTATTTTTCTTCACGGATATCGTTATCTCAGTTTTGCAGCTACCGGTATCTCTCTTTTTTTGACCTTCTATTTCAGGGATACCGGTATCTCAGTTTTCAAGGTACTGGTATCTCCTGGACTTTTTCTTCTTTCTTCCTTTGTTCATCTCCCGGCCTTTTGGTCTCCCCAAGCCTTGTCTGGTGCTTCGTTCTTGGCTCTCGGGGCTCGGTGGCGGAGTGCCACGTGGCCTTGGATACTCGGGGGCTTCTTTGGTTGAACCATGGCGTCAAAACTCGCCCTTTTTCGCTCATTTCACCTGAAACTACCAAAATACACCGACGCGCAATATCAATTGTATAAAAGCCGTAATATGCATGCGTGCGTGACAAAAATGAGAGAGATAAGTCCCTTTATTTACAATAGGGGTGTCCACAGTTCAGTTCCGGCCGGATTAGTTCCGAATTTGACCTGAACTGGTAATAACGAATTTCAGTTTTCATGATCCGGAACCATCCGTGGATGTTAAACGGATGAATCAGTTCGGTTCCGGATTTAACGGATCGGTTCCAGATCGATTTAGCGGTTTGGGCTATCAAATGGGCTTCTTTATTGGGCCAATCTAGAAAAATTTTCAAATCATTTTCCAGCCCATTAGATACTTAGATCCATGACAAAGAACAATCACGACATCAGGAACACAAAGATTAAAATATGATTCTATATAGTATATATACACACACGTACGGAACAGGAGGAAACGCCAACATTTCGATGGCCGATTGTGTTCCTGGATCGAGTAAACAGTCATCGTCTCCGCCAGGATTCGAACAAAGGTAACTCCTTATTGTTGTTTTTCGGAACACAATCGGCCAAAATGCATGTTTTTTGCAATTACTGCAGTTATTCGCGAGAGAGAGTCGTACCAGTCTGGTCACTGTTCACGGACCACGGTGGAGGAGGAGAGGGAGGGAGGGAGGCCACGCAGGCGCGCATGGAGGCGGACTGGCGGAGAAGAGATCTGGGAGTGACTGAGAGTGAAAGAGAGTTTTAGATCTGGAAATAGTGGCCGGCCCTAGTGGTGGGTAATGGGTATAGTGGGTATAAGATGGGTGACGTGTTCTGTTTGAGTTTTTACACTTTTTTTTCCCTAACGGACGGTTCGGTTTTAACCGGAACCGAACCGAACCCAACCCGAAACCGTAAACTTGTTGTAGATATGATCTGTTATCCATCCATACATACCTTGGGTGAGTCAACGGATGGTTCGGGTTGGTCGGTTTGGGCGGATCGAGCGGATCGGATGATCTGCTAGACACCCTTAATTCACAATATCGGGGACTTATCACCATCCTGTAAACCCTCCTCAATTTAAGAATATTGAATTTGGATCCTCCATATTTAGAGGATTAGAGAAAATGTAAAGGATCACCTTTTTAAATGATATTTTTGTCCTTATATGGTTCGTACAAACTTTTATACGAACCATATCCCTATGAGAGTATTGAGATAGGTTTTTTTTTTTTAAATTCATAAAGTGGTTTTAGCTAGAGACAAAAAAAGGTTTCCTGGTTGGAGTGTATATTTATAGTAATTTTCTCTAAAATCACTTTATGAATAACAAACGTTGATTTTATACTCTCAAATGGAATATTTGGTTGAAGTTGCTCTGACAGGATTGCTCAAAGTTCAAGACTTAGGAATTTTAAAAATTGTAATTTGTAAGGACAAATCCATACACGTGACCCAATTTGAGCATGCAGCAAGGTGGTTTATAATTTGAAGGTTCTGATGGAGATGCTCTTACATTTTGGGTCTCAATTAATTGTCAAATGAGGTTTTGAAAATTTTGGGTTTCACTCCTTGATTCAGGAAAATTGGGTTTCTGATAGTTTTTTGGAACTGGTGATAGAATATGGGTCTTTTTTTGTATACAGGTGGGAGAGGAGAAGAGAAAGGGACAAAAAGTCCATAAGAGAGAGCAAGAGAGCAGGATAGAGGGTAATTTGATATTTCAATACCAATAGCATTTCTTTTAGAAATTACTACTACTACTCTATATATTATGTTAACCTTTGGATGGTAAAAGGACGAAATGGGGTATTTGTATGTTGTCAAGCAAAATAGGATAGATCAGTGGAATTTCGAAAACCTCAGGGGAGATGGGGAGGGGGATGCAACTCAGAAAACTCTCTTCCGCTATGGTTTAAGCTTAATTGCTACATTAATTCCTCTCATTCATCTGGTGTTCCTTGGTCCATTGTTTTCCTTGGTGCAACAGGAACAATCGTAACAGGCGCGCATTTCTTTTCGCTCTTCCTTCGTCTTCGAATTCACCCACTCTGAAACTTTTCTGGAGGGATGATGTTATTACTTGGGCTTGGAAATGGTATTATGGTGGGCTGGTGTAAACCAACCAGTACTACCCCATAACAATTACTCCCTCAGTTCTTAATTAATAGTCCATTATTCTATTTTTAGATATTCCACAATGTAGGGTTTTTTTTTCTTCTAAAAGTGAATGTAAAAGTTTGATGATTTCCAAAAGTATTTCTCAGAAGGAATACAAGTGTTGCAAGATAGGTAGGGTACGGGGGCAATTGATGGAAATGATATTGCTTGGAAATTATATTGCTTAATTTAAACTTAGATGCAATCATTACGTGTCCACTTGAAAAGTAGGAATTTCCAAAACCAACTATTAATTAGAAGCGGAGGGAGTACATCTTGGTATTACGCAATCTCTCTTTCCACACACACAAAAAAAAAAAAAAAAAAGGAATTGAGTTTATCCGTTGTAATAAATCAACAACTCTTAATTTGAAAAACAGATCAAATATCATCACAAATGTAAGTTGAAAATACAATTCATTTTTACTCAAACTAGGGGCGCTCAAAAATAAAGGAAACAAATCTAAAAACTCTAAAAACAGAATAGTTCCTTTTGTTTTCCAAACATTTTCCTTCTCTCAAATAATAGGAGTAGTACTAATACAGACTACATTTACCCCAAAATAAATAAATACTCCTGCCAACACCACCGCCGTTAGATCCAGCCAGATCCGAACCAGATCGACGAAACCACGACCACCACAGCCTTCACCACCGTCGTGGCCACCACCGGGGCGGCTGATTTCGTGTGTGTGGTAGCGAGGGCAGCAGAAGGCGGCGACGGCAGCGGGTGAACAACGACGGAAACCTTCATTCCGTTAAAGCAACCGCCGTTGCCGCAGATGAAGTAGTACCTCTTGGCCTTGTCGAGGAGAATAAAGTCTTTTCCGCTGGTCCAGTTTCCCACCGCCCCTTCCGTCGTGCAGTTGTCGTACCCCGTTTGGTTCACTTCGAACACGTTGTATTGCATCTTCTGGTACCTAAATGCTACAAACAGGAAAGAGATTTAGAGAGAGAGAGAGAGAGCATAGGGGACTGGAACAGAGCTTGGTGCCACTCTAAGGACAATGGAATCAGCAATTAAGCCTTGTTTTCCCTTTGCTTAAATGGAATCCCATAAAATCAGCAATAAAAATGGATTAATTTTAGCAAATGGTTTCCTCATCAGCAAAAATCACTGACTTAATTTAATGGGTTTTTCCATTTTAGCAAATGGGAAATAAGGTAATGTGAATAAGAATCCACAATGCCACCATATTTTTGGGGCCATAAAACATAGAAGCCATGTGACGGTAATGGTGCCCGGGTATAGTGTTTCAGAGCACACAATGCTCGTAGGATTGATGCATCGAACGATTCCAAACACATTTATGGCCAGATCTGATTCCGACATTTGCATCCGTTGCAATTTGCTTAAAGAAAAATGTTGTATAAATTACAGCTAGCAGTATTAAAAAACAGAGGCCATTATCTTTTAGAGAGTGAATGTGGGATTTCAGATCCAGAGAGAGAGAGAGTGTTACAGATGAGGTCGCCGACGTAGAAGGAATGGTTGTTGGCCCAGAGAGTGTAGTTGATGCTGGGGTTCCAGCCGCGGTTTGCTCCGACAATGTGGTCGGTGGCGCCGACGGCGGCGAAGAGGAGGAAGGCGGCGAGGAGGAGGAGGAGGAGGAGACGAGGTGCTGAGCTGGACATTGCTGGAGGTCACTTTAGTGATAAGATTGCTGATAAGTCTCTCTCCCCTTCTCTCTCTCTCTCTCTCTCTCTGTCTATTTGACTACACCACTTGACTGCTGTCGATTGGGTGGCCAACATTTATATTCAACAGCTGTTATTTTACAACGGATCCAAGAAATACTTAAAAACTTTGGACCAGACCACATCGAATTAAAAAACACATTTCAAGTGGGTCTGCGAGAAACCAGCTCCATCCGATATATGTGGATGCTTGAGCCAAACTTTTATTTTTTAATGGCTCGGATGAAAAAAGAAAAAATGAAAGTTTGGATCGAGCATCTAAACATATCTGATGGAGCTGGTTTTTAGCTGACCCATTCGAAATGTGTTTCTAAAATTCTTGAGCGGCTCGAATTAGTCTTTCGGGATCCGTACTGGGCCCCGCAGGGCCTTCCCTGCGTGATTCCCTTCAAGCCTTGTCCTTGCATATAGCATTGCTGTGCATGAAGCTACAAAATTGTCTCCCCGTTGTGACTCACACAACAGAGACACAATTTGATAATCAGCCGTGGAATTAATTTTGCATTCTCATTTTGTATTTTCTTTAAAAGAACAAATTCATCATCTATTTTGATGACTACTCCCAAACACTACTTTATTGCAAAATATATTCTGTACACATCTCTCAAACACTCTATAAATTATTATAGACATATCATGCAGTTGTCGTGAAGTTGTTCGAATTTTGTATATAGCAATGCTATATGCAAGGACAGGGCTTGAAGGGAATCACGATTTTTTTTTTTAGCAAACATAAACATATCATGCAGTTGTCCTGAATTTATTCGAATTTTGTATATAGCAATGCTATATGCAAGGACAGGGCTTGAAGGGAATCACGAATTTTTTTTTTAGCAAACATAAACATATCAAGCAGTTGTCCTGAAGTTGTTCGAATTTTGTATACACTCTACAAAATGCTATAGACATACACTGGTGTATACAAATTCGAACAACTGCATGATATGTTTATGTTTGCTAAAAAAAAAAATTCGAACAATTGCATACAAATTCGAATAACTGCATCTGGAATTTGGATTTGGGGAGTCTGGAGTGTCCCGATCCGACCTTCAATTTTCACAATTTATGGTTCAGATTCGCGAATGTATTTTTACCGCTAAAAGTATACTCTTATAACTAAGAGTTAACAAACATATTTCAATTCTGAACCGTTGATTACAGAGATGAACAGTCAAATTGAGAGAACTACAGGCTATAATGCCCTGGGGAACTACAGAGATGAACAGTCCTATAATGCCCTGGGAACTACAGGCTCCCCTTTCCCAGAATCTCTCGATCCATGTGTGTCGGATAATTTATAGTAAATACTCCCTCCGTCCGGATTTGTTAGTCCACAAATATACTTTTTCAAGTCCTAAAATGTTTGTCCATTTTCAAAAGTTAAAGGATAAAGTATGTTAAATTTACTTTTTTGCCCCATTTTCTAAAACTTAAAATAACAACTCAAAAACTAATTTTTTTTAAATAATGTGTTTACATTTTTGAATTTTTTTTTTCACCGTATTATATTTCTCAATGAGATCTATCAAATAAGATCCATATTGATTAAATTTTTCTTTTTGTAACTACATTATTTTTTAGTTTGAAAATTGCATGTAATTTTGTAGTGAAATTAAAATGGAGGGAGTATTAAATGGAGGAATTGGGGATAAAATAGAAAATTAACAAACTCAAAAGGTAATGAAAAAAAAGTTAAAATTCCAAAAACGGACTAACAAATCCGGACGGAGGGGGTATTTGTATTCGGATTTGTACTCTTCGATTTGTATGATTCTATCCGTAGCATTAATCCATTCTTTACGGAGAACTTTTTGTTTCCAACATCTATTCCTGGCCGTAATCCACGGCTCCCAGATTTTAAGCCCTTGATTCTTGTAAATGTTTCTGACAGAATATACCCTTCAGGACAAAGCTAGGATTAATTAAACTGAGAAGTTTGAATTAAAGCTTCCCTACTTACAAAAACTACTAGCAGGAAACCCGTGCTATGCACAGGACGAATTTAGGTACACACAATTAGTTTAAATTGTCGAATTCCATAAATCATTCAATACCTCTACAAAAAAATAATAATAATAAAAATAAAAATTGCAATTTAACAAAATATCTAAAAAGTAACCTCACAAAGCAAGTTCATTCGGAATACTTCAATGAATGGACAATAACATATCCTAGATAGTGGACAGTCAACATTAGTTAATTAAATAACCGAAACAACATGTGAGTTATCTTCCTGTCGTTAGCAATTTGGTTGAGAGAATAACATTTTGTAGTCCTTCATAATTTCATTGATGAGGTTGTTCTGGGCAATTGCAAGCGGGAGACTTGATGATCGAAAGGATGTCTGAGGATATTGAAAATTTTAAATTCTTAAAATTTCTCATTTTTTTGGTATTCACAGGTTTGGGATTTGTTTTGAATAAGTTTGTGATGTCAAAGATAAATACTAAAATTATAATAACTAATATATATATTCAAATCTTTCTAGATATTTCTCATTCTTTTTTAAAAAAACAGGTTACCATATCTCCTCATTTTTTTTCAAAAATTAGTTCAACTTTATTGCTAAGCCAATCAATTAAAAACAAGATTTCTGGGTTTCAAATTTAGAAAAGACTTATAACATAGTATCTTTGATGCATATAATTATGTCATATGCTTCACTGAAAATTCTATACAACAAACCAATTATTTCCCTGCCACTTGTCGCAATGAGAGCCCTCCTCACGAAAAATCATGCTACAATACTATATTAGATGTAGACTAAGTTGAGAGGAGAGTGAAAAATGATCCATGGAATCTCTAATTTTACCTTTGTAATGCTAATTTGCATTAATTAGTGGCTAGTAATTCCCATCTAGAAACAGCCGAAGAATGTACATTTTTACAATTTGCATTAATTAGTGTTCTTCCTATTAATGTTCTCCAAGTATCAGAATATTTCCGCTATGATTGACTATCTAATATAACTAAATGAGACTGACAAAATTAAGCACTTACTCCGCATATATTAGAGTAAAAATGAACAAAAAAGATGTGCACCATGAAAAGGTATATAAGAATAAAAAGAAAACATTAACTCTAAAACACAATGAGTGAAAGACGATCAAACCTTTAATGAAATGTACCCCATCATGCTATGTTTTTTACATTTGTGGAGAATAATTCTTCCTTTCTATTAGATTTCTAAGGCCAAATAATTAATTATTTTACCAGTGCTTTGCACAAACTGAATTGGTTGTGAGTTTTTTTTACTATTAAATTATTTTTTATAACAAAAATTTTATTGCCTAAATCACTTATAGCGGTCAAATACATGATTGTAAACCAAAAACGGATACGTAATGGGAACCAACCAATATGCATGCAATTTTTCTTCTCACCTATATATTGGGGTGCAACGGTATCCCAAGGTAGTCCGTTAAGTATCGCCGGAAACGTCATGTAACTAACTGCCTGTTTTTAAAACCTTAATTGCTTCAACCAGAAGAACTCTATGTTGTTTCCATGATCATTCAATTTGTTGCACACAAAAGAAGAAGAGGCATGGATCTTCTATGTTGCGTCATATGTTGCTATCATCAGGACCCGTGTGATGCACAAATTGAACAAATTAAATAAGTGTAAGTCAAAAATCAAAATAAGTGAAAGCTGAAAAAGACTACGAATCAGCATTCAACAATGAAGTGTCTACGAAGAAACGGAATATGGTCTGAAGATCGACCAACACTTATTTTCCTTCAAGATTTCCGCTTTTCAGTATAACTTATGATAAGAATGTCTATACAAATCACATTCCTTGACAAATTCTTCAAAGACCGGATTGAGATTCCCGCACAACGTCACCACCAACTCCTAGTATTTGCCTTCAAGATTTTGCACACATTCTTTTTTTCTCTGATCTTTTTGTTGTTTGAGAGAGCAAGTGGGAAGAGGTGAATGGACAATTATGGGTGTTGTAGTTATATGTGATTCCTTCCATAGTCTTTCAAATTCATACAAAGATTTGTCAAAATTATGTTTCTAACTTTCTATATATTTTGGTTCTAAGATCACAGATCCATAAATAGTATAAAATAAGTAATGAGAAATTCAAATAGGAAATTTCTTTGTATGAGATGGACAATTTCCTCTACCAACCTATAACTCCAGGAATAAGCCATGGAAATTTCGAATGGTTTCCAAATAAGGGTTTCTTTTTTGGATTAGAATGCCTTACATACAAAAAGAATTCTACAATCGTGAGATTGATTTGCCACTAATAGGGAAGGAAGGAGTAAATTGATCAAAATTTTGAATACACATTGCTATATTTAGACACATTGGAATATCAATAGGTCACACGTACCATTTAAAGTTGTAATGACAACCCACTCATTTCATGCCACTTGTCACAACCGTAGCCCTCCTCACTAAAACACATTCTGCAATACTATATTAGATTACAGTAAAAAAAAAAAAAAAATACTAAACAAAGTATGGTGGAGCTGCCACGCAGCAGTATTACGCTGACATGAGTTGCATGACGTCTTAACTTGTGAATCTGATCCGTGAAATAAGTACGTTAGAGCATCTCCACTCCTACACCAAATATTTCACCAAATTTAAATTTGAGTAAAAATTACCAAAAAAACCCACTCCACTCCTTCACCAAATCCTTCACCAAATTTGCTCAACACCAAATCTACTCAAATTTTTCACCAAATTTGCTCAACACCAAACCCAACATCAAATTATCAACGGCTATATTCGTTCAAAGCAGGTGTACTATTTGTTCATTGTTTCCTTGTTTCTGCAGAAGAGGAAGAAGAGAATGAAAAGGAATTTGTTCACTATTTGTTCACTGCAAGTTTTGGAGGTAAAATTAAAAAAAAAAAAACTGTTTTGACAAAATGGTGGGAAAGTTTTGGAGCCAAAATGAAGAAAAAAAAATTGTTTTTGACAAAATTTTAACTAGAATTTGGTAAAAGAGTGGTTTCCCATTGGAAGAGGTGATATCAAATCAAGTTTTTGACCAAATTTTTACTCAAATTTGAGTAAAAATGAGTAAAAATTTCGTGTAGGAGTGGAGATGCTCTTAGGAGTATATTTTTTACTCATGCTCTTAATTCTCACTTTATATTTTGGCTCTCATGCAGGGCCGGCCCAATAATTTTTAGTACCTAAGGCCTATTGGCAAAATTGTGCCCTTAAGAACAAACTTCAAAATCGGACTGGTGAGTGAACCGGAAAAGAATCGGGTGGACGGGTCACTAGTTGAACCGGAGTCGAACCGTGGCGTCATAATAACTATATAAAAAATATTATTAATACTATGTAATACATATATATATGGGGCCGGTTCTGAAGACATATAAAAAAACACATAAAAAGACACTCCACTCAGCCCTTGAAATCAACGGCTGAGATTATAACACAAAAGAATTAGTTATCCCTCTCTCCCAACCAAGGGCGGAGGGAGGAAGAGACAAAGGGGGTCATTTGACCCCCCTGAGGTCCAAATTTTTGTAGGGATAGTTATAGTTTTGCCCAGGTTTTTGCTATTTTGACCCCACTTTACACCCTCTTTTTTTGCCCAAACCTATTAAGAGTTCAAATTTTGACCCCACTTGCCCAGGTTTTTGCTATTTTGACCCCATTTCACACCTCCTTTTTTGCCCAAACCTATTAAGAGGTCAAATTTTGACCCCCTTGTCAAAAATCCTAGCTCCGCCCCTGCTCCCAACCCCATCCCACATTCTCTCTCCCCTCCACTCCAGCGTGCTCTCTCCGTCCTCTCCTCGTCTCCGGTGACCCCGACAACGGCGACCTTTCTCAGGCAAACCGGACTCTGGCGACGGTGACCCATCTCTTTGCGATTGAGAGAGCAAATTGAACACACACAGAATTTAGCATTTTAACTGAGTTTTTCAAATGATTTTAGCATTTAGCAACTGGATTGTTAAAATCAAACGGAAAGCTCATTAGTCTCCTACTGTGGGTTGATGTGAATATCATCTAGGGGTCTTTGTCTTCAATTAAGGCTTCGGTGTAATGTTAATCTTAGCAATTTCTTGTTAGTGTCGACTGAAGTTTTCTTTGATTTAGCATTAGTCTTTGATACCGGTATCTAAAAAAATCAAGAAAATTATGACCAAGATAAATTTCTGAAAAATTCACTGAAGCCCAAAACAATTTATAAAGAATTGTTATAGGGTCCATTATAGCTTTTTGTAACACCTCTAGTCCACCTAATGTTTTCATAACATCTCTAATCCACCAAACCACTTTTTTTTATTCTCTTAGGTCCATTCTATTTTTTTACTAGGCAAATGTACCCTTACATTAAATTTAATACATAATATACATTTACCGGAAAAGTCGCCGGAAAATTGGACTTCGCCGGAAAATTGACCGGCGCAGATATGGTTATCTGAACTATGTTAAAAAACCTACTTTGGATCAAATGTGGTTATCTTGACTAGCAAGAGGTGGTTATCTGTACTCATAAGATGTGGTTATCTGAGCATATTTTTGTTTAAAAAACTTACTTGGGATCAAGTCCTCAACCACCCAAGCACTACAAGGTAGCAGCATAAACCCTCTGCTTTTAACATAAAAAATTTACTAGAAATTTTACTGAAAATTGAATAAAACAGAAAAACCACTTTTTCAAAATGGAGGTGGTTATCTGGATTCAAAAGAGGTGGTTATCTAAACTCATAAGATGTGATTATCTGGACTCTATTTAAGATAACAACATTTCAAAATGGATGATTCTTACTAGTAAATTATTAGTACAAAAGAAAGCAATGGCTATGTTTTCATTTCTTTTCCTTTTTCTTTTCTTACTTGTAAATTGTAATTCAAGAGAAAGCCACGGTCTCTAACATCTTTCTATACCCAATCTCAACCTTTTCCATAACAACATTTAGGAATTGAGTGCCATTCGAGAAATGTGAGAAGAATCCTAATTACATTCTCTTTCTCTCTCTAACCCAGAGAAGATATTTTGTTCTCATTACCTTACAAATGCAGAGAAGAAACGTATACAAAAAGATAGAAGAGAGATTGAAGGAAACAATGAACTGCCAGCACATCTAACAAACATAACCACTTGCACTAGCATCATATTAGCACGTGGACATTTTATGAGAATGAGTACTATTAAATTGAGCTCCATTAGCTGACATTTCATTTGTGATTATCTGGAAAAATTTCATCAGTTTACTCTGTTATGAAACGACAGCAACGGCGGAACTGGTGTTATCGGGCCATTTGATAACTGCAAGGTCAGCTCCACCAAATCCACCATGCTGCGTCTCTGGTTTCAACAAAACCAGCACCGATCGCCGGAGATCGCGCCGATCTTGATTTTGATCGACGTTGTCGTACGGAGGAGGCTAGGCTGGAGTTTTCTGATCGACGATCATCGGAGATTGCGCTGATCGCCGAATTTTGGCAGCGATCTGAGGGAGCTCGACGGCGAACCACTGACGACAGCCATGGATGGGAATCGATGGGGATGAGACGGAGAGAGAGAGAAACCCCAGCCTCATTTGCGTTTAGGGCTAAAAAATGGCGTACGAGTCATTCAGGATTTAATTTATAGAGGCAGGGGTACTTGTGTCCTTTGGACACGCTTGTGGACCGTAAATGTTATGAAATTATGGAATGGATCCGAGACTTTAGAAAATTGCTATAGTGGACTGGGGAACAACTCTCCCAACAATTTAACAACAATAGTTATTTGGGTTTGTTTTTCTTAATTTTGATTACAATCCAGTTCATAATTTATATTTTTCTGATATTTGAGATTAATGGTTAATCTCAAATATTTGGACAAAAAACTAAAACCCAATTCACTGACGAGCAAAAACACTCATTTTTTCACTTAAATTTGAGTACTTTAGGTGAAACACCAGCTTCCTATTCACCTTACCCGTTTCTCAATTCTCACGTCGCAGTCTGTCTTTTCTCTTTCTTACCCATCCACTCAGCACGTTGGATTAACCGTCAAAATTATGAAGTGGGTCCGATGGGCTTGATTTTTTTGCCCGATTGTTTCATGGACATCATCATACCAATGAGACAGTGAGGAAAAAAGTCGTGCACGGTCCAAATCAATATATACTCCTGACAAAAAAAATGTGTCACATAACATTAATCACCCGCTCAATGATCAAAATTGTTCAGTATTTCCGGCCGCAAATTGCTTTGCGCAGGCACTAATGGTGCGCCCCACCCTGGGCCCCAAGGGTCTGACACGGTAAAATTATCGTTTACCCCTCCTCTTGTCATTTCATTACCATATAATATATTATATATATTAATTCATTTATATTACTTTTAATTACTTTATTTATATTAATTCATTTCTTTATATAAATTAATTTAATTATTTAATTCATTTAATTATTTATTTAATTCAGTTCTTTAATTTAATTTATTTTTTATTTAATTATTTATTTATCGCTTTTATTAATATATTTTTTTCTCTTTTATCTTTTTAAAATGCTCTAATATATTGTTTCACTTTTGTAATTTAATTAATATCTTGTTTCTCTTATATCTTTTAATTCTCTTTCTTTTATTTATTTATTATTTTTTATGTTAGAAATAATTGATTTTGATTATTTTTTATGACAAAATTGATTTCCTAAAAATAATGTTTATCCAATCATTTTCACATGATTAGCTCCAATGAAATTGAGTTTCTAAAAAGTTTCTTTTGGCTCCAATATATGCATGTGTACAGTAGGTCTTTGGTCCAAGGACTTATGCTTCAACCAAACTAGATAATTTTCTATCCTTAGAAAATGGCACGTTAAATACTTTTAGCTGAAAATTTTCTTCTCTTATTGACTTTGGAGTGTCTACAAGTTATTACAAGACCATGTGGGTCTTTTTCACCAGCAAATTTGAGAAGAAATTAGTGGTCCACAAGTCTTCATCTTAGTCAATAAATGAAGTTATTGCCAGTATTAACAATCACTTTGTGCAACTTTTTTTGCGCCCTCATCACCCTGTACCACCCATCCCAATGTGGTGGTGGCAGAATGTGTCGGATGAAGCTAGGGAATGGGCTTTTACTTATAATGTACGTGCCCAATTGTGGTTCGACATACTGGACGTCGTGTCGGGACCACAATTTGCAGGCAATATTGATTAGGGCTGAACGTTGTCAACGTGATTGTAATATTTATTCACTTTAAAACGTGATTGTAATATTTATTTACTTTTAAGTGTGATTGTAATATTATTCACTTTTAGAAGGTTTTTTTTTAAAATTATTCATTGTGAAGACAAATTAATTAACTAAATAAAATAATATAAAGTTTCTAAATATAAAGTCAAATTTAAATATAAAGTCAATTTAAATGTATAGTGACTTGCAAATGTAATTTGAATAAACTAAATTAAATGAGTAATTAAATAAACAAAGTTAATAGTAAACGAAATTAATAAAATTCGTGGGGTGGGGCCCTGGGTGGGGCGGTGTCAGTGAGGGCGCAAAGCGCCTCTCTTTCCGGCCTGATCCATAAGTAGTCCTACAAAAAAAAAAAAAAAAAATCCATTATCGGTAAGTACTTGATTGAAAAACACTTCTTATTTCAAAATTTTAGCCCATAAATGTTTATCAAGAACGGAATGTTTTGGATCAAGCACTTCTTACATTCAGTTTTTTTTTTTCCCAAAATAATTAAGAAAACAACGATGTACGGGTATAAACCACTCTGACTTAGTGGAGCCGACGTAAATTGGGTAGTGTTCACTAACTTGTTTTGGGTGGAAGCACAAATAGCCAGCAGTTCCAAAAAAAAAGAAAAAAAAAAAAGAAAAAGCCTTTTGATTGTGTGATCCACAATTAACTGGACAAGATTTCAACGGTTTTGTGGATCCTGTAGTCGTTAATCTCGGCGATCAACGACTCGGATGCCGTACTACAACCCTGGAGTGCAACCGAATCCCCAAATCCCCGAGTCTTGTATTGTCGAGATGAAATCCGAGTTGTTGATTGCGAGATCAACAGTTCGTGTGTCGTTCTACAGAGTTGTAGTGCGGCACCGCACTACAGGATCCCGGGATCCTCTCTCTCGGCTTCGTGTGGCTTAGCACAACTAATGAAAATAATAAAATCAACAATGCTAAGGTTGAGAGAGAGAGAGAGAGGCCTCTACCTAGGGTTTTCCCCTAACGGCCGCCGCACTTTTAACCCTTCTTCATAGGGCAGTTGGGCCTAATTAGTTAACTACAAGATGATAAATTTAAGTTCACTATAGGATGATAAATTTAGGCCAAACCTAGCCTAGTCATGTAATTGGACTGCAGTTCAAAAGAAAAAATCATGAAACTGGAAGAACAAGTGGGTGATCATGAGACACCTTCACCATGGTGCTCCAAACTCCCTCCCAATAGTAGTGTGAAGCCCACCACCAGTGTCACCGAATAATTACTCATAACCCAAGTGAAATTCGTTTGCACGAGCTTGAGCGCGTACGCTCATGCTCTCAATTCCTATTCTATAACTCGCTCTCATAAATCATAGGTCACACAAATTTTACTAGTATCGGATATTTTTTAAAGTCATTTTCATGCTTCCGCTCACATATTTTAATATTTTATAATGTGACTTAGTCCTCACCTCTCTCTCTCACAAATCCATATCGTCTTGAATTGGCCTTGTATTGCACCCCTAACATCATCTTCAACACTTTTACTATTTTCAGGCCTCCTGCTGAATGGGCCAACAAGAAAAAGGAATCAACGGCAAACCTTTTAGTTTTCAATTATAACATTCACAAGAATTATTCAATCGATCGGTACGTACGTAACCGTTTTATTTTTGTTAAAGAGAAAGCATAGCAGAAATAAAATGCAAATCATATGCAAATACACTACTTGTAAATTTCCATGACCCAAAAATTACAAACAAAGCATTCCAATCTGATGCCAGAAAATCCAGCTCCAGTAGCAAGGGCCATAAACTCCTGTTTCGTGCGCTCCTTTCCGCCGGGGTTTTGAGTCATCATCACCAAGTCGTGTTGAAAAATGCCTTTTGTTGCGTAGCTACTATCTGGGATTACTGGGAGAAGTCCCTCCACCACAATTACCTTTCCATTGTCTGGCAGAGCTTGATGACAATTCTTTAGCAACTTCAAGCAATGATCATCACTCCAATCGTGAAGTATCCACTGCATATCGTCGCATACTCGCCATCAATTATTAGATTAGATCGATGCATCATAACCGGACCTTTTTTTTTTTTTAACCAATTTACAGCATCGTCAATTGTTTTTTTGACCAATAAAGAAAGAATTTTATTAATCTTTGACAATGGAGTTACAAAGTCTAAAAGGATCACGAGCAAAACGGCATCATAACAGAAAGATACCATCCTATGTTGGCATCCTTTGACAATTATATGTCGACTTGGACCCCGGAAAGATCAAATGATTGGTGAGGAAACAACCCAATGAGAGTTAAAAAGAAACAGCCGCCACCGGTTAACACATTTACATCATCGTAAACTCACCTGGTTCGATTTGGATTTTAAGAACCACATTGCACGGTCCTCAATAAAATTTTCTTTTTATCTCTCTCTACTCGTTCCCCCCAAAAATTTCCCTCAAAATCCAAACTGAACAAAGCCCATATAATCAACACATTAAGGGATTCGGTTGCGGGACAATTGATCAGCAATGAAAGGCAGCACATTATGGTTAATAATGATCTTTTATCCCAGACTTGTAAGTTATAACAAAATATATACATGAGTACTATTAAGAAAATACAATCCCACATTGTTTGGGTGTCAAATAAGTGATCACCTAATATAATATTGTTGAGATATCTCCACTTAATAGCTTTTTGTGTTAGAAATAAAGTTTCTACATGGTATCAGAGTAAAACCCTACATATTTAAAAATTCTCAATCCACACCCCATGATAATAGGCCCAAAAGAAATTACATGTGACCGCCCTCAAATAGAATGTGTGAATAGTGAAAATAATGTTCAGACCTTTCCATCTAATAGTTTAAATTTCTGGGTCAAAAATAAAGTTTCCACAACGGGTTTGAAAATAAAAAAACTCACCTTCATGAAAATGGCATCTCCTTTTGGAACACTTTCAAACATATCCCCTCCAATATGTTGCACACCTGCTCCGGAACCGGAAATATGTTTATTTTCTAGAGATTCTAAATGAAATATGAGAAATGCCACCTCAGCATTTGGCATTTGCTGTGGCTATTAATTAATAATTAAAAGATGTTGTCTTATTTACGGTGCCACCGGCTCTTGTGGGCCCCACCGAGCATACATTGTAATAATCTGAACGGTTTATCTTGTAGGACCGTAAAATAATGTATCCACATGAAAAATTAGCTTGAACGGATATCGATAGGTATATCAAAAGTTGAATTTCGGTTTAAAAAACTATTGACATAATCCAAACCATCCGTTTTTTGAATCAAAATTCAACTTTTGACATAACTATTGATGTCCAATCAAACTGATTTTTTGCGTGATTACATTATCTTGTGGGCCTTACAAGATAAACGATTCAAATTATTGCAATAATTGCACGGTACGTGGGCCCTACAACAGGTGGCGCAAACTCATGGTTTGCTCCACTTCCGTAAATAAGTTTTTCTCTATTTAAAATGGAACATATCACAATCAAATGGAAAAGATAAGAAAACCCATACCAGGAGAAGATGGGGCATGTTGGATAACATGTGGAAGGTCAAAATTAATTCCCTTGATATGTGAGTATTTGGAGGTGATCAAGTTGAGTGTGACACCGAGACCGCCGCCGACATCAACAAGATTTTTAACTTGCTCAAAACCCTTGTACGAGGAGTGCAAGATTTTGTTGAGGACAATTGTAGTGTGGTTGATCATGGCCTTGTTGAATACCTCATTGAACCTGGGATCCTTCCCTGGGTACTCAAATGCATGCATCCCATGAACCCTGTCAAATGGAATCCCTCCTTCCACAACTGCCCCTTTTAGTTCGTAACTTATTCATCAAGGTCATAAAATCAAAATTCGAATATGAGACCAAAAACAAAACAAAAAACAACCGAATATAGGATGAATTAATGAATGAATTACCAGCTGTCCAGGAAGACCTTGTCCTGGAGCAAGAACAACAAGGGCCCTAATGAGACTCCGTCTTGGTCCGAAACAAAGTAATTGGCCACAGGTGCCAACCCATACAACCTCGTCTGCCCGACTACGGCAGCAGGAGTACTAGTGGGGTGATCAGAGGAGACGACCGAGCACGTGAGAATCGAGTTGCTGGCCAAGAGGCGTAGCATCCGATCCAGCATTTCTGGTGCGTCCGGGTTGCTGGTAACGGGCAACCGAGACGCAATTTCAGATGGGGAGAGTTGTGCTCCGGGACCTGCCTTGGCTATGATGTCGAACGCTTTCAGCTCCACCACTGCCTTCAGCACCATGGGCAGCAATGAGGAGCTTGCCAATTGCGTTGCATACACAAAATTCTCTTCTTCTTTATTGTTACTGTAACTTTGCTCCATGTTTTCTTTTATGCGATTGCTCTTCTTCTTTTTAGGAATTAGGAACCACAGCTTATTAATTTATATGGAGGGCCATTTATTACCGACTCTATGAAGTAGTAACTAATTCCAGTTTGAAAGTACCTAGCTACTGGGGAGACAAAATAATGCCACCACCTTAGATTAATTTATATAGCTCAGTTATCCTGGCGAGTTTACGTGTATCTTGACTACTAATCCTTAGGAGGCCCGTCCACTAGCGGGGTCTATTGAGAGATGTAGCATTAATGACTCGTATGGATTGGCCGAATCAGAGTTGATACCACGTAGATAGAATGTTTTTAACTTGAGATTCATGAGAAAACAAACTCTTAAGTCCTGGGCCTTTTCACTCGATCTGATTAAAGGCCCGAACAATACGCTACTCCTACTGTGCGTTGATGTGAATATCATCTAGGAGTCTTTGTCTTCAATTAAGGTTTGATTTAGTAGTCTTTGATACAGGTATCTAAAAAAATCTAGAAAATTATGACCAAAATAAAGTTCTGAAAAATTCACTAAAGCCCAAAACAATTTAGGTTTGTTTTTTTAATTTTGATTACAATCCAGTTCATATTTTATATTTTTTTGATATCTCTCATCAGAAAGATTAATGCTTAATTTGGAAAAAAAAACTAAAACCCAATTCACTAACGAGCAAAAACACTTATTTTTTCACTTATATTTACGTACTTTTAGGTCAAACACTAACTTCTTATTCACCTTAGGGGTTGTTCTCGAATGGATTTTTTCAAGATTTTATCAAGATTTGATAAAATCAAGCCATTAATTTTAGCTATTGGTGAAGAGATTTGATAAAATTTTAAATTGTTGCATCAAGAACTTGATTTTATCAAATCTTAAAAAAATCCATTCGAAGACAACCATTTACCCGTCCTCACGTTGCAGACTGTCTTTTTCTTTCTTACCCGCCCACTCACCAAGTTGGATTCACTGTCAAAAACTCAAAATTATGAAGTGGGGTCCAATGGGCTTGATTTTTTTGCCCGATTGTTTCATCGATGTCGAAAAAGTCGTGCACGGTTTAAATCAATATATAGACAACTGACAAAAGAAAATGGGTTCTTCCAGGCCGGCCCTCTTTTGGAAGAGTGTTTTCATTTAGCCTCCGCGTCACATTCTTTCATTTAAGTTCTTTTTCTCACGCACGCGTCAGGGAAGTACCGTACCCATGCACTGCACCTTTTCAGGCCTACGGCGATCCTTGTTCACTTTACACACGTTTCCTATCCCAAAATCTGAACCAATTTAAATCATTTATTGAAAGTGTCTGCCACGCACAAAAACCACCTGCCACCTCTACCCCCCGCCCCTCTCTCTCTCTCTCTCTCTCTCTCTCTCTCTCTCTCTCTCTCTCTCTCTTTTATTTTATATTTCAAAATAAAATAACTTTTTTTATACACATTTATTTTTTATAAAAATTATATTTTTGAAACTTACTCGACGAGATCTTTAAAATGAGATCCATATTGAATATGAAAATATGTACACAATAAAAAAAGTTATTTACACCCCTTATCACACAATTCACACGCTCCATAACGAAGAATTTACAGGACTAACTTACATAATGAAAGAATTTACACCCCTAAAAAATACAGAATTCACACCCCCAAAATAAAAATAAAAAATCACCCACATCAAATGCAGAATTTACACATCCTCTACACAACTTACACCCTAAAAAAACACAATTCACACTCCAAAATGAAAGAATTCACACCCTCAAATGTAGAATTCACACCTTCCAAAATGAAGAATTCATAATTCACACCTTTCAAAATGAAAGAATTCACACCCTCAAATGTAGAATTCACACCTTCCAAAATGAAGAATTCACAATTCACACCTTTCAAAATGAAAGAATTCACACCCGTTAAATGCATAATTCACACCCTTCAAAAGGAAAGAATTCAATGCATTTCTGAACAATTCACACCTCAAAAAATGAAAAAATTCACATCCTCCAAAAAAATAATTTTTCTTTTTGCGCATAATTTCCTATCTAATATGGGTCTTGTTTGATAGATCTCGTCGAGTAGGTTCTAAGAATATTTTTTTTTCAAAATCGAATATATAAATTAAAAGTAATAAAAATTTAATGTTTCAAAAAAATAAAAAAAGATAGAAAATAGAGAAGGAGAGAGAGGAGAGAGAGTATGGCAGTAGAGAGAGAGAGAGAGAGAGAGGCGGTGGGTAGTAATGTGTGTGTGTGTGTGTGTGAGAGAGAGAGAGAGAGAAGGACGGGGTCCACGGGGAAAGAAGGAGAGAGAGGAAATCTTGTCAGCGAAAAGGTAGTCACACGACATGCATTTATTGAATGGAAAAAAGAGAGAAAGTGGCTGGTTGCTGACCCGCGCGTCAGCGTTTGAGTTACACGGCTAGGTTTATGGAATTGAAACACATTAAAGTGCTTAGATGGGACAAAATAGAAAAAATAGGACCGGCTTGGAATTTCCTGAAAGAAAATGTGTCACATAACATTAATCACCCGCTCAGTGATCAAAATTGTTCAGTATTTCCAGCCTGATTCATAAGTCAGTCCTACCAAAAAAAAAAAAAAACCCAATCCATTATTGGTAAGTACTTGATTGAAAAACACTTCTTATTTCAAAATTTTAACCCATAAATGTTATCAAGAACGGAATGTTTTTGGATTAAGCACTTTCCGATATTACATTAAGCCTTATTTATTTATTTTTTTTCAGAATAATTAAGAAAACGACGATGTACGGATATAAAAAGAACCACTCTGGCTTAGTGGAGCCAACGTAAATTGGGTAGTGTTCACTAACTTTTTGGGTGGAAGCACAAGATAGCCAGTAGTTCCAAAAAAAAAAAAAGAAACACAAAATTTTGAAATATGACGGTGGGGTTGCAAGTTGATTGCCGAGATCAACGACTCGTGTGTCGCTCTACAGGGTTGTAGTGCGGCACCGCACTACAGGATCCTCGGATCCTCTCTCTCAGATGGGACAAAATAGAAAAAATAGGACCGGCTTGGAATTTCCTGAAAGAAAATGTGTCACATAACATTAATCACCCGCTCAGTAATCGAAACTGTTCAGTATTTCCAGCCTGATTCATAAGTCAGTCCTACCAATAAAAAAACCCAATCCATTATTGGTAAGTACTTGAATGAAAAACACTTCTTATTTCAAATTTTTAACCCATAAATGTTTATCAAGAACGGAATGTTTTTAGATTAAGCACTTTCCGATATTACATTAAGCCTTATTTTGTTTTTTTTTTCTTCAGAATAATAAGAAAAAAACGATGTACGGATATAGAAAGAACCACTCTGACTTAGTGGAGCCAACGTAAATTGGGTAGTGTTCACTAACTTTTGGGTGGAAGCACAAGATAGCCAGTAGTTCCAAAAAAAAAAAAAAGCACAAAATTTTGAAATAAGACGGTGGGGTCGCAAGTTGATTGCCGAGATCAACGCCTCGTGTGTCGCTCTACAGGGTTGTAGTGCGGCACCGCACTACAGGATCCTCGGATCCTCTCTCTCAGCTTCGTGTGGCTTAGCACAACTAATGAAAATAATAAAATCAACAATGCTAGCGTTTCCGATCATACCCACTAAAAATTAGCTAATCGGATATCATTTAGTACCTAATCGAAACATTTTTATCTTGAAGAGAATGCATCCAAAACACTAGATCATACCCACTAAAACCCATTATTGCCGAGTTATATCTATACTGATCAGGTACTAAATGATATCCGATTGAGCTAATTTTTGGTACACTTGTTCTACTTGGCGAGTTCTTCGATGTGAACGTTTCCGATCATCGACACGAGACCGGAACTCCCCGGAATCGCCGGGGACAGCAGGTGTTGTCCCTTGCTAGGGACAGCAGTGCCCCTCTGTCCGTGAATATAATATTGGGATCTGTCCACCTATAGTTTAAACTTCTGGGTCAAATATAAAGTTTCCATAATATAAAGTTTCCATAATGATTTTTTTTTAAAAAAAACTTACCTTCATGAAAATGGCATCTCATTTTGGAACACTTTCAAACATATCCCCTCCAATATGTTGCACACCTGCTCCGGAAATATGTTAGATAAATATTTATTTTCTGGAGATTCTAAATGAAATATGAGAAATGCCACCTCAGCATTTGGCATTTGCTGCGGCTATTAATCAATAATTAAAGGAGGTTGTCTTATTTACAGTGCCACCGGCTCTTGTGGGCCCCACCGAGCCTACATTGTAATAATCTGAACCGTTCATCTTGTAGGACCCGTAAAATAATGTATCTACGCGAAAAATTAGCTTGAACGGATATCGATAGGTGTATCAAAAGTTGAATTTCGGTTTAAAAAACTATTGACAAAATCCAAACCATCCGTTTCTTGAATCAAAATTCAACTTTTGACATACCTATCGATGTCCGATCAAACTGATTTTTTGCGTGGTTACATTATCTTGCGGGCCTTACAAGATAAACGGTTCAAATTATTACAATAATTGCACAGTGGGCCCTACAATGGGTGGCGCAAACTCATGGTTTGCTCCACATCCGTAAATAAGTTTTTCTCTATTTAAAATGGAACATATAACAATCAAATGGAAAAGATAAGAAAACCCATACCAGGAGAAGATGGGGCATGTCAGATAACATGTGGAAGGTCAAAATTAATTCCCTTGGTATGTGAGTATTTGGAGGTGATCAAGTTGAGTGTGACACCGAGACCGCCGCCGACATCAACAAGCACTACTACAATAAACTTAAAAGATCACGGTTTTTAACCGTGATCATTATAATATAATCACGGTTTTAAAACCGTGGTTGATGGAGCCATTATTAAAAGTCCCAAAGATTCAACCACGGTTTTAACCTGTGATCAAAGGTATGTCCAAACTGATATCTAAACTCAAAAGCGTGATCATAAAGGAAATAAACATCACGGTTTGGACAACAAACCGTGCTTAAAAATATTATAAGATCACGATTTAGACATAAAACCGTAGTTGATTATTTCATAAGACCACAGTTTGAACAAAAAACTGTGGTTATATACAAATGAAGATAACGCATTTTGTAGAAACCGTGGTCTTTTCTCAACTAACAGATTACACTTTATTTAAAAAACCATGGTTGTTTTTCACGTAAATGATTCTTTCTATTACCACCATAGCGTAATATTTACTTGGAAAGTGAATTTTGATAATATTTCTTCATCCTTCACCATTCACCAATACAATTTATATACTTGGAGCATGGAAATAAATTTCTCCCAATCGAACCACTAAAACAATAACAGCCATTCAAATGAAGAACACATCTATTAATCAACTTAAGAATCTTTGACAGTACAATCGTAGCATAAAAATACAAGCTCAAGCATTCTAAAAGAAACAAGAAAAAAGAGGGGGAAACGCCGATCCTAACATCTCAAGCAACAATCTACCAAAATTGCATCGATCATCTAGCATGTGTTCTGCCGTTCTGCATAAACATAGAGAACTCGTTAGAATATGTGAGAACAAAAAATGAGGGAAGAGGTCTCTAACAAAACTATACCAAAGTCAAAAGATTGAACTGCAGTTACAAAAAAGATGAGGCAAAAGATTGAAGCAAGGAGCACCTTAATGAAGTTGAGGACTATACTTAAATCTAGAACTAGCCAACTTAAAACTGAGTTATGTACCACAACTCAGAAGCTGGAGGAGAAGCAAATTCGACTCCCTTACGTTTCCACTGGAATTGCTACTGAAGTGGTGCAGATCAGAAAATAATGTTGAGGAAACCAAACAGCATCTCATATAATTCATGTTGTTTTTTTTTGATAACCATTAATTCTTGTTCTTACCTTTAAAGGCCAACTATGAAAAACTCCTTAGCCCAGAATGCAAGGCCAACTTTCTTAGAAACTGGTCCACTTTATTACGTACTTTGGCTTCAGCTTTCATCTTCTTTCCATTGAACTGCTAGAGGTCATAAACTAAAGAAAAATACAAAAAGATTATCTTTAACTACAAACATAACAGATAAAAAGAAGTTTTAATTACAAATTACCATGCACAAATAGATTGATCTTAAGTGATAGCTACAGATCAAGGCTTTTGTAGATTTCACGGCTTGTCTTCCTTACATTCTAATTAGAAATTACAATGCACAAACTGATTGACCAACTTACATGATAACTATAGATCAAGGCTTCCGTAGATTTCAATGGTTCTCTTCCTTACATTGTCAACTGAAGAATACTGAACAATCATTAACAATGCCCAATGACACCTGAAATGGACCAAGTCACAAGTTTGTTTTAACTCATTAATTAATAATTTCTCAAACAAATGGAGCAATATTTAAAAGTAGGGCAGTTAGCACAAGAATTAACAATGTCCAAGTAATCAAATTAAGTGATAAGCCCAAAACGTAGCGGGTCATTGACTTGAAAATCAGATTTGAATAAGATGTTTACCTTCTTTCTTTTCATCTTTCCATCTACCCAATCTAACACTCCTTGATGAACATGTTCTTCACTCTCAAAAATCACGATCAATCGTCATATCTTTACCGGTCAACAATACAAAAACCAATGGAAGTTCTATTGGGTTAGGGTTTACAAATCAGAGTCGATCTACAGTGGAAACCATTTATGGTCTAAAGATTGGGATATGTACATATAAATATAAGCAGAGCGATAAGAAACCTAGCGATGACGATAGCCATGACGATAAAGAGCACTTGCATCCATGACAATAGCCGCAGCGGCGGCTGGACTACTAAAGAGAGAGCGACAGAGAAGGTCGAGGTTTAGAGAGAGAGAGAGAGAGAAGAACATACCAGGCATCGGTGAGAGTCGCAGAAGTAGTCTCGATCTATCTAGGGCTTCTACTGTTGTGAGAGCGAGAGACGAAGAAAGCGGAACAGGGAAGGCGGAGATAGGAAGGGAGGCCAGAAGTTTATTTGGGGGGTAATTTTTTATTTTTATTTTTTTCAATCTATGAGGGTAATTTTAATCACGTTCGAACAAAATGTGATAAAAAAGTTTTTTATCATGTTGTAAACAAGCGTGATGAAAATAAACAAATTTTATCATGGTTGCAATAAAGCGTGGTGAGAATAAACACATTTTATCGCGGTTGTAATAAAGCGTGGTGAAAATAAACACATTTTATCACACTTGTAACGAAGCGTGGTAAAAATAAACACATTTTATCACGCTTGTATGAAAGTGTGATTAAATTAAGCAATTATAATCACAATTCTTTTAAACCTGTTATAATTGATATTAACCATTACGGTTTTATTAGTAAAGTGACATTAAAAACTCACATTGCATTTCTTTATCACGGTTTCATCAAAACCGTGATCTTTCCAATTTTCATAGCGTGATCTTTATCAATTATTCTAGTAGTGAAGATTTTTAACTTGCTCAAACCCTTGTACGAGGAGTGCAAGATTTTGTTTGAGGACAATTGTGGTGTGGTTGATCATGGCCTTGTTGAATACCTCATTGAACCTGGGATCCTTCCCTGGGTACTCAAATGCATGCATCCCATGAACCCTGTCAAATGGAATCCCTCCTTCCACAACTGCCCCTTTTAGTTCGTACCTTATTAATCAAAGTCATAGGCAGCAATGAGGAGCTTGCCAATTGCATTGCATACAAAAAATTCTCTTCTTCTTTATTGTTACTGTAACTTTGCTCTATGTTTTCTTTTATGCGATTGCTCTTCTTCTTTATTGGGTGATCATGAAACTGGAAGAATTATTGGGTGATCACGAGGCACCTTCACCATGGTGCTCCAACCATATATAATTGTATGTTCATGTATTGTTCGTGGTTTAGTGTATGAGTCATCCATAAATAAGTGATTGTAGAGGGTGTTGGGCACCAATTGACAATGACCGATATTTTGTGAATGGTAAGTCAAACCTTTTTTTAAAGAAACTACATGAACAAAGGACAAATTTTGCGTCTGCTAATAGTAAGTCAAACCTTTTGGCTTGTGAGGGTTATTGCTTTAGGTTTTGCTTTCGGGTGGAGTGTTTCTTTTTTTTTGGGGGGTTTCGGTGCTCTTTGATTTTTTGCTCCTCTTTATTCCTGTCTGGAGTTTAGGTGTTGGGATTTAGATTTTCGTTTTGATTGTTTGGTTGTCTTTTTGTCAGCCTTCCAATCTCTTGGGTCTCAAGAGACTTTTTTGTCTTTCTCTTGTCCCGTTTAATCTTGTGTCTTTGATATTTGATTAATAAAATCTTTTTTTGCAGTGCAAAAAAAATAGTAGTGTGGGACCCTCCACGAGAGTCACCGAATAATTACTCATAACCCAAAGTAAGTCACGAAATTCGTCTCCACGAGCTTGAGCGGGTACACAAGCGCACTACAACAAATTCTAGTTCTTGTGACGAAAATATTCCTACAAAATAAATTTTGCTACAAAAAGTTCACTTGTGACAAAATCTCGTTTTGTCGCATTAAGCTATCGAAGATGGAGTTATTGTGACAAAACTATGGAGTAAATCATTCATACTAAGAATGAGTTGATCGCGTATCGGTAGACACTTAATCGGATGGAAAGTATCATCCTAATAATGAATTTGAATGCCTATGAAGGGCTTTCTCTATCCAATCGAGCAAAAAAATTGCATGATTGATGTTATCAGCAAACACAACAAAATCAAGAGGCACGATCGTTAAAGTTATTGGCTTATGGCGTTCCATACATATTTGTATCGACGATAATTGGAAAATGTATGACATGATTAAACGATCTATTTTTTGTCACTTAACCAAGGTTAACAGGGCCAATGTCGTCTCAATCAATTCCTCGGTTAATCTCTCTAGAATGATAGCTTATCTCTCTAGAATGAGAGGACTACCCTAAGTGGTCTTTCCTTGCCCTACCTTTTTCTTCTTCCAACCCCTCTTTCGTTTATATCATTCTCTTCCTCCTTTTACTGAGCCTCCCATCCCACCCCGCTTCCTTCCTCCGTCCTGTTCTTTGCTACCATTTGTTTCTCTTTTAGCTCTTCAGCACCATGGCTGAGTTTGAGATTTTAGATCTCGAAGAAGGTTCGGGTGATTCACGGATAAATAACAGTAGATGCTTAGTGGGCAAGGTTTTTCAGGGCAAAAATCTCAGAGCACCTATCCTGGCTGACATACTGAAAGTGGCGTGGCGCACAAGAGCCCCGTTCTACGTCGATGAATGGAATAACAACGTCTTTCTTTTCCGATTTGAAAACGAGGAAGACAGAAGCAATATCATCCGTGAAGGACCTTGGTCGGTAATGAACAATCTATTGGTTCTAATTCCTCTTATGGATGGAATGGTGGTTTCCGAGTTAAATTTCACGGCGTGTCCCTTCTGGGTTCAGATCCACGGCTTGCCGGTGGAGAAGCTAAGCAGAGCGAATGCAGAAATTATAGGAAACCGAATGGGGAAGTTGTTGGCATTAGAGGCGGCCCCTGACGGGTTCTGTTTATCCAGAGGTTTCCTACGAGTTCGGGTAGAGATCAATGTTGAGCAACCTCTTCATAAAGGTTTTTGGCTGAGAGGACGAGTTGACTCAGACCGGGACCGGTGGATATCATTTAAGTATGAAAAACTTCCAGATTTTTGCTACGCGTGTGGAAGAATAGGGCATGATAATAGGGGTTGTAAATTCGTGTCCAAAGCTGAGGGTGAGAGTTCTGGATATGGTCCGGAGATGAGAACTGGGCGTGCTAGAAAGGGCCCCATTCCGATTGAAATTATCCGTGCCGAAGTGGACGCAGCGGAGCAGAGAGTCCAAAACCTCCTTTCACAGCGGCTGGAGATACAATTTCAGGCGAGGGGAGCGCGTGTGATCAACGGTAGTGTGGAGGAAAGGTCACAAGATGACAATGCTAGGGCCCACCAGAATCATGGCGTAGTGGAGATGCAATATTCTTCTGGGAGTACTAGCACAGTTGTCAATCAAGGGACAGGTGTCAAGGAGCAAGGAATTGCAGGTACCTCGGTAAGTAACCTACAGGGTATTCCTATTACGTGCTCGGGTGGGTCGGGTCTGTCTCATTCACCCAATTTATCTCCCATTATTTCCGGATCGGTTTTGAATCACCCCCACAATTTTATTAGCCCATTACCCAACCTCAGTCCATACCACAATACCCCTAGCCCAAGCCTCTCTAATACCCAACCCCTTTACTTTGTTACTGAACCGGATAGCCCAAAAAGCTTTTCTTCTCCCACCAGCCCAGAAAATATTACCCTGGTTAGCCCAACACCTTCACCTTTAGCCCTGAACGCTCTTTCTTATAATAATGACCACCCTCATAACTCTAGTCCAGTGAACCAATATAGCCCACAAAGTACACAATCCCTTATCATATCTCCGATTCAACAAGCCCAAGTTCCATATAGCCAAGATCCTCTGATAAAAAACCAAACTCAAAAAAATACTCCTTCCCATACATCCCAGCCCAATCCGGCCAGTGACCCAAGCCAATCCCGTCACCCACACACCCCCACACCAAGCATAACACCTGCCCCCCACTCTTATGGTCAGAAAAAACCAAATCCACCCAAATCCACTGATATCTCCATAACCACAGTCTTCAAATCTCTCTCTCTAAAACGAAAATTGGGTGATGATGAAAGCCCCCCTCCCACTCGCTCTAAGATACTGCGTATTTTCTCGAGTCCCTGTGATGCTAGTACACTATCTCCCAACTTCAATTCACCGCTCCAGTTGGATAAAACCAAGAAAGCTGCTTCCCGTGCAAGATCTCCTCATAAGAAAGTCACTGCTAAACGAGCTCAGTTATTTGTAGAAGAAGGACTTTGTGATGTACAAATTCAGCAGTGGTTCCAGAAGGCTGGTGAGTCCCTTGCTTCCCCCTCAGTTAGTCTGGATGTTAATAAGAATGGGCGTGTGGCTAGCCCTGAACAGCCACACGCTCAATGTTGATCCTAACCTGGAACTGTCAGGGAGCTGGGCGTACCTTGACGGGCCAGGCTTTAGGTGATTTGATTCGTAAAAATCGTCCCTCCATCGTATTCCTGATGGAGTCCAAAAACAATAAGGTCAGAATGGAGACCATTCGTTGTCGGTTGGGCTTTCAGTATAGTAGTTATGTCGAGCCAGAGGGGCTTTCAGGAGGGTTGGCTTTGTGGTGGAATTTGGATGTCGATATTGAGGTGGAAATGGCTACTAAAAATATTATGCATACTATAATTACAGACAAGTTGAACAGGAAAGTTTGGGCGGCTACATTCGTATATGGATGTCCTGTGAGATCAGGGAGAAGTAAAATTTGGGGGGAGATTATAAGTATTGCTAAATCAGAGTGTTTACCTTGGTTGTGTATGGGGGACTTCAATCAAGTTTTGGGTATTGCTGACAAATTGGGTGGCATGTGTCCTAGCCAATCCGCGATTTCAGAGTTCCACGAGATGATCAGTGAGAGTGGGTTAATTGATTTGGAGTATAAAGGACCTAAATTCACATGGAGGAACAACCGGAGTGGGGATGACTTTATCATGGAAAGGATTGACATGGCGTTTGCCAATTATAAATGGCGTGAATTATACGATAAAACGTTGGTCTTCGTTGAACCAGCCATTGGTTCTGACCACAACCCGTTGGTTTTGAACACAGAGGTGCCTTTGGAAAAAGTGGGGCGGCCTTTCAAGTTTGAATCCTTTTGGGTGACTGAAGATGGGTGTCTAGAGGTGGTGAGGGAATCATGGAATAGGCAGCAAGATGGGTCTTTGATGTTTTCAGTCTGTAAGAAACTCAAAGTGTGCAAAGAGAGGCTAAAGGAGTGGAGCAAACAGAATTTTGGTGATCTTCGTCTCAAGATTGCTGTTGTCAAGGAGAAATTATCTGAGACTCAACATCAACTGGAATTAGGATTCACTCCGGATCTTCTTGCGGAGGAACGAAGGCTCAGACATGTGTTAGAAGATCTTTGGCACAAGGATGCGATGTACTGGCATCAGAGATCCAGAATCAAATGGCTTCAAATGGGGGACAGAAATTCGCGATTTTTTCATCTCTCAACTATCCAAAGGAGACAGAGAAATTAGATTGTAAGACTAAGGGACAAACAAGGAGTCTGGAGGGAGACTTCAAAGGAAATATCAGGTATTGTTAAGCAGTATTTTCATGACCTATATAGTGCACCTCCGACAAGGAACTTTGATGAGCTGATTAGTCTTATTGATCCCTCTATATCTGCTGATTGTAATTCTAAGTTGACAAGGAGTGTTTCCCGTGAGGAAGTGCAACAAGCTGTTTTCCAGATGGGAGCCCTGAAGGCCCCAGGCTCAGATGGTTTTCCAGGGTTGTTCTACCAACAATATTGGGACACAGTAGGGGATGACGTGTTTAATGCAATTCAGGATTTCTTCCGGGATGGGGTACTTTTGAAAGAAGTTAATCAGACAAATGTAATTCTGATCCCAAAAAGTCCTAATCCTGAATCGATGAGCCAACTTCGCCCTATTAGCTTATGCCGCTTTCTCTATAAGATAATCTCTAAAATTTTGGCTAATAGGCTGCAACCATTTATGGATGGCTTGATCTCAGAGCAACAATCAGCATTTGTAGCTGGAAGACAGATTCAGGACAATATCATGATTGCTCACGAAGTGTTTCACTTCCTCAAACACAAAAAGGTGGGTCCAAAGAGGTATGTGGCTGTGAAATTAGACCTTAATAAAGCATACGACCGCGTCTGTTGGGATTTCCTCTTTAAGGTACTGGATAAAATGGGATTTGATGATCAGTGGATTGGTTGGATTAAACAATGTGTATGCTCAGTAAAGTATTCTTTTGTGTTGAATGGAGGTCAAATTGGTAACGTCACCCCGGGGAGAGGCTTGCGCCAAGGAGATCCTCTTTCTCCATATCTTTTCTTGCTAGTTGCAGACGTTCTCTCTAATCTAATGACAAAAGCAGCTGCGAGTAAATCGATTATGGGGATTAAAATGAAAAAGAGGTGCCCTATGCTTTCACATTTATTATTTGCTGACGATTCTCTTGTTTTTTTGGAAGCAGAACCAAAATCATGTGCCAATTTCATGGATTTGGTTGAAGAATTTAGCACGGCCTCAGGATTGTCTTTAAATACCCACAAGTCCAGTTTGTTTTTCTCGGCTAATACGGATGAAGAGACAAAGAATGCAATCAAAGGCATATTGGGGATGAAAGAAATGGAGGAGTCTACTCAGTACTTGGGCTTGCCTGCCTTTTGGGGGAGATCGAAGAAGGAGGCTTTGGGCTTTATTAGAGACAGAATTATGCGGAAAATACAAGGATGGGGAAATAAACAATTGAATCAAGCTAGTAAGGAGGTACTAATCAAGGCAGTCTTACAACCTATCCCGATGTATTCCCTTATGTGTTTTAAATTTCCCCTTTCAATTTGTGCGTGCTTGAACTCTGTAATTTGTAACTTCTGGTGGGGTGATTCCGGTTCTGGGAAGAAAATACATTGGGGTGCTTGGTCTAAGCTGGTGGAGCCTAAAGCTATGGGAGGTATGGGCTTCAAAGATTTTGAAGCTTTCAATATCTCCTTATTGGCTAAACAGTTTTGGAGATTGATCAATAGTCCTACTTCGCTATGGGCTCGTGTGTTGAAGGGCCTTTATTTCCCAAACAAAACTTGGAGAGAAGCGGCTCGTGGCCCTAAACCATCATGGGTGTGGACAAGCCTATTGGAAGGGAGAGGCCTCATCATGGATGGGATACAATGGAGTGTAGGAAATGGAGAATCCATCCAATTCTGGCTTGATAGTTGGGTCCCCTGCATCCCTGGAGGCAAAGTGTCTCCCATTCAGCATGGTGTAAATGAGGAGAAGACGGTTGCACAGTTCATTGACCCAATCACGAAGAAATGGGATGAGGTCCAACTACGGCAGCATATCTCGGACTCCCAAGTTCAAGAAGTTTGCAAGATACCTATAAGCTTGACAGGTTCCAGCGACAAACTCATATGGAGTGATACAAAATCTGGAGGATATACAGTTAAGTCAGGATATGCTCACCATATGAACAAAAAACACGGAACTCAGGTACATAAACCTTCTTGTTCATTCTCTCCCTCGCCCTTAATGTGGAAGAAATTCTGGAATATTCCTACCTTGCCTAAGATTCGTATTTTTATGTGGAAAGTGATACGGAATTGGGTGGCATGCAAAGCTAATCTTGTGAAAAGGAAGTGTGGATCAAACCCGTTATGCCCTATTTGTGAGTCTGAAAATGAAACAATGGAACATCTTTTATTCCAATGCTCTTGGAGTAAGGCAGTGTGGTTTGGATGTAATAAGGCTTACTGGGTTTTGCATAAGGGAGTGGGGGCAGTGGGTAAATGGATGGAGGACTTATTATGTGGTGACATGGCGAAAGAAACTCGGAGGGAAGATGTAGGTGAAATCCTCCAAATTTGTTGGGCAATATGGAAAGCTAGGAATAGCTTTGTGTTCCATGGCAAACCTCTTAGGCCAGAGGAGGTGATTGAGAATGCATTTCGGGCTAATAAAGATTATCTTCTCGCTATTTGTTTGGGTTCTAATAATAGCTTCTCAAGACAAGTTGGGGCATTGAAGTGGGTTCCCCCATCAAACTCTTGTCTCAAGATCAATTCGGATGGAGCCTTTAATTCCTCCCGCGGCTTTGCTGCCTTTGGCGTTATCGCTAGAGATAGTGGTGGATCGGTTCAATGGTGGAGTTCCGGAAAGGTGAGAGTCACATCTGCTAGTGCAATTGAGGCATGGGCACTTCGGATAGCATGTGTGATGGCAATGGAAAGGGATATTGAAGAGGCCATTTTTGAATCTGATTGCAAAACCTTGATTAATCTGATTATAGATCCAACGCGGGAATGTCCTTGGGAAATTGCTGCCATAGTAGAAGATATCAGAACATGGTCATCAGGGAGGCAATGGACTTTTAGCTGGTGCAAAAGAGAATGTAACACCGCTGCTCACTGGATAGCTACTAATTGTCGTGATAGGAATCCTTTACTTTATACGGGTTGTATTCCGCCCATTTTAGAGTCTATTTTGTCCAAGGATTTGTCCTAGTTTTCTGGCAATATATCTTGACATTTTCAAAAAAAAAAAAAAAAGGTTTTTTTTTAAAAAAATAAATAAAGACTCAATCCGTCAAAACTCAACCATGTTATGCTGGTTCATTTTGTGTAAACAAAAACTCAAAGTCAATCATGTTATGCTGGTTCATTTTGTGTAAAGAAAGACTCAATCGCCAAAACTCAATCATGTTATGTAGGTTCATTTTGTGTCAATTCAGTGTGTCTTGATTTTTTTTTTACATGTTATGCTGGTTCATTTTGTGTAAACAAAGACTCAATCCGCCAAACTCAATCATGTTATGTTGGTTCATTTTGTGTCAATTCAACGTGTCTTGATTTTTTTACATGTTACTCTTCATGGTCCGGGGTGGGTGTTATGCGGTAGGTGTTGTGTGTTGTATTTGTGCGGCAAAACTACGTCATTTTGCTTGATTTTTGTGCACACTTCCAAAGCTTCCAAGAGCCTTGTTTGGAGGAAGAAAAAACCATTACAAAGTGCCTAAACCCTAAACCTGATGTGCCTAAACCCAAAATGCCTAAAATTCAAGTGCCTAAACCCACTATACCCTACCCCAAATCCCCTAAAATTGAACCCCAAAATTAAACCCCAAACAGGGCCCTTGGATATACTAAGAAAATTAGCAAAATGACGTAGTTTTGCCGCACAACACCTACCGCATAGCGCCTCCCCCGAATTCCTCTTCATGTTATGTCAGTTCATTTTTGTCTTGAATTTCAAACATAGTTTAAGTGCACGGCTTTCTTCTTTCCCTGTTCCCAAACAAACCCTAACGGCCCGTTTGGATGGGGGATATCTCCCCCGGATAACATTTGACCCCCTCTTAAGATGAGGGCCCCACCTTATTACCCCGTTTGGCAACGCAATTCCTCCTCCCTCATAACCTTTCACCCCCTCTAAGATTTACCCCATGGAGGTGCCTCTCCCTGATAATTTTTGGGCTGCCCTCACCCTTCCCAAAAATTATCCGGGAGTAGAGGGCTAGGCTTTTTACCACTACACCCCTCCTTATCCCCCTCCCCCAACTGATTATGTAAACAGCCAGAAAAATGATCATCAATAAAATAAAAAAAAAAGACGAAAATCTTCATCAACAGAAAATGATCATCAATAAAAAAAAAATACAAGTTTTTGTATAGCAAAAAAAATCTTCATCAACAAAAAAAAATACCACAGACCGTCGATCTTGGTCATCAGTGTATCTTCGTGATCATCTTCATTGAAGCTCCGATGGTGGTTTTGTTAGAAAAACGAAAATCACAGACCCCTTTCTTGGAAGGACAAAAATCGTAGGTGCTCCGATGGTGGTTTTGTTCGGATGGATTTGAAGCTCTCGCCGAGTAGAACAACCTTTCCTTCTGGCTCTTAGATCGAATCCCACGTTATGGTCTTCGATTTTGGGTTTGAAAGTATGAAATTGGGTTTGGAGTTGGGAAAGAGTGAGAGAGAGAGAAACAGACGGTGAAAGAAATTGAGAAAAAGAAAGAGAAAACAGTACGAAAGGCCTCTGGGAAAGGTAATATAGGTGGAAATTGCACTGGGCCCCCTCTAACTATTTACTAATTCATCGATTAATTAACATAGTATTTATTATACTTTTTTTTTTTATAAAAAATGTTTTTTCTTTTAAAAAAATAGAGGGCAAAAGAGTCATTAAACAATTTTTGACATCATCCACCCCCTCTTATTTCTCATGCATCCAAATCAAGTCAAAAGTTATCCCTCTGTTTAATCCTTCATCTAAACCATCTACTTTTTTTTATCACCCTCCATAAACATCACATCAATGTGGGTCAACTCTCTTAAAATAATACCCCCTCTTATCTTATCTCCCCTCTAAAACTTATCCCCCGGAAAATAATCCTCCATCCAATCGGGGCCTAAAGGGTCTATTTGTCTAACGGATAAGGTTTAGAGGGATAAGGAAGAAGGGGGATTAGAGGTGAATATGGTATGAGGGGGGAATATTATATATTGTGTGGTCCACGTTTATAGAAGGGGGATTAGTATATCCGGTGTTTGTTAACTCGTGCATTGTGAGTGGATAATTTAAGGGCGGTGAAATCTCAAAATCAACATTGCATAAAAGTTGAATTAGTTCCATTAAAAACCTACTAGGGTGGAATGTGCTTTCAATGTGATGAGGTACATGAAAGACATAATAAGAGACCCTCGTATTATTTGCAGATGAAGCATGAGTCTTTTTTTTTTTTTTTTTTTTTTTTCTTTTTAGTGTTTTTTCTTTACTCGTAAGATTTTTTTTTTTTTTTTCCTTCACTATTTGTTTGATTTCTTGCAGCTTGGAGAAAAAAAGACTTCATAAATGCCAAAATTGGTGAGATACGGGTTTTTTGCAATAGAGAGAATTTTTTTATTAATCCAACTGTGTTATAACTCATTCATATTATCTTTATGTTATTTTGTACTCGTGCTAGTCGATCCTTTTGGCTTATAAAATATCAAGATTTTTGTACCGTTGTCTAGTGTTTTTGTGACACGATCACTTGCGAAAACTACATGGAAAGAATTGGTCTTAAGGCTAGCCACCTTCATTACCAATTTTTTCTATGAACAATACTACGGACAAAAATCCAGGCACAATTGTGTCAAGAACTGTTCTATGCACGTTGGTCTTAAGGCCACCATCATTCCTATTTTTGTATGAGCAATGCTACGGACACACATGCAAGCGCAATTATGTCCAAAACTGTTCTATGCACATTGATACCAAACAATGGATGTGGAACCTATAAACATGGGACGACTACGAACACATCTAAGTCCAAACATCTGTAATCCAAAAAAAAATTCTTTCAAAAGGTCTAGGTACCCAGAATGCGTTCCCAGAAAGTACCCAGAATTTTGAAATTTAACGGTCCAAATTCAGAATCTGGGTACCCATTCTGGGTATGTAGCATTGTTGTTTTTCTTTTGCTTTAGTCAATGAAGTGAAGTATAAAACCGAGATGCTTATTGCATTACTTGGCTCCAAAAGGTTGCAATTTCCTTCGCCAATTTACAGTGGCGTCAGTCTTCTCTGCTTGAAAAACCACAAGAATGAACAAAATATGATAGCCCCTGTTACTCCAGTGATCAGCAGTACCCATTTGAATGCACCAGAGTCATCAAACAACGATATTGGAAAATTCATGCCAAATATACCCGCTACCACCCCGAAAATGGCAACGATGAACGTTGCGGTTGTAAGCAGCAGCTCGAACTGCATAAGCTGGTTTCGGACATTATCCTGAAAAATGAAAAACAAAAATTCCCAATCGATATTTCAGAATCCGGAAATTCTCTTTGATATCTCATCAATCTTCAAAAATATAACAATGATCTAGAGCAATGTTTTCTGTTATTGTTCAGCTATGAGCTTATTGCTAGTCAATAGAAAAGCTTCCGTTTCAACTAGCTTTACTTGCAACTTACAGGGTACTTTTTATGGGATATTAAAAATTTGGAAAAGTGACAATGTTTCAGCTAAAGATTGGAAGCTGATAGTCCCATCTCAAGCAGCACCCAATCAAAAGCTGCTGCGTCGGACAATTTAGGAATGAAATTTAGCATAATACGCATTTTTGCTTAAGTTCAAAATGTCATTTTCATTACCATATGATAATTCACAATTTAATAACTATCAAAGCTGCCACGACGACACTCAACTTGTCTACACTTACGTTCATGCAAGTATCGTGTATATTCGTAATCTCAATTTATTCTACATGTGTTTTAGCTGAGATGAGGATTCATACCAGCTGAATGTTAATAAAATCTTCGGTGTCATCAATGTACTCCTTCAGCTGAAATGAAGGAAACAGATTCATAAACTGTTCCCAACCAAATTAAGGAAACTAAAGAAGACAAAAGCAAGCCTAAAGACTACAGTATCATACCGATGTCAACTTGTTGAGAGTGCTGTCAATGACAACAAAGTAAGCCTCCAACAACATCTCCAATTCTTCGATCCTCTCTGTCCCACTTTCTGTACTCCTCCCGCTCTGTCGGCTCCTGGCAATGCTCAAGCTTTTCTCAAGCCTCCTACCGTTGGGGGGTGACGAGACAGGAGAAACTGGAGCAGAAACAGATTGTACACCATCAGAAGATCTGAATCCCATTACAGATTGATCACCAGAGAAAAATGATTCCATCCGCCTTTTCTTTTCCGTGAGGTACATTTCAGCCATATCTCCATCATCATCCATAAGCTGCTCTATCTCATCTCTAACCTACGCAAAAATGGAAAGTGGGGAGGAGGAATCAGATATGTATACCCATTTGAGGACAGAAAATGGAAAACCAATTGTACATTAGTACAAAAACCTTCTGAACTCGTCGAGTAAGGGCAACAAGTCTGCTTTTCAGTCGCCGCGCACGTTCCAAGTTTAAGGTACTGATCTTTGATGTCAGTTCATCTAGAAGTGGATATGCTTCTATTTCTAATTCAGCTGCCTGATTGATTAAAAAATGATTAATTCACAAACTGGAAAAACCAACGAGCGACCAAAATGCGAGCATAAAAAGTTGATCTACTCACGTAACGTTAGTAAGAGAGCTAGCAATCCAAGAAGGAAAAATTTAGGGATCATTTCCAGTGTTAGAAAGCCTATTAATCGATAAATTTCAATCAAAGATCATTCTACCTCCCAAAGTTTTTCATGTCCACGAATGCGTAACCCATAAACTCCCAAGTTGACGAAGTTTTCCATTTTGCACAATCCACATTAAATTTTCTAAAATGAGTTGCATGTATAAGAAGCAGCATGATATCCTCTAAAATCATAATAATGACCTGCATGACGGCGATGCATTATCCTAATCCAGATATAATCTTCCCAGGGTTTGAAAAGGTACATATGAGTATGATTCCCTATCAACCATAGAAACATTTCCAGAAGCTCACTCACATAAGCAAACCCAAAATTGTTGAATGTTTGAAACATTCCCTTTTTCACCAAGTGATCTGTAAACTAACAACATCATAGTTAGAGCATGAGAAACTGAAGCGTTGCATACATCTATTGTCTCAGGGCCCCTTCATTCCTATAGTTCAACTCCTCTATTTTAGGATAGAAAAGGAGAAAAGGAACAAATAAATGAAGAAAAGGTCTGGTGATCGTTTATCTATGAATGCTTTGTAAGAATCTATCAATATGATCTGACAATGTTATCTTATTGAAAGACTTCTTTTACGAATTTGAAACATAGAGTGAAAAAAATCTCTCAAAGCGAACCAGTTTCAGTCATTACAGTTTCTTCTCTACTCCCATTCCCCCTGCCATGAAACCTTTGTGCATCAAATGGTAACCATCCCATCACGAAAAAGAAATGCATACCCCCAAAAGACGTAACTTATGCTGAATCCACACATAGAGACACATGCATGTGCACAGCCAGAATATGTCCAAAGATCAAGATTTATCTCACATTATAATACGAGGGCATTGCATGTCAGCTTTTCATTAAAAGTAAAACTATGTAGTCCACCACTGATGTATCCCAAGCTCTGCATTAGACCAAGATTACAAAACTACATAGGGCTATCTAGTTAAGAACCAAAAACTAAGCCCTGTGTCCCAACCAAATGCAGTCGGCTACTTGAATCCTTCCCCTCAATTCTGCTTTGTCAACGGCCAAATAATCCATTAAATTCACTAAATTCCTATCCTCCTCTACAACAGCATCCTGTGTTAATTAGGCATTCCCTGCCTCTAGCATTTCCCTCAACAGTTAAGAGAAGTAGTTGCAATCAATATGCAATATGGCCACCAAAATCTATAGGAAAATGTCCTCTCAAATTTTGGATGTAGGAAGACCTTCATGAAATACAACTTTTAACATAGGGAAATCTCATTTAATTTTATCGAGTGTATCATGGTCTACAAACTCAAGTACTGTATTTAGCTTTTGTGTCCACTAGGAACTGAGACACGTCACAACTTCTGCTGATACAAGCAGTTAGCGCCCTCAATTTCAAATTATGCATCCTACAAACCGTTCTGCTACGCACCTGAGAATCAAGAAAAGTACAGGCAGCCTCTAGAGCAACTTCAAGAGCTTTAAACTCAAAGGGTAAGTAATCAGCCGACGTGTTCCCAAACAAACTATCAAAACTTCTTCCACTCCTGCTGCTCAAGTCAGTACCTTCTGACCGCCAAACCTCACCCTCCCCTGAAGTTATTAATCGCCGTTCTAGCTCCACCACATACTGCAACACATAGCTATCAAGAGAATTCAAAAGCAGAACCTCATCAGCCGTGATAATACATCGAATCTGCTCCAAGTTCACGACAATGGCCTTCTCTCTGCCAAGGATTGTTGAGGGGTACACAAATAAAGGATCAAGCAGGCGCAGGTCTCGTGCAGGAAGATCACAACGACGCATTATAGTGAACTTGTCAACTTCAATTACTTGCGAGTTCCCTAGTGCATCAACCCGGATCCATGATCGAAGGCCTTGGCCGCGCTTTTTCAAGCCTGTAACATCCACACCATGAAAAGGTTGACGCACAGAGGCAGAGGGACGATAAGATGAATCTCTAAGATTTGCAACCGAAGGAGGTTTTGTTGGGAGCAGGCGTTCTTTGAGGTCTGCCATCGAAATGGAACTGTGAATGCTGCAAGGAATGGAAAAACGAAAAGTGTATACTTCAGATAAGCAAAAACTTTTCCTAGTATGGATTGCTCGATATTCTTCGCTTGACCCCTTTCGTAATAGCTTAATAATTGCTTACTTAGGCATGGTTCTAAAGCTAGGAGGTCGCGAATTCAAGTCTTACAGCTTACATCTGTTCCCCATTTGCACTTTACTTCTTTCCATTTAGCTTATGTTTTCTCCATATAAAAATTTGCATCTCACGTCCAAGACGGGGTTTCCCGTGAGAGAATGTGTTAGATATATTCAAACTCCGTATACATTTTGACCCTTCTTGATAGTACCAACCAACAATCACAAACACATTAACCGTTTCCTAATTGAGCAAATTCATCAGGAAACCCTAATTGGGATTCATTGCCACCCAAATTAGCCGCCAATGAATTTTGCTCAACAAATTGAGCTCAATTCACAAAGCACAATTCGTAAAACAGAACCAAAAAAAAAAATGCTTTCAAGAATTGTTTCCTAAATTTCCAACACAATCAAAACAAGAACAAAAGGGTCAAGAAGAGAAGAAACTAGAAGTTACCTCCAATGTGAAGGTTAGGGTTTCTCGTCACAGGAGTGAAATTATCGAGCCTCATCAACCGTTTGATGATTCAAGAACTTGCAGAGAGATTGAAGATCCGTCGCCGATACAGATACATACATGTGTACGTGATAGCTGAGCAATGATGGGTTTCTTCAATTATCGGTTCATCATGATTGAAACAGCGTGTAGGACCCTCGTATGAAGCCCGACTTGAAACAGCGTGTAGGACCCTCGTATGAAGCCCGACCCGGATAAAGACGAAGTTCTTGAATTTTTTCCCTTCCGAAGTACCAAAAAAAAAAAAAAGTTCTTGAATTTTTAGAAATTAAAAATATACTGTAATACATAGTTTTAAGAGGTAATTAATTATCCATCCAGATTTTGGATATAACGTACGTTTTCATCCTCCTATTTTTACGGGGTTATGTTTTCATCCTCTTGTAATGTGTTTTGTCATAATTACCCTTTCTTCAATGAAATAAGGACTTCCTAAAATCTAGTTCCTTTTTTTTAGGGAATAATGGATTTTTCAAATATTGTTAGTTACAAAAAATTTCTTTTAATGATTTTGGATAATCACGGATTCAAAAATGGGATGATATTGCTTCGGATAATCAAGGATTTCAAAATGGAATGATTTGGTTTCCATAAATAATGATTAATGGAGAGAAACGTATCATTTTTGCCATAATTATTGTATTGAAAAATTATACAAGCATCATGGTAAAATATCTGTAGTCATGGTAAAAATGTTAATGAGTAGCAGTAATCATGGTAAATATGAAGTGTTACATCCAACTCGTGTTACCATGTTACATCCAAACATGGTAAATTTAATACATTAATAAGGAAACATGATAAATTAGTTAATAAATTACTACAGAATCATGGTAAAAAAATTCTTATCACATTTTTACTTTGAAAACAGCCCATGCATTCTAAAAACATGGTAAAAAAATATGTCACTTTCAATAAACATGGTAAATTCAAGTAAACATGGTTAAAAAAAATGTCCCTACGAATGAACGTGGTGAATTTGAATACTATGAATACCCCCTATCAAATTTCATGGTAAATCATTTTTACTATGAAAACAAACAAATCATGCATCCTCAAAACATGGTAAAAAATATGTCACTTCCAGTAAACATGGTAAAATCACGTAAACATGATTAAAAAAAAATGTTCTTACCAGTAAACACGGTGAATTTGAATATCAGTCAAGCCATGAGGATGGTGGACCAATCAAGGGAAGACAAACCCAAACTAGATCGGAAAAAAAAGAAGAAATCGAAAAACAAAGATACGAACTTGAGCCGCATCATAGCACAGTCGAGCCATGAGGATGGTGGTCAGAGATGGATGGTGGTGAGGTGGTCGGCCGCAATTGAGGATGGTGGTCAAAGATGGCGGTGGAGGACGTCGACTCCTTGTTCCGAGAAAGAGGACTGTCGACAGCAACGTTGGACCGCCATGGGTGAAGGTTTTGATCGGCGCTAGGACTGCGTGAACAACAAATTGGGATGGCAACCGGTGTGAAGTTTTGGTCCCCAAAAATGGCGTAGAGATTTTCCTTTTTGGTTTACAATGGGGATGAGAATTGTACGTAGATTGTGGGATTGGGTTTTTATCTCCCAATCCCTTAATTATAGGAATGGTCCTCAAAAATTTGAAAAACATCCAAATATCTCTGCCTATATATGCAACTTTTAATTTAGTCCTCAATCCCTTAATATGTTACAATTATATAATTATATATATATATATATATATATATATATATATATATATATATATATATATATAAGGCATTTTAGGGTTTTTTTGAATTTTGGGATGGAAACATAACTCCTAAATAAGCTCAAGATGATTTTTTAATTTCATGTGACTAAAAGGATGATTATTTAAGTGTCCCTAGTTTTAAAAGAAATTCAAACTTTTTTTCCGAAAAATAAAAAAAACTCGTTGACATTCATTAACTAATGGCAAAACGTTTAGAATTTACTTGACTATTAGTTAATGAATCTTTTGGGACGAGGTATCGAACTTTTGCCAATGAAAAATGATACATACACTCCCTAGGAGCTACTTCCGGCCACACCCTCTCTCACATGGGGTGTGGTCCCCACACCCCATGTGAGAGAGGGTGTGGCTGGAAGTGGCTCCTAGGGAGTGTATGTATCGCCGTTGTTTACCAATTACCTCTCTTTCAATGTGTCCAACCCACCCAAACAAAGACAAGTTTTTTTTTTTCCTTCTAAAATTAGCCCAGTGAAGTATTGTTAAGGTTTAAAAAGTATATCAAAATGTGTAAAAAATATATAAAAGTATGAAAAAATATAGGGAAATGATTTTCACACCCCCCATTTTACAATCCACACTCCATTTTTGTCTTTATCTTACATAAATTTACAATATTGCCCTTTTCCAATACATATTTTTCATACATCAAAGGGTAATATTGTAAATTCATGAAGATAAAGACAAAAAAGGGAGTGTGGATTGTAAAATAGGGGGTGTGAAAATCATTTCCCAAAAATATATTAAAAAGTATAGAAAAAAATACACTGAATTATCTGTTTTTTTGTTGTCTTATGTGTTTATACTGGGTTGACAAAAGCAAGACATTTTTTTTTCTTTCTTTTTTTTTTGGCTAAGATAAGGGCAAGTTCTTAAACTTGCATCACTCATTATCAAAAAACTTTTCCTAGAAATACCTTTCTACTTCTACTTGAACAAATGCTATTCGAGGTATCAAACCTTCACCAGTAACATCCTCTCTTTGGATGTGTCCAACCTACCCCAAACAAAGACAAGGTTTTTGTTCAAATATGAACAAAAAAAAGGGCAAGTTCTTGAACTTGTGTCAAATATGATTTAGAAAAAAAAAAAAAGAAAGAAAGAAAGAAAGAAAGAAAAACTTTCCCTAAATATACCTCTCTACTTCTATGTGAACAATGCAACATTATTTTCGAACAAGGATGCGTCAGGACAATTAGGAACAACACTTTTGATGATGAACGTCATCATGTGGCTAATCAAAGTATCAAACAAAGTGCATATCGCGGAAGCAAAAATCAAGACTTAATGTTCATACTTTAAAGGCAAGGACTAAGTACAAACAATCCCATACAATTGAGGATAGCTTCAGGGATCCTCATATCTTCCGAGCATAACAGCATCGTGAGCTTCATTATCCTTCATCTATTTTTAATTCTCTAATTGATCTTTTGCAGGTGCTAGAATGTGCGACGTTTTATATCTTTTTGTGTGCTATGGATTTATTGGAGTATATCTTGGCTGATATCATGGAGCTAATATATGGACTGAAATCAAGCAATTGATACTAGGATAATTGTAATTGATTCCAAAGCAGATTTGATCTTATTTCCTTTAGTGTAGATTCTCACGTGTATATATGATTAATTGTACCAGTCATTTTTTCTATCAATGAGAATTCATTCATCTTCTCTCAATACCAAATTCTAACATGGTATCAGAGCAGGAGACTCCTTCCACCAATTCTAAGTCTTCTACTCAACTTGTCACAGATCCATATGAAAACCCTTATTATCTTCACCATTCTGATAGCCCTACAACCGTTCTTGTTTCTCCACCTCTTAATGGAGACAACTACAATACGTGGTTTCGTGCCATGAGAATGGCACTTCGAGCAAAGAACAAAATGGGTTTTGTTGATGGAACAATCACAAAACTAGATCAATCTTCTCCTACTTATTCCCAATGGGAACGAGTGAATGACATGATATGCTCATGGATTTTGCATTCCATTATGCCCGAGCTCTTTGGAAGTATTATCTACTCCGAGTCGGCGCTTGATATTTGGAATGATCTCAAGGGACGCTTCTCTCAACCAAATGGCACAAAGATCTACCAACTCAAAAGATCATTATATGAATGTAAGCAGGACAATCTCTCTGTCACAGCCTACTTTACACATCTTAAATCTATTTGGGATGAATTGGCCTCTTATGATCCACCACCAGTATGTACTTGTGGTGCATCTAAAGCTCTCTCTTGTCTCCACGAACGTGATCAAGTGATGCAGTTCCTGTATGGTTTAGACGTGTCTTATGGTTCTCTACGGAGCCAGTTGCTTTTGTACGAGCCGCTGCCATCTGTTAACAAAGTCTACTCATTCATATTGCAAGAAGAAAAACAGCGTGAGTTATCTCACACGACCTTCATCAAACCGGAGGCTTCCGCTTTGGCAGCCCATTCAAATAATGGGTCTTAGCGTGAGTTATCTCACATGACCACCATCAAACCAGAGGCTTTTGCTTTGGCAGCCCATTCAAATAATGGGTCTCGAAACCACACTGGTTCTAGAGCATACGTACAACAGCCTTCTCGTTTTATTCCTAAGGCACGACCTCGACCTCATTGTGACCATTGCAACAATGACGGACACACTATATCCACGTGTTATAAAATTCATGGCTATCCGCCTAAGAAGCAAGGGAATAACAAAAGTTTCAATGGTTCTTCGCCACCGCGTGGTATGATTGCTACTACTAATCAAGGATCCACATCAACAATGACTCCTACAGATGCACCACCACCCATATCACAAGATCAGTACAATCATCTCTTATCTCTCATTCAAGGTAGCCACCAAAACCCAGTTCATTTGGCAGGTATGGCCTTCTCTTCTATCGCTTCAAATTCTTGGATTATCGATACTGGTGCAACCAATCATATGTGCTCGTCCCTTGCTCTTTTTACATCTTTGTCTGATAATAAATCATCCTCTCATGTCCAGCTTCCAAATGGTGCTTATGCACCAGTCACCCACACGGGTAGTGTCTCATTTAGTTCCTCATTTTATTTAGACAATGTTTTATATGTCCCTAGTTTCAAGTTCAATTTGTTGTCAGTGTCACAACTTACAAAATCCTTGAACTGCATTGTCACATTTTTTCCTGATCGTTGTGTTTTCCAGGACCTGTCCTCGAGGAAAATGATTGGAGTGGGTAACTGTTATGATGGCCTCTACTACTTTCAAGCACCAACTGCCAATCTTGCTGCTTCTCAACCTTCCTTTGACTTGTGGCACTGGCGACTTGGCCACCCATCGTCAGCCCGTTTATCTTCTATTGCTAGTTTGGATTCCTCTGTTATTTTTTCCAATAAACATGTTTGCGAAGTTTGCCCATTGGCTAAACACATTCGCCCAAGTTTCCCACTTCGTTCTAGTGTTAGTCAGTCTCCTTTTGAATTAATACACTGTGATATTTGGGGATGTTTTTCTGTTCCAAGTAATTCGGGTGCTCATTATTTTTTGACTATAGTTGATGATTTTACTCGTTGTACTTGGCTATATTTGATGAAGCATAAATCTGAGACAAAGTCCCACCTTACTTCTTTCTTTGCCTTGGTTGCAACTCAATATCACAGTTGTGTTAAACATGTTCAAACTCATGGGAACAATTCATTAATTTCCGAGGAATTGTACACCATTTTTCCCATAAAAAATATTCGGACTGACAATGGTTCGGAATTTTTGTCTCATGATCTACAATTTTTCTTTCGCACATGTGGTGTTATACATCAACGAAGTTGTGTTGCTACCCCTCAACAAAATGGTGTTGTGGAACGTAAGCATCGCCATCTTCTTGAAGTTGCGCGGGCTTTGCGTTTTCAAAGTAACCTTCCATTGTCTTTTTGGGGAGAATGTGTTCTCACAGCAACATATCTTATAAACAAAATGCCCACTCCTGTACTTTTTGGGAAATCACCACATGAGGTTCTACTCAATACTCCACCTTCTTATTCCCATCTCCGTGTTTTTGGTTGTCTTTGTTTTGCTCATAATAACTCTCCTTCTCGACACAAGTTTGACCGACGGTCTACACCAAGCATTTTTGTTGGATATCCATTTGGGCAAAAAGGCTATCGTATTTACGATATTCAAACGAAAAAAAATTTCCACCTCACGAGATGTCATATTTTACGAAACCATTTTTCCATTTCGAGATGCTTCTCTTCATCCTTCCAACCAACCAGTTCTACCTCTTCCTATTTCAGACCCTACACTGCCGTCTTCTTTAAACAATTCTTCTTCGCCACTCAAAAATACCCCAGTTCCAAATCCTCCCTCCTCCCCACCGTCCCTAAGTCATCCCGTTTTTCCCCAATCTACAAGCAGTTCTCCACCGCCTACAAGTACCACTCGTCCCACACCGATTCGTCGCGCTCCCGCATATCTTCAAGACTATCACTGCAGTAGTGCCATCACCAATAGTTCCCCTGCTCCATCATTTCCTCGATCATTAGGTACTTCTCACCCTTTATCTCATTTCCTTTCCTATGATAAGCTTTCTTCTACTCACCATGTTTTCCTAGCCTCTCTTCATTCCTCCATAGAGCCCACTTCCTTTTCTCAAGCTGTCCAATTACCAGAATGGCGAGATGCTATGGCCTCAGAAATAACAGCCCTTGAACAAAATGATACTTGGATTATTACTTCTTTACCACCTCACAAGAAGCCTATTGGATGTAAATGGGTTTACAAAATTAAGTACCGAGCTGATGGCACCGTTGAACGGTACAAGGCCCGACTAGTTGCTAAAGGCTTCACCCAAACCGAGGGCCTTGACTATCACGAAACCTTCGCACCAGTGGCAAAACTCGTCACCGTTCGATGCCTCCTTGCTGTTGCTTCCATCAACTGTTGGCCTATTCATCAACTTGACGTACATAATGCTTTTCATGAAAGAACGAAGCACATCAAAATTGATTGTCACTTTGTTCGAGAAAAAATCCAACGGGGATTGATCCGTACTGCCTATCTTCCCTCAACAAAGCAGATAGCCGATCTTTTTACCAAGCCTTTGGGTTGCGAATTGTTTCACCATCTGATATGCAAGTTGGGCTTAATTGACATTCATGCTCCCACTTGAGGGGGAGTATTGGAGTATATCTTGGCTGATATCATGGAGCTAATATATGGACTGAAATCAAGCAATTGATACTAGGATAATTGTAATTGATTCCAAAGCAGATTTGATCTTATTTCCTTTAGTGTAGATTCTCACGTGTATATATGATTAATTGTACCAGTCATTTTTTCTATCAATGAGAATTCATTCATCTTCTCTCAATACCAAATTCTAACAGGATTGTTTTTGCAATCATGTGGGATTCAAATATTGGTTTGTTTTGTTGTTTGGGTCTAGTTGTCCTTGTCGAGACCCGTAAATTCAAACTCTATTTCAATTTGTTTATGGGTAACATGGATGTGTTTTAATTAAAGTTTAATTGTGTTTTAATTAATGTTTTTCGTGAAATCTTTGTGAGGATGTCTGTGTATTTGGTGCACCGGGAGTTTAGTGGATGATTGGGAGTTATATTTTGTGGTTACGAGATGATTTGAGAGTGTCGAGGTTCTACGAATTGCACACGAGGTTCAAATCGGTCGAAAGAGGAAGTTTTGCATTTTTCCTAGCCACAACCCGTTGGAGCTTTTTCTCAGAACCGGTTGCCACTATAAATTTTCTGAAATTTTGGAGCAAGATCCGGACACTTATTTGAGTGCTCCTTGGCCCGTTTTTCATTCCAAAACTCGACCAAAAACCCTAAAGTTCCATTTTTATTTTAACTTGAATATTTGTTTGATTTCCTATGTAAACTGATTTCTCTTTCAGTAAAATTGTAAGAAGTGATTGAATGAGGTTAGAATGTACTTACTAGGGCCACCATTCAGTGCCTCTAGGCATGGGTAATGAGGCTCGTGAATCTCGGTTACTAGGACCACCATTCGAGCATTCCTGGGCATGGGTAACGAGGCCCGTGAATCTCGGCAAAAGTAACGAGGCCCATGAGTCTCGGTAGAGGACAACAAGGTCCTAGGGAGACGTCCTGAATACTTGGCAGGGGTTACCTTTATTATTTCATCTCTTTGACTGTAGACAAATGTAATAACTTTAAGGGAAAATTTCATAAAACCCCCCAAATTTTGACCCAAATATAAAAAATACTCCCAAACATACAAATTTTTCAATCATACTCCCAAACTTCACTTCCGTTATCAAATATACTCCCACCGTCTGGATCTGTTACCTCACTAACGAGAAATGCTGAGTTGGAACTTAACAGACCAAAAAAACCGTTAAGTGGCCCAAAACGATGTCGTTTTGGGCCTTTTTTTTTTTTTAAACTCTTCTCCTTCCTCCCCCAATTCACAGGAAAACACGCACACACACACGCACACACACACACACACACACACACACAGAAGCAAGTCTCACGACCGTACGCTTCCCCTCCCTCATAGTCGCCGGTCGCTGAACATCCTCCTCCTCCTCTTTCGCTGATGATTTCACCTCTCAAATCAACAGCCCTCCTCTCTCTTTCTCTCTCCATAGATACATACGTACATATATACATAAATACATATATGGGGAGAGTGGGGTTTATGGTGATAAAGAATCACCTGATCTTCGTCTTTTGCTTTCTGGGAAATTATTTGGGAGAAAGATATATACATTCCTAACATTACCATAATCCTATCGGCAATTTCACTCATCATCCAAACAGAGCCTTTTTAGATCCATATACCATTGACTGTACACTTGATTGTATGATCTGGTACAACCTTTTTAAGACGTCAGGATTTTCAGTGCGCCGTCGACCGTCATGGCGATGGCTGGGACGGTGGCGGCGATGATGGAGCGCTCTGCGTGCTCGAGTAGCCACCGAATGGTCTTGCCCTCCTCTCTCTCTCTCTCTCTGTTTTCCTGTGAATTGGTGGAGGAAGGAGATAAGTTTAAAAAAAAAAAAAAAAAAAAAGGCCCAAAACGACGTCGTTTTTGGGCCACTTAACAGTTTTTTTGGTCTGTTAAGTTCCAACTCAGCATTTCCCGTTAGTGATGTAACAGATCCAGACGGTGGGAGTATATTTGATAACGGAAGTGAAGTTTAGGAGTACGATTGAAAAATTTGTAAGTTTGGGAGTATTTTTTATATTTGGGTCAAAGTTTGGGGGGTTTTATGAAATTTTCTCTAACTTTAACTATTTGGAACATATTCTCTCATGGGATACAAGTATCCTATTTAAGCTTGTTATCAGTTATGAACATTGGATGTGCGAGATGACTTTTGGATGTTTATGTATGGAATTATGGAACTATTCTACCAAGAAATATTTATCTATTTATGTTGAAAATCGAGGATGTGGCAGTCCCCCACGGGTTTGCTTCTTTTTTCTTTTTTTTTACCTCAATGAAGTTGTTTCTCTTTTTCAAAAAAAAAAAAAAAAAGAACTAGGATGTGATCTGATTCCATCATCAAATTCCAACAAGGATGTGATACTTTTATAGCCTCCCCAACCTCTGATCATACTTTCTAATTCAATTAACTTCGAGTGAAAAGTTATGTGAAAAACTTTATTCAATGTGAATCATTTTAACGAGAAAACTCAAATCTAAGCACAAATTTACATAAAATTTTCAATATTGAAATGGCAGAGAAATTTTGAGAGAGGACAATTAGACTTTCAAAATTTGACCAAAGATTTAAATCCCTCTTTGTTGAAGTAAAATTATGGATTAAAAACTCAATTTCGACATAGGCCATCAAAAGAGAGTAATGGATTTTAAGGAATTTTTACTCAAATTTTAGATTTGTGTATAGGTAGGGGTAAGAGCATCTCCAGTCCTCACCCTTTTTGTTTTACCCAAATTTGAGTAAAAAATTGCCTAAATTTTCAATTTGAGTAGAGTGATCTCCAATGGAAAATCCTATTTTCCACCCTAAATTCATTTTTAATTACAAATGGCATACATGTAATTAAGTAGATGATAGATTCAACTCCGGCGAAGCTCCAGTGACCCTCCAGAAGCTCCGGCGAATGTCCGACGACCCTACAGCAGATCCGACGAAGCTCCAGCATCAAATTGAAAGATCCGACGAAGATCTCTCATCATTTGAAGGCAACCGGCGAAGATCCAGCATCCTATTGAGATGTCCAGCAGAGCTCAAGTGAAGCAAGGTAGATGCCAGGAAAATGGGTAAATGTTTGGGGTGTCTCCAAAATGGGGAAGGGAATGGGTAAAATCCAAAAATGGGTAAGGGTTTGGGTAAAGATTGGATACGAATTTTTAATATTTTTACCCCAATTTTTGGTATGGGTCTCAAAATGGGTCAAGATTGGAGATGCTCCAAGGGCTCGAGGTGTTTACCCCAATTTCCCATGAGGATTTAAAGTATACTACTAGAGTAGAAAGCAAGATTTTTTTTTATCAGAATAAGAAGCTTTATAAAAGAATATCGATAAGCGTATATCGAGAAGGGAGAGGGGTAGGGGATATCCAACCGAGGCTGAATGATAGGAAAAAAAAGGGAAAAGGAAACATCCAAAACAAAAGACTCCAAAATAGCAGCCAAAACGAAAACAGCCAAACGAGCCAAATCCAAAACATTCACCACATGAACCACATGAAGAAGATGAAGGGTTTGGAAAAACGGCAGAGTGCAGTTTGAGATGGAAGATCAGCAGCAGCAGCGGAGGTGAAAGGAAAAGCCGTGAGATGTTATGGACTGGCTTGGAGACTAAGGCCTTGTTTGATAACACAGATTCAACACTTAAAACTGAATCAATTAAGTAATAAGTCATTAAGTAGGTTTGATAACCACATTTTATGTTACTTAACAGATTAAGTGCCACTTAAAATGTAGGCTAAAAAATTGATAAAAGTTAAGTAACTTTAAGTTACTTAATTCTGGCTGAATTCCTATGTGTTTATAATCAACCATCACACCTCCGTCGCCGCTGTCACCACCACCACCACCATTAAACCACCACCACCACTACCACAACTTCCACCATCACCACCACCACTGCCACGCCACCGCCACCACCACAACCACCACCATTGCACTACCGCCACCTCCATGCCGCTACCACCACCATTACACCACCACTGCCATGCCGCTACCACCACAACTACCACCACCACCACTGCCACACCGCCACCACCACTCACCGTTACCCATATAACACCACCACCACCACCACCACCACCACCACAACCACCACAACCACCACCACCACCATTGCACCACCGCCACCGCCATGCCGCTACCACCACAACCACCACCATTGCACCGCCGCCATGCCGCTACCACCACAACTACCACCACTGCCACACCGCCACCACCACTATCACCGTTACCCATATACCACCACTACTTTTGTCATGCCACCGTCATCACTTCACCACCACCACTAGCATTCCACCCAGCCCACCACCACCACTACCACGCCATAACCATCACACTACCACCACTACACCACCAACAGTGCACCACTATTACTCTACTGCCACCACAACTCACCATCATTCCACCACCACCATTACTCCACTGCCACCGCCACTTCGCCACCACCCTCACCACCTCCCAATCACCACTCCATCACTACCACAAATACATGATGACCATTAATAAAATTAAGAGACAATTAAAACCCAAAAAAAAATATTATTTTTTAATTCAGTGCTCAATTTGTTTTATCAAACAGCTTTTCAGCTTAAAAATTTCAGCATTCAGTTTTCAGTACTTAATTTTCAGCTTTCAGTTTTCAGTTTTCAGTTTAATCAAACAACACCTAATTATGAGTCTGATCACTTCCCTGGGTATTCATATGATCACAATGAAGGCAAGTTTGAAAAGTTTGTACTCTAATTGGCGATGGTAAAAACAACCCCCCTTGGCACTATTTAGTAAAATAATTATACAAAGTTTTAAACCATTAACTTTTCAAAACAAACAATTATTAAGGGACAGCTCAAAATTGAATGGGTGAACTGCTGGACAGTGGCGGTAGCGGGAAAAAATTGCCATTTGCTGGTGCACTTCTGGGGAATTACTCCCAACATGCAAAAGGAGAACTTTAATTGCACATGCATGGTACTCAAATTTGTGTTGACCAAAATACCCTCGTCTTGAAAATTCCCCTTAAAACAACCCCTTCACTTTCCCTCTGCCTTCTTCACATTAACGTAAAAAAAAAAGGGACTAAAAAAAGAGAAAAGAGAGGAAAGACAGCACCATTGACGGTGATGGTGGTGATTTTGGTTTCGGGGTAGAAGAGGATAGGCACGAGGACTGGGGGTATATATGACTTGGTCGAGGAACGAGAGCCGGTAGTGGCGGAGGTGTGGTGGGGTTGGGGAAGAGGGTTTTACAGTGCGTGCGATTATGACTTCGACTTCAACCTCCAGTCTCTATATCTCTCTCTTACTCTTGTACAATATAACGTGTGTGTGCTAACAATGCAGTCTGAGTGATGCTGATATGGTGCTATTAAATAGAAAAATCGAAAGTATGTGTTTTGGGTTTGGTAAATTTCAAATTTAAGGCTTGTAATGGAGGTTTAATTTGGATGGATTTTGGTGAGAGATTGATGATGTGGGAGTGGATTTTGGGTTGATTTGTGTGTGGATTTGAGAGATTAAGAGGTGAGGTGAGAGCTATGGAGGTCTAGGGTTGGTTCGGTTTGGGGAGGAAGAATAAGGAAATGGTTTGGTTTAGTTGAAGTGAGGAGAGAGAGAGAGAGAGAGCGCGAAACTCCTAGTACTAGTGGATGAAAAAGAGTTTGAGTTTATTTTGGGAAGGATTTTAAGTCAAGGGTAATTGCGTCTAAGACTAATTTTCATGTCATTCCCAAAAAGTACACTAGCAAATGACAATTTTTTGCCCTTGCTGCCACTGTCCAGCAATTCACCCAAATGGAATAGTCTACTTTAAAAAGGGATGCGGGGACTAGCCAATTAAGGTCAAGTTTTCGTTTTTAGAACCATTTTTTCATAAAAATGCTAAAAACTAAGTTACTAAAAGTCAATTTATTTCCATTAGCTAAAAACTAAGTTGCAAAAACTCAATTTTCACTTACATACTCTATTTGCTAAAAGTAAGTTGCTAAAATCACCTTGGTGCTTCTAGTAAATGGGAGTTGGGGGTTCTAAAAGCAAAACTCTTAGCAAACAGGAAACTCACCCTGCTTAATTTTTTTGCATTGAAACATTTGTAAGTATAAAATAATAAAAACATACAATTGATTGTCATGAGTACCTAAAGCATCTCAAATGGCATGCTATATATATTACTATATCTGTAGTTATATGTTGTGTCATATATAGCACATGATATAGCTATATTTATAATTTAGCATGCTTTATTGTGTGTCTCTATCATCATGGGACCCACAAAAAATGTCAATTCAAGCATTTGCATTTGAGCAGCGTTACTATATTATGGCAATTTGACAGTATTCATTGCTTTATTATAGCAATAACTATTAAAATAGCAATTTTACCATTGGAGACTCTTTAAGTCACATAATGCGCAAGCATGAATGTGTCTTTCAAAAAAATCAAAACTACTAAAATTTGTGAGAGTAAGGATAAATAGCGTAAGCGCAGAGCGAGAATTAAGAACGGGAGTGAATAGTCCTACTAATAAATTATGTGAGAGGTCATGGCACTGCATCGACAGCACTAGCGCAACAAGAACTAAGAACCTACTGAATAATTACGCAGAAACTAAGGCCCCGATTGGATGCGGGATACGTTTTGGTGGGATTAAATAGTAAGGGGGGATAAGATAGTAAGGGGTATTATTTAGTAAGGGTGGACCCACAGTGATGTGACATTTAGGAAGGGAGGATTAAATAGTATGTGGTTTGGATGAATTTGTGATAAAGGGGGATAAAGTTGGGTGGATGATGTTAAAACTTGACAAATGACTTATTTGCCCTTGTACAGTCATATTAGATTTTATGATAAAATAAATACAGAAAAACAATACTAATTAAATTAATTATACTTTTCAATAAATAATTCCTTTTATTAGTTATATCTAAAATTAAAATATTTAGTTATTATTTTTTATTATTCATTTCACTAATATTTCGAAGTTTAATTTTTTGTTTTTTTTTTCTTTCTAATTGTACGTTTTTAATGATTAACAAATTAGTAATTTTTATGTTATTCCCCAACAATGTCAAATTCTAAAGTATAAAAAATTTTAAATTTTTTTGTATCAAACTAAAGATCTCAATTTGTAGTTTAATTTGGTGCAAAAAAAGTAAAAAAATTAATGTGAAAATACTTTATTTTTTTATCCGAAGGATATTGCAAAGCAAGGCAACAATGTCGAATTCTAAAGCATAAAATTTTTCAAACTTTTTGTATCAAATTAAAGATCTCAATTAGTAGTTTAATTTGGTGCAAAAAAAAATTAAAAAATTATGCACAAAAGTACTTCATTTTTTTATCCGAAGGAAATCGCAAGAGTTCGTAAAGCATTAAAATGCAATTCGGTTTTTTTTATCGCAACAATAAACAAACTGGGGGTAAGGGGAGGGGTATAAGGGAGGGTACGGGGGTAATTTCGTAGGGGGTATGAGGGGGTATAAATTAGTAATAGGGGGGAGGGTGTTATTAATTAGTGAGGGGGAAGGGGTACAAAGGGGTATTAAAAGGGTGGGGGTATTACTTAATCCGGGTTCCATTTTTTCCCCCAAACCAAGGATTAACCGGTGGGACCGGGATAAGGGGTGGGGGTATAACTTAATACCCCCTCTAATGCTGCATCCAATCAGGGCCAAGGTCATGACACAGATAGTCCTACTAATAAATTATGTGACTAAGGTCATGACACTCCATTGACAGCACACTCATGACTGCATCGACAGCACGAGCACAACAAGAACTAAGAACCTACTCAATAATTACATAGACTAAGGTCATGACACAGGATAGTCCTATTGATAAATTATGTGACTAAGGTCATGGCACTGCATCAACAGCAAGAGCACAGCAACTTGAACCTACTGAATAATTATGCGACTAAGGTCATGACACAAACCCTGCAGAGGGTAAAACATACCCATATGGAAAACAAAGCAAAATTTCGAGTAATCTTATTTTAATCTTTTGCTTCTTTGTTTCCTAACCCAACCAACTTAAAATCAACTCTGTTCACTTATATTTCAAGATCTTTTATTTTCCTTTTTTGAAATTAGAATATAAACCTACAAAGATCCCAAGCAACTATGAAAATTACCTTTCAAAATCCATGATAAATATCAAAACAAACAATAATATAAGATATACTGGTTCAATTCTAGGGATGACAATTCAACCCGCCCCGAACCCGCCCTACCTTGCCCCGATAGGGTAGGGTAGGGTTTTTTCTATCTTAATTTGGGTAACGGGTAGGGGCAGGGGGTGATTTTGGAAAACTCGCTAGGGTTAGGGTAGGGTAACTCGCTAGGGTTAGGGTAGGGTCAGGGGTATGGTCTCCCCGCCCCGATATATACCCGCCCCGACGTACATATATATGTATAATTATATTTTATATACTTTTATATGCATATATGAAATTATATTTTCTCCCTTACTGCCTCCAATGTTATTCGTATTTTTATAATTTTATTTTTACAACTAAAATACAACATTAGATAATAGATTTTTGTTAAGTTGTAATAGTTATTTTGTGAACATTTATCATTTGCATGTGCTCACTAATATTGGAATCTAAAATATACTTAAATAATATGTGAGGAAAAAAAATAGGGGCGGGGCGGGTAAACCCGGTACCCGATAGGGGCGGGGGCGGGAGCGGGAGTACCCATAAATTACCCAATCGGGTCAGGGGAGGGTTTGGGTCGTTCGAAAATTTTAGGGTCGGGGCTGGGATCATCAAAACCCGCCTCAACCGGCCCCGTACCCATCCCTATTTAATTCTAATACCCGAGGTTAAGATAATCGAAGATTAAAAGTGGCAAACCATGCCTCATCTAAAAGGAAACCAATTTACAATCATCAAATATTTACTTTCAAATTCACATAAAGATTAAGTAGTCCCTCACTTCAATCTATACAAGCACCAAACCATATGATTGATGCACGAGGAGGTTCTCAAAATCCTTCATATTTACATGCTACTCATAATTTTCAGGCTTCAGAATAAACAGACGAGTAGCTGGGAGCCCACGCTCCTTCAAATCCCATCCACTCTTCCGACGAGTCCAAATCTGAGTCGTCCATCACACTGTTCCGGTCATTCATGCCCCTCTTCCGTTCGTGAGCTCCTGCATTGGTCGTCGGCTCGTACATCTTCATCTCAGTCCAGGTTAATTCTCCTCTCAAATTACTCATCACCATCTGCACCAAATCACCAGTTTAACAAAACTATTAGGATTAATAGGTAATCAGTTGTGCTGTCCATATCAACACCAAAGGCCATCACAAGTCATAAAGCACGAGTGGTTGCTTATGTTTTTAGAAAAAGAACTGATAACGCACGAGACATTTGATTAATAAGGTCCACATTTTTGTACTTCATAAACAAAGGTCCAATTATTGGCAATTTAGGGGATGGGTCAATTTGGTTCAAGCAACACGTTAACCCAAGAGCCAACCTACCGGTATACGAATTACATTCAAAGAATCATAATAATAAGACATTACATCAATCATTTGAGGTTCGTAAAACAGGATAAATACAACTAATTACCAATTATTGCTAACGATAACTTTGACTGATTCACCTAGATGTAGAGAATGGAGCTAACTAGGCCAGTCCTAATTGGTTAATGATGCTTCCTCGCTAAATGCGATAACTGCGTCAATCATAATTAATGACCGTGTATAGTGAACTTGATTGCAACTTCCTCAAGAAAATAGTTTAGGGGTGGAATATGTAAGGTGTTAAAGTTCAGGGACGACAAAACTACATTTAGGATAGTTTAGGACATAGAAGTGAAAATAACCAATGAAAAGAGTTCATTGACGTCAGAGCCGGCCCAGGGGTAAGCCCCGCAAGCCCACGGGCTTGGGCAACCCCCCGGGCCAGGGCAACCAAAAAAAAAAATTGTAAGTTATATATATAAATATTAAAAAGTTTCATACAATTGTACTATTGATACGTTTGGTATGACGACATGCGCGTAATGCAATTTCCCTGATGGGTAGTGTTCGATTCTCAGCAACTGCATGGCTCTTTTGCAACTTGGGATCCATTTTTTCTTTTTATCAACAGGGCCTTTCTTCGCTTTTTTCTCTACTCCATTAATCTTGTTTGTTTGTTGGTTTTATAAAATCTTGTTTGTTGTTAACTGGGGTATGCCCCTTTGATCTTGTTTGTCTGTTGGTTTTACAAAATCTTTACTTACCCAAAAAATGTATTTGCATTTTTAGTGTGGTTCTACTATTTGTTTTTTCCTTCCCAATCTACAATATCATGAAAGTCATTTTACTCAATCACTTTGTTAGATATTAGCATTTGACAAAAACAACAGTAATGTATAAGTGACAAGTTCTTTTTACATTTGATTAAAAAAATTTATCCCACTGCTGAACAAATCGATCGAGCTACCACGTTTTTATTAAATTTTTACACAAATCAAAGTTAAAATATGAGAATACTTTCGTATTTTCTTCAGAAATGAAAACCTGTATACTTTTTTTGCATTTATTATTTATACTAATTGTATCCTTTTGTTTGAATTTTGTAATTTTTTAAAAACGACTCTTGAAGAAGTAGAGAGCCTAATATTGATAGTTTGCTTCGGACCTCTAAAATAACTCTTGAATTTTTTTAATTCTATATCTTTTAATTTTTTATGACTTAATATTAATAGGGCAACCAAGTTAGGGGTCGGGCTTGGGCAACCCAAATATCGGGGCCGGCACTGCATTGACCTTTCCAATGAATCATTAGAAACCCATATGGGCCGGTTCCATTCCCCCAATCACTGCCTCATATTCAGCCTCGTTGTTGGAGCATCTTTCAATGAGTGCCAAGGACAAAATAGAATGACATCATTTGGTGTGGCAAAAACCACCCAAGACCGACCTAGTTTTATTTGGGGTCATCTCTTTTCTCCCCGCCTTGGGGTAACGCCCATGAAGCTCCGGCGCAAAGGAAAGGCCTGTCAAGCTGTATGTCCATGGGTGCAAGATTCTTCGAAAAAGCGTGGGCTGACTCGAAGACATGGGACCACTTATTTCTAGGCGACTCTCGTATCTCTTGGCGTAGCAAAAAAGAGAACTGTTAAGCTAGGTCTAGTACTGAGGTTATCTGTGAATCGAGTGATCAGTGATGCAACTCAATCATGCCCCCCCCCCCCCCCCCCCCCCCCCCCCCCCCCCATCATCAAAAAAAAAAAAATTCCCAAAAAGAGAGAGAGAGAGAGAGAAGGTAAAACATACTTCATACGCTTGGTTGATGCGTTGGAACTGGACCGTGCAATTGCCTCCTCTGCATACATCCGGGTGATACTGAAACAAATGAAACAACAGGGATCAAATCAAATAGGCTCCCACACATCAAAAACTCACCAAATCAAAGATCATCCACCTAATTTCCATCAAAAGAAATTCATGAAACGATGAAATGACAAAAAATGGGTCAAATAATCTAACCACATGGATATCAAGAGGGAATGAGTGGCTTTTCTTTTCTTCTTCTTCTTCTTTTTTTCTTTTTTGGTGAAATAAGCTTTATAAAAATCAGATTGATGAAATGTTTAAAAGATGGATTTGACCCTCTTCGGTGCTCCAAACCGTTCACTTTCTAGAGATCGTACTTGGGACCGTTTACTTTCTAGAGCTCGTTAATATCATCAACAATGCCAAAAATTATCGAATATTGATAAATACCTAGGCCCTGTTCGGTTTAGAGTTTTGTATTAGTTTTGGTTTTGTTAACATCATCATTTCTCTCATTTCTCTCTCTATCTCTCTTCACTCATTACACAAGTTTACATCATCAAAACTAAACTAAACTACAAGCCAAACACAGCCCTGATCTTTAACACATTTATTGTGCAGGTAAATGAGTTTCTATCCATGGCAATCTATTTTTACCCATATAATGTCCTCCAAAATCATATCGATCAATATCCAATCAATCAATCAAATTTTTGGCATACAAGATATTCTAAAAATTTTGGCCCACAAACTCAAATTCCCAATTATCAACAAACAAATCAAAATAATAAAGCTCCAAAAGGATAGACAAAAGATAGAAAGAAAGAAAGAGAAATTACCCTAAGAGCAAGTCGTCTGAAAGCTTTCTTGACCTCAGATTTAGAAGCCCCTGGTTTAACCATAAGTGTCTTGTACGGATCTCTCGTAGCAGAACCAGAAGAAACGCAGAAAACCCTATTAACCCCATCATTACTCCTCACCGCCTTCATCTTCGAGTCTTTCAATCGAATCCAAGAGGACCCAAATGCACCACCGTTACTGAACCCAACAGCAGTCGCCATTCTCACAAAATCAAGACTTACCCAATTGAAAATACTAGCAATTTCTGCCTAAAGATGTGTATGCGTATATGTATGTATGAATTGAAGGGATTGGGATGAGAAAAAGAGAACCCAATTGGGAACGTACGCCGAGGAATTTGAACACAGCAAACTGTTAAGGAACGGTTAGCGTTGAACAGATGACAAATAAAGGCGCGGGTCTATGAATTTATAGGGTGGAGAGGGAGAGAGAGAGTTTAAGTTTAATCTTATCCAGTGTGAGTAGGATCTTATCTGTTCTTTTAGACTTTTTTTGTTTGGTGGGAGTTTTACACGTTGTTTTATTCTTAATAGTACTCCTATATTAGCAACAAAGTTTTACCTAGGAGTATAAATATATCTTATTTACGGATGGGAAACAAGTAATTTTGTGTTACGTATCAAAACCTTATTTATGAAATCCTACAATATTTTTCAATTAACCAAATTTCTCGTGTCATGTTCGGGTCGCGTTGCGTTCGTGTTGTTATATCTAAAAGTCCTACTTTCAGTTGAATTTTTATTTTTTTACTTGACAATTCATCAAACTAATGTTTAATATATACGTACAAATGTTTATTTTAATCTCAATTATAGAAATTTATTTTATTTTTGTGCCAGACATGCCCACTCCTAGTCTTATTCTAATTTATTCAACCTTTTATTTTCTGTAGATGTACTTCAAAAAATTTCTTCTGTTGTGCTTAGAAATTATAATATGCATAATTTGAATCACTAAAAGAAAATTATTGGAGTGCATTACTTAAAAAAGGTAAAGTGCAAAAATTAGTTCTATTTTAGATAAGTGGATGTCCGAATTTATTGGTAGATGTCGTTAATGGCCTCCAACGCCTATAAATAGAAGCTATCTGTATAGCATTGGGAAGGATATTTTAGTGATAACCATTACAAGGTCGACCAAAGTCATTGTGTAAAATTTCATACAAACAAATTCTTAGCTCTTTTAATGTAATCCAAATAATAAGATAACACGGGATTTAGAAGGGGAAAAAAACCAATTGTTTAGCACTCTCACGAATTATGGAATTGGTCAATATTCCGAATTATCCAAACAAATGAATTGTGGAATTGGTCAAATCCATTATCTATTAAAATCCCACTATGTACGTAGCAGTTTTGTGGTCACTCTATTTTTTTTTATCACCTTGTTCATTGTCAATCTTCCGTGGAGGACCACCAACGGCCGGCGGCCACGTTCAACATTGCCAACTCTGATCTGGCCGGCGACTACGTATTCAGTGACGGAAGGAATAATAACAAGTGGGGCGTGGTTGGAATTCTAAGTGTTGGACGATGAATAGATACAGTATTTTGATTAAGTATTGGCTCCAACTGGGTTGGAGTTGTAAAAGCTGGCGGTTATTGAATTTTTCTTGGTGTTGAGATACTTAAGGTTAACAAAATAATATTTGGCTAATGAGTCTGCATAGCGAAAGTTAAGATTTCGATAAATGTTATGAAAATCTATCCTTATATGGAAGGATAATTTTTTTTAATCGTCATATCCGAAGACAGCTGGATCCGCTCTTTGATACGGCTGGACGTCATTGAAACAGTCTACGATCATAAAACCCAGACATTAATAAATTTTCTTGATAACCACGTACATAGCACGGACCATCGCTAGTTTGAATATTTAGAGAGAGAGAGAGAGGGAGGGAGGGAGGGAGAGTTTGATCTTATCCGATGTCTATTACGCGTGTTGTTAGATAAATACCGGAAAAAGGTTTTATTTATAGGCGTTGAAGAGGTTCTTAACCGTCTATTATTTCTAATAAAATTGACAGTATTGCAGAGGAAATTTTATTGGGTACCTACCGGGTATCAAGTGGCCGTGCCGAGCACAATCTCGGCCATCGAAAAGGGTTTTGGACGGCCGAGATCGATTCCCTCTCTCTCTTCTCACTCGGACACTCTCTCTCCTCTTTTTCTCTCTCCTATTCCGGCCCGTTGGATTGCATTTTGGACGGCTGAGATTGCCGAGCGGGTGCCACGTGAGCAATACCCGCTCGGCACTGAAAAATTTCTCATTGCAAAGGGTTTTGGTGACAAGCATCGTGAGATCAGCAAGTTCTCCCTGTATTCTGTATACTCTTTGAATATAATATAGGGGTTTTAGTATTGCAATAAAATTCCCGATTCTCACTAATGGTGAGGCAAAAATTATGTTTTAATTATTTTGAAATAATCCAAACAACTAAAGTATTTAGCTTTTTGTTGTTTTAGGAAAACAAAAAATTATATTGATAACAAACAACTACAATGAAGTACTCAAAGGTCCAGGAAACACCACAAATAAAAAAACAAAATACATAAAGGATCTATGGATACTTGGAGTGGTAAACTTGTTCTCACGCTGGATCGTTAGATCTGCTACAGACGTCTTCACCACCGCCGTCAGAAAGGCTCAAGAACCTGTCACCAAACCAATCGGATTCAATAGCCAAAACTCATATCTATTTCCCAGAGAGATTTGAGGCCTCCTGAGTTCAAAAATGATGGGGAGAGTGGAAGAACTACTCACCGAGGAAGAGTGTCTCAACCATCTCACAACCATGGAGGTAGGAGAGGAGTAGAGAAGAAAATGGGGAGGCAAGATGTCTCAATTATGGAAATTTATTTTATTTTTGGTGCCAGACATGGCCACTCCTAGTCTTATTCTAATTTGTTCAACCTTTTATTTTCTGTAGATGTTCTTCAAAAACTTTCTTCTGTTGTGCTTGGAAATTATAATATGCATAATTTGAATCACTAAAAGACAATTATTGGAGTGCATTACTAAAAAAAGGTAAAGTACAAAAATTAGTTCTATTTTATATAAGTGGATGTCCGAATTTATTGGTGGATGTCGTTAATGGCCTCCAACGCCTATAAATAGAAGCTATCTGTATGGCATTGGGAAGGATATTTTAGTGATAACCATTACAAGGTCGACCAAAGTCATTGTGTAAAATTTCATACAAATAAATTCTTGGCTCTTTTAATGTAATCCAAATAATAAGATAAAATAGGATTTAGAAGGGAAAAAAAAACCAATTGTTTAGCACTATCACAAATTATGGAATTCGTTAATATTCCGAATTATCCAAACAAATGAATTGTGGAATTGGTCAAATCCATTATCTATAACGATTACATTAAAATCCCAATATGTACGTAGCAGTTTTGTGGTCACTCTATTTTTTTTTATCACCTTGCTCATTGTCATCTTCCCGAAAACTAGGGATGGCAATGGGGAGGGTAGGGGGTGGATACCACTACCTCCATCCCCGATCCACGAACCTATATCAATCCCCATCCCCTCCCCAATCCCCACCGGGGATTTTATTTTAACCTTCATCCCCGCCCCGATGCGGGGAACGGGGATCCCCACGGGGAATCGGGGATCCAAAAATGGTTGCTCTTTAATGTGTAGGTTTTTTTTTTAATAGTCTTACACTTTAAAGTGAATCAACTTGCTACTGTCCCAAAAGCTCAAGTTGTTTGGAACTTTACCCAATAATGTACATCCAGCACTTCCATCATGTGCTACTGAAGAGTTAACACTTCCTTCACATCACATGCAATCCACTAGAAGAGTTTACCATGTGAGATCACAAATTAATATGAACAAATGGACTGCACAATCAAATATCAAAACAAATTTTGTTGTAAATCCGGAACAGATAAGTTTTGATATATATATATGTGAACGGGGATGCGGGGAGGGGCGGGGAACGGGGAGGGGCGGGGACTGACAATACCATCCCCTACCCGATCCCCGAATTTTTTAAAAAAGAATCCCCATCCCCTACCCGATCCCCGAAAAAATCCCCGAATCGGTAGGGGACGGGTTGGATAGGGGCAGGTCGACCGAGATTGCCATCCCTACCGAAAACCTCATCGTTGTCAATCTTCTGTGGAGGACCACCAACGGCCGGCGGCCACACGTTCAACATTGCCGACTCTGATCCGGTCGGCGACTACGTATTCAGTGACGGAAGGAATAATAACAGGTGGGGCGTGGTTGGAATTCTAAGTGTTGGACGATGAATAGATACAGTATTTTGATTAAGTATTGGCTCCAACTGGGTTGGAGTTGTAAAAGCTGGCAGTTATTGAATTTTTCTTGGTGTTGAGATACTTAAGGTTAACAAAATAATATTTGGCTAATGAGTCTGCATAGCGAAAGTTAAGATTTCGATAAATGTTATGAAAATCTATCCTTATATGGAAGGATAATTTTTTTTAATCGTCATATCCGAAGACAGTTGGATCCGCTCTTTGATACGGCTGGACGTCATTGAAACGGTCTACGATCATAAAACCCAGACATTAATAAATTTTCTTGATAACCACGTACATAGCACGAACCATCGCTAGTTTGAATATTTAGAGAGAGGGAGGGAGGGAGAGTTTGATCTTATCTGATGTCTATTACGCGTGTTGTTAGATAAATACCGGAAAAAGGTTTTATTTATAGGCGTTGAAGAGGTTCTTAACCGTCTATTATTTCTAATAAAATTGACAGTATTGCAGAGGGTTTTGGTGACAAGCATCGTGAGATTAGCAAGTTCTCCCTGTATTCGGTATACTCTTTGAATATAATACAGGGGTTTTAGTATTGCAATAAAATTCCCGTTTCTCACTAATGGCGAGGCAAAAATTATGTTTTAATTATTTCGAAATAATCCAAACAACTAAAGTATTTAGCTTTTTGTTGTTTTAGGAAAACAAAAAATTATATTGATAACAAACAACTACAATATATGAAGTACTCAAAGGTCCAGGAAACACCACAAATTAAAAAACAAAATACATAAAAGATCTATGGATATTTGGAGTGGTAAACTTGTTCTCACGCTGGATCGTTAGATCTGCTACAGACGTCTTCACCACCGCAGTCAGAAAGGCTCAAGAACCCGTCGCCAAACCAATCGGATTCAGTAGCCAAAACTCATATCTATTTCCCCAGAGAGATCTGAGGCCTCCTGAGTCCAAAAATGATGGGGAGAGTGGAAGAACTACTCACCAGAGGAAGAGTGTCTCAACCATCTCACAACCATGGAGGTAGGAGAGGAGGAGTTGAAAAGAAAATGGGGAGGCAAGATGTGGCATGGCCGCCATGGGAGGAGGGAAAGAAAGGTGACGGGTGGGCAGCTAGAGAACTCTCTCCAAATTTCTATTTTTTTTGCATTTGTTAGTTTTGCATCAATTTTTTTGTGGATTATTTGTTCGTCTCGACGAGAAAAATTTAAAGAGTAAAATTTTGTTAACTGAACTAAAATTTTTGTGAATAAAGACAAATAATCCAAAAAAAAAAGATTATTTTTGTCTTTAGTAAACTTTAATACTAATAGTTTTTGGCTTTTTAGATTTCTCTCGTCAAGACGAACCAAAATTTAACAAAAAAAATCGACACAATAGTAACAAATGCAATTTTTTATTTGAATAAATAGCTAAAACCTATCCATCTGCTCAAGGTTATGTCCTTCAATTAAATTACAGATGACGATACCATGTAGTCAACTTAGGAAACTAAAAATTTTCATCACCATGCTCATTCTTATCTTGCCAAAAACCTCATTGCCATCAATTAAACCTTGGAGGGCCGCCCACGGCCACACTTTCACCGTTGCCAGTCAAAGCCACCTTTTCCCCACCTCTATCACCGCCATCCATCATCAAGGAACAAAATTGGATCTCCATTTAACTGGAATTCTGGAAGATAATTTATTAAGTCATCGATCGTATTTGCAAGACAATTGGATGCACTCTTTTACAGGTTCACATTTACATTACATAATTAAAAGAAAAAAAAAACCGAGTCTGGCAGATGGAACAGCCTTATGTTACTGAGATTCCATGAATATCTCAGGTTAATTATTTCTTTTTTCGGCTTGATAACATTGAAACGGTCTATTCCTACAATTTGTTATTTTGGTTGGATCTGATCCGTTACTTTGGCCCTTTTGTTTGGTCCAAATTCTACGCGTGTTCTTTTGTTTTTTCTTTTCTTAATTTTACCTATGCATATATTTCGAATTTGTTCAGCCTTTTTCTCAGATTATGTAGTCTACAAATTTTTTATTTTTTTATTTTTGGTAGTTTGATGTCCGGATAATTTACTTTATATTGTTAAATAACGATTGATTAAATCTTCAATTTATAGGCATTGGTGGTCCCTAACCGTTTATTTATTTTACTAGGGTTGAGATGTGTAAATCTAATATTTCAATACCAATTATATTTTAAGTATTTCAACATCTAATTAACCCAAAAAATTCAATAATTTAGGATTTTTTTTAAAAATCCTATTGGTTAGCACTTCCATGATTTATGAAATTGTCAAATCCATTATGTATAGTGACTACATTTGAATCAGAATCTTTAGCAGTCTTTAGCCAAGATTATGTACTTAATTTAATGCAACGTCATAATATTGACCACAAAATTTTTAAAAGTTTGAAATCCATATTTTTACTAAGGACAATCTTGGCATCATGGATATTTTTTATTTGTTCAACCTTTTCTCAACTTATTTAGTCAGAAAAACTATTTTTTTTTAAATTCGATGTCGGGATTAAGTAACATATGTTATTAAATAAAGACCGAAATAAGCTTTTATTTATAAGTGTTGGAGGTCCTTAACCATTTATAATTTTTAGTAACCTAACGTAATGTTTGGTTTTCAGTTTATTTATACGCGTTGTGACCTCAATAGAGTGTCATCATGGAATTTCTTAACGAATAAGTTTTACTTATTTTGACATGTAATTAACGTATAAAATAAAATAATGTAGGATTTGAAAAAACCCTATTCGCTAGCACTTTCCATAATCTATGGAATTGATCGAATCCAGTATCCATAGTGATACATTTGAATCTATGGCTATGTTTGATAAAACTGAAAACTGAAAGCTGAAAGCTGAAAATTAAGTACTGAAAACTGAATGCTTAATTTTTTAAGCTGAAAAGCTGTTTGATAAAACAAATTAAGCACTGAATTAAATTTATTTTTTTTTGGGTTTTAATTGTCTCTTAATTTTATTAATGGTCATCATGTATTTGTGGTAGTGGTGGAGTGGTGATTAGGAGGTGGTGAGGGTGGTGGCGAGGTGGCGGTGGCAGTGGAGTAATGGTGGTGGTGGAATGATGGTGAGTTGTGGTGGCAGTAGAGTAATAGTGGTGCAATGTTGGTGGTGTAGTGGTGGTAGTGTGATGGTTATGGTGTGGTAGTGGTTGTGGTGGGCAGGGTGGAATGCTAGTGGTGGTGGTGAAGTGATGGCGGTGGAATGGCAATAGTAGTGGTGGTATATGGGTAACGGTGATAGTGGTGGTGGCGGTGTGGCAGTGATGGTGGTGGTAGTTGTGGTGGTAGCAGCATGGCGACAGTGCAATGGTGGTGGTGGTGGTGGTTGTGGTGGGAGTCACCGGTGCAATGGTGGTGGTTGTGGTGTGGTGGTGTGGCAGTGGTGGTGGTAGCGGCATGGCGGCAGTGCAATGGTGGTGGTGGTGGTTGTGGTGATAGCCACCGGTGCAATGGTGGTGGTTGTGGTGGTGGTGGCGGTGTGGCAGTGGTGGTGGTGGTGGTGGCGGTGTGGTGGTAGCAGCATGGCGGCAGTGCAATGGTGGTGGTGGTGGTTGTGGTGGTGGTGGTAGCCACCGGTGCAATGGTGGTGGTTGTGGTGTGGTGGTGGTGGTGGCAGTGTGGCAATGGTGGTGGTGGTAGTTGTGGTGGTAGCGACATGGCGGCAGTGGCGGTGTAATGGTGGTGGTTGTGGTGGTAGCGGCATGGCGGTGGCGGCAGTGCAATGGTGGTGGTTGTGGTGGTGGCGGTGGCGTGGCAGTGGTGGTGGTGGTTGTGATGGTGGTGGTGTAATGGTGGTGGTGGTGACAGCGGCGGCGGAGGTGTGATGGTTGATTGTAAGCACATAGGAATTCAGCCAGAATTAAGTAGCTCAAAGCTACTTAATTTTTATCAATTTTTTAGCCTACATTTTAAGTGGTACTTAATCTGTTAAGTAACATAAAATGTGGTTATCAAACCTACTTAATGACTTATTACTTAATTGATTCAGTTTTAAGTGCTGAATCTGTGTTATCAAACAAAGCCTATGTATGTAACAGAGTTTTGTGGTCAAGATTGTGTCATTTAATGGAACGACATAATCTTAACCACAAAGTTATACAAAGATTGGAATCCATATTTTTTAAAAAGGAAATAATTCTGACATCAAAACCATATTTTTTCCCCTTAATATCGAAGTTTTACATGTGGATATATTTCAATCTATTCTACATTTTCTCAACTTATTAGGTCCATTTTTTATTTTATTTTTTTAACAATCGACATCCAGATTAATTTACGTACTTGGTTGAACAAAGATTGAAAAAAGTTTATATTTCTAGGGATTGGAGGTCCTTAACTGTTTATTATTTTCGGTAAGATTGGTTTTCTATATAGTATGGTTTGTTAATGAGGAGGGAAACGGTGATGGTGCAAATGAGGAGGGAAACGGTGAGGGAAACGGTGATGGTGCAAATGAGGAGGGAAACGGTGAGGGAAACGGTGATGGTGCAAATGAGGAGGGAAACGGTGATGGTGCAGTACTTAATGTGTTGCACTGAATCATCCAAAAGTGTTTTCAACGGTCCAGGTCAATGAGAAGCGTGATGAGGTCGGTTAGTGCCATCATTTTTTATTTTTTTTCTCTTTACAATTTAGCTGTGATCATTTCAATATTAAGTAGTCCAACTAATAACATAATCTAGGATTGGAAAAAACACCGGAGTATTAGTTGGCACTTTTCACCGTTTATGGAATTGTTCAAACAGGGCGGTTCCATGGACACAACGAATAACACAACATTTGACACAACAATAATCAGAGCCCCACGCTTACAATTGGAGCTGTTCAAATTGTTTAAAACATGTTTTTAAGATTACCTATAAAAAATCAACTCAATTGGATATCGATAAAGGCTTGATAGGTTCATTCAAATTTATCCTGTAAAATCTGACAGGAATTAACTAAATGAAGTGATCAAGCTCTTACCAATATTCAAATGAGTTGATTTTTTACAAGTAATCTGAAAAACATATTTTAAATAAATTGAAAGGCTCCGATCATTTGCGTGGGGTTTACAAAAAAAAAAATTTGTGTCAAATGTTGTGTTATTTGTTGTGTTAACGGAACCGCTCCCTTGTTCAAAACCATTATTTATAGTAATTATACATCACAATCCAAATTCTTTATAGTTTTTTTAGTGAAGAATATGTCCTCTAACGATAAAGATAAGGTTGCCGATAAGAACTAAAAAAAGGGGGGATAAAGATAAGGGTACAGAAATGTACAAGCGGCTTGTGGGGCCCACTTTTGAGTCTCACACGAATAATCCGAATCTTCCATTAATTTTAAAATAATTTTTCGAGTGTCCTTACAAAAACTCAGCTCAATTGGATATGCGTAAGTGAGTGATCCAATATTTTAATTTCTCATTAGGATCCTAAATTTTGAATGAAAACTTGAAATTTGGATCAACCACTTGCACATATCCAATTGAGCTGATTTTCTGCAAAATCATTCAAAAATTATTATAAAAATTATTGAATGGTTCGGATTATTCATGTGGAAACCAAAAGTGGATTCCACTACCGCTTCTACATTTTTGGTACCCTTTGTTTCGGTACCCATATTCGTGTCCATTCTTTAATCAAACGACATAACTTGACCACAAAGTTCCAAAATATCATTCATGAATCAAATATATCAATATTGGATCAAATGTCTTGAATGTATCAATATTGGATTAAATGTATCAATATATCATCATTTGATATATTTGAGATCAAATATATTATTATTCATCCAAATATATCATAGTTGAATCAAATATATCAATATTGGATCAAATGTATAAATATATGATCATTTGATATATTTGAGATCGATTGATATATTTGAAATCAAATATAAAATTATTCATCCAAGTATATCATTGTTGAATCAAATATATCAATATCCGATCAAACGTCTGGAATATATCAATATTGGATCAAATGTATCAATATATCATCATTTGAAATATTTGAGATCAAATGGTATATTCGAGATCAAATATATCATTATTCATTCAAATATATCATTGATGAATCAAATGTATCAATATTGGATTAAATTTCTCGAATATATATGTCAATACTGGATCAAATATATCAATATACCATCATTTGATATTGTTCCGCCGATCATGAGAGGGGGGATTCGACAAAAAACAAAATTACACAGTGATTAAAATTTTAATTTTTCTTAAGTTTTCGTGCTATTTTTTTTTATATAGTGCTATCACATTTTGCTTTAAGGTATGTGTTGGGATTCTCCCATGTGAGGGAGAGGTGCGCGAAGCACCGGATCACTCCCCCCACCTATTTATACATATGTATGGAGTGAGTGGGGTGTGTGTGTGCATATTGTGTGAGACAGAGAGAGGGTTGAGAGGGCTGTGAGCTCCCTCCTTCGGGAGGGAGGGTGCTTCTCCTCGAAGGGCTGTCGGAGCACATGGTGAGCAGAGGGGTGAGGCTGAGCGCACGGGATGCCGGTTTGTGGCTCCCGGAGAGGTTTTTTCATGTATATTGTATATGGTTGTGAATATATACATATACGGAGTTTTTCCTCGTATCTTTGGTGTGCTTGTGTGCGTTGTGTGACCCGGGACGATCCCAACAAGTGGTATCAAAGCGGGGTGGAAGATGGAGGTCGCCGGAAAACGCCATTGAAGCTCACGGATCGAAAACGGAAAAAATGAAGTCTCACGGAAGTTTTGCTCATGGGGTTTTGCTCCTCTCGTCGAGAGGAGTCCAACGGTGTAAGGCTCGTTGGTATTGGTCACCGGAATAGCTCCCACGGTCGATTTGAAAGTCGACGGACGGAGGCGAAAAGAGGCGGAGGAACAGAGGCTTAGCAGTCGTGCTTAGAGTGATCGGGTACAAGTTTCGAGCACTAGGTCTTGTTCGGACTGGAGAGACGATCACGGAGGTACAAGCCCGGTGGCCGGAAACCGCTGCATGCGCCGCCACGCGCAGGTGGATGCTCGGCGCGTCAGATCCCGCGTTGGCGTGGGGTACACGCGCTGGAATGGTCTGGAAGATGACCACGTGGCGCACAGTCAACAGCCACATGGAGCCATGTCGGATGACACGTCAGCAGGTCAAGCCACGTTAGCAAAAGGGTCAGGTCAGTGAACCTTTTGACTGTTTGGTCTTTGGTCCGGGTCAGGAAGGTCAAAGGGGTAAGGTCAGGGGATCAATGAGGTCAAAGAGGTCACCGGTTCGGTCAAAAGGGTTAAACCGGTATAGACCGGCGGTTCACCAGATGGGTGGACTGGGTTCGGTCCGGGTAACGGTTTGGGGATAGACCAGGATATGTATTTTGACCGGTTTTGGGTGATACGAGCGGGATTTTGCGGGTCTGGGCACAGCGGGAGAGATCGGGGAGGATCATATGTGATCTGGGTCGATCAGAGTCGTTGGGTTCAGTCAGGGGCAAACCAGGGATGATCAGTCGCGGTTAGCAAGCAAGGATACACTCGTTCGGGTTTTTGTACTCCGGTTTGGGGGTGCATGGATGCTCGGTTTGGTAGTGACACAAGCGCTTGCTAGAGCGATAGATCGAGGAGATCCGACTAGAGTCCAGGGGGTGCTAGGAAAGCCGGGAATGGAACGTGGATGGACCAGGAGGCAGGATGAGACCCGGGAGAGCTGACGGAGAGTGGCGGAAGTGGCGGATAGGTGGCAGAGACGAGCGGAGTTGGAGGATTCACACCAGGAGCATTGGACAAACTTTGTGGAGATCAGAGGTTGACCGGGGCAATCGGGTGATTGCAGATTTGTGGCGGTTGAGCCGTGTTGATCACTCGAAGAGCTAGTGAGCAAGGATACATTCTTTCGAGTGTTGCATTCCTGTTTGGTGGGTGTGGATACATTCGATTGGTTAATGACACAGGCGCTTGCTAGCGGGACAGATCGGAGATGGTCAGTAATGATCGGAGGCAGTCTGGTTTAGTTGGTTTGAAGACCTTTCATCGGGATTTGCAGTGGTGATTCGGGCTGCATGAGGAGGATAAGGGGCACCGTACAGGCTTGTGGGAGTGCAGTGACAGTTGGAGCTCATGTTAGGCACGGTCAGGCTGTATAGTTGGTTTTATGATGTGGACAGGATGAACAGCAGTTGCAGGGACACACAAGGATAGGCACGGGAGTACAAGGAGTCGCGATCTGAGACGTACATGTGTGTCGGGTACCGAATTGGGTAGTGTGTGGTATTGTCTGCAGACGGCGGGCAACTGGTTGCTGTGGGTTGTTCACGGGAGCTCCGGACAGTGGGATTGAGACGGTATGCAGATGATCGATCGGGTGAGTCTCTTTCTTCTGTGTTTTTTTGTGACTGGATCCTCTCCGGGATGTATGGCCATATGATGAGGAGAGATGGAGTAGCGGATGGTGTCCTGTGATTGGGCACGGGCGTTCGGGGTTTGACAGAAGCGGATTGTTGCATCTCAGTTGGAGATGTGGGTCATCCAGGTTTCGAGTAGGCATTCCGGGGTTGTTTTGCAGGAGAGGCCAGGTGGTCAGATAGCAGATACAGGTTTCGGGGGTGCAGTTCTTGTGGATGACGGGTTCAGGAGCATCCAGATGGGGATGCAGGCACTCCGGTCAGGGGGTACGGGCACTCTGGTTAGGGGGTGCGAGATTATGATCAACCGCAGATATCTGGCTTGCAGGGATACATTCATTCGAGTGAGTACCCGGTTGGGGTGCGGTGTAGCTCGTCTGGGGATGACACAGGCGCTTGTCAGAGCGGTAGATCAGGTTTAGCCACGGAGATCTAGCAGGTTTGGATGATGTCCCGGATTCACGAGTTGTGTATCCCGGTTTGGGGGTGCGGTGGAGCTCGGTGGGGGACGCAGTGTCAGAGATGGAGTCAGCCTCTTCGCAGGTGGTGTGTGAGATCATCTGGTAGGTTGAGCCTTTGGTGTGAGCAGAGGGGAACTGCGGATATTCTCTTGACAGGACAGAGCTAGAGTGGCAGATAGATTGCAGCCGGACAGCGCTGCGGATTCAGCGATCGCCTCACATGTGAGAGGGGGTGATTGTTGGGATTCTCCCATGTGAGGGAGAGGTGCGCGAAGCACCGGATCACTCCCCCCACCTATTTATACATATGTATGGAGTGAGTGGGGCGTGTGTGTGCATATTGTGTGAGGCAGAGAGAGGGTTGAGAGGGCTGTGAGCTCCCTCCTTCGGGAGAGAGGGTGCTTCTCCTCGGAGGGCTGTCGGTGGACACGGTGAGCAGAGGGGTGAGGCTGAGCGCACGTGATGCCGATTTGTGGCTTCCAGAGAGGTTTTTTCATGTATATTGTATATGGTTGTGAATATATACATATACGGAGTTTTTCCTCGTATCTTTGGTGTGCTTGTGTGCGTTGTGTGACCCGGGACGATCCCAACAGTATGTTCATTTGACATAAAAAAAAAATGATGCATGTTCATAACTTTTAATTTATAACGTTTTATTAATAAAAGGAATATGATGTATGAATCACTATAAAAACAAAGTTGAAAATTAGTTGGATTAAGGCTTTACAATAAGTTCTAGGGGGGCCAATTGCATATTTTGGGGAATTTGTGAAAAAAAGAAGTATATTTATATGGGACACTGATACTTGGAGAGCCCATGTGCCACCCCAAGGACGGAGCTAGGAATTTTACTATGCAGGAGCGAAATTACTTTTCAGCGGCGAGCCTATATAATCCACAAGAAAAAATTTTACTCCCTCCGTCCCAATTTGTGCCCCTCATGGGAGTACGTGCATTTTGCACGCAAAAAATAATGTACAAGCATTAATTTTTTTTAAATAAACTTTACACCAATTTAAAGATCTCATTGAGAAGAAAATTTTAGTGTAATTTTTTTTTTTCAAAAAAGTTTTCATAAACATGTTATTTTTTGCGTGCAAAATGCACGCACTTCCACGGAGGGAGTATATCTGTATTATACTAGAGGTTTTTCTTTCCCTTGGCCAATTACTTTTTGAGTTTTTGATTGATATACGTGAGGAGAACTCTCGAAAAGCATGGAAAAACCAGCAAAACTTAAAAATTCACTTAGTGAAATGGCACCGGAAGGTTATGATATTGATATCCCCAACTTCATCCACGAATCACCCATTTATATCATCGTGCTACAGAGTGCCAATAGAATCTGTCCATTGTCCATTGGGAATATTGTAATGGAATCAGTGTCACAGGCCATGGTCCTTTGTAACCCCATTATAAATTGCTTTTTTGATTACTATTACTCTTTGTTTTGTTTTCAAACAGGTTTTTTAATTAAATCCTTTCAACTAGCTTAAATTTTTCGCTTGACATTAATATGCACGAAAACAAAAACGATCCTTTATTTGTTGCCATCTCATTTGTAGGTTTTCCTTGTTATAAAAAAATTACGTTCAACCAAAATGATTTTCATGATATGTTTTAGCTTGTTCAAGCATAAGATTTCGCCATAGAGTATCATGAAAATAGAAAGTGTTACTAGAACAAGAGTGAGTCATAAAATCCCGTCTCCATATGAAAAGTGAAAAAGAAAAAAGAAAAAAAAAACCTACTAAACGTCTGCATAATTGTGCATTTAGAAGCCGTTCCACTAAATTTGGTGTTTGGACTTTTTGGTTGATCTATGTGAGTGAGGAGAATGACTTGTTTTGAAAGAGTGTAAAGTAAAAGAAAAAACCCAAAATCCCAAAAATCTCCTCAGAGGAACCGTGGCGTCTAGTTGCATAATCACTAACATAGGATGAGAACCAATTTACAAGCGTTAGAATCTCCGAAACTGCTTATTGAAACACAACATTGAAAGTTCTTGGGGCAATAATATAATAGTAGGAAAGACTATCCAATGCACGAGGCTTCCGCTACTGCATTCCTCACCAAATTAGTATATGTAGAACAAATGTCGCAATATTTGTTTTGCGACGCTAGTCGTTGCCAACAGTAGAAGATGAAATTTCAAGAGAGGAGGCAAATGTTGCGGCAATATCCCCCATTAGGTACCGTTTGAGGCGATCCAAGTCATCGGCAGCATCAAGCATCGTAGGCCTATTCGAGGGCGAGTCCTGAGCACAAAGAATCCCCAGCTTTGTTAGCTCTCTGATTGCAACTTTCCACATTTTCTTCACTTCTGTGGACTGATCCCTCATTGCTTTCGCCAGCGACAAGTCTACCACTCTCTCTATCTGGCCATGGTAATGGCTCTCGACCCATTTGTGCAGGCTTAGGCCCCCGGAAAATATGTTGTCTGTCGGTCTCTTTCTGGTCACCATCTCAAGAATTAGGACCCCAAAGCTGTAAACGTCTCCCTTTATGCTCATGTGTGATCCAAATCCGTACTCTACATTCAAAAAACATAACCGTAGAATATAACAAAAAATTATGAAAAACAGTATATTAATGATGAGTGATTGTAGTGACAAAAATTGGACATGTAGGGGTTTTAAGGTGGAATAAATAACAGGATTTTGAGTCTCCAGGATTCCACGTTGGGGACATATTAGAACAAAAAGTGATTCCTGATAACTTGGAATCACGTTCTAAAACTAGGCCAGACTACGATCCCTAGCACCTCACGTATATAGTATTTGAGTTTTTGGAGAAATCCATGAAAGAATTTTCATAAATAAACACAGAAGTTTCGTAGGATTCCCTGTCTGGAACTGTAGCACTTTAACTGCTATATGCGTCCCATCTGGAAGAACACCTTTGTAAACACGCCTGGAGCTCCCCGACCCTAGTTTCCTCTGCTCATCAAATCCTCCAGTGGCATCAAACAGTTCTTTGTATGTTATTCGGGGGAAGTTGTGAATCCATTCCGGTTGTGGTTCTGTTTCTGTTTTTGTTTCCGTTTCTGCCTTCCCAGAAGATATTGTCACTTTTAAGTACGGGCACCCAATCACAAAATAGGCTACCAAGAAGGAAACTGATAAGGAAATGACAATGCAGAATATAACCAAGAAACTAGTCGAATGAAACAATTTTGTTCTGTTGTGGCAACTGGGGATACCCGGAATTGACCACAAAGGTTCCCATTTTGTAAAAAGGATAAGTATGTGAGAGAATCAAAGATGCCACCAGAGGGGATGGTTCCAGAGAAATTGTTTACAGAAATATTGAGAAATGTGAGAGTGCGGATATTACTCAAGATTGTTGGGATTGTCCCGGTTAGTCGATTCGCTGAAACATCGAAGGTTTTAAGGTAATCTAGATCACCTAAGGATTCCGGAAAATCCCCTTCAAGAAGATTGTGCGAAATATTTAATGAACTCAAAGCAATGCAACTTGATATCCAAGGGGAGATACGACCGGTGAACCTATTTGACGAGAGGTCTATTTCTTGAACATTTTCCAATTTGCTGAGTTCGATTGGCAAATCCCCGTCTAGAAGATTGTGGGAAAGATTGATATATATTCTGATCTCGCGTAAACTTGAAATTTCTTTAGGGATATTCCCAGTTAATCTGTTATAGGACAAGTCTAGCTTCAAGAGATCTCCGCACTGCCCTAAACTGGAAGGTATTGATCCTGAGAGGAGATTATTATTGAGAAACATATAGTTTATTTGGGTCATATTTCCTAGACTTTCTGGGATTTCACCAGAAAATTTGTTGTTCGACAGATCAAGAAGAGAAATGCGTCGGAACTGTCCGAATGCTGCTGGAATCGGTCCATGCAACAAATTGTGGGATAAGAACAGTTGGACCAAGAATGTTAACTGACTGATCTCGTCTGGAATGGTTCCACTCAAAAGATTGGATGTCAAATTCAGCTGCGTGAGAGGGTGAGATTTGACAAAGTAGGAGGTATTAATTCGGCGGTTATGTTGTTTTCTTGCATCAAAACAGATGAAAGATTAACGCAATTCCCAATGGAAGTAGGGAGTTTCCCACCAAGTCCCATACCTTCCAATTCAAGCTCTATCACACTGGTGTTATAACAAAGGACAGTGAAGAAAGGATCAAGATTAGAATTGTTTTCGAGGCTAATCATGGGATTAAACGATAAATGAAGAAACAAAAGGTTAGGTAGACTTGCCACTATCTTTGAAGGCAATTCGCCAGAGAGACAATTATACTCCACATCCAAATTAACCATGCTCGAAGCATTGGTAATCGAAAATGGGATTTCCCCGGTGAACTGATTGTTATACAAATTGAGGTTCCACAAATCCTTGCAGTTTTCGATTTCTGGAATATTCCCTTGGAGTAAGTTAAAGGAGAGGTCTGCATTTTTCAATAAAGTGCAGTTAGAGAAGAAGGAATGTGGGATTGTACCGTTTAGTCTGTTTAACCGGAGATCTACTACAGTGAGATTGACAAGAAGGGAGAATATATCTGGAATCTGGCCATGGAGATCGTTTCCCTCCAGCAAAAAATGGCGGAGGTGGCGGAGGGAGGAGAATTCCCGTGGGATTTCGCCAGACAGGTGATTATTCACAAGCCCCAGGACTCTGAGGTGGGTGAGGTTTGAAATGAAGGGAGAAAGTCGCCCCCCAATTCCATAATCATCTAGGTTTAGTTGCCACACGCGGTTGTGCTCTTGGTTGCACTCGACACCGTTGAAGTAGCAGACGTGAGTGGAATCATTCCAGTTGGAAAGTATGGAATATGGGTCGGACGTTACGGTCCTTTTGAATTCAAGAAGTGCGGCTTTTTCGGTGTCTAAAGAATTGTGATGGGGATAGTTGCGGTGATGAACAGAAAGAGCAAGTCTTGGGATCATAACTAAAGATTGCAGCAGAAAAAGGAACATGGTTCTTTGGAAAACCATTTTAATTCATCAAAAAGTAAGTAACATGGTTCTTTGGAAAACCATTTTAATTCATCAAAAAGTAAGTAACATGGTTCTTTGGAAAACCATGTTAGAGAAACTTGAATCCCCTAATGATAGGTTTGAAATGAACATGTTTCATCGTGTTACATGATACTCCATATTAATAAACCTAGACTAGGTGGACTGGCATAGTTAAGTATGTTTTGCGGAGTGACTAATCAATCATTTCTTTGAGAAGAAGCGGCATTGACGAGTAGATTTCCAACTCATCAACCAAAAGGATGCCCAGTTTGAAAACACAAAATGGGTTGCTACAGGACATGATATAGTCCTCCATTCCATCAACTACTGCAGGTGCGCATGGGCCGGGTTGGGCAGGTTTAGGGTGTATTTTTCTACAAACCCGTATTTGGCTGGTAGACAATTTTTTAACAGGCCACCAACCCATCATCATATTAAAAGCCGCGGGTTGGTTGATTTTATTTGGCGGTTACGACCCAGAGGGTTAGGATGGTTGAAAAAAAAGACCTTTACTATTTGACAAAATAACAAAATCAGTAGCATAAAATCAGTAATAGCCAACATAGACCACATACAAGGATGGAGCTAGGGGGTGGCTCGTAAGGGCAGTCGCCCCTGCTACAATTTGATAAAACCTTACTATTGCATTGAAAATATATATATCATCAAATTATAACACTCCGTCCCCCCTCCACATATATAGTCCATCCCCCTCCACAAAAATTCTGACTCCGTCCCTGACCACATAATACAGTAATTCATAGACAAACAGTAGCTTAAAACTAATAACTATTAATCCAAACAAAGAGAGAGGTGGGATTAATCCATTGTGGTAGGGTGCACCTTAACATTGAAAGGATAGTATTTTATTGGTTACTATTTTACATATATACCTATGCGCGGGTTGGGTTGATTTAAAGGCAATTTAGAGATATTTTACCCACACCCAAACCGACCCACTTAAAATTTGTGTTTTACCTGCCCAGCTCATGCTGTTCATTGTTTTAACCCGTGATTTCCAGATCAAGTGTGTAAGGCTTCCGGATTTGGTTGGTCAGTTGAAAAAAAAGGATTGAAAGATTTTTTTCTCCCTTCCCTTGCCTCCTGATACCAAATCTACATGTTTTTCCTCTTCAAAGTCTCATATGTTCCAGTATGATAAGTGGGACTTCCTTTCACGAAAACTAAGTTTACGACCATCTTCAGACTGAACCACGAAATCATACGATGGCATTGCTACTTTTGGCAAAACCAGCAGTCTAAAAGTTGAATATAAGGTACCTACCGAAAGGGTGACATAGAAATTGATCAATGGAAAGTGGTTCCATAATCTATAGCATGCTACGGAAAAACAACCCGTACAGTATTATTTATAATCCACGACTTGAACTTAAGTACAAAAGTGGATTAAATGCGTTTGATACACACCTAATGATAGCTGCCTCGAAATTTAGAGGAAGAGAAAGAGAGTCTTCATCCGGCCTGTAAACCTAGCCAATCTTCCAGGTCTACCACCGATCTCTTAGGGAAGTAAATTACTACCCTGTGAAACACGACGCAACATAAAGTCTTCTTCGTGATCAAGGTGAAGCATTTGATGATGTGAAGCGCTCTGAAGTTCGTTTTCAGAAATCTGATTCATTTTCACCAAGGATCTGAGGGGGCTGCTAGTGCACAATCCTCCTCCTTTCCCCAAAACTGGGGACCTACTCTGTGAAATCTAAGACCAATAACCATAAGCGTGACACTGGCAGAATTGAAGAGCTCTTACGTTGCTAGACTACTATGAATGTAGATCTAGATATCCAGATCTAACGCCGCCAATATAGTTGACATACTTGAACAGGTCAAAAAAATTGACAATTTTTAGGATTTCCAAATGCTTACTAACAAATGCGCATAGCATCAACAAGGCTAGAAGCGAATGCAAATGGTATTTGCATGCATCACTCAAAAGGATGGGAGATAGATTTGGTCTGGAAGGATATTTGCCCATAAAAAAGGGAGAATTTTTTGTGGAACTCAATTTATTTCTTTAGTCTTTAATCATCTCATCCTCACGAATCAGCTACCTAATTTCCACTGCTTACTTTTGCTACCAAATGAGCCTTCAAAATCATAGTAATGTAAGCTGACCGAGGTTGATAGCTATGGAGTATCATTTTTTCCCATTCTACCTATTTTCTCGGATACTCATCGTGTATGGTGAGATATGTTAACAAAAGAAGTTCATTTACTACTCCAGTCAACAACACAGAAAGCTAATACAAGAAAACATGAATGAAAAAACAAACACTTCACTTTATTAAACGCTCAACAAAACAAACGAAAAGGTTACATTAACTCCTCACACCTCACTTGCTACTAACATGCTTTATTTGTAAACCAAGAACCACTCTTGGTTGAAAGAAAAGCCAAAAAAACAGGACATTCTTAAAAGACCTCCTTATAAAAGCTTTAATCAACTTCTTCAATCTTAGGCCCTGCACCAGAACCACTAGCACTACCAGAACCAGCACCTCCGAAGCCGCCACCGGGCATGCCACCAGCACCACCCATCGGCACATCGCCGCCGACACCGCCCTGATACATCTTCGATATGATCGGATTACACAAATTTTCTAACTCTTTCAACTTATCCTCAAACTCCTCCACTTCAGCCAACTGGTTCCTGTCCAGCCACTCGATGGCCTCATCGATCGCCTTCTCGATCTTTCCCTTATCGGCGGCATCCAATTTCCCAGCCAACTTCTCATCCTTCACCGTATTCTTCATATTATACGCGTAGTTCTCCAGCGCATTCTTCGCCTCCACTTTCTTCTTCACACTCTCGTCCTCAGCCTTGTACTTCTCCGCGTCCCTCACCATCTTCTCAATCTCCTCCTTGCTCAACCTCCCCTTATCGTTCGTAATCGTGATCTTGTTCTTCACCCCAGCAGTCTTATCCTCCGCAGATACATTGAGTATCCCATTGGCATCAATGTCGAAACAGACATTGATCTGTGGGACCCCTCTCGGTGCGGGAGGGATCCCAGTCAGCTCAAATTTCCCCAAAAGGTTATTATCTTTCGTCATCGGCCTCTCTCCTTCGTACACCTGGATCAAAACCCCGGGCTGATTATCCGAATAAGTCGAGAAAATCTGCTCTTTCTTCGTCGGGATTGTGGTGTTCCTCGGGATCAGAACCGTCATAACTCCTCCGGCGGTTTCGATCCCGAGGCTCAGTGGGGTCACATCGAGCAAAAGCAAATCTTGAACCTTTTGGTTCCCTTCGCCAGTCAAAATCGCTGCCTGAACGGCAGCACCGTACGCCACCGCCTCGTCTGGGTTAATACTCTTGCAGAGCTCTTTTCCGTTGAAGAAATCCTGCAACAGCTGCTGGACCTTCGGAATCCGAGTCGACCCGCCAACAAGAACCACCTCGTGTACGTGACTCTTGTCGATTTTCGAGTCCCGTAAACACTTCTCCACTGGCTCCATACACTTCCTGAACAAATCCATGTTCAACTCCTCGAACCTCGCCCTCGTGATCGTCGCATAGAAATCGATTCCTTCGTATAAAGAATCAATTTCTATCGTGGTCTGAGTGGTCGAGGATAACGTCCGTTTCGCCCTCTCGCACGCGGTCCTCAGCCGCCGTAGAGCTCTGGCGTTTCCGCTTATATCCTTCTTGTGCTTCCGCTTAAACTCCGCCGCGAAATGATTCACGAGCCGATTATCGAAATCTTCACCGCCCAAATGGGTATCACCGGCGGTGGCTTTCACTTCAAAAATCCCTTCTTCAATAGTCAACAGTGAGACATCAAAAGTCCCACCACCCAGATCAAATATGAGCACGTTTTGCTCGCCGGACCTCGAGGCCTTCTTGTCCAACCCGTAAGCGATCGCGGCCGCTGTCGGCTCGTTGATGATCCTCAGCACATTGAGTCCGGCTATAACTCCGGCGTCCTTCGTGGCTTGTCTCTGAGAATCATTAAAGTAAGCCGGAACGGTAATCACCGCGTTCTGAATCTTCTGACCCAAAAACGCCTCGGCGATTTCCCTCATTTTTACAAGAACCATAGAAGAAATCTCCTCCGCAGAGAATTTCTTCTCCTCCCCTTTATAATTCACGACGATCATGGGCTTGTCGCCGGGCCCGGGAATCACCTTAAACGGCCACAGCTTCATGTCGGACTGAACGGAGGGGTCAGAGAACCGACGTCCGATGAGTCTCTTGGCGTCGAACACGGTGTTCTGCGGGTTCATCGCCACCTGGTTCTTCGCGGCGTCCCCGATCAGCCGCTCTGTGTCGGTGAACGCCACGTAGGACGGGGTGGTCCGGTTGCCCTGGTCGTTCGGGATGATCTCGACGCGGTCGTTTTGCCACACCCCGACACAGCTGTAAGTTGTGCCAAGGTCGATCCCGATTGCCTTCCCTTCGGTCTTTGCCGCCATTGATTAAGTCCGAAGCAGAAAACAGAGTACTTCTGTTTTGTTTTTTCTCTAGAGAGAGAGAACGGAATCAAATTGATTGCTTTTGAGGCTGATTTAGGAACTGGTTTGGAATTGGGTGTTTCGATCTGAATTGGGTTTTTGAGATGGTGATTGGATTTATATACATATGTATGTATATGTCGGTGTATTGTGAGCGATGAATCGAGGGAGTTCGAGAGGGGTGATTTGGAAGAGAGAGAAAAGGAGAGAGGAATCGGGAAGAGACTAGAGAGGGACCCACTTTTGACGATTAACTGCTTTTAACGTCTTTTCGAATTTTGGACCCAGAGAGTTCTGGAGAGGGCGGGAATGTTGTGGTGGCTGCCTGGCTGGTGATATTTATGTAGTGCGGGTTGAAATTTTGGGTATTGGGCTTATCCAATTGGATTTGATTAGGGTATTGGGCTTATCCAATTGGAATTTTGTAACACTTTGGGTGACGTGGGCTTTGGAATTAGAAATGGTTTGTATGTAGTCCAACAGTGTCTTCCCATCAGCAAATGGTTTACTTATTTGCTAAAATTAAATGGTAAACAAGGCCAAGTTTGTTGTATGATACTTGTAGAATCTTTCTGCAACTGTTGTCTCAAAAGTGTTTTCAATTGGCGAGACGAATGATAGAGACTGCTCTGCTATGGACTGCAGAGAAGTTGGGTCCTCGAAATTAACTACAGAAACTATCTTTCAAACTCTATCATGGATTAGAATATGGCTAGGGCTAAGAACACAAATATTCTTGTTATACGTTGGTGACGGTTTGAAAAGCAGCCTGGCCTATTAGTTTTGCATTAATACTAGAGGCACGGTACTCCACCACAACAGCCTGCGTAGCACTGCATAATTGATGGTTGCAAAGTAGTTTTAAAGTGCGTTATCTCCCATTACCAATCATGCAATGCCACGCAGACTGTTACGATTGGTGTTTTGGTGGAGTATTTATTTAGCATTATTGTTAGGTTTTTAGCACCCAACACTTTCTTACCATTGTACCCTCAAGCCTCAATAGGGGATTCGTGGACCTTGTAGTTGCACTTTTCAGAATCGACATTATAAAACCCTTTTCAGATTTCTTTCGATGATTTGGTTTTCACAACTTTTTTTTTAAAGTTTATTTGTAAAAAGAACACGTTTGAGAAAATTTTTGACAAAGATTATTAGTATTATTTTTTTTGATCGGCAAGATTATCAGTATTAATTGAATCCATTTCATTCAAGAAGAATAATATGCAAACAACAAAGACGTAAACTAATTACCCAAAAATTAAATAATAAAAAAAAGATGTAAATAATTCCTAAATGAGGATTATTTTTTAAATATAATCCCTAAAAAAGGTACCCAACAGGAAAATAGAGACTCGAATGGAGGAATTCCATTCATTTCCAACCCCTTTTTATTTTGCTCGTAGCTTTATTTTCCTCATTCATATGGAATGATGACATGGAGCTTATGGGAGAGGTCACTTACTATAAAAGAAACTTTGATGCTGACATTTGAAGGAAGAATAATGCCCATTTTTTTGGTTTTGTCGTTTTTTTTTTTTGATATTTCTCAAGATATTTGGATTAAAGTCGTAATTTTACCTAATTCCGATTCCTCTGGTCGAGACGAACCTATAATCACTAAAAGTTTGACAAGAAAACTAATAACCAACCATGCAATGCCACGCAGACTGTTACGATTGGTGTTTTGGTGGAGTATTTATTTAGCATTATTGTTAGGTTTTTTGCACCCAACACTTTCTTACCATTGTACCCTCAAGCCTCAATAGGGGATTCGTGGACCTTGTAGTTGCACTTTTCAGAATCGACATTATAAAACCCTTTTCAGATTTCTTTCGATGATTTGGTTTTCACAACTTTTTTTTTAAAGTTTATTTGTAAAAAGAACACGTTTGAGAAAATTTTTGACAAAGATTATTAGTATTATTTTTTTTGATCGGCAAGATTATCAGTATTAATTGAATCCATTTCATTCAAGAAGAATAATATGCAAACAACAAAGACGTAAACTAATTACCCAAAAATTAAATAAATAAAAAAAGATGTAAATAATTCCTAAATGAGGATTATTTTTTAAATATAATCCCTAAAAAATGTACCCAACAGGAAAATAGAGACTCGAATGGAGGAATTCCATTAATTTCCAACCCCTTTTTATTTTGCTCGTAGCTTTATTTTCCTCATTCATATGGAATGATGACATGGAGCTTATGGGAGAGGTCACTTACTATAAAAGAAACTTTGATGCTGACATTTGAAGGAAGAATAATGCCCATTTTTTTGGTTTTGTCGTTTTTTTTTTTTTTTGATATTTCTCAAGATATTTGGATTAAAGTCGTAATTTTACCTAATTCCGATTCCTCTGGTCGAGACGAACCTATAATCACCAAAAGTTTGACAAGAAAACTAATAACCAACGGAAAAAAAAAATTGAATAAAGACAAAACCAAAAAAATCTTTAAGCCAATGGCACTGAAACGGATTATAAAAATATTGCATAAAGTTGCTAAAAGCAAGAATAGATTACAAATTCTGCAGTATTAAAGTCATCAAATATGGGCTATTTCTTGAGGCATTCTGTATTGGGTTTGAAGATTAACGTGGTGTCCCGCTATAATATGTAAACAGTGTTGGCTCTGACTTTTCAAGAGTTTAAAGCGAAAATTAAAGATGGGGCTCTTTTTTGTTAGACTAATATAAAGGGCACCGATCTAGGAGGGGGCTCTAAATTCGTAAATTTTCGGGACCTAAAGCTACCGCACCTCAAGCTTTAGCTGTGGTGTCCCGCTATAATATGTAAATAGTGCTGGCTCTGACTTTTCAAGAGTTTAAAGCGAAAATTAAAGATGGAGCTCTTTCTTGTTGGACTATTATAAAGGGCGCCGATCTAGGAGGGGACTCTAAATCTGTAAATTTTCTGGACCTAAAGCTACCGCACCTCAAGTTTTAGCTCAGAGCCAGCTCTGCATGTGAAACACACCTTTGGAATCTGGATTGACTCCATTGATAGGAAGCCACCATCTTCCAGATCACTTGCATTACAAATTTACAATCAAGCTACTAAATGAGGACGCTGACTTTCCAAAAGTTGCACGATTGAAGCTTCTGAAATTGACAGCCCCAAGCTCATCCACCAATCACTCATTCATATCATTTGTGCTGCAAACATAATGTTCCCATTACAAATGAGAATTTGTTGTTATGGAATCTGTGTCATAAGCCATGATCTTTATAACCCCATTATATATTTGCATGTTTTATGACTATTACTTGTTTGTTTTATTAATCATATTAGCGAAACAATCACACACAATAAAGGAATAAGAACAATAAAGAAATCGACACAGGATTTTACGTGGTTCCCCAAAAACCGGGTACCTCCACGAAAGCGAGAGCGAGTCTGTTATTGATAAAAGTCGTCCAGGGTTTTTACAATAGAGAGTATTTATAAGCCCTACTCTATTCCAACCCTAATGATTCTATACCGTACTACCGGGGGCGAAGCCCCCTACACCCCCCAAACTATCAGGCCTTGCGGCGTAGCCACAACAGTAGAATCCGTGATGGTCCAGATGCCTCGCTCCGCTCCATTCTGCTCAACATTTGGCATTTTCTAGAACTTCTCGGTACCTCTCCATATGTAGCCACAAGTTCCAACAAATCCCTTACAACTTGCTTAAATTTTCTCTTCGACGTTAATATGCACCAAACGATGCTCTATTTGTCAGCATAATTTGTTATTTTACTTTTTGTGCATTTAATAGCACAATACTTAACATAGGATGAGAATCAATTTTAAAAACCAGTATAAATTTTGCAGTAGTATTCGTATCCAAATTTATTCACGAATTCGTATCCACATTTCCTAACCAACATTGAAAATTCATAGGGCAATAGAAAAAAAAAAAAAACTATCCAAGGCGCTTGCTACAGCAATAGTCACCAAATCAGTAAATGCACAAATGTAGCAGTGGTATGTGTAGAACACATCAGTATTTGCGAGCTAGACGTCACCAACAGTAGAAGAAGAAATTCCAAGAGAGGAGGCAAATGTTGCGGTAGTATCCCCCATTAGGTACCGTTTGAGTCGATCCAAGTCATCGGCAGCATCAAGCATCGTAGGCCTAGTCGAGGGTGTGTCCTGAGTGCAAAGAATCCCCAGCTCTGCTAGCTCTCCGATAGCAACTTCCCACATTTTCTTCACTTCTGGGGACTGATCCCTCATTGCTTTCACCAGCAATGAGTCCACCACTCTCTCTATCCGTCCGTGGTAATGGTTCTTGACCCATTTGTGCAGGCTTAGGCCCCCTGCAAACATGTCATCTGTCGGTCTCTTTCTGGTTACCATCTCAAGAACTAGGATCCCAAAGCTGTAGACATCTCCCTTCGTGTTCGTGCTTGCTCCAAATCCATACTCTGCATTCAGAAAATATTAGAACATAAAGAGAATTTAAGAAAAACAAACTATTGCTGATGTGGGATTGTACTGACAAAGCTTTAAGAATCTCATGAATTCAATATTCCACCATTTGGGATACAGTAGAAGAAGAAAGTGATTCCTGATTACTTGGAATCACATTCTCAAACTAGGCAGGAACACGATTCCTAGCACCTCACATAGCATCTGAAGTTCTAGCTTAATCCACATAAGGAAACTCACATAGCATCTGAAGTTCTAGCTTAATACATGAAATAAGGAAACATCGACCTCTAATAAATTTCAACTAACGAAAAAGTTCTTTAGTAAGATTCAAATCATGTATTAGATTCCAAGCAATTAGTTACAGCTATTTGAACATACCGGAAAATACTGAAGTCAAAGTTCAACACTTCAAACTTCAAAGTGCAAAAAAAAAGTTTCATGACGAATCTATCCAAACAAAATATCCTTGTTTCTAAGTGTTAAATCCAATTCAATCAATCAGATTTAATAGCTAAGGAGAATTCTGTACCTGGTGCAATGTACCCAATGGATCCACACAACATATTGGCTGTAGACTTACCCATATTCTCAGCAACACCACCATTATTTCCCGCTCCAACCGTCATAACCAACCTCGCGATCCCAAAATCCGATACCAAAGCAGTCATGTCATCATTGAGAAGGACATTGCTCGGCTTCAGATCACAATGTATGACTCTAACTGGCGAGTGGTGGTGCAAATAAGCCATCCCTTCCGCTATGTCGCTGCAAATATTCACCCTCTGAATCAAATTCAAGTCTAAAGACCGGGACGAAGAAGCCAAATCAGTCCCCGAGTGTGGATAAAGCCAACTATCCAAACTCCCATTTGCCATGTAAGGAAGAACAAGCGCCTTGAAATCCGGTAGGCTACAAGCCGTTATGATCCTTATCAGATTCCTGTGTCGAATCCTCTTCAAAACTTGGCATTCTCTGTTGAAACTCTTTGTGGAATTCCCTGTCTGCAACTGCAGTACTTTAACTGCTATGTGGGTCCCATCCGGAAGCAATCCTTCGTAAACACGGCCGTAGCTCCCCGACCCTAGTTTCCTCTCCTCATCAAATCCTCCAGTGGCATCGAACAGTTCTTTGTATGTTATTCGGGGGAAGTTGTGAATCAATTCCGGTTGTGATTTTATTTCTGTCTCTGTTTCTGGTTCGGCCTCCCCAGCAGATATTATCACTTTCAAGTACCGGAATCCAAGCATACAACAGACTACCGAGAAGGAAACTGATAAGGAAATGACAACGCAGAATATAATCACGAAAGTAACCGATTGAAACAGTTTTTTGCTTTTGTGGCAATTGGGGATACCCGGAATTGACCCACAAAGGTTCCCGTTTTCCAAAAAGGATAAGATTGTGACAGAATCAAAGATGCCACCAGAGGGGATGGTTCCAGAGAATTTGTTTACGGAAAGATTGAGAAATCGGAGAGTACGGATATTACTCAAGCTTGTTGGGATTGTTCCTGATAATTGATTCACTGAGACGTCAAAGACTTCAAGGTTCTCGAGATCACCTAAGGACTCCGGAAGCTCCCCTACAAGAAGATTGTGCGATAGATTTAACAAACTCAAGGCAATGCAACTTGATATCCGAGGGGAGATACGACCAGTGAACCTATTCGACGAGAGGTCCATTGCTTGAACATTTTCCAATTTGCTGAGTTCGATTGGCAAATCCCCGCCTAGAAAATTGTGGGAAAGATTGATAAATATTCTGATCTCGCGTAAACTTGAAATTTCTGGAGGGATATTCCCAGTTAGTCTGTTATAGGACAAGTCTAGCTTTAAGAGATCTCTGCACTGCCCTAAACTGGAAGGTATTAATCCTGAGAGGAGATTATTATTCAGAAACACATAGTTTATTTGGGTCAAATTTCCAAGACTTTTTGGGATCTCATCAGAAAATTTGTTGTTCGACAGATCAAGGAGACCAATCTGTCGGAACTGTCCTAATGCTGCTGGAATCGATCCATACAACAAATTGTGGGATAAGAACAGTTGGACCAAGAATGGTAACTGACTGATCTCGTATGGAATGGTTCCACTCAAAAGATTGGATGTCAAATTCAGCTGCGTCAGAAGGGTGAGATTTGACAAAGTAGGAGGTATTGATCCGGTGATGTTGTTTTCTTCCATCAAAAGAGATGAAAGATTAACACAATTCCCAATGGAAGTAGGGAGTTTCCCACCAAGTCCCATACCTTCCAATTCAAGCTCTATTACACTGGTGTAATTACAAAGGGCAGTGAAGAAAGGATCAAGATTAGAATTGTTTTCGGGGCTAATCATGGGATTAAATGATAAATGAAGAAACAAAAGTTTAGGTAGACTTGCCACTATCTTTGAAGGCAATTCGCCAGAGAGACGATTGTACTCCACATCCAAACTTACCATGCCCGAAGCATTGGTAATCGAAAATGGGATTTCCCCAGTGAACTGATTGTTATACAAATTGAGGTTCCACAAATCCTTGCAGTTTCCGATTTCCGGAATATTCCCTTGGAGTAAGTTAAAGGAGAGGTCAACATTTTTCAACAAAGTGCAGTTAGAGAAGAAGGAATGCGGGATTGTACCGTTTAGTCTGTTTATCCGGAGATCTACTACAGTGAGATTGACGAGAAGGGAGAATATATCTGGAATCTGGCCATGGAGATCGTTTCCCTCCAGCAACAAATGGCGGAGGTGGCGGAGGAAAGAGAATTCCCATGGGATTTCACCAGACAGGTGATTATTCATGAGCCCCAGGACTCTGAGGTGGGTGAGGTTTGAAATGAAAGGAGAAAGTGGCCCCACAATTCCAAAATCATTTAGGATGAGTTTCCACACGCGATGGTGCTCTTTGTTGCACCTGACACCGGTGAAGTGGCAGACGTGAGTGGAATCATTCCAGTTGGAAAGTCTGGAATTTGGGTCGGAAATTATGGTCTTTTTGAATTCAAGAAGCGCGGCTCTATCGGTGTCTAAAGAGTGGTGATAGGGATAGTGGCGTCGACGGTCAGAAAGAGCAAGTCTTGGGATCATTACTGAATATTGCAGTAGAAAAAGGAACATGGCTCTTTGGAAAACCATGTTAGAGAAACTTGAATCCCCTAATGATAGGTCGCCCTTGTGAGACCTCTGTATCCTAGGTTCATGGTGTTACATACCATATTAATATATCTAGACTAGGCTTACTAGCATAGGTATGCTTTTTCTAGATGGTTTGATGAAGTGGGAGGAGATCTTTTCTTATGAATATTTCAATTTAGCTATGATTCGAGGAGGGACTAATCATTCATTTCTTTGTGAGGCTGCAACTTTGATGAATAGATCTTCAACTCATCAATTTAAATGGATGCCCATTTGGAAGACAGAAAAAAGAGCTGCAGCAGGTAATTGGTGGATGATATAGCCTTTCATTCAATCAACTTTTTAAGCCTTGATGATGGAATAGGCAATTTGAGGGAGAATAATAGTTGACATTGTAAAGTGCTGACTTTGAACCTAAAATGGCAACAGTGATATGTTCACTACAAACTATAGTACTATGTTTTTCCTATTCAAAGTCTCATATGTTCGGTACGATAAGTGGGATTTTCTTTCAAGAAAACTAAGCTAACGACCATCTTGAGAATAAACCGCAAGTTACTTCATAGTTTGGGGATTCGCACGAAACATCGAAATCATAAGAAACCCACTGCTACTTGTGGCAAAACTAGTGACCTGGAAATGTGAATCACTTTCTATCAAAGAACATAAACAAATCTAAAAGATGACCAATATTAAAAAACAGAAAGTGAGATGGAGGAAAAACTTTAAGTATAATAGAAAGGAATGTGTTTTAGTACCTACCAATAGGCTAGCACAGAAAGTGATACATGGAAAGTGGTTCTATAATATATATACCACGGTATCGAAAAACAACAATTACAGTATTCGTTATGATTTCCACAGTTGCAACTTGAACTTAAATACAAAAAGAGGATTAAGTGGGTTTGATACACGCCTAATGATACCTGCCACGAAATTTAGAGAGAGAAAAAGAGTCTTTATCCATCCTGTGAACCCAGCCAGTATTTCAAGGTCTACCACCATCTCTTACAAAAGGGAAATTACTATCCTGTGAAACACAATGCAACACTAAAGTCAATATATCACTTTGCCGGTATATAAAGCATAGAAAGAACACTAAACAAATTATTATAAAGTAATACACTTGGAGATAGAATGCGTATCATAATTCGAACGCATATGCACTTCTTTTGACAATTAAAAAGAAAGAAAGGACAGTCCGTGCAATGTTTTGCTTTCCCACATCACCAATAAAGTTTCCTCTTCAAGGCTGGAACAATTTACTTTACTGCTATACCGTCTTCTCAGACGATCAAATAGAGCGTTGGAGGGAATGTTTGGGTAAAGAAAATGAAAGATAGAAAGGTGAAGAATTTCATGCCATGAAGCACTCTTAACTTTTGTCTTCAGAAATCTGATTCATGTTCATAGAGGATCTGAAGGGGCCGTCGGACTACTTAATGACTAATCCTCCTCTGTTCCCTGAAATTGGGACCTGCTCAGTGAAATCTAAGACCATAAGTATGACACTGGCGGAGTTGAAGAGCTCTTATGTGATAGACCAATATGAAAGTAGATCTAGATATCTAGATTTAACACTTGCAATCTAGTTACTATATATTTGAACAAGTTTTAAAAAAAAATCGAACAACTTTTAGGATTTCCGAACGCTCACTAACAAATGCACAAAGCATCAGTATATTGACTTCCAAAAAGTTGCATAATGTGATAAGAACAAAACCAGATAGCATTACTTGAGTAAAAGTACTACAGACCTTGACTCTATCCCATTGCAAAATTGTACTTACAGATGTAAAGAGATATTGCCTTTTTAGTACTTAGTAGTTAGTACTAGAAGCGAATCCACACGGTATTTGTGTCAATAACAGAAAAAAGTTGGAAGATAGATTTGGTCTGGTACAGGATGTGTCCCCAAAGTAAGGGAGAGTATTTTGTGGAACTCAATTTTTTTCTCTTCACCCTTTTAACCCTCTAATCCTCACGTATCAGCTATCTGATTTCCCACTTCTTTCTTTTGCTACCAAATAGGAGCTTAAAAAATCTTAGTTTTGTATAAAGTATTGTAGGATACATTAAGAAGATTAAACAGAAGTTAAGAAGATAGTTACACCCAATATAAAACGCAAATCTATTGACTATATTAAGAAAAATGACTTTGATAACACAAAATTTCACATCTTCGACCATATAGTATGGTCTAGTAACTGAATTTCTAGTGTTGTATATAGTGTGTTTAAAACATCCAACCCAAAATCAGTTGGCAATGAGTGGAGAGGCCACCCAGGCTCATATAATAGCTTTGGAGGTTATAATTTGTGGGACAAGCTCTAACAATCTCCCGCACCTGCGACTCCTGACCCGCACATGGAGAGTTAAACAAACAATTCAACACATACGACAACTATCAACCATCAATGACATAGAGTCTTGTCCAAAAGACTCCGAAAGCCTAGCTCTGATACCATGTTAAAGCATCCAACTCAAAACCAATTGGTAATGAGTGGAGAGGCTGTCCAGGTTCATGTACTAGCTTTGGAGGTTATAATTTGTGGGACAAGCTCTACCATTGGGTATCACACCCTGGATTGTATGTGTATCGCAAACATGTTTGTTCAAGCATAGATATGTTTAGAGATACATATCAGTTCTACTTTTAGACATACTGAATCGTAAGATACGTAACATGTGCGTGTTGCATATTTGTTTATTTAATCATAAGATATGTTTAGAGATACGTATCTGTTCTACTTTTAAACATACCGAATCGTAAGATATGTATCGCATCTTATGTGTATTGTAAGATTTCTGTAAACATAAAATATGTTTAGAGATACGCAACAATTTTACCTCTAAATGAATCGAATCACAGGATACGTATCGTAAATCATAAGATTTCAACAACAATTTAAGGTCCCAATAAACCCCCTCAGCAAGTGCAATAATCTGAATAACATACACTAGACAAGTGGGTTTTGGAGGAAACTAAAAATTGTCAGTGCTTTCAAAAGGAAGGAAACACCAAACTAGTAAAATAAAACCCAAAGGGTTTGCTCAAAGCGAAACAAAGTGCCTTGCAAGCACAAGTCTCTGGTTTGACTTTCCCCTAAGTCTTATTTCTTCGGGCAAGTTCAAGAAAGTTTACCTCGTAGATCACCTGCCAATGCCTGCACCAGGGAAGAGACCATCGAGTTATGCATAAGCTAGTCCCAACACCCTTGCCCTTAAAACCGGAAAACAGAAAAGAGTAATGTTTTGTCTCCAAGATCACAAACAATTAACTTACCAAATAAAAATCACAAACAATCCATGTGAAAATATCAATGGAATTCTCTTTTCAAAGGAAAGAAATGGTCGACAAAGCAAATCCTTTGCATTATATCAGCTGAAATGTCAATAAAAAGACACTTAGGGGATGAAACACCGGTACTTCTAAAGCACTACATGAAAGTAATAACACTGCTACTGCATTGTGTTTCAAGAAACCTCTTTCAACGAATTACAGTTTCAGGTGAAAGATATATCGGAACTCCTCTTTGAATTCCTCCTCTTGTTCTGGTACCACACTTCGCAAATCCAGAATCTACAATTTTAGACCCTAGCAGCACTAATTCAATTGTAAGGCACGAGATCTTTATCGGTGGTAACAAACACTAGACGACGCTTTCCATAAACGTGTGCATTCCTAACGCTTCTTAACAGCGCGCACCCGCGAACAACGCTTGCTCCACCACACATATCGCACTTTTTTCTCACACTTTTCTTTTTGGTGTTAAAAAAAACAAAAACGTGCGACGAACAAATAGCAAAAAACTCAGTTATCACATAGTTATACTAGTGTGAGGCCACATGCGTTGCAAATCGCCACTTGCTGATGCTCGTTGACAATAAAATGAAATTTTATCATTGAATCTACAGTTTGTCTTTAGTTCATGACAAAGTTTATCAGTAAGAGACATTTTCAGATGCATGCTTTCGTACATGCTCTCACATCCACATGTATCACCTCTTTATGGTGTGGAAGGAGGTCGTGCAAGGCATGGAGTCTCTCAGCAATCCTCAATCTGCGAGCCTGGAGGAAAATTAGCTAGTTAGGGAAACAGGACAGATGATGCCCCTAGGTCATAGCTTAATGAACTCATTGATCCTATCATTTCGAAGAAAGATTATATAAGCACTTTGGTGGTTAAACCCAGGGTTTTTAACCTTTTGTAGAGTACAGTGTCTGTGTACCTAGTCTTTGTTTTAAAAAGGTATGCTTACTCGATCAGTGCCAGAGACTGGGGCTCTTTGTCTCGATGCACGGTTAAGTGGTTTTGGTGAGAATGTTGGTGCTGCAACTAAGGCTCTTGAATCAAGTTCATATGATTCTCATCCCTGAGAACCATGTAGGAATTGGAAAATACTACGTCAATTGAGCATCATAGAACTTTTCTTCCTTCGACTGATTTTTTAGAGCCAGGGAACTATATGGAGGAAAGCCGAAATCAGAATTAAGAAACTTGACCTGAGCGTGGAGCTGATATTCAGCATCTGTGAAGCTGTTCATTTATCCTTCATTTTGAGGCCTCGCATATTTTACCTCTTGAAAAACAACACTACCTCTAACCTTCAAGATTAAATTCCCAAGTTATTCAGTCAAATACTACTTAAATAAGCTTTATAAATACAATCAATGATATCTAAAAGTACAACTCTACCTTCCCAACATCCATGCCAAAAGAAGATTCAGTAGGCTTAAAACCAATGGCACTATTGCATTATGGTATGACATACCCCTTGAGATCTCGGTAACACTCCTCTCTATAATATATTCGACAGAACCAGGAGATGTTTCCTGGCAGTTTATCCACTGAGATAGGGGGATACGAACAGGAGGAATTTGATCTCTACCAGCTGCCATGACATACTTATGGTTTGGATCGCCTTGGTTTGAATGAGAGGCATCACTGGCAGTCCCACCAAAACCAAATGACATCAACTGCAGAGAGTTCTAGTGGTATATTGTCCTTACATATTATCCAATGCAAAAACTGCTTGAATACACAAAAGGAACTACAATTACAAAACTTTTTGGAACCAAATGGCCATAACTATAACTCGGATTAAATAGTAACATGCTGAGCTGTGTATCAATAAGCGTCTAAAAAGGTATGCGAAGAATAATTAGAAGAAGGGTTGTGTGAAAGCGAATTATTTGTGCAGGAGAACCTCAAAAAATATCTAATCTACAGCAAGAGCGCAAGTAATTAGCATACCCAAAGATCATAGGAAACCTTACAGCTCATTGTTCCAGAATATAGCACAGCCATCACATGCTTCGCCCTTTCGAGCCACCTTTTCGGAGAACCGTCCAAAAACAAGCATAAAGTGACAAATGTAGCAAAAGGATGAACAAGCTGATCAAATACAAGAAAATAATGTCATGTATCTACAAAAGAGCCGCTTTGATTCAAGGTCCCTTGATATGATCTTCTGACGTTTCATACTTTCATGAACAAGCATCCAATAAGCTCGACAATAAAGGTAAATTAATTGTCAAAACAAAGATATGCAATGAAGCTTTGATAACTTCAAATGAATCCGAAAACATTTTGAACATATTGCAAGGGTAGAAACAAAAAACACAATAGTTTCTCAACCTTTTCAAACTAACACACACGTTGAGAAGGAGGCAAACTTCAAACGATTCCACACTGTTAAATTTTTCACCGTCGATGCTCATTTCTGCATAAGGAAAAGAAAAAAGACAGGACAATTACATAAACAACATAAAAAAGAAACACAATTTTAAATCAATTCCCATTTCCCAAAATGATCGAGGTTTGCTGATGGTTTTGTATAAAGGAGAGGGAAAATAACCTAGAGCTCGGGGGATCTCAAATCTCAAACTGATCAGTCATGGCATCATAGCCACAGATCATGATAGTGGCATGGGAAGATTACAGTTCGTAGGTAAGATAGAATGTGGCATGATGAGGTAACATGAAAGCATTGAACAATTGGAGCAATAGAAATAATCAAACAGTCAAGGGTTGGCAAAGTGACTAGATTTAGGAGTTTACTTTTACACGTTCGACTCTCCTTGCAACGGAACTCTTGGGACCACTAAAGCTATGCCCGATTCTAAGATTTCAAAATTAATAGAAATGTGCGCAAAATAACTTGGACATCTAATTATAGTAGATACTACAAAAGAAAGGTCAGAGTTCTTAAAGAAGAATGACAGTGATGCCGACGAACGAATTCGGATGAGCATGTTGATAACGAGGGTTCGGGACCTGCTTTTCTCTTTGTTTTTCGCCCAAAATGACATCTTTTGCTCATTTTCTTGGTACGCCTCTAAAGCTTCCAAGTGCCCTGTTTAGAAAGTTAATTTCTCAAAGTACCTACACCCCAAAACCCAAAGTACCTAAACCCAAAGTGCTCAAACCAACCATATATACCCTATCTCAAATAGTCTAAATCCCCTAAAATTAAACCCGAAAATTGAACTCCAAAATTAACTCTCCAAATAGGACCCTTAGAAGCTTTGGAGATGTACCAAAAAAATGCCCCAAAACAACATCGGTTTTAGTAAAAAAAACAGAGAAAAAATCAAGGGCGAAAAGCAGAGTGTCCGGATTCGTTGATAATAGACACACACACCAAAGCCAAAGGTACTCGAGGAAAAAGCAGTTGGCAACAACATACCTATAACAGTGACGCCCAGTATTCCAAAGTTAACATACCTATAACAGTGACGCCCAGTATTTCAAAGTTTACATGGCACGTGGATTAGAGTTGGGAGAATGATAAGATGGCCCATATATTCTCCATTATTCATTGATCCCGTGTTTGTGTGGATTAATTACTGGATTGGACAAGATGAGACTATTTGTCTATTTAGTGTCCGATGTGGGGATTGACTAATACGAAGGGCGATGTCAGCTAATCCCCCTTCTTCGAACTACCTTTCTACCAACCAACGGGACAAAATTAATCTCCGTCATCTTTATCGCATATTTATCACACTTTAGTCAAACACAATACAACTAATTTTAGTACTCATATAATCTAATTTTATTATCCCGTAGATCCCACTTATCCTCTCTATCCCGATATTATCAGCCACGGCACGGCACGGCACATCACGATCTTATAAGTGGGCTAGGCTAGGCCAGTGTTTTGTGGCAAGTGGCATGGACACGGCACAGCATGAGCACGGGCACGGGCACGGCATGAGTAAAAATGAGAAATGCTTAATTTGTAATAGTAAACTAAAATCAGAAATACTTAATTTATTCTATCTATAAATGTAATGCAGTACACAAATCATGTTAATCAATCGTCAATCTATACTCTATACAGATATATTGAAGTCTCACAAGCCTTAAACACTCATCTCTAATTTTCTAGATTTTTAAATTTAAAAAAAAATTGAGAGAGAGATAAAGGGAGGGAGAAAAATGTGGGGGGCCGTGGGTGAGGAGAGAGAGAACATGGGAGAGGGGGACTCACTAAGGGGTGAGAGAGAGTTTAGGGTAATTTGGAGTTAAGTTTTATTATATAAAGAAGATAGTAAATAAAAATCTTACTTTTTAGCTTTTGTTTATTTGTTTTCTTTATCTTACATTCTTCACAACTACAAATTAATTTGAACACCTCACGACTCTCCTAATATAAACTTTATTTCATCATAACTGAATTCAATACTTTTATTATGAATTTTTTCTGCATTTGCATGAAGATGACATTAATTTAGTTGTTTTACTTTATTATGTCTAGTTGGAAAAAAATTCGGTCTAAAACGTTTTTTTTCGTCTTTACAACACATGATTAAAAAAAAGCCCAAATGAGCACGAGAACGGCACGACATGTGAATTATCACGGGCACGAGCACGGCACAGAGCTAGGCGTGTTCATGGACTAGGTCAGACCGGCATATTCTAAAATGGGTTGGCACAGCATGGCATGACTAATAAATGGGCCGGGCTAGGCACGTTTGGTACGAAACTAAACGGGCTGGGCCGGCATGGCACAACCCATTTCACACCTCTATGTTCAATTGGTGTGTTAATGCTTTTGCATGATGGTTTGTTGAGGTTCGTGGTTTGGTTCAATGGCTTGCATCTTGCTTGTTAGGTCCAGAGGTGGTGGTTCTGGAAAGGGAGTGGAAAGGTAACATTTTAGTTTGGTGGTGCTTTGTTTGGTTTTTAATAGTTCAATCAGTGGCGGCTCTAGGAATTCTCGCTAGGGTATTTGAAAATTCTACTACAGTCCTCTAGAAATCATAACTGTAATTTTTTTTTTTTTTAAAATCTACTAATTAATATTAACAATGCCACCAAAAAACAAAGAAAGTATTTAGCATATTACAATTACCCTCAATGACTTTTCATATTTTGAAACTGTTGCATAATAGTATCAGTATTAACGGTATCAAATACATCACTCTCAGTATAAGTAACCATACAAGCAATCGTTCATCCCCTGATCTCCCATTTGATTGTGCAGATTGCTTTTTATGTACTTCATGCCTGAAAAACTTCTTTCAACTATTGCAGTAACGACAAGAAGAGTCAATACCAATGCCACAAGCCGATAAACCAATCTATATAGGACATGCTTATTTGTCTCTGATAGCAAGATCACCTATGCCCTTTAGCTCTGAAAAATTTTCATCGGTCTACAATGATATTTTGGAGTTAAATGTCCAATGCCATTGAGTCCACTTGGGCCTTACTTTGTTAATTATGGATTTTCTCTTTTTCTTATTTATTTTGTAATGAACTCTAATTGGGTTATGTACTCAAATATTTTGTGGGCTTATCTATTGGGTTGGGTGTTCAATTTTTTTATTTCTTTTTGGATTGGTGTTCAAATATTTTGGGTAGGGTGTTCAAACATTTTGGTTAGGGTGTTCAAAATGACAAAAAAAAAAAATTCAGGGTGTTCGGGTGACCACAATTGCGATTCAATTCTCTATTTTCTTTACCAATTTATGCGCTACAGTAATTGGTTTCTCACTCTTACAGTTGCATGAGGTGTATTCCACGCACGAAATGCTCTCTACAAGGAATGATAGTCACTTGGTTGGTATCAAGCAGTTTCTGTAGGAAATCTTGTCAATAGTGGAACTATCTTGACAGCTATTCATAGACATCTTGTATGCGCTATTTCAACATCTGACCGTCTCATCAATTTATGATTGATGTATCCTTGATTTGATATAGATGTATTACTTCTCCTTTTGTGTGCATTAGGTGTTTTACCAATGAACACGGCTATGTGTACTGATGCGTGCATACGCAATATGCATGGACGGTGCATCCTGGTCATCGGCCAAATAAATTATTCGCGCAAATAGTTTATTTAAAATTCGGACCGTTGATTTCATGCACGGACGGTCAAGATGCACCGTTCGTGCATATCACGTACGCAGACGTGCGTATGCGAAGTTTTTTTTGTTTACGAATTGTTCTAGATGCACACAGTGAAGTGCAATTTCTTTTATTAAGAAAGTTCTTAGTCTTTCACTAAAAAACAAAAATTGGCCGATGACTCGGTAAGGTCTACATTATAGGAACTCACCATATTAAAAAATGGTATGTACGTAATTGTGTGTCCATAAGAGAAATGAGGAAAAGAAAGTTTGTAAGTGGCCTTAATTGCGCTGGTGTAAACCATCCCCTAGTAAAGAAATGTTCTTTTATGAATTCATTTGTGATTTGTTTGGTACATATAAGGCTTGAAAAAATGGTATGTTGTCCACAGGTGGACAAGAAAAAAAAAGTTTTTAAGTGGCCTTAACTGCCCTTGTGTAAACCCTCTCCTAGTTAAGAAATGTTTTCTTATGATTTCATCTAATTTATTTTGTTTAAATTAAACTATGGGACCCATCAAGAGAATTAAATCTCTCTGGTTTAATCTCCTGATTCAAAATATTTCTATTTAAATTCATCGGTCTTTCTCATTAGTCCACATAAGTTTGGTTTTAATTAAATGAGTGGAGCATTACTGGTGCCCATAACCATAAAATGGGCCAAAAGTGCGTAGGATAGGCTGGGCCGGAGTTTTGTGGCAAGTGGCACGGGCACGACACGGACATACCACCACACTAGCACGGGCACGGCACAAGTAAAAACGAGGAATGTTTAATTTGTAGTAGTAAACTAAAATCAGGAATGCTTAATTTATTACTATCTATCTATAAATTTAATGTGGTGCATAAATCCTATCAGTCAATCAATCAATCGTCAATTGATACTCTATACAGATTTATAAGTTTGGCAATCCTACCCGCCCCGCCCCGACGAGACTAGTTTTTCCAAATTTTTTGGGTAAAGGGTAAGGTTAGGGGGGAAAAAAATAAAAACCTAGCCGGGTTTGGGTAGGTTAGATGTAGCAGTGCCCCGCCCCGATATATATATCAGCTATGTTTTAGTCAAGGATCCCGGATTTGGGTTAAAGTCCACACCTCACTTTGCCTATCAAATTTCGATGATCCGGACTGTCCAATGTGTTCAAAACGTGTTTTTAAGGGTCCATGCAAGAAATTGGACGGTCCGGATCATCAAAATTTGTTCCGGAAAGTGGAGTCCCGGACGAGAGGAGCCCCAGACTAGAAAGTTCCTCTATATATATGAACTACCATTTAACTCCTTATATTTTCTTTATATTTCAAAAATACCAGGGCATATATAATCAAACTTTTCCATTTGAGATCTTCTCAAATCATATTCTTTCCCCAGCCGCTAGGGTTAAAGAAAGTGAGAAAACAGATCTCTAACACCGACGCTACCATTTCGGCGTGTATCGCAGTTCATCGCGACAGTGGTGGCTCAACACTACACTCCGATCCTACCGGCTACCCCCCTCTGGTCCTTCTCAACGGGTAATCTCTCTCTTCTCTGAATCTCTCCTTCCTTGTTCTCAAAATGAGCGCAGTTCATGTCTACTGTGGCTAGATCTTTTTTTATTATTATTGAACAGGAGTTGTTGGAAGATCAATTATTCAATTGTTTTTGGATGAAGAGATAAAAAAAAAATCATTAAATCAAACCACCACAGTACACAGATCTACCCAAAACAAACCTAAAAACTACCAAAAACAAACATAAAACTACCAAAAAACAACACTGAAAACAAAAACAAACCGCCAGGCCATCGTCGCTACTGTCACTCCGTCGGAGGCCGAGATCGACCTCCCCTTGGTCCAAAAATCAAGATTTTCGGCCACCACACAATCGAAGAGCAGATCCAACCATGCATGGGAAATAACCGACAGATCCATGAGGTGAAGTAATGAAGGAAATGAGGGGCTGAAAGAAGGTGGAAGGAGTTGGAGGGGGAAGGGACATGTGGCGGAAGGGAGAAATCTTCTCCGGCCAGATCGCTCTCTCTCTCTCTCTCTCTCTCTCTCTCTCTCTCTCTCTCTCTCTCTCTCTCTCTCTCTCTCTCTCTACACTCTGCTCTCCTTCGGTTTCTATTATTCAGTTGTTATGCCATAGATGTTTGTCTTCCTAGGTCAAAGATTAGGGACGGGGCGGGTAAACCCGTTTCTCGGCCAGGGCGGGAATGGGGGTAAATTTCCATTACCCGGCCAGGGCGGGGTCAGGGTTGGGTGCCACTTTTTGGGTTGGGGTCAGGGTACATCAAAACCCACCCCACCCGCCCCATTGCCATCCCTGCGAATATATTAAAGTCTCACAAGCCTTAAACACTCATCCCTAATTTCTAGATTTTTGAGAGATAGAAGGAGGAAGAAAAATGTGGGGAATGGGTGAGGAGAGAAAGAAAACATGGGAGAGGGGGGAGTGACTAAGGGAAGAGAGAGATTTTAGAGTAATTCGGAGTTGAGCTTTATTAGATAAGGAAGATAAATAAAAATTAATATACTTTTTAGTTTTTGTTTATTTGTTTTATTTATCTTACATTCTTCACAACTGCAAATTAATTTGAACACCTCACTATTTTCATAATATTAAACTTTAGTTAATCATAATTGAATTCAATACTTTTATTATGAATTTTTCTGCATTTACAAGAATATGGCATTAATTTGGTTGTTTTATTCACATGAATATTTTTTTACATCTTCACAACAATTGATTAAAAAAAATGTCTAAATGAGCACGGGCACAGCATGACATGCGAATTGGCACGAGCACAACACAGCACAGAGTTAGGCATGCCCATGGGCTAGGCTGTGCCTAGGATATTCTAAAATGGTCTAGCATGGCACGACATGACTAATAAAGAAATGTTTTCTTAGCTAACTAGTTAGAACACTTTAGGGAACTCTTTTAGGTAGTGCATTAGAGATGCCCTTAACTGCCTTTGTGTAGACCCTCCCCTAATAAAGAAATGTTTTCTTATGATTTCATTTAATTTGTTTTGTTTAAATAAAACTATGGGACCCATCAAAAGAATTAAATCTCTCTAGTTTAATCCCTTGATTCCAAATATTTCCATTTAAATTCATCAGTCTTTCACATTAGTCCACAGAAGTTTGGTTTCAATTAAATGAGTGGAGCGTTACTAGTGTCCACAACCATAAAATGGGCCAAAAGTGCATAGGATAGGCTGGGTTGGTGTTTTGTGGCAAGTGGCGCGGACATAGCACGACACGAGCAAGGGCGACACAAGTAATAATGAGAAATTAATGCTTAATTTGTAGTAGTAAACTAAAATCAGGAATGCTTAATTTATTATGTATTTAACCCCTTATATTTTCATTACATTTCGAAAACACCACGGCATAGATAATCAAACTTTTCCATTTTAGATCTTCTCAGATCATATTCTTTCCATAGCCTCTAGGTTTACAGAAAGAGAGAAAACAAATCGGAGGACGACGCTACCTCTCCGGCATGTATCGCGGTTCATCGCGGTGGTGGTGGCTCAACACTACACTCTGACGCTACCGGCTACCCTCCTCTAGTCCTTCTCAACAAGTAATCTCTCTCTTCTCTGAATCTTTCCTTGTTCTCAAAATGAGCGCAGTTCATTTCTACTAAGGCTTGATCTTTTTCTTTTTTTTTTAACACAAGTTTTTGGAAGAACAATTATTCAGTTGTTGTTATGCCATATATGTTTGTCTTTCTAGGTGAGAAAATTAGGGGCGGGGCGGGTAAACCTGTTTCCTGACGGGAATGGGGGTAAATTTTCATTACCGGGCCAAGGTCAGGGAGGGGTCAAGTAGGGTGCCACTTTTCGGGTCGGGGTCGGGATACATCAAAACCTGCCCTTACCAGACCCCATTGCCATCCCTACAGATACATTAAAGTCTCACAAGTCTTAAACACACATTCCTAATTTTCTAGATTTTTGAGAGATAGAGGGAGGGAGAAAACTTGGGGAATGGGTGAGGAGAGAGAGAGAGAGAGACATGGGAGAGGGGGAATGACTAAGGGGGGGGGGAGAGAGAGAGAGAGAGAGAGAGAGAGAGAGAGAGAGAGAGAGAGAGAGAGAGAGAGAGAGATTTTAGAGTAATTGGGAGTTGAGCTTTATTAGATAAGGAAGATAAATAAAAATTATACTTTTTAGCTTTTGTTTATTTGTTTTACTTATCTTACATTCTTCATAACATCAAATTAATTTGAAAACCTCACGAGTTTCCTAACATCAAACTTTATCTCATCATAACCGAATTCAATATTTTTATTATGAATTTTTTTTTTTTTTTGCATTTGCATGAAGATGACATTAATTTGGTTGTTTTATTTTATTATACCTAGTGGAAAAAATTAGGTCTGAAACATTTTTTGTCATCTTCATAACACTTGATTAAAACAATGTCCAAGTGAGCACGGGAACGGCACGACATTCGAATTCGCATGAGCACAACACGGAATTATGAGTGCCCATGGGTTAGGCTAGGCCTAGCATATTCTAAAATGGACTGGTACGACACGATATGGCTAATAAATGGGTCAGGCTAGGCACGTTTGGCACAAAACTAAATGGGTTGGGCCGGCATGCATGGCACAATCCATTTAACACCTTTATGCTCGATTGGTGCATTAATGCTTTTGCATGATGGCTTGTTGAGGTTCGTGGTTTGGTTCAGTGGTTTGCATATTGCCTGTTAGGGTTCGGAGGTGGTGATTCTAGAAATGGGTGGATAGGGAGGATTTTAGTATGGCGGTACTTTGTATGGTTTTTAATAGTTCAATTTCAATAACCACGGATGTGATTCTATTCTGTATTTTCTTTACCGATTTATGCACTGCAGTAATTGCTTTCTCTCTCATATAGTTGCATCCACGCATGCAGTGCTCTCTACATGGAGTGATAGAGTCACTTGGTTGGTAGCGGGCGGTTTCTGTAGGAAATCTTGTCAATGGTTAAACTATCTTGACAATTGTTCATAGACATCTTGCATGCGCAGTTTCGACATCTGACCGTCTAATCAATTTATCATTGATGTTACTCTTTCATTTGATATAGATGTATTACTTCTCATTTTTGTGTGCATTAGATCTTTTACCAATTGTGTTAGATGCACGCGATGAAGAGCAATTTCTTTTTATTAAAAAAGTTCTTAGTCTTTCACTAAATAAAAAATTAAAAAAATTCGGTCGGTGACTCGGTATTATAGGAATTCACGACATTAAAAAAAAAAAATGGTATGTACGTAACTGTGTCCATAAAAGAATGAGGAAAAGAAAGTTTGCAAGTGGCCTTAATTGGCCTTGTGTAATCCAATTGGCCTTGTGTAAACCATCCCCTAGTAAAGAAATGTTCTCTTACGAATTCATTTAATTTGTTTTGTTTAAATGAAACTATGGGACCCATAAAGAGAATTAAATCTCTCTGGCTTAATCCCTTGATTCCAAATATTTCTATTTGCATTTATCGGTGTTTCACATTAGTCTACACAAGTTTGGTTTTAATTAAATGAATGAAGCATTACTCGAATACATCACCATAAAATGGGCCAAACGTGTTTACGAGCTTTGCTCGAGCCGACCTAAGCCTAGCTGAACCATAGCATTTTCAACTTACCTAAAATTGTTGTAATTTTTTTATCCTACTTAATTAGTTGATTTTTTTAGTATTCTTCCCGATTTGTAAGTATATTTTATCATGACAAACAAATTAGAGAACATACCAGGGGAAAAAAGTTAGAGAACATACCAGGGGAAAAAAGTAAGTGAAATAAGTAAAAATATTACTATTTTGGTTCAATTTTACGCTCTTTTTGATAGCTAGGAAAAATAAAAGGAAAGGAGAGGAAAATGAAAATAAATAAATAAATTCTTTTGTTTGGTTTGGTTTGATGAATTTTCCCCTTTAACTTTCCTCACTCTTTCTTTCCTTTTCTTTTCTTTTCTTTTCTTTTCCAGGGTACCAAACATAGTGTTAAGTTTTCTGTATATATTAATTTTTAAAAAAATTACAATAAAAATGAATTAATAAAAAAAAGGTATCAATTCGGGCAAAAAACATTACTCCTATCGGAATAGTAATAAACTAAAATAAAGTTCAAAAAAAGTACTTATGCGGGAGATACGAAGGCGGGAATTCCGAGTCCGCGTTAGTAGCACGCCATGTCACGCTGTCATTGCATGGTCCCACACATGCAAATCCCATCTTTACCCTTAAATTTCCAATTAAAAACCAAATATGCCCTTCACTTAAACACGTGTCGATCTTTGATAAGACAGTTGTAAAACAGAGCCCTCGGTACCAACTCGGCGGCTACAAAATCCACACACGTCAGCTGCGAAGCTGATTATCGAGTGGGGGCCCATTGACCCCACGTGGCGTCAATATTGGGTCCCACACCGAACCCTTTAAAACTCTCTCACTGCCCTAAGCGCCAAAAGACACCTCTCTCTCTCTCTCTCTCTCTCGTCTCTCTCTCTACGAAATCCACTTTTGAATCGTCTCTCTCTCCCGATCAAAACCAATTTCCTCTGGTAAGACCTCTTGCAAACCCCCATACAAATCCTTTGAAATCAATCTGCATCTGTATGTCGTATCTCGTGTATCTCTAGATATGGATATTCGTATGTATCGTCGGAGTTTATGTAATCCCCTAATGGTTGTGTGTATTCATGATTGCTTTCAATCGATGTTGTCAACAGTTCTGTTTATTGTGTGCATTTGTTGGGTTTCTGATGAATTTTGCTTCGATTTTGTGATTATGAATTTCGAATGTGTTCGATTGCGGTTGTTTTCTTTGCATGCAGATTATTAGTTCAGATTCTTATGTTTGTTGAGCTTTTGGCGTATATGGGCGTCATATGATTCGGATGAATAGCTCTTTGTGGATTTCTCAGTTGCTTGTTCTTTGAATCTTGTCTTACTGGGATTTGTACTTTGGCTTTTAATGGGATTTGACAGCTCTATTTAATGATGTTGTATCTGTGATTTGTTTTTGCTATCGAACATTATTTCTTGTTATTTCAGCAATGAGGAGGTCCACAAACTATGCATGCTATGAGATTTTGTTTGGAGTTATGTGAGGGGTTCTAAGGGGACCTATTGGGTGATTGATGTTGTCCAAATAGAATTATAATGGACAAAAAACCGATTCCTTGCATATTAGTTATCGATATCTTCACAGATTAATGTGTCAACTATGTAATAGTTAGTGAAGTGTATGGTCCATGTGTGTATATGCTCGGAATCAGTTACTTACAAAGCATGAAGTTAGGGCATTTACCGATCAATGTGAAGTGGGATATCTTTTAAGCTTTATTTTCCTTTAGTTTGCTACTGTTTTGAACATTTTCATGCACTATGGAAATTGGTCTTCTATGGCAGAACTAATTATTTTGAGTGAATTGTTACAGCCAATCCTTTTCCCTCAGGATTGACCTAGTAATGGGAAGCAACAAACTAGACGCTGGGGAGACTACATCAGTCTTTACTCCTCTTCAACAAGAGAACAATTATTCACTCCCCTATTGGCGGAATGATGCTGCGGACACCACTGGTATGTTTCATTATGGTAGTAGTTCCATAGTTGATCCTGTGTCCTTCCCCTATATGCCATCGCAGATTGCTCCTTTTCCTGGAAAAGAGATGCATGGGGCTTATCAACCTAACACCCATAACATTTCTGAGACCTGTGGCACTGCGATGGTCAATCTTAACCAGCTCCATAACTTCCCAAATCCCATGATGGAACCAAATTCCCTAAAAGTGGGTAGTACCATACCCAGCATGTATGGGCGTGAGTTACAGAATCCTGAGTGGAATATGAAGCGGGCATCGCGTGTTATTGATGTGATGAATGATTCAGTTCACTTTAATAGCTTCCAGGACCCTGGCGTTAACAAAAGAATCCCACTAATCAGAGGTACTATTGGTGGAGGTTATGAAACGCCTAGTGGAGAAGCAGATGTTAGTAGTATTTCTGAGCCACGGATCCATAACTTTGTTGGCTCTGGAGGCAGTAGTACTTACAGTATCCCCAACAGTGATGGGCCACAGATCAAGAATTTTGTAGGCTCGGGAGGCAGCAAGGCATACAATTCCCAGAATAGTGAAGTCGTTAGCATCGGAAAAAATGATGAGCTCTATGCCGCTCGATTTGGGTTTCGCGATAAAGTAGATGGCAGTTTTCTTTCTCTTGGAATTGGAAGTAACACAGACGTCCAATCAAAATCTGATCATAGCAGCAGAGAGATAACTGGCAGTGGACTGTATGGTGCTGTAACCCCCCAGATAGATACTTCCCTTGCTCAACAAGCCACGGGAAGGTCCTTCAATCTAGGTCACAACTCCATTGGTGGACGATCAAGTTTCGAAAATAATGTTGGAGGATTGTATGGTGCTGTTACCCCCCAGTTAGATGCTTCTCGTTCTCAACAAGCCACGGGAAGGCCCTTCAATCTAGGTCACAACTCCATTGGTGGACGATCAGGTTTTGAAAATAATGTTGGAGGATACACTAGTCTGGAAAATCATGTGGGAGGCTGGACCTCGTCTTATAATAATTTTAGAGTTGGGGGTGGTATTAATGCTAGTCCGAATTCAAGCCAGTTCCATAATGTACAAAAACCAGAAGCTAATAATATGCAACATGGTTTTCCTGCATCCAGCACTAGGGACCCAGGCATTGTTGGTTACAGAAATGCAAGATATCCAAATTTAAGTTATTATAAAGACTTTATAGGACCCTGTAGTAGCAGTAGTAGCTCTAGCAGGCTGCTTGATTCTGGACAGACTGCAGCATCAGGTTTGGCATCTGAATCTGTAAAGCTTAGCGGGACTGCTCCACCAACTTGTGACGAACTACAGAAACACTTAACTGAAGCTGTGCACAAATTATCACCAGAGTCTTCTATGGCTTCTTCTTTTCTCAGGTTCAAAGGAAGCTCCACCAGGCAAGAACATTCAGGTGAGTGATGCAAATCATTCGGCATTCTATGTGAAAACAAGATATGAAACAATTAGATTGTATTACAGGATTTTTTGCTTCTAAATTTTTGGGTGGGGAAATGGGGCACTGGGGGAGGAGTTGTTTATTAAATGACACGTTGCATGTGATTTGGCTTTCTGTCATTTGTTTCTTGATATTGTCCTGGAATTCTTGACAAATTCAGGGTGCATCATCGCATTTTGGTCATAGTGTCAGAGTGTGTATTTTCAAAATAGCTGGAGTACATTACCAAGTTTCTGCCTGAACTTTGCTAACTCTTCTTGTACACCACAAGTGAATAAAGCTTAAGTGAAATTTATTCTTTCAGTTCCAACCAGCTGCCACTCTTGCTCCATCGTGTGCGCCTTCTGTTTAGATATCTTAGTGATAGCCTTTATAGCATAGTCCTTGCAATTGTCTTTGGAGGCTAATTTTGATGCTTATTCCAAAGTAAAGATACAATGTCTCATTAGGTATCTGAGAGCTATTATAGAAATCCTCATTACCAAAAACCATCATAGGGTTTAGTATATTACACAGCTTATACATCTAATTTCTTGTTACATTAGAAAACTGTGCCAAACTTGTGCAACCAACAGGATTACATTAGTTTTCTTGTTAGGATATTGTTTAAATATATTTAGCTGTCCTTCAGATTGAGGTACACAAACAGTTTTGTGCCATAGGGGTTGGTTAGAACCACATCTATGTGTGATATAAGTAATATCTGTGTGTACTATCTATATGTTATCTAATTTCACAGGAGTATTGCGGTTAGCAACGCTTACTTTATACTTTATCAGTTCCCTATATACCTTTATGATTTGGATGAATATTTAGGATGCGGCACTCTAGTAGATTGCATTGGCTTCGAATGGAAAGCTTTTTAATGCCTCTGAGCTGATTATGCGCTATGAATCCAATGACACTATGACTGTGAGCCTATTATGCGCAATTGTATTGACTCTTGGGTTGATGAAGAATTGTTCCTTCCAAATCTGTTTATAAGTTCCTGTAGTCTATACCCAATCTATGCATTTATTTGCAGGGCAGTTAGTAACAGCTTCCAAGGATGGTGCAGCTCAAGCTGTTGATGGCAATGCTCAACCTGCTAGGAGAAAACATGTTCAACTAGCCGGTAAGGGCATCACTCATTCCTCTCCTGTTATACCCTTCTGGGTTTTGGAATTGAATTCAGATTTGAGGAAACAACTTTTTTTTGCCTTGGCAAAGCCTTCTCTCAAATACTTAAAGCTTATAAGAACTTTAGTATACCAAACAAAATATTCCTAGCTGGTGCTGTTGATGGTTGCTGTTGTGCACATAGTTATTCTATTTTTTCATGCTTCCTAGTTTCTCTTGCGAATTGATAATGCAGCTAGGGAGCAAAAATTTTCTTGGGTAAAGTTCTAAAAATTTTGCAGTGGAGGACCCAATCCATTGATTCATGAGTTAACATAGAAACTTTGATGGAACGTGGACTCAAGCAACGTATAATATGCACAACATAAAAAGAGAATTTGCTAATACTTTGGTGACAGTGGACACTTTGGAACAATCCTTAACTTGTACAGCTATACTAAAGGTTGGAGTTGCTGTTTATGTGCATGTCCCACACAATGACTGTATCGGTGCCTTGAATATTTTTGTCTGATATTGTGTTCTACTTTGCAGGACGGCTGTTTTCTGGTAATGACATTGCTGCCCCTTATGGTGCTGGTGGGGGGATGTTTCCCCCGAGGGTAGGGGTTCAAGTTAGTAAGGATAGAGCTGCACAAGCAGGTCGAAGTGTCCCTTTTCCTCGGAGACTAGGGGTTCATGTTAATGATTATAGTGCTGCTCCAGCTGCTGGTGATGGTCTTTTTCACGGAAGTACAGCCATTAAAGGTGCCAACTGTCATGTTGCTTATGGTGCTGAATGCGGACAATATACAAAGGATATAGGTGTCCAGACGGCAACTACGGGTACTAACTCATACCTACATCAAGGATCAATGTCTTACTTTTGGTTTGTGTTGATAGAAAGCGTTTGATATTTTCATCAAAGCTAGAAAGTATCTCTCTTTCCTTATTGGGTTTTAGTTCTCGATTGAGAATACAAAATTGGTGACCTTATTGAATAAGTCATTCATTTCAATTGACCGAACTTGCTTAAAGCCTTAAATATGCTTATTGAGGATGAGTTTTCTTGGCTACACTATGGTTATTAAAAAAAAAAAACATAGTATGTTTGGATGGAAACTGTATAATGGCCCTGTTCGTTTCCCGTTTTAGTTTTAGTTTTGATGACATCATCATTTCCCTCATTTCTCTCTCTATCGCTTTCCACTCATTACACATGTTGACATCATCAAAACTAAACTAAACTATCTAACCAAACACAACCATTATATTTTCCAAAGGGCAGGCAGAGCCTTACTTTAAGTAAAATTATGCTGGCACAATTTGATTTGAAGCTGGACCATGAGGTAAGTAGGCTGGCTTAGGTCATCATCCAAGTCATCTTATTCATTGTTGTTATGGGTGCATTTGTAATAAGATTTTAGTGATTGCATTGTACTTGGGAAAACATGGCCGACCTCTACATTTGGTTGAACCTGTTTTGCTTCTGTTTTCCACCACTTGATTCCTTCACTCATACTATGGAGCGTTTTCATCTGCATTTTCTTGCTATTATGATAGTTATATATCCCTCAACATACTTTTGTCGTTTACTTTCATCTCAACTAGGACTCCTCTTCTGTTTGGCACTTGATCTTCGTGGACCCTCCTTTACCCTGGCATTTTGTTATTATTTATATTATAGATGGCTTCCCTGTTCATTCTCATTATTATATTAAATTTTTTGCCTGCATAATATAACTTAATCATTGTTTCATGCGATAGGCTGCTCTCGAGAAGGTTTACAAGCTCAGTTTCGCAAGGATCTTATTAGACCCGCTTTCCCCACCGGTATTAAGCATGAACTACACCTCATTCAAGTTCCAATGAGTGTTTTCTCATGCTTATGGTGTTATGTTTACAAATTACAGGTCAAGCATTTCCAACTGCAAATCGGTGTGGGCTCTCCCAGGCTTCTAAAGTTCTTGGTTTACCATCGCCATCTCTTAAGAGGAGGGCAATGCGACCCCCTCCAGCCACTCCACGGGTCCAGCGCAGGAAAATAACTCTTCCACCTCCCATTCAACCATATATTCTGTCTTCACAGACTGTTTCTGCTCCTTTTCCTCATATAAAATGGAAAGGTATGTATTTGGCTCCGTCAAACCCTTTGTTGTTCATAAATGTACTCTTCCCTTTTGAGTGCTGGGCTGTTTTTCTGTAGTCATAATGTCCTGACATTTTTCGCATTGTGCTCAATGGATTCCATGAGTTTCTTTCTTGCATCTGTTGTATCTCAAAAGAATTGGGGTCAGGCTCTTGCCTAGTAGCCAGACCTTGTCATAATTGAGAAAATTGTGGACTGAAAGCTGCAAACTTTCATCAGTCTATTCATATTCTGTATGTGAATGCTACAAAATGAGCTAAAATTACTCCATTATTTCTCATCCAGTCAGTCATGTCCACACTTGTTTTGCTTTTTGTTAAGAAACTGGATTTGCTTCGTAGTTTTCTGGATTTTCCTCACTGGTCTATTTGGGTCAACTCAAGATTTTTATCAAATGCCCTCGAATCTTTGATTGTTGGCTGTGCTCTGGTAATGCAGCTTTCGAAGGTTGCTCTTTCTCCTTTTCACCTTCTGCGAGGCATTTTTCACTAATGCACGTCATAGTCAAGTCTTGGCCACAGTTGTAAAAGTTCTTAGGTCAATCTTGAGGATCCCCTTGTTATCTCCTGAGCTACTTCTTGTGAGAGCTGGAAAACTTTTTTTGTATTGGTATGATGAGTTTGTAGTCGGATTTAAAAAGAGAAAGGAAAATGATGGGAAAACCAAAGAATAGAAAGATACGGAGATAATGAAGTGAAGCGCTAAATTTATTCTTTGGTTCCCCCGTCATTTCCTCTCTTGGTTGAGCAGCTCCACGAATCCCTGATTCAAACATAGCTTACGGGTGTTTGTGACCAATTCAGCATATGAGGTCAACCGAAATTGCACCTCGTGATAAGCTCCACGTTGATTCTGCTCCTGTACAACTATTATCAAACTCATACAGGCACGGAAGTCCTCATTTGTGGGTCGTTTTTCTCAAATCAGTATGTGCTATAATGTCAGCAACTTTTACTGACCACCATAAAAGCAATGACACTGCGAAAATTGTGATTTGCAGGTGTGGATGGACTTCCTCAACCAATTGGACAGAAATGTATGTTATGTAAGAGGGATCTTTCATTTACACCAGAAGGCTCCGTGCACCAGCCAACCGTTCCACCTTCCGTTGCTGTTCTTCCGTGTGGCCACACCTTTCATAACCATTGTTTGGAAACCATCACTCCTGAAGACCAATCCAAAGATCCTCCATGCATTCCTTGCGCCACCGGCGAGATATAAGTTCCTGTATTCTCTCCTTTTGTAATATGCCAGAACCGGAAGTAAATTTTTGTCTAAAATTCTGGAGTGTTTAGCGATACAAGATAGGAAGAAAAGAAAGTGAACAAATGAATTGTTGAAGAGGAATTGTTGATACTAGGTAAAATTCAGAAAGCTGTAGATATAGAGAAAAGATTATCTCAGATATATAGTATTTATGGCTCTAAAGGTGACACCAAAACTCTTCCCCAATTTTTGTCCATCCCATCTAGAGCTCAATGGACAGCTGCTTGCAAACCCTTTTGTGATTCGAACATTGGAGTTAAATTTGTGTGTAAGTTGACAAGTTCTGAGTGTATCTGTCTACTGCATTATTTTATTTTTTCTGTCTTTTTTCTTTGTGGTATCTGCAAATCATACGTATTTTGTGTCTGTGGAAGTTGAACACAAGACCTCGCAGCTTTATGGTGTCGTTGGGTTACGTGGATGACTTGTTTCTGGACTAATTATTAGGTACTCGCAAAGTATCATGTGGCGTCGATTACGTGGTATTTCTGTTGATGAGTTATCACAAGCATATACTACGTCCGTGGATCAATCTGTCTCCTAACAAGAGTGATTGTTGATGTTACATTCAGGAAATTTTATCGCTACATGATATGTTAGAATATCATGCAGAAAGATCAAGTTGAATAATTACTCTTCAGCTGTTCAAAATTTATGAACCCCAAGTTACATACAATGCTTAAACCCTACACTACATTATGGTATGAGTTATTATATGTGGATGTTTGAAGATAGAGCTGCAAACGAATCGAGCTGCTCACGAGTAGCTTGTGGCTCGGCTCGGCTCGTCAAGGCAAGGCTTGGCTCGGCTCGGCTTGTTTAGTAATCAAGCCGAGCTTGAGCTTGAGTTTTAGGCTCATTTAGTAAACGAGCTCAGTAAAGATCGGCTCGGCTTGAAAAAGCTCGGCTCGTTTATATAGTCTCGGCTCATTTAAGGAGGCTCGACAAGTAAAATACCTTGGCTCAGCTCGTTTACAAATGAGTAGAGCTCGAGCTTGATTTTTGGCTTATTTACTAAATGAGCCAAGCTCGAGCTCTACAAAGCTCGGCTCGTTTACACAGCGACTTGAAGAATTTAGCTTGATAAGTGCTTCTTATGTTTTCATCTGCTAATTCAAGCATTAAAATGCTATATTAATCGAAATTACAACTTTTTTTGGCTACACTTATTCCTATTTTAGGTTTGGGAGTTGGGAAGATTAATGGTCCCAAGTTGTAGGTGCAACTTCAAGTTTCAAGCTCTTAAATAGACCAAAAAAGTACTCCTATACTTTTGGCCAACAAAAGTTGTTAATAAGGAAGTCACCTACCAATTTGAAGTTACCTTTGTGGCTATTCATATTGCACCTAATGCTATAAAAGAAGCACAATTTTGTATACAGTAGTTTCACAAAATTTTCACTTTTCTCCATATTAGTATACCACGACTTGTTATGAAAGCGATGAAAAGAGAAGGATAACTACATAAATAGTTTCAATTCTTAGATAAGCCATGTTTGGAATAGTGATTACTTTGATCTTTTACCTATATAAATCAAACATTTAGTTATCCACCGATACAAAGAAAGATATTGAAGATCAACTGTTCTTGATTGTTCTTGGTTTTTCGTATTTTCCTTCAAAGTTCTCATTTCTATTTATTTCGTTTTCACATTATGACTTATAATTTCAAAAATCATGATAGTATGTTTTGAAAGAATTTTCTTTTTAACTTTCCTACATACTTCTTGTGTTTGCAACTTTGCAAATCATTTCTCTCAAATGATTAAGAGGGATCTTTCTTCCAGCAATATTGATTGTAACATGGTAGGCCCTAACCTTACAATTCTCCAAAGAAGAAATATTTGTGCCGATGGTTTTAGCCAACCAACATTATATAAACAACAAAAGTCAAAGGCCATATAGTACAGATTGCTTTGTTTTCTTAATGCCAGCTAAGTTTTGATGGTTCCAAATTGACCAATCTTCCTGATACTGGTTATGACCTTTTTAAAATGTCCATGATCCTTTCCTATGATGTCTTTCTCATTTTAAATTTGTCCGGATACAATAAATCCATAATAAACACACCCAGGGTTGCCCCAGTGGTTCGGACGGATGCCAGGCTTTGTGAGTATTCCTCAAGGTTTGAGGTTCGATTCCCCACTAGGTGAGTACCCTGATTTAAGTTGGAGGCCATGCTTGTGTGTTGCTGCTCTAGTTTCCCCAGAGATTTGGGTTGCGAAATCGGGTCCAAAGAATTTGACTGTGGGGTTGTTGGTCCGCCAAAAAAAAAAAACCCATAATAAAAAACAAAAGATACTAGAAAAAACTGATCACGTGTAGTTTATGAGTTGATCATATGTGATCGTGTATCTCCAAAGGTAAAAATCAACAATTTCAGCCTAAAGATATGCAGGGATCAAGTGAGGTTGCCAGAATATTATGCTGGCCTGTTCCCAATTTGCTTTTATTAGGAAAACATTTTTCCTCCGGATCAGTCGTCACGCATTGCATCATCCACCGATCCCACGGACACGTCGAAGATAAAAAAAAAAAAAAGTCAAGCAACAAGTGCCATTTCATGGGTTCCCAATCTTCTAATCTTTGTGGGCTTCGAGTGGACCTACAAAATGAAAATACGTATAAAAGGAATATAGAGTAAGGAAGCTTGAAGAGAAGCTGATCCCGGCCAAGGGTCAACCGTATTGAGAGGGGTTAAGTGCTATTTCAATGGGGAAATTTCAAGCCGGTCCCCTTTTTGGTGTTTTGTCCCATTTAAGCACTTTAATGTATTGTACTTTCAAAAAAACCCACCCTACACGTGCGAGAACCTCAGACCCACTCACTCCTCTCTTCCGTCCGTACACGCGCGAGCCCAGACACTCACTCTGTATATCTTCCGTCCTTTTCTATATATATATATATATATATCCTGACACATTAAATTCCCAGACTCTCTTCCGTCCTTTTCACTCTTTCTATCTCTCTCTGTGTCCTTTTCACTCTCTCTCTCTCTCTCTCTCCTTTTTTTTATTTTATATTTAAAATAAAATAATTTTTATTATACACATTTATTTTTTATAAAAATTATATATTTGAAATCTACTCGATGAGATCTTTATAACAAGATCCATTGTGAACATGAAATTTTATACGTGTAAAAAAAGTTTTTTTTTTATTTGTGTATTTGAGGGGTGTGAATTCTTTCATTTTTTAGGGTGTGAATTGTTCAGAAGGGTGTGAGTTCTTTCATTTTGGAGGGTGTGAATTGTTCAAAAAGATTGTCAATTCTTTCATTTTGGAATGTGTGAATTCTGCATTTGAGGGATGTGAATTCTCTTATTTTGGGTGTGAATTTTATATTTTTGTGAGTAAGTTGTGATATGTGAATTTCGCATTTGAGGGGTGTAAATTCTGCATTTGAGGGGTGTGAATTTTACATTTGACGGGTCTGAATGCTTCCTTTTGGGGGTGTGAATTTTGTATTTTGCAGTGTGAATTGTGACGTGAATTCTGCCTTTCAGTTATGTGAATTTTTTCTTTTGGAGCGTGAGTTCTATTTTTTTTTAAAGTGTGAATTATTTAGAAGGGGTATAAATAACTTTTTTTACATGTACCAAATTTCGTATTCATAATTAATCTTATTTGAAAGATCTCATCTAGTAGATTTCAAATATATAATTTTTATAAAAGATGAATGTTTGTAACAAAAGTTATTTTATTTTTAAACCGAAAAGAGAGAGAGAGAGAGAGAGAGAGAGAGGTTCCGTCACATCAAGTCACTTGCTCAATTTTGAGTAGCTTTCTATGGAGTGCATGTAGCCAAAGTAAAACAGAACAAGGCCACTGTGCCAGCGAAGCTTTGGTTTACCAATGACCCACTCTCGTTGCTCGCGCGTAGCGTTTACCAATGACTAACGATTACGGGTCGTCATCACGCTCTTAGGAATCACGTGGTTGAAAGTTCTCGTCATCATTACTTTCCTTGCATGGTTGGTTTGTGAGAGGGAGAGCAGCTTACGCCTACCCATGTGCCTCATTTATTATTGCCGAAAAGCTGTACTTATTAAGTCTCAATAGACGCGCGTGAAAAGGGGTTTAACCGAAATGTGTTTGACATGAGGTGGGCTTGGAAGGAAAGTTCTTGACAAAATAGGGCCGGCTAGTAAGAAGCCCAATTTCAATTAGCTTGGGTTCAAATAGGGGTGCACAAACACCGGGCCAGGTTGGGTTCGGGCCGGACTTATACTAGATAATAACGAGATTTGTCCATTCCCAAATCCGGCCCATTAATAATCGGGTTTCATTTAATCTGCCCAAGCCCGACCCAATTAGAATTTTAATTTCTCAAGCCCGTCCAACAAGCTCATTTATTTTTGTAAATCATTGCATCACAAACATAAATTAATCAACCATAGCAATCACAATAATAATTCACAACCATAATAATATACTTAAAGTTCTAAGCTCTCCCCAAAATATTAAAAATAGACCTATAAATTAAAGTGCTCTAAAAGATAGAACTCTAACATGTAAAAACGTCTCTCGAGTATCTCTCATTTAAATTCACACTTCTTCACAGCAGATCTTGTAGAGCACAATAAAAATAAAAGGAAGAAAAAACTATGAGTTATTATTATAAGACAATAGTTTAAGGGGAAAAAACTTTAAAATTTTCTTAACAAATTGCTATTACTTCAAATGTATTCTTTACATAGGTAGTACCTAGCATTCGTCTTCATCAAGATAAACAAACCTTAAGCCGGTCAGTTCCAGCGCTAAAATGTAGATATACTATTAAAATAAAATTATTATTTAAATCGGACCGGGCCGGGCCTTATAGGAATTTCCCAAGCCCGGCCCAATTAGTAAACGGGCTTAAAATCTCAATCCAGCCCGGCCCTATGGGCCTAAATATTTTTCCCAAACCCTAAAAAATTCGGGCTGGGTTGGGCAGGCTGGGCAGACTACCGGGCCGGTGTGCACCCCTAGGTTCAAACAATTGATGGCTCAGTGAAGGCGGTTGGCTGGTTCGGGGGTCTAAGTGCCCGAGGTCAAACAATAGAGGGGAACTCGAAAATGAGTCATAGTTGAGGTGGAGTTCAATGTAATTTAACCAAAAATTCCTTTCTTGCATTCCAGAGTTCCAATGGACCAAGACCAAGAGTATCAACTTCATCACTGGACCAAAAATAAAAACCAAAAATAAAAAATTACACACTACGCTACATGGAGGGAAAATTATTCGATGCTACTAAGATACTCTGATGAAGATTTTGATCTCACCTATTTACATTTTGATCCCTGTATTATGTAATGTTTATGGGATTCGTTCCCCATTTTTGTTCTTTTCCTTTTGGTAAATCCCGCCTCCCTTTTCCCTCGATTTACCACTATTGAGTTTCTCATATATATTTTTTTGCTGAGAAAAAAAAAAGAAAAGAAAAAGATACGCCCCAACATCTCATAGTTCCCACACATTTGTTTGGGAATTGTCACTTCGCAAATGGGTCCACATAATTACATCTTTCTTTTTATAGGTGGTCAAGAGTTTTCAGACCAGCTTAGATAAATCTCAACTATTTTCCTCCCCAGTCCAGTCAAATGTAGGCCATACACATCAAAAGTAGGGAATTTATAAAGACTTATTTTCTAACGGCGTACCCCAAGAATCGAGCATTGATCAATTGTGTGGAGAGCAAAACACATCAACTGACTTGAATATTGGGCTCCCAGTGAAGCACTCAATTTTCTACTCACACGTTTACATATAGCACTGATACTTTGGTGACCATGTCTGCATTAATATGTTACTAGTACCATAGCATTGATCAATTGTGTGGAGAGCAAACTCATCAACTGATCGGACTAACTTGGATATTGGGCTCCCCTAGAAGCACTCAAGTTTTTACTCACGTGCAGGGCCTAGGGCACTTAAAAAAACCCCAAAAATTGGGGCACTCTCATAATTTTTAGTAGTATGCATGGGTAGGGGTCTTTTATAGCCCAATAGGAAAATAAAAAAGCCCCAATAGGAAAGTGTAATTGATACTTTTGCTTCTAAAAATGCAACACGAGTAATATTCAAGTGATACTAATGCATTTTTGAGATGATATGTATTTGGACACTTTGTATTTTGACTTTTCTGTTATTATATAATGATAAGTAGAATTATTTATGTTTTTGGCTTTCTCGTATTGTAATTACTGCTGGAAAAATTATTTAAGTGCTATACTCTTGGGACACAATTTTTAGATTAGGTCTAGGGCACTCCAAACCCTAGGGCCGGCCCTGCTCACGTGTATACATGTAGCACTTTGGTGACCATGTCTAGATATAATATTCTACTAGTACCATAGCATTGCTCGACCTACAATCATGGTGACTCGAGCGAATCTACAATTGGACTAGATAACGGACAAATCAAAACATGAGATTTTCTTAAGAAAACATTTGAGAATTACCTTGAATTTTTTTTAAATGTAGATATTACTAGTACATGTCCGTGCCCCGTGCCTAGAGGCATGCTTGAGCAATCAACACACGCGCACATACCCTTGCCCATTCTTTATGGTCATTCGGATTTTAGAGAGGGAGAAGGAGAGGAGGTAGAGAGAGAGAGAATGTGGTTTAAAATTTTGGGTGTGGTGGGCCTGTGGAGAAAAATGGGAGAGAGAGAGAGAGAGAGAGCTGGAAGAGAGAGGGATAAAATATAATATGATGACTGAGACAAAAAATATGGCTCAGACAAAAATCGCTATCCGTTGTAATATAGAATTGACGATTGAAGAATTAAATGTTGGGAGATAAAAACCTTACAATTTTTGTGTTCTGAAAGTACAATTAATCCATAATGGATAAAATTTGGCGATCACATAATCCCTCATACCACTATAGAACTCAAAACATCCACATCAGCGATTGTTATGGGTAGAATATGGCACTTTTTAACCCACGATTTAATAAAACTTCTCTTTAAAAATATTAATCGGCCCTATATATTTTATTGAACGCCTTGAGAGTTTATTGCCTAACCAAAAACGTATTTTAATAATCAAAACATGATCGGCATGCTGCATACTTTTCCTCGGAAAATAATTGTAGTGAAGTTCTAAAAATAAAGTACTCATATATTAAAGGGTTCTTTTACATAACTTATATGTGTGACTTTTTGCACTTTTAAAGTTTTGTATTTATTTGAGTTTCGGTCAAAGTTTTATACTTTTCCGATTTCTCGTCGAAACTAATCAAGGAACTTAAAAAAGTTTGACACAAAACTAACAAATGCGAATTTTTTTAAATTAAAAAAATCAAAAAGGTTAAAAAGTTAAGAGAAACAATGTATAAATATGTTCTCATCCTGTGATACTCGATGTTTTAATCAACATTTAATTATGCGCCCATTTAATGGTGCTCGATAAGCACGGGATCAGTTCCTCTCTATACTCCTATTTTTAGTAGCTCATTTCAGGCTTATAATTTTTCGCACCGTTCATCTTATTGAACACTTGTTGTACGTTTCCATCAGTTTAATCAAATATTGATACAGACAGGTTGCATTTAACATTTCATATCCAATAATCAAATTGACTTTTCATAGGCCTGTATTTTTTCTGTGTGTGTTCTTATTAGTAATAAAAGGTTTGGATAATGTTTGTGGATTTATTACAGACCAACAGAATGAGAGCATGGCGGAGTATGGAGAGGTCTAGGACACCGCCACGTGGTATTCCAACACCAATTTTTAACCGGAAGCGGGGTCTTTGTTGCGCACATGGCGCGCTGCACCGTGCAATGCATATTACACCCGTCTATCTCGAAAATCAATGATGTGGACAGTGGCGGCTCTAGAAATTTTTAATAGGGTGTTCAAAAATTACCTTAGCTCTATTAGCTCTATCAATCAGTCATATATTGAAAAAAAATTCATATACGAGTGTGTATAATGAAATCCAAAAATACAAAAATACATAAAACGTTGTTGTTTTCAGCAAATTTTTATGTTTTGAGCCAAGTGAAATCAAACCGGAGCATATATACGGGAGCATTTTTTTGTAGGAAATTATGTGGCTCTGGCTAATACGTTTGCACGGATCTTTTTAAACATAAGCTTTTATTTTTGGAGATATGAGTTGATTGTTGTTCCGAGAGAAGTCGCACGATAGCGATATATACCAAATAGATACTCTTTTTTCTCTTTATTTTTCTAATGGTAGTCATTAAAATATGTACATTGTTTTGAGCTAGTGTATTAGATGTTCAATTGTAAATAACTTGGATTGAAGAGTGTTTTGTTCACAATATAGGACTACGTGATCAAACGAAATATGAAATAAAATTACTATATCTAATATAACAACAAAATTTAAAAAAGAGCATCTTCAATTGATCACTTTTTCTTATCTGTGGAGCCACCTATGATTGGGCTATAGTGGATGTAATTTAGTTGGTCAAAGTGGATTAATTTGTGAGCTAATTTATTAGGTGGGTGTTCATTTAATTCTGCATGGGTGTTCATTCATATTTCGATTGAGTGTTCAACGAATGGAGTAACCTAAAATTCGTACAATTTTTTTACAAGTATTATAAGAGAGAAAATAATTTTTGGGTGGTCATATGACAATTCACACCTAAGTGTGCAACCGCCAGTGATCTGGATTCAGTGAAACTTTCTTACCAGTTATATTTTGACTAGTAAGAAAGCCTCTGCAAATCCAAACCATTAAAAACATTTTTGGACGGCTGTGATGTTGCACTATCTGTGCAACGCTTCCTTTCCAACAACACATTTCTTTGAAGCTTATACACGTAGTATTGGGCTCTACAGAAATGTCTAGCGGATGTGGGTGTTGGAGCACCACTAAGGCTGCAAACAAGTCAAGCCGAGTAGAGCTTTGTTGTGCTGGAGCTTGGCTCGGTAGTAAACGAGTTGAGCCCAGTTCATTTATTAAAAAACCTTCTACAAACAAGCCGAGCATATACATATGACCTGAGTTTTTCAAGTTGAGCAGAACTTCCGATTGTAAAACTTGGATCTTTTTGTAAACCAGCTCGAAACTCGAGCTCAAACTCAGCTCGATAACTATATTAGTCGAGGCTTGAGTGCTCCTAAAAAGCTTAGATGGTTTGCAATTCTATGCACCACGTGGCGGTGGCCTAAGATGCCAAGACGATAAAAAAAACTTTTTCGGAGGGATGGGGTGCACGAACTATGAAAAAGAGCTTTATACCCATAAGCACCGAATAAATTGTCCAGAAATGGACAAGAAAAAGGGAACCCCACTGGGACAACAACCGTTCTGTTAAAAATCAGCCACCAACGCTTTACCTCCAAAACTACATGCGAAATCTCAACCGTCCAAACGCTTTTCCCATCTTTCGATGATTCTGTCACGCTTAAACCTTTACCCACCCTCTCTCTCTCTCTCATCAACAAGAAACAAGAAGACAAACTCCCTCAAACCGCAAGGAAATCTAGCGCTCTCTCTCTCTCTCCTCTCTGTGTGTATATTTTTTCTCTCTAGGACTCCCGTTCTCTGGATGCTCAGTTCTCGTGTTTGTAATTAGGAGGGGTGGAACGCTGCTGGAGAGCTTAATTTGATACTCTGTTTTCATAAAAATGGAAACACCGAAGAAGAAGTTGGGGGAAGTAACTTTGAATGGCTTCTCTCCCATTTCTTCCACTCCTGTTTTCTGGAAATCTCGCCGGAGATCAGGTACCCTTCGCAATCTCTCTCTTTCTCTCTCCCCCCTGTAATTGGGTCGAACAAGACCTGGTTTTGGACCAAACCCATGTGAAATTTATTTGATTTGGAGTATAATTTGCGGTTAGTTGAGTGGCTTGTGTCAGATCCGGCTCTTGTAAGTTGAGAAAAAGCTATGCGGGAGGAGGAGGGTGTAAATTCTAGGTGTTTTCCTTACCGAAATGGTGAATTTTCTCCCAGGAAAAGTCTAGGAACACAATTTCCAAGCACAACCCCGGAGTAACTGAGTGTCCATAGGCATCGAACGGCTCCGAAAACAGTTCTGTCTGTAATCGTGTTTTGAATTGCTCAACTTTTAAGTTCAACTTTTTTTGCTTAGGTCTTAAGTTCAATTTTACTACCCGAACATTACATCAAGACTTCTGTGCCACTTTGCTTACACGTCAATTCTCTCTCTCTCTCTCTCTCTCTCTCTCTCTCTCTCTCTCTCTCTCTCTCCTGTTATTACAGAATAGGGCCTATAAAACTACAAAATTCGATTTGCGCCAGATATTTTGCTAACTGTTGCATTTAACCTTTTCTAGACATTTTATTCATAGTGGTTATATCGCCTCTCTCTTAATTTTTAATTAGCATTTTCTTGACTTTTTCTTTGATTCTTTTGGTCAGAATTTGATTTAATCGGATATTGTGAGTTAGCATCAAGCTTGAAAAGCTTTTTATTAAAAAAAATTTAGTGCTGATACATTTGGCCCAATTTCATCGGAATTTATTGTTTTAATTGGTGTAAAGTATTAAATCATCCCAATTATAAATATAAATATAAATATAAATATATTGCATGCAATGGTTGTCTTGGATTTGAGCTCACCTAAATATTCTATTCCTTGGCTTCATTGAGCCAGCCAGGATTCTAGTCATGAAAGAGGGAGTCAGAGCAAGTCCACCCATGAGCCGTTTAGGCAGCCAAACTAAAATTTGGCAAAAGATCCGCCAAAAAATGGGTTCGTGCCCAATTTTGACAGCAACTTTGTGTTTGTCAAATATGCCACATCATTTAAGACGATAAATCTGCATAGAAAATGAGAAGTTTTGATCCAATTGTCTGGATTTTAGATTGTCAACCAAACTGGTGCATCAACATGCAGAAATTTTATATCCAACTCAAAATCAATTGGCAATGAGTGGAGATGTCTCAAATGTTATTAAGTGATCTCTCATTCCATACCAAAAGCTTGTGGGACAACTATTCTAACACCCCCTCACGTGTAGACACCCCCTCACGTGTAGCCAATTTTTGGACCCTATCATTGTGCTGTTTTTTTTTGGCCCCTCGTCGTGAGGTGTGTGGGCTTGATTTAATTTAATTTTTTTAATAAAATTTGGGATGGAATGGGCCAGTTATGATACCATTTGGAAACTTTATATTCAACTCAAAACCAATTGGCAATGAGTGGAGAGGTCCCCAAATGATAGTAGGTGATCACCCATTCCATACCAAAGCATGTGGGACAACTATTCTATTACAACATTGCTATTTTTGCGCTTTTTGATACTGTAGCGAGTCATTAAATGACGTTGGCAAAGCTAGTTTAACTTGCTCTCATGTGTAAATCTGTACCTAATGTTAAATGGCTATTATGCCTATTCCTTTTTGCTTGAAGAACCCACAACCTTGACCCAGCTAGTGAAAACTCACTCGTTTTGTTAGTATGGAAGGCCCCTGCCGTATTGAATGTCAACCCAATCACATCTGTTAGCATTTTTAATTTCTCAAAGTGGGGTCCACAGAATGCAATAGCTACCCAATCACATCTTTTTGCATGTTTTGTTAATCCACCAAAGTAGGCCCACAATAGTACTAAACAACTAACCAATCAAATCTTCACGTAATTTTTTTACCCAGATTAGAACAATTGCTTATAGAGAAATGTAAGTAAGAGAAGGTTTTGATTTTTGGTTGAGTTTTGTATTGTGTTGCAGTGCAACACATGATAGTGGTAATGATTATTATGAAAATTTGTATAAAATGGTGGAAAGCTATCGAAATCAGTAAATTGAGCACAAATGCAAAGAAACATTAGCCGATTCACAAAAGATTTGTCCGTTCTTTAACTTTGTTGTCCATGTTTTCGTGATTCGATTTGACGAATGCCACGCTGATAGAATTATCTTTTGTGCCTTTTCTCAAGCACACTATGTTTAGAGGTTGTAGACCTTCCACATGGTCAAATAGAGCCTAATAATTTCTTGAGCAATTTATAACAGAGCACTTTAAACGAACTCCAAGTGGTTGGCCTGGAGGTCCCTGGGACTTAAGGTCTACGGTCTATGGTTTAAAACTTTTCAGGTGCTATCAAATCTTTTGGGTTCAGTCCATATGTGGCTTTGCTCCAACATTAAATGGGCCACATGCTGGTGGATGGTGGGATTGATCCCCCAGGAATTAGTCAAGGTGGGGGTAAGTTGGCTTGGACACACTGAGATATAAAGAAAGCTGAGTACTTTAAACTTTATTAGAACTTGAACTCTTGGGATGAAGTGTCCTTTATTCTTGTTGGTTCCCCTGAACTTCTGTTTTGTCCATGCTAATGTTAAACAACCTTATTCCGTTCTTCACCCGTTTCATTGCATAAAATTTAGCCATTGACTTTGGATTTTCTCGTGTTTATCGGTAAGGCGGGTGTATATGATTTTGCTTTACTATGTAGTGCATAACTAAAGATGATCGTGATTGAAAGAGGCCACAACTCTTAAATAAACATCAGTTGTAGTTTTGGTGCACCAAAAGTTGAACTGGACATAGGATTTAATATATGAGGCACCAACTAACTCTGGGAGATTACACCACCTACCATTCGGTTGGTTGATTGTTCTCTCTCTCTCTCTCTCTCTCTCTCTCTCTCTCTCTCCTTAAATGCAAATATGCAATTGATTTTTCACTCCTCTTTTAGAGTGCAAATAGTAATTTGCGGGTGCAAGAATCAATTTCTCAAAGTAAATTCAACCATGATTAAAGTATGTACCTACCATGCCTACTTTGTATTGACACTTAATGGTTCCATCAGTGTATCCAGCAGTTCTACGTGGACCTCAGTAGCAGCAAGTGTTAAATGTGTCTGAAATTCCAAGTTTTTGCAGCATAAATGAGTGGTATAAGTGGAACCATGAAATATTTCTACTGAAAAAATTAGGACACTGACACGTGAATCATCCAGTATGGCTTGTTCGGTGATAAACTTTTCACATAGATATACTAAACAGTATACCCCTTGCAATTTTTAATACGGAGGCATAATTGTGATACATTCCAAGTTTTTGCAGCATAAATAGTGGTATAAGTGGAACCATGAAATATTTCTACTGAAAAAATTAGGACTGAGACACATGAATCTTCCAGTACAGCTTGTTTGGTGATATTAACAACTTTTCACATAGATATACTAGACGATATAACCGTTGCAATTTTTAATACGGAGGAATAGTTGCGATACTTCGTATTGTTGATCGTACAGCAACTTCAAGCACACAGTTAGTATATGTGCTATAAGTATAGACACTGAAATTATGCCCAAGCGTAAAAAGAATTTTCTTGTTCTGTGGACTCAATATCAAATTTTCTTCTTTGAGCTTCTCTGTGATCGTGGGGTTAGTTAAACGTCATTAAAGATTAACGAAGTCTCTTTTTCCATTAAAAAAACTTGTGTTATCTAGGAATTTCTTCTCCGACTCAGTTGGGGTAATTTCATAGTTTTTCCTTCCTATCTTTACTTATTGGTTCCTAATTGGGCTAGTTTCCTTCCAATAGCATTTCCTACAAAGTTTTGGTGATCACATTTTCCATTCTTGCCTTAAAACTTTTACCTTTTAGGCTAATTTTTCCAACTAAAACTTTGGATTGTGTTTGGATCTTGAATTTGTGCATGCATCTGCAGAGTGAAAACAAAATGAGAGGGGCTTGTGAAGCTAGTTACATTTTTTCTTTTCCCATAGCCTAGTTTGATACAGTTTTCCTGCTTATTTACCACCAAAAAAAAAAGTTTACCTGCTTCTTTTAGACCCTGTTTGGTTATCATATCTCATTTGCTTATTTTGTGTCTGAATCTAAGACACGCTGTAATAGATATGACCATCAGACTTGTCCTTTGTTAATTCACACTAAAATGGCAACCATCTTCTGACAGCTAGCGTCCAGAATGTGGAAAAAGCAACAGATGATTCCTCCGGTAAGACACCTGAAAAACAACAAGAATCTCTCGCTGAACAGAAGAAACAGGAGGATTTCGAAATGGCACCTGAAAAACAAGAAACTCACACTGAAGGGGAGAAGCAGGATGCAGAAATGGCTTCTCTTCTTTCTGAGAAACGAAAGGCTCTATTTGAACCATTGGAACCCATAAACAATATAAATGGAAAGCGACCATTGGCTGAGAGCTTACTCCCACCACCAGACTTTGACTCTGCGAGCTATCCACGAGGGTGGTTAATCGGAAAGAAGCGGAAACTTGTGAATGTGGATGTCGTTGAGAGTATGCGGAGGATTGCCATACAGGAAATGAACAGAAAGGTGCTTCAATCACTTCTTTCATTGATTATGCCTCTAATTGATTATACAGTTACAAAATAGGTTTTCAATTTATACCCCGTTAATCTCTTATATTCTCAACATTTTAATTCTTTTAAATGTTCATTTTGCTGTAGAAAACCTTGTAGATCTATTTCCTGTCGATTCATACTCCTCTCTCCAGCTACTGTGCACTTCTTGTGTAGCATTCGTTGTAGTCCCACCCTTCGATATTGAGATCCTCTCCTGCATGGTTCCATTTTTTATGATGAATTGTTCATTTTTTGGGCCCGCATGGATTATTTTCCCTTCATATTGTTATATGTTTTGATTAACTGGATTTTTACACGAATGATTTTTTCACCGGGGCCCAAAATATAAAAGGCAGATCACAAAAATAGGACTTGCTGGATCCCATTCGTGTTTTTGGGCAAACCCTCTTGTGATTCTGTCTCATAGGAGAGGATCCCCAATTTGTACCTTTATGTATTCTGGAGTGTTTATAGTGTTGCATTTTTGGGTTATCACTGAACTGTATCTGTCCATCTCTGTGTTCTTGTCTTGTATTATTTACTTTTGGCCACCCCAGATAGATTTTCCTGCCACACACACACACACACAGAGGTCCTTACAAAACAGATGAACTACCATTTGATTATGGTTGCAGGACAGGGAGATCGATGGTCTAAATGAGCACTTGGAGTCGGACGCACAGGTCCTAGAACACCTGCAAATCCAGCTGCTGGAAGAACGCAGCAAACGTGCCGATGCAGAGAGAGAGAACGCGATGCTGCAAAACCAGATAAATATGCTCATGAACCTGTTACAGGACAACAATGGGATAGATGATGAAGGCGGCCCAGACGAACCTTGATTTTGTTTGAATTTGTTGCTTTATTCTTTTTGTATATCTGTTTGGATTTGGGTGAGTAGAAATCGAAAAATTATGTACATGTAAGAAGCCAGTGGTACTACAACAAAATTTCATGTTGTTGCCACCAAGTACGTACCTTTCAGTATACTGGTTGTTGTTCTCATAAACTGATAAACATATAGGGTAAGTTTTAGTGAGATTTCACTTTTGTCCTTGTATTTTTAATGAACATGGAGGGTGAGTTTTAGTGAGACTTCACTTTTGCACTTGTAGTTTTAATTTCATCACTTGTAATTCCTTATCTGTGTTTCAATGCCCTCCCTAGGATATTTTTGGCTAAAAAAAAAAACTGGGGTTAGCTTAGTTGACAAGTCCTGCATCTTATTGCGTGGTCAAGAGTTCTAATTTCTTATCTTACTGTGTGGTTCAGGAGTTTTAATTTTTTGGGACTTGTAGTTGGGTTCAGCTTATAACGATTGTAAACTTATTTCCAGTTTGATATAACTCTTGATTCTTGTATTTCCTACCGCTTCTTTTTTTTAAATTTTTTGCTAATATAAACACAAAAAAGCCTTGGCCATTATTGGATGGTATTTTTGACTTTCCACAACTATACTTGGCACAGAGAACAAATAAAGAACAACAAATAAGGAGTAACAAAATATAGTAACAAGTAGTTCCTATCCAGGAGTGAAGTGTCATTAAAAGGAGTAATGATATATTACCCAAATTATTTTTCATGACTGTACATTTCTTTGATGCCCAAAAGGAGAAACTTTTACAGGAAGTGATACAAATATTTGCAAATGACTACAATTGACTGAAACCCAGAAACACCAGCTTTCAAAAGCATACTGTATTTGATTTCACCAACAAGAATCTGTGAATCCCTAATACTTCCCAAAACAAAACACAAATAAACTGTGGAATAACCTGCAAATGCCATCTATATACACAGCCGAGAGCACCATTTCAGACTAGTGCTTTCTACATTGTTTCCAGCAGGGAAGATAACTACCTAGCTTTCCTATTGTAATCTTCTGATATGTTGAACAAGAACCGAGGTAGAGAAGCTATCCTCGGAAGATTTAAAAGCAGTTCCCCAACCGAGTCCTTCCTTGACATGGCCGGCTTGGAGTCGGAGACATTGTTATGTTCGCCCTTGGGTCCATCAAAATCTTCTGGAACATTGTCCTCCCTTGAAAAAGGAGAAACACAATTCGGGTCACCTATCTCATTGTCCATCGTGACATCTGGGCTATGGACTTGTGCTGAATCCTTCTGAAGAAGGCAGCAAAGGGAATCAACTCTTGACATGATGCGTTGCTCATCCGAGGTTGATGCATATTGTGAATCACTGAACAAGCACCGACTTATCTCTTCTAGGATCTCCAAGCTTTGTCGCTCTTCTGCTGATAGGGCAAAATTGTTGGATGTTCTTTGTTCTGAGATCCGGTGCTCAAAGTGGCTTACTAGATCATTCATTGACATAGACGCATTGAGGGTGGGAACTTTGATTTGGTCATGCTCAATAAGCGCCTTGAGTTCCTCAAATCTACTTATCCTGATTTCTTCGATGCCATGGGTTTCTGTTGAAAAGGTATGACAAATTACCTAAGATAGCAATCCAATAGATATATCGAGAAAGAGGTAATAACCAAACCAAGATTAAAATTTCACCAAAAGTACTTGAAGTAGCAAAAACATTAGGAGACTTGCACTAAAGCATTGGCAAACAAAAATTCCAATCGTGAGTTAATGATTATACCTGAACTAGGTGAAGGTGTATCACGGTAAAATTGCTCTGGAGGTCTGCCAACAAGATCATGTTGTTCACTTTTCAAAGAGGAAGATTGAACTCCAGACGGCGATGCAGCATCCCCCAAATCGAAAAAGCCTTGCTGCTCCTCAGCGCTCGAATCAAACTCGTGGTTTGATTCCTTGGAGTCATCGAACACAGAAATCCGGGGTTCAAAATACGGAGTTTCTAAAACTGTCTCTGCTTGTTGACTCAGAAAGTTAAGGCGAGGATCACACTGAATCAGTTTTTCAAAATGCTTTCCTAACAGTCCTTGAGGGCACTGCAGAAAATGACGCCTGCAGTAAAGTTAAGAGACTCAACATCACTACCTGAGTACCTATTAATCATAACTTGCATCAAAATAACGGCAAACAATAATCAGCAATGGTAGTAAACTATTAATAACTTAATAGCTATTGCATTTAGTAAAGTGAGTTGAAGAATCTCCAAGTCCAACTTAAATGCTAAACCGAAATGCTAAATGATGTCCCTTGGCAATCATATGTTCTTGCAGTTCAACCAATGGTCGTGAAAGTTCATACGGATTCTGATCATAGAAAGCAGTTTGAGTCACGACCAATCTCAACCTAGAGAACCAGTTTACTATATTTTGTTTGGCGTAGAAAACCAATACAAACACATTTCCTTATCTTAGCACAAGATTCCATTTCTTTTCTTTTCTTCTCTATCTCTCACACTCACTATTGTAAAATATTAAGTTCTATGCTCCAATGATAGGAGTTTTGAACACAATATATGTCAATAGCGAACTTTAAAAAAAAACCCAGAATAACAACAAAAGAAGAGGCAAAAACAAATTTCAGAGCCAAAAAGGTTTAAAGGGTTGTGCTAGTGTCGTACAACAACGCAACATCAAAGGAACTAACCGAATACAAGTTCATATTAGGGACCTGTTTATGCTTGCTTGTCCACCAGTAAAATCTGATGATGCCTGCCATAAAGTATGCTTCCTGGGTTGTGGATTGGTCTCCCTGAAGAAAAGTGGATGTCTAGCAAGCTGCACCAAGAATGCCCCTTTGTCATGGAAATTGAAGTCATGTTGGCAGCACTGGCAGGCAGCCAGCCAGCCAGTGCTAAATGTAGCAGAAGTTACAATAACATTACAACTACAGAAGAACGAAGGGAATTACCACTACATCCAAAGTCCCCGGTTTATCATCTGGGTAATTTGCCTTCAAAGCCATGATGTCAGACCACTGAATTTCTATCTTATTCTTCAGACCCCCGTCTAGGACTTCCCACACAATCTTATGCTTTGCAAAGTAACACTTCCCAACCAAATCCCCTTCATGTCTCGATTTGTACTGCATTTCGTTGGCATTAGAGTAGCTATCAGTGCTCAGCAATGCTGAAAAGTTCAAGCCATTACAATTTACAATTACAATAAAAAGCAATCACAGTTGTACCTCCCAGGTTCCAATCCTCAAAAATGAGGCAGGAAAGTTCGAAGCCTTGAGCTTATCAATAGTACCAGAAGAAGAGCTGGCCTTGTGCTCTTTCATGGCCTGACTCCCACCCTTTGGCAGATTTTCTTTAGACAGCGTCATTTGAATCAAATCTAAAAGCGAAGGGCTCTTCCTGAGCCGCAAACCTAATGGACTAGGCTCTTCAAGTGGATTATACTGTGACGGTGGTACTGGAAAACTATCAGGTCTCAGATTAAACTGCTGCTGCTGAAACAGTAAAAAATTATATTAGACAAAATACCTTATCCATTTATAAAAATATTCCCACCCCTAGTAGCATAAATACAATGAGGAAAACAACAGAGCAAACATAAGCAATAAAGGCAATTCAAGAACAAGAACTTGGGGGACATGGTCGAGTTTCACTGTAAATAAACTTCATGATCTTCCACCAGTTCAGACCACAAACTAATCATATAATTAACGACTAAAAAGGGTCTCTTCCATTAGTAGCACTGTCAGTTTCAACTACATAGATCCAAACTATCCAATAATCCCCAATCTTCATGGCTTTGTTTGTTCTCTCTTTTTGGTATTTATGCGTATTAACAACAAAGTAAAGATGCAACGACGACACAAAATACAACCCCGAAAGACCAACAAGAAAATGTCTGAGCAGCCAACCATAGCAAGACACATCGGATCGAAGCGTAGAACAAAACCTCCGAACCCTACGGGCTAGGCCAAGATTTAATAGGCTTTGTAGAAAGGTTAGCAGTCGCTCTCACCCTAGCAAGCGTAAGATTTTGAATCCCCTCTACAAGCCTACTCTTGCTCTCATCGCTTGAAAGAGGAGAGATGGAGTTAGATGTTCCACCACGGCTCCGTTTGTTTGAATAACAAACAATCACTTGGGGACAGAGTCGGCCCATTTGGATTGAGGGATTTGGTTAGAAAAGAAAAAGCAAGGAGTAGAGTTTCGTACCAAATCACTCGGTTGGATTTATTGATTTGGTCAGAAATTGAGAGAAAAAGTACAACAATAATATCTATTGATCGGTTCCTTCCCCTTTCCCACCAAAACTCACAAAAATGGTGAGATTTGATGAGAAAGGTCTCCCCTTTCTTATCACACCCTTTCTCACAATCCAAAGAGGCTGCTAATAAAAATCATTTTCCAACTAAACAAACAGGACCATCAAATCTCGACTTCTAAACAAAGCAAAGCAAAAAATCAAACCCAGTTTCACATGGACAGATCACGAAGATTAATCAGCAATCCAACAGTGCATATATATGTACTGTACTGTACTATGAAACAGAGAGAGAGAGAGAGAGAACCGGGAGAGGAGACGATGGCTTAGACCGCTTGTTGAGGCGGCCATGTTCGTACTCCGCCGAGTCCACCTCGACCTTTACCGGCGCCATTTTCCGGCGTTGCGACACAGATTCCAGCCCGGAACTCATCAACTGAACCATTAAAGATCTGTCGATCAACTGAAAAAACCCTATTCCTAAAGAAGAAGATTAGTAAAAAAGGAAGAAATCTATGGAGTAAAAGAAGTCGAATTGAGAATCTTTGAGCAAATCGGGGAACCCTAGAAAACGCAAAAGCTGGAGTATATATGTCTAGGTGCTCTGTTACATTGACAGCGAAGCTTTCAACAAAGCCAGCTGAGAAGCTCTCAGTGGACCAACCTCACGCGCTTTGGACACCTCTTGTTACACGTGCTCTAAACCCTCCAACCAAAGTCATGTAATGAGCGTGTGAGCTAAGCAGGAGTGAGAGCGCGAGCGTAAACGTGTCTCATGGCGAGAGACGGAATCGGGAACCTTTGGTGTGGCATCTTGACCGTTCAAAAAGTGTTTCAAACGGTTCTGATTTCAAACAAAGTCTTACCACTAAGAGAGCGTTTGCGATCTGAATCTTCGATTGCGGCGATGAACGGTCCAAGCTCTTACCAAAAGATTACGAGACCTAACCCCATATTAATTATTCGTACATAAACTATGAATGAACCAGGTTAAAATCTTGTTCCGAAAACGGTTTGTTCAAGATAAAAAAATAAATAAAAAAATAAATAAAAAAATAAATAAAAAAATAAATAAAATCCAACTTTGAAGTCTTTTCAAAATATTATTGGTTTTTTTAACTGATTATATAATTCGTGAGAAAAAAATTTAGTTTTTTTTAACTGATTACTATAATAAATCGTGACATAGACCGTTGAATTTGTAGTATTTTATCGTATTTAAGTTTAGTTTCTTATCAAGAAATTTATTTGAGATGAATTGGCCTAGCTAGTTAGAAATCGGTAATACTTGCCGATCACAATTTTTTATTTTCATTTTTTGTAGGAGTACTTGTTTTGAAACTCATAAAAAAATTCATAAACAACACACATTATTTAGCTTGACTCGGTCTCTTTGCATGTCTATACAAACATGCTTTGAAGAGGAAAATATATAAATCGCTATGGACTTATTCAAGTGACATAAGTCGTTCATGCCATTTTTGAAAAAAATAAAATAAAATCATTCATGCATGCGTAAAAAATCAACTTTATCCAATGCTAGTAAGTGTAAATCACAACTTTCTCATAAGAAATGGACGATTGGGATTTAATTGGATCATCGGAGTTTTTATTGTGATTTCTTTCAAGTAAATAGAATTTGTTGAGATAGCTTCGATCTTCGATTAATTGGATAGTATTTTTCGATCATAATTTACACATTGAGATCTTTATGTTAAGTTGCTCGAATTATGCGAATGAGAATGTTATGAGTTTCTTTTTTACACATAGAGAGGATCTCATCTCCTTTGGAAGGAAATAAAATTCCATTAAATTCCTTGTCTACTGGTTTTTTTATTTTAAAAAAATTTTAAAAATTTTCAATTCCTTGTCAAATGGTTTTTTTTTTTTTTAAAAAAAAAAAAATCAATTTATAATAAAAATGTTCTGAAATTTGACATGATAGCAAGTTCAGCATATAAAGAACATCTTTAGCATATAACTAAGAAAATTTTAATAATAATGTGTTATTACCTCTGAATGAGTTTTTAAAATGCAGGCCAAGGGACTATTCAAACTTTGATGTCAAAACACTTACTTTGTATGGGAGTGCGTGTTTGTTTGCTACCTTGTAGTTTAACAATTTCTTCAAATACCGAATCACCTTTTGTTGTAAAATTTGACAATTGATCGATGTTAGTCGTATGACAATTCAACGGTTAGTTTTGTATTTAAATGATTTGCTTAGTAGTTTCTTTTCTTTTAATAGCACCTGCTAAAGTAGTTAAAATCTTACAAAATCTTCACTCTGTTTGGTTTAGATTTTGACAAGAGGTTTTTGGCTAATTAGCAAGAAGAGAAAGATAGAAAAACGAGAATAATAAGCAGAGAGAACTTTTTACAGACCACGTAGAGAGAATCATGGTGATTCTGGAAATCCAAAGCCAATGAAGTCATTTTTTTTTTTACTCGACATTTTAAAAAGAGATTATTCCGTCTCTAGACCCTTTTTCACGAGAAAATTTTGGGTGCTTGTAGGGTATATACACGTGGTGCCCTACACCACATCCGAGCCGTCCATTCACGTTTTCGACGGCTCGGATCTGCGGGGTATAAAATTGGTCCCAATATTTACAAAATTGCCACCGCAGATCCGAGCCGTCAAAAACGTGAATGGACGGCTCGAATGTGGTGTAGGGCACCACGTGTATATACCCTACAAGCACCCAAAATTTTCTCCTTTTTCACCGCACAATCGGGTAGAATCTACGTACTCTCTTGGGTCCCATACCAAATGTGTGGTGAAAAAATAGCTTGCGTACGAGGTGCGGTGGATAAAATTGTGGGCCCGTGTATAGGAGAATTTGAGGCTGTGATTGGAGGAGGGTGAAATGTGTTTGGTATCTGGTGGAGAAGGTTGACACGTAAGAAATTGAAGTCTTGGGGAAACATGGGACCACTGCCTTTGTGGATAACGTTTGTACTACTAAAGAATCATAAAAACTTGTCGTGTTGCCCTAAAATAGAAAAGCCGTGGCAACTAACGATTCTGGCGGCTCCGAAGCGTGCGCACATGATCCAGCAATCGTGTGGAAGCGGACACGGCTGCTGCAGGGTGATTTGGGTAATTTGAAAAAATTGATTTTTTTCGTTTTGTCCGTATTTAAAAAAAAAATGCATTTGTTAGTTTTCGGTTGATTTTTGTGCTTTCTTAACTTGTCTCGACGAGAGGAATCTAAAAAGTACAAAATTATTAGCCAAACTTAAAATTTTGTGAATAAAGACGAAAAAAATCCAAAAAACTAGTTTATTTTGGTTAATTTTCGGCTTTATTTAAAAAATTATTACTTTTGACCATAATTTTATACTCTTTGGATTCGTCTCGACGAGATGAACCCAGAAACCACAAAATCTTGATGCAAAACTAACAAATGCAATTTTTTTTTAATAAAGACAAAACGAAAAAAACCAAAAAACTAATTTTTTCAAATTAGCCAAATCACCCCGCAACGACGATGTATTTTCTTATTCTTTGTTTGGCCTGGCTGCGCGGATGAACACGGCTGTGTTGCCATTCACGTTCTGTTGATTCCATAGCATTCAAGGACTGCACAACAAGGATGTATTTTCCAGCAGAAACCCTAACCTCTCCCTAATCGATTTCTCCCCCATTTTTTCTCTCTCTCTCTAGGCCCTCTGAATCTCTCGATCAGCTCTCTCTCTGGATCTAGGCAGAGCATTCTTCACTATTGCCTTTGCCGACTACGTAGCCTCTAAATCCCATCGTAAGTTGTCTCAAGTATTTCGATCCTTTTCCATTGTCATACAAACTTGTTACTATCTGAGAAATTTGTTTAATGGGTATAGTGTTAACTTTTTTAAAGGAAACAACATCCTTAGTAATGTACGAGTGCAACGAGATTTGTGTTTTGTCCAAAGAAGGGGTTCCAAAGAAGTGATTTTTTTGGGTACGTAGGAATGACATGAAACCCATATAAGTGTCATGACTAATTTATTTTTTCTTGTTATATGGTGGCGTGCTATATCTATCGATGGTGGTGGGGCTATATAGTTTGATTATATAAAAAAAATTCAATGTAATGGTAGGATTTTTCAAAATTGTAGGGGGTTGACGGCCCCTACTAGCCCCATTTGGCTCTATCCTTGATACAAGTGTGTTATATTGAAATGCAAAAGCTCTATGATGCCCACTAATCCGGGGCCCGTTCCACTAAATTCTTGGCTCGGCCACTGCTTGTAATATTTTAATTTTCAAAATCAATATTTTAGTATTTATAATTTGTTACAGAAGGTTGTTTCCTAGTGCTATTGCCTAAGTTTTCATGAATAAACAAGTGTAACAGGTGTGTTTTTGGGTTTTGGGATAGAATAAACAAACGTAACTCTAATCCTAATTTAATATAATAGCACGAAGTACCATATGACTGATTTTTTTTAATCTTGATTTTGTTGTTTGGCTTTGGACTTGTTAACACATTTTTTTTTATTCATTTCAGGTTTAGGCATCTTTTTGTTATTGTTAAAATGGATGATGAAACAACCCCATCATTTGTGTGGTTATTCCAAACTTTTTTAGAAGCAATGTCGGGGAAGAAGCCTCTCACCTTTTTCACGGATCAAGATCAAGCAATGGCTAATGTGTTAGCTGAAGTTATGCCAGATGTGAAACACGGATTGTGCACTTTCTACCTTAATCAAAATTCAATGAAGCACTTAGGCTACTTGGGTGAGCATTTTTCCGCATTTATTAATGATTTCAATGCTTGCATGTATGGTTATGAAGAGAAATCAGAATTAATTGAAGCTTGGATAGCTTTGGTTAAGAATTATAAGTTGGAGGATAATGCTTGGGTGACAAAAACTTGGGAGCTTCAAGAGAAGTAGGCCCATGTGCACATGAAATGGTCATTCAATGCAGGGATGAGAAGCACTCAACTTAGTGAGAGCTTGAATGCCCAAATAAAGAGACACTTGAAGTTCGACATTAACCTTGGTCTATTTTTAAAATTTTTTGCTCAAGTTGTTCTGGAGAAGCGATACAAAGAAATACAAGCGAAATTTGACTCTAGAGAAAAGATGGTTAAAATAAACTTCAGGAGTTGTCCAATGTTCCTTCATGTTGCAAAATTTTACACTCCTAGTCTCTTTGACTTGTTCCACAAAGAGTTTGACATGTCTCTTGGTTGCAAAGTGATAGCATCACAGGTGTTAGGAGATGAAATTAGATTTCTGACAATTGGGCTAGAGGCCACATTTAGTCACCTAATAGGCTCTAGGCCCAGCCTATTTATTTAAAATGAGCTCAATCCATTGATGTGAAAATATTAAAGCGAGAAGGACAAAATTGTACAAAAATACCCTTTTGTCTCTCCGATCGCCCGACGTAATTGTCTGAATGGCTTCCATTGATGTTCAAAATGGAAATTGATTTGCCTTCTGATGTTAAACACAACCTTGAGATCGTATTGTTCAGGTAAACTGCTCAATTTTATTCGTTTTCCTAGTTCCATGTGTGGTTGAGGAAGAAACAAGTTTGTACACTCAATTGGTTACGATTGAAGGACTTTTGCTCGATTGTTGTTCCACGCTTCTCCGACGAAGTCATCTCTCAAGCCATTCATCATCTTTGGGACATGACGGCCGCCGCGTGCTGTGGTCCGTGTAGGACGAGAGAGAGAGAGAGAGAGAGAGAGAGAGAGAGAGAGAGAGAGAGAGATTACCCACACGGTTTTCCGACGGCGTGCGGAGGGAAGTCGAATTGGACCAGAGGGGTGCACGAACTACTCTTCTCTCTTTTCCTTTACTGTTTTCCTTTCTCTTGTTGTTTCCTTTCTTTTTGTTTTACCTTTGATTTACAATTAACAACATAAAATAATATACTTTTAAAGGTGAAAGTCATCCTTTCCTCATGGGATATGTTGAGACATGTGGTAGCTAGAGTCCCTGGCATTGATACGTGTACAAAAACACAATTTTGCTTTCTAATAAGGAAAATGCTAATGTGTGCCATTAGGCATGCTAACGTGTGCCCATGGTTAAAAAACGTATTGAAATGTGTAGAAAATGTATAGAAATATGTGAAAGTATATTGAAAAGTGTAAAAGGAGTATTAGAGTGTGTTTTTTCTGTTCTTATGGTGTGCCCATTGGACACACTTTAGCAAGACCCTTATACTAAAAGTGGGTGAAAATAGGAAAAATAAAGTAGACCTTAATCAACCAATTTTTTTGATATTTTGCTTTCTACGATTTCACAGTCCATCATTGGACACACGTTAGCAAGACCCTTATACTAAAAGTGGGTGAAAATAGGAAAGATAAAGTAGACCTTAATCAACCAATTTTTCTGATATTTTGCTTTCTACAGCCATTGATTTCATAGGCCATTAAACCATTTTGGTGTATTTTTTGATTTATCGGTACATATGCAAAAATATGCTCAAACTCCATATATATGTAAAATAACTTTATTTATTGTTTTTTTTTTTTTGGAATATGCAAAGAACCGATTACCATGTTAGTTTTGCTGGCATGATAAAGAGTAAAATGTAGACATATTTGGTAATCTGTTTCTGCTTATAACAGAAACAGAGGCCAGATTGTAACAGACTACGATATATGTATGCTTTGATGGCATGATATAGAGTACATAATTTGTTGCTATTATTGGCATGAAATAGAGGCCAGATTGCAATAAATTATCATATATGTCTACTTTACTAGCGTGATACAGAGTACAGATCTACACATATTTGGTAATCTATTGCTATTATTAGCATGAAAAAGATGTCAGATTCCAACAGATTACCATATATTTCTGCCTTGTTGGCATGATATAGAGTACAAATGTACACATATTTGGTAATCTGTTGCTGTTATTGTCATGAAACAGAGGTAAGATTGCAACAGACTAGAATATCTGTCTGTTTTGCTAGCATGATACAGAGTACAGATGTACACATATTTGGTAATCTGTTGTTATTTGCAAGAAACAGATGACAAATTGTAACATACTACCACATATGTCTGCTTTGCTTGCATGATACAGAGTACAGATATACACATATTTGGTAATCTATTGTTGTTATTTGTTAAAAAAAATTTGAAGAATTAAAATTGAAGGAGTTTAATTTTTTACATTTCAAAAAATCTAAAAAAAATAATAAGTACCAAATTTTATTTGTTAATTTTTTGTAACGGCCATTTATTTTGGAACAATTAAAAAAAGAAAGGAGCAACATTTCGGGACAGAAAAATTATTTTGCATGACTTTTTTTTTCGTTGAAAAGAACAAAAAGACATATTTTGTGTTAGTCGGGGAAAAAAGTACAAAAAGACATATTTTGTATTAACAGATAATGTTATCTGCGCAACCAGGTCTGAAAAAAATGAAAATTTCATTTTCTATGTCAGCCAAACAAGGCCCTTCCCGGCGAGTCAACATATAACGTTATCTGCGCAACCAGGTATGAAAAAAAATGAAAAATTCATTTTTTGTGCCAGCCAAACAAGGCCCTTCCCGAAGGGTCAACAGATAACGTTATCTGCATCATCAGATTTGAAAAAAAAAAAACAAAAAATTCATTATTTGTGTTAGCCAAACAAGGCCATTGCAGGGTATTTTTGTCAGTTATTGCCCAAATGTCCTGTTGGCCTTATTGAAAAAGTTGATGTCCCAATGCCATGAATAACCCTATATTATGTCCTTCTAAAAAAAACTTCCATTAGATTGTGGTTCAAATGCATAAACAAGAAAAAGAGTATGTTGTGTTGGGTAGGATGAAACTTGATGCATTAGGAGCTAAAAATCTTACGGAAGTTAGTTGTAGTTGTCGGAAATTTGAGAGCTTTGGAATCCTATGCGGTCATGCAATCAAAGTGCTCTCGCAAATGAATGTAATGGAAATATCCAAGAAATACATATTACGTCGATGGAGGCTAGATGCAAAGAGTTGTTCATCCAAGGGAAAAGAAGTTATGGTGGAGGAGAATGATCGGAAGTTAGTAATATCGGCACAGTATAGGCATCTTTGTCCTAAAGCGGTGACATTAGTGGCTCGGGCATCCGAAGATGATGAAGCATATAAGTTGGTGGAGGATACTTTGACACTTTTATGTTCACAAGTAGACAATATCTTTCTTTCCAAACATGACTTTGGTGCTTCAAGTGGTGGTCCCGAGTCTCCCGACATTGGCATGGGATTAGATTCAATTGATCCTAATTTTAAAAAAGCAAAGGGCTTGAAAAAGAAAGTGAAAGTGACTAACCGTGGAATCAAGTGTGCTAGAAGACAAAAGGCTTGGCATGAGAAGGTTACGAAGAGGGGAAAAAGTGTTCCAAGATCTCGCTTTAGTCAGGTTTTAATTTTATGTTTCTAAAATTAGATTTCAATTTTTTTGGTCGTTACTTCATGCAATATACTTTTGTAGTCTTTAGTTCGTGTCATATACTTACAAAGGTTTCACAATTTTCTTAGGGTCTTGAAGGATCCAACTCCGAGATAATTCATCAAAATCCATCTTCAAACCAAGCAACGGTATGATTTTAATATTTGTTATGTCCATATATTTCAAAGAAAGAATGACAAGTTACCTTCATAATATGTTACTTTGATAATAGGATGGCGAAATACCCTATTATCCACAAATGGGGCATTTACAAAGTCAAGCATCTTGCAGTACACAAGTTTCAGAGGTATTTGTTGTACTAACTTTCAATTATTGTTTGGTTCCAATTGCTAGATTAAAATCTTACATTTTATACAAATGGCTTTTTTTTTATAAAGGAGATGGCATTTGAGCAATCAATCCACGTTCCCATGGAGGCTGATTCATTGTTCCGTGATGAGGAGTTTCTTGAAGCTTTGGTCAATCCACATTTCCATGGACCGATCAATCATATTGACTTGAGTGTGCAAGGATTAACCGTTAGACATTCTTTTTTGGAATACTTTTTCTAGTACTGCAAAATGTTTCTAGCTACTGCTCTCTTGATTGACTAGATGCTAGTAATATTTTTGAGTGATGCTTGTTGCTAGTTTTTTGTGGAGGATGCTGTAGACAATGGTGGTAATTTTGAAATGCAATTTCTGGTGCTGATTTTAGTTTCAATCCCATAAAATTTCAAGGTTGCTTCATATATTTTTTTGTGTCTGGTTTATAATCACCTCAAGTGATTCTCATCAGTAAGTACAAAATGTTGAGAAGTCTTAAGATACATATGAGGATCTTTCTTTGTTCCTTTTGCTAGAATAAGAAAATAAGAAAGAAAAAAGAATAAGAAAATAGTCACCAATCCTCACAATAATTGAATGCTATGGAATCAATAGAACGTGAATGGCAACACAAACTGTGTTCATCGGCACAGCCAGGCCAAACAAAGAATAAGAAAATACATCGCTGTTGTGTTTTTGGCGGGATGAGAAAAATGGGGAAATAAGGGCGCCAAACAGAGCCCTTGCAGAGCAATTGAGGGGAACCAAAAAAACATCGAAACTGCGTAGTTTCGATGTGCAGCACGCTGCACAGCAGCCGTGCGCATAGCACCCTCCCCGCTTCCCAATCATGTTAGCATTTGTTCCGGTCCAAATTGATACTCCCTCCATCCCAATTTTATAGTTCCTTTTGGGGATTCCAACTTAATAAGGGGACATAATCATTGTACTTTTGGATACATGTTTTTCTTATTTTACCCCTTCAATCATTACACTTTCTTACTTTTTATTATATTTTTAATTTCAAAATATAATGGTATAAGAGGAAATTCCTTAACAATTACCCATTTAGTTTTAAAGTGGGACAATATTTTTGGGACGACAAAAAGTGTCAACTGGGACTATAAAATTGGGACGGTGGGAGTATTTTCAAAGGAGATTATGGTCATTTCAGTAGTCTTATGGTACAATTTCCAATTGAATTACCAAAAACTACTCCCGCGTCCTTTCTTCTAATTTATTGATCTCTGTCGGGGATTTTGACTTATTAGAATTACACTTATCATTTTATTTCCTTCTTTACTATTCAAAAGATCACCATTGCTTGTACTTACATTCAAAAAGTAATAAAGGCAAAAGAGTAAATTCACTTTTTGCCCATTACTTTTCAACTGAGATAATCTTTTTGGTACAATAAAGAGTGCTATTTGGCACAAAAATTAGGGATGGAGGGAGTAATTAACGATTGGAGGGCACGTTTGACTGTTGATTTATTTTTATTAACAGTAGAATATATGAGATATGATTCAAGTGGGGATAAATAGGGTGCACCAGATAATAGATTGAATTAAAATATGAAAATTAGAAGTAGTTGTGTTGTGTTTGCTAGAATGGATAACGATAATGAAGATTCTTTTTTACTGTTGGATGAGGAGGGAGCTAATCTGAATAGGGGAAATTAGCTAATACACCACTCCCTTCATGGCCTTAAAAATTTGACAAAGTTGCTGATTTCCTGGTCTTGTAGTGTGAGTTATGTATTCATTTCACATGGAAGCATCATAGATGAGGTATGGAATGGATAGGTCATATGTCAACAAAAAGTTTTGGTGGGTGGGTTCACTTTTTTTGGGTAAAATGGGTGGGTTCACTTTCATTTGTCCCATTTGGTAAGTTTCCTCACCTACATGCTCTATCCATTATCGAAATTAGCTTTCTAAGTAGATATGCATTTTAGTGAAAAATAACGCTTGTCTTTAAAAAAATACAAATTTTCAAGAAGGGTACAATATTTAGAAAACGGAAGCGTATAAATCGAAGACATGTCTTTTTTGCATTCAGTGGAAAGGTTTGGTGATGTGGGCACTTTAGAATACCTAACAACCACTTTGGAGAAGAGTTTTGCCCAAAAATATAATGAATGAAAATCAGAGTCCTCTGCAAAGGGAAAAGCCATGGGAGGATCACCAACCTTAACTAGTAGTACCAATTAACCAAACCTAAAGCCTGATTAGTGAACTGTTTTATACTTGTTACTCTTTTTACCCCCCAACATCAGTTATGAATCCATAGGTACACTTGTCACAATAACCATTCTATTCACAAAAAATCCAGAAACACAACTTTAAGACACGATTCCGGACACAATTGTGTCTGAAGCCGTTGGATGAAGGTGGGCTTATATTTATCCAACTGTTCTACTTATGTCTGGAGTAGTGTCCGTATCATTGCTCTTTTTATATTCATCTGGGGTGATAAAAATCCATGTTAAAATAAAGAGATGTGTAATAAGAAGAGGGAGAAAGGACAGGAAGAGCCAAAAACAAAATTAGGTTGGGATGGAGAAAATATATACTATATTGGAGAGATGGGGATGGAGCCCTCTGATTTTGAGGCAATCATGAAGGGTAGACCCCAATAGTGCACCAAACTCACAGCTCCCATAATCATATGATGCTCCTTCACAATGTGAGTTCGTGGACCTATTTCATTCTGCAGCGTAAATTGTACGGGACCAGATGTACAAAGGGAGTTAATATAGGTGACCTGGTTCCAAAAGAATCCATATTTTTTGAACTTGAAAAATAAATAGTGTGAAAATTGAAAAAAAAATAAAATAAATGGTGTGAAAATTAAAACGGTGCCGTCTTGGATTGTGTTGCACGGTGCAATGCATTTACTGCGTTGCAGGCTCCCCGCTCCCATCCCATATACCCATTACCATTTCCCTATACGTAATCAAGTGTACTTGTTCGGCTGTAGAGTGAAAAGTGTGTAAAAAAGGCCAGAATGGCCAAGACCTATATATAGACACGAGTCGGGTCTAGTTACACGGTTTGGAGAGAGATCAACCCGCCAACCAAGCCGAAAATCGAAATTCCCTTAAAATCTAAGTCGTACTCAACTGACTGGTAGTTCAAAACCGCTCGAAACCTTCGTGTCAGGTTGGGAAGTTAGTTTTTGGTTTTTTTTTTTGCTCACCCCTACCTCACAATGTGTAATCAAAGAACAACATGCGTTCTAGAATGAAATGACACAAAAATACGTACCAGAATGAAATGGCTGGTTTCCGAATTCGGTTCCCCAAATTGCTTTGTCATTTCCCTGGCCACGTGAGACAGTGGCGGCTCCAGAAATTTTGGACAGGGTGTTCAATATTTAACTTAACTCTAATAGCTCTACTAACTAGTATATGTATACAAAAATTTTATATATTAGTGTGAATAATGGGGCCAAATGATATGAAAATACTTAAGATGTCACAAATTTTCTTGGCGAATTCTATGCTATTGAGTCAACTAAAATTAAATCGAGGGATAAATACACTAATATTTATTGTAGAAATTTGTGTGCCGAGTAGATTCGCACAAATATTCTTTTTTTTTTTTTTTGCAATAGAGAGCCGATTGTTGCTCAGAGTGAAGTCATAGTATATCAATCCAATAAATACTTTTTTTTTCTTGATTTTCCTAATTTTGGTTGTAAAGAGTGTGCACTTTGTTTTAAATTGGTGTATTAAGGATTCTATTGTGAATTACCAGAATTTGTGTATTTCATAATATAAATGTTCAAACAAAACCCCATATATATATATACAAGTTTCCTATGAGGGCTCCCTCGCAAAAAAAAGTGCGGGAAAACAGTTGTGAGTCGTTGGATCGCGTGAATGGCATAGGATCCAACGGCTTACAACTGTTTTCCCGCACTTTTTTTGTGAGGGAGCCCTCATGGGAAACTTCTTATATATATATATATACACGAATTATCCTGTCAAGGATCCCGGATTGAAGGGTTTTTCGGTGTTTTGATGCTTTTAAAAATTATTTTTGGGGAATCCGAGATGTCCAATGTGTTCAAAAGGTGTTTTCCAAGGTCCACGCGGGAAATCTTCAAAAACAAATACCGGGAAGGGCTTGATCCAAGCAGTTTTTTGCAAAAATTGTACATTTACAGTTTTGCGAAAAACTGCTTGGATCAAGCCCTTCCCGGTATTTTTTTTTGAAGATTTCCCGCATGGACCCTTGAAAACACCTTTTGAACACATTGGACGGCTCCGATCATCAAAAAAATATTGGGAAGGTGGAGTCCCGGATCCGGGACTCCCGGACTAGATCGGGCCTCATATATATATATATATATATCACATGTAATACTATAAAATATAAAAGGCTTTAGAGTGTATATTGACCATCTATGGGAAGACTTTAGACTTTAGACTTTAGTTGGTTATTTACATAAGATTGATTTGTGGCTGACTTGTTGAGCTAGGTGTTCAATATTTTTGAGTAGGGTGTTCAAATATTTGTGATTAGGGTGTTCAACAATGGCTATACTAAATTAAAAATAAAATTTTTACATGTATTTCTGAACAAAAATTTTCCTTGAGGGTGTTCAAGTGACCACCCAACCGCAAGGGTGGAGCCGCCTCTGACGTGAGACCTCCCCTTGGGGTGTAGTCAAATTCAATAGCCCATTAAAAAGTCCACACATATGAGTAGCTTAAAAGTTTTAATCAATGAGTGACAAAAGAATAAAAAATGATTTCAAAATCACTTTGAAAAATACACATCCCCAACAGAGCCTAAAGGGACTTAGCTTCAAGGGATCTCTTCATATTTCTCCATACTCTCAATTTTGTTCATATCTCATGCATAAAACTATTATCTGAATGGCTCAGCTCGTAGAACATGCAAAAAAACTACTACTCCAAAATATTAGTATGATCAAATATAGATAGATGCGTAAACAATTGCAATTTTTTATGCAAAATAAATGGTGTGTGTGTATATATATATATATATATATTATTCAACCTTACAATTTACATAACAATATTTAACTAATTAATCACATACTCACTCCGTCCCTTTTATAGTGTTTAACTTTCCATTTTGGGTTGTCCCTTAATAAGTGTGTTTTAAAAAGTTAGTGGGTACATTTCCTATTTTGCCCTTAAAAATAGATTTCTTTTTGAAAAGTTAGTGGGTATTATTATATTGATAAGGGTAAGTAGTGGAAAGTAGATGTAAAAGTTTTAAAAATTGATGTGAGAGAAAATAAGTTGGAATTACGAGGCTACACCATTTAAAAAGGGACAGAGGGAGTACTTTTTTTTTTTTTTGTATCCAATCAAAACTAATATTTTGTAGACTTATACTCCCTCGGTTTTTACTTAATAGTTCATTATTCTATTTTTGGATGTTCGAAAGTGTTAGTCCCTTTCTAAAAGTGGAAGTAAAAATTTGATGATTTACCAAAAATATCCCTCGTAAGTGAATACAAGTGTTGCAAGGTAGGTCGGGTATAGGGGGAGTTGATGGAAATGATGTCACCAAATTGGAATTTAGGTGTAATCATTGCATATATGTGCCTTAAAAATGGAAATTCCCAAAAGGGAATATAAATTACGAACGAAGGGAGTACTTTTCTTAGTGTTCTACTATATGAACGGTTTTTGGATCTTAGTTTTGAATCCGAAATGTGCATGAAAATTGAGATTATCGATATTCGTTCGTGTAAAAGAAGATTCACCAAACCCCAATATACTCTTCTAGATTATGGCTTTGTTCCCCATTTGCTAAAATCAACACTTTTTCTCACTTGCTAAAACCCACCCACTGATTTTATTTAATGGGAACAAAAAATTATTTTAGCAACCTACCTAAAACTCAACTTTTATAAAAATTTCCATTTTATCAAATGAGAAACAAACCCTTAGTTAAATTCCACATGGGGTATTAAATGGACAAATAGTCCACCCTTATTCAATTCGATCTTTAATCCTTCGCGCAACAAAATGTCATATATGAAAAATAAAGGGAGCAATGGAGTCCACCCCTTAGTCCCACCCCCAATTCCTCCCATCTTATGATGCAGGACAAGATAAAAACATGCTCCGAGGGTATTGACGTGTGTGGCAGATTAAGAGTTAAGGCACCACGTGACAATAGTCCTGGTCTTTTATTTCTACTCTGAAGCACGAATAAAAGTTGGTATACCAGGTGACAATATGTCTAGGCACTAAATCACTCTGAATAACTAGTGATAGAGTGTGACTAGGTTTTAATGAAAAAGAATGTGATTATGATTTTTACACTTCTCCTTTTTGAATTTAGATTACATTAGTACCCTTTTTGCCTCCTCGAGCCAATCATTTCGTAAATCATTTTTGAGACAATATCACGAAAAAATCAACATACGAGTCAAGTGAATTTTAGTCTAAAATCTAGACAAATTCTGAACCAAAGAACGTGTTATTTCATTGAATATTTACGAGTACGGGATTAGGATGACTTTTTGCAAAATAGCCTGAAATAATAGTATTCCAAAAGGAATGATTTGTCATTTTGAGTGGGTGAATAAAATTGCACTCGTAAATCTTAATAGGTAGGTCTGGGCATTGTTGTCAAGCATTGTTTGGGTGAAAGCCCATTTGTCCTCTTTAGAAGAAACCCCAACCTTCTTAAGAAAAGAACTTGATTGATGTCATTGAGTCACTGCAGGCCCAGAAGGCCTTTGGCAGTTCACATCACCCGGTCACAGGCCCACAAGGCCTTCGACCGAAACTTTGTTTATCTTGTTCGATTGGTATGGTCCAGAAAATATGCCCCAGAATGCATGTGCTACGGGCCTCCTTTATAGGATGCATATTAGGCCCATTGAGGCCCAAACTTGGATTGTTCTTTTTTTTTTTTTTGGGAACTGGAACTTGGATAGTTGGATTGTTCATAAGCTACAAAGTTTTACCCAATGAAAATGATCGATTTTGCGATATTTTAACATCTGGATTTATAAAAGGAACTAGGGTAAATTACACTGACCTCCCCTGAGGTTTCTGACTTGTACACTAACCACCCCTACTTTATCTGAAATAGCACTGACCTCCCCTGAGTTTTATATTTTAGTATCAAAAGCACCCTTCAACAGTACCGACGGGTACCGACGGCGCCGGGGACCCCCTTGTGGGGTGATTTTGGATCGAGCACTTAGGACCGTCCGATTGAGGTGATTCCCGCGTAGACCCACTCGGAATTCAATTTTGGAATGAATGGACGGCTCGGATCGACTGTTGGGGACCCACAAGTGGGTCCCCGGTGCCGTCGGTACTGTTGAAGGGTGCTTTTGATACTAAAATATAAAACTCAGGGGAGGTCAGTGCTATTTCAGATAAAGTAGGGGTGGTCAGTGTACAAGTCAGAAACCTCAGGGGAGGTCAGTGTAATTTACCCAAGGAACTATGAATGGAATTAGATCATCTTCGGTCCTTCCGGACCCCACTTCGATGAGACCATTAGCCTTTTAGATCTCATTGAGATGAGCCAGGCCAAAAGTAATATTCATCGAATGGCGAATAACATATTTTCGATTCACGTGTGTGTTGCCAAGAAGGTGTTTCCATTCAGTTTCAAAGAATCAAAAAAATGAAATAGTACAACTCTAGCTTCTTCTTTTTTTGGCTGGAAAACGTTGCATCAAATTAAATCAAGTACATGAAAGCTGTTGTTCATTTGGTAACCCAAATTTGCTAAAAGATCCGTACATCCATTTCCTTCGCGAAAGCTATGCATCACTTCCGCTACTTCCAGAAGTCTCAAAAGGTACCTGCAATCGTTCAACAATGCACTCAAATAATGGATATCCGTAAATGTAGATGTAGTTGAAAGTAAATTAAGCATGACTCTTGAATCTGTTTCAACTTCCAATCCTAAATTATATGCCAATTGGAGCCCATCTCTCACTTCTTGAAATGATCAGGCGCCACATTTTATATATCTTCCAATCCTAAATTATATCCCAATCAATACCAGATTTTTATATATCGTCAAGCTAATCTTATATGGTTGTTATGCTCATGTAACTAATTAATGTTGTCAAATCAGTAGTTTATCCCATTTTTCTTATATGGTTCTTACCAATAAGTACCTAATCAAATTATATTAGTGTACACCAAGAGGATTAATGACCTTATGATTTTAAAAGACCACCTTATGATTTTAAAAGACCAAAAAAAAAAAAAAAATGCTCTTCAATTGTACACATCGTAAATGGGTTAATGCATTTTCTAGTAGAGGTACATGCCAAACACTCAATTATAAGAAAAGGAAAAAATTACAATACACACCCAATATCATATGCACTCATATAAAAGTTACAAATCGATTACCTCTTAATAATAAAAGTTGCGAATTTTTTTGTATAAAAGTTACGAGACGCACGAAATGTTATGAATCATAAAATATGTTACGATCGAATCATATTGATAAAAAGTAATGAAACAATAAAAAATGTTGCGATTACCAATGAGATGACATAATATAGACCATATAATAAGTGTTTACGGTACACATCTTTAATGTGTGTGTATTGTAGCCATTCCTGAAAGAAAAATTAAAATTAAAAGGTGGATATTTACCTTTCGGTGCCAGGGGCAAATCTAACAAGCTCATTGAATGCTAGAAGTGGTTCAAAAATAGTTTGGTTATAGTTTAGGCATTTATTGTTTCTTAGGTTGGCAAGTGTCGACAGAACTAAAATGGGGGAGCCTGACATGGTGGCTGTGCTGAAATTAATGCGACCATTCTAGGCAGATCGCATAGGATCAGGTCATATAGAACATTATGTTTGATCATCGGGTGTCTGGATGAGCTTGTACAAGCTTCTGCTAATCTCGAACTCCTGAAATTTAACGACCGGACAAACTTTAATGACCCATACCCCATAGTCATATCATAGAGAATATGATCGTTCCTTTTCAATACGCACTCACTTTGTAAGAGATAGTGGAACTTAGTTACACAAATACTATACATCTCTCCAATTTTTATACTTACACAAATTACACTACGTCCATAAGTGACAACGTCATGCTTATTTTCCTGGCTTCACGTTAATACAATGTGGAGGGTAGATGACAAAAAATAGGGATCGATAAACTAGTTAACAGGTCAAGTTGGTTTATTAATGCCAAATTTACGAGTTCATAAAGCGTAGAGAGAGAACGAAATGCCATGGAATGATATAAAGCGCATACACACACAAACTACTTCAGTCCTCTAATTTTGAACAATAACTAAACATCGTGTTATTTTCTGTTTTAATTTAAAATTTTCAATTAGTTTTTTAAATTGGTGCAAAAGTTCAATAAATTATGACAAACATCTTATTTGATATTATGAAAATAAAAATAAAAACTTTGACTTTTCCTTTCTTGCTAAATTTGTTGGAACACTAGAGATACACCCACCTGAACACTAGAGATACACTCGCTTTTGAACATGCGCACCCCACTATGTAGTGTGCATGGGTGTCTGTGTTGTGCATCCATTATGAGACTCTTCTCTGGTCTCGTTATTTGATTAATTTGAATCGTTTATTTCTTTCATCTTGTGAAATTTGTGCTCGTTGGGAAAATTAAAATTCAATCGATACCTATATTTTGAAATGCAATTGTCTTAAAAAAAACACAGCTAGATATGATTTTTTAAAAACAAGTTGTTGGGTAAATGCACACCGATAAAAAAGTTACCGATGTCCGATCAATCTAAATTTTTTGTAAGAACTATCTACTCAAAAAGAAGAAGAAAAATGAACGACTCAGATATCTAACATAACCTGGCGTCAAAGATCCGTAATTGGTGCACAACAGAGAAAGTACCGTGTACCTACCACAGTGTACATGGAAGTGGGGTCCCTTTGTTTGTGCAACAAGTGTTTGTGTACCTAACGTCTAATTATTCAGCGGTGCTAATGTGTTCTGGGACACTCCAACACCATACATTTTTTTTTTCACGATGTGATGCATAATCTGGAGCACCAATGACCGTGCTTCAGGACTATTGAATAATTACTTCTACCTAGCACGGTTGACATAGAATTCGTATATCATATGGCAGGGAATGTCAAAAGTCGAAAAAGATGACAGGCCAACCCCCCAAACAAGTCCTATAAATGAGGCACAAAAAGGCAAAATCAACATCCACTCACAACACAAACACCCTAAACCCCTCTCTCTCTGTCTATAAATTTGCCACATTTCCATACACCCATTTTGTATGCCCTGACGACCCAGTCATAGTAATAATATTCCCTCTGAGTGTGTGTGTTAACTGAATTGAGTGCGATGGGGAAGATCTCACAGAAAAGCCAGAAGAACAGCTCAAACACAACTACTAGCAGCAGCAGCTGCAGCAGCAGTAACGATACCGATACCAATACCAATACCAATAACATCAATCACGCTCTTAAAACGAAGGTGAAGCGCACGCGGAAGAGCGTCCCTCGTGATTCTCCCCCTCAGCGCAGCTCCGTCTACCGGGGCGTCACTAGGTACTAATTAATTCTCTCCATCTCTTGAATTTCTTGTTATACTCGAACACGTAATGCTAGCGGTTGTTGTTTAAATGTTACTGAAAGTCAGACATTGTAACTCTGAAAATTTCGAAACTAGATTTTCAGAGTAGCCGAAATGGCTTTGAGAATCGATTAAAATCGATACGTATTGAAAATCAGCCGATACAGCAAGTAGTAGTGGAAGGAGTATCGGCTAAAAAATCAATGCGTTGGAAAAATCATCTTATACATTACAAATATCCAATTTGTTAATGAATGTGGGTGTAATGGTATTGGAAGATGAAAACTCCTTCACTTTTTCAGAATTAGTAATTGTTTCTAATTTTTTTTATTACTGTATAACGGCTGATATTTAAAACCCGATTTGTTAATGCCGATGATTTTGTCCTAGGCATCGGTGGACGGGCCGATACGAAGCGCATTTGTGGGACAAGAACTGCTGGAATGAGGCACAGAGCAAGAAAGGAAGACAAGGTTCTTGATCGATCGATCATCTTTTTTACTAATTTTCCACATTTTTTAATCTTTAATTAAAAATACTAACACTTTTTCTATGAATTGTACGTAATTGATGAGTTGTTTTCCTCTTTTGACTTTACTCCTGATATGCTGGTGATTGTGGTGGAATTCAACTGAACTGCAGTATATCTAGGTAAGTTTGGTACACCCTTATCTGCTCTGTCACTTACTTTCCATTTTCCAACTACCCTCCAGATGTGCCAAATGTGGAAAACAAATGTTTGTTAGTCCGATTAATCGGTGGATTTACTCCCACACAATTGATCAGAATTCGATTCTTGAGGTCGGGCCATAAAAAAATAATTTCTTGTAAATGCCGTAGTCTCGATTCGATTCTTGAGGTAAACAAATGTTTATTAGTCCGGTTGATTGGTGGAGATCAGAGTTCAATTCTTGAGGTCTGACCGCAAGAAAGTAATTTCTTGTGAATGCCCTAGTCCAAGCATGAATGGTCTGCCCTTAACCAGACTGGAGAGGAGATTAGTCGAAGTACGCGTCAGTTGGCTCAGACACCCATGACCGTCGAACCAAAAAAATATAATACTTATTGCATTGGGAAATGATAATGCCAAAACCATTTTTGTTTGTGCCAAAACCATTTTTGTTTGTGCCAAAACTGTAGTGCATAAAAAAGGCTTGTACATTGCACATGGTACAAGGTTTTTAAACACTATAATTTTGGCACAAACAAAAACAGTTTTGGCATTAGCATCACCCATTCCATTTGGGTAACAAGTTTGGATAATATGAATTTGAATCACAGAATGTGAATTTCCAAAACAATTATGGGATTCAGCTGGAATTCTGAATCTGGATCTAAAAACTACTGTTTTACATGAATCAATCAATTTATTTAATGGCCAACTCATGTGTGATTTAATGGCCAACTCATGTCACACATGATCTGGCCAGTGGCAGACCGAATGGGGTGCAAAGGGGTCACCGAACCCCTAAACTTTGGAGTATTTTTCTTCATACATTTTGCAATTTAGAATAAAATTCAATTTGGTCCCTGTTCCCTCAGAATAGTGATAATGTAATTTTACCCTCTCAAAACTGAATTTCTTATTACTACAATCCCTCCAAACTCAAAAGAATTTGTAGTTTGGTCCCTCTATATAACAAATTCCCGCGTCTGACAATTGATCTATCAATGTAATATCACGTCAAATAGTTTGTGAGTGTGCGTCTGGCAATTGATCTGTCAATGTAATATCACATCAAATAGTGCGTGAGTGTACTAAGTCACACGTAAATTAATTTTTTGGATGGAGTTTCTAAAAAACTCCTTTTTGGAAACAATTTTCTATGGATATTCAATTATTTGAATATTGTTTTGGGTTTTACTTTTAGGGGCCTATGACGATGAGGAAGCGGCAGCTCGTGCTTATGACTTGGCGGCATTGAAATACTGGGGACCAGAAACCATTCTTAATTTCCCAGTAAATTTACTAGCCAAATTTTACTTATATAGTTTCTTGAAATATGATTGGTAGTTTCACATTCAGTATATATTGCGTATATTTTCTTTTCTGAATTATAATTAATTTTCCATGAATTATATAGCTTTCTACGTATGAAGAGGAGTTTAAGGAAATGGAGAGTCAGTCAAGAGAAGAATATATTGGTTCTCTGAGAAGGTAATATTTACATCAATTGAGCAATAAATTCAAAATTAATTATAAACATATATGTTTGACTTATTTTCTTTTTTTTTTTTCTTTTTCAGAAAAAGTAGTGGATTCTCTCGAGGAGTCTCCAAATATAGAGGAGTAGCAAGGTAATGGATTATGTAGCTATTTATTTATATAATAAATTTAAATTCCACTTAATGATACCACTCATGGACAAAAAAAAAAATACTACTTTAATTGATATAAGCAAGAATATATTAAGAAAGTCAATCATTTTTTTTTTTATAATCAAGGTCAACCTTTCCCAACTGGAGCTGGTAGGGCTGACATCGATTTCACTTTGCAGATGTGAATTGTTCGGTTTGCAACATTTTTTTCTAACATTTATCGTTCGGGAGAATATTCTTTACACCGATCGTGTAACCTAAAGTTTTCCTTCAAATCTAGTACGTAACAATAGTCCCAAAAGGTAGAACAGTCCACATGGCGCAATGCAATCGATTTGGAGAAAACTTTGATTTACACCGCTGGTGTAAATAATGTTTTCTCTTATCATTCATGCTAGGTCGACTAATTACGAGTCTCTAAGGTTAACAATTAGACAAAGTTTTAGTAGTTAAAAGGATTTTTCGCCAACGGTGTAAATGAAACCTACAAGTTTGCAAAATTCAATTTCTTCAGTACTTTTTGGACCAAAAGTGGTTAAACCCTCAAACCAAGATTGAGGTGTCTCCACAACCATCACAAGGGACCCATTATAAATGCAATGTTTTTTCAATATACTATTTGATAGACTGCACACCACTGAACATTTTCGGCTATTTAATATGCAGACACCACCACAATGGAAGATGGGAGGCTCGAATTGGCAGGGTTTTTGGCAACAAATACCTCTACCTTGGTACCTATGGTACGTAATTAATATTTGCTTATGCTTTTTGTCATACTTGTTTAACCCCTAAATTAACTTCTTCTTCTCTTTAATTAATTAATCATTTAGATTTATAACTCCTGTTTAAAGGGAAATGACAATGAAGCAAAAAAAAAAAAGAAAAAAAGAAAAGGGAAATGATAAGAAAAGAATTTCTCTCTTTATAGCATAGGTTTACCAAATGAGTAAAGGAAGCAAAAAAAAAAAAAAAAGCCAGATCATATATGCTCACAAACACATTAAAGCAAGCTTTTGATTTAGTATATTTGATTAACAAACTTGTTCATTATCAAAGTTAATGATCTTTGTATTTTTTCGCTCGTTATAATTGCTTAAATAAATTTATATTTTTTGTCTTCTCAGTTAAGTAATACTCCACTATATTTCCATCAATAAGAGATATAAGTTACATATAGCCATATAGGAGTATTATCATAATTAATCTGCACTAGACGTAGAAACCTCTAACAATAAAAGTACTCCACAACCATACAACTTACTAACTTAGCCCAATCCAAGGACCGCAACTATAAATCACAAAGGAACCTTTTTGATGGGTGAGAAATAGGGCTGCAGATGAATCAAACTACTTGCGAACAGCTCGTGGTTCGGCGATCGGTTTGTAAAAACTTGTCTTGTTACAATAATCGAACCCTTGACTTTTCAATTAAAAGTATATAATGTGGCAAAATTATGTTGATAAGGTAATTCAATATTAGATAGGTTTGAGTTAATTCAATATAGCTAGGTTGACAAGCAAATTAAGAATAATCTAGATTGTTGTCAAGCCATTATTAGATGCAAAATAATGTTTTGGCAAGAGAGAAAGTAAATTCATTTTAATGGTTGATTTTAAATTTGTAAGGTGGTCAATTACTTGTATTGACAAGAAAACCTTAGGAATTGGCATAAATAAATGCACGTGTACTCCTTGATATTTTGTCAAACATAACATCACAAAATAAACCAATAATCTCTACCACATACTGTTCCTTATATCCCTTTCAAAAAAAACCCAAATAAATTTAAAAAAGGAAAAAAATAACTAATAAACAACTAATATCTGTCAATGTAAGTTTGATATTAAAAAAATTAGAGATACTTAACGAATCTTATTTCGTCATGTGATGATGCTTAATGGATAAAGTTTTGTGGGTTAATAGGGGAAACACTAATACTAGTAATTTAAAAATGAAACAAGCAATTACCTTTGGTAGTTGTACATGTACACAAAACCTCACCGAACGCGGGGTCTGTTGTTCCCATGGATCAATAAGCTCCGTCAACTTCAATTCATATCGGTCAAAAGTGTTTTGAATGATTTAGATTTAAAATAAAACTCTTCTGGGTAAGAGTTTTATTTTAAATCTGAACCATTAATTGCCGAGACAGATTGTTCTAGATGCGATTGGGAGGACCTATTGACCCATGAGGACCAGAGAGCCCCCTGCGTCCAATCTTATTTTGTCATGCGATGACATCTTTTATGAAGTAAAAAAAGTGATTCATTTTTTATGGTGACTTCAAGAGAAATGGCAAAAAAGGAAATATACCAAATTATGTCCATTCTGTACCAGTGTTTCGATGCATTTCCGACAATTTTTTTTTTCTTTTTTTATCGTTCGTCATTCGTCATTCCTAACCTATAACATGGGGAGGGGGGAATGAGACTCGATTCCGAGATGCAGTGTGTGGCATCTAAAAGTTCTACCGCATAAGCTAGCCACCACTTTCGCATTTCCGACAATTGAATAGTCAGAATTTTCGATCACTTTTAAGATGCTCGCTTAATTAATTCTGTAGCCGAAAATGAATAGACAATTGATGAAGAACTTTTTTCTTATTTCCGAAATTTGAGGAGATTTAATTTAGGTCATATGTTGCCCTTTGAGTGTTATCAAACGGCACCACATCAATAGTACTTAATGTGTACCTGAATGTGGCCAGCCTAGCACAACGTTGACTCGATGAGTGCAAATTTTGATCTGAAGCTTACTTGAAGAGTGCAAATTTTCATCTTTACTCATTTTTAATAACCAATATTCAGGTCAGTTTACACGTATTTCGATTAATTCTTGAGCCATGAAGTTAACGATCGGAAAAATCCTCCAAATTTAGAGTGTTTGGCCTCCATAGACTTCAAACATACATTTTCGTATACACTTATCTTTTGCTTATACCCACTTCGCGAAATCCGTAAAAACAAATAGTATTCAGCTGGAATCTAACACTGGAATGATGCATGGAATCTACAATTATAACGACTTTTGCTATGGAATCTACTAGTACACGACAAAAACATTTAATTACATTTTGGTATTTGTAGCACTTCTTGACTTTATTTAAACATTTTGTTTATTTTGAAAAATCTGCAGCTACCCAAGAAGAAGCAGCAACAGCTTATGACATGGCAGCTATAGAATACAGGGGACTTAACGCCGTTACCAACTTCGACCTAAGCCGTTACACCAACTGGCCACAACCTAACCAAAACAGCCCCAACAACTCTCCAACAAACCCTAACGCTAACGTCGAAGTCAATCCCATTCCAAACCCTACCAATGATCTCGACCTAACCTTCCTTCACCACCAAGCCTCCACATCCACCTCCGACGTCATTGCCACTGAATCAACCTTACTTCAACCGCGGAGTAGCTTTCCGGACGATATACAAACGTACTTTGACTGCAGTGATTCCGGAAGCTATGATGACGAAGGGGATGGTATAACGTTCAGTGATTTAAATTTGTTTGCTTCGAATATCTTCAATTTTGAATTTGATGCAAAATAGAGAAAATTCAGGAATTTGAATAACTTTTTTTGTTTGGTGTACAATATTGGGGTTCTATTTATCTACTATTAAATACGGGAGGGAGTAAGGTTATTAATTTTCTTTTTTTAGTTCTTTGAAATTTGTGCTATTGGTTAATTTCATGTAGATAAATGAGAATAGACATTCATTTAGATGTGTTTCAATAAGAGAATTGTTGGGATGTAAGCAGTTTAAATTATTCTCCAACACATGGGTGTTTCTCTTTAATTTGTTTTTGTTTTGGTGCAATTTCATTACTTGAACTGGATTGTGTTGTTAAGGTTATTGCTCAGAGGTACGTACTTGTTAACATACTTGAAATGATCCTATATTCTAAAAAAAAAAAAAAAACAAGAATTGGATTCTGTTCAACTGGACAATCAATAGTTTGTATTTTTTTTTTTTTTGATAATAATGATAACATTGATCCCTTATCGGCAAGAAACTATCAATAATTTTTTACCATTAGTTATCGAAATTGGTGGCCGAGATCTAAAATATCTAGTCGTAAAATCACATTTATTTTTGTTAGGACACCAAACAAGATCCTCTGCACAAGTGGTGTCTAGCTCATGCGATAGAGCTCTTGAATGCCCCACACGGGCCACACTGCATCTTGGGATCGAGTGATTTTGCATAATTAACAAAAACTTTTCATATTATCTAGGTAGCTCCATTTGGCACTTTAGTCATATCATTAGGTCAAAAATACTATCTCCATTTTTCAAAATCATTTTCTAAATCTTGAAAATGAAGAATTTGTGTCATTCAACCTTGACTAACCCATTTTTAATTAAAGTTGAATTATAGTAAAGAAAATACTATCCCATTTTTGGAGTTGAGTGGGAAGTAAAATGACGACTATCCCATTTTCATAGTTGAAACTTGAAAGGGGGAAGGAGTGAAAAGTTGGTGCCAACTAAATTTCAATAATTTCAATCAATTGAAGGCCACCAATTTCCATAATTGGAACTCTATATATGTCTCCCTTCTCCATCTCATTGGAAGTTCAATTGAGATACTTTGTTTTATTTTTCTTTGCATCATTTTAATGTACTGAAAAGGAGGAGGAGACGTTGCTACAATGGTTTACGAGCCTTGTAGATTCGGGGCTTTAGAAAAATGAGAACAAAACCTTTATAAGAAATGCTGAAAAATCTTATGGCCGCTTCTTTCCCCCAACTTGATATTAGAGAAATTCATATTGAGGGTGAGATTAGGACATGAAAGCGGACTTACAAGATAGTTCATGGTATGCTTAGTCATTTTCTCTTGTTGTGGAGAGGAGAGATAAGAAATGTTGTATGCAAGCCATTTATATTGTTTATCGTTTTCACTTGTATGTGGCTGCACATCCAGCCTTGGGTGTGACGTTGAACACCCTCAAAAAAATAAAATTTAATTTTAGTCATGGTAATTTTAGTTTAAGTTTTATTTGAACACTTAGCCAATACGTTGTGAACACTGATCAATCTAAGTAATTCATAGATGAACACCTAAAACAATAGCTCGAACAAAACTCACACTCATAGTAAAATAGATTTGAAAAAAAATGACATTGGTATCGTGCTCTCTCTTTTCTCTATGTCCATCGTCTATGGTCTAAATATAGTAACTATGTATTCATGAAATCACCTAGATTAAATTTCTCTGTTTGTTTAGTTTAACTTATAGAATAATGGAGAAGCTTTAAAAAATTCAATTACAGGAGTAAAAATTATTCTTCCTTCAAAGGCAAAACTATGATGGAAAATCTCTTTACATCACCACAATTTCTTTCAAAAGAAAACTATAGAATTATATTTTCTCCATTCTCAAAAGATTCTCCACTATACGTACGCAAGACGATAACTTAAAAAAGTTTTACATAGTAGACTATCATTTTTGAACGGACGATATGTAGTTGACTGCACTATTTCTACTAATATATATAGGACAATTTGTACATAACATAATTTCTGAATACCCTGTTATAAATTCCTGGAGCCGCCACTGATCGTTTTCAACCTTTAAATACTCTAACTAACTCTATGAAGACCATTTTACAATGTCTAAAGTGTGTCATTCTTTGATTCTCTATATAACTAAACTGTGACACACAATTTTGACTCTCATTTTGAATTGTTTTGTCATTTTCTCTTGTTGTGGAGAGGAGAGATAAGAAATGTTGTATGCGACAATGTTTATCGTTTTCAACTTTTTAATACTCTTAACTAACTCTATGAAAACATTTTACAATGTCTAAAGTGTGTCATTCTTTCATTCCCTATATAACTAAACTGTCACACAATTTTGAGTCTCATTTTTAATTATTTTTGTCAAGTAACACATATTTAACAAGCATTTTTTAGAGAGGTAAATGAGATTCTCTAAAACTCCGCTCCCACTTTGATCGACTTTTATATACCTCTTAAAGCATCTTCAAGGGAGATAGCAAATTTTTATATCCAATTTAACTTGGGTGACACATGTGATAAGTTAAAAGCCTTTTGCAACGTACAAGTCCATTCATATGGACTCTTCAACCTTTAAATACTCCTTATTACTCTTTTACCCTTAGGGGGACTCACTTTGCCAAAAAAATAATTAATTCACCAATCATCGTTATTATATTTGATAATGTGTCAATTTGAAGAGCTATCTTCCTCTCTGCAAACGTGAAAATAAGAGAGCTACACTAAAATAGTGTTAGCAAGTTTGCTACCACCGTTGGAGTTCCGTTTCGTGACATGGCTCTCCAAATTTAGTCTAGTTTATTTTGAAGATTCTCTTATGACTTAACCAATAATTACAACAAAAACAAAAACAAAAACATTAAGACATGAGATCAGCGGACGTGGATGTTTACAGCAACATAGAGGTTGAGAGCAGCCACCAAATTAGTTTTGGTGATTCCCTATTAAATCAGGATTTGAAACTCCAAATGATGCGCGCTTTATGACTTTATACAATTAAGTTGCTGTTTTGACTTTAGGAACTAATTGATCATGAGAGCATCTCTAATGGCCTCCTAACGCCAAGCAAGAAAGGAAGAGATTAATTCTTACAATTGATTATATATATATATACGGAGATTTTCTAGTCCAGGACTCCCGGACTAGAGAAAAAACGTATTTTTTTTGTTTTGCAAATTGTTTTTGAAAAATCCGAGCCGTCCAATGTGTTCAGAAGGTGTTTTCAATGGTCCCTGCGGAAAATCTTAAAAAAAAAATACCGGGAAGTGCTTGATCCAAGCAGTTTTTCGCAAAAACTGTATGTTTTACAGTTTTGCGAAAACTGCTTGGATCAAGCCCTTCCCGGTATTTTTTTTTGAAGATTTTCCGCGTGGACCCTTGAAAACACCTTCTGAAAACATTGGACGGCTCGGATCGTCAAAAAAATGATCGGATCATGGAGTCCCGGATCCCCGAGGAGAAGCTCTCCCTATATATATAGTGTGATTTTCTTATCCGGACCTCCCGGATATAAGAAAAAATTGATTTTTTTCGTGTTGCAAATTGTTTTGGTAAAATCCGAGCCGTCCAATGTGTTCATAAGGTGTTTTCAAGGGTCCACGAGGGAAATTTTCAAAAAAAAATACCGGGAAGTGCTTGATCCAAGCATTTTTTCGCAAAAACTGTATTTTTACAGTTTTGTGAAAATGGCTTGGATCAAGCCCTTCCCGGTATTTTTTTTTGGAGATTTCTCGCGTGGACCCTTGAAAACACCTTCTGAACACATTGGACGGCTCGGATCATCAAAAAAAAAGCTCGGATCAATGAGGTCCGGAGGTCCGGATCCCGGACTAGAAGTGGACTCTATATATATATATATATATAGGACTCCCTCAAACTCCCAATTTGCGGACCTCATGGATCGGGGTCGAATCTCGACGATCCGAACCGCTCAATGTGTTTAAAACGTGTTTTTAAGGGTCACTAGGAGGATTCGTCCAAAAAAAATACCCGAAAGGGCTTCATTCGAGCTTTTTTCGATAAACTATATATGTACGGTTATTATGAAAAACTGCTCGAATGAAGCCCTTTCAGGTATTTTTTTTTTGTGATTCCTTGAGTTGGCCATGGAAAACATGTTTTAAACACATTGAGCGGTTTGGATCGTCGAAATTTGGTCCGAAAAATCAGAAAAGGGGTGGTCCTCACGGAGGAGATCCGTGAGGGAGTCCTTAATAGAACATCTTCCTATATAGATAAAACTTCAAGTCCACACCTCCCGAAAATAAGAAAAAAATGATTTTTTTGTGTTGCAAATTATTTTTGGAAAATCCGAGCCGTCCAATGTGTTCAGAAGGTGTTTTCAAGGACGGATCAGATCGTCAAAAAAATATTTGGATCATGGAGGTCCGGAAACGGGAATCCTATTTTAGAAGTATATATATATATATATATATATATATATATATATATATATATATATATATATATAGGGAGGGCTTCTAGTCCGGACCCTCCCGTTTCCGGACCTCCATGCTCCAAAACTTTTTTTGACGATCCGAGCCGTCCAATGTGTTCAGAAGGTGTTTTCAAGGGTCCCTCGCGGAAAATTTTCAAAAAAAAACACCGGGAAGGGCTTGATCCATGCATTTTTCGCAAAAATTGTATATTTACAATTTTTGCGAAAAATGCATGGATCAAGCCCTTCCCGGTGTTATTTTTTGAAGATTTTCCGCGTGGACCTTGGAAAACACCTTCTGGACACATTGGACGGCTCGGATTTTGTTAAAACAATTTGCAAACACAAAAAAAAATCAAAAAACCTTCAATCCGGGGGTCCGGATTAGAAGTTTTATGTATATATATATATATATATATATATATAGGATCATGATCTATTGAGGACTCCCTCAAACAAGAATTTGGTGCGGACCTCACCATTTTTCGACTTTCCGGATCAAATTTTGACGATCCGAACCGCTCAATGTTTTTAAAATGCATTTTCCAAGGTCCACGCGGAAAATCTTCAAAAAAAAATACCCGGAAGGGCTTGATCGGATCAGTTTTTGTCAAAAACGCTATCTTAAAAATGCATTTTAAAAACATTGAGCGGTTCGGATCGTCAAAATTTGATCCGGAATGGTGAGGTCCGCAAACTCTTATCCTAAGGGAGTCCTCAATAGATCATGATCCTATATATATATATATATATATATATATAGGATAAGCTTCTAATAAGGGTCCCTTATTAAAGTTACCATGCGGACCTAACCTTTCCGAGCCAAATTTTGACGATCCGAACCGTTCAATGTTTTTAAAATGCATTTTTAAGGGCCTCCGCGAAGATTCGTCCAAAAAAAATACCCGGAAGGGCTTGATCCACACAGTTTTTGTTAAAAACGCTATATATAGCGTTTTTAACAAAAACTGTGTGGATCAAGCCCTTCCAGGTATTTTTTTTTGAAGATTTTCCGCGTGGACCTTGGAAAATGCATTTTAAAAACATTGAGCGGTTCGGATCGTCAAAATTTGGTCTGGAAACACAAAAAAAGGGCAGGTCCGCACGGTTTTCTTCAATAAGGGACCCTTATTGGAAGTTAATCCTATATATATATATATACAAAAAACTTCCAATCCAAACTCCCGGATTTTATTTCGTCCGGACCTCCACCTTCCAAATTTTTTTTTGAAAATCCGAACCGTTAGATGTCTTTAAAACGTGATTTTAAGGTCCAACGCGAAGATTTGGCAAAAAAAAATACCCGGAAGGGCTTGATCGGGGCAGTTTTTCATAAAACTGTTTTTATAGCGTTTTTGTGAAAAACTGCCCCGATCAAGCCCTTCCGGGTATTTTTTTTTGCCAAATCTTCGCGTTGGACCTTAAAATCACGTTTTAAACACATCTAACGGTTTGGATTTTCAAAAAAATATTGGGAAGGTGGAGGTCCGGACGTTAGGTCCGTAAAAAGGGGTTTGGATGTGAAGGGGTTCCACAGTGGCATAGATGCCACAGTGGCAACCAATTTCTCTCTCAAGTTTGAAAAATGCCAAAAATGATCCTGGGGTGATGAGAGTGAGAGTGTGAGTGTGACTACCTGTGGAGAATTCCGAGGGTGGGTGGGAATAGGGTCCATACAAATTATTCGAGCCATCCATTTTTTTTGGAATTTTTTAAGTTTCTTATAAAAATCACCACAACCAACTAGGACTTGATTTATTAATTCATTTTCATTTTCTTAGTGGGAAATTCATTTTTGGCAAGGGTGCTAAATATGGGGCAACACCCTTGCTATTTTTGGCAAAATGACACTCATCATTGCTATTTTTTGCAAAATGATATTCGGATTTGTCAATAGTCTGTCACCGGCTCCATGAGAGTCTAAGACTATCAATAATTTTTTCTTATGAAATTTATTGAGATGGGCGGTCGAAATCTAGACTGTCTAGTAGTCCAAATAACTTTTACTTATAGAATTATGTAGAAGGTTAAAAAAATTTGAACTATTGGAGTAAATTAAAACTATTCTTCCTTCAACGCAAAACTATGATGGAAATTAAATCTCGTTACATCGCCATAATTTCTTTCAAAAGGATATTAGTAAATTAATATGTTGGCTTAAAACATGAACCTTTTCCAAAAAATTATAGTAGAATTATATTCTCACCATTCTCAAAAGATTCTCCACTACGTACATACGCAAGACGATAACTTTAAAAAGTTTTACATGGTAGACAATCTTTTTTGAATGGACGATATGTAGTTGACTGCACTATTTATACTAATATATGAAAATTTGTACATATATTGTTGAATAATAACGTAATTTCTGAATACCCTGTTATTAATTCCTAGAGCCGCCACTGATCGTTTTCAACCTTTAAATACTCTTAACTCACTCTATGAAAAATATTTTATGACGTCTCTAAAATGTCTCTAAAGTGTGTCATTCTTTGATTCTCTATATAACCAAACTGTGACACATAGTTTTGACTCTCATTTTTAATTATTTTGTCATTTCTCTTTTTGTGGAGAGGAGAGATAAGAAATGTTCTATGCAACATTGTTTATCGTTTTCAACTTTTTAATACTCTAACTAATTCTATGGAAAACAGTTTACAATGTCTAAAATATCATTCTTTCATTCTCTATATAACTAAATTGTGACAGGCAATTTGAGTTTCATTTTTAATTATTTTTGTCACATAACACATATTTAACAAGTAGTATTTTTTAGGGAGGTAAGGGCATCCACAGTGGGCTAGCAAAAAATGGCTCCTAACTTGTATCCTAAGGTGTACACATAAGCATAATTGGGGTCCACTTTCACTCCTAGAGTTTGTTAAATTTGGAGAGGATGTGTGCACTCAATGGGCTAGCAATATCCTTCTCTATTTGTAAAAAAAAATAAATTAAAATGTTGGACCCATACGTTGACGTTTTGAATTTCTCATTACTTTGATTAATATTCGTTTGTTACTATTTCTCTAAGGCAAAACATGATATTCTAATGCAAAACATACGTATTTTTGCTAACTAAATAGTGCAATTTGAAGCTATCATTGTAATCTCTCTTGTGAAATAAAAATGCTTCTCCTCTATTCTTTTGTTCCACTTCACTTCACAAAAAGAAAAAAAAAATTGGCATAAAGGAACTAGTGATAAACAACCGCATCAAAGATCTTACCTTCAGTTGCATGATTTTTGAGAGATTTTTCCAACGGCAACTTTTTCAAATATTTTATATTAAAAAAAGAATTAAAGACTTTGGCCCCACTTAAAGTTAGTTAGAAGGCTACCTAAATTTAGCTATTGTGCTAGGAGCCAATTTTAGGAGCCACCCTTACGGCCTGTTTGGTAGAGGGAAATGGCAGCCGGATATAGCCCTTGCCCGGATATAGAAATCCGGGTGCGGTATATGCTGTGTTTGTTTGATTTTTTTCACCCGGATATAGAAATCCCGGGATATCCATATCCCACTGCAGAGGGATAAATGTTAGACACCCTCACCCCTATCTTTAACATATCCGGCCATTTATTACCACAAAACCCCCCATTGGCCCCACCACTTGCTGGCACATCATGTTATTCGTTGGAGAGAGAGAGAGAGAGAGAGAGAGAGAGGTGAGGTCACATGCCACATGCCCTACTCATATCCCAATTGCATTACTTTCTGGCACATCATGTTATACATGTCACTGCCACATGCCCCAATTGCATTACTTTTTGATATAGTTATGGCAAATGTTAATGCCAAAACTGTTTTTGATTGTGCCAAAACTCCAATGCATAAAATGTTTGTACTTATGTGCAATGTACATGCCTTTTATGCATTGAAGTTTTTGGCATAATCAAAAATAGTTTTGGCATTATCATTACCCATATTTATTTGGGATAAAATGGACATTTTACATTATCCAACTACTCATATCCCCCTCCTACAACAATAAAACAAACACAATATTCTTTAATCTCCCCTTCTAAAATAATACCCCTCCAACTATATCCACCTCTATATCCCCATCTTATTATATCCCTCTTCCCCCCTCATATACATATCCCTTTAACAAACAGGGCGTTAGGAGCTTGTTTGGGGAGCCCATTGAAGGCAATATTTGAGGACATGGCTAGGTAAATGTTAGGAGCCAAGCTTAGGAGCCATATTGCTAGCCCACTGTGGATGCCCTAAATGAGATTTTCTAAAACTCTACTCCCACTTTGATTGACTTTTATATGCCTCTTAAAGCATCTTCAAGGAAGGTAGTAAATTTTGATATCTAATTTAGCTTGGGTGATACATGCGGTAGTTAAAGAGCTTTTTGCAACGTACAAGTCCAATTCGGATGGACTCTTCAACCTTTAAATACTCCGTATTACTCTTTTACCCTTAGGGGGGACTACTACCAAAAAATAATTAAATCACCAATCATATATCATTATTATATTTGATGATGTGTCAATTCGAAGAGCCATTTTTCTCTCTTCAAACGTGAAGAATAAGAGAGCTACACTAAAATAGTGTTAGCAAGTTTGCTACCACCCTTGGAGTTCCGTTTCGTGACATGGCTCTCCAAATTTAGTCTAGTTTATTTTGAAGATGCTCTTATGACTTAACCAATAATTATTAAAAATATAAAAAATATAAAAAAAAAAAGTCATGAGATCAGCGGAAGTGGATGTTTACAGCAACATAAAGGTTGAGAGCAGCCACCAAATTAGTTTTGGTGATTCCCTGTTAAATCAGGATTTGAAACTCCAAATGATGCTTTATGACTTTAATACAATTAAGTTGTTGTTTTTTTTGGGTAAATTACAATTAAGTTGTTGTATTGACTTTAGGAACTAATTGATCATTAGTGCATCTCCAATGGCCTCCTAACCGCAAGCGGGAAATGAAGAGATTAATTCTTACACAATGGAAGATTTTTTTTAGTATAGATGCCACACCGGCAACCTATTCCTCTCTTAAATTTGAAAAATGCCAAATATGATCCCGAGGTGATGAGAGAGTGAGTGTGACTAACTTTGGAGGGTGGGTGGGACCCCATACAAATGATTTGAGCCATCCTTTTTTTTTTTATAGAATTTTTTAAGAGTTCTTATAAAAATCACCGCATCCAATTTATTAATTCAATTTTTTAAGTAGGAAATTCATTTTTGGCAAGGTTGCTAAATATGGGTGCAACACCCTTGCTATTTTTGGCAAAATGACACTCATCATTGCCAAAGTAAATGGCACTAGTTACACTCATCATTGCTATTTTTGGCAAAATGATATTTGAATTTGTCAATAGTCTCGATCTCACCGGCGCTGATCGAGAGAGTAAACGGCTAATGATAATTTTTCTTATCAATTTTGAAGAGATGAGCGGTCGAGATCTAGACTGTTTGGTAATCCAAATAAATGCAATAACTTTAGCTAACGATTATATAGGACACTAGCCAACAAGATCCTATGAAATTTTTGTCAAATATGATCTACTATATATATGTACAAAATGATGAATGCTGATATATGGAAAAGAGAAAACAGCTCTTTGTATGGTTGATTGAAACAATGTCAACCAATCATATTCGAGACGATGAATAATGATGATATATGTGTGGGAGGAAAAACAATACAATGTTTTAAGTTAGGGAAATGCTACGGTACACACCCCCTATATGGCGTAACGATTATGCCTCTTAGTGGTTCAAGGTCATGCCACTTAGTGGTTTGGTAATGCCTAGTAGTGGTTCAAGGTTATGCCGTTTACGGGTACCCTATATAGGTCAACATAGGCCAATGCCAATAGGGGCATAACTGGTTATGCCTCTTAGTGGTTTGTTATGTCAGTGGATACCATATGCACCCAAAAAGGGGTGTGTACCGTAGCATTCCCTTTATATACAATATAGTAATTTTTATAATTTCAATTGCATGAACAAAACGCTCGGTTGAACAAAATCGAATTACCCAGTTCAAAAAAACAAAAAACAAAATCAAATTACATGGTTGCAAATTGCAATGAAGTTTGAGCAATGCTACAGGCACTAACAAGTGTACCAACTATTACACTAAATGCACACATGGCATTACCACATCAATGCAATATTCAATACATGGATAGATTCATCTACTAAAAGAGTGTCACATGGACAATTAGTGTAATAGTTGGTACACTAGTTAGTGCCTGTAGCATTTTCCATGAAGTTTATACTTCCATGGGTAGTTGACTGGCTGATGAAAAACAAGATGAGCATTTATACGTACGAGGTGTAAATTGTATCTCATGGTAGAATCCCATTACTTTCATAAATGAGGATGTCCAGGCAAATTTGCGAACACCCAACTAATAAAATGGCCTAGTTAACTGATGTAGAATAACAAGTGGTGGCTAACTCATGCAGTAGAGCTCTTGGATGCCCCATACTACATGCCGGGATCGAGTCTCATTCCCTCCTCCCCCATGTAATAGATTAAAAATGACGAATGACAACAAAAAAAAAACTGATGTAGAACAAGTAGCGACCCAATTTTATGATCAATTGGACCGGTCAAAGCCTCGGAGGCCTAAACAACTTTTAATTGAAAATCGTCAAATTCGGCAAAATTATCGACGAGCCCGGAATCGGCCCAAACTTGGCGGGCTAAAGCAGAATTGTTGTGCGGTCATGACTCACCATCCAAAAGTCGTGACTGATGGTAGATTTCGGCCAAATTCCTTCGTTTAGGCCTTCAATTTAGTATTTTTGCTACATTAGGAAATAATTACATTACGAATTACTCTTAGCGTATAATTCTGTTTAAAATTTAAATTGACTCCAATTGGGAATATCTTGTTTTTCTTTCTAGGTTTCAATTTTGGAAGTTTTCCTAATTTCCGGGATACTATATTTTTTAGTAATGTTTGCTAAGATTACCCTATAAAAAAGTATGTAATCTTTATTATTCAATAGCTTTTAATCAATTATAATTCAGAGTTTCATCTCGTTCTCTAGTGGATTCAAAAAAACTCGTGGGTTAGAGTAACTATTTCTGTTGGACTAATACGCTAACTAGTCTCTTGTGAATTCCGCTACGTCATTATCTTTCAACTAGGCCAATTAAAACTGAGACAAATTCACTGTCAACTAGCGAGAACCCTAGTTAAAACAAAGACAAAACATCATATAAAATGGCTAATGTCTTTGCTTGCGTGAATCCTCACCATCATATGACATTTGAGAATCTTGAACTGTCTTCCTACAATGAAGTATGTACCTAAGCACAACAACGACAAGGCTTAAGTGATCAATGGGTATGAAATTAGTTTGTGGACCGTTTGATGTGATGTGTTACTAGCTCTAATAAAATAAGTCATGTTTGCCAGCCCAAATAGTACTAAAGTATTATCACTCTAATTTTGGCTTTGTGATCAAGATTTTAAATTTCGGTTATGCTCTGTTTTAAGATCTCAGATTCGAAATTTTTGATCAAGTGTTATTAACTTTTTGAGATCAATTAATACGGAGTTTTGCGTCGACTTTAATTTGGCTCTCCTCTAGTGCGCGGTGAGATTAGACCTCATAATTAATCGAGATGCGTGTAAACTGGTTTAAACACCTGCATTATAAAAAAATTGCGACTAAAACCCAAATCCCAACTTGAACTTTTATATGCCTCTTTTATAAACCAACCAACCATAAAAGCCCCCATGAGATCATGGTAGAAGAAGAAATGTATGTTAAGGACAACAACAGGTTGAGAGCAGCCACCAAATTAGGTTTTGTCATTTTCCCCCCCTGTAATCAGCAAGTAATTAAGTAGGGTTTTTTACTTTAAGAGAATCTATTAAATCATCAATGCTGATGCTTTAGAACAAATGTTCTAATTTCATATTCACCCACTGACCCACCAGACCAGACCCACGACTGGATATTATTGTAATCTCTAGATAATCACCGCAGTTGGTCCCATCAATAATATATTTTTTCTCCCCCTTTTTTTTTGGGGTTCGATGGTGAAGGTGTCCATGCGAGCTTACATGCACCTCGATAATCTCTTTTCCAGTCTGGTCAAAGGTAGGTCATCCACGCCGGAACTTGAGATTAACAAGAAATTAACTTTCTTGCAGTCTAATCCTGAAGAATCAAAATCTTGGTCATTTGTATGGGAAGTAAGCCCACCAACCAACGAGACTAACGCGGGCTGCATCGCTAATATTCACTGCTATGTGAGTAGACACCCAATTTGAAGTTATGAGCTGGAAAACTTGTGGGTTCAATGGGAGAAGGTAATTCTGTTGATGCTAAGAGCATGACAAACTCTTTACGGTCCAAATCTGCTAGAGTATTTCTTCCAAACCATTGCCACGAAGTGGAGAAATTTTTCAGTGCCAAGCAGCCAGCGGGTACCACGTAGCGGAACCCGGCGCGCGTCTCAGCCGTCCAAAAATATATGGACGGTCCGAATTTTAAATAAACTTTTCCCAAGAAGGGTTTATCTAAAATCCAGGCCATTGAATGCGGAGATCGACAACTGTAATGAGGCATTGCAGGTCGGCACTGAAGAATTTCTCCATGAAGTGAGATGCATGAACAAACAGTACAATGAAGTGAACTGCTGGTTAATGAAATGGAAAAACATAACCTAATTCTTTGGTGGATTCAATGGTTGTCATAATCTGCAGAAGATACAAAATAAGCAGACAGTTTTTCCCTTTTCAACAAAACCATTTTCTTTTCCATTTTCTACACAAACATAACCTATGCCGCCTCAGTTTTTCTTTCAGCTATAAGAAAAGAAATTAAGGTGCCACTACCATGGCCATTGTCATTGCATCTAATCATAATGAAAAGAAGAAAAGAGAAACAAAGAAGGAGAAATGGGTATTTTCAAACAGGAATAACAGGGTGGACAATGCATTACACATTTGAACAAAAACCAGTAAACCTTCTAACAAATTAATCCACGATTCCGGGAAAGTTAGATGAGTTTCAATTTTCAATTTACTTGGATAACAAAAGGAGAACTCAGGCGCATTAAGGGCATGAATACTGACCCGAAAATTCATGTAACTTAATTCTATTTTCATTGAAATTTGAAAGCAGAGAAAACAAAAGCATTCTCCTCGTACTTTTCTTCACCGTTCAAGTTTCAACGATTCAAAGGCATCAATTACTTGTTTGGTAGATGCCCTTCAGACATTGAGGACTGTTTCTCCATCTGCTCAAAAGGTTTACAAATCGAGCTCAAACATGCGGCATAAACGCTAAATCAGTAGTAGTGGAAATCTTCGTGTTCAGAGGTTGAACTAAAATGACAGCTGCTGAATACAATCACAACGCGCAGCAAAGCTTTGAATCAATGGAAGCCAAACATATGCAAAATGCTTGGAAACCAGTCAACGGATATCTGCAACAAATTAAAATGATAAAACTTTAGTTGTTTTCGGTCAAAGTCATTGCTCAAGTATCTAGATATATGCATCCAAGGCAACAAATGTAATGTCGATAGGGGAGATATTTTCTTATTTACCTGTAATCCATTACATACTTTGTCTTTGCCACCCTTCCAAGCTGTAAGATCGTTTGCTTTCCATTCTTCTAAGTAAATATCGAATTAAGTTAGTACTTCACCGTGACTAATGTTAAGAAGGTTTAAGGATAAATATGAAAATTCTCTCATGCGGGGGGGGAGAGGCTAGAATTTTTTTTCTAGCCAGCGTGAGCATCTTTTCCTTCAATAACCTTAAGCATCAAAGGATCCAAGTCTCTTACTGGCGTACATGTGTCGGACACGTATGCCACAACCTTACACATGCCATATCCATCGAACACGGGTTCTGTGAGCAAAATAGAAGATGCCAAAGAGTCCATGTCACACTAGTGTATAAAAGTTTGTATCCATAGTAGTGATTTTTCCCATCTGAAATGCAGTATTTGTATGTTGGAAACTGGAGTGGTGTTGTTTAACTTCAAGCAGCCTGGGAACAGCTTATAAAGCACTCAAACAAGGAATGCAAATGGTGAGAATAGGAAGTTGATTATACCTCCAAAATCAGCTGGAAATTCTTCACCGAGCTCTGGATTCTAAGTCCAGCTCGCGTTCTGTCTCTAAAGTCTAACTCATATTGTTTTGAAAGCTGCTAGAGCAAACAAAAAAAAAAACAACCCAAAGCAAAGATTAGGTGGAAAAACATGATTTGTTCATAAAGAACCATATGCCAAAGCAACAAAAACAATCCCCACGAAACAAAGTAAAAACGTGGTAAAACATTGTTGGTTCATTACAATGTAGGCTGGCTCAAGAAAGAGACCGTGCGCCAACTTACGCTGTTGTAATGTGGAATCCTTGAGAATAGCTGATGGACTTTGCTCACTTTCCCTTCCCAATCCTTCGGTAATCCAGCAACATGTTGTACCTACAGTTGACGAACAAAATGTTTTAAATGACAAGGAGTTTGGCCAGTAGAAAATGACTACATGAAATACAAAGACAGTGGTACGTGTTTCTAATAAAATCTGATATATCAACCTGACTTGTACTTTTTAGCAGCATGGATTGGTGCTTTGATATCCACACCCTCATGCTTCTGTAACTTCCTGTCCATGTGGCTATTGTAGGCATGAATCTGTAGAAGAAAAAGAGAGTATTAATCGTCATTAATAACTAACACACAGAGAGACAGAGAGAGAGAGAGACAGAGAGAGAGAGCTTACGACACAACAGCCAATGGTGGTTTAGAGTCTTTTGACGGTTTTGTTGGGGAATTGGTGCGGCTATCCTGCGATCAATGCATGATCAACCAACTTAAGGACTAGAATCTGTTTTGTTATTGTGATTGATTAGATATTATTGCCATGATAGTTACGTAAAAGAACTATACCTGATCCCAAATATGGTATTTTGAACCCATAAGGTTAGCAGTTAGAACACCAATAAAGCTATCATCTGAACTGCAAAATATCCCCTTCATGTTTTGAGCTACAACAAATACAGATCTTCCATTGTGCCGCCTGTGATGAGCCACTGCTAGTTTCCGATCTTGTCGTCCTTTACCTTCCTAATGTCTCAAATTTGCAACCAAATAAGTAAAAATGTCGTCAAAGATTTTAATCCAAAAAAAGAGTCGTCCAAATCAATTGGTGTTGCATAGCCAGAAGTCGACAATCAACAATGCTAGTTCAAAACACTGCTACATAGGACAAACAGATTTTTGATGAGTTTACAAGGGCTGATTGCAATGCATCTGGAACACTAGAACACTCAAAATAGCCACGACGACACTAATTCAAGTACCATCGCTTTGTCATCCTTTTACGTGGGCTGGTCAATCTCTGAAGACAGAAGAACCACTATGTCTATATATGGAAATGACAACAGTATTTACTGTCTAAACATTAGGATCTCATTAATTGGGTTTAGAGAAAGGTAAAAAATAACTCCAAGTCATTATGAACATGGTTAGACATTTGATAAATTCAACAATATGTCGATACCAATTGCAAAAGTTCAACAAAATTTCTCTACCTAAGAAGAAACAAAAAGTACTTTTGCACATTCCATAGGTGATCTAAGAAAATGGTAGGTAGTTTTGCAGAGGTCGGCTATTCAGAGTAAAAACATAATACTTGCAGTGAAACCAGTGGAACTCTATAGTTTAAGATCCAATGGTCAATGTGAGGAAGTAACAATTTGCAAGTGCAGGGAACATTCCCTGCCCTTCTAAGCAAGTTGAAAAAGAGAAGTGCAATTCATATCAGGGACAAAGAAGTAGAAACCATAACTGTTAACGCATATAATCAATAGTGACTATATTGAGAATCTCCTTAAGGAAAAGAACACAAGCGCCTTGGAATAGATAGGTGTGTAACTTAAAGCCCGAGCCTAGATGATGCAGCACGTGAAGGGATGAGAAGGGGCGAGAGGTAGCGGCGTAGCGCAACCTACCACAAGGTCACAGCCTTAAAACTCAATTCTTATTAATCAAACTCCCCATAGTAAATCAAAGAAGCTCTTATATATAGAACTTCATCCTAACAGAATAGAAAATAGCATCCCAGTGAAACTAGAACATATTCATAATTAAATGTATCATAACTAACTACTTATCATGATCATATCTTATCTTATCACTACTAAATATTTATCAACATGTATCCTACTAATAATGGTAGTAATACTAATGGTAATAATATTAATAATAGGAGCAATAATGACAATAATAAAACAACAAATATTTGTGGGACCAAAATCTTCCTACGGCGTCTAGTACAATATTAATATTATTAATATTGTAATTTGATCAACTCAAAAACTCTTAATGAAGACTTATCTTGCCTGTAGGAGAATGAATACCTCTTTCCAAACATGTCTGTATCTTCACAAGTATAACTTTTCCAAATAGAATCATCCTCTAAATCCTTCGCCTTTGTTAACCCTTTTTATTGAAACTATTCACTTTTATATTACATTTAACAAACCTAGAAGCTACACTTGATTGAAGAAGAAAGTGCTTTCATATTATAATAAATGTACTCATACGAAAACTACCAATTTGAGTATCCATATTACCCCAACTTATCAATAGGAAGTAAAATAGAAGCGAACAGATGCATGAGGATTGACAATTTGACATAGTCCAGCTTCTAAGCTACATCAACGGCCACTATGGCCTGAAAACTTTCACCGTGAACTAAATACTAGCACATCCTTGTATTTTGACCCAGAGTGCTTCTAATAATTACTATCTTCTTTAAGTAGGCAACAGAGGGTTTTCCTCTCTAGTGGAAGAAGTATTCCACTTAGAAATGCAGTATGAAGTGTGTACGGTTCCTTCTGAAGAGATGCTTATCAAGTATTTTATTTGTCTACTTGAGATAACTTTTATCCTTCATATCATCTTTATAGGCCTACACTCTCCCTTGAGCTTTTTTCCTTTTTGCAAGAGTTTTCATGTATCCATTCCATCTCTTGGTTGTGATTGTGTTATAGACTTATAGTAGCTAGAGGTTGTTTGTGGCGCCCTTCAAGGTTCAATTGTAGATCTCTTGTAAACTACAATTATAGTGCTAATTATACAATTGGGACATCATTACTCGAGGGTCTAAAGCCTTGGATTAGAATAGCTGTCACGACTTGTAGGCGCAAGCATGTACTACCTCCGTCCCAAAATGTTTGTCTGGTCCACAAAACGAGGACTTGAATATATACATTTCTTCAAGAAAAAATTCGTACTTTTTTCATAAATTAAAAGAACTCATTGATATCTAGTAAATTGTTCAATATATATTGCATTTTTCTTGAAAAAATGAATTCGATGTTATTTTTAAGTTTTTGTTTTGCAAACTAGACAAATATTTTGGGACATAGGGAGTATCTAAAATGAAACCGGTAATTCAGGGGAAACTCAAATGAAGTAACTGAACCACATTCATCATTTTATGAAGAAACTCTGCTCAGTTACTGGAGTATTTACCAGCCAAAAATTGGGTAATCTGCAAAATCACAACAACAAACATTTCCACGAATCCAATTAAACCAAACATGAAGAACAAAGACCTTACATTTGTGTATAATGAGTAGAGAGTGCCCCCATTTAGCCCTTCTGTTGATGCTTCCTTCACTATTACACACGTACACCTCCCAATATCCACTGGCAAAGGCCTACACAACAAAGACCTGAAACCATAGTATAACCAAACAGAAAATTCAATCATTTCTCTATATTCTAGCTATAAATCAGGAAAAGATTTGAACTTCAAATAGGTTTCAGTTCAACAGAAAAATAAAACTTCAAATGCATACAAAAAAACTAGTACCTGTTTGGCAGTGTAGCCCAAGATGAAGCAGGAGCAGCCTCAGAATCCGAATAATCCCAAATATTACCCGAATTCGCAGTCTCAAATTCAATTGGGTCCAAACTTTTCGACCCAAAAGTCCATTTAGGATCAGTTTGCTGCATACATAGCTGCAAAGAAGATGGCTTCAATGCCCTATCCCTTAAAAAAGACTTCCCATTAGGGATCTGTTTGGATGCAGCATTACAAAAGCCATTGTTGGGCACCTCATTTTCTTTACCACCATCACCATTAATGGAGTTCTTGGGCTTATTTGGTGTGGCATTCTCTTTGTCGTCTGAGATGGTCCCACCTTCACTGCAGCTGCGGTTGTGTTTGATCTCATTGAGGGGATTTACATAGAGTGAATTGTATGAGGATTGGCGTGGGAATGAGGATTTCTTGAAACCAGACATCTGGGTATGGGCAGAGAGGGATGAGACAGATGTGGGTTTTCTTCTATGGAATAGTTTGAAAAGAGTCTTCGGTAAAATGGGTTAAGACTTGGGACCACAATTACTATGAATTCTAGGGAGTAGATAGGGAGTATAAATTTGGGGAAGTTTGTTCTCTTTCATTTTTCTCCCCCTTTCAAAAAATATTTTCAAAAAAATTCTCTCTCCACTCATTACCTTATTATTTAATTTCTCTCTCTATCTCTTTCTAATCATTATCTCATTATTCTCATTTTCAAAAATTCAACAAAACACTATCTCAAAATTTCTTCTAAATTTTTTTTTTTTTCAAAACTCATCCAAACGCAGCCTTAGGTATTTACGGGTGTTTTTATTAGGCAGAGCATCCTCTTTGGTAGCAAGAAAAATTAGACCAGATTTATATTTTGTGGGTCTAAGAAGATTCCTGTGAGGGCTCCCTTACAAAAAAAGTGCGGGAAAATAGTTGTGAGCCGTTGGATCCTATGCCCTTCACCTAATTCAACGGCTCACAACTGTTTTCCCACACTTTTTTTTTGTGAGGGAGCCCTCATAGGAAACTTCTTGGGGGTGGGTCAACTTTAATGATTGGAATGGTTTACTTTTGTAAAGCTCATTGAGAATCCCAATCCCGTCAAAGACCAAGTTATTCTTTTTTCTTTTTTTTTTGTGGTAAAGAGATAGAAATATCATTAACAAATGCAACCTGATACAAGCCAATGTCCCGCAAGCCGTCCCAAATCCTCTGTGCCCAAAACCCCTGTGCCTCTGTGCCGAGGGTTTTGGGTCGTGGGATTGTGATTTTTGTTTTTGTGTTTTAATTTTTCTGGGTGATTCAACAGCCCAAAAACCCCCCGGCACAGAGGCATAGGGGTTTTTCGGCACAGAGGATCTGGGCTCGCTACAAGTTGAGAACATAACAACAAGGAAGGATAACATAGAAAGTACATACTACTACAGAAAACTAAAACTAAAAAGAGATTCCATCACCGGTGTCCGAATGAGGAACAAAAAGGGCAAGCACATGTTTAGCCAAGAGTTGCGCACATTGGACTTCCTTCCTTCCGCGCAAGTTATTCAAATATGGTATTGTTGATTTGTAGAGTTAAACTTGACAGCTCATTTCTCACAACAATTAACCAAATTACACTCAATGAGCCATTTCTACTTATTCAGTTTAAGTCAATTTGTAGAACGAGATAGTTAATGATTGAAACATTTGTTTTATATGAAACAAAATTGAATTTTGGTTTGTGTGTTGGCCAATTTTTTCTACAAATGTGTTTCGAAATTCTATTTCCCATTATCCTATCTTTTCATTTTCGGGATTGTTTATTTTCTTGACGAGCTTTACAAAATTACAATTCCGATCATTAAAATGAGTCTGAAAACTAATGCAAAAGAAAAAATTATAACTATCCACACAAATGATCAGAACCGCTCAATTTATATAGAATAAATTTTTGAGTATCCCTGCAAAAAAAAAATCAGCTCAATTAGTATTGGTTAGGGGTTGATCAAATTTTCGTTCAATTCCTTGATAGAAAACTAAACGAAGAATCAATCAAACTTTTACCGATATCCGATTGAGCTGATTTTTTGAAAAATCTTTAAAATAATATTTAAATAAATTTAACGGTTTTGTCATTTATGTAAAACTTCTAAAAATATACTCTACACAATTCGACATACATTTGGTGTACACCAAGTGTTGTACCATAGTGGGACTCATCTTTTGTTTGTTGATTAATGCTATTGAGTGGAATGAAAAGTAAAGTTTGAATTTGAAAATTTTGCAGTGGGGAATGCGACAGGTTTTGGGAACGTATGTGTGATTAGGTGGGGTTTTTTGGGGAATAACGGTAACTTTGGAGATTTTTGACTCTAGTGTTTTTTGGGGAAGGGTCCAAAAAGCGGGAAATAAGTTTTGAACAGAGAGTAGGTTTTAAAAAATGCCTACAATCATTAATAAAGTTTGTCTCGTATAACTTGTGGGTGGATTCGCGCCACTCACGAGAAAGTGAGAAACGGCATCAAGTAGTAGGATTTTTTTTGAACGGGAAGTAGTAGGATTTATGCATTAAAATTTTGAGATATGAGTCTTTTTTATATGCCAATTTTGTGTTTACCTCATCTTTTCGTTCAAATCAATAGCAGTTGACTCATTTAAATTTAAAGGCAGAGTAAAACACTATATGAACTGGTTAGCAAATTGCTTTGCGTCCCCCCGGCCCCCAGGCCCCACCCCTAATTACAATATTACCCCTACTCTTTTCCTTTAATTACTATAGTTTTATTATTAATATTAATTTATTCCTTTATTACTTTATATTTTTTATTTAGTTAACTCATTTCTTTATATTAATTCATTTAATTATTTAATTCATTTATTTTATTTTATTTAGTTTTTTTATTTAATTAATTTCTTTTATTTAAATATTTATTTATATCTTTTATTAATTTTTTTTTCTCTTCTATCTTTTATCTTTTATTAACTTACCTAAAAGCTCCTTCTGTGGAGTATCCTAGCAACTTGACCAGATTCTTGTGTCTAGCATACCCAAATTGCCTCCACTTGTGCTACAAAGTTTGCAAATTGTCTTTTACTGTCTTTCCACGCCCCAAAAGAAAAAAAAAAGACAGAAAGACAGTATATTAAAAAAAGACAAAGTTGTGGAACAATCCCAGACCTAAATCTGCTACAAATTGAATATAGTAACATGGTATATCGTCGAAGAGTTTTAGTAGAATTTTGTTCACAAGGCTATTTAAGAGCATCTCCGGATTCTAGCAGTGTTAGAGCAACATAATAATACAACAAGAAAACATTTGTGGTTTCGCGTACTGGGTGTCGTGCCGGGACTACAATTTGGACGCAACATAAAGTTCTCATAAACATGTTATATTTTTGCATGTAAAATGCACGCACTCTCAAAATGAGCAAGCAATTTGGGACGGAGGGAGTATGAATCTGTGAAACCGAGTGCAACTTTGGAAAGCGGATTAGGATAGGAGGAGAGTTTATGCTGTGGAGTTTCACAATGAAGAGAAGCTTAATTAATTAGAAAAGAAAAAAGTTGGAGCCTGATGATCTTAAGGATGTGTTTCTTGCGACATTAATATGAGCAAGCACTTAAACTCCCACAATTGAGTAATGGCACATAAACTTCGGAAAACCTAAGGGTACAGACCAAAGGAACAGATTTTGCATAAAGTCAAATTTTAATGTCAATTTAAAATAATAATTTACTTGCAAATGTAATTTGAATAAACCAAATTAAATGACTAATTAAATAAATAAAGTTAAAATACTAAATGAAATTAATAAAAATAGAACCAAAAAAAAAAAAGGAATTTGGGCCGGAAAGGGAGGGGAGGGGCCAGGGGGCATTTTGGGGAGAGGGTGGGGTGGGGCCCGGGGTGGCAATTGTCAGGGGGGGTGCAAAGCACCTCTCTTTTAGAAATGAGTCTTGCACTCAACTTTTTTATACTGTCTCCATCACAAAAAGTTACTCACTCTTTCCTGAATTTCTTGTCCATTCACACTAAAAACCTGTTATCCTTTTCAGTTCATTGTTACTCAACTAAGGGGATGTTCCGCTAAGAGTGTTTTTAGAATAAATTGACTTTTCACGATTTTTTATGTGATATATTGTGAGAGAATGACCTACCTGCTGCTCATAATTGATTTTCTTGGTTATCAAGTTCTCAATATTCTCCATATCAATAGGCTGTTGTGCCAATGATCAACTCCATAGCCTTTGGTAGTAGTCAATAATCCTCTGTCAATGATCGACTCCATAGCCTCTGGTAGTAGTCAATAATCTCCTGTTTTATATCTTCCCGTTGTACCAACTTTTGGCCATCCTCCCTTTGAATGGAGCTTATCCTACTCCTACTATTGAAGCTACCCACAGCTTTAAAAAAAGAACTGTGTTTTGGTCCCACAGATTCAACCATTGAACTCTAGATTTCTGTTTGAAAAAACTCTCCTCATCTCGTCTCAGAGTAGTATATACCCGAACTGCATCTGCTTCAAACCTGACCTGGAAAAAAAAAATTGTTTTTTGTTAGTGGAACACCGCCTAAGTTGGTTTCATTAAAAAAATGTTGATTGTCTTTGAATCATTGCCTTCTTATTTTCCACTCATTATTTATACCTACGTTAGCAACAAAAAAAATAAAATGGTGTAATTTTATTTTTGAGCCTTATTTTTTTATTTATTTGTACAATTTAAATATCTCAATTACTTCTTTAAAAAATTGTGCATTGAAGTATTCAGTTTTTATGTAAAAATTACACAAATTTTAACTTCGTTTATAACATGTTATTTCGTGCCTTCAAGCACAAACAATTCCTGTATGAATGAGTTTCCACTATAATATTTTTGGTATTTTTGTATTTTCGGTATTAAGTTGTGGTAAAAAGTGGGCATAGTTTCCGGTATGTGAGGATGACTAGCCTTAGAATACGTGAAAAGTAGTGAAAATAACAAAAATACTGCACTTGAAACTCGGCTGTAATAAAAGGAGAGAGTTTATACCAATTCTCGATGAAGATGAAGAAAAAAGGGGTCAAAGAGAAAGCGAGGAATGGATGGTTGCGCAAAAACCATTAAACAGTGGGTTCCTGAGTGTACAGTACCTCGCCAGATGAAGCAAGGTAATGTAGCTCGATGGACAATGACGAGGTTGAAGGCGAGGCTCTTGGAGTTTGATTTCTTGAGAATGGCTAGAATGTGGCGAAAAGCAGAGAATAACGAGCCTGTTGCTGGAGTTGGGAGGCCCATGTTTTTTCGTTATTTCGGCATGCTCTCGCCTCGCTCTTATTTCTCTCTCTAGAATACATCTAGTAGGGTTTGCTTGTGGTGGGTGGGGCTGCCGCAACCACCACCCCCACCTCCCCCTCCTCTCTCTCCGGCTCCCCTTGGCCACCAAATCCTCCTTCCCTCCGTCCTTAGCCACCATATCTACTCTTTACCCGGCCTCCATAACCTTTTTCCATCACCGTTCCGACCTCTTTTCACGACTTCTTGTCATCGTCTTCTTCTTGGTTCAGGTGGTGACTATTTCTGGGATGTTGATGGAGTTGCAAGGAGGGAGCTCGGGTTTGTTTTTCTAATGAAAGGCTCCGGATCTGGCTCCCAGCTACAACCTCTACCCACAAATGCAGCCATTTCCGTCTTTATCGGCGTCTGGTTCAGGTGTAAGGGCGAAGTTTGGGGGCTGTTTTAGACCCCACGCCGAATAAAGCAGCCATTTCCGGTGCGGTGGATTCCGGCGGTCCTTCCAACGGCGGTTTTTTATTTAGCTTTAATTTTCTGTTTTGTTGTACTCCTCTGTTGGAGTCTTTCTATTCCCTGATGTTTGTGGAATCTTTGCAACCCGGTGCGGGTATTTCTTCTATGTACTCGGTGTATTCCCATCCAAATCACATGGATAACCCGATTATCGGGGGTTTTTACCCTTCGATGGGCTCCGGTTTGGGGTTTGTAGCCCGTTGGGCAATTTTTGAGTAATAAAAAATTTTGAGTTCGATCAAAAAAAAAAAAAAACGAGCCTGTTGCTGTTGCCACAAGAATTTTACTATGGTCAACTTTATAAAATCACTTCTGAAATCTAAAACTAATACATTAGGTTAAGGTGGCATATAAGAGAGGATTGGTCACTTATTTCTCAAAGGAATTATACCAAAGTTAAGTGAGAAGTACTTCAATTTCTAACTTTTGCATCCGTGCTCAACAATTTGCATTCTGTTATGCTTTGTCTTCTTTCCTTCTATCTCTCAAAATCCTAGCCGTCACCAAAAAAAAATAAAAAATCTCCCTTTCCCTTCCCCCAAGGGTTTCATATTTTGCCTTGTTCATTTCTGTAATTACTATGGTGAAGTGCTCCCGATGAGATTTCACAGAATCTTTGACAGATTTTTTTTTGTATAACCCTTGTGTTCATGTTAATTTGCACGTACTTAATGATAGAGATCAATTCTGATATTCCATTGTTCATTAATAGAGTTCCAATAAGTCGGAATTTGGAGAGATGGCAGCCAAATTTTTTTATTTCTATTTGAATGAATTAACAAAGGGCAATTATATTTGTATCCGAGAATGTACTATTTAAACCCCATAAAAATAATGATATTTTTTATTAGAGGAACCCGTTTTTGGGCGGTTGGACTGCACTAGCTTCTTTGCAGTTCAATCTTGATCGTTCATCTCGACAATTAGTAGTTCAAATTTATGAAATATTCATACAAGTCAAATACTATCTTATTGGTAAGATTCTTTCACCGAATTTGGATCATTCAAAACATTTTTTTGATGGTTGCGAATACACAAAAACTGCCTATGCAGTCCACTAACCAAAAATAAATTTTTCCTACAAATTAAGACAAGTCATTCTCTCATAATACATCATATAAAAAACCTTAAAAACCAATTTATTTTGAAAACTGGCTTATGCCTTGTCTCCTATAGATTTTAGGTGTATTTTATAGAAATCTCATAAAATGAACATTTTATGGAAGGGCGATAAAATGAAGTTGTTTTCCCAACTAATAAAATGTAGAGGTTTTCCTATAGATTTTAGGAGGATTTTATGAAAATCTCATAAAATCACTTTTACATTTTATGTGTTGACATTGGAGTGTCATAAAATGTAAGATTTTATGTCCCAAAAATCTGTTCAAGAATGCACCCTTAGTGAAACACGTCCTAATCTCCTGCTGATTCTTTAGTAAGTTGAGATGTGCGTTCGACTCGAACAAAAACAAGTAGGATTGATAATGGACGATGCTAGAAATGAATGGTTCTATTTGCTCACACTCTTCACCACCAAACAAACCAAAACACCAGAAAAAATGACCCCAAAGCTGTGGCCTTGGCTCTCTCAATCTAACCATGGCACCAACAATTACCCCCTCCACTTCTCCCCTTTGCTACTTCTACACTAAACCCACTTCAAGATTTCCTTTCACCTTCAAAATCAGGGCTTCATCACCATCACCATCACCATCACCACCAACCACCATGGCCGCCGCCGCCGCCAAGGTGGTACCAGCCGTCATAGTCGGCGGCGGAAGGGTCGGTAGGGCGTTGCAAGAAATGGGGGGTGGCGATGATGTGTTGGTGAGGAGAGGGGAACCTGTGCCGTTGGATTTTGCTGGGCCCATATTGGTTTGCACAAGAAACGATGATCTTGAAGCCGTTCTTCAATCTACTCCTCAGTCTCGATGGAGGGGTACTAGTCTACCCACATGTTTGATTACACACAGCAATTCTTGATCTTTCTTGTCTAGAAACTGTGAATAGATTTTGAGCTATTTCGATTCGATTTTCTTGTTATTATTGGTGTTTTTGGTAGTGTTTTTGTGGTGCGGTTTACATTTAAAATTTAGGTAGATTAGAGCAAGTCCCCCTGCGTAAGCCAAATTGCTGCCCAAATGGCAAAGCCATATTTGGTGTCAAATTTAGCAGCAACCTCGGGTTTTCGAATTCTGTCGCATCATCCAGGCCAGTAGTTCTGCTTCGAAATGTGTGATATAAAATGGGTTTAGTCCAATGATTTGGATTTGAGATTGTGCTAAAATGACACCAACCTGGTGCGCCAATATTGTTAAGCTTTTAGACACTGTAGCAAGTCATAAAATGGCTTTCACAATGTCGTTTTATCTTAGTGCTTAGAGCATTTCCAATCTTATGAGCCTAAATGGCAATGCCAAATGCATTTTTTGGCTTCAAGAGTGCCACAGGTCCATTTTGGCAATCTTCATCCAATTAAAGCTAATAGGGAGAAGATTAATTATGGATAGAGCAATTTTTGGGGGGTCCGTTAGGGGATAAGTTTGGCATCTAATAACAAAATTTACCAGAAGATTTTATAAATTGGTGATGGATTTAACTACCCATTGGCATTAAATGATTGAGAGATGTAGCCTGATCATAGATTTTACAATGGATTTGGCTACCCATTGGAGCCGCTCTGAGGTTGCACTTTCATATCAGGGTGTGGCTACTAAATTATTTATGCATTTAGACAAAGTTTTGCATCAAGTCTTTACATGGAATTTATACGCTTGATGATATGGCATGACACGGTTTGGAAATGAATTTTTGTGGTAATGATAGGCTTAAGCTAACAGTTTTATACGGGTAACTTGTTCAATGATGTTATTTCGATTTTCACTTTTGTAGAACTGATTGCAATAGTGCTTGTGACATTATTCTTACTCTTGATTTGAATCTTAGTTGCAGGAACCTTCTAAAATGGGTGCGCTCCCAAGACGGGAGCTCGAATCGGCGCTCCCAAGATGGGAGCTTGATGGGAGCTCGCTCCCCTTGAGAAGGGAGCTCGCTCCTAACTAGGATGGGAGCTTATCGGGCCATTAAAGCAATTATTCTCATACTTTTAGGGGTGTGGAAATAAGAATATGAAAATCACATGAGTCAAGAATTTTTGCAAATTGAAAATACCTAACTTCCAAAACATTTACCCTTTAAGATAGGGAAAATTCTCAATAAGTATCATTTTTCCTTCAATGGTTAAGTATTTAAAGATATTTTATATACATATTTAAATATGATCTATATACGCTCCTTAAGCGCTCCCAACCTTGGGAACTCTAGGTGCCTCCGCTCCCCTGTACCCGCTCCCGCTCCCGCTCCCGCTCCCGTCCCCGCATCCGCTCCCGCTTCGTGCAACTAAGATTTGAATGGCTTGATATCTCAGAGCAATATAAATTATGCGACACATATTGAATATGCAAAATTGCATTAACTATTTGGGTAGCTGTTGAGTTTTTCTTGCAATGGATTTTAACAATATAGCAGATTTGGTTTTCTTCCAGAATGGAATGCTGGAGCCGTGGTTTCATAGTAAAGGTTTGGGTGATGTAGACCAAGTTTTGGCATATTTTGCTATATCAAAACTTGGCGAACCTCCTATTGACGGAATAACAGATACTAATCCTGAAGGATTAACTGCCGCTTTTGGGAAATGGGCATCTGCAGTGGCAGCAAGATTGCATGCTGGAGGCCTTTCTTGCAAGGTAACTGATGAGCTTTGTGTCATAGAAGTAATAAAAAATCCGAGACTAGGTTATGGGCACAGATATGGCTTCAGTTTAGGAGTAACTTAGGATAGTCTAGAGGGTTATGTGCTTTTATGGAAGCCTAAGTGTATCTGAAAACACATTTTGCGGACGGCACTCAATATTGTACTAGATCATATTGGAATTCCATTACATACCAATTTTCTTCTATCTTCACCTATTTGTAGTTTTCCGTGAAAGAAAAAGAAAGGGATTTGGCCTATCTCTTCCTTTCGTAGTTTACTAGCAAAAGGGAGTCATCTCTCTCTCAGCCCAGGTCATGTATTTTATTATTACGTCGCTCCAAAGATGTATATCTCCAACTTTTGCGGAGACCAAGTTGAAATTGTGTATGCTACCAACCAAGAGTACGAGGCAGAGTTATCTTAAGTTAGTAATTCCTCGTTAAGAGATTCTTCCTTTATGAAAATTTGGTCACTTTTTTGGTGATATGTACCAGGTCCTTGACAAGGATGCTTTTCAGAAGCAGATGTTGGAGAAACTTATCTGGATATCCGCATTTATGCTAGTTGGGGCACGTCATCCCGGAGCAACTGTCGGTGTTGTTGAGAAGGAATTTCGGTCAGAGGTAACTGCAACTGCTTAAAGTTTCCAAACTGAAAGAAATGATACTGAAAATTTTGTTTAAGTGTTATGATTTTATTTGTTCTTTTTTTTTTTTTTCAATAAATAAATAAATATATTAGAAACAAGGCATTAAGGGAATGCCATCCATGCAAGGTTCTAAAACTCGCTAGGCGCTCCTAGGGCGGTCGGACACCTTCTAGCTTCCAAGGCCGAGTACTCTGCGCCTAGTCGGGCTAGTTGGCGAGGGGCCTTCTAGCGCCTAGGTGGTGAGTACTCGGCCTTCCAGACCTACTTTTAGAACACTGCATCCATGTACAAAAAGAAGACGATTACAAAAAGGCTCTATACCCTACCATTAGTATGAAGATGATTAAACCAGTCTATTAATTGGTCAAGGGAAGGATTATGCTAAAGCATCCAACTCAAAACCAATTGACAATGAGTGGAGAGGCCGCCCATGCTCATATACTAGACTCGGAGTTTATAATTAACCAATGTGGGACAAACTCTGACACTCCCCCGCACGTGCGACCCCTGACCTGCATGTGGAGAGGTAAACAACGGATCCACATCATTGGGACCATAACGAAACATGGTGCACTTATTGCACAAACAACGGGGCAATAACCAAGAGAGTCTTGTCTAAAATCCTCCGAAAGCCTAGCTCTGATACCATGTTAAAGCATCCAACTCAAAACCAATTGGCAATTAGTGGAGAGGCCGCCCAGGCTCATATACTAGACTCGTAGGTTATAATTAACCAATGTGGGACAAACTCTAACAGATTACATTCCCCCTTGTCCCAACTATACAAGCTACTTGTCAAAAAACTCTTGATCTTAAAAAGAGGTTGTTCCATCACTTCAAAACATCTCATGTTCCTCTCACCCATGTTATCCACATCAAACAGAGAGGGATCATGACCCAAACATGCTTCTTTCTTTTTCTCACTCTAGCACCTCTCCACGCAATTAAAAGCTCCATGACATTCCTCGAAATGGCCCACTTTAACCCACTCCAAGAAAACACCAAAGTCCAAAGCTCCCACGTTACCGGGCAATGGATGAGAAGATGATTAACCATCTCCGCATCCCTTTTGCACATACAAGACCAGTTGACAATAATCCTCCTTCGAATCAAATTATCAATAGTAAAAATCTTTCCTTGTGCCACACATCATCAAAAAAACTCACCTTCAACGGAGCATTAGTCTTCCAAATTTCTTTCCAAGCGAAGGAATGATTACCACCCTCACGTGAAGCATCTTGTCTTGGAAAGATTCCCACGAATCTTATCTCTCCCTTCTCCAACCCTCTCCAATCCATACACTCTAAACAAGCAATTCCATCGATGTCTCCTCCTCCCAATCATGCACATCCCTGCGCAATCGAATATCCCACATTATAACGCCATCATGATATTGAAGATAATTAAAAACGGTTGCATTCCTATTGGTAGCCATATGATAGATGCTCGGGAAAGAATCCTGTAACTTCGCTCCCCCGCACCACACATTCTTCCAAAACTTCACTCTTCTTCCATTGCCAACCTTCAAATGAGTATTACTCACAAATACCTCCCACCCATTCATGAAGCCCCTCCAAAGCCCCACTCCATACGGCAAACTCATATTAAAAGAAGACTACTCACCCAAACCACACCCACACCCACACCCACACTTCGCTACCACCACCTTTATATACCATCTCTCCCTTTCACATGCAAATCTCGAAAGCCATTTACCCAACGAAACTTGATTAAATAGCTTTAACCTTCTCACTCTCAATCCCAATCAACTAAATGATATTTAAACTCCTCACCCAAACATCCCCATAGAAAATCTCTTTGCATTTTCTCAAGTCTCTTTACGACCAAAGCCGGAATAACACTTGAAAGCGTACGTCAATCTCCCTCCTTTTGAAAGATATTGTCGCTTCCACCCTGCCAATCTCTTCTGAAATCTTTCCACCACTGAATCCCAAACCGCCTTGCTTTTTAGGAAGACCCCAACAGCAAACCCAAAAACGACTCTACACCCCAATAACGGAGCGAGAGAATCAATCAATCAATATCGTCAACCTCCCCTACCGGAATCATTTCCGGCTTTCCGAGATTCACTTTTAGAAATGAGATAATGTTAGAATGTATGGTTTTCTTTTCAAGATATCATGGCTTAAGTTATATATATGAGCTACATCAAAGACCAATTTATTAAGCTAAGTAATAAATTACTATTTTTTTGTACCAGTATCATACAAAAGTTCCCATCTTCGTAAGGAGCAAGCTCCCATCCCAATGGGAGCGCATATCGCGCTCCTAAGGTGAGAGCAATGCCACTTTAGGAGCTCCTTGCAACTAAGCACACACCGAAGATAGCCCACTTGTGTAGCCTCTGCATTGCAAAACAAAAGTGTATTATCTGCATATAGAAGGTGAGAAACCATCAACCTTGCACCATCCACCCTTCCCACCTCAAAGCCTTGTAAGAAACCACCTTGTAAAGCTTTCTGAATCAACCGATTGAACACCTCCATTACTGAAATAAAAAGAAGTATGGAAAGAGGATCACCCTGTTGGAGGCCTCTTGAAGTTTTAAAAAAACTGGTTGGAGTCCCATTCACCGAACTGACATCTTTGCAGAAGATATACAGAAATGTATCCGCTTTCTCCCTTTCTCTCCAAAACCAATCATTTGCATAATATAGCTCAATAAATTCCAATTAACATGTTCAATGCCTTTTCTATGTCCAACTTGCACACGATTCCCGGGATACCACTTTTCAATCTAGAATCCACACCCTCATTTGCCACGAGCAGTGCATCAAGAATTTGTCTACCTTCAACAAAAGCATTTTGTGATTCAAAAACAACCTTCCCCACCATATTCTTCAATCAAATAGCCAAAACTTTGGCCAACAACTTATATGCACCCCCTCCTGAAAGAGTTAAAGCAACGTTCCTGGGCTTTGCTGGGGGGGTGTGATGCACTCCACTGGTGCCCTGGTGGTGGGTCCCTTCCTATGGGTTGGGTTAAATCTGGCCGTCAACCGGTGACCCCGGGGCCAGGGCCTCAAGGTGCAGTGAAAGTCCCCACAAGAGCACCCTTTTTTTTCCAGTTCAAAAAAAAAAAAAAAAAATTTATATGCACCCCCAAGTAAACTAATCGGCCTGAGATCCCGGATGTCCTCCGCTCCTCCCTTCTTCAGAATCAAGGCCACAAAAAAAGCATTCAAACTTCATTCGAATTTCCCAAACCTCCAAAAGTGCTCGAACATCCCCATGATCTCCCCTCTCACCACCCCCCAACATGGTTGAAAAGAATGCCAAAGACATACCATCTGGATTGGGCGCATTGTCACCCTTCATCAACTTCAAAGCCGCTAGAACTTCCTACTCGAAAGACCTCTCCAACTAAGAAGCCTTGCCTTCTGAAATAGCATCAAACTCCCCCCCATCAGCTTGAGGTCGGCTCACCTCTTCCTCCCTAAACTATCCCTCGTAAAAGTCAGCAACTCCTATTCTTATGTCATCAACCGTTTCAAGGATTCTGTCACCAATCCTTATCTTTCCAATAAAATTGTGTCTCCGATTAAAATTAGTCATCCTATGAAAGAACCGAGTATTCTTATCTCCCTCGTTAAGCCAAATATTTCTAGACTTCAGTCTCCAACTGATTTCTTCATACTTCGCAATTTTACACATTGGTTAACAATTTTGTATTTGGAGGTCATACTCAAAACTTTGGTTCACAGTGTATAAATTAGAAGCCTTGTGAGTAGGACTTAAACATTGCTTCTATTTCTAACGAAAACTATTTTTCTGGACAAAAAACATTAGCATCTTCGCTATTTTTTTTTTCCTTTTTGCAGAAGAAATTTATTGCTGGGTGCCTGGTTTTTTTTATACTTGGAACCTGTTTATATGATATGGGTTGGATCACCTATGGTACCGCTTGTCTAGTTTTGTGTCCTCTCTCTCTGGATCTTTAGCACAATACATAGATTCTGGATTGATACAGAATTTAATAGATGTATCTAGGGAGAATTCACTTTGAAGCGACTATTCCGTAGATACAGCATCATCATACTTTTGCTCTATTTATTCTACTGTTTCTGGTTCATTGTTGTGCTAGTTGGGCAAATATTACCAACTGGAAGTCAAGACTTGGTCTACCCTTTCAGGTGTGTAGCCTCATCGCTGAACTAGCATCAGCAGCAGCTGCTGAGAAGGGAATAGCTTTTGAAAATGGCATGGAAGATAGATTGTGTGCTTATTCACGGGCTGTTGCTCACTTCCCCACAGCGGTTAAGGAGGTAAATATTGTTAATCCCAAGAACCAAAGAATACAATTTCGTTCTGTTTCCAAAAAAAAAAAAAAAATTTTGATCTGTTTCCATGGCTATAGGAACCAAAATGAAACATTAGCAAAATTGTGGAATTCCCTTGTTTTTGCGGGATGCATATCAAAACATATTGAAACATTGAGTTTTTACGGCATTTGTTGTAAATATTCAACATGGTAACATTTGACATTTTCACACATTCCCAACTTTTTTTTTTTCATACTTCTATTATGTTTCAGCAATCTTTGTTGGATGTTTTTGAAACAGCTACTTTTCCTAGCTTACCAACACGAAATTCTGATCCTTTCCAAGGACTAGAGCCTTGACTTGGTGACTGATTTTATTTTTGACTAAGTACTTTGTTGTATACCTGCAGTTCAAGTGGAGAAATGGTTGGTTCTATTCCCTTTCCGAAAAGGCGATCGCAGAAGGGAAACCGGATCCATGCCCCCTACACACGGCATGGCTAAAAGAACTTAAAGTTGTCTAGAATCGACTTTGTTGTACAATAGGTATCAGAAAGTACTCTTGAAAGAGTAACTGGCAAATAATTTTGTGAGCACAAGACTCTTTCTAGTACCATTCGGAATGTGCCCATGCAACTTCAAATCATAATTGAAAATCTATTGCCGAAGTGTGTTCCCCTCCTTTCTCGTTCCTTTTTATGGTCTAGTATTCTATTTTGAATTGCCCCTTAATAAGTGTCCATTTTAATATTTTAGTGGGTAAAAGTTGGTAAATATCTCATTTGGCCATTTTTAGTAGATTTTTTTTTTTGAAAAGTTAATGGAAAAAAAATGTAATGATGATGTTTGCATAAAAGGTAATTGTGGAAAGTTAGATTGTTTTAAGTGTAATGATGATATCCCTATAAAAAAAAAAATTGAATTTACGAAGTTCGACATTTAAAAAGAGTCCAAGGAGTATGTTCTTTTGCATTCCGATGGTTGATGGTCTTACATGTTACAAGAAACCTACTTTCACACATAGGGCATCATTTGAAAATTGTTGATGAAGAAACTTCTTCCTATTTTCTGATTTGATTAATCGATGTGTGGAAAATGTAAGACGGACAGCGATAATGCATGATTTGCTGCTCGTATCGGTACAAGTTAAATGATTCGATTATTGAAGGATGAAGTTTCCAAACCCACTCAGATTCGAGATGGAACAGAGTAATTGATTCGGATAGTTGAAACCAAAAAATTAGCTGGAACGGTGCAATTGAATCTGTTATTCCACAGAAAATAGGGAAAAAAGAGTTCCCGCGTTTCCAGTAAGCTTCACCAACCCTAAGATTTCACAGTGACGGGTCACTGAGAAATCTAACTGTCAAGTGTAAATGCGACAAACAGACAGACCTCTCTGTGCGAGTATGTGCGTGCGCGCGCGCGCTAAGGAACTAATCTTGTAGCCTGTAGGTTTTGATCAAATTCACCATCACTTCAGCCAATAATGAGGAGGAGTTGCCTCCCTCCCCGTCCCACATTCCATTTTTGACCCTCCAGAACTGATGAAAAACTCCGGCAAAGAATATGTTGGAAACTTCCTCCAACTTCTTTCTTCGAAGTAGGTTAACTCATCTGTAATTCATCTTCGAATGCTCCTCCACATATTCAAATTTCAAACCTCCAAATCTCTGAATACAATCACGTTGAAGAATGAAGCCATCAATCCTGTCAATAGGCAAAGTTAAGCCATGAACGCTGCACAAGTTTCCATCAAGAACAATTGATTTCTCTCTTCAAATTTCATAATCAATATCAGTAATGTTCTGCGATGTGGATTGCTTGACCAGCCGTCCTTGTTCATCATAAAGGTCTAAATTCTCACATGGAGAAGGAAAAATGCTTCCAATCACCCGGCCTTGAACAAAAGAACACTGGAAGATACGCTTCTTCTTGTATGTTATTCCGACTGACATGTCCCGAAAAGTGACATTCCTCACAGGAATTTCTTGGCTACCATAGATACGGACCGGGATGCGGACTCCTTGACCACGAATTCCGATGAAGTTTATGTTCTCAATGATTGGAAGGGCTTTTGGGTCATATCCTTCATCCGGGTGTTCGTTGTAATCTGTTTTTATAACTATCCCAACCCTAACGTTATCTAATGTCAGGTTCTTATAGGTTATATTACGAACATAGCCACCCCTACCGGGGCTGGTCTTAATCCTGACTGCCCTTCTCGAATTCCAGACATGGAGATTCTCCACGGTGACATTTGAGACTCCGCCGGACATTTCACTGCCAATCGACACTCCAGCACTGTTAAGATTGACAGTGAATTTCAGTAAAAAAGTATCCAATAAATGGAAAGGTACAGCCTGATAGAAACTCGTGATTATGTATATCTACTACTTTCTGTTGATACTGTTACCAGCCAAATGCCTTGAAAATCACGTCATGAAAGAATAACGAGAATACCACAATGTGGGAATTTGGAAATTTCAAGAAGCATGCAAGAATGGAGACAAAGTTCAAAATTCAAGTCCTGGCTATGAAAGTTTGAAATATTGAGAAATCGCCAGGACATCTATGAAGACAGCAGAACTAAGATCTTATAAGTTATGGCTCAACTAGCAACTAGTCTCAAGGAACCCCAAAAGGAGGGATTTGAGATCCTCTTCCAACGCAATTTCCAAACGGAAATTCTGAATAAGAACTAAATTTTCCCATTTTGTTGTAAACAGAACTCATGATTGATATTCACACAGACAAATTCACATAACAAAGCGAGAATCATGCAAGTGCAGGGAAATGCATGTGTATAGATGTATGGTTTGAACCCAGATTTTGCGTGCAAAAAACAGACTCATATGCAGAAACGGAATTATGATACAGAAGAAATCTCACCTTACGGTGGAGCGTACAATGAGATTACGAATGAGAATGTTGGCGGAAGGTCGACCATAAGCAATTCCATACTGATCCCAGCCACTCTTTATTGCAATTCCATCGTCACCAACACTGATATAACTATCTTCTATTACCACATTCTCACATGAATCTGCATTAGACACCAAAAAGATCTCAGTACCAAATGGCTGAAATATTAAAAAGGAGATGCAACATTCGTTGTCTGAAATGTTGCACAAGTTGGCAGTCTGTTTTGAATTGCAGTCTATCTTCTCCGTAAAATTGCATCACCATAATGTACATTTGTAGTTGAGGCTTTCAAGTACCGAAAACAAGATTTCAGATCTTCCCAGGAGCTGGAAAAGATCGTCCCCAGCTAAAAGCTTAATAACTGACCAGCAGAAAACAAAAAGAAAAAGAGGGGCAAAATTAACCATAGTCGTGCCTCTCTTCGCTTCTTCTTGGGTTTTTCATGTTTACATCATCTTGTGATTTTTTTACAAAGGGCATAAGTTCAATTTCTTGCACAACAAAGATTGTTGAACATCCATTGTGTATTAAAAGCATTAAGATCAAGTTTATCAACTGCACGCAGAGTGCAGTTAAGCAAACCAACCACTAGGCAAGTGTGACATAAATCTGTTTGCCTTGCTGTGATAATCCATGGAGGCTCATCATGTACTCATTGTCAAAGAACACTATATGTAATGCAAACTTACCAGGATCAATTCCATCAGTGTTAGGGGCCTCGGACAATGGAGCAAGGATGGTAACATTTCTGATAGTGACATTACTGCAATCATAAGGATGGAGCGTCCAGAAAGGAGAATCACGCAAAGTTATGTCGGAAATCTCAATGTCACTTGACCACATGATCTGCACAAGGGGACCCCTTGTGTGATTAAGAAGTTTCTTTCGATACTTCTCCCACCATGTTTTGCCTTGTCCATTTATGGAACCATTATGCCCTGTCAGCCATTTGTAGAACCATTGGAATGAGTTTTCTGTTTTCTAAAAACAAGTATATGAAGCCCACTTCTTTGACAACCACAGTACATTCAACTCAAGTTGTAGTTCAACAAAACTTATGGCCTGGAATGACTCGTCAACACAAATGAAATATGGGTCTAGTTTAGTTTGTAGGAATCGTTCTATCCATGCCAAACATTGACTGGCATACTGCATACTTTAAATAGGAAATGAGTGTTGCCATCTGAGGGTTGATGTTTTACTATATACAGGCATATATCACCAAGTTCCCTATCGAAAGCCACCCAAAACCAATTTACCACTACTCTAGTCCACCGCCCAGATTAAGATGTTGATATTCAAAGAACAAGGAAAAGGAATTTGCACAAATAGTGAATAACAGACAGAGGATTCCCGTGATCTAACCTGTTATAACAACATCCTTGAGATTTTGACCATGGATAAGACTCCCATAACGGGGCCCAGGGCACTCTCTTCCATACCCATATGACGGCAAAGGAGGCATCAGTGGCCAATACTTCTCATCCTGCCACATGCCATGTAAGAAAAGTTTACAAAGCTTGAATAGTAAAAAAACAGCTATCAGCCTATCACCCAATATTTAGGTGAGTAAATGAGAAATTTTGATCATGTTTATGCAGAAATCAAGCCCAATTCTTGCTAGAGAAACTGCATGACTATGAACTCATACACTGGAAAGGGATGTTTCACCATCAATATTCAGCTGAAAAATAACAGAAAATATGTTCACACGAGAAATTTTCCTTGTTGTTACAAGTCTTTTTCCCATTTTATTAAGCGTAACTAATTACCAGCTTACATATAAGACGCCAATTAGGTATTTATGCAAATATGTAGATTGTAGAACATGCCATCATTCTGGCATTGAAGTTTGGTGATGGTCATGTTCTGTCTTCCAAAAATCAACTTTTACCATTTCTTTTTTGGTGCGTATGAAGATCGCCGCTTTCTTTTTCGCATTTCCAAATCTGGAGATTCCAAAATTTGCCCAAGTACTATGACTTTGACCAAAATTCACCCACTTTATGCAATCTCCCTCACAAACTTTGCAGTCTTATAACACCAAGGGCAAATCCTAAAAACAGCAATTGACTTGACATTTGTTCTCCTTTTCCTACATTTACAAAGCAGCTAAAAAGAGTCCAGGGAACATCTGTCTCTTTTTTCTCTTTCACAAATCCGGAGGTTTCTCATTTGCCCAAACATTACAATCTTTTCCAAATTTACCCATACTGTGCCATTTTACACAAAAACTATCCAAATCATAAGACCAATTACTAATTCTAAAGGTTTCCTCCTTTTGATTTCCTACATTTTGTAACCAGCTTAACAGAGTCCAGGAAAATGTATAGATGTCCAGATATGCATATAGACATCCATACATACATTCATATATACAACACCTATTTTGGTGTGAATATCAATTTTGAAGCTGGCTCACATTTTAGTTTCCTGAACTACCCCTTTTAACGGCATATCTTCTGCGATATATAATCTATAACTATTGTAAAAGGAACACCCCTTTTAGTGTGAGAACACGAGTTTTGAAGCTGGATCAAATTTCATATCCGAAACTAACCCTTTAACTGCCGATGGCAGGAAAAAAAAAAAAGAACACTACCCCCCATAATTTTCCTCTCCCCTCTCTTCTACTTTCACATCTCACATTTCAATATAGATTATCCCAATTAAAGATTTTCCTGTCACCATCTTTTGCATAATACAATTTGCACACGCATTGCGAATAGCTACAGCCTACAAATAAAATCGAGTCAAAATATGAGAGATGTAGAATGGATTAACGCACATCGATTCCGAGTATAACAGCATTCTCAGCCAGAAACAGAGTCATGTGGCTCGTGAGATTAAACGGCGCCGTAAGCCAATACCCAGGCTGCACATTAAGCTGACCACCCCCTATCCTTTTGATTTCCATTACTGCCCTCTCGAACGCTGCCGTATTTACCGTCACGCCATCGCCTACCGCGCCGAAATCGCTCAAATTGAATGCCACGTGCCGGAGCTTCGGAATGGGCCTCGGCGGCGGGGCCCAGAGGCGGCGGAGCAAGAGTCGATCGACGGCGTTGCGTTGCCACAAGATGATGAGAGCAAATAAGAAGGTCCAGAGGAGGGTGAGGAGGGTTTGGTGGGAGGAGAGGAGGAATGTGATCCAACGGTTGTGGTCGAATCTGCGGTGGTGGTGGTGGTTGTGGAGTCTGGATGGAGTTTCTGCCATGGGTAAGGTTAGGGTTTGTGGATTGTGAAGGAATGAGATTTGGGTAGTTTGGTGGGAATCTGGAGTTTATACAGTGAGAGAGAGAGAGAGAGAGAGAGAGAGAGAGAGAGAGAGAGAGAGAGAGAACTTTCTGTTAACTGATGAGAAGAACTGAACAGCAAGTGAAGAATTAAGCTTTTTAACCTTCCGAAGTACTCCTACAAAAAAATAAATGAAGAATTAAGTTTTTTGAGAAAATTTAAAAGAAGACCCTAAACTTACACTTTAATGTCTCATAAACACATGAACTTATCAGTATTTCAATTAGAAACCTGAACTAATCATCCGTTATTAAATTGGGTACCCGGTGTCAATTTCGGTCCAATTACTAACAGAAGTTGCACATGTTGCATGATTGAACATTGAGATGGCATTGTAGTCCCAAATTCGATTAGAAAGCAAAAAAGGTATGGCAAAATTAGAGCATCAGAGGCAGTGTAGCAAAATCACAGCAACCACCACTGTTTGCTTCCATTACTTGGTATGAACATGGATCATCCCATGCTCAATATTAGTCTTCTTCTCCTTGGTTTCTTCCACATTCACCCATCTCCTCCAGATCTCATCTCACTCCTCGCTATCTATCTAACTTGTTTTTTGAAGTACCTATTCTAATTGCTTTAAAAAATCTCATTCGCTTAATTTGTTGTTAGCTAATAAATTGCATCACATTTTATTATCTTTGAATCTAAAGCACCTTTGAACAATACCTAGTTCGAATTGCTTCAAAAAAATGCATTAAAAAGCGCAAATAGGATGTGGTTTTTTGAGATTAGAAGAGTTGCATGGCCTTTTGGGGAACGTTTGTCGGATCTTACTATTTCCACTCCGGGGAATGGCCTGAAATGAGTTCTGTTTGTGTTAACTTCTTTTGGGATTTGGGAATGGTTTTTTTTTTTTTTTTTGGTCTGCTTTATTCCCATTCTAGTGAACATATACACAAATTTTGTGTTTCATATGTAGCCATGTAGGTAATTTAGGTTTGTATTATTTTCTCAGTGGTGGAGGAAGAAGGCGGCAATGACGACGAGTTTTTTGGATATGGGTTTAGAAGAGGATGATAGAGCCGATGGTGGAGAAGAGAAAATGGGTTTCCAGTGTTTGGTGAAGAGAGGGAAGAAACCACCAAGCACGTAGCTCAGCTGGTAAGGGGCTGTGCTAGCTTAACCAAGGTCTCGAGTTCGAGTCTTGGGAATGCAGCTGTGTTAAAACTTGGTTGGGAGAGCTTTGCCGCCTTTGTGGTCCTACCCGGCTCGAATCCGGATTAGTCGGAGCCAATGTGGTTACCGGACACCGGATGGTCTTTACCAAAAAAAAGAAGAGAGGGAAGAGATAATGCTTGGTACGGGATCCAACAATAGTAATGAGTAGAGTGTAATTAAGAGAGAGGAGGATGTGAAGTCTTTTTGGTCATGCGACCTTAATTTTTCCCATAAAAAATATCATAAAAATATCATCTCAATAGCTAAAATGCCATTTCAGCGTCCAAACATACCACATCTGCAATTTATGTTAGCAAATAGACGGAAATTGACATTAAGTGCCCAATTTAACAACGGGTGACTTTTTCAGGTGTCTAATTGAAATAAAGTTAAGTTCAGATGCTTATGGGATATTGAGGTGTAAGTAAGGAGTTTTTTTTGAAATTTTCCCCGTTTTGTTTTCCTATTATTATTATTATTTTTTGTCATTCGTCATTCCTAATCTATTACATGGGGGAGGGGGTAATGAGACTCGATCCCAGGATGCAGTGTGGGGCATCCAAGAGCTCTACCGCATGAGCTAGCCACCACTTGCGTTTTCCTATTATTAAGCTAGTCTTCTTTTCATTTTTTTAGTATAAGAAACACCGTAAGTGAGAGTTGGGGAGCGAGAATGTGAAAACACGAGATCAGAAAATAAAATAAAATTGAAACTCGGAAAATTGACGAAAACAGGGGGGAAAAAAAGTAGGAGTAGACAATTTCCCTTTACATAAACCAATATCCATAGTGAAAACTGTATGAGATTAATTTCGACGAAAATAATAAAAATATACTACTAGTTATTAAACATGGCTCAGAAAATTAGGGAAAATACAAAGTATACGTAAAACTCCAAAAAAAAACTCTAAAGTATTTTAACAGTTGGTTGGCAAAACACAGTCAATAATCGTTGAATACGCAGGGATTTCAAGATTCCTTCTGTTACAAATATGGAGATAATGTGGGTAGGTATTCGAAAAGACACACTTCAGCTACATTGATTCTTTTTTCTTTTCTTTTTTAACTTACTCTCAATTAATACGAAATCAGACTAAATGGACGGTGTAATTGGACCCTTTGCTAGTGGACAAATGGTACATATTAGTTTTCCCAAAATTAGTCCAGGTGAGCGTAAATAAAACGAACATTTTGGCAATTATTAAACGCCAAAAAAGGGTGATTAGTGGAATCAAATCCTCTATTCCTCTTGTTCCGGTGCATTTTTTGTCATTGGATCACATGAAAATTTTAAAACAAAAATCAAAACACATACAATCCAACGATCCAAAACACTTAGGCATAGAGGAACATCATTTTTCCGGAACAGGAGATCTCAAATGGTGATTAGTAGGGAAATTATCGGCAGACGTACTGGTCTCAAACAGCGACACCTTAGGGCAACTTCAAATAATCAGATACAGTTCAGAAGAACCTCTTTCAAGTCACCATTTAACTTTCCACTGGGAGACAGCTATTTCAACAATCAGTGACTACCCAAAGTGGATGCTAAAAGCCTAAAACAGAATGAAAGATCTCCTCTGTTAAAGGCAGAACCAGAGAGGGGAAGATGTTAAAGAAGGAAAGAAAACCTAGCCCAGATACCATACCCTAGCCAGAAGCAAAATCACCCACACCAACAAAAGGGTGTACTTAAATAAAGATAAACTAATATTCCTGAATTCCATTAATCTTGCTTTTTTTTCACAAGATGATTGCTGAGGTTGTTACACAAGTTTTTTTCACAACAAAATTAGAGCAGGGGTCTGCTATGGTTGGGATCCATCCAGGGCTTACAAGTGTGATCGGAATCGTTCATTTTGTTCGGCTAGTTTGTCATCCATGTCAAAAATGAGATTAATAAGGCATCAGCACTCACATGAACGAAACAAAATTTTCCATGAATTTATTCTTAAAATCATGAGCTGTATTTTTTACAAGAAAAAAAAAAAACGTGTTTTCATTCGCATGGGTACCGATGTACGATTGAGCCGCACAAAATGTACAGTTTTGATCACATTCATAAGACCGTGATGGAACCCAACCGAAGGGAACACCACACTGTTGCAGGGCTCCCAGTTCCAACAAAATTATAGGGCAATTAGTGTACACTACTACACATGATTGAAACCAATGAGCTAGCTCTTGAGAAGAAGAAAATCACCACCAATATCTGCTTTTCTATCGCCGGCACTCTAGTGGAATTTCAATTTTCCTTTAGCCATGGTTGCTTTTGCTTGCTCCACGCGGCACAACACCTTCTGGGTCCCAGTCAAACCGGAACACAATTCGTCAGGCACGAAAGTGACAGCAAAATACAGGTATATTGTGCAGAGAAACGCCAGAAGGGCAAGGGCTGTGAGGAGGAACTGGTGCCGCCGGAGCAGAGTAGAACAGCTTCCCAATTCATCTCCCTTTGAGTATTGCTTCCGAGATGATGACGGAGAGAACATGTTCTGTGCATTCTGTGACCTTCGATGTGGAGAGGATACAACGCCATCAAGAGCCATAACTTATTCTCTGACTTCCTTCCGCCACTATAAAATTCCGGCACTTAATGAATTAAAGATAATTGGCAAATAATGGTAAAACAGCCACAGAGACATTGATTGCTATACTAGTAAAGTGTTGTACAACAACTTCTTTTCGAGTGTCATCTTTAGCGTCCAACAGGCAACAAGTTGCATGGCTCCAAAAGAGGTTTAATCCACCTTTGGCTAAGTCCATAACGAAACAACTATACTATAAGCTTTAACCTAGATCTCAAACAGGATAGTAAAACCAGTAATGGTCAAGTAAAACAAAAATATACATGCACCAGCTTCAAAGTTCTTCAAATTTACCACTGCGTCTGGGCCTAGGATACCAGTTAGAAACATGACTTACTGGCCTAATAATTGCAGAATGCAGACAAAGTTTGACTCATAAACAGGACAGAGGCAAACGGCATGGTGGTGGCAATTTGCAATTACAGACGTCCCAGATACTATAACTTCAGTTTTCCAAAAGAACCAACATCGCAATAACTTTTCCCAACCCTAGCCCGGTCAGATTTACTTGAGCATGCAAAAGTATCAAGCAAGCGGGAGATGCCAAAACCCAACAAAGAACTAGCTTGCTCACACTGGTAATCAAAAAATAGACAATGTTGTCACAGGTTGTGCAGTCTCATTAATAACACATCCAAAAAATTAGGATTCTAGGAAGAAAGGATCCATGCAGCAGGAAGGCAGGAGAATGGTAATAGCCAGAATTCATACGACAACGAAACAAATAGGGTCTGTATGGATCTTAGCCAATGACAACAGTACTAGCTGATATGAAAATAGAAGTCTGCTGGAAAACTGGAAATGGAGAATTCATTCTTCTGTACAGACAGGGTTATTTGAGTGGTTGATTCTCAGGGTTTACAAATTGGGATACGAACACTGTAAGTTAAAGTTTCCTGATTAACATATCTACATGCACCTTTGAACTTCAAGGAACAGTAGCCATTAGAGGACTCATCATACTTTTCACAGCTTGCAGCTTTTATACACAATAAAGATCCATCATGTAACCACCTAAGATCCTCAATTTCACACCCTGATACATGTTTTGACATAGCAGAGCCAATGAATCCCTACCAATAATTTATTTTTACCGATTGAAAACGGAAGGTCTACACAGATATATAACCTGATCTTTAGCAATAAACATCCAAATAAATCTAGGAGGTCATCAAACTTGCTTATCAGTTTCAAATTCCATTAACTTCGAAAGGTTTTAGTCTATTGAGAAGAAAAACGAGTTCATCCAAAAGACAGTATGGACTGTTTGTTTCACTGGGCTGGAAGCGAAGGGATAGTCCCTTGGCATATCTAATAATCCCATCGTACTAACAGATACCATATCTTGCAAGGAAACATAAAATCCTTGTTTGTCTGGGATTTCTTATTGGATGGATACTTGACACTGAATGCAAGCTTCAACCAAAAGTAGATATGTGATTGCCTTCAATTCATAGTCAATTTGAAGCTCAAATCCATGCAAACAAAATCATAAAGACAAAAAAACACATAGCGTTGGACTAAAGACTCAAGGGAATAATAGGAAATGATATAGACAACTTGCCTCCAACTAATTGAGGAATTCAACATTTGCAGAAAACATCAGCCAACTTGGGGACAAATTCAGCAACCAATGGACCCAGTTAGCAAGCAAAAGTTCAATTATACTTTCTGCGGCCAAAAGGAAAATACCGAGTGTATTTCAAAGGAGCAACTTCAAGCAGTCATCTAGTCGACCTTTGCAGTTTTAGGCAGCCTATAAGTTAAACCTCAATTATAGTACACAAGTTGCAGAAGACTTGAAAAATATGCAGAAAAAAGTACCACAATCCCACCTATGACGACAATCCCACAATTCATGAATCTTTATGCTTATGTTGGGGGTAAAGAGGCAATTGCTTGGAAAAGTAAAAGTGCCAGCTACCATGTAGGAGAACCTGGATTTTCGTCACAGAGGAACTACCGGTTGCGTCCAATCCAGTCCTCCCACCACCCTCAATTAACAGGGATACCACTAGTTAATTGCCTTAGGGTGGGTATAACCTTCCTATAAAGTTGTAATACTTTCTACCATACACTTGTAAAAGCACCAAATTATAATTAAAACTAAGGAAAAAGAAAAAATTATTGCCCATTAGACAGTTTCTACGTGTCAACAACAACTATTTAGTAAGCATAACTAACCATTTATAAACAACGAGCAGCTACAAAGAAAACTGAAAAATATCCCTTAGTCAATGGAGTGACAACTCTCCCTACCCAATCCAACAACTTTGACAAGCACAAGTATTTTCAAGTTTTTCAAATATTAGTACAAGTTTTTGTGTCGATCTGGGGCAAACACAAGGGGCAAGGACGGACGCAAGGGCGGGTTAGCCCGGGTGACCGCCCAGCCCAAGTTTCAAAATTTTCTTATAAATATAGCAATTTTAAAAAAAAAAATCTTTACAACTATATAGGTTCGCCCACCCAACTAATAAATGTTGTTGTAGTGTTCGCCCAACTAACACTCGAATCCTGCGTCCGTCCTGACAAATGGGTGCTCGGCAGTCAGCCCCTACATGACTCCAAGTATTTTCAAATATTATACTAGATTTTGTTAGTATTTTTATGTACACTTTTATAGGAATCTTAAAGATTCCTATAAAAGTGTACATAAAAATTTCTAAAATTCCAAATTATCAACCATTTTTAGATCAAGTGTACAAAATTAAATTAAATAGCGGCTACATAACTATATGCTTTTTACATCACCGTATAAATACAAATAGTTCAGGCCCCCAGTGGGTACTAATCCTGGTGGATAGGTGAAGGTACAAATCCTGGTGGGACTGATTGGGGTCACCCACTTGAATCCTTTTTCGCAATTCTACATGCATACAAAATTGTGATTAGAAAAAAAAATTCCGGTGGAATACATATTCGATGCAGAATTTAGTGTCGCGGATCTTGTATGTTCTTGTATGTTTCTCTTATTTCTATTTCGGGTACAAATCATTGCATTGCCCAAATACCTTAATGCGTATTACGTCCCCAATTTTGGAGCAATCTAATCGAAATCCAGCGGACAACCATTGTACGGTATAATAGCACATCTAATGAAAATACTAAGCGAAATCCTCATTGAGGAGCAGATTAGATCCACATGCAAATTGCAGAAAGAAAAAAAACAAGATTGCGAAAATGAACAGAACAAAGGAACAGATTTAGATCTGTATTGAAAGCTTCAAATTGAAGGTAAAATGGAAGGCACCGAAGCGGGGAAAGGAACTTACAGCTGAAGCAATGGAGGAGAAAGGTGGCGTCTGAAAACGATCACGTTCGAAAGCGACTCTGAGCTCAGCTTTGTTTGTGGCGTTGATTTTTTCTGGTTTACGGGTTAAGTTAATACAGAGTGTAAAGTTAATTTGGAAACACTATTTTGCAGACTCTCTCTCTCTCTCTCTCTCTCTTCCTTGTGTCTCGGTTCGACGCGAGTCACGCGAGAAGATTCGAGGGGGCGAGGGGGCGTCCACGGACTTTTGCCCAGATTAGAGAGAGATGGGTGAGTGAGAGGGACAGGGCAGTTGGGTCATGAGTGGCGATGATTTGGGCTCTATAACGGCCCGTTTGGTTGGGTGCTTTTTTATCATGTTGTCATATTCTAAAGTTTATTTACAAAATTTGAATGAGAAAATTAGTCATGTGATTTGAAGGTAGTCGGGGAATGCAAAAGATCATTGTATCGGCCGGATTCATAGGGGTCAGCTAAGGCCCCTCTCCACATCACAAAGAGCTAAAAGGGTCACTGTCTCAGAATCTGCAAAACTGAATGCAGATCGATCCGTCTTGATTGTGCCAAGCGTGCGGTGCCCTCGGCGAGTTGCGCGGATGTACGGTTTTGGACGAATATAGATTTGAACGATGTCTGCCGAGCGAGAAGTGCCGAGGACATGGCATTCTCCGCTTGGCTCTCGGAATACCCTCGGGATCTCCGCCGAGCGACGTGCCGAGCGCCTGAGGGGCTGGGCCACTCGCGTACCGAGTCGGTCGACTTCGGTCACGCGGGGGCTCGGATTTACTTGGTTCGGTGGTGGCGTACCAGGCATGCTACACATTCCACGGTGGAGCATTAAATGCGACAGTCACCTACTCTGCCACCGCCGCCTGCAGGAGCACGTGGGTGATGGGGAATGTCTTGAGATGATTTGACTACTCCAACCCACGTGCCGTGACGTCAGCCTAGACATGGCGTCTGTGGCAGGGATGAAGGTCACATCAACTGTCATTCCGAGCGCGAATGATAGGCGCGTGGGACGCACGCCCTCCCAGCCTATAAATACCCAACTACAACTACCACAATATGGATCTCTCTCTCTTCATTTACTACCCTCATAACTCTACTTCTCTCTCTAGACCTCCGGTGTATTTCTTCCCTCCGGTGACTGACTTAACCGTCGGAGTGCCTTCCCGGACCACCACCGTCCGGGCTAGACACTGACGTGGTTGCCTACGTGTGCAGGTTATCACCACCGGCGTGCAGCAAAGGCTCAGGCGTGCACCACTCTTTCCACCACTACCTATTCCACTCCAGAAGGTTCAGGGAGCTCATACCGGCGAAGGCACCCCCACAATCATCTAGAGATGATTCTTGAATTGTGACTTTATGATTAAGTTTTGAGAATTAATGTTGGCCAAACACATTGTACATAGCTTCCAAATAGCTAGAAATAGGATTGCTAAACACTCCTCATAGCTTGAGCTTGACTTGAGCTCAGCTCGACGTTGGCCTTGTGAGGCTCAAAACTGAAGCTTAATCAGTTTTGATTGTTTGGTGTAAAATCCAAGCAAACTTGAGTATATGATTGTTTGGCTTAATAGACTCGTGAAAAAGGTTGCAACGTATAAATATTACTCCCTCCGTCCCAGTTTGTTTGTCAATTATTCCATTTTCTGATACGCCTTAAATTGCTTATATCTTTCAATCTATAATGTTTTTCACCGTTTTAAAAACTTTGTATAATAGAATTAATCGTGAACTATCAAACAAGATTCATATTGCATATATTTGGAGATCGATATTAAAAGATATAAGCGATCAAAAACTGACACGATTATCAAAAAATGACAAACAAAAAGGGACGGAGGGAGTATAAAATAGAGGCAAATTAGTAAATAGCAAAAAATATATAAAATCTGACATTCCTTTGTATAGACCTTTTATCCACCACGTTTTTCCACTTTATTGAGTATCCGATTGAGGAACTTCTTGAGCGACTTATGGAAAGGCAAGGTTTCATCAAATCCTATAAAATCTTCAATGGAGCAATTCCTAGGGCTTAGTTCTAAAAAGCTTGATTGGCTGATCCAATTTATCATAATCGCAAAAGTCCAAATGTGAGTCAAGCATAAACACTTATTCTCGAAAAATTCTCAAGTTCAAACCAAGTCAAGCTTGAGAAATATTATATCCGGCTTGTTTGGGTCGATTAGCACCCTTGACTAGGAAGCAAAAATATGAAATGAAACAGCGAGGCACCCCAAAACCCCTGTAATTGTCACTAAAAAGATATAGGGGCTAAATCGAGCTACAAAGTATAATGAAGGATAAAAACTGCAATTCATTCTAATACCCGCAATTTTGATATGTGCAAGAACAGTATTCAACAAGTGGCGGGACTCTGCATGCAAACGTTTCCCCGTCGGAGTCGGCGATCCCCTGGGCTGGCTTTCTCTCTCCTCTCTCCGGAAAGCGGAGAACATCTTCCTAGGTCATTGCCGCCGCCGTCACCATCCTATATCAAACTATCGATATAAGTAAACAAATCTCAATTCGATTCATTTCTGTTTCCAAAAATTGCTGGCCACATCTTCCAATCCATTGATCGCGTTCCCTTATATGTTCTATTCGAGTTTGATCTGGTCGTGTTTTCTTACAGATGAAGTCGTTGGGTTGAGTGTTGTGCGACGTTCAATAGACGATTTGGTTGTTTTAGTGCGACGGATAAGCTTTTCGGAGTGATAATGGAGAAGAAGAAGTATCCACTTGGACCTGAGCACTATACTCTTTTCGAGGAGGTCGGGCAAGGTGTTAGCGCTTCTGTTCATCGAGCCGTATGCATTCCGTTCGACGAGATAGTCGCCATCAAAATCCTCGATTTCGAACGCCAAAATGCTGATCTGGTATATCCTCTGTTTTCAATTACGTGCCTACGCTAGGTCTCTTTATATTTGTTTATATTCATGTGCAAGAGAATGTTGAACGAGCTTTAATATCGCTTTCACTTCTAAGCTGCGAGGAAATTCGTATAAACAATGGTTTTCAAGTTTGGGGGTAATGTCTAAGCTGCCTATAGTTTTCATGTAGTATAGAGTGCCGGAGAAGCCTACCGTAAAATTGTGATCAATATTTGCGTGACCTAACCAAAATGATTCGTCGCTTATGCCAAATATTTCCGAAACTAATCAAATTATTTCGCAACATGTCTATGCATACTGTGCACACCTGTTTGTAACTGACTAGAATAATACGTAAGAAACACCATAAAAAATCACAATAAATTAAAAAAGTAACAAAACAGACCATAAGAATGGGTAACACCACGGACCTTAAATTTCGTAACCTAACCATGACTATGCATAATTTTACTTTTCTACGAGACACACATATTCATAGTTATAAAAGAAAGTAACTTAACCTTAAAAATATGTAACATTGCTATGGTATGCACTACGTGTACCACAGCTTTCTCATAGAGTTTGATGTGTTGAGGTTGAGAAATAGGAGGGGAGGGGGGAATGCCTAGCCACCATATACAGATCAAAGACACAAGATTCTAATTTGAGGAGGCGAATGTACGTAGTGTGGCTGATTATATGTTGCACATTTATTTTGGGGTTGTGGATATTATATTTTTTAAGAAGAAATATGAGGTAACAACCTATATAACTTCAAATAATTGGTAAAGAATGCTACTTTAATAAAAGGGTTTGTTTTTGGGAGATGAAAACAAAGTTGTAAATGAACACATTATTGGGGTTGATTTTTTTTTTTTAATTTTTTTTGACGTAGTAAGAGGATTAACTGCTCCAAGAGTTTCTGCGGAGCTCATGTTGGTGATATTCTGAAGATGTAAGTATAATCAAAGGAGTATATGTTCCCATACTAAGGTGTTAAATGTATTGAAACAATAGGGGTATAAATAGATTTTTTTGCAGACATGCTTAGGGAAAACTGCTATGTTGAATGCAGAAAGACTTAATAGTCCAGTGATTTTACTTTTTGGTGACTTGGTGTCTCGTGCCCCTTCTCCCTCCAAAAACCAGACTTTTTCATTGTTCTCGGTGTTTCTCCAGCATCTCTCCAGAAGTATTCTTATGCTTAGAGTTACATATGTGACTATCAGAATGGCCAAAGTGAGGCTTAAGAAAAGGGATTGTGGCATCATTCACTGGGCTTGTTCATTAAGGTACGTTTCCATTTGGTTGCGGAGGATACCGAGTATATGAGACAGGAGAGAAAAGTGACTTTATGGTTTTTGTTATGTAGGTTTCTAGAAAAGTGACATTTTGCTATCCTAACTTCTTGTGACTTTTAGTTTGCTCGGGTGATTAAAAAATAATATTTCAATGCAAAATTTTATACTTCTTTATCTATTTGTTCAATAGTCGACTAAATGGAGAATAATAGTCTGCAGTAATCTCAATTGTTCCAGGACTGTTTATTTGTACCGTCTCCTATATAACTTTTAGTTTCAGATTGTCTGCTTTTTTTTCCCTTTATGTTTGTTGTTTGACTTGTTTCTTATGCTGAGCTTTGCCTGGTGTTAATTTATTTGGTGACACAATCTGTTATATCAACTAATTTTGCCATTGTTCTATCAGAATAGTATATCTCGAGAAGCACAGACCATGATCCTGGTTGACCACCCGAATGTTCTTAAAGCGCACTGCTCATTTGTAAGCGATCATAATCTCTGGGTCGTCATGCCTTTCATGGCTGGGGGTTCTTGTCTCCACATATTGAAGGCTGTATATCCAGATGGTTTTGAGGAGGTTGTTATAGCAACTGTTTTGCGTGAGATATTGAAGGGCTTGGAGTATCTTCATGATCATGGACACATTCATCGGGATGTCAAGGTGAGTAGTTTGATCATACTTAAAGGTATGGTAAGTGGTTGTCCTTGGCCCTTTTATTCCAGGGAGTGTATTATACGAAGGCACAATAAATTATTTTGAAATTGGAAACATTTTTGTTAGTTTTCTGTCATCACATGAAGAAATGAAATAATATGCATCTTGTTTGTATTTAGTATTCACTATTCTGTTGCTGCCTTTTGATTGTAACAGGCTGGGAATGTTCTGATTAGTAAGCACTAAGCATGGTGCAATAAAGCTTGGAGATTTTGGCGTATCTGTCTGCTTTGTTTGATACGGAAAATAGCAACGGGTGAGAAAGACATTTGTGGGGACACCGTGCTGGTATTCCTTCTATACTTTTGTCTACTCGTTCTGCAAAATCCCTTTTGGTCATACATTTTGTGGGTAATCTTGGCGACTCTCTGGCCCTTACGCAACCTTGGAAAAGATAACCATTAGTGTTCTCTCTTAAATCTTTGAAATACACTTTATATTGTAAAAGTATCAAATGTTTCATTTTTAACATCTAAAATGTTGTTCCCTGGGTCAGCTGCCTTCTTGATTCTATGTGCATCATATTATCTAACCAGTGGATGTGCCTTGTTTTTGCCTTGTTTGCAGGATGGCACCTGAGGTTATGGAGCAATTGCATGGTTATGACTTCAAGTCTGTTTAAAGTTTATTGAAAGTGTTCCTCCTTTTTTGTTTAATTACATCTTGTGACGTGTTATTATATCGAAAACTTCCACGCAGGGCCGATATTTGGTCTTTCAGCATTACTGCTTTAGAGCTTGCCATGGCCATGCGCCTTTCTCTAAGTATCCTCCAATGAAGGTGCATAGATCATGATGCAGTCACATGCTTTTATCATATGCATCTGATATAGAATTCTTGGCTCACTTACTATCTAAAACTAATCCACAATGGGCAGGTATTGCTTATGACCTTGCAAAATGCACCTCCTGTCCTTGATTATGAGAGAGACCATAAGTTTTCTAAGGTAAGCTCCTTTAAGAAAATGGTTCTTGGTTTTAAGCTTGATTGTGATCATGACATCGGAATTTTTTTTATTTTTTCCTTAGTCTTTTAAGCAGATGATTGCCAGTTGCCTGGTCAAAGATCCTTCAAAACGGCCTTGTGCAAAAAAAGTTGTTAAAGCATTCCTTCTTTAAGAAAGCTAGATCAAATGATTATATAGCACGAACACTTTTGGAGGGGCTTCCCGATCTTGGTGATCGTCTTAAGGCTTTGAAGGTCAATATGTTACATTTTGAGTTACTTATGATTGATGAGTCATTTGTGCTATTCCTATTCGAGCTGCTTGCTTATCAGTGTGCAATTTTTTTCTCAGATAAAAGAAGAAGATATGGTTGCAAAAAAGAAAATTCCAGATGGACAAAAGCAGGAAATGTCACATGTTTGATTTTTTCCATCCATTGCTTAAATATAAATATACATATATATAACCACATTATAGTTTTCTGTATTTTGGTAGCAGCCTTTTTTGCCACAGCTCCCTTATTTTCTCTCTTGTTGCATGGGTGGTTTGTATAAATTGCACTATTCAATAACTCAATCTTATGTTTAGATTCTCTGGGTAGAAGTCTTTTCACTAGATTTTCATTCATTCCCCTTAATTTGTGCATGCGCATTCTGATAATACTTTAGTCTAATACTATTGTTGGTGACTTACAATTTGTCTAACCCAGGTTATGTGGCTGTCACTTAGTTGAATGTTTAACATACCTAGGTTATGTGATCCCTACTATATGACCTCATTGCGTCGGGAGTGCCATAAACTCTTAATTGAACATTGAACAATTAGTGTTACATTTAGAGATGTGATATGTGATATGCCAATTTCTCCGCTCTGAAATTAATTTTACCCTTTTCTTCTCTTGCTACGTCTTTGTCTAAGAACCACGAACATATCTAATGGCTTGATATATCTGTGTCTGACACATGTTGGATATGGACACGACATGAGTCTCTATGGATATGTGTCGAACATACCTAAATACTTGTTGAATTTTTATTACATTTGTTTTACTAGAACATGACACTCTATGGATATGTGTCGAACATACCTAAATACTTGTTGATTTTTTATTGCATTTGTTTTACTAGAACACGTTGTGGACACTCTAGAACAAGTGAGGACACTATAAGACAAGTAGGGACAATTTTGGGACAAGTGGAAGACACATTAAGAGGTTAAAATGTAATCTTTAAAACTTAGTCCAAAGATAAGTATTCTAATTGTAGTTCATGAATTCTTAGACAGCACTGTTGATTCGTATATTCATAATGGTAATACTTTTTTGAGGGCTTTATGTTCATTTGATAGAAATGTGTCCAAAGCGTGTCCGTGTTCTAAGTTTTTCAGAAATGATTATCTGCATGTCCTTAACGTGTCGTATCCTTGTCCCGTGTCAGTATCTGTGTTTCTTAGGTCTTTGCAATGGGTCATGCTCTAGTGCCCATGGCTTTTTTTCTTGTTAAGGATCTCTTACCAAAACATGTTCTATTTTAATTGTTAATTTCCTTTAATCCTTCTAGTTGGAGCATATTGACTCAGCTATGCTAGGAACACATTACAAACACGAGTTCAATACTTGATTGAGGTTATTTTAGGTTGTTGCGGTAATCCTAAATTTTATGGTTATGGAATGTCAACAAGTCTGTTATCAGGAACTTTTGAGTTCTAATTTAAAGCATGGCTAACCTCCTCCATGAAATCAATAGTAAAAGAAACAATCAAAAGAAAATGGAAATAAAGTAGGTAACATCTTGTTGATTGGATAGATCTTTCTTTCTTTTAGAGAATCACTACCTGCTATGGTCCTTGACTCCTGTCTAATACTCTGAGTCTCTAGTTAATAGAAATTTTTTCATATGCAAGCTTGTGCAAAGATCAGACTTCTAATATGCATTTTCTTGAATTATGCTTAGAATGAATACGAACGAGGGCTAAGCGATTGGAACTTCAATCTTGAAGATTTGAAGGCTCAGGCTTCCTTGGTAGAGTACCTAACAATTGTTCCGTTCAGCCTTTCATCTTTGAACTGATTGAATTATGCTGAATTTAGGTCTATTGATCAATTGTGTTCATTTTCATTTGGATAGATCCAGGATGAGGACATCATATCTGAAATAGATCAAGGAGAGTGTCATTTTACTTTTTCTGGGATTTCCTACGAAAAGGAATTTCAGCGGCAGTTGTCTTCAGCGTGCCACAGTTCCCAAATTTCAGATATAGTATGTTTATCACTCTTTGTATGATTGTATTCTATAAGATAAGGGTTAAGTCTGCTTCTAATGATACGGTACTCCACAGGAGGATAATGATGCAATGCAGAATCAACCATCTCATTTATTAGCCAACTCACCCATGACTAATACCTTGCACGTCTTCTTGTGTAGACTGTTCACATCTTACCCTCTCTTATTGTCCTAATGTGACTCACCAATGACTAATACCTTGTACGTCTTTTTATGTAGACTGTTCACTTCTGATCCTATTTTATTGTCGTGTGATATGTTTTGAGATCTACTTACACAATGGATTAGCAGTTATTTAATATGAAACGGCAGTCCTTCCGCCTCAGTCTTTTCAATGTTGGTCATTTGAATTACTAGTTTTTTATAGCTTTGGCGAGTGCAAGTTTTTCAGCCTTTTGAATTCATATGACCACTTGTGTTTTACTTTCCAGAACTAATTGCGAGAACTGTGATGATGATGCAAGCGTTCGTAGTTCGACCCATAAGCCTCATGTTTCCCAAAATTCTTCTCCTTGTATTGATGATAGTATTGAAGGTACTATGGCGGGAAAACGTGGCGTGGATGTCAGTAGAAGACGGGAAGGTTCATCGGGAAGTATCATTTCGCTTGATGCTTATTTGCTACCTAGCAAAGATGAGAGGTGTGATATATTACACACCCATAAGCTTTTGGACTGTGTTTGAAGTATTATGTTTCGGCAGTGTCCTGTCTTTTTTTCTCTCACATTATTTGGCAGCAGTTTATGTTATCAGCGCGCGCTACTCCACTCCTTTGGGAATTTCCTCGTTTGTGCATGTCTTGCTTTGGCATACCTCTTAGCTTCAGTCTAAAGCCCCAGAAAATACTGTGCTCTTAATGATTCATTTTGCAAAAGCTTAATGTTGATCATGGAATAAGGTTAGTAACCTTCATGGGTGAGTTTCCGTAAATGAATCACAAAGGGTCAAAAGAGTTGTTGAATCATATTGGGTTTTGTGCTAGAGACATTTAGGAAGCAACTCCAGCGAATGTTTCTGTTGAAGCATCCAACTCAAAACCAATTGGCAATGAGTGGAGAGGCCGCCTAGGCTCATATACTAGCTTTGGAAGCTATAATTAACCAATGTGGGACAAGCTCTAAAAGTTTGGTTAGTGATTCTTTATCTTAAGATTTCTTCTTGACCTTTTTGGCAGAGAAGTTGATGAAGATACATTTTTCTTTTCCTCGTACTTTGATAGCGATGGATTTTGGATGTTAACATACTCGATGGGTTAGTGGTCTACTAGTCTGCATTCTGCAACATTTACTTTATTAGAGGTGTGCAAGATTGGATGTTGGACTGTGTGGATGCTTTCTTTCTTAGAATCAATTTTTTTGGTGAAGAGGCAACATGAAACAGTTTGAATATGAATCGCTCCATTATACTAGATGATCAACCTTTTTTCCCTTTAAACTTCGAGTTGCCAGAAATAACTAGACATTCGATATTTTAGTAAGAAGCTAGCCTGATGGTAATGTATGATCGCCCCTATGGTTCTGACTGCTATTAAAATTGTATGTTTGTTTGGCCGATTATTTTGGATATCATGCCAAAAGTTTTGAAGTCCCCCTAGTATTTTGCACATTGCTTAAAACAATAACATTAGCTTGACTTTTAAAACAAGAAAATGGAATTGAAATCTTGATTTGGTAGTTCTTCCAGGTAAATTAGTGTCTAAAGCGGTTGTTTTTTCATATCCTCCAATAATTTTGAAAACATTACAAGGATAACAAGTAGTTTACCTTAAGGTTAATCTCACTCAATTCCCTTCTACCATTTGTGAGTCAATAACCAATGTACTAGTCTAGTTAAAATTCAATAGTGAGTCTTTCGAATGTCGGTAATCACAATGAATTGTATTGTGTTTTCTGCCCCCCTTTCCAATATACAGTTATTCAACTGTGAATCTGGAAATACCATATACATCTCCATTTATTCAACTAGCAAAACTGATTCTTGTTTAGTTTTGGTTTCAAATTGTGCTATATGTCTTTATATCTCTCAAACTCTCCAGTTAAGCATTTTTCGATCTTAAACTAAATTCAAGAAAGTTCAATTCTCGTTTCAAATCAAATTTTTGAATATCCATTGACAAATTGGAAATCAGCTCCATAATATATCAACTTGCAGTGGTGCTCAAGATTTACTAGTTTTGGACGATGCACCTGCGGAGATTCTATCTGGAGCTTCTAAAACTTTAGGCGAGTAAACTTCACTATCTTAACTCTATTTGATGCCAGACACATTTTGTGGCTCCTATCCAATTCTGATTCATCATAACAGCAAACAGTGATGACCTCGATGAGAAGGCAAAGCCAGTTGTTCAACTAAAGGGACGTTTCAAAGTTACATCAGAGAATGTAGACATAGAAAAGGTGACATTTACTATTTCTACTTAAAGATGGTCGTACATTTGTTCACAGAATCACAAGATAACATTTGTTACTTCTTGTTAGATGGCCCCATCTCCTTTGCTGCAAAAAAAGTCACAGTGTGCAGGTTTGTGCTTTTCACAGTAGAGCGCATCTCAAAGTATCTGTTAGAACTTATGGGTAGATTACACAGATAACCGTTTCGCAATGGGGAAATATCATTTGAGACCTCTTTATCATGTGATATACTCATGTAGTGTTATTTTCCCTTGTCCGAAGGTTATTCAAAGTGGATTAACTGAAACTGTGTATTAACCCTTACACTTAATTGTTGGAATTTATTGCTACTATATTAGTTCTTCTATCTCTTGATACACCTCACTGCAAGACACCAAAGCAGTACTACCGAATCTTGAGTGCACCCAGATTTTGGGTTTGCCTGCCTCTCGCTTGGGTTGTCCATAATGGGATCAGTCTTCCGATTTATAGCTGTGCCCAGTTGATTCTAGGTCCCATACTTGTAGGGTATTTTTGCAGTTGAAATTGATTCTAGAGAAGTGTAGGCTCATATCTAGTGTTATTTATCTAGCTTGAAGAAACATAGGACACGTATCTAGAGATTATTCTCTTTTGATCGATCAAATAAAAAAAAATCAAAAGACAATTCTAGATAGATCTGGACTAGAAAGATGTGGAGTCGTCAGTGGGAGTTTTTGAATCTCGAAGTTGTGGGGCAATGACCAGGTTTGGTTTGGTATGCCAGCACAGCTAGCTTATGGGAATTCTATAGGTCGTGGTGGGGGTGGGTTAAACAGCTACAGTCGGATGGTGGCGCAGCACATTGTGGTTGTGGTGGTTAAGTTGATGCATCCGTGGACGTGACCTGTGAGGTGAGGTAAATTAGATTGTGTTATCAGTAGTTATACACTATGGCTATGATGGTTCACTTCTAGTTTCGTTACTTTGTCAAATGTCCACAATGTCTTAATTTATTGGCAGTCTTTTATCACACCAAGGTAAGTAGTTCTCACAGCAGAAGGTTATGTTTTGTGGTTGTCTTGATGTTCTGAGAAATCCTTTGATTTTAATTCCTTTCAGTAACTTTGTAGAATTTTGGAGTTGATTCATACATACGGCAGTATCATACCGGAATCCTTTCTGTTGTACGAGCCCAGTTTTCAATAATTGTCTTCTACAATATGATATGAATTTGACTCCTATTGTAAGTGTTCCCATTTTGTTGCTTATAATGGTTATAGGTTCTACAGTTTTCCATCTAGCAATCTTGTAGTTGCTAATTGTGGCATTGGTAAGGAACATTGAATTTAATGGCCCACGTAAAAGGAATGATTAGTTGCATCGCATGACATGAAACTAATAATTTAGTGGTATTTCATTTACAGAATTATTTCATCGGAATATGATGGGTTATGTAGGTGATTACCCAACATCCCACCGGTCCTCTTCCATCACCAGCTGATGCAGTACCACCAAATCTCCACTCCTTTTTTCCAATGTCGCAGTCTGTTCTAGAAACAAATATTCATGAAAGTGTACGAGTTAGCCATATGTGTTTGACTGTTCATCCCACTTTTTTTTTCCCTTGAAAATATTCTACTTTTCATTTTGTTTATCCTAGGGGCAAATTCTAAGCCTAATGAAGCAAGCATCTGCTTGTGATTTTATAGGTGCGAGCCCTCGTCCCTCTTGATTTTTGCATTTGATTTATGAAAATTTGTTGATCTTACTTGTTTTGTGCAGCCAACCGTGTAGTTGATGGAGGATGTACGCCAGTGAACATAGCTCTGATAGAAAAATCATTGGTATGATAATACATGGTTTTGTCAGCCTGCTCTAATACATTCAGATAAATCATCTTCTATTTAAGAAATTCGAATGCTCTCCACTAATCGAATTAACAGCTAAGATCCTACATATATTCTAAAAGCATTGACTTGCAGCTTGTGGGATAATGTTTATGACTGCTTTATTTTCCTTTTTCTTTTAGGCTTGTTTCCGTAAGTTCTTAGCAGTCTTTCACAAGTGATAATCTTTGCCAATTTTGTTATTGTTACATGTTACATCTATCATACTGTTTTGTAGTGTCTGTAGTACACCGGTAGGTACAAGTCAAGCAGTCATAAAAAGGGCATTGAAATGGCCACTTGGGTACTAAAACAGACATTCACTGCTATCAGATCTTCAAAGGTAGATCTCATATGTTAGTAGGGGTATTAACGAAACAAAGATCAAGATGATACTGATGTAAATATGTAATAAAGGCTTGGGACGATGTTAATGTTCTATACTTTTTGTTATTTCAGTTGTCTTAAACTTTCAGTTCTATTAGCACGTTACTATTTTTTGACTCTTCTCTGACATGGAGGAAACTATTCATATACCATAATGGAACTATCTAACAGATACAGTCTCAAATGTTCTTTTTTTCTTTTCAGAATTGTGTTTTCTGAAAAGGAGGAAAGTTACATTTGTAGTATTGTGCATCATGGACATAGTTGATATGTATAGCCTCGAGAGGTGCTCATGAACCCGCCTATCACACTTTGATATACTCGGTACCTTGGTCTCATGTTCGTTTTGGGACTCTTGTGGTTGCGTGATTTTGGAAATATACCTTGGTGTTTGCTTGCACGCTTAAATGTTGTGTATTTGTTGTTTCAATGCAGCTCGAGGCAGCTCATGACAGAGAAAAAGAGTTACTTCACGAGATAGCTGACTTGCGATGGAGGTAATCTTTACCACAGACATATGGATCGTTTTCATTTCGTCGCAGTGTTATACAATTCTTATGGTTTGTGGATATTTGTTTTTTCTCTTGTTTAAATAGGCTAATATGTGCCCAAGAAGAACTTCAGAAATATAAAGCACAAAATCCTCAGGGTATATCCTTTGGTTGTATCATTGCTTCTCATTTGTAGCTTCTGATATTTTTTACTCCTAGCTCAACAGAATTAAACCTTAACATTTTGTTTTCAGGTATGATTTAATTCTTCACTCGGCACAAGACAGATGACCAAAATTGACACCACCGCGCACTAACCAAAAAGGAAAGAAGAAGAATATAACGCGATTATTATGACGAAAAGTCTGTATCTATTTGTGAGAAACTGGCTGTATAGCTCCAACAATATGTGCAGACCTTTGGTAAAATTGCTCTTTTGTACATAATCCAGATACGATATGTCTTTTTCAACCCGTGTATCAGGTTTTTTTTTCTCAATCATATACCGAAGCGCTGTTTTTCTTGTAGTTTGGGTAGTTTTTTTTTTCCTTCTCAACCTTCCTGTAGAACCAATATCTGCAAATCAAGATCTTCTTATGTGACACGAAAAGAAACACACCATGGTTCCATTCGCTGAAATGAGCCGTTTGTTTTTCGTGAGTATCCTTATCCATACAAAAAACTGAAGTTGATCAGATCGGTTTGTCTATCTGAACGAAGAATGTTCGTCTAAAAAGCAATGGACGGTTAGAGTTTGACAACTCTTAAGAAAATATATGACTCGATTGACCTTGCTTTTTTGCATGAATTGTTTACCAGGTCTACAAAACAAGAGGACCAAATCATTAAATGGTACCGTGGCGGGTCATATTTTGTGTTAAGGCGGAATTTTTTTTGGACGCGTGACATTTAGCTAAGAGTACCTAATAAAGTGGGCCCTTTGAAACCTACGTCATTCTAACTAACGATGCAATATTAATTTTTTGTAACGATTTGGGGCCCACGATATTAGTTAAGCTATCTATATGAAAGAAGAATGGAATCAATTTAAAAAACTTTTAAAAAAAGGTGATAAAATCTCAATAGCCGAATGGAGGATACTGATAATAATGATAGATTTTGTTAGACTGCCTAAAATATTTAAAATATTTAGCAAGTTGTTCGACAAAAAAAACATGACATACATTTAGAGAAGTCATCGATAACGATGGAAAAGATTGATCGTGCTAGACCGTAGAAGTAGTGGAATTAAAATATGTAAGAGATTGTTTGACCGAAAAACATCTCACGATACGAATAAGGTGATTAACAATAGTAGTTGAGAAGATTGACAATTCTGATACGCAAAGATAAAACATATCAACGACATTGTTAATATAAAAAAACTAGACTGTGGAGGTAGTAGAATTAAAATGTGAGAGACTATTTGGCCGAAAAACATCTCATGATATACGAATGAGGTGATTAACAATAGTAGTTGAGAAGATTGACGATTCTCATACGCAAACAAAAAACATATTGACGACATTGTTAATATAAAAACATATTGATCGAAAAATGATGTATACCCTATTTCCAAGGATGTAATTGGCAGTTAGAGGTGATGTCAGATGTAGTTAAAAGAAATTCATCTTTTCTCTCGCCTTCTCTCGATTGTCAACAATATTGGCGATAGTGAATATGACGAAGGACATCTACAATAATTTATTGTCAATAATGATTACATGTTTTACAATTTAGGCTTTGTTCTCCAATAGATTTTAAATTTTGATAAAATTAAACTCTTGATTTTATCCATTGCTGAGGAGCATTGATAAAATCTGTAGATTTTTGAGATTTTTGAATGCAAAAATCTACAGATTTTATCGACTCTCTTCACCAATGGATAAAATTAAGGATTTGATTTTATCAAATTTTGATAAAATCCATTGGAGAACTTAGTCTTATAAGTGTATATGAATGAATAATTGTAAAAAATGATCGTGTGCATAATATGTAGTCTAAAAATCTATTGAGACCATTAGTTTTAGTAATATGGGTTTTGTTGTTTAGCCCAAAGGCCCCATACTAAGCACCTGACCGACATTCTTAATATATAAAAGGGGAAAGGGTTAATTTCACTAACCTCCCCTGAGGTTTGCATAAATGCCACTGCCCTCCCCTCTGGTTTCTGAAATTTCACTGCGCTCCCTTGCTTTAAAACTAAATATCAGATACCCCCCTTTTCCGTCAATTCCGTTACAAAACCGTTAAGTCCATCTTTTTATCCCCATTTTACCCCTCCCTCTTACCCTCACAACTATAAATATAATACCCCACTCAAAAAACGTTAATTTTTTTTTTCTTTTAATTGTACACCATTTTTTTTATTTCCAGATTTTTCATGAATGACTTAATTTTCACTTTGGAAATAAAAAAAAAATGTCCTTATAAAGTTTTTAAAAAAAAAACTGTGAAAAAAAGTTGCAAATTATCTAAGTTAAAGCCAAAAAAAATGGTGTACAATTAAAAGAAAAAAAAAATTAACGTTTTTTGAGTGGGGTATTATATTTATAGTTGTGAGGGTAAGAGGGAGGGGTAAAATGGGGATAAAAAGATGGTCTTAACGGTTTTGTAACGGAATTGACGGAAAAGGGGTATCTGACATTTAGTTTTAAAGCAAGGGAGCGCAATGAAATTTCAGAAACCAGAGGGGAGGGCAGTGGCATTTATGCAAACCTCAGGGGAGGTTAGTGATATTAACCCAAGGGGAAATGACTGTTCAGTGGGAAAAGGGGCAAAAAATGCCATTTTCATGACACACTTCTTGGAAATCATCAGTTGATGGGTGAAGGAAAAATAATTCCAACTTCATGGCATGAGAAAAATTCCCAGACAAAAATACCCTGAGCCTTAAAATCCTTTGCAAATTAACCCTCATCTTCCCTCACCAAATCAACGTAATACAGATCGGCCTCACCACCACGACCACCGGCGAGTAAGGAGCAGAAGGGCTCTCCAACGAACGCCCAAAATCGCAAAACCCTAAAAAGACTTCCACTGAAATTCGAAGTTTTTCAGTCTTGATTAAACCCAGATTATACCCAAATCAAAATCACGGATACAGAAGCAATAACGAACGAATCATTCGATGAAACAAGAAACAAAATCGTAAAAAGACGTGAAAGAATGCGTAATAACGATTGGGAAGAAAACGTGCAGCGATATCCATGGTGAATCTCGTCCTGTTACAGTGGCAAGGTTTTGACAAAATTACATTGGACCACCCTTGACCTTTGAAGAAGATATAGTGTGGCCAAGAGCTTTTGTAAATTGCAGATTGACCCCTGGGTCCATTTCGATTGCACCCTGGAAAAAAATGAGCGTTAGAAAAAAAAATGAGCCTTAGGAGCAATGGTTATTCTCAAAGGGTGCAATGTTAAATTACTCAAGGTGCAATGTTTTCTCGTTTAAGGAGCAATGGTTATTCTCGAAGGGTGCAAAGTAATTCTCTAAGGTGCAACGTATTTTTGTTTAAGGAGCAATGGGTAGGGTGCAATATTAATACACTCAAGGTGCAGTATTAATACACTAAAGGTGCAACATTTTTTCATTTAAGAAGCAATGGTTATTTTTTCCAAAATGAGAAGTTTGATTTAAGGAGCAATGAGTAGGGTGCAATATTAATACAGTCAAGGTGCAATATTAATACACTAAAGGTGCAACATTTTTTCATTTAAAGAGCAATGGTTATTTTTTCCAAAATGAGAGGTTGATTTAAGGAGCAATGAGTAGGGTGCAATATTAATTGAGCCTTGGGATAATTTTTTTTTTTTGGCACCCTAGGTCTATTTCAATTGCACTTTGCATGTAAGTGTGTTGCACTAAAAAAAAAAACATTGCATGTTGGTCCATATTATCAGCATTGCACCCTGGGTCCATTCCTATTGCACCCTGAATGCAATTGTGTTGCACACACAAAAAAAGCATTGCACTCGTGTTGGGTTGGTCCATATGAGGGTGCTAGTGTGTTGTCAAACCAAAGTTTGTGGAAATAAATTCCAAGCATTGCACTCTGGGTCTATTTCTATTGCACCTTTAATGCAATTGTGTTGCACTTAAATTTTATTTTTATTTTTGGCACCCTGGTCTATTTCAATTGCACCTTGCATGTAAGTGTGTTGCACTAAAAAAAAAAAAAATCCAAGAAGTGTGTCATGAAAATAAATTCCAAGAAGTGTGTCATGAAAATGGCATTTTTTGCCCCTTTTCCCATTTGGACTAAATATGGGTGCAATACTTTTGTTAAAGAGTGCAACTTATTTAATGCAAGGTGCAATTAAATTGGATTCAGGGTGCAATGCTGATAAAATTTTGATTTTCACCGAACTGCCAAGCTTCAAGACTGCCAAGCAGCCTAGCTTCAAGACTTCCAAATTTCAACATCTCAAACACAATTAGGCAGCAAATGAACTTCTCCAACAGGGCCAATTTCAGCCCTTTGGGCGTTTTTCCAGATCAAAAAAAAAAAAAAACTAAACCCATATACAGATTTCAAGAGCTTTAAATACATTTGGTTGCAATGATAATCACACCCCACAAGTACCATGTTGGGAGGTTAGGACCGATAGTTGAGAACACACGCAGACCATCGCGGGAAGATCGGTGGGCATAGCTGATGTAGTTCCAAACTAAACCCAGTGAAGTGATTCGGATCTCGTTCTCGTGAATGAGTACTTCGGAGTTTGGGCCTCGGTTTCTCTACCTTCTGGTATCTATCCATGGCTCTAGATTGTGATTGAGGAGGAGGATGTGAGAGATCGTTCGAGGGCTTCTTTCCCCTTCTTCGTTTCAGCTCTGCGTATCCCCCATGATTTCACCGATTTGTGAGTGTGGAGGGAGAGGGAGGGAGGGAGGGAAAGGGGGAGGGGGGAGGGATTACTGCTAAAATTTCAGAGGGGTGTTTCTGTCTTTCACTTTGGTGGTACCGGTTATGTGGAAATAAAATTTTGCTTGCCATGCCATGGGGAATTTCCAAAAACCTTGTCATGTCTATGGCATTTTTTGCCCCTTTTCCCACTGAACAGTCATTTCCCCTATATAAAATATCCACACCCACATACATGTATTGTACCTTATGGATTGAGATAGATTTTTTCACATAACTTACTTTTTTGACTTTTAAAATTTTCTATAATTTTTATATTTTTTCACATAACTTACTTTTTTGACTTTTTAAATTTTCTATAATTTTTATATTTTTTCACATAACTTACTTTTTTGACTTTTTAAATTTTCTATAATTTTTATATTTTTTCACATAACTTACTTTTTTGACTTTTTAAATTTTCTATAATTTTTATATTTTTTCACATAACTTACTTTTTTGACTTTTTAAATTTTCTATAATTTTTGCAGTTGTATTTATTCGGGTTTCAGTCATAATTTCATATTTTTTTCCATTTTTCACGGAACGTAAGAAATTTGATGCAAAACTCACCAATGCGAATTATTTTTGAATAAAGACAAAAATTTAAAAATGCAAAAAGTTAAGTGGAACAAGACATCAGTAGGCAAATTTATAAGATAGTCTTTTTCATTTGGGCAACAAAAGTGCATCGAAATCAATTTACAAAATTGGTGCTCCATACCTTATTTTTATCCAAAAATTCAGATAAAAAATTATGATTTTTAATTACCTCATAAAAGTATAGCGATAAAGTCATTTTCCATACGAATATTGAAAGTGAAAGAATATTGTTTTTACCTTTATTTTATTGAAAATAAGACTCCTTTGTCCCACAATGTTAGATATTTTCAAGATTGCGTCTTTCAATTCTATTTTATGTGCTTTCAAAATTTTGTTTAATGCAACTAATTGAAATCTATCAAACGAGATATAAATTGCATACGAAAAAATTACGGATTAAAAGATATAGACGATTTTTTTGTAGGACTATACTACTAAAAGTGTTTAACTTTTTAGAACGGTGGGATGATAATATAAATAAGTTATCCATAAAGAATTGTTTGCTGCAATTGATTTCACTTTCATTTCTTAGTAGGATATATAGTCAAACATATTGCATATGAGATTCCCTTTATATGTCTTTTACATCTCTTCGGTTTTATGCCGTGCAATAATTTCAAAAGAGTGAATATTAATTGTCATAATCGATAAATTGTCAAAATATTAATTTTAGAACACTCGGGATTTACTCGGTCATAACACCACATATTGTAATAGGTTTCAATACTAAGTGTATGAACCGTATAGGCGTATACCACTATAAGAATGTTGAAACGACACGTGACCCACAGTACGGTGTTGGTGTTGGTGTTGCATACCACTCAATAATTGTTTGTGTGAAGCCCCGTAATAAAAGAAAATTGGCCAAATATATATATGAAATGTAGAATTCATAAATATGGTTAGGAAGTCATAAATAGACAAAATAAATATAATTGCTCAAATTATCCAAATCGTATTTGAAACACCCAAAAGCCCCCAAACAACGTTCGTTCTTTGTCCGATCGTCCGTCCCCACTCCATCCCATCCTAACCCATAAAAGCAGAAGTTTCAATATTCCGAAGAGAGATAAAGAGAGAGAGAGAGAGAGAGAGAGAGAGAGATTGCGATGGGGTATTTGAGAATTTGGGATTTGTGAAGAATCTTTTGTTTTTGGGCGTAAGGGATCTGAGAGGTGATGCGATGACGAGTGAGACGGTATTCGTGGAGCAGTGTAAGGGCATCAATGGCCTCGATAAGGTGGTCTTGAGGGAGGTTCGTGGAAGTTCTGCAGAGGTATGTACATAATAAATGTACTTGGATATGTACATAAATGTACTTACATAAATACCCATATGATCTAATGGTGATTTGGATTTTTAAAAATCTGTTCTTGTCTTTTGTATGGAGTTTTAGCAATCTGGTTTACGATATTTGATGGGGTTTTTTTTTTTTTCTGAAGATGAAATATATCATCCGAAGAAACAAATTTGAATCCACTTTTACCTCATTATGGGCTATTTTACAATTTGGAATGCACTTTCTACTTTATTACGGACTAATTATATTCAGATATGTATGACCATATGATCTAAAGCTTAATTGGAGTTTCAAGATTCTGTTGTCGTTTTTTGTATGGAGTTTTAGCATTTACAGAATTTAGATGATCCTTTTAAAGATGAAATAAATTTTGCGGAGATACAATTTTGAATCCTCGTTTATTATGGACTGATTTAACTTAGATATATATACCCAGTGATCTCATGCTGTTGGAGTTTGAAAATTCTGTTGTTTCTTGTATGGAATTTTGGCAATCTGATTTGCAGAATTTGATGGGTTTTATTTGACGACGAGATAAATTGTGGGAGATACATTTTGAATCCACTTTAACTTTAGTATGGACTAATTTTACTTGGATACATATACCCATGTGATCTCTTGCTGCTGGATTTTTAGAATCCTGTTTTTGTTCTATGAATGGAATTTTAGCAATCTGATTTTACAGATTTGATGTGTTATTTTTTATTTTGAGGATAATAGAAATTGTGTGCAGTTTGAATTGATTGACTATGGGGCATTTGTAGCTTACCCAATTGTTGAATCAATGTTAGCTGTCTAATTTAGGGCCAGAATTGAAGCACTGCCAGATTTATATGAATGTGTAACTGCTGGATCGTTTAAGCATGTCTTGAGTATGTGAATTTGCTTGATTATTGCACATTACATAGAGCCTTTCGCAATTGCGTTTCAATTAGCACCCTTGGATGTGGAAGAATTATGAGGCACCTGACTTTGGACGTGGGTTTCATTTTTTTGTGCTCCTGATATTGCACTTAGTTTTCCTTTGGGACCAAAAGATGATAAATTTTCTTCTGCTTTAGATTTTATTTTCCTTTTCTGAGTCAGTAGACATATTATTTTTGAGAGCCAAGAAATCTTTCAAAGTGAGCTAATTAAGGGACATATCTAGAATCATGCTCAAGGTTCTAAAACTCGCTAGGTGCTCCCAGAGCGGCCGGGCACCTTCTAGCTTCCAGGGCCGAGTACTCGGTGCCTAGTCGGGCTAGTCGGCGAGGGGCCTTCTAGTGCCTAGGCGGCGAGTACTCGGCCTTCCAGACCTTCTTTTAGAACACTGATCCTGCTAAAGTAATACAAAGAAGTTGCAGTTGCCTCCTGTGGATCAACCAGTAGGTCCGGACCAATTAACCAGAAAGTGCTGCCCGACGATCTGCTGGGGTGTCATTCCTTTTCGGGACTCAATTCACTTCTGTAACTTATATTTACATCCATAACGGAGTAAATAAGACGGAATGTACTCGCTTCGACGGTATTACTGGTGCAAGAAAGATCCACTAAACATATGTACGATCTGTATTTGAAGTGTCCGTTTATCTTCTTGATCCTCTAGTAGGAAAGTGTGCTTCTCCAAGGTGGTAAGTTGAATTAAAAATATTAACTGTAGCTGGCTCGTTAATATGGTGTTTTTGTGGGCTAGTATGAGATGATGCATGTCTTTTGCTATCCTACCTACTATAGTTGCTGATTGGTCTCATTCTGTGCATTTCTGCTGTATAGGTACAAATTTCTTATGAACACCATATATACTGATTCAGATTCTTGAATTAACAAATAAGTTTAAGGTGAATATGTCGAAGAAAGCATGGAATGCATCCCGAACTATGTTGTATAAGTCATCCATCTTCTTGTTCTGTTTCAGGTTAATGTCAATGAAGGCATCTTGAGTATTTTGTAAAAGATCAGAATTGTTTAACTATGTTTTGGTGGGTTCAAACTTGGAAAACATGGGATATTGGAATCTTATCAGGTTGTACTTTTGCTTGAATAGGTGTATTTGTATGGCGGTCAGGTTACATCATGGAAGAATGATCATGGAGAAGAGCTGCTTTTTGTTAGTAGTAAGGTACCACATGTCACTGGAATCTTCTTAACATTATGGCATTTGAACCTCCAACATCAAAGTCTTAGTTTTAGTTTTTGAGATGATTTTCGTCACTCCCTGGAAGAGTTTGCATATCTGTTCTTCCATTAAAAAAAAATGCTTGAACATAGATGCTAGTGTAATTTTTTATGACAATATGATCCAGACTAAAATGTTGTTACGAAAACATTTGTGGTAATCGGTAAGGCATTATTTTGGTTAGACAATGATCACTAATCAGATGGCCTTGATGTTAACATGTTGATGTAGAGTGATAGCGTGATCAAGTAGATAGTACTTATTCTGCAAGGGATTGTGACTAATGCAATCTGAGCAGGTAGATTGTATGCGTATATGAATTTTACTTCACAAACCCCCATGCACTTGTTAAGAGTTACTCCTATAAGCTATCATTTGGTCTAGATTATAATTATGGACATCGTTCCTTTGATTGATGTGCTATACTTTTCCTGCTATTATTGTGTTACTCATCTTGCGACACATGTTGGGGTGACCTAGGATTGCCACCCAACTTTTGCCACTTGCCCATTATTTGCAAGATTCAACTCGCCTCAATTCCTGTCTCTAGGGTTGGATTTGTTTTCGTAAGTTGGCCGTAAATAAGTCGTCTTGATCTTGTCATGTATCACATGTATTTTCCATTGGAGTTCTTACAGTAACAATATCCATTGAAATTTTAGATTTGTGAATTGTTTTGTATGAGTATAGTGGGTGAGGTAACATATGTAAATAAGTCAAACATCGCATATTTTTTCAATTTGTATAGCGTTGTTGGCATTTAATAGTACTTAGAGGGTTCGGATGAGTCTTTTTCTCGTTTTCCAAGTGATTTGAGTTGTTTCCCCTTTCTCTGTAAGTCTAGTCATTTCGCGGCAATTAAACTGTCCATTGCTTTATGTGGGGTTATGTCCCTTTTTCTGCAGCTGTCTTTCCTGATTCAAGGATCATTTCTTTTGCCGCATGATGGGAAAGAATATGTATAACCTTTCTCCAGATTTATGTGCATTTTTGTTTTCTAAAATATGTTTTGGGTATTGCAGGCTCCTTTCAAGCCTCCGAAGGCTATACGCGGAGGCATTCCGATCTGTTTTCCTCAAGTATGTTAAAACCTTCCATTCTCTCTCCCCCTACCACCACCCTCTTCCCTCTTTCCCCTTTTCATAGATTCCAACTCTGAAAAGTGATTACTCTGCATTTCAGTTTGGAAGCCATGGTCTTCTGGAACAGCATGGATTTGCAAGAAATAGGTTTTGGAGTATTGATTCTGATCCTCCTCCTTTTCCAACAACTAGCTCCAATAAAGCTTTTGTTGATTTAGTACTTAAGCACTCTGAAGAAGATACAAGGATATGGCCTCACAGGTGCACAACTCAAATTTGATAACATGTATAATTCAATCCCATATTCTGCGCAATCATCCTTTGCAAAGGTATTTGAGTAATCAAAGCCTCCTAAGCACAACAAAGAGTAATCAACACATCCTTCGAGTTTTTTCCTTCGATTTTTCCATCCGCTTGACTTGTGAATCTTCCATCTTAGTAAGAAAATTTCTCCCGCAATCGACCGACGTTGCCTGAAGTATTTTCCGACATCTCACACCTTCAATCGTTTACTCCAGTCTAAGAAGCACAGACACTCTCCCGGGATAAACGAATCCGTATCCCGGACGTATAAGACACCGATACACTTGGATACGTTCCCGATACGTGAAAATAGGTATCCGAATATTTAATTATTTTTCCTGAGTCGGATACGTTTTCCGATATGCTCCAACACGTTTTCCGATACGCTACCGATACGTTTTGGTACACTATGGGTCAAAATACAATTTAAAAAATTCGAAACGGGGTAAAAACTGTAATTTTTAAATCTAAATGGAATAATAAAGCAATACCCAATAAGTAAGGGGTAAGAAAATGTAATAACACATATATCAGACAAATTAATAAATATCGTTATTCTTCTCCCTTCAATGTTAAACCCAAATTAGCCCTAAAAAATTTTATTCTCAGTTTTTCTAGTTTCTTTTTAGTTTTTTTTTCCAGTTTTTTAGGTATATATATGAATTTAATATTATATAATGTACCCCAATGTATCAGGTCCTAGTTTTTTGAAAAATTACGTATTTGTGTATCCGTGCTTCTTATATCCATCTTTTGAAGAACTGCATGTCGATCCGATCATGGGAGTGGTACTGTCAACTGAATATTTGAATGATTTTTTATTTTTTATTTTTTATGGAAAATTGCGTCTATGATTTTTTATTTAAATTTACATGGCTTGAAATACTTTGAATATATTTTGATTTGTATTCACCGGGTTCCAGTTAGATGGCTTGAGTTGTCCAATTGGATGAATATGATGTGCTTTGTGGCAGATGATGTTTGATTTAACTCTTGCATTTGGTGGGGAAAAACTGTAGTTTTTCCTGGCTTATGGCACATGTGTTCACGAAAATGCCTATTGACAAAGTAATTAGTTCAACTAGTTTCTGAACTATGGAGTGATGGGTTTAGTTTTGCAAATGCCTCTGATAACTATTGATTGCATCTTGGTGCTTGTTACCATTACAATTAGGAATTCATTCCTTTTTAGTTTATATGTTGTACTTGTACTTTGAAGTACAAGTACTTCCCAAGACATGGAAGAAAAAAAATGAAGTTTGAAATGCAAGTACTTTCTCAAGACATGGAAAGCAAAAGAAAAAACCACAAACCATCATGTTTAACATGTATTAAATAAAATCTCAATTTCAGAGTACTCGACAAGTGGTGAAGTTCAGTATGCCTTGCAACGAAACTTAATTTCTAAGAGTGGAAATCAACTTTGCAAATTTCAGAGTACTCAACAAGTGGCGAAGTTCAGTATGCCTTGCAACGAAACTTAATTTCTAAGAGTGGAAATCAACTTTGCATCTGTTATTTTATGAAAAGTAGAAAACAAAATAAAGTCTATTCATCTTGAGTCTTCATGCTTGGTCTGGATGTTCCTTCCTCTTCCTTTAAGACACCTATGTAGCCAACAAACAGAGAGATACACAAACAAATTAGTAGGTGCACAAGGATCTACATTCAATTCAATGTCGCCATATCATTCAATTCTAATTTTCTTTTGACATGAGAATCCAAAACCTTGTTGCATCTGAAGTGACGTGCTTTTCCAGGACTTAATCTATGATTATGATCCAATTAAACACGAGTGCTTGCAAAACTCCCATCGCATATGGTAATATTAATCTTGGCTTTGCAATTGGTTTTCGAATAAGGCCTTGGATGAAAAGAATCTTTTACAGTAGATATTGACTTACCGTTTCGAGCGCAAGCTAGAGAAAAGTACTTTTGCATTCCATCATCTCCATTCTTTCTGCTCATTTTGGCTATACCAAAACCCTCCTGCTTTGCGTATCTGTTTTCATCGTCTTTGCCATTCTTGTTGTCAAGAATTTCTTCAGGGATATTTTAAAGAGCCATTTTGCGTTTGAGAACACTGCTAAAAGAAAAGAAAAGAAAAGAAAGAAATAGAACAATGAAAATCTTTAAAAAAAAAAAACTAGTCCATTGCAGCAAATCACCTTGAGTAGTAATGAAATATGTAATTGTAGATTGAATGATACTTAATATGAATATACGTGCCTGAAAAAAGTTGAGTTGTCTGCTATATTTTTATGGGGTGCGGCATTGCGGCATCTGTTCACTGATTATTCAGAGCCGTAGGGTTTATGCAGTATACCTAGAGAAGATAGGCGAGAAGACGTTGCTTGTGAAAGAGTTAAGGTTTGATACTGATTCCCCACGAAATATGTGGCTGACATGGAATTTGAGTTGGACGTCCCACGTCCTTCGGTAAAATTATTCGACCTAACTTTTAAACCCAAGTAGCAGAACTGTTAATTTATAGTTTCAGTTCTAGCTGGCAGGATGTCAGTGTTGTTTATATACACATGCTTGTCTTAAATTTTTTGGGGTTCTCTTGTTGTATTTTAGTCAACTACTAGCCTTGTTTGATAAGAGAGATGGAGCATGGGATTGGATTACTAATTCAGTGGGCCCATTAATATCATGTTTGGTGTGCAATTTGAGGACCGGACTAGCAGTCCTATGGGACTGGCAATCCCCCATTTTCACCGGATTGGCCAACCCAAGGGGGGTTGGGTATTATCAATCCTGTCCCATGGGATTGAGTCCAGAAAGACAACTTTGTCCTCTTCCTTTTCGTTTATTTCCACAATACGTACCTCTATGCAAATATGCTTTCCTATTTGGTGCTGCTGTTGTTTTTTTTTTTTTTTGGGTTTTGGTAGGAAAAACTTGAATGTTAATGGTTCTGCTATTTTCATTATGTTGTTGCTTTTCGTTCATTTGTTTTCGCTTTTTTTTTTTTTTTTTGCTTGTGATTCTAAAATTGTTTCTACTTCTAGTTTTGTTTGTTTCTTCTAACAACTCATAAATCACAACTCATTACTTTCATTGTTCAATCGTTGTATTCAAGTTACTTGTTGATTCATTTTATCTTTATTTTAAAAAAAAAAAAAACCTATGGTTCATATTTTAAATCTTTCTGATTTCTCATACTGACATGAACCAATACTCCAAAAAACTTAGTGCCTAACTAGCAAAACTAATATAGAGAAAAAAAATCGATAAAGACTTAAAATATTTTTACCCAATCCTATCCTAAGCAAAACAAACATGCTATTAGTAATCCCATGATCTAATCCTGTGCAAAACAAACATGAGGGAAGGATTCATCTCCTCATTAATAATCTCATCACATTATCAATCCCAATCCCAATCCCAATCCCACCTCATTGCCAATCCCTCCAAAATGAAACCTCGTATCAAATGGGGCCTAAATCTGACTCTGTGGTCTATTGTTGGACATGGATGGATTAATCTTCAATATCTGGTGATTTGCAGATACGAATTTCGCCTACGGGTTACCCTGGGACCAGGAGGAGATCTGATGTTGACATCCCGCATTAGAAATATGAACACTGATGGAAAGGCATTCACTTTCACGTTTGCCTATCACAACTACTTCTCTGTTTCTGATATCAGGTTATATATTCACTCCTCTTTTCCGTCATCTATGGTTTTTATGCTGTTTTTATTTAGCTGTTGTTAGTGCAGGAGGCAAGCTGTTGTCTAACCCTCATAGGATTTTGTTTTGGCAAGGAAATAATTGGCACACAGCCCTTTTTCGAAAATTCCCCTCCTACTGCAAACCTGTGTGGGCTGTAGTTATCTTTCATATATGATGATTTTAAAGTTGTTTTCATAATCTGCGAGGCAAACTTTTTAGAATGTTTGTTAGTGCTGACTTGATATGAGTACACTTGTAAGGTACTGCAATCTGCATCCTGGTTAATCATTTAAAGAGCAAGTATGATTTTTGACTTTGCCTATTATTTTTACCATAGGAGGGGCTGTAATGAAAGATGGCAATGGGATGTAAACGTCAGATTGACATGCAATCTGTCATTGAATCAAGAGTTTAACTGGGAGCGCAGAGAGAAACGTTGCGACAAATTTAGGGAAACAAAGGGAAAACATTGAGTAATGCATGGGAAATTAAATCAAAACCTTACTCCCATTTCTGGGCTGCAAGTTTTTAATGGCCTTGTGTTTATGGGATTTGACTATGGTGACTTTGGAGGAGGCCAAAGTCACCATAGTCACTCCTGCAGTTTCAACTGTTCAAGTTCTCAATAGAACATATTATCTAAAATATGCCTGTCCAGGAATCTCAATTTCGCAGAACTCTATTCTCATACTGAACCTTACGCTAGATTTTGGTTGTGATCAGTGAGGTGCGCATCGAAGGTCTGGAGACAATGGATTTTCTAGATAACCTGCAGAATAGACAAAGATTTACTGAACAAGGGGATGCAATTACGTTTGAATCAGAAGTTAGTATTATCTCAAATCGGAGGCTGGTCTTTATTTACTTTTTTATTTGTTATTTTACTGAAATTTGGTGCTTTTTGGTGGAAAAGGTGGACAAAGTATATGTCAGTACATCCACCAAAATTGCTATTCTGGATCATGAGAGGAAGAGAACACTTGTGTTACGCAAGGATGGACTCCCTGATGCTGGTGAGTTTAGCCAATGTTGCTTCATCGAGCTTTGAAGTTTACCATTTTTCCCATTTATGTTGGGAAGGTGTATTATCAGGGCATTAAAGTTTTATTATTGGTACAATAGGATGGAAGGTTAAAAGAATAAATGTGCTACTAGCATGTATGTGTAATGCAGTATAGAATAATGATTACTGATGGACTGCTTGTTTAATTCCATGGATTTAATAATTCAATGGTGGCGGTTGTTTATCAACTTTGAAGCTAGAACATTTTAACAAGAGCTACTGTTACCCTATTAAAGCAGTCAGATTACTGCGCCCCTTCAGCTGCCATGTTGCATCTGATTAGTATGGATCTGATTTTGTTCTTTGTAGGTAAGTCGTAAGAATGTTCAAACCTTGCTGACCTCATTGGAATTCAGGGTTGATGTTGAATATGATATTGAGATATTGTGGTTGGTCATTAGGAGCGTAAATATATGAAAAATATTGCTCCAATGAAACAGTTGTAGGGGAGAGTTTACATTCACACCTCCTCCCTATAGCTTCCTTAACATCCCCTCAATGATATGACAAATCAGATGCTCTTTGCTATATTTTCACTTTGTCTGGACTTTGTTGAACATGAACTGAAGTTTGAAATATGGTGGATTCTCTTGTTTTCCTTTAACAAGATCAATTTGAAACAGATAATTCGAACTGCACTTGTTGGTTATGACATCCGTATTTATTTCTGCAGTGGTTTGGAATCCTTGGGATAAGAAGGCAAAGGCAATCCCTGATCTTGGGGATGATGAGTACAAGCACATGCTATGCGTTGAGGCTGCAGCTGTGGAAAAGCCCATCACCTTGAAACCTGGTGAGGAATGGAAAGGAAGGCAGGAGATCTCGGCTGTTCCTTCCAGTTATTTTAGTGGACAACTTGATCCGAAAAAGGTATTTCAAGGCAGCTGAAATACGTCCGCTGTTCTGGTGCCTATCTATGTACAGGTACTTCACTGAGTAACATTTTGTTATACCTCGTGCATCTGCCATCTTGACCTACTTCTGTGCTTTACTCCATTCAGCAATCATCATTTAACCTGGAGAATGCGTATGTATTCTCTCTGTGCATATGCATTCTCTCTCTCTCTCTCTCTCTCTCTCTCTCTCTCTCTCTCTCTCTCTCTCTCTCTCTCTCTCTCATGGACACAGACGTGTGCATGCGTATTCTTTGTGATGCAAACCTTCCAAGGTGATGAATGAGTTTTATACCTTGGAGAATGTCTCGTGGGTGAAGTTCTTCACCTGCTCTTGGAAAGAAAGCAGTGAAAGTGTGGTTGCTGGCTTCACTTCGCGTTTTATGACTGTTTTTGGGAAGAAAATTGAATGTCTTTTTGACGGCATAAAGGAGCCTATTTTAAAAGGATGCATAGATTTTGTCTATCGGGATGAGAAGGTGAATCCTTCCTTGGATCTTTCTTTCGACTTTGTGGCGTTTCGTAGTGTAAGCTTGTTATTGTGTGTTATAGACCCTTTGGTGGTTTTGCTCTTTCTTTTGTTAATTAGATTGAGTTATAGAAAGTTCATTGCAAATTGACTATGTATAGAAACAAGAACTGTGGGGTGGTTATTCCTCTCCACTTTTTTGCTTATTATGATGATAAACAGGTAATAATGAAATTCATGAAATGAAATATTGACTTTGATGGTGTTATTGATTGGCGAGTTGCTTCAAAGGCTGAAGATTACAATTACTGGGAAATAGTTCAATAAATTGGTCTGATTCCTGTAGTCAATTTGAACTCAAGGAATATCCAAATTTCGAGAACATAGGGATAACCAACTAACCAAGTGGTACGGCTTCCCTTTAACTTTATTTCTTTTGATCTCGTACGGCTTCTCCTTTACTAGGATTGGTTTCTGTGTTCAATTCTCATCGTGTGGTCCCATTCCCCACCTCTTAGGTTAGGTTAGATTAGGTTTCTTACATGAAAAAAAAAAGTGAAAAATATCTAATTTTACAGTTATTCATCCCAATCCTATCTTTTGCAGGTACTCTTTGTTTGGTTCTAGGTCTGGTGCTTCATGGTGAATCCTTGCCAAGATTTTTAGTTTGAAGGCAGATTCATTTGCAGAATTGCCAATTATGCATTATTTTGGAGCAATATTTTGGCAGTGGGAAGAAAAATTGGACAGAAGGTAGCAAACCAGTGAGGCTGGAACTTCTTTCTGCAAGTATAATTTTTTCGTCTTTTTTTTTGTTACTTTTCGCAGCAATGCTATCTTTGGTGGATTGACTCTTCATATATTCGTGCGATTTAATGTGATAGCTACTGTCAAATACCCAGAAATGAATGGATATCGTATATATAGTAATCTTTACGTTGTGATGAATGGTTTTTACATCTTGTGTGAGGTGTCTGCTTCATTGCTACTAGCTTTGCTTATTTCTTTGAATTCGTGACCTAACGATGTTCGGTTGGTTTGTCACGTGAACGGGAGTCGATGATTCCTTGTCTCTTAATCTTTGATGGGATAAATTTGGAATTCACTTAACTATGGTTGGCAATGAGGGTAGGTTTTGGGCAGGTTTCACTCACCCCTCTCCCGGTCTCCAAATATTTCACCATGTCTCAATCCAGACCCAGTTTTTAATGGAGAATGATTTCGACCCCATTCCCGCACTATATGGGTAATTTATTTTCCAGCTGCTACTTTGATTCGTCGTTCCAGCTGTCTTTCTTCTTAATAATCATTTTGCTGTTCAAAGAGCAAAAAAACACCCTAAATTTTCTTGAATTCATCATGTGTATTCATATGTCGTATACCACCATAAATCTTCTGATTAATCTGTTAATTTTACAGTACCTTAAATTCCCTGCTCTGTGACCATTTTACCTAAAGAAGTATACAAAATGGTGAATAATATTGGTTATGCGATTGGGATTTAATTGTACAATATAATTTTGGGGCAGGCGTAAGTAATATCGAAAGAAATTCAAAGCCAAAAGAATTCAAAATTCATCCCCAAACCCCAAACTGGGAAAAAAATGGCAACCCGCCGAGGTCCGGGAGAGTGGCGAACTGGGATGATTGAATTGACGTTCCTACTTATAGATGACAATTTGTTTCGGATATCAAACTCGGGTCAAGTGAGTATCCGTTTCTCTCCTTTTTTTTAACTCCTTACCACTTGGGCTACCCTTTTTTTTTTCTGTGAATCTTTTCTAATGTAAAAATAAATACATAAACAAAAGAGAGGATTAGTAGAAGAGAGGACTATTACATTGAAAGAAAGTGAGAAGAAAAAGTACTACTCCTACAAGAGACAACAAACCTGGTTTCTAATTTTGGATACTTATTGATATATGGTTGGAGTCAAAGATTGCACAACTTAACCGGTAGTCGCAACCCCCAAAATGACAAAGACTGAAGAATTTGTCTCTTACTAAAGAGGAAAAAATAACTGTCTTAAGCCACAAATTTTCCTATTAATAGATAAGTAAAAAAGGAGTAGCATGACCTTTTTTTTCTTTTTTGGTTACCGTTGGGGTCTCCTCTCCTACTTCCAACTAGGGTTTTAGAGCAAGAGTTATATTGTATAGAACCTCCTGCAAACCATGTACAAGTATGGCTCCAGACGAACCGAACTGTTGGCGAGTAGGTTAAGACTTGGCTCGGCTTGTTAGTAAACGAGTTGAGCTCGAGTTTTAAGCTCGTTTACAAAGGCACGTTTAGTAAACGAACAAAGCTAGAACACCTCAATACTAAACCAGCCGAGTTAGAGTTCTATTTTGAGTTGAGCTCGAACACTTTAAAGCTCAACTTATTTGTAGCCCTGCATTTTAGTTTAAGTACAAGTAATGAAGGGTTAATTTGAAGGTCACATGTGCTGATACACAATAAAATCACAAGTTAGTTGAATAAGCTAATCCGAGTCCATCACCATATTGCCACCACCACACTGCTACCATCTCTCCACCATCACAACCCTACTACCACCACCATCTCTATGTTACACTATCACTCCTCTGCTCACGACATGCTTGTCAACCACCACTACCTTTCGCTTTGCCACCACTCTTCCACTACCAACCTCCACACAATCACTCTTCATCCAAGAGCAAACAAATTATTTTAGTATGGTGGGACAATTGATCAAACAAGGGCAAATATTAGTTTTTCCAAATAACTAATAGCGTGGCGAACTTGTAAAACTTGGGACACTTGGTTGACATTGCCCGTCCACTCAGTTCATTCTTGTTACCACCACCACTATCACAATAACTACTAAAGATCCCGTGACTCTCCACCACCATCACCCTTTGTATTATTGACGTTATCAACCACCACCATCACTTCTAACCTCCCCCCAACATTACCAACTCTACCGCCACAATAGCCATTTGCATACTACCATCACCTCCCCCCTTATAACACTACCATCACCATACTACTTCCACTCACCAGCCACCACCTATAATACGCAAATAATTCTTTTGAATACAAGGTTTGTTTCTTATCGAATAACTTTTTAATTGAAAAAAAAAATATCATAAATTTTCATCACATATTTATGGAGTAAATTTTATCAACATTCTAAAATACCACGCACTATCGCATATAACTCATCGTTTTTTCCACTCAAATGATATATGGCTATCCCAAAACAAATAAATGGTAACTTAACTTGAGTTGCCAAATAACACAACGACCACGCGCTCTGAATCCACTTGCCAACGAAACCCACTTGCATCTCAACAACTTGGAGTCCTGGACCCATAAAAAACGGTGCGTGTGAAACCACTAAAATGAAGACGCGTGGCTCTGTGTTTTCTGAATTTCAATTATAAGACAAAATACAAATATAAGAAATATTAAATTAATAAAAATCATTTACTCTGTACAGACACACAAACGAAAAAAGAGTCGGAGAGAGAGAAAGAGCGATCGGAGAGAGAGAGATACACAACGGGGTTGGGATTCTTCAATCTCCGATTTAGAGAGAGAGAGATAGAGAGAGGTGCGAAGACTTATAGTGAGAGAAAGTAAAGGGTAAACCTAAATGCAGAGGGATTATTAGTGAGAGAAGAGAGAGAAGAAAGAAGCTATTGAACGAGCAATGGAGCAAGAGGCTACATGGATTCCGACGAGTAAGTCTCCACCAAAACTCTTCCTTATCTGAATTTCAATTTTTTCTCAGATTCTGAAGGGAGGTCAGGCTATCGAATTTCTCTCTCTATAAATACTGCAGTTTTCTCCCTCTAGAATCTTGAATCTCCGTTGTTGTAATAGATTGAATCTTTCTTATCAACGGGAAAGTTCAATCGAAACCCAGAATCAAAATTGAGTCTTGTGGTGATTTTGTAGTGTATAATTGGGAGTGTGAGTTGTTGAGTATGTAGAAAATTGGGGTTTACTTGGTCTTAAAGAGAGGTATCTGTGTTGGATTTTGGATACATGGTTGAAAAATAGGAGCTTTTTTGGTGTTATTGGAGTAATTTGGATTAGGGTAATAGGGTTTGAGTTTGGTGGATTGCAATTTGAAATTTAGGTTATTGGTTTTGGAGGGAGAGTTAGTTGGAATTGGGATCTCTGATTTTGGACTCAAAACCCTCCAATCTTGATATTGTCTTGATTTGGTTTCTGACGATGTGCTTCGATTCACCGGTGTTGGGTTTGCGTGGGGAGAGATTAAAGCTTGTTTGGAAAATGGATTTTTGGAAAAAAGAGCAAAACCCTAACTTAGAAGTGAAATTGGGGCCTTAGGGTTTTGTGTTGTGGCTGTGGAGAATTTGCGGCCTTGTTTGCTTTTAAGAAATGCAACCACCGAATCAGCACCACCGGGTCAACCTTGTTGGATTGAAAGCTCAGATAGTTAAGAAACTTGGGCCGGAAGGATCAAAGCGGTATTTTTACTATTTGAATAGGTTTTTGAATTTGAAGCTGAGCAAGGTTGAGTTCAATAAGCTTTGCCTTCAGATTGTTGGGAGAGAGAATATTCCACTGCATAATCAATTCATTCGTTCGATTCTGAAAAATGCTTGTAGTGCAAAAGCCCCGCCACCAATTCTTGACAAGCAAAATGTGGCAAATCCATCAGTTATGTTGAATGGAGACATTCCGGCAGTTTCAACCCGGAAGGTCAGGACAGATTTTCGTGATCACTACAATTTGGATAGTCACAAAGCTTTTGGGCCGAATGCAAGCACAAATAACAGCAATTCCATTTTTGCTTTGGAAAATGGAGATTTGACTCCACATGAAATTCGAAGGCCGGTGCAGCATCATCAAGGACGCACAGAGCAAGCTGAAGTAAATGAACGGGAGGTTTCATATTACCCCTCTGGTAATATCTCGTCAACAAAGAGATTTCCAGATGGTTCTGTTTCTTTACATAGTAAAGAGCCAGTCGAAGCGGTACGTTTGGAAGATAAGAAAGAGGGCTTTTCTAGGAGGTTACTCAGTGCCCCACTTGGGGTTCCATTATGTCAAGTTAGTGTAGGTGGAGCCCGCAGGATGACGCCTTTGGCCAGTAGCTCTTTCAACAGCGGTGGTTTGTTGGACACTGCAACATTGAGGCAACGGATGGAGCAGATTGCTGCAGCACAAGGCCTTGAAGGGGTGACGATGGACTGTGCCAATTTCTTGAACAAGGGTTTGGATGTTTACTTGAAGGGTCTAGTTACATCATGCATTGAACTAGTGGGGGCAAGGTCAGGACATGAATTTAGGAGTAGCACAAACAAGAACCAGACTCATTCGAAGCTTGTTAATGGTGTTAGGCCAGGTCATCATCTTCATATGCACAGTAGCAGTAATGCTACGGAAAGCATACGAGAAAGGAAACTCGATTGTCCCATATCGTTGCTAGATTTCAGAGTTGCAATGGAGCTGAACCCACAGCAACTTGGTGAAGACTGGCCAATACTGCTGGAGAAAATATGTACAAATGCATTTGAAGAATGAAAATGATGCCAGATTCATGTGTTCTTGTTTTGATTGAGTTGGCCGTTACCATTGCAAAGGGCATGCTGCCTTCTGGGGTTTTGGGCATGTTGATGCTGTAAGATTTCTTTTCATTGCCTTTCTGGCCCCACTATACTGCCCTCGAGGATAAGCTTCGCCCCAAAAAAGATGATGGGGTTCAGAAAACGAAATCTCAGATTTCGTGTCCCCGGCCAGCAATACAGAATTCATAAGCAACCAATCAACGGGACTTGAAGAAAATGATCCCGAATATGGTTGCAATGTTGTAATATTAGCATGTCTCACTGCATTTTTGTTTTTGTTTTTTTTGTTTTTTTCATTTTCACTTTCTTGTAGCTTTTACTGCCCATTAAGTGGAGAACTAGATAAAGTTTTGCAGGAATAACCTATGTTAGTCTGGTAGGAAGCTCAAGTTGGATGTAAAAGTTGTTGTATCAGTGTATGTATTTTCAACACTAGGAATTGATTTTTACCTCAGTATCGACTCGTTTCATCAACACTGCTCTTTTCTTTTAGTGCAGATTTAATTTTACTTAGTGGGTTGTACTTGAAAGAAAAGCTTGCCTGCCTTCATACTTTGTGCTCTCGAGTTAGATATGCAGTTTTTTTGTGGAACAAAAAAACTACATGGCTGGAGAATATCATTCCCCCTTGACTTACTTCCTGGTTTTAGAAAATTTTGTGAATTTTGCTTTCTGGTCACCAACTTTCTCATAATCCATCTGTTGGATAATGCTGGCAAGAAATTTTTGTTTCCGAAGGATGGACTTCTTTCTCCTTTCATGCTAGTTGTTCAGCCATGATGAGTACCTGAATATCTTCAGATCTAGGCATGTTCATAGATACCGATGAGAAGGGCTATATGCATCGCATTTAAAAGGATCAACTTCCCTGTAGTAGCTGTATTGACTATTTTGCTGCTATATAATGTTTCAGAAGTATCGTCTCCACAACACATTGTTTTATCCCTGAATCTTATATTTAGCTTGTTCATTCGTCGACTGGATAGATGGATTAACTCACTACTACTTTCGTACTTCGTTTGGTACTTTTTTCTATCAATTATGGTGTATTGTCTCACTTACAAAGATCAGAACAGGATCAAATGGGATTAGCATCAAAGCAAACCGTCTGTATTGGGAGAAAGAGAGTAAAATCCATTGATTAATGATTATGATGGGGTGCATCGTCTGTAACCTGTCTACTGGATGCAATAGAGAGTCCAAAACCCAAGCCAAACCAAGCTTCCAGCAATGGTAGTTATAGAAGAAGTACGGGATGTCGGATGTGTGTCCGACAATGACACGACACTCCTCAAGTAATACCTAACTAAAGAAAAATCAGTAGAATGGTACTGGAGACCTGGGCAGAAAACCCACCTGGCCACCTGTGTTTGATTCAAGGGGCCTAGTTTCATTACAATGCAACGAGTATATCCCGGAAATCCCCTGCAATCGTGATCTGTTGGTAGCCTTTGATGTTATGATTTGTACCATTTGGACTTGTAACTGTTCATTACATGCCACCACAGCTTTTATACTTGTACAGTGCACCAGTGGAGTATACTCAACAACTGCAGTCGAATTAACAACTACGCAAGAGCACCGGCTGTGCACCACCACCCACGCAGCACTGGTAAGTAGGCGGCGCTGGGTGCCGTGAGTAGAGTGTGCCCCTTGGAAACTTGGTTCAATTTGCAGGCACATATCTGTAGTATATACCAATTCAATACCAGGGCAGTGTTGCATCCATTTTTGTTTTCTTTGAATACTTCTCCTTTTATCTATCTTCCAATGCTGCTCTTCTGGTGAAAACGTCATCATAAACCAATTACAGTACACCAAATCAATTTTCAAACTTAGATTTATAATTGGAGAAGAAAGTGATGAAATTTGACTCTTAAGTTAAAGCAGATCAAACAAATCCACCCGCCTACGCATTTCAACAGCAAAATTGAGTCATAACTGTCATTGTGCCAACCAAACAACATCGAAGAAGAAACAAGTTAAAAGCAAACATCCTCCATTGGATCCAATGTCATCAGCAATACAAATGTCCTCCATTTCTATAAATGCAGCTTTGCAAGCATTTTAACTTCACACCACTACAATCAATTTATTCACAGCTCCACTTTCATCCACTTTGAACTGTATGACTTGATTGTGGGTGATGACAAAACACAAAACATATTTACAAACGACTTTGTCACTGTGATAGTACTCTTACACCGGCAGCAGAGGTAACATTGGTACACAAAACATGATCAACCTGATACAAGCACGCTTGTACAGTAGCTCCATACCATACCACTGATCAAGCATGAGCAGGGGCGAACGATGAGGAATCACTACGGTTGGAGCTGGACAACACGAAAACCCTCCAGAAAGGCCTTTGCTTACGTTTGGTCGCTTGGTTTGATGTCAAATCCGAGTCTGATCTCCTAAGCATTTCCCACATTACTTGCACGTCCTCGTATCCACAGGTTTGTATATCGTCATGAAGCTTTAACAGCCCACCACCTGTCCAGAACCATACAGTAACACATAAGCGAAAAGAAAGAAAAAACATAGTTTAAATAGCAAAGTGAAGAAACCTTGACAATCAACAATGATAAGCAGAATATGCTATTACCGCAGTCCTTCCAAATTTGTACAACTAATTTACTTTGTGGTGGCCAATAATATGGATAGATAGATACATAAATATGTATAATCCTATTGGAGTCATTCACAAGGAGGCTAATCATTGTGGTTGAAGTGGATTTAATGGGTTTTGGCAAACATAATTGTGTCATTTAATACCTGTGTCTTCAAGTGGATTTAGCCTAGTGGATGTAGCCCACCACTACAGGAATCTTCTATAAAATATTTGCCAAGTTGCAATTATTGTATAGTCCAAGAAATGATATTAATTTCAGAACCTACTTAGCAGCTTCTCTTCTTTTTTTTTAATAACGCAGTAGCCAGTCTAATGGGCCGGCCAACTTATCTCGGAAACCACTAATCTTAGCAACTTTTTCTTCTTTATAACTCAGTAGCCGGTCTAATGGGCCGACTAATCTTGGAAACCACTACCACCATGTACTAGCGGGGAACCAATTAAAGCCGAAGCAAAAATGCCCTGTATGAACTGATCCAATACAAGAATTTATAGCATGCTGGTAAAAATTGAACCCTAGACCCAAGACCCCCGGTTGCTAGGTGATATAGTAGTACTTACAAGATTTTGGAATAAAACTGGAGCACTATTAACCACTGTGATGAAGACAAGTGCTTATAAAATAGAATACACCTTCTGTTTTCTTTTCTTTTACCCCGTTCATTGTTTCACTAAACTATTAAACATGCTATTTTTCTAATATGCGGCCGTCTCATTTTAATAATCACGCTAGGTTTCTCATCTTTCTTGGATGTACGTAGCCATCATCAAACGGAATCATTTAAGCTATTTTACAGGTTTTCTTTTTCTAATGGAAAAAGGAAGATTAAGATATTGATACAGATCCAAAAACAAGGTTTGGAAACAACTTGGGTATAATTTAAGCTATAAAAAGGTTGATAAGTGTGAACGTAGTTTTTGGTCAAAAGACGAATGAAAATTACCCACTATACATTCTTTACCAGGAAAAAAAGTTGTGTTATCACATCTAAAAGCTGTAATTTCAAATTAATATGATGATGTTTTGCCTAAATCTAAAGCATCTATTCAAATCACAACTCATTTCTTCATGTGCTTATGAGAGAATCAAGGATATGCCTCCCTCCTAAGCTAGCTAGACTCCTTTTGGTTGCCATTTTCGGAAGCAGTCATGGAGAAACCTTTTCACGGCAAAACTTTTCAAATATTTATTTGATTGATGGTATTGGAACTCATTTCTGAATTTTTTCCAAAAGAAAAAAAGAATTCATTTTCAAAAACAACGAATAAACAAGGTTACAGATTCTCAGTATCACATCAGTCAAATAATAAATAACATACGATAATCAGGAATGTTTTTGTTTTCAAAAACATATGAAAACAAGGTTTTGAGCAATTGACTAGAGAAACTTGATGACAATGATAATGGAAAATTTTAAATTATTTTGCAGACAACAAAATCTAATTTGAAGAAAAACTCTAATCCCAACAAATGAAATGTATTCCAATAGTGAATGAATCAAGTTTGGCAAGGCTTTTGCATTTCCTATAAAAGTGAAAAGACCAAAAGAACCCCTTTTACCGGTCACTAGCAGCAGCAATGAAAATCCACCAAGAAAAAGGCCCAATTAAGATTCTTGTTTTCAATGCAGCACTCAATAGAATAAGGCCCAAGAAGAACATTCGAGAACCATTGCTTTATAGTATTTTTCTTTCTCAAGTCTGAAAATCTTCAACTTCATTATACCCCCCATCTATAATCTTTCCAGTAATTACAAAGTTATTATTTTAAAAGCTATCATTTTCTTCTCTTTCTCTTTTTTTTTTTTGGTAACGATCAATTCAGAAGAACCAGAACTATTATTTTGGATAGAAATAAGGGTTTTGATTTTTTAATTTGCGGGGTACTTTTCATAGTAGACCAGAGGACGCTTGTTTGATTAGATATGAGCATCGAATTGGACTATATGCCTACGGGACAATATATTTGGTGCTTGATTAAAATTCTCATGTCCGAATTAACCATGTATCGGATATGTAAAATCCCACAAACCGTGGGATATACAGCAGGAGGTCCGGTATTATTTGTTTCATAACCATCAGTCCAATACGATTACATTTTTTTTTTTAGTGTCCGTGTCAGTTTACAAGCGCCTTTCACTAATCCATGGGAGACAATCGTACTGACCCTACGAGTAACATAACAACTGGAAGTACGAGTGTAATCGGTCCGGTTTGGTCCGTGTATGGAGTGACTATTGGACAAACCAAACATAGTCACTATGCACAAATCAATTAGTATCTTTGTGCAAAACAATACCGAAACCAACCGAATTAGTTATGTGACTGACTGAACCAAATTGCGTACATGTTTTAGGTGGGTTTGCCAATTAATAACCAGAATAAAAATAAAAATCCTAGTAAAAAGGGAATTTACCCAAAAATCAAATTAGTAAAATCAAAATCAATCAAACAAAGATACTACATAATTGGTTCAAAATAAAAACGCTTTCTTGTAATTTTTAAGGAAATCACGACAAAGAGTTAAGAATCTAGACAACATTAAATCCAAAAGCAAAATCAAAAGTTCAAATCTTTTCAACAAATTCTTCACCTCTGTTTCTTGGAAATTCAAATTCAAATGACACACCCTTCGACCCATTTTTCCCCAAAATAACAATACAGAGAGAGAGAGAGAGAGAGAGAGAGAGTGACTCACCGTTCTTCCTAGCCTTAACTCGGGCAGAAACAGAAACCCAGACTCTCCTAACTGGGAAAACCATCTTGTTCCACCAATCCATGTCCTTAATCTTCTTCACTTTCCTCCTCCTCCAAATCCTTCCGAGTCGACTCGCTATCCTTCCAAACGCCAGACCCTCTCTACATATGTCAATAGAGATACCTATAAATACAGAGAGAGAGAGAGAGAGAGAGAGAGAGAGTTTTGTTTAGAGAGCACAGTTTGGGAATGGGACTTCAAGGGAGTTTAGTAGATGGTGGATATTTCAAGGGTGTGAGCAGTGGGTTTTTTTAATGGATAAATTTCACTGATACCCCTGAATTTTACTCGAATCACACTTCTACCCTCTTTACTTTTTGAAATTTACTTTTGTATTTTGTGTAACACTGTCCATTTGCCCTGTTAATAACTTAATACCAATTTTGCTATTGTCAAATAAAACAACTCATATCACTAGTTAATTAAAACTAAATAAACGTGAAACTACCAAAGTAATGCCAAATGTTTTAACAGAAAATTGGTCTAAAGGCCAAGTTTGGGGTTTAAATGGTAGTTAGTCCAGCTTAATTTATTTTAATGTCTCCAATACATTAATAGAAAAATTTTGAGGGCTCAAGGACAAAACTAGACAAAAATACCCTTAATGAGCTCATCACTCACGCACCATGTGACCCGCCAGTTGACTAACAAAAAGTACTCCTACAAAGAAAGGCGGTACAGGGCGTTCAAAAAAAAAAAAAAAAAAAGGCAGTACACTTGCAGGCTTGCAGCCCGTAACTTTTCCAAAGGGGACCACTAGCCTTTAACGATGTGACCCGCCAGACCTCTCTCTCTCTCTCTCATGCGTGGGAAAGACTAATGGGTGGAATAAAATCAATTTCTCTATCTTCAATTTTGGAATGGGTTTAATTTTGGGATTTAATTTTAGAGAGTTTAGGCTCTTTGGGGTAGGATATAGTGGGTTTAGGCATTTTGGGTTTAGGCACTTAGGGTGCACTTTTCCATTATAGGGTTTTAGCTGTTTAGGCACTTTCATAGAGTACCATAGTATTTTAGACACTTTCATAGGGTACCCTAGGGTTTAGGTTTATGGTGCACTTTCCAATTATAGGATTTTAGTGGTTTAGGCACTTTCATAGGGTACCCTAGAATTTTAGGCACTTTCATAAGGTGCCCTAGGGTTTTAGGCACTTTCGTAGGGTACCTTAGGGTTTTAGGCACTTTCATAGGGTACCCTAAGGTTTTAGACACTTTCATAGGGTACCCTAGGGTTTAGGTTTAGGCACTTTCATTAGGTTTGAGAGTTTAGGCTCTTTCATAGGGTTTATGAGGTTTAGACACTTTCATGGGCTAGCGAGGACATTTTTGGAATATGTAGGTGATTTGTCCTCTTGGCATTAAAAAAAAAGTTGATGTCCTTATTGCAATAAAGACTCATTTACTATGTCCTCCCAAAAAACGGACCCATGTTTTAAAGCACTACCAAATCAACCAATCCATGAGATAGTTTAGGCTAAATTTACTATTTTCATTTGTTTAACCCCAAAATTTATTAATTTTTCTATTCGCATTCATGAGAAAAGTAATAAAAAAAATTATGGTCAAAATATTCAAAAAAAAATTATTAAAGAATTTTTTTTTCTATTTGCCTTAATTTTTTTTTTTTTTTCAATCCATACTTTTTAATTTGTTCAATTCTTCTCCTTGAGATGGATATGAAAAGTCAAATATTCTGACCATAAGCTAAAAAACATAAACTCATGAAAATGAGTTATACTCGACAAGAGTAAAAGAAAGCTTGAAAGCACGGATCGAACTTGAAAATAAATATATCAACCAATTTTTTTATTTTAAAAAAAAGTCAGTTTACTTTGAATTATTTTGTCTTCAATGAATTTTTTTAGGTTTTTGTCATAATTCTTTCACTTTTTATATTTCTCTCATGAACGCAAATCAAAAAAGCAATAATTTTACGGTAAAACTAATAAAAATTCAAGAAAGTCAAAGATAAACCCAAGTAATTAATTTAGGCCAAACTATTTATTGGATCGATCGATTTTGTAGTGGCTTAGGAGATTTAGTACTAGTTGTTGGTTTTACGTTGATTTAGTTTTAATTACCTAGTTATTTGAGTTGTTTTATTTGGCAAGGTCAAAATTAGTATACATAGAACAAATGGACTAAAGTGTTGCACAATATAAAGTAGGGAAGTGCAACAATATAAAGTAGGGAAGTGCAACATGATTTAAAAGAGCAGAGGGAGTGGTAGTGTAACGACCCACCCCGGATCAGCACTTCGGCGGGTCCAAAACCTGACCTGACAAAAGACCTTGCACGTGAACACGACCGCACCATGGGACTAGCAGTGGACACCGCCTAAAAATTACCTGCAAACTTAATTTTGGGTTTTCCCCAATTCTTCTTCTTCCTTTCTTCTTCTTCTTCTTATCCTCTCTCTTTTCCTACGGTCTCGCTCTCTCACCTCTCTGATTGATTTTCATCAGCACAAAGAAAAGGAAAGGAGAAGAAATATCTAAAGCCAAATTACACTTCACCCCTCCTACTTTGACTTCTATTAGCTTTAAGCCCAAAACTCATAATTACTCCAAAATGCGAATTAAAATCTAAACACCCGGAACGGGTATTACAGGTAGTGTGATTCAAGTAAAATTCTGGGGATGTCAGTAACATTTACCCTTTTTTAATCTAAGATAATAGTATATACACAACTTCAGATACAACTGTGTCTAAATCCATACGATAGGTGAGTCCAAAAACATCTCACAGTTTCATATACAATTGCATCTAGAATTGTATTTAAAGTTGTGATCTTGACCTTTTTATTTGAATCTAGATTCATGTACCTTACAAAAAACATTACGCAGTGCGCGTTGGTGGAGACCCTTCGCAATTTTGTTACTATTAGAATTGTTCATTACAGAGGCCACCGAGCACATTATGTGTATAAAAAATAATTAAAAAAAGTTAATCAATCTCACGATTGAGATAGATTCGTCTAACAATTCATTCCGGGTCTTGGGATTTTACTAATCTTCTATTTTTTCTTTAATTTATTTATATCTAATTAAGTGCTACCAATCCCCAATGAATATAATTATTTCTTTTTGTATAAAATGAGTTATCAACGGTTTTTTAAAAAAAAACTGTTTAGATCTAAATGATAAAAGCTCAAAGGATTCCATTGAAGTCCACTACAATCTCAAGTTATTTTACAAACTGAACCGTTACGTCTCAATTTTTATGGGTCATTTTGTTAAAAAAAATATGAAATAAACTTATCTTTCTAAAAACAAATATTACCCTGAACCGTAGTATATTTATCTTCAAATACATACTATCAGATACGATTGGTATTCACTCCCAATATAAGTTTGGTGTGATTTATCTCCTCTAACTAATTTGAATTTAAATAAAATTTGAAACCGTTGTTTATTTATCTTCAAATATATGCTATCAGATACGATTGAAATTCAACCCAAATGTAAGTTTGGTGAGATTTATGTCCTCTAACTAATTTGAATAAATAAATAAATTTGAAAAGAGGGTCCTCTTGCTTTTAAATTTGAATGGGAAAAATGCGAATATGCCGCCGACACGTAACGGTGTACGGTTGGTTTTATATGTGTAATTATTAGAGGGGTGACACGTGGCAGATGTTGTGTGGGGGTTTCAGCTTGGGATACCTCGGTTTAATCGTGTCACTCTCTTGCTTTTTGTTTTTAAGTTTGTTTATTTTCTGGTGTGTGTCGGTTGACGGATTTGACTTTTAGCATTTCCTGTTATTATTAGTGGTTGATGAGTTTTGAAACGTCGTGAAAGAGAGAGGAGGGAAAAAAGTACGGTACAAGTTTAAATTCTATCGGGGCGCTGTGGAACAGGGACGGATTCAGGAATTCAGCGTAGGGGTATTATATTAATTATATAGTTGAGCGAGGGCACGTGACCCGTGTGCTCCGTGTATGTCTTGTCCTGGGTGGAATCGTGGGTTTTCCTTCACTAATATTGTGAGTAGTATCGTCCATTTATTATATTCATCTGGACGGTTTATTGTAAGATTCGTCGGATAGTATATCATGTAAAAAATCAGAAATAAAATTATGATTTATAAAACCAACCGTCGTTGAAAGTTTTTAACTTTAAAATAGATAACAAAGTACTCCCTCCGTCGGACTTTGTTGGTTCATTTTTTAAATTCGTGTCATTTTTTATTGCTTATAGTTTTCATGATTTTGCTAACTTTGTATAATAGAATTAATTGAGATTTATCAAACAAGATCCATATATTTTTTTGAAACTTGTATTTGAACATATAAACTATCAAAAATGATACAAAATTCAAAAATGGATTGAGAAACACGGATTGAGGGAGTACTATATACTTATATTTGGGGAAAAAAATTTGACAAGTGAATTGCAATGGAAGGGTGTGCCATGTGCATTAGGCGTACCATACAATTTTATGCAGTTTAGTAAAAGTCACGGCTAACTTTTACTCCAAAAAAAAAAAAAATGTGCGGTGATTAATAGTACTTGGGTAGCGGGGTGCAAACAAGTTGAGTCAAGCTTGGTTATATTCAATCCAGGCTCATTAATTAAAGAAAAAAATCAAACTCAAGCTTGGCTCGGCTGTAAACGAGCCGAACCTGGTACATTTACTAAACTAGCTGATCTATTTCGAGCCAAATACGAAGTTTTCAAGTACTGAGATCGGCTCATCCTGCTCGAACGAGCGGAGCCATGTCTCGAGTTGCTCGTGAACAGCTCGGTTTGTTTGCAACCCCTACGTTTGACCACATCGCAGGACCACCGACTGATAACTCATTGGTTTTTTTGGGCGGCGTGACGGTATAAGCTTTCTTCGAGTCTTCCAATCAAAAACCACATGCTAAAACATATGATACGCAGGTCATATTATAAATTATCTACACCATGTGTTTGATTTTGGCAGTTTTTTTTTTTTTTTCCAAAGCGTTGAAGACCACGAAGAAGATTCTTGAATCCACCGACAGTCGTTTCATTCGAAATTTGCCGACACTAAAAAATTTATGGTTTTTTAAAACCGGTTTTTTTAAAAACCATTTTGTCCTTATTCAATTTTTTTTTTGCATTCGTTAGTTTTGCATCAAGATTTTGTGGTTTCTGAATTTCTCTCGATGAGACGAATCTAACAAGTATAAATTTATGGTCAAAACTCAATTTTTTTTAAATAAAGCCAAAATAGTTGGATTATTGGCCAATAATCCAAGTATTTTGGCTTTATTCAAAAAAATATTTGGTTTGACCATAAATTTATACTTGTTCGATTCGTCTCGTCGAGAGGAATTCAGAAACCACAAAATCTTGACGCAAAACTAACGAATGCAAAAAGAAAAATTGAATAAAGACAAAATTGGTTTTTTAAAAAACCAAAAACTGGTTTTTTTACCCCAGGAGGCCTAAATACAGGAAATTTCCAAGTCCATATCAATAGTACATTATCCACCCATTAATTTACACATAGTGAAATCAACAGTGATGGATTCAAAAATTTAACTCGGAGAGAGCACGTTACAAATGTTTGCTCACAATCGCGCGTAACACGGGCGACTCTACATTGTCATTTGGGTGGTCACTTGAACACTCTTAACAAAAAAAAATTGTGTAGAATACGTGTAATTTTATTTAAGTTTTGTTTTTTTTGAACATCCAAGCTAAAAATATTTAAACACCCTAAGCGTAAATATCTGAACAGCTGACCCAATTTTTTTTGAACAACTAGCCCTAAAAAAAAAAAGTCTACAAACTAATCCATTGTAAAGAACCCAATCAAAAGCTGTAAGAGGCTCCATAGCTTCCCATAGAAGATCAATTGAATAACCTAAACTCTTTTACATTTTATATTATATGTCATAATTTTATGTCGAATTTGTTTGAACACCTATTCTTATACAGTTAACATCAATTAATTCATGATATTCACAATTGAATACCTAATATTTTAGTTCAAAACAAAATACCCACTGCATTCAACTTTTTTGGGAGGCAAAGAAATAGTATTCATCCTCCGTCCATTTTTAAGTTTTCATTACGAAAAATGGTGTAATTGTCAGAAAAATAATTACTAACGTACTTTATGTTCATAATTTTTTCAATTTCTTTGTACCAAATTAAGGAAGAAATAGACTTCATTTGGTGTCTAGTCTGCACAAGTCCCAAACTTCTAGAGATTCTAGTGCAAGTCTTTAGGACAACAAATAATAAAAACTAGTATTAGTATAAATTTATAGGGTAAATTTCACTGACCTCCCTTGAGGTTTCTAACAAATACAGGAACCTCCCCTGAGGTTTCTGAAATGACTCTGCCCTCCCTTGCTTTTGAAACTACTGTTGAGATTCCCCCTTCTGTTAAATGTATCCCTAATAGCATTAAATGCGATTGTGAAATGACAAAAGCAACCTCTATACAAAACAAAACCTCGCATACTTTCTACTGTTTTTCACTCTTCATCCATTTTTCATGATCCTTTCCAATTTCTCAAATGCCTATTGCTTTTCAAAAAAAAAAAATTCTTCTTTATCATACAAAAACATAATGAAGAAAACTCCAAAATCAAGAAACCACCCAAAAAATAAATAAATTACGTACTTAAAATTAAGAACTAAAGCTCCAAAAACATAGATATAGTACATATATATAAGATATACAAGAATGCAATTTCCAGAAATGGACTGAACAAGGAAAAAAATTTCCCATCAAATCTGAAACCAGAAACCCACGTTCAAGGAACGAATTGGACAACAATACACCATTAAAGCATGACCTGCATTCTAATTTACAAATACATACAACTTTCATCAATGCCCATGGGAGGGAGGGAGGGAGAGAGAGTCTCCATATTCTGCATGTTTTATACACCACATCAATCAATATTTTTGGGAACTTTACATGGCTTGAGCTTGAACCCCACTTACCCAATTTTCCACCCCACCTGCTAATTTGAATCTTATCAGTTTGAATTTTCCTCTACAACCACATGACTTCTTCCCATAAAAGTAACAGTAACCGGCACCAATTCATTCTCTTGTAATTTTTTCAAATCATCAATCAGACCTAACTGACACTATAGATCGAGAAAACTCACCGGTGAACGATTTGCCTTAACACTTAACCACAAAACGTAGCTTTAATTCTCTGATAAGACCCAATTATCTTCGAGGGGAAAACCCCCGAACCAGTGATGAACTACGACCCCATTTGACGAACACAAGCGGTGGCGGCAGTGCTCGAGAATGGATTCCTCCTAGGTTGTCACTCCAGCGTCATAACCAGATCAGGTCCTCGAACTCGTGTTGGTGATGGATTTGAGGATTGTACATGCGTGTTTGTAAATGGGGGTGATTGGATTCTAGTGGGAATAGTATTTTTTCAATTTAGGGCAATTTTGGTACCTAATGAAACTAATCTGCTCACATCACCGACTCTGTTACACCTTGTTCGGTTATGGCTTTGAGAACTAGTCTTGAGAACCCACCCTTGTTTGGTTCCCAAACCAGTTTTCAGTTTTTCTTCTTCTTTTTTTTTTTTTACCTCCGTACAACTTGACCTTTCTTATCACCTCCGGACAATGTGTATTTAAACAGCTGTTGGCGAATGAGCCCTCATTATTAGTGTACGGGTGCACAGCTGTTTCCATCCTTTTTGTTTGATTTTTATGTTTTTATTTTTTTTATGGGGTTAAAGGTGGGAGGGACCCACCATGGGCCCCTTTTTAGAAAACCAATCAGAGAACCAGTTTTTGAAAACTGGGTTCTCAAGAACCCAATCGAACACAACGTTAGTGTTTCAAACGGAAAGATAACAGAAGGGGGAATCTCAACAATAGTTTCAAAAGCAAGGGAGGGCAGAGTCATTTCAGAAACCTCAGGGGAGGTCCCTGTATTTGTCAGAAACCTCAGGGGAGGTCAGTGAAATTTACCCAAATTTATAGTAATTAAATGCAATGCTGAAAGATCCATGTGGTCACGTGTCAGTCAGCTCATGTGCTCACGTGCCAACTGACACGAATTTAGTGGCTTATAAAATACTTTTTGATAAATATATGAAATACGAGATTGTTCCATTGGGCTCCATTAGGATTTGGAGGCCAAAGTAAGAATTCATAATTTGAAAATAAATTCAGAATATTTTACTTTTTTTGTATAAATTTAAACTGTAAGAATTCATAATTTGAAAATAAATTCAGAAGATTTTACTTTTTGTATAAATTTAAACTATACATATATTCATTTTTATTTCTCTTTCTCATTTTCATTTTAACCACAATGAAGTTACAGTCACCTTATGCCCCTCGCTAGTTAGCAATTGTTTATTTGAGCAGGTTAAGTGAAATTACTTTCTTACATTCTGCTAAAACAAAAAGTTAAGGTTAATAAAAGCCTCCTAAAAATAAAAATCTACTGTAAATATGGACTATTTCTCTTTAAAGCTACAATGATTAATAAATCCTAAATTTGCGTAATTGTTAGGTAGGTCCATCTGCTACCACTTGTCATTTTCGTTTTCATAAATTTAGTAGTTTCGAATGTTTTTAAAAGACGTTTTTCTCACTCATGCTTGCACTAATTCACGCATATTATTGAAAACAATATTGTTTACTCTCTCGCTTTGTTCACTCTCAACGAGAATGTGCTCATTTTGAGTTTCACTTTGATGATTAATTTTTTGCTCCACAATTCTTGAATCAAGAATTTTATATATATATATATATATTATCAAGTACTACTTATCAATATCTGATTGCACTGAATTATTGCAAAATCTCCTAACAAACGAATCTAAACAAAAAGATTAGTTGGATCATCAAAGTGGGACTCAGAATAAGCACACTTTCACATTGGCAAAAAAGAGAGGGTGAACAAAATCTCTCTTCAAAGTACGTGAATAAGAGTGGAAGTCACCCACATCAGCTAGAACTAGAACTCTCGGGCACTAAAATGCCTTCACTTAAATCCATAGACATCGATTAAAGTCATGAAATGGTGGGTCTTGCTTAGTACTATTGCAATAAATAACACTACAATGATTTTTCTCTTTTTCTTATAAAGCAAGAGCCTGGGCCAGTTTGGGGCGCTGAAGTTAATAACGGGACAAATTTTCAGTGGGTCCAAAATAGTTGATAGCACCTGAGAGATTTCAAATCTAGAATGACATGATCGGAGCAAACTTATAAGTCTCGAGTCTCGACCCGTTGCATTGTTATTAATGGGATGCCAAGAACTTGGCCAATATGCTTTCACTTGGGATACTCACTCACCATTTGGCTAAGGTTGAATATTTCTGACTGGGTTTTTGGTCAAATTCCACTAGCACCAGAGTTTGTGGCATATTTTTGTATTTTATACAAATTACCTTTACAAGTCTGGTAGCCTCTCCATTCCAAACAATCCTCGATACTATGATCTCATTTCCCCGTCATTAGTTGGAATATTTTATGGAGTCCATTTATTTGACCGGACCAATAGTGAGGGAATATATGATGTCGTAGGATATGTTCGATCAATAAATATTGATCGAATTAATAATCCCATACCTCGATGCCATTTTTTGTCTCTCGTACTTTGTATATATCATACTTTGCGAGATTATAAATTTAATGAATGTTTAGTTTATGTATGTAATCGCCTTAGAGATATAGTCAAATATAATGTTCATATTCAGTCAAACAAACACGGCCAATTAGCATTTGTTACTGATATTTTTATACACGAGATCCTGGATTAAAGGAGCTTAGTTAACCTAGCCGAATCAAACTTGAAAGGGTAAGGGCCATCAAATAGGGAATGAAAAATGTACAATATGGGTATGTGTAACTTAAATTAAATTCATACAATATATACTCAAAGTTGAAACCAAAAGAACACCAAAAGCTTCATGAAAAGTTTGGTTATTGACAAGTGGAGACCATTGTGGGACTAAACAAACGAATTTAAAATAAGTTACATAGCAATGCTAAAGAGAAAGACCAAAGTGTACCGATCTAAACACAGACGTGTCTAAAAACGTTTGATGCAGGTGGATACCATACGATAGATGCGGGACCATATACTTTGGATGATTTTGAACAAAACTGCTTCAATATTTGTGCACTAAATGATCTGTGTCAGTAGCATTTTGGTAAGGTAAATCGCAAAAAAAAAAAAAAAAAAAAAAAAAAAAAGAAAAAAAGACTCTTTCACACAAGAACCAATAATCAGTGACTAATAATGATCGTGTTTTGGCAAGATTTGATTCCCACACCTTAGCAGAAAGTCTACAATAGTGACCAATTAGGCTAGCCATAGTTGGTTCACACAAATAACTACAAAAAATTATTAAAGTAGCAATGCCGAGTAACTAAGAGCATGGTTGCCGTTTGATAAATATTTAGATACGACATGACATCTAACATGAAGCAATAATATATGAATGTGGGGAACTGGGGATCATCATGTATTGTGATTGGTGCCATATAAGATCACTGACACATCAAAATGGTATCGAATCGAATCATCGTGAATATCAATGATATATATACACAGACTATAGCAAAATCTTCATAGTTTGATCTAAGAGAGTCTTTTTTAAAGGTACAAAAGAGGTTTGGACATTATCAGCCTACATGAATTCGGGTGGTGGCAACTCTTTATCAGGAAGTTGGAACTCATGCTATTGAGTGTCAACTTCAACCACTATCAAGTATGGGTCTACTATTTTGAATAACACAGCTGAAAGGCATATCTGTGAGAGTGGGATTCGGGAGTGCTGGAGATCACCCTCCTGGAGAGCACATCCGGACCGTCCAAAAGGTTTTTGAACGGTCCGGATTTAAAAACAACTCTTCCATAGAAGAGTTAACTCTTACATGGAAGAGTTTATTTCAAATCCGGACCGTCTATTGCAGAGATGAATGGTCCAGATGTGAACTATAGGGTACTCCAATTTTTGCAATTTGTCCACACTAGAACTAATCCATCCTCACTGGAAAGAATGTTTTAACGTGATGGAATAAGCGACTATCAGATTGTAAAGCATACCATTGGATGTCTTATCAAAGCCATGAACTTGTGTAAAGTTAGTGATCTTGAAGGACAGTGGAATGAAGGAGAATTATAGTAGTAGACGACAAACACGAAAGTAAAATAAGCAAGGTTACATGATTTTGTGGTCAATGTTGTGATCCGTCGTGGTGTACTTACAAAAGGTTAAACCACATGGGAATCGTTTTCTTATAGTTTGATTGAGTGTTGTGATTTGTTGTTTGCTTTATTGGTGGCGGATCGACGATATTGAGATTGTTGGGCGTTCTGATTGTTGATTGTGGGTCTGTTGGGTTCGACGTTTGTGGGTCATTTGGTGTTTTGTTTGACGTTATTGGGGTTGTTGGGCAATTGATTGTTGGTAGTGAATCTGTTGGGTTTGAAGTTTGGTAAGGTTGAATTTGTTGAGTTCGACGTTTGGCTAAGTGATTGGTTTGGTGGTTAGACTATTGGATATTGGTGGTGGTGGTTTTGGGAACGGAACAATAGGTTTCATTTTGGCAGATAAAAAGGTGAATAATGATACATGGCAGAGAGTAATTTACAGTAATTTAATTCATTTGCTAGGGACAAGTTTGTCACTTGACTTTTCTTTCATTTTCATTTCATTTCATTTGAGTAGATATCCTTGTTTGCTTTAGGCGGGAAGAACCCAATTAGTTGGGGAGGGAAAATTCACGCTATAAGTAGAGGAGAGAGGGAGAATAGGGGCATGCGGAGTATTTGTATCTTTTTTCCTCTTTCTCTTATCTGTAATTGGTGATTCTTCCTGTTGCTTAATATCAGAAAACTGAGCTTCCAATTTTGGAGTTCAATTCTCTTGAATTTCTGTGAATTTGGGTCTATACGTTATCAGTGGTATCAGAGCGGTCGATTCTCGGCTTGTTGTGATCAATTGGTATGGCGGACGGCACCAGATCTCAGGATTTTAAGCGGCTCAAAGACAACGTTAAACTGATGAAGACGAATTCAGAAATTCAGGCGGCGGCGATCGAAAAACAGACGGCAGCTCTTGATCGTTAGTCGGAAATGGTGAGTGAGGTCAGAAATCTGGTAGCAGCCTTGACGATGAAGTATGACCAGCTTGCAACACAGGTATCCCAAATTCCTACTTCTTCAATTCAGGCAACTCCTCATTCAGCTATGTCTCATGGGGGATCTGGAAATTTTGGGGTAACTGGACCCTTACCTCGTTTTAACAGAATAGATTTTCCCAAATTTGCTGGCGATGATCCTGAAGGATGGATCTATCGATGTGAAAAATATTTTGAAATCCATCAGATTGATGAAACGCAGAAAATTCGGTTGGCTGCGATTCACTTGGAAGATCGAGCAATCAGTTGGAATAGGTGGTTCGAGAAATCGACCACGGTGAGGAATTGGAGGGAGTTTAGCACCGCCATAACTAACCGATTCAACAAAAACGTCTATGAGGATGCTACTAGCCAATTGACTAAGCTGAAACAAACCACAACAGTAAGAGACTATCAGGAGAAATTTGAAGAGTTAGCAAACAGGACAAATGGATTGGGGGAAGAGTTTTTCGTTAGTTGCTACATCAGTGGACTAAAGGAGGAGATTAAGGCAGGTGTACTAATGTTTAAGCCAACCACTATGTCTCAAGTCCTGGGGTTAGCCTGTTTGCAAGAGGAGTCCATTGAAGCCCTCAAAAAGGCCAAGGGTAATGCTACTTCTTCCTACAAACCCACTTACGCATCACCATCGACCACCTTCAGTGTTCCAAATACCTCCAAACCAATCCTTGCTCTCCCATCTAATCAAATCCAAACCACCAGACCTTCTTACCAAGCCCCAGTTAAGTTACACGAACCTTTACCACCTATAAGATCAATGACAACCAGAGATTTTGATGAAAAGAGACAGAAGGGTCTTTGTTTTGGGTGTGATGAAAAGTACTTCAAGGGGCACATTTGTAAGAAGAAGCAACTGTTCTCTATTGAAGCTGAGGAGGAAGAAGAATCCAACGAAAATCTTACCATGGAATATATGACAGACATGGAACCAACTGTGGAGGATTTACACATTTCAGTACATGCAATCTCAGGGGTTCCTTCCTATCGAACCATGAGAATTAAGGGAAAGGTTAAGAAGTGCCCAATAACTATTCTTATTGATTCAGGAAGTACCCACAACTTCCTGGATCCCCTCATGGCCAAGAGGACTGGGCAACAAATCCAGTTTACTAATCCACTAGCAGTGGTAGTTGCAGATGGAACTAAACTACATAGCAAAGCAGTTGTGACTGATTTCATTTGGAATATGCAAGGGACTGAGTTCAAGACTGATGTGAGGCTACTACCCTTGGGTGGTTGCGACATGGTACTGGGAATTCAATGGCTCACTACCCTGGGTCCAGTATTGTGGGATTTTAAGGATCTAAGGATGGAGTTTCAGGCTCAAGGGAAGAAACATGTCTTGAGAGGAGGGCAAAACATGGAAGTACAACAAGTCAATATAGCCCACATGCAAACATTACTGAAGAAGAAGCCCGTAGGAATGCTGGCCCAACTCCATAGTCTTCAAGAGGACTCACTTGAACCAACTCCACTACAGGTATCACCTGATATCTCTACCATCTTACAACACTTCCAGAATATATTCCAAGAGCCCAAAGAGTTACCTCCGCAAAGACCACAAGACCATAAAATACCTCTAAAACCAAACTCCACCCCACCCAATTCCAGACCTTATAGATACCCATATGTACAGAAGACTGAGATCGAAAAGATCGTCAAAGAGCTCCTGCTTGCTGGTTTCATCAGGCCCAGTACCAGCCCCTATTCTTCTCCTGTCCTCCTAGTAAAAAAGAAGGACGATAGCTGGCGGATGTGTGTGGATTACAGGGCTTTAAATAAGGAGACCATCAAAGATAAGTTCCCTATTCCTGTTATAGATGAACTGTTAGATGAGTTGCATGATGCCAAATTCTTTTCTAAACTAGATTTGAGATCTGGATATCATCAAATAAGGATGCATAGCTCTGACATTGAAAAGATAGCCTTCAAAACACCTGAAGGTCACTATGAGTTTCGTGTTATGCCTTTCGGACTCACCAATGCACCCTCCACCTTCCAGAGTCTAATGAACGAAGTACTTAGACCCTATTTGAGAAAGTTTGTGTTGGTTTTCTTCGATGATATATTAATATATAGTAAGACTTGGGCTGACCACTTGAACCACCTGCAAGACACTTTACAGAAATTACAGGAAAACAAGCTGTTTGCTAAACTATCCAAGTGTGCTTTTGGTAGAATAGAGATCGAATATCTGGGGCATGTGATTAATAGTGTTGGGGTATCTGCTGAAGAAAGTAAGATAGAGAGCATGAGAGCTTGGCCACCACCAAAAACAATTAAAGCACTAAGGGGATTCCTAGGCCTCACAGGATACTATAGGCAATTTGTCAAGGATTATGGGAAAATATGTAAACCACTGACAGACCTACTTAAGAAAGACAATTTCATTTGGACACCTGCAGCTGAAAGTGTTTTCTTACAACTGAAAACAACCATGACTACTACCCCAGTCTTAGCCTTGCCTGACTATACAAAATCCTTCGTATTGGAGTGTGATGCCTCAGGAAAAGGAGTAGGAGCTGTTCAAATGCAAGAAGGGAGGCCTATAGCTTTCTTTAGTAAGGCGCTATCACCAAAAAACTTGGGGCTGTCTACCTATGAGAAAGAACTGTTGGCAGTGGTAATGGCAGTAAACAAATGGAGATGTTATCTTTTGGGTCGGCATTTCAAGGTCAAGACTAATCACCTCAGCCTCAAGTACCTGATGGGTCAAAGACTGACTACACTACTCCAACAAAAATGGTTAACCAAGTTGATGGGATTTGATTTTGAAATAAGCTACAAACATGGGGAAGACAATAAAGTGGCAGATGCATTATCTAGGGTGACTTCTGATGAATTAGAAGAAGGGCAGGCCCGAGTCTTATCTGTGGTCTTATGTGGCTGGGTGGAAGAACTCAAGAGCAGTGTGGCACAAGATCTCAAATTACAGCAACTTCTTACAGACCTTCAAGAGGACCCCAATAGCCATCCTCATTACACCTTTCAGCAAGGGCTCTTATATTACAAAACCAAATTGGTGGTGGGAAGCTCTCCAAATTTCAGGAACAAGCTGATTTCAGAGCATCATAACAGTGCTACAGGGGGGCACTCTGGTGTAGAAAGAACTTACAAAAGGTTGAAGGAAGCCTTTTACTGGAAGGGGATGAGTAAAACAGTCCAGAACTTTGTAGAAGAATGTGACGTATGTCAGAGAAACAAACCTGAAAACAACAAACCTCCTGGCCTTCTACACCCTTTACCCATACCCACAAGAATCTGGACAGACATTTCCATGGATTTCATTGAGGGGCTTCCAATGTCCAATGGCAAGTCAGTCATTTTCGTAGTGGTGGACAGATTAACCAAGGCTGCTCACTTCATTCCACTTTCCCATCCTTACACAGCAACAGAGGTTGCTCAAGCATTCTTAGACAATGTTTACAAGCTGCATGGCATGCCAACAACAATCGTATCTGACAGAGATCCTATCTTTACGAGTGCTTTTTGGAAGGCCCTTTTCACTCTACAAGGAACTGAATTATGCTTGAGCTCAGCCTACCATCCCCGGACAGATGGTCAAACGGAGGTCATCAATAGATGTTTGGAAAATTATCTCAGATGCTTGGCAGGAGACAGGCCCAAACAATGGGCCAAATGGCTTCCTCTTGCTGAGTGGTGGTATAACACTACTTACCATGCCTCCACAGGAATCACTCCTTATGAAGCTCTCTATGGGCAACCACCTCCAAGTTTGGAAGATTACATTCCAGGATCAACCTCTGTAGCAGCAGCTAACACTACATTACAAGATAGACAGACCATGATGAACATCCTCAAAGCACACCTCCAAATCTCTCAAAACAGAATGAAACAGATGGCAGATAAAAAGAGGAGTGAAAGAGCTTTTGAAGTGGGAGATTAGGTCTACCTGAAACTACAACCTTATAAACAAAGCTCTGTTGCATCCAGGCCTTACCCCAAACTAGCTCCTACATACTTTGGCCCCTACCAAGTCATACAGAAATTGGGACATGTCGCTTACAAATTGGCCTTACCCACTGAGTCCAAAATACATCCTGTATTCCATGTCTCTCAACTCAAGAAAATAGTAGGCCCCACTTCACCAACTTCTACCATCCTGCCCGTACCAACACCCACAGGCCAATTACATGTCGCACCACTTGCCATTCTTGACAGAAAATTGGTGAAGAAGCACAACAAACCAACAACCATGGTCCTGGTATAGTGGTCCAATACAGTTCCTGAAGATGCCACTTGGGAACCCCTCTACAAGCTGCAGCAACAATTTCCTTCATTTCAACCTTGAGGACAAGGTTAATCTTGAGGGGAAGGGAATGATACATGGCAGAGAGTAATTTACAGTAATTTAATTAATTTGCTAGGGACAAGTTTGTCACTTGACTTTTCTTTCATTTTCATTCATTTGAGTAGATATCCTTGTTTGCTTTAGGCGGGAAGAACCCAATTAGTTGGGGAGGGAAAATTCACGCTATAAGTAGAGGAGAGAGGGAGAATAGGGGCATGCGGAGTATTTGTATCTTTTTTCCTCTTTCTCTTAGCTGTAATTGGTGATTCTTCCTGTTGCTTAATATCAGAAAACTGAGCTTCCAATTTTGGAGTTCAATTCTCTTGAATTTCTGTGAATTTGGGTCTATACGTTATCAAATAACCTTCAGGACCTGTCAGCAGTATAGGGTTTATTACCTTAGCAGTTTCAATTCCAATAATCTCCATGGTTGCGATACCTTTCTGTGTTTACTCCACCGTTTTCTGCACTATAGTTGGTCCTCACCATCTAGTTGCATGATGTTTAACCGTGCACGAAATGCTCTCTACCTGGGGTGCTTTGAGTCACCTGGTTGGTTTCGGATAATTTTTGCAAGAAACCCTTGTTAAAAGTGGAACTACCGTTGCAGTTGCCCATTGACATTTTCGATGCGGATTTTCGACAACTAACCGCCAAATCAATTAATTGCTGGATGTATCCTTCATTTGATTTGTTGCGTAATTTGTCCTTTTTGTATGTATTATGTCTTTATTAGTTATATTTGTTGAACTCGGTAGTTTGTATGGAGTAATATTTCTTTCTTTCAATGAAGTTCTTACACTTACATTCAAAAAGAAAAAGAAAAAAACCCATATGTCGATAGTCTTAGTTAGGGCTTCTTTGGCAAAAAAGAAAAAAATGGTTTTTTGGTTGTCTTTATTCAAAAAAAAATTGCATTTGTTAGTTTCGCGTCAAGTTTTCGTGGTTTATAGATTCGTCTCGACGAGACGAATCAATAGAATATAAAATTATGGTTGAAACTTTTTTTTTTTTGCGTACAAGAAACTAATTTTATTTTTAATAAAGCCAAAATTAAACCAATAAACTAGTTTATTTTCGGCTTTATTCAAAAAAATATTAGTTTGACCATAATTTTATACTTGTTGGACGAGACGAATCCATAAACCACGAAAACTTGACTCGAAACTAAAAAATGCAAAAAAAAAAAAAAGAATAAAGACAACGAAAAAACCAAAAAACTACTTCTACACTTTTTTGCCGAAGGAGCCCTTAATCGTTATGAGGATTTGTAGTTACGCCGAGAACATTATGGTTTTTTTGTCGTGAGACCTTGCGTGAGTAAAGTTATGATACTTGCGATATCTATAATGTATTACTAGTAGCTTCCGGTGTTGGTGGTGATGTTACAAAAAGGGTATATGGTATGTACTTTTAGGGGTGCTCTTAGTTCTAGTAGCCTTTCTATATAAGTTTCATACCATGCAATGACATACCCATCTCCAAATGTGAAAATCATTCTCAATTCTAACACCCTGCTTCCACATCACAATCATCTCTCTCTTCTTGGGTGTTATACTAGGCTGTATAATGTATATCATGACAATGGGAGGACAAAAAAGGCAGCCCTCTTCATCACAGCTAAGCCTTATGAAAGGGAGTCCTCAAGCCAAGAAAGAACCTCCAAACAGGTCAAAAAAATCACAATGAACTGTAAAATCAGACCAACCTGAATGCGAATGACATGTCAAATTGCCAGCATCTTTCTTTATCAAGCAATAAGACCTTAATTACTTAAAGATTTTATAATTAGTGCTTGTCCTACTTATCCAAATTTCTGTAGGTAAGATTTGACACCTCACATATATGACTAATAATCTCCTGGGTTGTGCAATCAAAAGGAGAAAAGCAAACATTAAAATCTCTAAAGCATATGTCACGTGTCAAGAACTGTCATAATTTACATCATTGTCTACTTGTAAAGTTCACCTCTCTAGAACTTTTGATTCAAGGGACAATATGGACTGGTGACATCACATGTCAGAATGCATTAATCTTGGTTTGGCAAATGGTTCAAACTAAAGCTTTAAGAATTAAGACCTATCTCATCTAGGGACTCCTTCAAAGTTAGGTACAGTTGATGGTTCATACTTTTAGAGTAAGTTTCCTGCAATTTGATGCACAAGACATTTTGGTTTGCCTTCATCAAGACTTCTCTTTAGCTGACATGAGGAAATATAACTATAACTTCGTTCATTTACTACAAAGAAATTTCGTATCAACTTATCCATCTAGTTTGGGCAACTATCTCTGCTATTATAGGGAGGATACATAGCTTCTGTCTCATATTTTTTGGACACTAATAAAGCACAATCCTAGGTTAAATTGTTCATAAGGGATCTCATTCACCTTTGCACTCTCAAGTTAAAGACACTTGGGCAAAGGCCAAAAAATCACATCAATGGGAGTTGGTAAGGTTTCACAAATGGGAATTTGCCGTAGTGATATTATGAGGGTGCTTGCAGTAGCTGTGTAAACATATTTAAGATTATAACTTCAGATTATAGATTTTGAATTTTAGTAGAAGCGGAATAAATATGTTTGTGAAATTATGATTAAAAGGCAGTAAAATCTGGTACTGTTCACTTCAAAAAACTGAAAAAGAATTTTAAAATACTCAGAAACTATAATCTGATCCGCAAACCACCACAAAATCAGCTTCTCAGCCTTCTCTAGAATGAGATTTTATACCTTTCTAGATATCCTCATAACAACAAAAGCTCACAACAACTTTTTAAAAGTTAAAAATCTCAAAATCTACTTCTAAAATCTCCCTAACAACTATACATGGTTGCTTAATACGTACATAAAAAGAAAGAACGAGTGTCATCTTGTCAAAGCTCAAGCTAGTTACTGTTTATGACACCTATTGTACAGGGATCATATACAAAAACATTAACTGAACTGATAGCAACATACCAAGGCATAGTAGATATCAACGCAGTGGCCTCACAGGTAATTGCTAGCTGTCAATGTTTTTCATGTACTCCTTTGAAAGTTTAGTCTCCATTATCAGCTTCTGCTCTCTGAGAAGGGAATAGCCTGATTCCAGTAAAGCTTCCATCGTTTGCTGTTCACCAAATGCAACAAACGAATCAAATGTGATTAAACTAGAATAAGGAACAAAATATTTCAACTAGTTAATTGGGGGAAAAAAAAAAAAAGAAGAAGAAAGAAACACCAAAATAGTATTTAATAGTGACATCAAATTATAAATATGAACCATTCAAGCCTTTGGAAGTTGGATCTATTTTCCATCTACCATCTTTTGTTCGTAAGTAGAACTTTCATACCACGTAACATATACTTTGGATGTATATCACACGTTTTTTCGGGACCAGGGAAGGGCCGGGAAGCGACTGGTCAGGACTGGATTCAGGTACTTGAAGAAGCACGGATAATTAGATACGACGACAATTTTGATTCTGTGACAGAAGGTGAGCTGTCAAATTAGCATTTTTCCCTCTACCTCTATAACATGTGGACATGGACGAAAAGAAAGGCTTTCTTTGGGAAAACAACAAGATTCTGAGAAAGATGACAAGGACAACTGAGTCATTCAAAGGCAAGTTTTCCTAATGATAAGAGGTGAATAATCAAGTTTCATAGACAACAGTATATGATAATAAATTCAGTAGATTCTTTATATAGAAAGCAATAGAAGCTAGATGCTATTATTTTGTTTCTCAATATTTTGACTCAGTTGTGAGACAATCACCATGACGGTAATTGAGAATTTTTTCCCACTAAACATTCAACCCCCCAACAACAAATTGACGACCAGAAAACAGAAGAAGGAAAGGAAAGCTAAAAATGCATCCCCTAACGAAAGGACTGAAACAGTTGGATCCATTTTGTTCGAGCAGAAAGCTGACTAATGCTGGTTGGTGTTTCGGAGCTCAAGACAAGCCCAATTCTGGTTTGTCAAGGTAGCTGAAACTTTCTGGCTGGGATAAGAAACTTCATAGGTCGAAGCAGAATCATAACTTAACGAGGCATCTCGATATGACTCTAAGAGATTTTAAAAGCCCATTTAGGAACAGAAGATTCTTTCTAGATTCACGACTTAAGTTTTTCAGTGGGGTTTGCATTCATTCAACATAAACGCCTAAGACAACCTGGAACAACTTTAACCTTACCTAACCGGAGTAATTCTCATCTTTTATCATCATTTTGAGGCTATTGATCCCAATAAGTATAACTTAATGAATTAAACCCACATCTTCTCTGTGGCTTTCGTAACACAATATTGATCAACACATTTGAGCGTTCATAGAAAGACGAGGACAGGAAGGAAACACTGATTTAAAAGGAAGATAATAGTTTTGTTACTGAGATCTTACCTTTGGGGGCATGTACACGGGAAGTTTTTCATCCTTCCTCCGTTTGAGGAGCTTATTTCCAAGGTTTTCAACACCTCCAATATCATCTATCCACTAAAATCAAGGAGTTCAGCAAACAGTTGAAAATAAGTTACAACGGGTCCATGGAATAACGGCAATCTGGGAGAATCATGTTTTGAAGTGACAGCGATGAAACTAAGTAACCCTAAATAACAGTAGTTACTTACAGAATGAGCAACAACTATTAACTGCTAGCCCAAGATAAGGCATGAAGGTTGGAAAAGTTTTTATACAGGCAAGTAGGTTGGAAAAGTTTTTATACAGGCAATCAGGTATGTAGATTGGATTAACTAAAAATGCATGTCAGAAACAACTTCTGAACTGTCACTAAATATGGCTTAGAGTTGATGGCCAATTGACATGATTGCAGGTTCAGCTATAAGCTCAACCGTCTCAACCATACACTGTTCTCTCTAGATAGGCAATTTTTTAAATTGATTTTAATAAACATGTGCACTTGAAAATGATTATCTGTTCCATCATGATTTGTGCATGAGTACTTAAGAAATGATGGCTTGTAACTTCCAGAGATCAGTAGACTAACCGCAGGTTCAACTATTTCAATCAGTTGGCCAAAATATAGAGGTGTTTGTCAAAACAGTAAAATAACAATGGTAGTAACTTTTTGTGTCTCATAAGCTGAGGTGTTTGCTTTTGCTTCTTAAGCGAGGGTTTAAGTTTTCTATTCCCCATTAAATTGTAAAATGCATTCCTGCTTTCCAGTGATCCGATGAATGAGCAATATGCAAATGAAAATATATATCAAAGAAACTGTTGATAGGCAAACTATATCGCGAGCAAATAAATAATTGCAGAGTGGTGTATGGGGCTGAAACCATGTCTTAGCCTGCAAATAAATCTGGTGGAGTAAAATAATTTGGGCTTGCTAGTCCATAAATGATCAAATAGCAATCTACACCTAGTGTGTGGATAACACGTATCACTGCTTATCAACAAGATAACAAAGGTTTTCATGGCAGCATCACAATTAATTCAAGCAGATAAAATATCGAAACAGAGATCACTAAAGTTCTGAAACTCAAGCACATAGATAAAATGCCTGGCAAATCTACATTAGGTGATGAAATAAAAGAGAGGTAAAGCAATTATGCGACATCCATGCAAACAACTACAATGAAGTACAGAGATAAAAACACATGTGAAGGCAGCATGATGGTTACCTTAGAGATTGACCTGTCATATGTTCGGGACCTAAGAGCTCCATAAAAATCCAAGGCTGCACAACATTAAGAAAATGAAATAAATCAAAGGATGTTGCTTCCATACTTTTCAATGAAACATACACCATGAGACAAGAAGCACTTGACATTGAAGACATTATTTAACCATACAACTGAAGTATATATCAGGTTCAGGTAAAACAAACATCATTATTATTGTACAGAGTGACAATCAAAATGGATGAGATTACGATCTCATCTTTCATGAGGCAGATTATGCAACTTTCAACAGTATGATAACGTGAATCATGATAGTCTCAATATGAAGCAAAATCATCATAATGAATTTGGAAAAGAAGATATATCCATCAAACTTGAACGAATTTGGAAGGAAAAGTACTGAAAAGTAACTTATATGGAACTTGGAATGCATTTAATTATGTAAATGGGGTCAGGCGTTCTCCCATTTCGAGGTACGTGCCACAGTTTAAAAATCATCATATATAATAACACAAGCATCATTTAGCAAGACATAGAACCGAGCATACCTTGATTTGGAAACGTGTTCACTATGCTTTCCACCTCATCCCTTGATATGCCATCTCTCTCATATGTTCTGTGCACAATATTGATAATGTCTTCATGTGTAGGCTGCCTGTTCAACAAAGAAAACACTAATAATGTTGGCAAAGGACCACAAGGTTGAGTCTTGCACTAACAGCACTGGTCCAACATAACCCAGGATGCTAGAATGGATACATACCCAACAATTATTATATTCCTTAAAATTTGCTACTCTCATCTCTCGTATGTCACTAAACATAAAAAATTGACTAAACTTGAAGTTGTAAATCTGGTCGGTCATTAATTTGCTCACTAAAGAGGACCATAAACCATGTCTTTTGAAAGGACCTTTTCATCATTCAAGGGGGCCTAGTTCAGTCTTAAAAGTCGACCCATTAACCTTGATGGTGTAGGTTACAACAGTAGCCACTTTGTGGAAATAATCTAGAAGGATAGGTCTACACCCAATTTACCCCTCTCATGGCCCAATAGTAGGGACTAAACAGGCATACTTTCGAGTTTTCAACTCAACATAAGTAAACATAGGTATATATATGCAAATAACAGTTATGATGTGTTTTCAACAAGATTCCATCAACCCAAGTTAGGAATAAGGAGTACAACAAATCATAATGGTAACACATTATAAGCAAGGTTAAAAGCCACAAAATTAACACACATACCAGTAAAACTTTTCCATTCGACCATCACGAATCAAGGGAGCATAAATAGTTGAAAAATCATTCCCTGTGACGATGATAGGAATTCTTTTTGTAACATCAGATTCCCTCCAGTCTTGACCGACACTGACTCTTGTTGGATTATCACACAAATTCATCAGTGTCCCAACAACAATCTGATTGTTGACTGTCATTTGAGTATTTCCTACACAAGAAACAGAAGAATAAATTTCTTCGTTAGAGAAATCACAGAATAATAAGAATTAGAACAGTATTCCATAAATTCACCACAAAGACTAATTTCAACGATATTAGTGTTCATAGCGAGACTGCAAATAGAAATACAGTTGACTACTGTTTTAATTGAGCAAGATTTCGCAGTCAAAGTGAAATTGAAGTAGATTTTGCAGTCAACGTGAATCGTAGCTCACCAAATCTTCCAAGGCCAGCATCAATATCATTGATCATTAAACAGCTCATCTTCCCCTGTATAAGTCAAGGGGGGAATGTATTGATAGCTTAAAGAAGGCGAACAAGGAGGAATGGGAAACATTCATCATGTTGACAGCAATATAAATACATTCTAATAATTGCTGTTCAGAAGCATAGCATTATTATTTAAACCTTTCAAGTTCCCCATATCACAAGGCAAGAGAAATGCACGGCCTGTCCTTATCAACCCCCTGTTAAGTCCTCTTTGTCAATATGGACTGGATCTAAGATGGCCAATCGCCCACTATTACAGCTGAAGACGGAAACTTAGTTCATTTAAGGTAATTATGCTGCCTATATTTGGTTGCAGGACATTGTATAACAAAAAAAACAAGTGAAATTAAGGTTAAATATGCTGGAGATGGTTAAGGATTGGCATAATTTATAAGAAGTTGAACTGCTGTATTTGCAGACAATAAGTTACGCGATACTCTAGGCTGTAACTATGCTAGGTCATAAGGATTGAATTGGAAAGCCAGCAATAGGGGGACTGTAAAGATATGCCACATTTTGACTGGCTAGGGTTTTGGAGTTCAAGTAAGTTCTATTAGGTGGCTATGAATAATATCAATTGGAAAATGACTAAAAAGAGAGTACGAGATTAAGATCTTAGTAATCCAGCCAAGAAACTTCAGGAAGTTCTCCGTCTAATAAGGTTGCTTCAAGCATAACATAAAGATTCAGAATTTCCTCACAATTACTCAAAATTCAACCTGTTTAATGGAACAACTGCATGCATAGATTTTGAGCACTGCTCATTCCGTAATAGTAAAATCAGGATCAAGACTCCAAAACAGGAAAGTACAAACTTTTATTACATAACGTTTTTCTAGCCAACATAATTCATGTATCTGACACAGAAGTAAATTAGCCCATGACTTAACCCATGAACCAACAATAAGTCAATATGTAGCAAATACAGGAGTTTTTCTCATAAAGCCTAAAAAACCATGAACCAAAATTATACCAGAAGCAAATGACTACAGGATAGGACAAAGTCTAAATATGCTTCACACAGTCCATATCTGTACTTCTCTTCTTCGCATGCTCTGCATCAAACGTGAAGGTTCTGTTTTCCTTATTGTGGGTAAATTCCAACATTGGTTAGTTTGCTTCTCCATTGCAGTTACCACAGAAAAACTGGAAAGAGAAAATTAACCGGGGCAGGAAAGGCTTTCCTTTCTTCTTTTTCTTTGGTGTACCTGGGTAAGGGGAGTGTTTGACCCAATTCCTCGTACTAAAGTCAACTGAGAAAAAAAGTTGCTAACAATATCGATCTCCACATCCAAAAGTACCCCAGGCCTAAAGAACTTCATCTACTCTGACCCCATATCAAGAAAAGACATCTTAACGCCAAGAAGTATCCCCTCGGGGCAGTTAAACTAATCATAAGAGGCTGTTAGGCTTTCTTTCTCTTCAATTCCAAAGGTGGGGGGGAACCATTATGGATGAGACCCCCCCGGCCTTGATTCTTTTGCATAGTCCGGGGGCCGGCCATAGCAGAGCAGCGGGGCATAGCGGCGCCCTCACCTGGCGCCATTCCCGGACCTAGCAGCAGATGGGCAGACCACCGTGCCTGAATTCAGACAGGACTACACTCTTCTTTGTTTGAGCTGTCACGATCTTGATTTCTGTATCCTTCCAAGTCATTTAGCAGCCAACGATCTATTTCATTGTCATCAAACTTATCTTATCAACCATTCATTCCGCTCCATTCATTTTTGTTGAAAAGGAAAGAATATTGTAGCACATGTTGTAAATCAATTAGGCAATTAGACAATTAGGAAGATTGTAATTAGTCTAATTAGGTAGATAGCAATTTCCTTATTATTTCCTTTCCTAAATTATCTTGTACACAGTCTATATATTGTGTCTCCTAGTGAGAAGAATACACATCTATTATAATCTTTCAACATGGTATCAGAGCGGGTTCCACGAACCTGACTTTTCTTTCTCGTTACCTCTATCTTTTTTCGTCAAATTCTCTCTCTCTCTCTCTCAAATCGACCACAACCAAAACCTCTCTAACCCCAATACACAACCCTCGATCCAAACAAATAAACAAACAAAAAAAAAAAAAAAAATCCAGCCGCGAACAGTGCTCGCGTACACTGTAGCAGTCGTGAACAGTGCTCGCGCGCACTGTAGCAATCGTGAACAGTAACCCTAATCTCTTTCTGGCCCTCGATCAATCTTTCTGGAACTCGGTTTGTCTGTTAAGAGTGTTCTTCAGGCTCTACATCAACCGGGTACCCTCTCTTTGCACTTGTCAATCCTCTGGGTACCAACTCCTCTCCTTTTGGCTTGTGTCTTTATCTCTTGAATCTATTATGGGTGATAAACCTAAGCAAACAGACACTGCTGAAACCTCTGAAACTAAGGATATTGTTAGGGATTATCGCCGGTCTCTAACCACAATCAACTCCGCCCTAGCTGCCCCCACAAACTCTCCTGCTTTATCTTCTGGACATTTTGGGAATCGCAATCCCTCCCACAATCGTGGTAGTTCTTCTAAGCGAGGTGGTCGTCATGGAGGACGTGGGGGGCGTGGTGGTCGTGGCACCAAGAAGTGTACTCATTGTGGTGCGACCAACCACGATATTGAATTCTGTTGGAAGCTGCATGGCAAGCCAGCTTGGGCTAATCAGGCTACACTTGAGGGGGAGCCATCTGCTCTTGCTCCTACTCAGATTACTATGTCCAAGACAGAGTATGATTCTATGATTCAAAGGGCCAATGCATCTTCTTCTTCTTCCACTGCAATTCATGCCACCTCAGGTAATATGTGTCTTCATTCCTCTTCTCGTAGCACTCCTTGGATTCTCGATTCTGGCGCATCTGATCATATGACAGGTGATTTGTCTCTTTTGACTGATGTTGTTACTCCTTCTGTTAAGACTTATGTTACTATTGCCGATGGCACTAAGGTTCTTGTTCAAGGCATTGGTACATATCGTTCATCTGGTCTTGTTTTTCAGCCTGTCTTATATTTGCCACAATTTCCGTTTAATCTTCTTTCGATTCATAAAATGTCTCATACTCACCAGTGTTCTATCCTCTTTTCTCCTTCTCATTGTGAGTTTCAGGATCTCAAGACAAAGGGGATGATTGGTGGGGGGTATGAGAAGAATGGTCTGTATTACCTTCAGGAGCAGCAACAGCAACAGTCATCTAGTCCTTCTGCTTTACATTCTACTGTTACACCTTATCAGTGGCACTGTCGTCTTGGGCACCCATCCTCGGCCAACCTTCGCAAGCTGGTTCCTAGTTTACCTAGTTTTTCTCCTTTTAATTGTGACACATGTGAACTTAGTAAACATCGTAGAGTTTCTTTTCCTTTACGAACTGAGTCACCATGTGTAGAACCTTTTGCATTAGTTCATTCTGATATTTGGGGACCTTCGCGCACTACGAGTTTGTGTGGTGCGCGCTATTTTGTCACATTTATTGATGATTTTTCTCGTTTAACATGGGTGTATCTCCTCAAAGATAGGTCTCAATTATTTTCTGTTTTTTCAGTCTTTCATGCTGAGATTGTCAACCAATTTAATGCTAAATTACGTATTTTGCGAACTGACAATGCCCAAGAATATCTTTCTCGTCCATTTAGACAGTTTAATGAAACTCATGGTATTATTCATCAGACTGCGTGTGTCACTACCCCTCAATAAAATGGGGTTGCAGAACGGAAGAATGGGCCAGTTTTAGCCGTAACTCGTGCCCTTATGCTTCACATGAACGTTCCAAAACATTTTTGGGGATATGCTGTTCTTACCGCAAATTATCTAATAAATCGCACCCCTTCTCGGGTTTTGCATGGCAAAATTCCTTATCAGGTCATGTTTCCTGACAAGGATCTTTACATTCTTCCCCCAAAACTTTTTGGTTGTGTGTCATTTGTTCATAATCTCTCTCCAGGTCGTGATAAACTTGATCCGCGTTCTTACAAATGTATTTTTCTGGGTTACTCTCTGACACAGAAAGGATACAAGTGCTATAGTCCCTCATTACGGAAGCACTTTGTAAGTGCTGACGTGACTTTTTTTGAAAATATCCCATATTATTCTCTTGAGGGTACTCAGTTGACACCATTGTTGGCACCACCTTGTCTTCCTGAGATTGCTCAGTTACCGGCTGACCATGGTCTTTCTGAGACTGCTACTCGACCATCAATTACACAGGTATATGTTCGACGTTCTTCTGCTGCCGCTACTCCTGTTGCACCTCCGGATACAGCTTCTGTGCCCACACCATCTCCTCAAGCGTCTTCAGATCCGACACTCGATCTTCCTATTGCTCACCGTAAAGGTATTCGCTCCTGCACTTCCCATCCTATCTCTCAATTTGTGTCCTATGATCATTTGTCTCCCTCTTTTCGCGCTTTTTCTGTGTCTTTGTCCTCTGTTACTGTTCCTAAGTCTTATCAGGAGGCTCTTTCTCATCCTGGATGGCGTTCTGCTATGGAAGAAGAGATGCGCGCTTTGTCACTGAATCATACTTGGGATCTTGTTCCCCAGCCATCTGGAGCACATATTGTCGGTTGTCGTTGGGTGTTTGTCATCAAACACAATTCTGATGGTACTCTTGATCGTCTGAAAGCTCGTCTTGTGGCCAAAGGTTTCACTCAAACCTATGGGCTTGACTACACTGAGACTTTTTCTCCAGTTGCCAAGCTCAATTCTGTTCGCATTATTATCTCTCTTGCAGCCAACCTTGATTGGCCTCTCCATCAGCTTGATGTCAAGAATGCTTTTCTTCATGGAGATCTCTCTGAGACAGTTTATATGGCTCAACCACCCGGTTTTGAGTCCAAGGGGGAGTCTGTGTGTCATCTTCGCAAATCTATTTATGGCCTCAAACAATCTCCCCGGGCTTGGTTCGATAAATTCAGCAGTACCGTCGTGTCTCATGGTATGACACGAAGTCAAGCTGATCACTCCGTCTTCTTTAAAAGGACCACCAGTGGTATTGTGATTCTCGTAGTCTATGTGGATGATATTGTCATTACAGGGAGTGACAATGATGGGATTCAGGTATTAATTCGTCACCTTTGTTCCAGTTTTCTCACCAAGGATCTAGGCAAGCTTCGGTATTTTCTTGGCATTGAAGTGGCTCGTTCTAAAGCAGGCATCAGTTTATCACAACGGAAATACACTCTCGATCTCTTGAAAGATACAGGTTATCTTGGTTCTAAACCTGTAGCTACTCCTATGGAGACTAATCATAAGCTTATGCCTGACGATGGTGAGTTGGTTGACGATCCTGAGTTGTATCGGAGACTTGTGGGTAAACTTATTTATCTCACTATCACTCGACCCGATATCTCCTATGCAGTCAGTATTGTCAGTCAATTTATGACTTGTCCTCAAGTTTCTCATATGGAGGCTGTTGTTCGCATCTTGAAGTATCTTAAAAATGCTCCTGGACGTGGACTTCTCTACAAAGCGTCTGGACATCTTCGTATCGAAGGGTATACGGATTCTGACTGGGCAGGATCTCCTGCTGATCGTCGTTCTACCACTGGTTATTGCACCTTTATAGGTGGCAATCTTGTGACTTGGAAAAGTAAGAAACAGTCTGTTGTAGCACGTTCTAGTGCTGAAGCAGAGTATAGAGCAATGGCTCATACCACTTGTGAGTTGACTTGGTTGCGTACACTTCTACATGAGTTTGGGTTTCCAGTACATGATCCAACTCCGTTATATTGTGATAATCAGGCTGCTATCCATATTGCTAATAATCCAGTGTTCCACGAAAGGACCAAACACATTGAAGTTGATTGTCATTTCATTCGGTCGAAAGTGGAGTCAAAAGAGATCAGCACGCCTTTTGTTCCTTCAGGCTCTCAACTTGCTGATATTTTCACGAAGGCTCTTCCCAAGGCTTCCATTGATTCTATTTGTCGCAAGCTAGGAGTATACGATGTATATGCTCCAGCTTGAGGGGGAGTGTTGAAAAGGAAAGAATATTGTAGCACATGTTGTAAATCAATTAGGCAATTAGACAATTAGGAAGATTGTAATTAGTCTAATTAGGTAGATAGCAATTTCCTTATTATTTCCTTTCCTAAATTATCTTGTACACAGTCTATATATTGTGCCTCCTAGTGAGAAGAATACACATCTATTATAATCTTTCAACAATTTTAAAGGTTCGAAAGAATAATTAGATTCGTTTGGAGGTCAAATGAAGTGAAAGAAAAGAAAAATTGGTGATAAATCAAATAAATAACATCATCAAATCTGACAACCAATGACATACATATATCAATAGTGAAAGTAGTAGAGCTTCTAACTTTGTTCTGAACAACTTGTGAAGCAGTTCTGTACCGGTCACGTATTAATCGCCCTGGTTCTCCTGTCACAGGGCAAATTTACAAAAATTCAAAGTTCAGTTAAACAGTGAAGCACAACTTGTCATATTCTTACTTCTGCCTTCACCATCACTATCTTATTTTTGAAAAACACCCAATCACTAGATTGAGGAGTGCAGGGAGGGACCTTAATCACGTAATTAACTATTTAGCTAATGTAGGAGCAGTAAAATCTTGAAAGAGATTGCATGTGAGTTTAAAATTAGGTAATTATGGTGGCTATTGAAGTGCTAAATGGATATTTACCAACGCTTAAAAGAACAAACAAAAGACAAAAGTAAAAGAACAACAATAGCTTGATTTTTACCACCTCTTCCGCTCGTAGAAAACTATCTTACCGGCTCTTTCTGATTCCAATTCTCCCGCAGACATAATAACTGGTTCAACTCCCATGGCCTGGAAAATAAGTTCAGTCTGAAAGGATTTGCCTTGTCCTTTTCCTCCCCAAATGCCTGCAGAAATGCACCGCAGTTAAAATAGCTTTGATTTCAAGAACTATCCTTTAATAGTAGTAACTTACATAAAAACATTTTCCCCAAAAAATGTCGACAAAAATATGGTATCTTTGAAGTTTGAATGTATGGGATTGGTCATGTGCCCATATCCTCAGATATGGAATTTGAGAAAGTTTGACACCCGAATACACCTGATGGTCGGACGCAATTCCGTGCAACAAAACCCCGAATGAGGAAGAATGAACGTCTTATCTCTGTTTCATTCACCAGTTTCACTAGACTTATATTCTCCGGTATAAATTCTAGATTTGCTGGCTAACAAAAGAAACAAAGAAGGGGCTAAAGAACCTAGAGGTACATATGTAGAGAGAGACGTTCAATGAAACAGAGAAGGAAAGTGAATACAACCTAGTGCCGTGTTCCTTAACTATCTTATCTATAGTATAAGCTCTTCGTGCCGCAGAACTCTACAAAATCATCGTACAAACTTACCTAGAATCAGAGGAACTTTAGTATTGAGAATATGAGAAATGTAGTTCTTCACAATGTGGCAAACTGCATTCACAGGAAACAGTGTGCAAAATGTTATCAAGGACACAACAAACTTTAAACTTCGAGAAAATAAGCAATTCGAGACTTCATATACACATTAACTTTAACCACAAGTCAGATGTGAACAACAGTGCTAGATAGTAAAAACCATTTGACAAGTGGCACAAAGCAATGACAGAAGCCAATCAAAAAAGAAAAAAACAATGGCAGAACTCGTAAGAAGAGTTATCTTACCATTATAGAAAACAACACAAAAATCTCCATACAATACTGTACTAGGTTAACCTCAACTAATCACCTGATATGTATCAAGAAACCCATCAAGAAAATATTCTCTAGGATAGAATCAAACACAAAAGGCCGCTTGGCCCAACAGTGAGACTTGCCTCAAATCTTGGAAACAGCCTTCCCAATGATATATCTTTCCCATCCTAAACTCTGCTCAGACTCAGGCACTTGTTGGTCCCTTTAGTAATTTAAACACAGACCAAAAGGCTCATCTTGCATAGGATTTTATTACCTAACATGTAGTTGAACATTATGGGCAACCAGTCTAGTACTTGATTCATAGATAAAACTCAACAAGGAAAACATATTATAAGGGTCAGATTAGTACCAACCTACCAGGCGAGCCCCAGCAGAAATCTTATCAGGGTAATCAACTATTATACTGATCCAATAGAATATCAATCTTTTACAGTGTGAACATTCACAAGACGTTGCTTCAAGAATCACTAGGCCTGATGCCATGCGAAAAATTACCCACCAAATGGCAAAACACTGATGTTTGGGGACTGTCCACTATCATAGCTGCAGTTTATTTTTATTTGCATAGGTGAAATTCTACATGTTGGCGGCATCAATCTTGTCACCTCATAGAAATCAAGATACGTTAGAATTGTGATCCCCCGATAATAATGTAGTGAGGGAGTACCTCACATAACTTCAGAACAAAAAGTAAGGACTAACTCACATACGAATTAGTATCAGGAACCAACTTCTAGGAAATGCTACCAATAGTGTGGGTAAAATTAAAGACAAAATAGCCCAAGGACTACAACAATAATAGTAGAACATGCAATCCCCAATCGATGAGGGTAGGGGTATCAAATAAAGTTGAATATTGAGATAGGTAACATAAATTGTCCTATAAGTATGATCACGCAGATGAGCATAGTTGAGAACAAACACAAATGACGATACTCCATGAGGCATGAAATCAACAAAGTGGTGCTGGTTCTAGATTAACCAGGAAGCGCATGACCAGGGGACATAATTCTTCTTCTTCTTTTACTCTCAATAAGCAACACAAAGGAATAATATCCAAAGAAGAAATCAGGGAGCATCACTTTCAACTTGTTCCTTCGCAAAATGATGGGACCATGAAAAGTATTTGAAGGAATCCCACGGTGAAGTAAATGTGACAGCGTATATATTTGCAGATTGACAAAGGAATTAGCAACTTATGTGCAACATGCATGGATAAAGAAAAGGACCTACAAAGCAGAAAGTCAATTTACATGGGTAAAACCAAAGTAGATGGGTCCCTTAACCCTCTATGAAAAGAAAAAAGCATAGCAAGTGAAATAAAAATGACATTTTGCCAATGATATCCAAGATAAAATTACACATCAGACAAAGCAGACTCTGTTACAGTAATTTCTGAATGAAATCATCAGTTGCAGCAACATGCATGAACGTGTTATTTAGATTGTACGAGTCCTTGACTTACCAACTTTATCCTGCAAAAGTTAAAATTGAAAACAGAAAAGAAGTTAATGCGTGTAATGATCTTGAAGAATAAGTCACCAGAATGGAAAACAACGGCAGTCTATATGTTCAACATAAAGAAGCTAGACGACAGCATGATAAGGTAATTCTCAAATTACTTGCATAACATCCATAGATTATCGAGTTTGTCAACATACATGTCTTCTTATTCGCATGACGAACATGGGCTGATTCAAATAGGGGCAACAAAAGTCGAGAATACGGCTAATCATCCCGTGTTGTTTCTCTTTTGGTTTACCCACGCTTAAGCAGTTGTACACTTGAAAATAAATAGTGTAGGTACAACGCTTTAGGTCGCTTTTTCAGCTCATTAGGACAGCATTTTTAGGCTGCCTTGGTCAAAACTGAAATGCAGCAGAAGTGATAACTTCATAATTCTGGAAGGAGACAGCCCTAACTGCAGTGTTCAGTGCTATGACATAACAGCACACTGTCTCATTCGTATTGAAATGGGTTTCCCATTACTTCTTCATAATGACTTATTAAATTGTTATACTGAAAATATGGATTTGTTCTCCAGTGGATTCACTTCTCGATACCCAAGTGGATAGATCTGTAAGTCCTGACTAGTCCTCAAAAGACAGTTGGCATTCAACAAAGAGAAGATTCCTATAAATTCTCTCCATAGCCTTCTTAAATCAAGTTGTCAGAAACACAACATATCAATATGTTAGCTATTAATGAAGGCTGATTGAAGCACTTCAAGCACAGTTGCCACATTGCAAAGCTGATAGCTATGCAATACACATCAATCCAATTAGACAAGACAATCATGACAATAATTGAGCAACATTACCATGAAAACTGGAGCAATGTAATAATCGCCTTGCAGGTACTCAAACGATCTAGTCACTTTCTGACGGTAATCGAACACAATATCCGCTGCATTATCAAACACGCTATGATCAAACAATAAAAGCTATGCAGTAAAGCCCAATCATCATTCGCTCGGTTATGGGAAAACAAAACATATTGATGCACAGGAACAATAAAGGACAACACAAAAATGCAACCGATGTTTTAAACAGTGACCGCTGCATAGCTTATCGGTTTCTCGCCCTCAGATATCATGCACCTGTGATAGCAATAAAATCACATGTGTATCCACCGGTTCTCCATATGCATTGGTTTGTATTCAATTTTCTACCCGTTCATTGAGCTACAGCCAATACTTGACCACTATGACCACTTTACGGGCAGTGTATATTTTTTTCGCCAAAAATAATTTAAAGAGTTCATGACCACCATCCCCAATCCCACTGCTTATTACTTGATACTCCCGATACCCTTAACCGCAATAATTACCGTTACATGATGGACTACTGCGATTTAACACTTCGCACACAACACTAGATATACCACATTAGATCCTGATGTTATGGATCCTTGCACAACAGCCAATTCTTGCCCCGTTGTTTCGTTGTGATCTTGATGTTATGGGTCCTTTGTTTACCTCTCCACGTGCGGGTGACGGGTCGTGCGTGCGTGGGAGAGTTAGAGCTTGTCCTACATTGGTTAATTATGACTTCCAAACCTAGTATATGAGCCTAGGTTGCCTCTCCACTCATTCCCAAATGGTTTTGAGTTGAATGCTTTAACATATGACAATGTACAAGAACCATCCACCATAAGCATTACCGATCACAACACCCAGCTCTCATAGTTATGGAAACACAGCTCTCTCTCTCTCTCTCTCTCTCTCTCTCTCTCTCTCTCTCTCTCTCTCTCTCTCTAAAGAACACTCAAACTATCATGCAGACTTCTTCTGCAGAGCTCTCGATTACGGAAACCACAGTCTAAAACACATCAAAACATTCTCAAATAATCCCAGTTGGAACTTCTATTCCGTCGGGTCACAAAAAGGACAATTTTCTTTCTTTTTCCTGCATCTTCTCGCTAACCGAACAGACTAAAACCAAAGAGTAAACAAAACCACTTACAGTCTCTTCCGAGGAAATTGCCGGCGAAGAGGTCATCAATGGCGCCAGCCCTAGCACCAACAGCAATGTTCATGTTATCCGCCTCTTTACCTAGCCTGTAAAGATAATCTTTTCCCTCCGAGTCTTTCGCCTCCCACGACGACTGCTCCGAGAGCCTCTTCTTAGGTTTACTCGACTCTTTTTCATCGCTGCTGCTACCATTTTCGTTAGAATTCGACGACGAACGTACAGAGAATTGTTTGGTGAATGAGATTAATGGTTTGGGGATTGGGGATTTGAAGAATGAAAGAGGAGGAGAGAGAGGGAGGAAAGAGAGAGAAGGGGAAGTGAGGTGCAGATTGTTGAAGTTGCTGAAGAAGAGCGCCATTGATTTATGAGGAAAGCTTTCCTTTCTAGCAGATCATTTTGGTCGTTGTTGTGACGATATCGATACAGAGGAAGTTGGGAGTATTTGGCGCCACATAATGTCAAGGTAAATCGTAACGGGCGCTACCTTGTACTGTTTCACAGTGCTGTCCGGTCCTCTGCTGTTGGTAGTTTTGTTGTCACGTAATTGATCGGGATTCGATTCTTAGATTTTGGTCACGGAACTCAATTCTCGGAGTTAGGTCGTAAGAAAATAATTTTTTGTGAATCTGCTAATCCCAGCGTGAATGACAATGATAGAGGATTAGTTCAAATCCGCATAATTTGGCCCGAAAAGAAGTCATAGGTCAAAAAATTAGAGTGAAAAAGTGTATGGAAGATGTTGATGCAGTTTTAAAGTCAATCGTATGGACCCATGAGATGTAATTATTCAGGTCATCTTGGGTTACGGATCTGCTGCCCCGAAAATCCTGTCACAACTCTGTGTCCCGTCCATCCGATCAATCAAAGGCTCAGAGTCGCAAATGAACATGTTTAGCTCAGATTTGTTTGAGGTGAGATGAAATCCAATCCGTTGATTGCACGGATAAACAGCTCGGATGAACGTACAGAGAATTGTTTCGTTAAAAAATAGGCTTAATTATTGGGCTTGTATAGCATTGCTCTTAATTATGTCAAAAATCATGTTGACTACAAATTAGGCACAATTAACATGTTTTCTTTGTGAATAATTAACATGTTCACAAAGCACATTTCTATTCTTTTAAAGCTTTTTGTCACACCGGATCATACCCATTGAATCGAGATAAATTTGTAGCGATAATTGGTGATCAATGTGTAATCGACATTATATTCCAAAATACTCCATAAATATGCAAAACAAGTGCTGTGTTCGTTTGGTAGTTTAGTTTAGTTTTGATGATGTAAAAAAGTGTAATGAGTGGAGAGAGATAAAGAGAGAAATGAGGATAATGATGATGTCATCAAAACTAAAACTAAACTAAAACTGGGAAACGAATACAGCCAAGATGATTCAGTTCCTTTTTAGGGACCAGAGAGGAGTATTATCACTCAAATAATTCATTTTATGGAGAAGAATTTGGATGTGTTTAGGATACCATGTGGTATCTGACGTGGTACTCGTAACGCCCTATCACAATCGTCTATCTCAGTAATCAATGGTGCAGACTTTAAATAAACTTTTCATTAACTCTTCCCTATAATAGTTTATTTAAATCCAGATCGTCTAAAATATTTTTGAACCGTCGGGATGTGCGTTGGGTACCGCCACATGGTACCCTACACGCACCGAAATTCTTCCCATTTTATGGGCTACTCAAATTTGGTTTGATCCTTGTAACATAATTTAGTTTATTATTTCATAAACAATTCTTTTATTTGTAGAACATATCATTCACTTTTTGTAAATAGATTACAGATATCCACTCCAGAGGAGCATATAATAGAGAGGGTTTTCTAATTTGATGTTTGGTCATTTGGTTAATTTGGCCAATTTTACCCCTCCAATTGAGTTTAACAGTGTTGGTTTACAATAATCCGATTAAGGTGAATAACGGGTGAGGAGGTTTTTTGTTTCTTTTTTGTTTTTTGGTTCCAGCTAGGTTTTCCCTGGTCCGGTGTGCTCTGGTCCTGGTCTGGTTTTCCAGATCCGGTAGGTTGTGGCGGTGGGAATAATTGTTTAGATAGGTTTTTTCTGTTTGGTTGACTGCCAAGAGTGGTGGTATGTAATCGTTGCGGTTGTTTCCGGCGATATGGCTTGGTTTCGTTTGGTCGGGAATGTAATGACTCAATTTCTGCCGGCAACATGCCCGTTTCAGATCAGGATATTGTCCGGTTTGTAGCAGCTTGCTTTGCCTTTGTCTTGTACTCTTGTATCTGTACTTGATCCTTATGGATCTTTCTTTTTATGACAATGGCAGCGATTTCCTCTTTAAAAAAAATGCTCTAACTAACCCAAGTAATCGGACATATTATTAGTAGTAGTACAAGGTGAGGTTATCAAATGAAGTCCTCATTGTTGGTAAACCAATTGACCCTGAAATCCTTCCCTGCTCCCGCCGGAACGTCTTCAATGACTTTCTCTTGGCCTTTAGGGTGGTAAATTCCGGTCCGGTGATCGGGAACCCAGCTGCAGTCACCGTCGGCCCGGCCGTTGTCTCCGGCAACCAAGCTCTTGTTCTTGACTTCCTCCCCATTCAATTTCGTAGTAGCATGATCACCACATGAGCCTTTCTTGTGGTAGGCCTTTCGCAGCATTGGCCTGTGTTTAAATTATAATTAAGGACCAAAAAAATTTAAAATTAACTAGTCTAATTCGAAAATGCAAAACGTGAAAATGTGAAATGTATTAATTCTTCCCTTCCAATATATTGGTCCATTTTTTGTACCCATGTCAATTTTCAATTGGTTACAGATGGATCCTACGTTACAAAATTGAGGCCCCGTTCTACTAAACTTGACTTTTTAGCTTTTAAGGATTTTTTACTTGATGCATGCGAGGAGAATGACTTCTCTCGTAAAGCTTGAAAAGAGCTCGTTTGTTTGCTCAGAGATAAAAAGATGTAATATAGAATATTTAGTATGATCGGGATGTAAACTCCCTTCGGATATAGAAAAGATTGAGAGAAAAAAATATCTCGTGTTTGTTTTTGTTGGGATTGTGAAAAGCATTTCCCATATTATTCTCATGCAAACTAGATGAGGACAAAATGGGAATGGCAAAATAGTCACATTTAGTAGCTCTTGATGCAGGGGATATAAAATCCCACCTTTCATGGGATTTCATATTTCATGATTAGGCACTGCTGGCATATGAAATTCCATCCATAATACGATAACAAGATCGGACTTTTGAAATCCACGGCATAACATATCCAATCTCACCCTGAAATCCCTCCAAACAAACAAGCCCGGAATAGGGCCTGAAAAAAAATGTGAATTATAAAATAAGTTGGACTAGAGACTCCACTACAAAAGACTGCCAATATTGTCACAGCCTCGTGACCATTAACCACACTTTGAAGTCTTTGGAGCTTTTTTTCAGTTGTTAATTTTCAGAGTTCGAAATTCGGGGCAGAATCAGGAATTTTGAGCAAATGGGGTCAACACTTAATTAAGAGATCTTTTTCTAATGTGCTAATAACAAAATTAACATATACTAACAATATAAAAACACTAATACCGATTACCTTCAGGCCGACATCTAATGTGCATAAAGAATCCAGGATCTATGAAAAGTGCATGAAAACCCGTGGATTGAAAATTGAAAATTGTGTGTATTATCCACTCCTATTGGATGATAGTTGACAAAATCGTAGATTTAAAATGAGAAACTACTATAATTTTAGTGAAAGTACTACTACATTCGTGAGGCAATTTCAGCACATTTTGTGGGTTCAAATCCTCAAAATGGAGCTAAATGTCAATCGATCAATGAATCAATTGCAAAGTAGTGGGGTCACGTGACCCACGTGACCCCTCCGCCCTCGAGGGAATAAGTCAAAATGCAGACACCCGATTATCAGGAAAAAATTAAAATATATGTGCAATTAATTACAATAGTTCAACATTCTTTTTACGATGTTCTACCTAAATTCAACCAACAGAAAATTTGACAAAAATCTTACTTGATGTAGATGGAGTTCATGTTCTGGGCTCCTCTACCAACTGTTGTTGCCATCTCTCTCTTTCTATATTATGTGATGTGATGTAAAACTGGAATGGATAGACTGACGACCCATTTCCCTCTTTTATACTCCTAAACAATAATGCTATAGACCCGGAAATGTTACCCCCAATTGACTCCGAAAGTGTAAATCAACGGTCCAGATTCATTCAAAGTGAATCTCGGTCATTGATTTTCAAATTCTGGGTAAATTCTGGGTGTATTTTCTGTGTATGTAACACTCCTAAAAGAGGAAATATTTGGTTTCCCAAGAAAGCTTTAAGACGTTAGGCCTTGCATCATTGGTTCTTCAATCTTTCGTCCTTTAGTTGACAATACTTTAATATTTCGGTTGTAACTGAAATTATTGCTTGGATAGCTAGGCCATGCAATAACCAGTTATGGGCTGAATTTGCACCCAAAAAAAAAGTTATGGGCTGAATTGCATGAATCGTAATATCGCAAGGTATTAAAGTAATCTCAAGATTATTGTTATTTTTCCTAATTCATGGTATCCGAATCAAATTACGTGTAGAAATACGTATACCACAATAAATTATGGCAAAAGATGTAGTTTACCATTTTTTTTTTCAGTCTCATTTGTTCACATGCATGTCTGTAGGGCTGTAAATGAACTCAGCCGTTCATGAACTGTTCGAAGCTTGATTTTGTAGAGACTCGTCCGAATTTTATTATGGTAATAAACTAAGTGAACCTGAGCATCAATTTTAGGCTCGTTTAATAGATGAACCGAACCTAAATGTGACAGTATTCGACTCAATTAGGCTCAAGAAGCACCGAATGAAGTTTTGGATAATATAGGGGATGAGTAAAGCATTCTAAGATTTTGAAAGTAATTTTATGAAGTCCTTGTTATTTTGCTTAAATCATTAATAACAAAATCAGGTTTGTGTAATCACTTTTCAAAGCTGAATTTTAGTTTGCCAGTTAATAATAAAAAAAATTCTAGCTAGAGCTATGAATATTTTCCCAATTTTGTAAATGGCTTTGTTTGCATGTATATTGAAGTTAGGTGCACAATATCCTCTTAAGTCTTATCGCCTTCCCAGAGCAAGTGGACTTGGAATTTGTCTCCCCAATGACGCCCTTATCCTCTGCCCATAATGAAATTGGTGACGATTCTGACAAACCTACAGAATTTTTAAGGATCGGATATTTCTGCATTTTTTTTTCCTAATAATGTTAATGTCAAAACTGTTTTTTTAATGTCAAAAATTGTAGTTAATAAAACTTGTATCATTTCTTTTTTTTATTAGAAGCAAATGATTGCATTCATGAAAAGTTATCCGGCACTTGCACCGATTTTCATCCGAAAACAAAGACTAGAAATTGTGGCACAATTCACCAAAGCAAAAAATAAACAAATTACATCAAATGAAAATATTAACTTTTTTTTTTTTGTTTTGTTTTTTTTGCTCCAGGAGCTTGTTGGGCTTACCCTGAGCTGGCCCTGAGTCGGAAGCGGATCCGTTGTCCCAAACTTCCTGTCCCAACTTCCTGTCCCGTCCATCCGAGCAATCAATGACTCAAATTCCATCTCACCCCAAACAAATCTGAACCATAAACATTCATCTGTAAATCTGAGCTGTCGAGTACTTAGATGGACTGCTCGGATGAACGGGACACGGAGTCGAGACATGGTTTTTGGGACAGCAGATCCGTAACCCCTGAGTCCTCGCCTCCCTCGGCCATATGGGGAGAGAATCTCTACAATTCTATCTCAATAACAAGAATTGGCTTTTTCTGACAATAGAACCATAGAGAACCCTCCAAACTTCTATCTCGATCTCCCATCTGATCAATGATCATTGATTTAGATTTTTAAGAATCGGCTTTTTCTGCAAATGAACCGCAGAGAACCCTCTACAAATCAAATTTAAGTGGTTTGACCAGAATGCCCTCGTTGCAGCGGAGAAATACTCAAGGTTATTACGATTGGAAACCATGGAGTTACACAAGGAATTCTCTCTCTCTTGCAACCCTCAAAATACACACTCTCGCAACCAATTTAGACATGTACATATGTACAATTAAGAGCAAGTCCAGCCCTTACCCTTTTTTTCCCTCAAATTTAATGCAAAAATTTGGTTCAAAACTTCATTTGATATGGCTCACTCCAGCCCTAGAATCAGATTTTAAAACTCTTCCGCCACCTGCCGCCCGACACCGCAACTCTTTTGAAAAATCAGATCGAGATCTGGAATATCACTCTGCCGCCATCTTTCCTTTAGGCGCCGACAGCAGCGAAGTAAACAATGGTGGTGGTTCGACTGTGTTCTGCTACAATGGCGACAACGACGGCGACCACCACCTCTCCTCCAGATCAATCTACGTTCTTCTTACCTTCACCGGTGACGACGACGACGACGGTGGTGGAAGGTGCTCCGACGATCGTCGCCGCCACAAAGTTACTGTTTGAAATTTGGTTCAAGAGCTTTGTTCTCCCCAAATTTGGAGAAAAAATTGAGTAAAACTTGATTTGGTATAGGTTTGGTTCAAGGATTGGAGGATGAATTTGAGGGTCTTTTACTCAAATTTAAATTTGGTTCAGGATTTGATGTAGGATTTGATGTAGGGCTGGAGGTGCTCTAAGGGGAGAAAAGCAAAGCAAAGCCAAGCCTTCAATGGCAGCTTCCAAAACAAGTGATAGGAGACTGTTGGTGGATTAAGTCACTTTCGGGGACCTACTATACTAATTTTTTCAAGAAAGGGCATCCAAAATTTATCCCGAATGTCAATTCTCGTCATTGATTTTCAAATTCTGGATTAATTCTGGCGTATTTTCTGGGTATGTGGTGCTAAATTTTTCCTCGAATTTGAACCATTGAAAATCATTAAATATCTCATATCAGCGGAAGCAACCTTTTCCGTCGTGGCATTATTGCAACCCTTTGATTGGCTGAATTCACACATCAACAAGCGCACCTACTCAAGGTCAAGGCAACAATATAATCACGAATAGAAATGTTGATTCTACACATCCTTGTTGCTTCATGAAATGACATGGCACTCGAGAGAGCGCATTGACTCTCTCTTTTTTTTTTTTTCTTTTTTTGTCGTGGCATTATCGTGTAAATAGTTGCAGAAAGTCAGGCATTAATGATGCTATATAATTGCCCTTTATACACAGGGTGACACTATGAGAATTGAGAACTAAAAGCTCCATACGTAAGCTTATCCACTTTAAAATGAAAGCCACTCAAGTTTCCTGTAATTTGCATATGGTCTTCTTCAATCACTTCAGCAACCAACACCACCCTCCACTTTATCTGTCTTTTGCTGGGATTCGAGGACCCTGTAGCACCTCATGGTGTAGAACGCATCACAGCCGTTTAATTTGGTAATCAATAGGCTGGATTCACAGACGCTTTCTTCTTTATTACTGATGGGTAAGAAAGCGTCTGTAAATCCAAACCATTAAAAACACTTTTGAACGGCTGTATTGGGACACTACACCTTGTAGCGCGGATGAGGCGCTACAGGGTCCCGCTCTATTTTTGTTGATGTTCTTTGGTTCATATAACAATCTCAGTAAATTCATCCTTAGGACATCTCCATTCTCTATATAATTCTCTAAGCATAAATTTCATTGAAGCCATTATTAATGACACAATTGTAAATTTGGGAGGAAAAAATAGCCTTTAAAAATTTCGAGTCTTATTTGAGTAAATAAAATTCAATTTGATATAGGTTTGAGTCAGTGAAGTGAGATTTATGCGATTTTACCTTGATTTTTTTCCGAGTCCAAATAAGGGTAAGTACTAAAGATGCTCACATATGTGTAGGTGACCCGGGGGCTGCTGTCCGCAAGGGTCGGCAAACCCTGCCAACTGCCATCCGCGCCATCCGTTTCACGCATCGACGACTTGGATTGCATCAAAAAATAGACGGTTCGGATACACTTTACAGAGTCCCCCAATTCCTATGGTCAAAGCCGGCTTAGACATGAATCTCAAGAGGCGTGGGCCTTAGGCCCACCAAAAAATCAAAATTTTAGGGCCTCCAATTGTTTAGGAACCGTACATATATATACTAGGCCCAATATAATTTTGTGTAAGCCATCCATACAAAAAATGACCCAATTCGACTTTAGGGCCCAATTCAAATATAGGGTGGGCCTCGTTTAATAAGTTCGATTTAAGCCTCCGAAATCTATGAGCCGGCTCTGCCTATGGTGAACTATTGGTGTACTAATGGTCACATAGCCCATTCCCACTCTCCTTTGAGGCTAGTAATTACCTGATATATGCGACACCATGGACTAAAAATTAAAAATTCGCGGCGATTGGCTAAGACAAAGTCCCGCAAAAGGAAAAAGTTTCAAGAAACTTACCCGGAGGGCAGTTCACCCCTCGGTCGTCCGATCGGACGACTGTGTTTTGGACGGCCCGAATGCGTGCGACAATTTTGATTTATTTTTACCAGTAAAAAATTAAAGTACATCCGGGCCATCCAAAACACGATCGGATGACCGATGAGTGCACAACACCGTGCACAGCTGGCTGCACTTAGAGAAATCTGATCCAGAAACCAAAGTGCAGTAATAGTCTCTGCATGAAAATTACGAAAACGCCTTCTCTTGCCCGATTGCAGAAACACCTATAAGTAGTCTAAATGGTTATCATTTTACAACATGGGTACGGTACAAAGGCTTTGATCACTTTTGTTCACATATAAGTCATAGAGAAAGTTACAACGACATTATCCCGCACGGCTTAATGGCGACATACCCAGAATCCATTATTACCTTTATAGCAATCCACTGTGATCACCCCACATAAACGTCTCAAAAACTCGACTCTTCTGTAGACGGCCGCCTCAAGAAATATCGCAAACTATTAGCAAGAACCTGCCAAGATTGATGAGGTTAAACATCGCAGCTAGTAAATACACAGACAACATTTACTGAACCCCTCTTTTCTAATACTATTTTTGTTAAGAAACGCTAGCCTCTCAGCCTTATTTTATTTTGAAGCTTGATCTCGAATGATCAAGTCTAGATTAAATCCACGATAAGCATAAAAAAAATTGACACTGAAATATCAATCAGAATGAATTAGGAGCAATATATTATATATCCTTCTGTTCATAAGCCCGAGCTATTCACGAACTGCTCAGTTTGCGGTACCCTAGTTTTTGTAATTAAGCCCGAGTTGATAAAAACAAATGATTTGCTTACATCTACCCATAATCTTTATTTTTATATTTTCTAAAAACAAAATGTTCTGTCAAAAAACGTTGGAGTAAAGCTGAGCGGACCAGGTCAGGTAAAATTATACACAAGGATAGAGCCGCTAAACTAGTTTTCTTGTGAGACCTTCATAGTAAGTATCTATATCCTGTTTTACCTGTTGAAGGGGTTTGATGATGGCTTTACCCCGGTAGCTGACATGGAACTTCGCCTTAGCCAATAACCCCTGTGTACCAAAATCAAAATGCAAGTGAAATTGTTGATCCACAATCCGGTAACATCAGTAGTATAACTGTTAAGTGTAAGGAGAATGCAGATAGCCACTTGGTTATTACCTCGGTGTCAAATTCCCCTGATTCCACAGCAATGTTAATGTCAGTAATCATCTTTACGAGATCCACCAGTAATCCAGGGCGGTCTGCTGCTTCCACATACAGTAAGCTGCAAATTAACAGGAAATGCACGTTTGGAGCCTCATTAATTTGTTCAACATACTAACAGAGACGACTAGCAGGGCAATTTAAAGTAGGCTTCAGCATCTAGAGTTTATCAAGTGAGGCACTTAATTTTGCAACCGGAGCCTCATTCATTCGTATATTGAGCAAAAATTGTGGATTACCTCCGATCAGGGCCATCATCATAAACATTAACGCGGGTTGCTATGTCCACGTCTACCTGAGGTAATCAACCACAAAAAAATTATAAACATGTAAAAGTAGGAAACACTACTGAAAAAATGAGAAGCTAACGAGACCATCCGTGGGACTTGGAACACACCAACCCTGGTCTGTTTGTACACGTCATGGGTAAACACAGTGCATTTACAGCTGGTACTAATTTGGGAGCATTCTCCAGGGGTATATTGGGGAAAACACAGACAAAATAATGGAAAAAAGCATCAAGTTTATACTGAATGTTCCCACCTAAAAATTCCAAATTTCATACCTTTGAAGTTATGAATTTGATCCACACTTCATTTCATTGAAAAGTTGGTAAAAAAAGGATTATTGGAGAAAAGTCCAACTTTTTCCATTATGATATTGTTATAGTGAAGGAGCTCTTGATAACTTTCCTTCATCATTCTTACAAGAAAAGTAATGAGCCACCATAACAACTATGAATAGACCATGCTCTTCTTATGCAACTAAATCATAGTGTTTGCAAAGGACCTGCGGTAAAATAAACGATGAAGATAAAAATAAGCATAAATCCAACGGGGAGAAGGAGAAGGACCTTCTGAGGTGGTGGTTCAATTCCAAAGGCTGCTCCCATAGCCAACTGGGAGCTCGACTCCTGGACCAAAAATGGAATACAGTAAGAAATCTGCAAAGAGAGGTAAATCCAGCAGCACATGTTCGATCGGACAGCATTAAGCATGGAATCATGTAACTGAGGAATACCGGGTGATACTCAAGAAGATTGTTTATAATTGTCAAACGAATTGCCTCAAGCAATTCGGGATCCTCAACTTTTCTACCAGTGTCACTGCATAAGAAACACCATGATAACAACCGTAATCACTCCATAACATCAGCCAAACACCAATCAGATTATTTGAAGAACACATTCCAACCAAGAATGGATTCAAACATTATATACCGCGAGTCTCTACGCAAAGTAATTAATGATTATAAACATGCGCTTACTTCTTTATGTGGTTTTATACATGAGCCAGAAATCTAATCGTGTGTCCAAGTCCACTCCAAGCCTCCAAGTACTACATGAAGGCTCAGTTTGTTTGACCAGACTAATCGTAAAGGGATATAACCCATTGGATAAGTCATTACGGTGGACAAATAGTGAAGGAATTAATAATACTACACACCTCTGGTATTGTCAATCTCATGTTTTGGGAGATAAGGTATCCGGTGAATATTTACTCCTGACTGCAAAAGTTCAACCAAATGCAGGTATATGGTCCCCTTTTGGATGTGTGGTCCAATATGACAGACACTCTAATCTGGACAAACAAACAGGGCCCAAGGACTTAAATAGTACCATGTAAGAACATGATAGACTTACACTCTTGTGATGGCGAATTTGTTGTGCTTTCCAGAAGAATCAAGAAAGACATTTGCCTTAACAACGTTCAGCCCAAGGTTCTTAAGTGCACTCATCTGCAACCCAGTCACAGACAGCAGGCAAACACGTGAAAGGTTTATCTAACAGATTAACAACAGAAGCAGTAGTTGAACACACAAAACAAAGCTATTCAAATAAACTAAACGAGAAAAGAGAATTCGCATAACAAAAATACTTGAACAAATGGTCATACAGTGTCAAGTAGGGCTCCAAGGCGATTGCCGAAGGTTATCTCCACCACAGTCGCATTAGGATTTGAATCTTGGTCTATTATAACTTTGGGCGTTGGAATTGAGTCAGTCTCCCGATAACTTCCATCCTGCTTATCATACGACATCCCAAGCCAACCAACGACAATAGATAAGACAACGAGAAAATAGCATTGTCAATTACAAGACAATCGAAACCAATCACGTGGTCGTCGTTGCTTTGTACCTCCACAGCTGTGGCAGCTGATGCTCTAGGAATGAGTGTGATTACGGAAGTTGACAATCTGACATATAAACATTGAAAGTTAATGAAAAAAGATTGCTACAAAACAATCACAGGAATCGCAAATTATTTGTATAAATGTGACAATATTCTAGTGTACTGAGTATCCATCGAAGGAGCCTATTATGTGGTTTGTTGTGCATTTGATTTTGTTATGATTCTTACGAATAACCTCAACTTATGAGATAAAATCCAACTGGTCAGAAAAGACTAATTTTACCAAATAGCCTGTACTACTACCATTGATGAACATTCTAGTCTCAATCAATTATTCACATCAAGATGATTAAGAACAGGAAAAAACAGTAGTCCATCATCAAACTCAAGTAAACAGAAACAAATAAGAACAAAGAACAATTTGCAAAAATACAACTGGCACGAGTTCAACAATTTACCGAAAGAAATACAAGGAACACAAAGTAAGCATATTGCAAGTATAAACTGATAATTTAAACACAAAGGTCCCCAAATGGTATTAAAAAACAGATAAAAGCCAAATAAATTAAAAGGAGCTACATTGATGGTGAAATTGCAAATCCTAAATTCCCAAATTTGATACTCCGCAATACTAAGTTACTAACAGCTAATTGACTACAAATTGGTCCCAAAAACCCAATTGGGATTTGGTTGAAACACTGTTGCAGGTCACTTCACAGTGTCATAGATCCCATTTAGAGCAGTGGCCTGGCTCCTTATTTCCCACTCTTTTAGCCAATCATATGGAGGATAATTTTCATCCACTTTGTCAGACAAACAAATCAAACTCTAACTAATTAGGCAAATTAGCAGCAAAATGGATACACCAGATTGATATACATAGATAACCACACTATATAAGTGTCTATATAGGAGTACAAATTTAGAGAGAGAGAGAGAGAGAGAGAGATGTACCTTCCCTTATGAGAAATGCTGAAACGGCGAACTGGATCGAACCCATAAAAGGCTCGAACGACACCTACTCTACAGAAGGATAGCTTCTCAGTGTAAAGTCCAAAAGAAGCACTCCCAGAAGCCATAGCCACAGCCATTACCAAACCCACAAAATAAAACCAGCAAATTGGGTAAAAAAAACAAGAAAATCTCGATTCAATTGGGTTTGCTGTGGACTACTACTAGTACTAGAAGAAGTCGAAGAACATCACGAATTTCAAGAAATGGGTGTGTGAATGGATCTTGTGGGGTCTAGAATTGGAGACCCATTTGGCTTTCAGAGTAATTGTACTACTTTTTGTTGCTATTCTAGTAATATCCGCCATTTTTCATGAGAAATCGTGACTGCTGTCTTTATCTCTATATATGTATGCACTGTATCTATATACGCTTTCTTTGCGTCGGGTCCTCAAAAACCAATCCAACCAAATTTGTAGTGTTATCTGATCTCAACCAACGAACCCCCCCACACCTCATCTTTTCCCACTCTGAATAAAAATATGGGCGCAAATGGCCTATCCACTGGGAGGCAGTAATAGCGACGCGTCTGGTTAGATATGTCTGTAGCCGTCACTGTCTTTACATGAAGGATCTTTATTTACAGTATCATTTTTCCACCCAACCCACTCACATACTTTTGCGTGTGTAGCGGGTGGGACTGTAAAATGCAAATGAAATGAGATGTTTTTCTCGACTGGTTACGGGCTCGGTTCAGCTCGGATCATAAACTTGACTTGTTTGTAGAAGTTTGGCTTATTTTGCAAAAGCTTATATGATAAACGAGCTGAAATTGAACACCTAAATAATAGACGAAGCTTGATTGTTTGGCTTGAGCCGAGCTTAAACTCATCAAAACTCGACTCGTCTCATTGGTGGGCCTAGCAGTGGGATAGTTAACCCAAAGTTCAAAGATTGGATTGATTTTTTTTTACACGAGACAAATATAACAAGACTGGACCGCACAAAAATCAAATAGACAAATACGAGCTGGATTCGTGTAATAAGGGGAGGACATTGATAATTGTATAAATTTTATATCGACCTATTAACCCAAAGTGTACACCACTAACCTAGTGCGACACGAATTTGATTTCCACTGAATGCGAGTGTAATCAATTCAATTTGTTGGTATAAAATTTTTACTTTTTTTTATATATATATAACAGGTGTTCGGGTCAACTTTCGTGCACCTCGACCAATTCTTCGAGACCAAGCCCAAAAACTCATGTCAAACCATTGAAGAAAATAATACCGGATGCGTACCTGTTGCCATGGAGTATGAAAACCTTGTGTGTGGTCCCATTTAAAGCCAGAACAAAGCTTTGTATGAACTAACGCCAAATGAGTTAATAGCATCTACAAGATTTTGAACCTGAAACCTTAAAAGGAAGCAAATCCCCAAGTCCCAAGCCTCGATCACTAGGCCAACCCTTAGGCTGTGTTTGGATGACCGAAATCTTGAGTAGGAATAGGAATACAATTACCGGGAATCAAATTCGCATAAAATTTCTTGAGTAGAAATATGAATATGATTACTGGAAATCGAATTCCTAGGAATTTGATACATGGAGGAATTGCATTTCAGTGTTTGGATTAATTCAGTAATCTTACGCGGGAAATAATTATTTTGAAAATTTATTAAAGTCAACATTTTATTTTCTTAATGAATGACACTGGAATCTGAGACTCCTGTGGGGTAAGGGAGAGATAAATTCTCACTCAATCTAAGAATGTGATTCCTGGTTGAATATGCATCATGAATCACATTCTTATTTCTATCTCTGTCAAACGTTAGAATCAGAAAAGCGTGGCGTCACATTCATGTTCCTGTCTGTTCCAAACGTTGGAATCATGGGTAGAAGACATCACATTCCCATTCTCCCTTGAGATTACTGCCAAACCGAGCCTTAGGTTTTGTTTGGATGACTGGAATCTTGAGTAGGAATATGAATATGATCACCGGGAGTCAAATTCCCAATAATTTTCTTGGGTAGGAATAAGAATATGATTACTGAGAATCGAATTCCTAGGAATTTGATACCTGGAGGAATGACATTTTGGTGTTTTGATTAATTCAATAATCTTGTGCTAGAAAAAATTATTTTGAAAATTTATTAAAGTCAACATTTCATTTCTTAATGAATGAGTCAGGAATTTGAGATTCTCATGGGGTAAGGGAGTGATCAGATTCCCACTCAGTCTAGGAATGTGATTCATGATTGAATATGTCATCAGGAATCATATTCTTATTCATGTCTCTGCCAAACATTGGAATTAGAAAAACCTGACATCACATTCTTATTCCTGTCTGTTCCAAACGTTGGGTCATGGGTAGAAGATATCACATTCTCATTCTCCCTTGAGATTACGGCCATCCAAACACAGCCTTAGGGTTAAGTTTTTACTCCTTCATTGCACGGATCTATAAAATTTATTGTTTTTTGAACTGCCTATAAAATTTATTGTTACTCAATGCGTTTTTGTTCTCGTTCTCTACTCTTTAATCTTTTTTTTTTTTTTTTTTCGATTTCATAATTTCCACAGCATTGATGGTATTGAAAATGTTTTCATTGTCATTGGTCAAACGTGAATATAGACGCAAATAAATGTTTATATACAATTTTCATAGATTTTTAATCAAACGTCAAATTCAAAATCTTAAACAATTCAAACACGACACAAGATAATGACCACTCCTTTTGACAGTGGCTCTGCATTGGGAACCAGATCATCTGTTCCCAATTCCCATATGTCTCTGTTGCAAGGGTTATGAGACGTTGGATTACACATGAATTTTTAAAATATAAAAATAAAACTCACAATCGAGCGGTCCAAAATCCTTTGCAACGGAGGCACATGAAAATAAAGACATAAAAACAAGATTCACAATCCAAAAGTTCAAAACCCCTTACAACGGAGGTGCAAGAAAATTTGAAAATTTATGTGTGATTTAGCGGCTCAAAACTCCTTGCAACGGAGCCACAGGGAAATTGGGAAGAGGATATGCTTATCTCTGCGTTGCTATGGGCATGTGGATGAATACCTACATGTCGGCCCACTGAACAATTAGCCCCCGAATGGGCCAAACCTATCCCTTGGAAAAGTTATCGCTAGTCGGCCCAGCCCTAAAACCCACACCGAAGTCCATATGACCTGCCCATGCCATATTCCTCGAGTAAAAATTACGAAGCGGGGGGAGAGAGAAAGAGAGAGAAGAGAGAGAGAGAGGAATGTCGAAGTCCTGCAAGGGCTTAGCTCAAGAACTGGTCAAGTGCCTCAGTGAATCAGACTGTGTTAAGGTATTCCCTTTCAATCTCTAGATACGCATATATACATGTAATACCGAAAATTCGTTGGTGGAAACTCAGCTTCACGCAATTGCGTAATATACATGTCACGTTGTTGGGATAAAGTATTTATCCGTTTGATACGCTGTTGTATTTCAGACTCTGATGATTTTGCTAATTGGGTAATTGCTATGATTTTTGATCCAGATATGGTGTAAAACTCTCACTGGCAGTTCATTTGTTCAACTAATAGTATAAGACCCATTAAAAATCTTTAATTTTTTATTCATACGTCTTGCTGATCGTTTGAACCCTGCTGGCATTGCTCTCCTGTGCTGTTGGATGTTGTACTATTAACATTTTACAGACTTGTAAAACCCGAGAAGATAAAATTGGATAGTTTGCTGGGTTAAACGAGCTAAGACAGGTAGTGGGCTGTTTTTAGCTAGCCGCCACTGGTTTATGAAGCCTTGGTGGAGTTAGGGTAGCTGCAATTCTTTAAGCTTGCTGTTGAAATGGAACGTGTTCCCAAAATATGTTCAGAACTATGGTTGTTTATTAATCCACGTCAAACGATTTTTGATCACGCTTGGCAATTATTTTATGATACCCATCATGAGATTAGCTTCAATAACTTTGTCTTTTTTATCATTTTAAGCTTATTGATTTCACATGCCTCGTTTGTAATAACTCAATCTCGAACAAGCTTTTGGTTAGTGTGAGATTGTGAGTAGAGTTCGTTCGATTGCCCCTGCTTTTGTGACTCCATACGGCCCTTTATTTGGAAAATAGATTAGTAGTTAAGATTTGTTATCAAATCAAGGCATGATGAGAAGTTTGGTTGGTTTCAGATTGGATTCTAATTTTTGTTTTTTTGGATGTATTTGATACGATTTGTATACACAGACGTATGCAGGCATAAATGTCTTCGTTTAAATGCTTTCATTCCCCCGTTGACATTTTATTACTTCGGTTATTCTTTTGTCTAGGTTGAGAAGAGACCATATAGGGAATGTGCAAAGGAGAAGAGCCCATGCATTTCAAGTGAATGCGTGGGACTGCGGGAAACATACTTCAATTGCAAGAGAGGCCAGGCATGTTTTATCCTCTTTACTTTATCTCACTGTACCACTTCTTTACTTTAGGTTAAGTTCACAAATTCAACTCATGGTAAGGCCTTAAATAATGTTCTCCTGCATACTGCCGTCCCATACTCCCATCTCTCCTCGAGCTATCTGTGGATGTAGCCTAGGTGTATGCCTGTTCACCTGGCATTGTTCTTCTGTGCGTGTCCAAATTATAACTTGAGCAAGCGATCAAGATGTTATTTTCTGATAGCAGTGGATGATCTGATGATCAGTCAATTAGTCATATATACTTCTCGTGGTGCCTTTTTTCAAACCCCCTTTCATGTAACATATGTATATTAGCCTAAGTGGGTTGTATGCCTAAATATTGTTAATTGTTTTAAAACTGCTTAAGAGCTTCTGATCTGTAGCACGAGAGCTGAGAGATCTGTAACACGAGATCAGGGAAACAGTTTTTGTAACTGGATTCAGAAAGGAGTCCTAATGTGCCTAGATGCCTCACTCTCAATTAATTTTGCGAACCATTCATTTATGGGGTAAGTTTTAATATAGAAGATTAACCTCATTAAAATTGCAAAGAAATGGTGAATATTAGGAAGGATTGTAGTTGTGGATTTGTCATATCCTTTGCCATTCGCTGCTGAGAACGAGGGGAAAATGAGAGTCTGGCATATTAGCCCCGTTTTTGGTGGTACTGGTTGCGCCTCCTAGTGGTTCTTCTATTTTCTCTCATTATCGGCTTTCGATGACTCGTTATAAGCAAATGTTACCAAGAATCATTAATGCCACTTTATGTGACTGAACGAGTGAATGTAGAGCGGTTGTGCCTATCCCTCATGAGTAGTTGACACCATATGTTTCGATAAGACAGTCATAGCTGCTACGATTGAAGAAAATCTATTCTTGCCCTTCGTTGCACGAAGTGGGGGCAGGGGAGTGGATGATCATAGAAGTGTGGGAGCGCCGTCAAGAGAGTTTAGGGAAAATGATTAAAAATAGAAATGTTTTTATGTTTTTTAATATAGTTTAATGTCAAAATGAAAATATTATTGTACCACTTAATTGGAAAACATAAAAATTCCCATAAAAGGACAACAAAATTTTGGTTTCCACCTCTTTAAAATAACATTATATTTTGCCTTCTACTATACATAACACTATGCACATAGATATGTATGTTTCATACATATAGATAGCCACAAATTCTAGCCTATATATGTATCGCCGGGGATTGCCATCGCCGGTCTATACGTATTCTAGCCTATTGTATTCATCTTTATGGCGTAAGTTCCCGTATAGGTTAGGAACGAGTTCCCGTTGTCATTGGTATGCATTTCCTTCTAGTTTCCTCCTCGCGCAAACGCGTTTCTTTTCGAGAAATGTCGGCTACCCCCAAGTGTCCTGCAACTAAGTTCTTGCCACGGGTTTCAGTGGTGCCCCTCCAGTTTCTTGCAGTATTTTCTACTGGTGACAGCTGACAAATGGTCAGGTTAAGCCGGGCAACATGGGAAGAGTTAAATCATCTTACAACATACTATAACGACCCGACCCGGAGCTGCGCCTTAACGTCTCCAAATCCGAGCCAAACAAGCGACTATAACCCCACAACCAACAGCTCACGATGCTAGCAAATTAGTTCAACTAATATAACAAACTCACTTCCTTAGCAACTTCAAAATTTACTATTTTTACGACAGAACAGCGGAAGACTTTCGAAATTTTGATAACAATACAGCTAGACAAACCATTATACAAGACCATGAACAAACTATGCTAAACCTCCATGTCAACTACTAGCGTGATGCTCCAGTCTAAGAGCCCTGAGCAAGGATGCAACACATGGACGCCTAACAGTGGACAACATCTCTAACCTACAAAACTGGAATCCCAAGAGGATTCCAAGAGTGGGTAAGTCAAAGTTACTGAACAAGAACAAACATTCATACACTACACTATAACATCAAGTAATTAAATTGAATTCATAACTTCCAACCCAAATCTTATTCACACAGCTTGTAACCCAACACGACACGAAGTCTACTGGCACGAAGCCAAGCACAAGGCCAATATCAGGACTCAATTGTCCACACGGCATAAAGCCTCAACACGACACGAAGTCCACTAGGCATGAGGCCCCATCACAACACGAAGTCTGCTAGGCATGAAGCCCAATCACGACACGAAGTCTACTAGGCACGAGGCCCCATCACGACACGAAGTCTGCTAGGCATGAAGCCCAATCACGACACAAAGTCTACTAGGCATAAAGCCCCATCATGGCACAAAGTCTATACTCGCATTTAAACAAGTTTAATTCATAATGAAATGCACTTAAGAGTCAACCACTCTCCTCGATCTTCAAAAAGAAAGACACGACTATGGTTTCGGCACCTCGGATGTGCCTGTTCCAGTCTCTGTAATATGTATCCTTAATTAGCACAACCACCATTCATATTTTATACCGAAACATCCCTTAAGACCAAAGATAGCAAATGGTTCATGCTCAAACGCAAAAGAAATGCTTAAACACGCTTGAGACAATCCGACACCCTTGCGAGCTACGAATTTATAGAATTAACCTACTCATCCAAATGTCCCAATATATTCACCACACCCCCTAGACACATACAAGAACACCATACTAAAAGCTCAGAATATTCAAAGCTATGTTAGCTATTTCTAATCAATTAACGGTTGAACTAAAAACCCGCAACAGAATCTGCCAAACAGATTCATGATCAACTTCAAGCCAAAAACTGCTATTCTCTAGAACAAATTAAAGCACAACCCTCACACACTTTTGAAGGTATACGAGTCTAGTTTCAGAATCAAAAGACGGTGCGCGAATTAGATACTCACGCTAGGAGTTATGACTGTTTCCCCAGGATGTGTCTCTGCTGTCTGCACAGACACGAATCTGACAGCAGATTAGTGCACGAATTTTCATATTTTCTGTGCTTCGAATAAAAATCACGAAAATTTAACACAACACAGGAGACATCCATGGGTAGCCAATGTAAAAATCCCAAAAATTTACGAGCTCTGGAACTACATCTACAAATTCGGCCAAAGCCCAGGCAGATTCAACTTATTCAAACAGAGTTTCACATATCCATGACAAACACGAATTCTTTCACATAAAAACCCAATACCACCTTCTAAAACCCACTCTCATGGACACAATCAGTTGCAATCTAGATGTAAAAGAAGAAATTGAACACTTAAATCATGGAATTAGAACATAGGAAAGCACAAACTCACCAAAAACTACTAGAATCGAGATTTTCCAAGGCTCCCTCTAGTTTTCCCCAATTCTCTCGGTTTCTCCTCCTCTTCCTCCTCCTTCTTCCGACTTCTCTCTCTCTCTCTCTCTCTCTCTCTCTCTCTCTCTCACCAGTGAACGTGTGTGTGTGACTCATCAAAAGAGAATAAGACGTGGAAGCATATGGGTTTATAAAGGAAAGCTATTCCGCGCTACCGCTCCCACAAGGTTTCGATGCTCCGTCCAATAAAAACATTCCGTTTCGCTTACTTTCAAATAATGCCAATTAACGCAAGTAACGTGTACAATTAAGATTAGCACGCACAAAATCTAACACGTAAACATAATATAAAAGTCGGGTATTACACATACTCTAAGCTATATCTGTGAATAATCAAGTGCTTTTGGTTGGATCATTGAGGTGCTCTCATGAAACTCGCCTTACCACATGTTAGTAACGTGTAGATTAGGCTCATTCTTCAACTATTATTGAGTACATTATTCATTGGTGCAAGACCAAATATGTGTGTTATTAATAAAGAAAAGCTTTAGACAAGCAAACGGCACATTAGCCAGATACAGAAAATCTAATACATTGTAGAACAATAGAGTCGGCTGACATTATTTAAGTGCAATTGAGTGGAGAAAGAAAACCCAGAAAGAAATCTGTGCATGTGAGTTTCTGTTAGTACATATAGCATGAAAGTTGATGGATATCGATTTTGGGATGGTGTTGGAGACGGATGTACTGTAGATGGCTTCAAGTAGGAAATAAAACTTATCTTCAGAACTCGCTTAAAAGTTTTGAAACCGATATGGACCTGTGGTTGACTCCCTCAACTTCTACTTTCTTCTAATTATTTTTTATATTTTCAGGTTGACATGAGGGCTCGAATTCGCGGAAATAAGGGCTACTAACTGGCGGGGATTGGAAAATAAAGAATAATGTGAAGCATGATCGACCAAACTTGATGTGCTTGTGATGCCTTGCACTAAAGAAGCAGATGCACGGGCCCGTTTTGGAATGTTTCCTTCACCTTGATCCTGACTGATAATTTTTTACCATGTTACTGACCAATCTATACTTGTATCAAGTAGACTGATGTTCTGAAAGGTTTTGGATGGTGGTTATATTCTGTATTAGTTTCTTTTTCTTTTTATACAAACTATTCTTGTGCTATCAAGTGAGAATGACCGTGCTGTACCAGTTACGTTTGTAATACCAGGATTCTCTGAGCTCTATGCCTTGTAGCAAAATTTATGGTTTTCTGCTTTATCTTCCTTAGTTATTGTACCTGCATTTTTTTTTCAGGAACTTGTACCGGCATTGTGCCTGGTCTATTGTTGAGCTTAGTCCTTATTTTTAGGCATCAAAGATTGCAGTACATATTTGTATGCCGGATATGCTTCTCGGAAGTTATAATCTGGACTCTATTGTAGAGTTAAGTTTGGTTAAATGCGGCGAGTTTTTCGGCTAAGTACTTAAGTTTTGCAAACTAATTGGGAAAGTACTTCAGTTTTCAAACTATTTGTAAAAATACTTCTTAGCAAGATCCTAAATTGCGCTTCCACAGCAAAGTTCCACCTGGCAAAGACCCACGTCCACGTGTGTGCCATGTGGAGGTGACAGAAAAGAGCGTTTGCAAATTGCGCTATGTATTTTAAAATTTATTGCGCTATTAACCATTGCGCTAGGGCTTTAAATGATATCGCGATTTTCAATCTCGCATTGTCGCATTTCCCCCTATTCCTCATCCGGTCATCTTCGTTCGCGAGATCAGGCGATTTCTGGCGATTCGTGGGCGTCGGTGATTGAACTCTGGCTACGAGTCCGGCGACTCTTGTGGCATCCTCTCTCCTAGCCCCGTATGTACTCTCTCTGTATTTCTCTCTCTCTCTTATGTGTGTGTCGATATATATATGCATTAGGTTTGGGTTTCCCATGAATGGGTGTTTTAGCTATGGACAACTTTTTATTAGGCTTGGTTTGGTGGTGGCTTTCATAATTGATTTCCAAAAGTACTTGTAGTTTTTATATTTGTTCGTGTTCAACATAAATAATCTTTGAGATTTTTTTGTTTTTTGTTTGAGGATTAGTGTGTGAGAGTCTGATAACAATCTTTTGTTCTTTGAGATGGGTCATTTTTCATGAAATTACGAGAATTCAAGTTTTAGAATCTGTCAACTGAACAAGTTTTATGGAAACGAGAAGGAAAAAAAATTGTAGGGATGACATGGATTTTTGGTCCTTCATTTTTTCTCGTGCCAGAGAAAAAGTAATTAGGCCATTTGGTTGATCAGAAACATGAAGAGCTGGAATTGATTCAATTTTTATTGTTCCATACGTGGTGATGGATAAAATATTGTTCAAATTGATGAAAAGGATAAATTAAGATGGCCGAGAAAACATTGAAGACTTGATCTTTTGGCTGGTCTGGTTGACTATAAAAATGACTGAAAAGAAGTGAGTTCAATCTCTGTTCCATTAATTTTTCATGGCTAAAGTAATTAGTTCAAGTTGATGAAAAAGTGAGAAAGTTAGAATCGTGTAATTGTCATTTCCTGGGGAGAGAACATCATGTTCTTTTGTTTCTCCATCTTAGACAGAAGTATTTCTGGGATTTTCTTGCCTGAATATCTTTGAGTTCAATGCTTTCCATTTGTTGTATTTTTTAGGAACTCTTGCTTTGAAGTTATTGTTTGTGGTCAATATTTCTGTTACTCTAGTTCTTTAAAATAAAAAATTTCACGATACACTTCACTCCAACTGTTGGCTTGGAAAGGCTGTATTGCCCCAAGAGGGGAGTTTCAGAACAAAAGTCATAATTGTTTGTGTCTTACTTGTTTATGACTTTTTAGGTTGCAGTATGGATTTGATTGACCAAGAGTTGGATCGCTTGCGTTCTCCCGATCATGGGCCTAGGGATTTGTCTGTGCTTACAATGCAAGATTGGCACCGTTCGAAACGCATTTGGGATGTTGATGTAAGTATTGTCTTTGCACTGTTAAGGTTTAAATAAATATGTGCAATTAAAATAGTAGTAGTACATAAGATATAATTTTTTTTAGTGAAAGTAATCGTTTAATTATCAATTTACCATTGTTTTCCAGATGGAGCCTAGTTTTGAAGCCCAACTATGGATACAACATTTTTGGTGTACACCAAATGTATACCACCAGTGAGAGACTCATTTCGGAGCTCCATGCTAATAATTAGAGCCTTTCAATTTATTTTTATGCATCAAACTTATGAAGTTTCAAAGGTTCTTGTGGTAGTTCATTTTGTCCAGCTAAGGTTAGCTTTCGGAGGGGAACAGTTTTCTGAGGTTAAACCCTGGATCCCCATTCTTGTTGCAAAATTTGTTATGCACATATTCCACAAAAACTCTTAGTATCTAATAATACATTTTGACCCATATTCTAAAATTCAAAAGGAAAAATGCAAAATCCAAAAATTGAAAATCAGAGTCTCCCTCCCGGATTTGGGGAGCCTGCTGTGCGCACCCTGCCATGCACCTATTTCGCTGTCCGTTGCGATTATGCACGGCTCGGATCAAATCCAATTCCATTTGAGAGTCATTACTTGTATTTGATACGAACCGTGCATCTTCGCAATAGACGATGGATTGGATTTGATACGAACCGTGCGTCTTCACAATAGATGATCGAATGGGATGCATGACACCGTGCCATGAACCTAGTGCACAGCAGGACTCTTGTCCATCCCAAACTCCCCCTATAACGTGTTTTGGTTGTACAAAAGAGGAAGGAAAATTATTCAAATTCCTATTCAACATTCCTCCCATTTTCTCTTCAATTTTCTCTCTAATTTCCTTCTTAATTAGGAGTATTTTCTATTTTTCCTTTTCCTTCCCTAACTTCCGAACAGAGCCTAAAAATGAGAACTAAACAAACCAAAAGGAAAAAACACCCCCGTAATCAGGGTCACCTCCCCATGGCGAACCCCTCTCCTCCTCCTCCACCCGTCGAGGTGGCGGAACCAACTCCCGTCGTCAAACAAGAACAGCAACAAGAGCTGGCAATCACAACCAATCCACCAACCAAAACACCACCAACACAGCAACAGCAACAAAAGCAGCCTGATTTCATCAATTACGTGGCCGGCCTACGCAAGCTCTCCCCCTCCCTCTCCGCCTTCCACCGCCGCTACGACGAGTTACACGAGCACCTCGATTTCATCAAAACCTCAATCGACTCCCAATTACTCCAACTCCTCGATACAGAAGCCATTCCAACTGTTGAAATTCTTCCGCCTGTTGACCATTCAGGTAAATTCGATATCCAAACAACTCATAGCAACAACGATAATCATAACAATGACAGAAAATAATCACTTGTCTCGATTTGGCTCCCTTTGCCTTAAATTGGGGGTATTATTTTCACTGTCTTTTTTATTGTTTTCTCTTTATCTTTACTAATTGCTCCCAATTACTCCAACTCCTCGATACAGAAGTCATTCCAACTGTTGAAATCCTTCCGCCTGTTGACGATTCAGGTAAATTCGATATCCAAACTACTCATTGCAACAACAATCATAACAATGATAGAAAATTATCACTTGGTCTCGATTAGGCTCCCTTTGCCTTAAATTGGGGGTATTATTCTCACTGTCTTTTTTAATTGTTTTCTCTTAATCTTTACTAATTGGGGTCAATTTTTTTTTTGTGTAACCGTTCCTCTTGATAAATGGAACTTAAAGACCAAAAAATTGTCTTTTGGATTACTTAGACGCAAATAGTTCTAAAAAGACACTGTCTTTCTGATTCTTAACTTTCTCAACTTCAGTTAATATTTTTATACGTTCTTTTTTATTCTTCTCGTTGAGACGAATTCCAAAAAGATAAAGATTGATAAAAAGCTAAATACAAAGTGACTAAATATCACTTTTAACCAACTGTCTTCAAGAAAAAATAATTCAGGCAAACTCACTCTTAACCCTTTGTGCAGAACCTGTTCCAATTGTTGACGAATTAGGTAAATCCGAAAGACAAACGGAAGATGATATTAAAACCGAGTCATCTCAACCGGAGATCGAAACAATATGCAAAACCATGTGTTTTCGCAGCCTGCGAAGGTACGTCATGTCGAACCTTTCGAATTTATCCAAACTTCGTGAAGAAGTGCCTTTGGCATTGAAGCTGGCTCCGAACCCTGCGAAGCTCGTGTTGGATTGTTTCGGGCGGTTTTTCCTTCAGGGAATCAAAGCCTATTATAAGGACTCGCCTATGATACCGTCTAGAAAAGCGTCGGTTTTGATCCTGGAGTATTTTCTGCTTATGGGATTTGATAGTGGTGAGATTGAGGATGCAGTTAAACAAGAGGCTGAGTTGTCCGCGGTGGATTGGAGGAAGCGGCTTGTGATTGAAGGTGGGTTGGTTAAGGCTTGTGAGACTGATGCTAGGGGTTTGTTGCTTTTGATCGGTTGTTTTGGGATACCTAAAGTGTTTAAGTATGAAGATATTAGGGATTTGATTCGGGCAGGGAATGTGAGAGAGATCTCTGATGTCCTCCGGCGGTCAAATGTCCTTCTCACAAGAATTCCAGGTACTTGCATCATGCTTAGTATGCACAGTATCTGCTAAAAGCATACTATGCATCATTAGTGTGCATAGTATCTCTTAAAAGCATACTATGCAATGGATAGTATGTCCTAACAGCAACTCCAACCCATCGAACCACTTATTCCATTTTGGAGACTCTCTCAAAGGAATGTTTTGTTTTTTGTTCATAGAGTTAGTTTAGGGAATTCAACTATTCTCTCCATGACACCAACTTCAATCCCAATTCTTCATCTTTTTTCGCAATTTTTTTCCTTAATCATTGCAATGGAACTAATCTATGGAAATTGGATCTTTACTGATGTGTTTTGTGGAAATCTAACTAGAAGTGAATACCTTAGTTCTTGTATTGTGATATGTCGAACCATAAAATGGCGATTTTGAAGAAAAAGGGAGAAGGGTCTCCGCAAGTAGGGAGAACGAAATTGAGTCCACATTTTGGAGACCCCCAATGAACTATGGTGGTTCTCTAAAATGGAGGTATGGTGTCAGGTTGGAGAGGCTCTATGTTCTTATGGTTATCTACAAGCTAGGTTGTTGAACTCGTACGTTACTATTATGTGGCTTGAAAGATTTGCGATTAGGCTACAACACTTGTGTATCCCAGGTTTAGATTGCTGTTATTCCCTATAAAACAGACTTTAGTTGGAACTGTATATGTAAGTTAACGAGAGAAGATTATTGCGAGAAAATTAATGATGTAGGATTGGATTGAAATAATGCTAAGTATGATCAAAGCACAAAAACAATGGCTTTTTTACAGTAGTGAACAGTGGGCGTTAATAGTGATTGAGAAGAGAAGAGGATAGATCTAGGCCTCACACCTAGGTTACCAAAGGCATCACACCTAAGGCCTCTTTAGCATCATACCAAAGAATGGGATTGCATCACACAATCTTGAAAGCTTAAAACAACAGATATTTTATATATTCAATCATTCATAGCTTCATACTCTTGAAGTACATCAATTTATAGACTCATAAGCATTTGTTAACTGCAAATAACTACTCCTATTTCCAAGATATTCCCTAGATGGCTGGATAGGATGAATCTGTCATCCAATGGTTGCATTCATTGAATATGTGGTCAAACTTCCCTAATTGGAAAGTCACAAGGCTCATGAAGTCACAAAGCCTTTAAATGTTCTAGCCATGCCTAGTTAATATCCGAAGTAGGTCCAATTAGTGGCCATTGGACTGCCCTTCCAATCCATGAGGACCATAACTTCCAGCCATACGAAATTACCAAAATACCCATGACCTCTTTGTATGGACTGCATCATTTTTCCCTTGGTTGGAGAAAACTCGACCTCGAGTTTTGAAGTGTCTTACTATGAAAATGCATGTGCTTTGAATTTCCAACCATGCTTTGGTTAACCAAACAACCTGGAGGGATATGGACTGCATCAGTTAAAGACGTCATGATGGCTTGAAAATTAAAGATAATGAAAGAAGCATTCTTTCACCAACAGTCCATTTGATTACTTGGCCAGCATTTACTAGTGTATGAATGCAACATTGAAGGGAGGGATTACATATCCACTAAAAAACCCTAGTCGCCTAGGTTTAGAGATTTGTTATGTTTAATCTATTGTAAATATTAGTCTACCAATAATAAACTTAATCGATCACACAAACGAAAACAACCAAACATATGAACACCAGATATACGTGGAAAACCCCAAGATGGTGAAAAAACCACGTGAAGGAATCAAAAACACTATACTTAATGTGTAGTTACAAGCAATCTTACCCTACGATTAGAATCCTCACAATCGAGCCTAAGATGTACTTGCCGAATCCACTTTCACCACACCCAGTGCTTTGACCGCCGCTATCTTGAATCCACAAGCCTTCCGTTTGCCTCTCGGAATCCACCGAAGGACTTTGTATTGCCTATGAATCCTCTGTAGGTCTTTTTCTCAAATAGAATAAAGACGATATTGAAACCTCTTGGAGATGTCTTTCATGCACGATTCTTATTTTCTCCAAGATTCAAAGCCAAGACCCCCTTGAATGTTTCTCCGCTTCAAGAACGTGTTTGGGGCTGCTCTCATATGCTTAGTCACCTCCAAACCCTAACAGACAATAAATTTATAGCTGCTGAAATCTATCCAATTTGCTTGAGCACATTGCTGAAAATACGTAGAGAACACACTGCATATCCACTTACCTTAAAACTCGATATCTTGATACAAAATACATTGATTTCCTTCCACTTTCTAAACAGACATTCTAAAAATAAAAAGGAAAAAAAAATACAACTCGATTAATCGGGATACACAAAATGTTTTTTGTCAATGGAATTGGCCTACACAAAGGAGCTCGGCTTTTTGGAGCTTACATCCGCTGTAAAAAAATATTGGAAGTCGTCCGTTGAAACTTTATATCTTTGCGAAAGTTTTTTATGTTGCCATGACTGACCTATGTTAGTGAACTCAAACATTATCATTATGTGTTTTTGGAGATTTGTGTTTAAGCTGCAACACTGAAGTTAGTCAGAGTTAGATTGTTGTTGTTATGCATGAAAAGAGTTGGTACTTGGTAGGAACATAAATGTCTGCTATTGAGACTGTAGAGAAAGTGGCAAGACCTCTCTCATGGATAATTGTGATTTTGTGTATTCATGATGCTTCTTATTATTAATTGAAAAATTAGGAGAAGAATTGAAAGTTGGGATTTTTAGATAGTTTTTTCCTGTATGGTTAATATCAGTGGAGTATTTAGCTATGGATTTGATGGAGTATGGACCAGTGATCCATAACCAGTTGCTTTACTGGTTTGCTTCTCAGGTCTGTTTGAAAACCTTTTATTTATTTATAAGTACGGCATCAAAGATATGCCAACCATGAGTAAAAGAAAGCGAGGAACAAAAAGGTCATATAGCCGACTATTCCAAAAAGAGACCAATCAATAAAAAGACCTATACACCACTCTAAACACCAAAAATATCTACCATCTAAAGGAATTGATAAGGGTTGGGTTGCACTCCCTCAACGCCCATCTAAACAAGAAAATGGATTTTGTACTCATCAATAAAGAAAGGATCTTGTAAAGAAAATGTTATATTGGATGTCAGATAATAATCATAGCATTATGATGTCAGATAATAATCATAGCATTATGAAGATATGTGGTGTCTTGAACATAATAACATCAAAATCAAGTTGGTTGTATGCTTCATTGGGTGTCATTATTGCTCTTTTCTGTATTATTTGGTGATATAAAAAAATGATATTTACTTGTAGTTTTTACTCTTCATCCTTATATATATCCGTTACAGATATAATTGAGTGGATGACGAAGAAGAAAATGGAAGTGGAAGCTGTTGATATTATTTATACTTTTGGGATGGAGAGCAGGTTCCTTCCTGGGAAAATTCTGAAATCTTTCTTACTTGAGAGTAAACAAACTTGGAAGAAAACAAAACAAGTGTCAGAGGGTTCAGTATCAATAGTGGTATGCTCTAGTTTGCGTTCCTCTTTTAAGATTTCCTTACATTTTTAGTTTTCTAAATCAGCAATTCATTATATGTTACACAGAACGATGCAAACAAAAAGCAGCTGGCTGATATTAAACTGGTAATCAAGTGTTTGGAAGATCACAAGATGGATCCGTCAAAGGTTCTCCACGGATGGAAACTCGATGAAAAGATATCTAAACTCGAGGAAAAAATATCCGATCTGGATAAGATAATTAAAGAGCAGGTTAAATCAAAGAGAAGAGAAGCAGACGAACCAGAGTCCTCACATAAGGCGAAAAGCCAAGACCTAAAACGAGCCCGATTAGCCGATAGCAGGCCACCTGTCAATCATATTGAAAGGAACTTGTTGGATGGTGGTATCCCTCAGTACAATACTACTTATTCCGCATACTCACCTGTGACAGGGCCCGCTGCCCGAATTAGGGTCGCTGAAGTTATGACACCAGGGTCTTATGCCACGTCCGTTCCCGGTGGTATTCTGGTTGATAGGGTGGGACAAATCAGTAATCATAGTAGCAGTGTTCAGCCTTACGGATGGCGCGGGGAAGCGTCCTTGGATGAAAGGTTAGTTAGTCGTAGCTATGTTGAACCCTCTGCTCATGGGCTCAGTGGCTTGTACAGGGCAGCACCCCTAGCGCTGGAAAGCTATGCGGGGTTGCCAAATCCCTCATCTATCGGTGTGGGGTTGCCAACTCCCTCGTCTATCGGTGTTTCTTATCGGAGCTCAAACTCGGATCTTTACCAGTTTGCTGATAACATTGTGGAGAGAGAAACATACGCTGGTTCTCGAACAGGTGCTAGTGCTACTATCCCCCCTCCTCGTATTGCCTCTGCCCATCAGCCGGCTTACTATTACTGAGGGAATTTTATGATCCTTGTTTTAGGCAGTTTCAGATCTTATTTATGACATACATTCTGCCTATTCTTGATTTGGGCTACTGTATCTGGCAATGGCTGATGGGAATTGGAACAAAAATTGAGGGGAAAATGGAATTTTTAGCCTTTTCAACTAGAAGGCTTGATATGTTTTTGACTTTCTGCTGGACAACCCTTTATGATCTAGCTTTTGTCTTTGCCATGGAATCACCTTTTTATTCTCCTTCTAAGAAAATACTGTGCCCCCTTCTGTATGGTGATGCAGATTCTAACTGTATGTGTATATTTTGGGCTAATTTGGCTTTTATGTGTAACTTTTCAAATTGTGCATATTCTGCCCCCTTACTTCTTATTGTGTGTCTTGGTTTGTGTGCGTGAATCAGGACGTTAAATAAGCAAATAATAATCAAGTAAATTAGTACCCGTTCAAAAAATCAAGTAAATTAATAAGGGAGGATTATCTAATGGGCCAGTGATTTCTCTCCAATCGACTGTCTTTAGATTTTGAATCTGTCGGCGGATTCATGAACGGAAAGGAAAAACTGAGGGTTTAAGTTCTGTTATAGTATTTAGGAAAAGGCTACAGTGTATAATACACACCCCTATAAAAGTTATAAAATACACCAAAATGTTACGAATCATAGAAAATGTTACGAATCATATTGCTGAAAAGTTACGAAAAACTAAAAAATGTTACGATTGCCAATGAGATGACACAATCTGGATCATACAATAGGTGCATATGGCACACTTAAATAAGTGATGTGTATTATAGCCGTTTCCTAGTAAATTTGTTGAAAATAATTATGCCTGTGCAGCAACACTCAAGGTTGGCCATGTCTACAAATAGACAAACTCATACAAGTCTCGTCTCACCAATACTGCACCACGAGAATAAAGTTGTATTTCGTGATGGACTTAACCTAATTTCACACCCATTTTATACATACAAATAGACAAACTCGCACAAATGTATCGTCGGCCCCGTTCCACTAAAGGGGTTTTGTTTTAAAACTGCCTTGATTTTTGTGTTTACACCTTTTTATGTGATGTATTATGAGAGAATGATCTGTCTTGGTTTTAGGGAAAAACTAGTTTTTTTTAAAAAAAAAAAAATTAGTTAGTGGAACACCTACCTCACAACAGGTGTGGAATTAGAATGATTGCTTCCTCACGTTTTCTGAGAGTGTTCTACTAACGAAAAACAGTTTTTTTTTTTTTTTAATAAATCAAGATAAGTCATTCTCTCACAATACATCAATAAAAATCGTAAGAAGTCAATTTATTCTAAAAACTGTCTTAGTGGAATACCCGAGTATGAGAAATTTTCAAGGAGGTAAAAATGTGCACAAAAGTTTATTTTTTGTAGGTGTACTGAGATGTAAAAATAAAAGTGTGCAAAGAGCACCACCTCCCCGGATATAAATAGACCAGCCTCCTGTGCTCAAAACCCGCACTTGGGGTTTTTCGGCCAACAAAGACGCACACAGTGAGCAAAGAAGAAGAAGAAGAGAAATGGTGAGATTAACAGCGGACTTGATTTGGAAAAGCCCTCACTTCTTCAACGCCATTCGAGAGCGCGAACTTGATCTTCGAGGTAACCCCACCCCCCTTCTCTCTCTCTCTCTCTCTCTCTCTACCTATAGATGCAGATGTATACATCGAATACTTTCTATAGGGGTTTATGTTCGATGTGCTTCGTTTTGAAACCCTAATTTTGTTGACACTGTTTACTTAAAGAAGTACTTTAGGGGAAGCCTAGGGTTTATCGACTTCGCCTATTAGTTTCCACCTACGCTCTCTCTGTGTGTATGCGGATCTCTAAGTCTGATTAGCAAGAAAATCATGGAAAGAGAAAAAGTTTAGTTTTTAACTTTTTTAAGTGTTTGATTAGCAAGAGAATAATGAGAAGTGCGCGTAGAGCAAGTTCACCCTTCGGTGCCAAAATGGCATTGTCAATGTTAATTTTTGGCTTGCTACAGTGTTCGAAAGCCAGAAAATACCATTGTCGCTAATCCAGCTTGGTGCCAATTTAGCACAATCTTAAATCCAGACCATTGAATTAACCTATATCATTTTTTCGATGCAAGTTAAATGGCTTGAATGATTTAGCAAGTTTGGCAATTGCCAAATTTGGCACCAAGAATGGCATTGCCAAAATTTTGCATTGAGTTTGGCACAAGGGTGGAGAGGGTTTTTGAAACACTGCATTCCGACTCTAAACTTGTGTAAATATAACCCATGGTACCACCACCACCTCACATCACTCTTGTAACTCAACTTTGTAGCACCCGCCCACTAAATTCTTATGAACCACGAGAAAAGAAAATAACCATACTGACAACACCAAAATTATTAGCCCACCTAGTCACCACAATTCTTACCAGCCAACCTTGTCCTTGAAAATTCTCCTTGACAACCCCTATAATTTTCCCCCTTTCTAATCCAAGATTGTCTATTCCTTTTTCACCACCCCAAAAACTCTCCTTGATAGCCATCCTCTTCCTTTCTCTTGTGGCCTTTTTCCCATTCCCACGTTGCAACATGAGGTTTAGAATTTGGACATTTAACTACAATTGTGATGATATACACACCTTACTTGGATGATGATGGATGGCCAATACTTGTCTTCTCTTCTTCCCTTTTTTCCCGTTTATTTCCTTAACCTTTGTTTCATACAAGAAAATATCCCTACATAAAAACACATCCCTTTTACATACTTCACCCCTTAATTGTGTCATTTTCAATTCAAGTCCAACAACAATTTAAGTCCAAAATAATGTATTTTACCATTTTTCTCGCCATGAATATTACAGTTTTGCCATTTTGGATTCCAAATTTTGGCTTTGGCACATGTGTGGACTTGCTCAGTCACCTATGTATGTAGTGATATACACACTTTTATGTAAATGTATTTACAAGGATGTGTATGTCAAATATGTATATGTTTTGGGAAATCTATGTAAAGTTCAATAGCCTTTACTTTTCCTGCAAAATCCATGACAGACTTTCGATTTTCTCATGCGAATAGGTATCTATGATTTGAATTTCAAATTTATCCCTCTTACGACAAGAAACTTATTTTGTTTAAAATTAAAATCCAAATAAGTATGTCTCTATATTGACTTTCATGGCATCTGAACTTTTACAATGAGAATATTTGAGGCTTTCCTGCAAATATTTCATCCTACTCAAATGCATGCAAGGGAAAAAATTCTTATCTTTTTCTTACTCTCGCTTCACTTTCCATCATCTTTTCCTTCCTAATCAAAGAGACCCTAGCAGTATTCTTTTTTATGCAGTAGTAATTGGTTTATTTACGTGTTTCGTTTCTCTCTTTCTTTGTGTCCATGTTGTAGGGAATAAGATTCCTGTCATAGAAAACTTGGGTGCCACCGAGGTGAGTTTATCTTTCGAGGACTCAATGATTTACTAGATGTAGATGGATTTTGTATCATTTATTTTCCTAAAATGTATTTGCTTTCTATCAGTTATATGGTCTAATTTGAATTTGGTGGTGCTGCTGTACAGGATCAATTTGACAGCATTGATTTGTCTGATAATGAGATAGTTAAGCTCGAAAATTTTCCTTACCTTAATCGGCTTGGCACTCTGATAGTCAACAACAATAGAATTACCCGTATCAATCCGAACATTGGAGGTCAGGCCACTGATTTTTTCTTATATGTTCTCTCTTGTTTTCTTGATGGGTTTTGCTTGACATGTTTTGTTTTGTGAAATGGCAGAATTTTTGCCGAAATTGCATACGTTGGTTCTTACAAACAATCGACTAACTAACTTGGTTGAGATTGATCCACTGGCGTCTCTTACGAAGCTGCAGTACCTTAGTCTTCTTGACAATAATATTACCAAGAGGCCTAATTACCGCTTATATGTCATCCACAAACTGAAATCACTGCGCTTGCTGGACTTCAAGAAAGTGAAACAAAAGGTTGGTGTTCATTCAATGGCAGTTCATATTCCTTGCCCCGTGTCTTTTATTTGACGCTGTTGTTAGTTGGTTTGCACTTTGGTTATTTTCTGTTCAATAATGTATTTTTTGTCTGTGTAGGAGAGAATCGAAGCACAAAAGCTATTTTCATCGCAAGAAGCTGAGGAACAAGCTAAAAAGGAATCTGCAAAGACCGTTATTCCTGTAGAAGTTGCAAGTACCCCAGAGGTACCGAGGGAAGAGCAAACACCTAAAACAGTTGCTCCTACACCAGAGCAAATTATAGCTATCAAGGTATTGTACTCATCTCATATTTCTCTCCATATTCAAATTAATGCAGGATCATTGGCTGGAAGGCATTCCACCTGAGGATTGAGGCAGTGGAAGATACTCATTTGAGTTTTTTTGTCCTATCTACTACAACTTGGCTAGACTTTGCTTATACTTGGCTCTATTTTTCCTACGACTTGGTTCCGGAACCACGCGATGTTTGATCATGAGACTGTCGTTTAACATATAGCCTTCATTTCTAGTACATGCAGCTGTTTGTGCACTGTGTTGATTTATATGTTCAACGTCAATGCAGGCTGCTATCGTCAACTCCCAAACACTTGAAGAGGTAGCAAGGCTTGAAAAGGTGATCCCTAATTGCCAAATGTTTTCTATTTGTCAATTGCTCTCTTCCAGCTCATGAGGTGGCTTTTCAAAAGTTCACTTATTTGGTTGCTTGTGTTTGACCTTTTGTAAACCTTAATTGGCTTTCTAATGCTCTGAAATTGATTTGAATTGTGATGAGCAGGCATTACAGTCAGGCCAGCTTCCTGCAGATCTCATAATTGGTGATGATGATGCCATGACTAACAATGATGCAGCCAAAGAGGATAAAATGGTCACGGACGGCGAAAATGAAGCTAATGATGGGTCAGATGATTCTGAGTCTGAAAAGGAAAATGAGTCTGCGGACATGGAACAGGTATTAATAGTTTAGATGAAAAGTTTTTAACTGAGTCAATCTTCCCAATTGTGTTTCATTGACATCTGGTGTTCTTGTGGTATTACGAAGGAAGGTGTGGCTCTGCGCTCAATTGATTTAGATTTAGATAATTACGTTGATTTAGATTTAGATAATTACGTTCACGTATAAGCTAGTATGGTCGGAAAGATTTCTGAACTTCTAGCAAAAGTTAGTTGGGATCCTGCTAGTTTTCCTGATGTCCGATACAAATGTTGACTGCAGCTCGTATATGATAGAATGGTGAATACTGAATTGCAAAGCGAACAGATTGGGTTGAAGTAGATTTGCCCATGGCCACCTTATATGACGTGTTCATATTTATAGGAGTGTCACTAGTATCACTGGTCTTTTGATTAGTTGTTTCTCGTAATGGATTCTTACTTCTTGTGAATAATGCCCCTCCGAAATTTCAGGAATAGATGGATGCCTTATAGTTCCTCTGCAACTTCTGTGCTGTAGCTGATGGCAATACTGATGCGTTCTGGTGGATTACTTTTCCTGTACTGTTACTGTGGGTTTAGAGATTCTCTTTCGTCTCAAATCGACTTTGATTAGGTATTCTATGTATTGAAACCATTGTGGCGGCTGTATGAGTACAATCCCAATGTTTGTCATACTTGAACAAATTGATGGAAGAGGTGTTTCAGTTTATGTACTATGACATTCCTAGTTCAAACTAATAGGAGGATGGAATTGTGGCAAAGGAGGTTAAGTTGTTTTAGTTTTCTTTATTGGGTAATTTTGAGATCCTTGTGTGACTATGTTCGGTTACTGACTTGACTCTTTTTAGTCTTTTCGTTACTATTAAGTGCTAATGCTGTCTTCGGTTTTCGTCTATGAATAGCTTTACCAGTTTGGATTTGAAAATATGCCATGAGTGCATGGTCCCGACATTGAGATATACCGCACATAGATAATTGGAGAAGATAATGTGTGGAAGGTTGGAAACTGGGGGTGATTCACAAATTGCAATCAGTGGGTTGCTCAATGGGATATGGCGTTACGGGTCATACAATGTGCAGGTCTTTTGCAGGATGCTTGCTTGATAAGAATCTGAGACCAATTGATTGCCGATAGATTTTCTTCCTGTCGAAGGCTCTAAACATATTCCAGATGGATTTTACCCCTCTATGACCAATTGGCTTTGGCTTTTTAATCGAACTACACAGCTTATTCTCTACAAATTTTCTATCTAGTTTCTACGATAGCTCTCTCTGTTGTACACCGCCGGGTCTATCAGAGTGTGCTTTTCCATTCTTCCATTTGTGCATCACAAGAAATCCTCCTCTTCCATTACGGTTACAGATGTAATCGCTGTTGATTTAGATGCCCACATTATCATACTATTTTTTTTTTCTGCAGAATCGACACCTGAGTAGAGTTTAACCACCTAGTTGGGAATGGTTTGTCTGTGGTTCCGATATCCCGAGGGAGAAATATTTCAGTGCCAGGTGGGCACCAGGTGGCAAGGCCACGTGGTGCTCGTCGCCTCATCCGGGCCGTCCATCCGTATTTTGAACGGCCTAGATCTATTAGGGTAAATTTACTCCTCAAAATTACAAAAATGCTACCAAACCCCAACAAATCTAGGCCGTTCAAAACACGGATGAACAGCCTGGATGAGCCAATGGGCACCACGTGGCCTTGCCACCTGGTGCCCACCCGGCGCTGATAACTTTTCCATGCCCAATAAAAAGTGCTCAAATGCAACCAGAAGCATTATGCCACCAACGCAAAGTAATAATTCTATATCATGATTTCCTGGACCAAAATGGTTATCAATGGTCCAAAGAATGAATACAGCTCTTGTTATATCCCCTCCTTTTCTATACATGAGTGAGTTCATTGCGAAAACTATACAGAACAAAATTTACTTGCATAAACAGGATTAAATACAACAAACTATAGCAATTGCTACAAGAAGGTATCGGACAATTCAATATTCTGACTAGATTGATTGCGGACAACTGGGTTTCCTGAATCATCCAAATCAATGATGGCAGTGTCACCGGGCTTGAGAAGTCCAGTAAGATATGCGTCGCTCAAACGATCTTCAACCAACTGGGTAACTGCTCTCCTAAGTGGTCGGGCACCATAACTACGGTCATAACCTTGTTTGCATATGAGGTCCATTACTGCTTCAGACACCTCAAGGCCAATTCGCATAGATACAAGCCTTCCCCTCACCTCTAGCAGCATCATATTTAATATTTCGAGCATCTGAAATGAAGGCAAATGCACAAAGCAAAGTAGCTACCTTCAGAACGTCATATTAGCAAGGACTTGTAACACAGCCTGGATTCAAGTCGAAGAAATTCCCAGATGCTAAGGCCCCCGTTCAATTTATGGAAAAGGAGAGAAAAGTAATAAGGGTCTACATCTTTTCATTTGTTCTAGCAGAAAACTTGTGGGAAACCGGGAAACACGTCTTACAACACTTGTTATCCTACAACACTTGTCTGGCAAATAAATGCGACATTTTGCAGGAAACCTATTTTCTAAATACTTCACTAAACAATTAACTGCTGGATCTATATCGAATGAACATAAAAAGGAATATATTTTCCATCTCCTTTACTTCAATTCCAACTTTTATTGGGAACAATTTTCCTGTACTGAAATTTTAACAACCGAACAGAGCCAAGTGACTCATCTTTATACAGAAACTCGAGTTTAAGCCTTCACTAATAACTTTTATATTTCCCAGCAGCATAATAATATTCCTAGTTGGGATAATAAATTACTGAAAATTTGATCCCTAGACTTAGCGAACTAGGCTAATGACTTCAATCTATCAACAAGAAGAAAAGGATTGGTATTGACAAAAAACAATCATTAAGAAGACAAACCTGAGCTTTCTCTAAAGAACGGAATACAACTACTTCATCAATCCTGTTCAGCAACTCTGGTCGGAAGTACCCCTTAAGTTCTTCCATTACCAGTGATTTCAATCCAGCATACGAAGTTGACTCGACATCATCCTCTGCAAAAAAGGGATCGATGCGCCTGGGCCTGCCCTTTGCAATGGCAGTGGAGCCCACATTAGAAGTCATCACCACCAACGCATTCTTAAATGATACTCTTCGACCCTGGCGATCTCATAGAATCAGGGATTTTGATCGTGATTAACTGGCCAGTCAAAGTTTAAAAAGCAGAAAACATGCATAGAACTCGGTTGCTGAACAGATATATAGTGGAACTTTTTTTTTCTTTGATGTGAGACCTGTTGTATACATATTTCAAACTATTTCCAGCAAATATGCGCAATATGTAACGAGGCAAAACCTGGGAATCAGTGAGGTGTCCATCTTCAAATATTTGGAGAAGAATATTGAATATATCTGGATGGGCTTTTTCTATTTCATCAAGCAATAACACTGTGAAAGGTCGTTTTCTGATTGCTTCTGTAAGAGTACTTCCTTCTCCATAGCCCACATAACCAGGTGGTGAGCCTATTAACTTGCTAACAGTATGCCGCTCCATATATTCACTCATGTCTAATCTTACCATGGCAGCCTCCTGTTGCATAATCATAAGAACAGAACAATAAGATTTTATACACAAACAAATGGGTACTGAGACTTTCGCAGGACTGAAAACTTAATCAATTGAAGTTTGACATTGAGGGCTTATCCTTTCATCTACTGAAATTTGTCCTTTTATCTACTACTATCATGCAGATTCAGTGAACTCAATCTGCTTTTCTCATTCAGTTTGATCAAACAAGTCCGTTTGGTTCCCATTGCTTAAACAATAAGCAAACTTGTTTGGTTAGAAATTGCTGATCTTCTTATCTCCTACTGTGGTTACTGGTTTTCTTTACAAACAAGTAATAAGCAAATAAAAGGACAGATCCCTAGCTAGTTCTGTTGATTGTTAACAGAAAATAGGACAGAACTTAATATGAAAGGAGCACATTGACGGTTCATTTTCAATATCCAGTCATGCAAGAAATTTTGATGTTGACGCCATTTGTTGTGCGGGATAAACTTATGTAGTACTCCCTCCGTCCCCATCTAAGTGTCCACTATAGAAGTACGTCCATTTTCAAACCCCCAGAAAATTTATTTCTCTATACCATTATTTTTAATTTTTTAACACCAAATTAAAGTGCTCATTGAGCACTTCATTTTGGTGCAAAAGATTTTAAAGAAATTCTACGGAAATACAACTTTTTATGTCAAAAAAAGTACACGTTTCCCCAACGGAACATTTAAAAAGGGAGAGGGAGTATATCATATAGGTGTGAAGTCTTACTGAACCAAAGTAGCAAGCTGCCAAAGCTTTTGTCAATTCGGTTTTGCCAACCCCAGTAGGGCCACAGAACAGCATTGTCGCAATTGGCCTCGTAGGGTCCTTGAGGCCAACCCTGGATCTCCTAACAGCTCGACAGATTGCAGAAACTGCTTCATCTTGGCCAACAACCCATTTCTTCAGCAGCTCATCGAGACCCACCAGAAGCATTCTTTCATCGGCTGCAAGCTTCTGAACAGGAATACCTGACCAAACTGCAGCAACTGCTGCTATTTCATCAGGTCCAACCACCACAGGTCTGAAAAGTCAACAAAGAGAAAATTCACTTTGAAGTCAACGCCAGATAATCAAGGGAACATGTGTATACTTCATTGACAATTCAAAGTGCTGTAACTGCAAGCTTACTCATCACTGTTAGGCAAAGATTTATCCGGAAGTTTGTGATCGTCTTCAATGCTAGAAGCACCATCGTCCTCATTCAGTAAACTTGCAAGGGCCTGGTCAGATAAAAGTATGAAGTAGATGCTACTGGAAAATCTATAAACAGGTGATGCATGTATTCCCTCCGTCCCATATGGTTGTACTCTAATCCAATTTGGATGTTCAAATATGTATGTCAAATACCAAAGTCAAATAATAAAGTTCCGAAGTTCCCAAAACTCTTCATAAGTAGCTCTAAAATAATTAGGAAGAGGAAAATCAAGGAATGATGCTGGAAATAATTCCTTGAATATAGAATTCTGAGGCATGAGTTCCATGTCCACTGAAAAAGTCGGGGGTCCAAGAAGGGACCACCAATATAGTATGGAGATGGTAATGAAATCTGGTCAATTGCCAGTAGAAGTACTGTTATTACCGCTTCATGCATGGCCTGAACAGTTCTGATCTCTTGCCAGTATTCGTCCGGTGACTTTGAAAGTATGCAAGTTTGCTGTTCCTTTCTTCTCTTATAGAATTCCATACGAGCTTTACTTCCAGCCTCATCAATGAGATCAATAGCCTTGTCAGGAAGATGCCGATCAGGAATATACCTTGCTGAAAGGTGCACTGCAGCATTCAATGCCTCTAATGTATACCTACATTTGTGGTGGTCCTCATATTTTTCTCGCAAACCCAAGAGTATCCTAACTGCATCGTCCTGTAATATTTACGAAGGGACAATGTGTTAATTGGTAACGTACTAACATTACAACTGTAAAATTGCTATTGAGAAGAAAATGTTAAGCTTGCTACCTGACTTGGTTCATTAATCATCACAGGCTGGAATCTTCGAGCTAATGCTTTATCCTTTTCAAAATACTTCCTGTATTCATCTGTAGTGGTAGATGCAATGCACTGCAAATAGTAGAATGTAGTTTATTTTTAGCAGAGAACAACCTACCACATGAGAAAAAACGTTGGTAAATAGCTTAGTGCTAAAAAATGCAAAACCCTTTAACATCATTTAGGAGAACTATCACCAGTAATTCACCCCTCCCAAGAGACGGCTTCAATAGATTTGCAATGTCAAGACCTGACTTGTTTCCTCGTCCAACAGTGCCCGAACCAATAAGCGTGTGGACTTCATCAATAAAAAGAATGATATTGCCTGCAGCGCCATAACATCATGCTGAGCCATAGTGTAAACTTTTCTGATCTTCAACGTAACCCAAAAGATGTGTTCACCTGACTTCTTTACATCCTTTATTAATCTAGTAACACGTGCCTCTAACTCTCCCCTCTCCCTTGCGCCTGCGATCAATAGACCAATATCTAAGGACATGACGCGCTTTGTCTGTGCATAAAACAACAAAGCTGATCAGACGGTTATTTAGAATGGACGAAAGAAGTCAAATGACCTAAGTAACGCTAATCATTTAGTGAGGATCAGTAAACCCACCAAAAGGAAAACAGGAATATTTCCCTGAGCAATATTAATTGCCAGGCCTTCGGCAATAGCTGTTTTCCCAACTCCTGCTTCCCCAAGAAGAATAGGGTTATTTTTTGTTCGTCGGCAAAGTATCTGAATGATTCTCTGAATTTCAGTGTCTCGTCCAATTATTGGATCAATGAGTCCATCACCAGCCCGAGCAGTAAGATCCACGCAGAACCGAGCCAAAGCACTTTTATCTGAGATAAACAGAAATCTAGTAAGCATTTCTCATATGCTATTTTACTTGGTAAATTAATAAAGAAACCAAGACAGAGAGTGAAGATAACATGTTTTGAACTTTTCACCTTTTGTCTTCATGGGAGATCTAATAATAGTGCCTTTTGAGGTGCTAAATTTTTCTCGTCCCCTTTTTGCTGCAGCCGATGGTTCTCTACCATCTTTGGCCAGCTCTCCTTGAAGTCTCGTGATTGCAACAGCAGCCAAGTCATTTATATTTGCCCCTAATCTGAAACCGTAGTCTCGAAAACCCTCAAATTAATGGCAAATTAACATCGACATATCCTACCTCGCTGATTTCTTCTTGAAGATTGATGATAGTATATTATGAAACAGAAAGGTTACCATGCTAAGAATCTCTGGTTTATATATTCGATCTTGTACAGAAACAATCATGATCAATAGGAAAAGAAAACGGGACGTAAATAAGTCAGAAATAACTCACATCGGTGATGTGTAAGCATTGTGAGTTGACCCTTAAATTCTGCTCATATACTGTGCTTATGATGTAACTACCACCAAGTCACCAACTAGCTATCATTCAAGTATTTGTCGTACTTGTCCTGCCATCTATCGGAATTATTATGGGAGTAACATACCAGTTTTCTATGGTCGAAACAACAAGCCTTTCTACAAAATAAAGTTAATTACAAGTCTCATTGCGTGCATTCTCAAATGTCATGACCCAATAGCATAGAGCAACGAAGATATAGAGTATACATAGAAGGAAAGCAAAGTCTATTCTCCCAGGTTACTTCTGTCAAATGCAGGGTGCTGCAAGGGTATATTGCATGAGGACCTAAATTTTCTCATGTTTGGACACTTATGTTGTCTCGAACTAGGGGAAAAACACCATAAAAGTACATTGGAAAGTACAAGTTGGCATCACTAATCTGCGGCATCAGTTACTCCGTTGAATGAGAATTACATATCACCTTGGAGAGTTTATTGGCTATCCGGCTCAAGACTATTCATCAATCATATGTTTTGTGGGTGACGGGTAAACTCCTCATTATTCTTAGTTCAAAAACAAACAACCTCCATTGTTGACTTTTGCGAAAGGTCAAACACTTCATAATTAACATGGCCACAAATTGCTGTTAAAAAAAAAAAAAACATGGTTCACAAATCGACATGCAAAGCACTCATTGTTTACCGACCATTTATGCTATCAAAATTGTGCTCAACCATTTGCAATATTTTAGCTGCCCAATCTAGTTGACCACACAAGTAATGTGAATAAACTATATTCTGGATGTTTAACAGTTGAGCAATCAGTTGATACACTGATAAAACCATATGTTTATTCCCAAAGGTCGTTCTTTGCTCACCCACAAATATTTTAGTCTTCGATACTCCCTCCGTCTCCATTTAATAGTCCATTTCGGGGATTCCAACTAAATAAAGGAACACAGTTGCACTTTTACAAACCTACTTTTCTCATTTTACCCTTCAAACATTACCTTTTCTTACTTTTTTAGTACTAATAATTTCAAAATGGAAGGGTAAAAGAGGAAATGCATTGACTATTACCTATTTAGTTTTGAAGTGGGACTGGGACTATGAAATGGGGACAGAGGGGAGTATTAATCTTGAACTCAAAGAATAGACGAGAGAAAGTGAAAATTGCTACAAATCAAGCTTCCAACCATGACATTCATCCTCAGATAGTCAATGTAAGGGGCTTAAAAGATTATGGGTTTGCTCCCTGCTAGTCCTCATGTTCGAACCGTGCTATCAATTCCTGTGTGAAACGTCCAAACAGACAGTCAAGGCCTAGCACTTAAGATTAGGGGGTTGCTCCCTCCTACATCTCAGATTCAAAACGTGGAATCAAACTCTTGTGGGTCGAAATGTCCATGCAGATTTGGGTTCGGTCAATACAGATTAAGCTACGGCTTTAATTGGGCCCTGCTAGTGGACAGAATCGGTCAATAGGGCATTAGTCGAGCTGCACAACTGCCAAAGTTCTTGAAAGGCATCTACACAAATTAAGATACAATGTTCAACTCTACTTGGATAAACAGCACAAATGTAATACCTCTTGAGAACACGACCAGCACTGCCATCATCAACAGTGAACAAACCAACAGCAATATGCTCCGGCGCAATGAAATTATACCCCATAGTCCTAGAATACTCTACCGCAGCTTCAAACACCCTCTTCGTGCTAATAGAAAACGGCAAATCAGAGGCAGAAGTAACCAAATTATTCCGATTATTATCGTCACCCTCCCCAACCTTCCAAATACTCCGAACCGCATCTCGAGCGGTTTCAATCGTAATGCCAGAACCCAGGAACCCGTCGGAATCGCCCCCGCTTTCGGCGATCAAACCCAGCAACAAGTGCTGCGGAAACACCATGTCCTTGCCCAAGGACTTGGCTTCCCTTTGCGAGAAGACAACTGACTTAATTGCCCTCTCCGTGAATTTCTCGAAAGCGGCCGTAATGAGTAAAGATCGGTTCTTTCGGGATTGGAAAGAGGGAATTGTATTGATTGGGATTTTGAAGAGTGAAGACGAAGTGGAATTGTAATTAGTGGAGCTGGAGATATGGGGGTGGGGATTGGGGTTTAGGGAGATTAGGGATTTTTGGCGGGAAACGACGGCGAGTTTGGTGGAGAGAGGGCGGTGATGGGGGAGAGAGAGGGAGTGGACGGAGAGGGGTGAAGCTTCCATTGAAGGTTGGTCAAATCTCTCTCTCTCTCTCTCTCTCTCTCTCTCTCTCGTTGATGGGTTTATTGGTGGAAGTCAGGATTTAGGCGTAGAAGATGGAGAGAGAAGGAAGGAAGGAATAGGAGGAAGAAGACTGCACGTCAAAGGTAAGAAGAAAGTTTTCTTGGAATGATTGCAAATGGGAGGATTTTTTAATGGGAATTTGGCTGAACTCTTTCTCTGGTCGAGTGATCAAAGTCTGACTCTCTCTCCCTCTAGGAGGAGGAGAGAGAGGAAGAGGGATATGCGGAAAGGATGGATTTGGCTTGGTGGCCTGGGTTACCCACCAATCGTCATTTCACTGATTCCTTTCCTACTGGTTTTTTATGGTAAAGGGACAATGGGATCACAAAAAAATACCTTTTCAATCCTTTTAGGCCATCGCCGTTCAAAAAAATCCTTTTAGGCCATCTTCGGGACTCGCCTACAGTCGCATAATTCTTCTGTTTATGTTGGGGATATCCGAACCCTTCTACCCGCACCGATAAAGGTGCATCGACCACGTACCGATGGCGTCGGGTACGCCTTTGTGGGTCTCAACCGATTGATCCGAGCCATAATTTTTAATGAAATAGGGGTGATTTTGGATCAAGCTCATACAGTCACCTGATTGTCTCGATTCCCGCGTAGGCCTACTCGGAATTCGATTTTGAGAAGGCACCTTTGGTCGGTGCCCATCGTTTTACCGGGGATATCCCCTCTCCTTCTCTAGAAAATTGTGTGCTGGACGGTACTGCCACGTGGTAGTTGGTACTAGTCGAAGCATCCAAGCTGTCATAAAATTTTTCTCCTCGTTCTCAATTCTTGTAGGCCATCTTCAGGACTCGCCTATAGCCGCATATTTCTCATGTTATGTCGGGCGGGTACAGCCACATGGTAGTTTGTATTAGTCAGCGCATCCGAGTCGTTCAAACATGATGAATTTTCTAGAAAATCAAATGAAGCCGAGCAAGTGGTGGCTAGCTTATGCGATAGAGCTTTTGGATACCCCACACCATATCCCAAGATCGATCTCATTCCCCTCCCCATGTCATAGATTAGGAATGAGGAATAAAAAAATAAAAAAGAAAAGCTGAAGCCGATGTCCATGGTGAATTTCCGGTTTTGTCCTTCCTTCTGCAACCCGGTAATGATGAAACTGGGACAAATCAAGAGACTTTGGAATGGGCCAAAATCCTTGTTGGTCCTGCTTTGACGTGGCTATGTCCGGCCCACAATTTCGGCCCAAATTCCCTCTCACAAGTTTCTTTTCCCCTTTCGGCCCAAAATCTCTTGGTCAAGGCGACAGTGGTCTTTATGTGGGCCATTAACGAACTACTTATCAGAGCGTCTTACCTCTTTATTGCATTTTCACATTCTCATTTACTCTTTTTGGTGTTTGAGGGAGAACACCCAGAACTTATTCTTAGAAAACTCATTTTTGATTTTGAACAATCCAGACAAGAAGTTAAAAAGCGGTTGGAGGCTACTTTTTCATTTCTATTTCTCATTCTATTGTTGCAAAATGCATTATGTACAATTCTCCCAAACACTTCTCCTAAATTCGAAACACATTCTGATCGTAATTCAAAAAGTTAAAAATGAACAACTAAAAATTAGGCTCCCAAACACCCCCTTAGTTTGGAAAGTAATTATTTAGTGATCTCATGGCATCGCATGGCGGCACCAATCTTTTTCCAGTACACATTAATTGGTACATTTAATTTTGAGTCCCTAAAAATCATGTGGTAGAAATGGGTGTTGGGCCAGGGGTTGGAAAAAAAAACTATTTTCTTTACATTAAGGTTTATTTTTGTTTTAAACAAATGAAAAGAAAACATCATACATTTGCGTGAGTAAAAAAAAAAGTGCGAAATTCATTGTGAAAAGGAAAATATAATTATAAAGCCTCTTTGGCCGGATAACGAATTATTTTCCTTGTCAATCAATTGACAAATTTATCATTGTGGAGTATTCATTATAATATAAAGACTCTTTCAGTTGCAAGAAATATCCTTCTAAAATTTAAGTAACAATTTGGGTAAAAATCGAGCAAAACAGACTTTAGTACAATTTTAAGTTGTGGAGTTGATTTGAGGTGATTTTACTCAAATTTTGAGTTTAAATGAGAAAAAGAGTAATGAGGTTAGGTTTGGCTTATTAAGCCGGTTGGCTTATTGTCTTCATACAATTTTTTCACATTTGTTGATTTATGTGTTAATTTTTGTTGTAGATTATTTGTTTAACTCAATGAGCGTGATCAGAAAAGTGAAAGAAAATCGGATTTGTTGGTTTTTTTTTAACGGAAAAAAAAAAAAAAAACAACAAATCCGATTTTCTTTTACTTTGTTGGTTTCCCGAGAGGTGCCTGCCACACAGGATAATTTTCATTCCATCTTCCCCACCACTCTACCGACATTACAGACCGAGAAAGAAAAACAAAGCACTCCAGGGCTCTGCTTCGCCAACCCATGTGTGCACCTCGCTGCGTGGGGCGCTCGTAGAGATCTTTTCCGATTCGAGCGGCTTGGTGGAGTAAGGCTGCGAGTGTTTTAGTCTTCACTTTGAGGTCGGAGCAGTCGGATTTGAACGAACAGGCTTCGTCGGTGGCCTTGATTACTTGTTCAGCTAATTTAATTGGCTTTTCTAGGATGATTTTCACAGGGTACGCCATTACTGCTGTAGCGGCCTCCGGCAGGAGAATTTGAGGATTGAATCGAAGGAATTGGATTGAACAGAACGGTCCGAGAAATGGCCGGTGGGTGATTCTTGGTTTGTGAAAACATTAACCGTTATTTGAATTGTTTGTGTGTGTCGGAGGGGTCCGAGTAAGTTTGTTGTTACTGCCGGCTCTTCAACTATTTATGAAATTTTACTAAATAATAACGCTCTAAAAAAAAAATGAATTTTTAAATATTTATGGTGAATTTTTTTAATTTCTTATTTTAAAAAATTCGCCATAAATATATTTAAATTCTTTTTTTGGAGAGCTGGCAGAAACAAGACACTTATTACTACTAGAAAAAATAATAGACTAGTAGTGGACTAGTAGTAAAAAAAATCGAGAATAAAAAAAAATGCATTTCAATCCGGATATCAATCGGAGTGTTTCCAAGAGCTCTAACATAGTTAGGCCTTGTTCTTGAATGGATTTTATGAGATAAAATCTAATTTTGATAAAATCTAGTTTTGTTTAGAAGTGTGATAAAATGACATTGTTTTTCCAATGGATTAAATCTAGGGTTGATAAATTTGTTTTTGTAAATGATTTTGTGAGATAAAATCTAGTGTTGATAAAATCTAATTTTGCTAAAATCCGTTGAGAATGTTAGATTTTATAAAAACTAGATTTTATGAACACTAGTGCTCAATCAGGGTGTTTCCACGACCTCTAACATAGTTACCTCCTCAATTGTGCATGGTAGGCCGTTAGAAAACACCCCAATTGATATCCAAATGAGATGATTTTTCACATGGAAATTAAAAATATTAAATAAATAGACTCAAATAAAACTCAGCTCAATATGACATAAGTTTGGAAGCCTTGTGTGGGGAATTTATTTTTGGTGATAGAAATTAAAAAAATCACATAATGAATTTACTTTTTGAAAAATACACCCCTACAAGGCTACCAAACTTAGAAAACATTCCTATCGGTTTTCGATATTCAATTGAGCTGATTTTTATTGGAGTCTGTTTATTTAATATTTTGAACGTCCACGCAAAAAATTAGCTCAATTGAATATCAATCAGGCTGTTTTCTAATAGCCCAACACATATAAGAGAAGAGTTAACTACACAGTTTTAGAGGTCTTGGCCACAACAGCGTCTCGGATTTCGAGTACGATCCCCACCAGGCTTATTAGTAGTACTTCCGAAGATGGCGGTAGCTTACGAAAGTTTAAAAAAAAAAAAAAAAAGTGATTCAATTCATAAAAAAAAGAAGTAATTCAATTCATAACAAAATGAGTGACTTCTTATTTTAAAATTCTTTTTTTGAAGAGCTGGCAAAAACAAGAAACTTAGCGCTACCCAAAAAAAAAAATTTACTACTCCGTACGATTTAAGCTCTCCTTTTCACAATCAAAATGTACCATAATGATTGGTTCGAGGCCCTAGTTAGGCAGGTAGAGTTTGGTTTCCCCTGCTTTTTTGCTCTGTTTTGAGCAGAGGCCATTTTCATTTTTTTTATTTGTTCTACATTTACCGCAATAACGAATGAACACAATCAACATAGTTAGAAGGAATTCCAACAATTGGGGATTTTCCTATACAACGAATGAAACCCATCAACGTAATTAGAAGAAATTACAACATTTGGGCATTTTTTCCTAGACAAGGAATGAACCCAATCAACTTAATTACTAGAAATTATAACAATTAGGGATTTTTTTTTCCTATACAATGGCACACAAAAAACTGTATAGACGACAAGAATAAACAACAAATAAACAAACAAACAACAAACACCACAAATTTTGGAACTATGGGAATACGCTTGGACCTCTGGATTGGTAGAGCACCAACCTACTTTTAGCCTTTAGCAACAACTTGACCGCCTCGCCTCGGAACACATGAGTTTGAGTCGACGCCCATTCAAGCACAGTGGCTTCAGCCAGTTCTCTGCTATCCGGTACGTCCATCGCAATATAACAAAGAAGAACCATTGCAGGACTCTGAACAATCTGTTCCTCAAAGTATACAAGACGAATCAAGGGATTTGCTCCTCCGGCAGCAAGTATAGCCTTGGAGTGTTCAACGTGGAGATAGTTTTCAGGGCATGCAAATTTGACAAGGACGATACAAGCATCCCTATAAAACTCTGCTTTCCCACCAAGCAACTGAACTAATGGTCTTATAACCCTCGTCTCAGAAAAGCAAAATATCCTAGCTAGGTTCCCAATAGCTTTTAGACATGGTAGAACAAGTTCCGAATCTTCGTTTCCGATGGTTCTAACCAATTGGTCCACAACTGCTTTGCAAGTAGGCAAGTTGGGATTGAATACCGATCTTCTCAGCAGAGGATCTTCCTCGGCAACTGCCGTGATCTCCATCAATGCCATAGCTGAATGGCACTGCACCTCTTTTGGTCCTTTCTCCAATAACACTGCAAAGCATAGTAAACCTATTGTTTCGGTTATGATTTTGCAAATGGCCGAGTTTCCCTTCGCAAGTCGCGAAAGGGCTTTCGCGGCCATTGCTTTCATATAGGCCTTGGTTGTGGGCTCCTCATATTCCCTTCCTTTCCTACCTACAGAAGGCCTACTAGAGCTCTCGGGATCATCACCTTTAACAACACTCAAACCCAGAACTGGTGATTTTCCTTTCGAACCATTACTCGCCACTACAACAGAATGATTGGACTTATTAGTAATTGCGTACCTGCTATGTTCTTCAATCGTCTCGAACGCCAAGTGATGAACGAGTAATATGTTAGCCCAAAGGTTTCTATGGAACCTTAGTGATTTTGATGATAACAAAATTGATTTTATTAATTGGAGAAATATAATTTATTTTGTGATATGGGTACTCATTTAAATTAATTGTGTATTTTGTAGGATTTGATTGAGATACACAAAGGATTATTCTACATCATATCCTATCTCCAATAGCTAAGATTTTAATTGAAGAGAAAAAGATTAAGGACAAATCTTTTTCTTATTTTTTGGAATTCAAAGATTATGGAAATTATGGACCAACTCTTATTTTGGAAAGCATTTCTATCAATTGGCAAGAAAGCACATGGACGTCGGCACATTGGAAAATTGTTCAAACGGCTAGTGCAGTCTTTTGGTTCAATTAAGGCATAATGCTATTGCTTAATCATTTCCTAACTTGTGTCAAACGGCTAGTGAAGAAATCAAGGCAATCATATTTATCATCCGAAATTGGATTGTTCAAAGGCAATATTGGCATGTTGGATTGGCATATTCAAACGGCTAGTGAAGAAATTTGAAGTCTAACGTCCACATGCAGAAGGCTATAAAATGGGTCTATGAAAGAATAAAAGCAGAGATATACACAGACAGTGAGCTAAAAACGAGAAAATTACTTGTGCCACCTTTCTCATTCAACTCGAAGCTTCAAAGTTAGTTATTTATTGAGAGGGAGAATCAGAGCTTTATATTGTTTTTATCTACACTTTTGAGAGTGTTCAACTTGTGAGACTTCATTGTAAAAGGGAAGTGTGACCCCTTGTGAGAGTTTGTCTTTTCGTGAGTGATTTTGGAGAGAAAATCACTTGGTTAGGTGTGACTAGCACCAGAGTGAAAACTAGTTGAGTTAGGTGTGACTAACACCGGAGTAAAAAATAGTTGGAGCAATTGGGGATAAATTGCTCGTTGTAAAGGTTTCTCTAGCACCCGCGAAGCTAGAAAGTGTTACTATTGGAGATAGTGCAGCAAATCCCAAGTTGGACACTTGGGGAGTGGACTAGGCCGTGAAGTTGCGGACCGAACCACGATAAATCTCTGTGTTTGATTTCTCTCTCCTTTCTTCTCTTTATTTGTTGTTATATATTATTGCATGTGTGATTGAATCGATTTAATTTTACTTTGGGTGTTGCTTTTAAGTTTTTAATTCCGCATTATTATTGAGAAACACAATTCAGCCCCCCTCTTGTGTTGCTATCTGGGCCAACATAATAGAACTACGTTATGTTGTGCGAAGTGTTCCTGAAATGGGGCATAATTGGCAACAAGTTCTGATATGGCCCAAGCCACCTCGGCCTGAAGCTGCATCGGACCTTCTTTAAGTACTTTTGTAAAGACCCGGTAAATTGCGTATATAATTAAGTAGGTATAAATTATTTTAATTAATTAAAATTGTTACAAGATTATCACTAATTACTAGATAAAGTCTTAGTTTGAAAATAATTATATATATGTAGATATATAATCAGATTTTATCCTAAACAACTTCCTAGTTGTTCTCTTCCCTTATCTCTCCCCTTTCCTACTCTTCCTAAACTACTCTACCAATACCTATCCTAATTGATTCTCCCTAAATCTCTCCCTCACATTCTCGGCAATTCTATCTTCCACAGGTAACCAATATTTTTTGTTCTTCTTCTTTCTTCATTTTTTTTCCTTTGGCTCTCTTTCATTTTCTCTCACAAAGGAAAAAAATAATAATAATCCTTTGGATTATATCTCCTCCACCATTGGTAAATTCCTCTCTTTTTCTCGCGGAGTATATTTTCTTTTACTCACGCGGATATTTAATTGCCTTTGTACAGATTTCTCCTCGAAGTTGTGATTTTTCGATCCTACCGTTTCGCTAGCGTGCTAAGTTTGTCGGAGGAGAGGTAGGACATCTTTAACCTAACTTTTACTTTAGTATATTATTTTCGTATAGTTGTGTGTACGTGGAAATAAGTAATTTAAATTGGTGGAAGTCGGATCATTATTGTATGGGTAGTAGAAGTAAACAAGTGATGATGCCGGAAAATAGAGATTTTGCGCACAGTTTCGTTTCTGCTATTTTTCGATTATTTCTGTTCAGTTTCAGAGAAAACTCAAAACATTAAGATTGTAGATCTCGAAAAATTAATTGGAGTCCATGTAGAACTCATCTTAATCCGAGTTACGTAGAATTTAGTATGATTTTTCGAAGTTTCTGCTGTAGTGGAAAAACGAGACAGAACACGATTTACTTTTAAAACCCGTTTTCAACATCTTAATGAAGGAATTGGAACTTGAGTAAAACACATTATCTGTTCGTATTGTGAAGTATAATATCCCTGTAAAAATTCGTGATTTTTAGAATTAATTTACTATTTTTAACAAATTGAGGAAGTTGCCCGTTTTACATGCCGTATTAAGTTTTTCTTTAAACTTGTGATTATTTTATTGTTATGTGAGACATATGTGAACAATGACCCACGTGATGCATGAACCCAATTGTTAAGTATTTATTGATCGAAAAGTTAAAGTTTAAGAATGATTGGATTAAATCGCGATATTGGGGTTGGGACGTGTCCGGTATGGGTCTTGAGCCATGCGCAGCTTATACTTTTAGGTAGCTTTGCTGTGTGATCGGGCGCCGGAAGTATACTGTGGGTGGGAATCGATACCGGACAGAGATTGATCAATGGGTGATCAATCGTGAGCCTTGCACAGTATACCCCGAGGTGGCTTTGCTGTGTGATCGAGCACCTGAGGTATATTGTGAATGGAGGCCGGTGATGGAAAGTATTAGTCGGAAATGAGAATGAGAATAGTGGAATTTTGAGAATCGATGTGCTGAGTAATGATGATAAAAATCTGAGTATTTCATTCAAATAAAATTTCAGTTATGTGTGTATTTGTTGCATGAATATCTTAAGTAAAGGGGTGGTTTAGGGTGCCCTACTGAGTGTAATTTTACCACTCACTGTGCTACTTTTTGTGGCTCTGGCGTCCCCAACGCCAGGTACAGAAGGAGATGAGGAGCCGCCTGCTGATTATGAGGCGATGGAGCAGCTAGATGGGAATCAAGTGGCGGACCCATGGCTTTATCAGTAGAATTAGCTAGATGGCTCTGTCATTTTATTTCCGTTGGATTTTTTGGAATAAATGTTTAAGTTTTTCAGACAGTGTTCAAATTCACTTTATTTCAGTTGTAATAAGTTAGTTTGCTTTTAATTTTTGCAAAAAAAAATTATTAAGTATTCTTTGGATTTTTTTTTTTAAAGAAGTTGGTATTTTATTTAAATAAATTTTGAAATTCATGTATTAACGTACCCAATTTTCGGGGCGTTACAACTTTCGTAAACACCGAACAATCCCCGTCTTGAATGAGTTTCCCGTGGCAAAGGTTGTCGTTTGTGAACGAAACCAGGGACTTGGCAGCGGCCAATCGATGGGATAGGGGCCCAGCAGAGAGGATCGCTATCTGTTCCCATATGAAGCAGAGGACGGGTTCGTTGGCTGCTAAAGGAGGGTACTGACTGAGGTAATCTCCTTGGGAACCGTCGTAGATGGCAGCGGAGATGCGAAGGAGCCAGGAGAGGTTGTTGGCGGAGTTTTGGAGCTGTGAGGAGGTTTTTTGGAAGGCGGCGGCAGGGGTTATGTTGAAGAAGGCGCGCTTGAATAGGCAGTTGGCGCGGCATCTTTGGACGAGGGTTAAAGCACGTTCGAGGACTTGGTTGGTATTGTCGATGACGAGGAGCGTGGGGCGCTCGTAGAGATCTTTTCCGATTTGAGTGGCTTGGTGGAGTAAGGCAGAGAGTGTTTGAGTTTTCTCTTTGAGGTCGGAGCAGTGGGATTTGAAGGAGCTGGCTTCGTCGGCGGCCTTGATTAATTGGTCAGCTAATTGAATTGGATTTGCTAGGATGAGTTTCACCCTGTATGCCATCACTGCTACAGCTGCCTCCGGCAGGGGAATTTGAGAAGGGAGAAGGTGGTGGCAAAAAGAGACGAGAGGGGTGGGACGAAGTCAGGTTTTGGGAGGGCTTTTTACAAGGCCAAAGAGTGGATTTGGTTAAGGAGTTAACGGTAGTTGGGTTTTTGCGTTGGGTTGAGTAATGAGTTAACAGCAGTTGGGAGTTAAGTTAAACGTAGCTGGGTTAAGGAGTTAACCGTAGTTGGGTTTGTGCGTTACTCGTTAATGGTGGGGTGGTTCTGTAGTGTAGTTAAGTAGAAGGGTTAGATTTATCGGCTTCGGTTTCCGCGGCCTATTTGTGATCCGCTATTCTATTCTTTACGGAAAGTCTACTCGCACAGACAAGAAGGGCACAAATCGTGCACAATTAATTGTAGGGTTTATTCGCGTTCCACACAAACGATTTAAACTGCTCATTAAATTTAAAATATTTTTTTAAGTAACTTTGCAAAAAATCAACTCAATCCAATGATCGTATGGTCTTAATCTAATTTTTAAAATTTTCATTCAGAATTCAAGACTATTATTCTAAATGAAAGTTAGCAGATTAGATCAAGATCATATATAACAATCGAATTGAGCTGTATTTTTGCAGGGCTACTAAAACATTACTTTAAATTCAATTAGCGGTTCGGATAATTTTTATGAGACCCAAAAGTGACCCCACGAGACGTCGTGCATGATCTGTGGATTCCTCATCTGTGCGAGTAGCAATATTCTACGTATACTTTAAGGATTAACCGTAATACTAGATTGCGTTGACGCAAAGAGTTGACCTAGGAGAACCAAAGCTGCTAGTGCCCAATATTCGGAAAAGAAAAAGAAAATTAAAAAAAAGAAGATTAGCTGCTAGTGTACTAAAAAAAAGAAGATTAAAAAAAAGATTTTTTTCTTAAGTGCACAAAAAAAAAAAAAAAAAAAAATATTTCGGTCTCAACGCCTATTTGTGATCATGTCCCTATCCAAGTTCAATTCTTTGCGTCAACACAATCCTATAGTATTATGGAATATTTTCTGATGCCATAGGATCAAGGATCATTTCGAAAGGGACCCGTAGTTGTTTGAACTATCACGACAAATCGCTACGGTAAACGATGTACGGGTAGCAAGTGGTGGGTAACTTATGCATGCAGTAGAGTTCTTGGATGCCTCACACTACATTTCAAGATCAATTCTCATTCCCCCTCCCCCTGTGTAATAGATTAGAAATGACGAATGACTAAAAAAAAAAAACAATGTAGGAGTGCAAATGAACCAAGCCGAGCGAGCTCGTTTAGTAACGAGCCAAAAATTGAACTCGAGTTCGGCTCGTTTACTTAATGAGACTTCTTAACGGGCTAAGCCTATATAATGAGACGACCTCTACCGAGCTCGTTCCCTTAATAGGCCTAAAACTCGAGCTTGAGCTCAGCTCTGTTACGCAACGAGCCGAGACTTTTCGAGCGCGAACAACTTGATTTGTTCATAGCCCTAACGACCAACCGAAGATACCGAACACCCTTACTCCAAGCTAGGGCTGCAAACAAGTTGAGCTAGGCCTAGCTTTACTGTGTTTAAGCTTGTTTATTAAATTTTTAACGGGCTCGAGCTCAGTAATAACTTAACGAGCCGAGCTCGAGCCGATCTGGCCTAGGCTTGACTCGTGCTCGAGCTTATTCACGAGCCAACGAATATATATATATTGTGGGGTAGGTCAGCGCGTGGACAAATTTGAATAAAGTCAAGCGTTGACCAACTAATCTAGGCCTGTCGGCCACGTGGGAAATAAGTTTATAATGGACGCATCGGATTGAGAAAAAAATCGACGTGCTGAATGAAACAACACCGCAAAGGGGCATCCTTGCGGGAGAGTAAAGATTAAAGAGAGTAAACCCAAGTATAGGGTACCCTTATCGAAAGGGCCCCATATGAGGAATTCACCTATCGCGACACTTAACACAAGGAAATTAACGCGATGGGAAGTTACGTTGCCATAGCTCAAGCTCGCGACCAAAATCTGACCACTTGATAAAATCACTCTTGTTCCCATTAGATAAAATCTCCACCTAATGCATCTTTTACCATTTCACCCTTCATTTTCTTTAACCCACCACACAAAACAAATAAACATTTATGAATTCTCTTTTCCCGTTCCGAAATTAACCGTGGACCCAAGTATTACCCACGAAAATTGCAAACCGGCATTTTCACTTTCGAACCCAAGTAACATCAGTTTTTTTTTTTTTTTTGAACCTGCAATTTTTTTTTTTTATGATAGCCTGGGTAGAATAGACAAATAAATTTATAAGTCATAATATGTGAGAAATTAATGTTTTTGAAATCAATAAATAGAATAAATAAATAATTTGTGAAAACAGTTTATGTAACTGCTTTCATAGTGGGAGAGAGCCTGGGGATGAGGTACATGAGCCTTCGTTTAATTGGGGACGGGGATTTTACTTTTGTGGTGGCGAACATATGTACTTAAAAGTTAAAGAGACAAACTGCAATACGAATATTTATCTACTCTATGAAAAACTATAATAACATAAAAATCTAATGGTGGCGAGTCTATATAAGCGGCTGCCACCTCTTGCCCCCCAAGCTCCATCCTTGGATGGGGCAAAACTGTAATTTTGCTTTCCTTCAAAGGCTTATGTACAGTACTGTTTGCTCTTATCGACTGCTGGTTTTTATCAAACAAATGAGAGGCGAAGTTTTATTAGTGATATAAAAGTCAGCAGTTGATAAAATCTGAAATTTTATCGTTCGAGAATTGGAACCTAAAATACGATACTAATTATTAATAAGATGACGATCTCAAAAGTCTACGAACGTAATTCGAAGCGTGTGTGTCGGAGGGGGACACAGAAGCAATGGATTATAGCTTGGAGTAAGCAAGTTGGTATCTTCGGTTGGCCAGTATGTGTTGAATATTTTACATATTCGAAGAATGTTTTATTTTGGCATAGATTTCTTGGAAGGTTCCAACCTAAGACATTATTTTTTAATAGATCTTATGAGATAAAATGTAGTTTTGTTTAGAAATGTGATAAAATGACATTGTTTTTCCAATAGATTAAATCTAGGGTTGATAAATGTGTTTTGTAAATAATTTTATAAGATAAAATCTAGTTTTGATAAAATTTAGTTTTGCTAAAATCCGTTGAGAATGTTAGATTTTATCAAAACTAGATTTTTTGAGATAAAATCCATTTAAAAACAAGGCCTAAATCAATTGGCAACAGGTGAAATTGCCTCTATATATAATTTATTAATCAAGCTTGGGTGACCTAAATAGCTAATGTGGGACAAGTCTTTAACATGACTCTAGCATACGAAAATTAAAGATGACGCTAGCATACGAAATTTAAGTCATGTCTTGGGTTCTTGAAAGACTTGCACCTTGTTCGGTTTAGATCTTGAGACCCACCCTGCACTGTCCCAATAAATTTTCTTTCTATCTCTCTCTACTCATTACTCTCAAAATCTAAACCGAACAAAGTCTTGGTATCTTGAGGCATTCCCAAAAGGTAATTAAAATATTTTTTTCCCTTCAACAGTCATAGTACTTTGCAATTACAAATGGCAATTCTAACCGATTTAATCTGATTTGTTTAACGTGGGAAATGGGTCATATTTTTTGTGTCAGGGCTTGTATTTTTCTTATTGCATTGTCTTATTAGTGTAATTGAACTTCGTCCTGATTTGATTGATTGGTTTGTAGGTTTCCAAATTGTTGATATGTAGATGATACTTCGAAGTTAGTATTTCGCATGTTAATTTCAAATGGTGGGTATGTAATTTGGAATATTTTCGTAATTATTTTAGTTTTTATTTTTATTTTTTGTCAAATTGACGCTAAATTTTTTTCAGAAAACAAAAAACATTTTTAGGGCCGACCGAAAAAAAAAATATCAAATTGAGAGTTGGTCGCAAATCTATTCTTCGAAAAGTGGAAACAATTGATTTTAATCCAATTTTGTCCAATTCCGTCCAATCAAAGCAAACATGTTATTAACAATCCCATGATCTAATCCTGTGTAAAACAAACAGAAAGGAAAGATTCATCTCCTCATTAATAATCCAAACTCATTCCCAATCTCAATCCTAATCCCACCTCATCACGAATCTCTTTAAAACAAACCTCGTATCAAACATGGCCTAAGGGGGTGTTCCACTAACCCAGTTTTTTGAAAAAATTGATTTTTCACGATTTTTTATATGATGTGTTGTGAGAGAATGACATATATCGGTATTTGAAAAAAACAGTTTTTTGTTAATGAAACATCCCCTAAGAGAGTTTGGAGTTGTCACCTGGTACGCCTCAATATATCGTATGTTTTGATTCTTTTGAATTTTTAAATATTGAGGGAGCTTCCTAGAGTTTTCCCCTGCCGATTTATTGAACCAAACGTGTGACGCCTATAAGAGCAAGTGCACAAGATGAGGTAAATAGGCATTTGAGCTTTTTTACCTAGCCAATACGAGAAAAACACCCCTACACCAGACTATGTAAACCCCAAGGTATTTTTCCTCCAGCTATAGTAGCTGGCTATATTTACCTAGGCACTGTACACTTGCTTTTCATTTCTTTTTCTTTTTTCCTCCTCCTCCTTTCTCTCTCTCTCTCTCTCTCATCAAAAGATGTACTTTTTTAATTTTTTACGACAAAAAATGTACTTCAAGTATAATATTTACTGATATTAAATTTATAGAGAAAAAATAATAGAGAGACTGGTGGGGGGGGGAACCAAAAAGTGGATAGGTAAACTAGAAATTGTACCTTTTTGATAAGATATTTTGCCTAGTGTTAGTGCACTTGCTCTAAGTAGATAACATTATAACAAGAGCCTAGTGGAAATCTCAAGACAACAAGACGGTTAACCATTTGATTTCCCCATTTTCAAAGCTGGAATATGATCCTATGTTCAGAATTCATAAGAGATGCTCTCTCTGTCCCAAAATGGATGTCTCAAAATACTATTCAAAAGGTGTTTTCCAATGTTCACGGGGGAAATCTTCAAAAAACAATACCGGGAAGGGCTTGATCCAAGCAGTTTTCCCCAAAAACTGTATATTTACAGTTTTGCGAAAAACTACTTGGATCAAGCCCTTCCCGGTATTTGTTTCTGAAGATTTCGCGCGTGGACCCTTGAAAACACCTTCTGAACACATTGGACGGCTCGGATCGTCAAAAAAATGCTTGGATCATGGAGATCCGGAGGTCCGGATCCCGGACTAGAACCGCGTCCATATAAATTGGGGTTCTAATCCAGGATCCCGGATTAGAGCATTTGGGGTGTTTTTTTTTGTTTTGCAAATTGTTTTGGGAAAATCCGAGCCGTCCAATGTGTTCAAAAGGTGTTTTCCAAAGTCCACACGAGAAATCTTCAAAAAAAAAAAAAAACCAGGAAGGGCTTGATCCAAGTAGTTTTTCGCAAAAACTGTATATTTACAGTTTTGCGAAAAACTATACAGTTTTGCGAAAAACTGCTTGGATCAAGCCCTTCCCGATTTTTTTTTGAAGATTTCACGCGTGGTTTTGTGAAAAACTGCTTGGATCAAGCCCTTCCCAGTATTTTTTTTTTTGAAGATTTCACGCGTGGTTTTGCGAAAAATTGCTTGGATCAAGCCCTTCCCAGTATTTTTTTTTGAAGATTTCACGCGTGGTTTTGCGAAAAACTGCTTGGATCAAGCCTTTCCTGGTATTTTTTTTTTAAGATTTCACGCGTGAACCCTTGAAAACACCTTCTGAACACATTGGACAGCTCAGATCGTCAAAAAAATGCTCGGATCATGAAGGTCCGGATCCCGGACTAGAACCGCGTCCTATATATACCGAAAACTTCTAGTCCAAACCTCCCGAAAATAAGAAAAAAATGATTTTTTTTGTGTTGCAAATTATTTTTGGAAAATCCGAGCCGTCCAATGTGTTTAGAAGGTGTTTTCAAGGGTCTGCGCGGGAAATCTTCAAAAAAAAAAAATTACCGGGAAGGGCTTGATCCAAGCAGTTTTCGCAAAAAATGTAAATATCGTCAAAAAAATGTTTGGATCATGGAGGTCCGGAAACGGGAGGTCCGAATTAGAAGGACTCCCTATATATATATATATATTTTAAGCTATAATGTATTATATATGCAATATGGATCTTATTTGATAGATTTTGTTTTGTTTATTAAACAAAGTCTTTAAAATAAAAAAATATTATAGATTGCAATATATAGATGACTTTTTTAGGAGGGTGAATAGTAATTTTGGATATCTATTTTGAGACGGATGAAGTATATAATATATACGGCGTACTATTTATAGAATAAGAAAGAATTGGAATGAGGGACTCTGATGTTCCCATGGGAAGACAGGGTCTATCAACTCTCGAAACTATTTTGTTTTATTGATATTTTTTTTATTTACCCATTTTCAATTCCATAAGATGATTTAAACCGCTAATTAATCATCAATTTTTTTTAACGAGTCATGCAAAAAATTAGCTCAGTTCGACGCCCCAAAGGACTTTTTCAGAATTCGTAGGGCGCCGTATAAATTCTGAGAATTACCATGTATGCATTTGTGATTTTATAGTGAAGTACTCCTAAAAATGGCTCCCAGCTGGTGAACTTGATGTGTGACGGGAAACTTCTATTAATCTCTTTGTTAAAAAATGCCAAAACATAAGTTCTAAAAGCCATCATTGAAACAAATTTTTAGAAAATAATATGAAAATTGTAACCCGATACTTATTAATGACGATACTCTAATGACGATACTTGTTTAATCAGATGACGATAATCTAATCAGACCAAAAAATATTTAGAAATTGTTTCTTTAATAGGTATATTAAATGTTTTGACACGCAAGCAACCACACATTACATCTTAACTTTTCGTTCATTATATTGTTTTGTTTGTTTACGATCCCAAAGTGTATTAAAATATTTTTTACGTAAGTCAGCTTACATTGCCCAAACTAACCAAAAAGAAATGACTCAAATTTGTGTCGGCCCTCATTTTGATAAAAAAATATAGGCTCCAACGTCCAACCTCCTGACAACGAAACCTAAATTCTCAGAAATTTTTGGGTGCCGAGTGGGTATTGCCCACGTGGTACGGTATCCACTCGCCAATCCGAGCCGTCCATAACGCGATCCAACGGTCCGGATTTTAGAGAGAGAGTGTTTGGGTGAGAGGAGAGAGAGGGAATCAATCCAGGCCGTCCAAAACACATTTGGACGGCTCGGATCACGCTTGGGTACCAAGTGGCAATACTCACTCGGCACCCCAATTTTTTTCCTAAATTGTACTTTCGTTTGCAGCTTAATCAAAAATATATTTAAACTAACGTTGAACACCGCCATATATGTATTATATATTATATTAGAAAACTAAATTATATTTATAATATTATACCTAGGAAAATGGTCTCCTAAGGGATCCCGCATACAAATTTGGTGCGGGATTGGCCTTTCCGGATCAAATTTTGACGATCCGAACTGCTCAATGTTTTTAAAATGCATTTTCCAAGGCCCACGCGGGAAATCTTCAAAAAAAAATACCCGGAAGGGCTTGATCCAAACAGTTTTCGATAAAACTGTACATATTGAAAAAAGGCCAATCCCGCACCAAATTTTGTATGCGGGATCCCTTAGGAGACCGGCTTCCATTAAACCTATGTTATTTAAAGTATCAGAAAACTAAAATATTTAAATTATCGGTTATGGCACCCGTTAAGAGTACAAAATGTACACTTTTGGGGTCCCAGTTAAAAAAAAAATGCTCCCTCCGTTCCTTTTTAAGTGAGTTGCTCTGTAAATCCAACTTATTAAAGAGACATTAGCATTACACATTTCATATCAACTTTTATCTCTACTTTATACTTTTCACATCAACTTTTACCTCTCCTTTTCATAATTCTAATTTGAAAATTGAAGTGCTATGGGCATATAGTAAATAAAGGAACTAAGAAACCTGCCATTGGAAATAAAGTCAAGGAAAATGCTAATAAACCCATTTCAATTCTCGACCCCCAGCAATATCTCAACTCAAGGAGGGAACACCACACCACACACGGTGGCAAATGGCAATTAAAAAGAAAAAGAAAAAGGAATAGAAGAAGAGTATTTTACAACTTAAAAGCATAAAATCAAAAGAAAAGGTAGTCCTTAAGCAGTTTCTGCGATGGATTTAGAAAATGCAAAAAGCGAAGACCGTTTCAAGAATTTTAAGGAATTGCCAAAAATTGAGGTTTGTATGAAATGGTGTAGTTGCCTACAAGTTAGAAGAGCAGTGGATGAGCAAGAACATGACTTTTTATGTACATTGATCAAAATATTGACAATAGAAACACCATTAGCAGAGGAAATGAGAAAAAAAAAAAAAAATGAAGATACACAACAATATAATATTTATGGATTATGTGATTCACAAATGGGTTGGTCGAACCATGATTCGACGTATTTATGGAAGGGTGATTTGGTTGGACCAAGATGTGACAATATTTATGGAGGTCAACATTTGTAAAAAAAATGTGGGAACTTGGGAGAGGGATAGCTGGATAGAGAGCTAGTAAGACTGAGAGTTTTGTATGCTATACACACAACTTCTCTACAACACCCACACAACACTTTCACGTAGGGGCGGAGCCTACGATGGGACCCACCCGTATGTGAGAGTGTTGTGTGGGTGCTGTGTAAAAGTTATTGTGTGCCTTTTTTTGCACGTGGGAAGTGGGAGTTTTTTGGTCTGGAAATGGGCACAGGCAGTTGGGGTTTTGAACTTGGATGTCAAGTGCGAAGGGAGGAATAGCAAATGGGCCACTTGGATTTTTGTATATGAAAATTACTTGACAATCCTACAAAATTAGGATTTGGGGTTTGAAAAATTTTGTAGGCAAAATACATTGTTATAGGGTATTGGCTAGCGTTGTGCCCATTTGATGCACGAAAAACGCAAAAAAAATAAAATCAGAGTGAACAATTTAAAGCCTACATTCTTTAACCTTTGCATCGGTCCATGAGGTGTGTATGAGGCGTTTTTCTAAAAAAAACGCCGGCGGTTGTCTTCCATAGTTCCATATAGTACTTCCTCCGTCCCATTTTAAATGTCCACCTTTCTATTTTGGGATGTCCCAAAATAAGTGTCCACTTTCTATAAATAACCATCAAAACATACCAAATTTTCAATTCTACCCCTAAAAAGTACTCATTAATTTGACAGTTTTTGATATTCATATCATTCTTAAATTGACAATATCTTTCAACATATAATATTTTTCATGATTTTGAAAATTTTGTATAATAGAATTAATTGAAATCTATCAAACAAGATCTATATGACATATTTTTTGAGATCTATATTGAAGGATATAAACAATTTAAATACATTTAATTGACTTCACAGTTTTTAAGATTACTTTTGAAAATTTAGAGCAAAAATTTGAATTTCTTAAAAAGCTCGATTTCCCATAGAGGACATTTAATTTGGGACGGAGCGAGTAACTTTTAATGTTGTTCATGGTGGGGAGTGAAATTGTAGAGCCAGTAGAGGATGAAGAAAATTAAAAGAACATGAATTGAAACAACTTGCTAAATGAACAGAATTTTTAATGGTCACATCTAAACTAGCGTTGAAATTTCACATATGGTCTATTGAAATTTCTAAAAACATTTAATACGATAATAGTAAAAAAAAATAATCCCGTGGGGTGTGGAGTTGCTAGTGTTTATGAATTCTCTGTTAATTTAGTACACATTACTTTCGATTCTGTTTGACTATTAATGTAAGTGTCTGTTTCCATAATAAAACATCCAACGAATATGTCAAAAAATCCCGTGGGGTGTGGAGTAAGGAAGTTGGTATCTTCGGTTGGCCGGTATGTGTTGAATATTTGACATATTCGTTGGATGTTTTATTATGGGACACTTACATTAATAGTCAAACAGAATCGAAAGTAATGTGTACTAAATTAAAAAAATCGATAAATGCAGTGGCAGTGGCGAACTGGCGGAGGATTCGCTTTCGAAGGCAGAATGAATATGAATATATAGATGATTTTTTAATTTTTACTAACGGAAATTATAGCATGCTAGTCTTGGGTTCTTGTTGCATTCACAAATGTCAATCTTGACCAACGAGTTATAAAGATGACGCTAGCGTTCGAAATTTGCACTCAACGTTGTCCGCGTTGTTCGGTTTCATTTTCTTTTTCGGTTTTCCTTGAATTTTAAATCGGAGAGTCTTGCGATTTGATTGAAAACATGAATAGAAGGTGAGCCATTTTCCTTTTCCATCACATTTATGGATTCGTCTTTAAAACATGGATAGCACCGAACTGGTTTATTTATTTTTTGGTTTTGTTTTTATTTAATTTTTTTTTTTACATTTGTTAGTTTTGTGTCAAATTTTCTTGGTTTATAGATTATTCTCAACGAGATGAATTCAAAAAGAATAAAATTATCTTTAAAACTAATATTTTTTTAATAAAGCAAAAAATAAACCAGTTTATTGCTAAGGTTTGCAATGTTTGTTTAAAAAAATAAACCAAAAAATTGCTAAGGTTCGCAATGTTTGTTTAAAAAAATGCTTACTCTGGAATAACCAAATATGGCAATCCTTTAGCAACTAGCAAAATTTTGGTCATTGGATAACCAAAACTAGCAACCTTTTGACGATAACCAAATTTAGTAGATCTCACATCTACCCAATTAAATACACCCTCTCTCTCTCTCTCTCTCTCAACATTCAACAATGTTTTCAAAGATTTATTTTAAAAAACTGTTTTTTTTTCCTCCCAAAAAATTGAGTTTTGGGCTGACTATAGACATGTAGGCTCGTATGGCCTTTCTGATTTCATCCGTATTAACCTTTTAGCTTTTTCCTGATGCAAACTTTGTTTTTTCTAATACTATTTAAAAAAAACTGTTTACACAAAACTTTGTAAAAACTGTTTTTGTTCTTAAAGTTAGTGTTTGAGAAGTTTTGGTTATTCAAAATTTGAAAAGGTGATGGGGATCCATTGTTTTTTGTTATAGATAAGAAACACCAATGTGACACTTGACAATACTAACTTTACCGACTTTTTAATGGATAACCAAAAACTGATGTTACAACTTTTGGTTATCCAAATTTGATTAAGTCATTGAAAATGCTCTTACAGTTTTCCTTTTGTTAACCATTTCGTCCTCTATGACATTACCTTTGTACCCTTGGTCATTTATTATTTGCCATACCTGAAGTGGCAGCACCATGTTCTCTTCTCCAGTTCTAAAATCACACCTTAGGATGGCAAGGGGGGCATGTTTTGATCTACCCTTATCCTGACCCTAAGTGTGCCAAACTAACACTGTCACGTTCTTATCCCGATTGGTTAATGAAAATCTATCCTCATTCCCTCCCTTATCGGTAAAGAAGTCCTTGATTTGTTCAGACGAAACCCTAACTATATCATAGCAGAGATGCAATGTGGAAGAGAGAGAGAGAGAGAGAGAGAGAGAGAGAGAGAGAGAGAGAGAGAGAGAGAGGAGGAGGAGGAGGAAGAAGAAGAAGAAGATATTTCTGTAAAATGTTTCTTCAATGTTGAATTACAAGCAAGAACAGGTTTATATACCTGTTACACCTGATACACCGACTCACTCAACACAAACAGAACCATCAACAGTTATAACAGAAAAGGACCGACACCGTTACAGTTAACTACTGTGACTAACCACCTAATTACAAGCTACAAAACCAAAATTACAAAATGTGACTTAATGATGACTAACAATCGGGGAACGAGTTTACCTTACCTTACCCTACCCGCCCCACCACGCTTTTATATTATTTTTTTTTCCTCTTTGTCAATTCTCACATATTTGATACAAAGAACCAATATTCATAATCACATGCTTACTCCAATTCATCACAAGCTATTGCAAAAAAATAAAAATAAAAATCCCGAGTAAGAACTAACAATTCATTCATAATTACCACATGCTTCTTGGTGTTCACATTTTCATCCTCAATGAAATTACCTTTACGACCTTGGTCATTTATTGCTTGCCATGGCTAAAGTGGCAGCACCCGGCCCTCTAGCTTCTTAGCATGGCCTCAAGCCCGATGCCCACCACCTCACCTCCGCTACTATTGTACCAATTCCTAATTGATGATTTTTAGGGCTTCTAAGGTGTGGAGAAAAGTGCAAAAACCAAAAACGGGGGTAAACACTTTGAATGGTCAACGGATTGCTCTGATATTTAAGCAATTGTAAGTTAGGAGAAAATTTTGGGTGCGAATTGAGTAGGGACACGTGGTGTCCGGCACCAAATCCGAGCCGTCCAAACACGTTTTGGACGGCTCGGATTTGAGGGTGGCATTTTTGTAATTTATAGGAGCAAATTTACCCCATCAGATCTGAGCCGTCCAAAACGTATTTGGACGGCTCGGATTGGGTGCCGGACACCACGTGTCCCTACCCAATCTGCATACAAAATTTTCTTGTAAATTAGACATTTGAAACGTACCCCGTTTAAAAGGCATCATTATAAGAGGTTTGTCTTACTGTAAGATGTTATCAATGGGCTTGTTTGATAACACAGATTCAACACTTAAAATTGAATCAATTAAGTAATAAGTCATTAAGTAGGTTTGATAACCACATTTTATGTTACTTAATAGATTAAGTGTTACTTAATATGTAAGCTAAAAAATTGATAAAAATTAAGTAGCTTTGAGCTACTTAATTCTGGCTGAATTTCTATGTGCTTACAATCAACTATCACACCGCCATCGCCGCTGTCACCACCACCACCATTCCACCACCACCATTACCACCATTCCACCACCACCACCACTACCACTACCACCACCACCACCACTGCCACGCCGCCTACACCACCACAACCACCACCATTGCACCACCACCGCCGCCACGCCGCTACCACCACAACTACCACCACCATTGCCACACCACACCACCACTATCACCGTTACCCATATACCACCACCACTATTGTCATGCCACCGCCATCACTTCACTACCACCACTGCCACTAGTATTCCACCCAGCCCTCCACCACCACTACCATGCCATAACCATCACATTACTACCACTACACCACCACCATTGCACTACTATTACTCTACTGCCACCACAACTCACCATCATTCCACCACCACCATTACTCCACTGCCTCCGCCACCTCGCTACCACCCTCACCACCTCTCAATCACCACTCCACCACTACCACAAATACATGATGACCATTAACAAAATTAAGAGACAATTAGAACCAAAAAAAAAATTCTTTTTTTTTTAATTCAGTGCTTAATATGTTTTATCAAACAGCTTTTCAACTTAAAAAATTCAGCATTCAATTTCAGTACTTAATTTTCAGCTTTCAATTTTCAGTTTTCAGTTTTATCAAACAGCCCCAATGTACATATCTCCTTTGTTTAGATGATAATTATTCCCCGTTTAATGATGTGCCTCTGTTATTGGCAACTACGTACAAAGTCTCTATCTTAACAGTAGTAAATATTTATTCCTTTTCATTTTAAAAAACATATAAAAAAGAAGAAGAAGAAGAAAGGACTAGACTATGGGTACAGACCCACACAGAGAAAATGCCCAGATCGAGCTCGGGGACCTACTTTTGGGGGACTCTTACTGAAACGGGGGACTCTTAGATCAAGCACCTAAAGACGTCCGATTGAGCTGATTTTTCACAAGGCCCTTCGAAATTTCATTCTAAGATGAATGAACGGTTCGGATTGTTCGTGTGGGACCCAAAAGTGGGTCCCTAAGCTCAATCTGTGCATTTTCTCTGTGTGTGGATGCAAGTAATGAAAATGGAAAAACAAGAAAAAAAAATTGTTTCGTTTTCATTTTCCAAAACGTATAAAAAAGAAGAAGAAGAAGAAGAAGATGAAGAAAGAAAGATGGTAGTTCCATACCAAAAAAGGCACGGAATTTTTTAAACAATAGGATTATTGTCATGTACCATTTTCATATATTAATTTTGCAAAAGGGCGAAAATGAAAATGGATACTTATAATCCAATCCTAGCCTAAGTAAAATACACATGTTAGATAATTAACAATCACGTCTTCTAATCCGGTGCAAAACGAACATGTTCATTACCAATCCCACCTCATTACCAATCTCAATCCCCTCATACCTGTAACTATTATCAAACACCCCGATAATGTACTACATCTTGGCTTCTAGCGCCTAGCTAATCTTTTATGTATCGCATCCTTATTTGTAGAAGCAACAAATTTATGTTTTGGGACCAACATAGGGTTGCATTTGAATAAAAAGGACGATGAAGGGATTTTACAGGTATATACAAATGTTGGCGGTAGGACCAACATAGGGTTGCATTGATACTGACCCACATTGCGGTATCCTATAATGAACATCTAAGATGACAAAAAAATTATTGCCCGCAAGCAACTAGCAAGTCTAGGTTAAAAAATGGACGTGGATGACGTTCTTGACAAGCTCTCAAAGTGAACTGTTCCGATAATTGAAGTTGACCGTAAAATGGCTTATAGAGGGCCAAACAATGGCCTTTAGTAACGGGAGAGGATCATGTTACCTAGTATAAAACAGAAGTTCACTATTTCCTAAAAAGCAGCTGCATCTAATTTGAAGATATAAAATAAAAACATAACAGCCAACAGAGTTATTTAGCACATCACTTGAACAGAACACCTGCTGAACACGGATTCAGAGAAGAAGAGAAAAATCATAATGATACAAGCATATATAGGATCTCAATGTTTTGGCCAGATGTTATACAATGGAGTTCCCTTCAAGGAAACAAAATTCGTTACAATATATGGTTTTGTTCATCTCTTAGCCGACAGAGTAGCTGGTAAAATAAGTGCCAAGTTGCACAGAAGTAAAATTCTGAAAACAACTGATAAATACTATCATGAGGTTAAAAAGGCTTACGAAATCCTGCTCATTGTTTAGCCATGAGCATTATTATCAGTAGAAAACCGATTCCTGAGTACGTACTTCAGTTTGGCATTTGCCTGGAGTCAGGGACGGATCTAGGAATTCTCCCCAGCGGGGGCACCAATGCTAAAGTCAAGAGCAAGTAAACTAAATGATACTCCAAAATTTAGGAAGCTGATTTTGGGACTCTCTTTTTCAAAGGGCCGACGTCTATCTTCTTCGTCTTCCAATATCTTGGGGAATCATAATCGATTCCTTCATCATCATCTCTCATCCGAGACTCGAATGGTATCGGTTGTGTCACCATCGGGTCGCCTCTTGATCGAGGCACCCCTGTGTGTCACTCGAAAATCTGGTTAAGTATGGAAAAATATCTTTTTTCGGAAAGTTTCAATTTGGCCGATAAAAAGTCCCGGTATTTGTTCCTTAGATTTTTCTAAGCATAATGGTATAATCGGATGATCTTTTCAAGTACGGGAAGGTTGTCTTTTGCCTCTTTTCTTCGGAGAAAAACGTGTCGTTTTTTGCCTTTGTACTAAAAGTGAGGGGATGAGATTTTGGTAAGATTGGAATATCAAAATTCTGGAAATGCCATTGTTTCCGAAAGGGGGGTACTTCCTTATTTTCATAAATAAATTAAAGTAAAGAAAATCTTTACTTAACTTTGGCTTATGAAAATAAGTGTTCCGAGGGGTACTTCTTTATTTGTTTGCCCTTATTTGTAATAAAAAAAAAAAAAATTTCCCTGAAATTGAGGGGGGGCACGTGACCCCCGTGCCCCTGTGTAGATCCGTCCCTGCCTGGAGTGGTAAGTATTTCTGAGATGAACTTTATCAAAGAACATAGCCCACCTAAAAAGTTATGATCAATAACTCCTTTACCTTCTACAACGTGTGCAAAATCAACCAGTTTGATTTCAGCACCAGTACTACTACCCTTCAAGGCCAACTCCTTTTTTTTTTTTGGGTCCAACGGAAATTTGGCCAACTCCTTTTCATATATCTGAAGGACTGAATAAGAATAGAAGTGGAAAATAGTTTGATCATCAAACCATGCTTTCAGCTCCAGCAGTTGCGCCAAAATCCCATTAGAACCACCATAAACAACTGATGCCAAGATACTTTGGTCCATCCTCCATGGTGAATTTTCGGTTTTGTCCTTCCTTCTGCAAACCCAATACAGATACTGAGACAAATTAAGAGAATTTGGAATGGGCCAAAGTCCTTGTCGGTCCCGCTTTGACGTGGCTATGTCCGGCGCGCTGTTTCGGCCCAAATTCCCTCTCACAAGTTTCTTTTGAGAAATGATACATACACAACGGAGAGCCACAACGGAAGGCCACAACGGCCCCAAAACGACGTCGTTTTGGGGCCTTCCCATTAAAAAAAAAAAAAAAAAAAAAAATGTTGCACGATCAAAATTTTCAGATTTCCCCCCTTTCTTCTTCTTCTTTCTTCATCCTTTCTTCTTTCTTCTTTCTTCTTTCTTCATCAGGAAACCCACCCACCAGCAACTCCAAGCCCGACAAACTCTACCGCCGCCGCGTCAACCACCGTCGAACACCACCACTGCCGTACGACGACGCCATTTCGGATTTCCCCCTTTCTTCATCAGTAGTAACAGGAAAAGAGCAACTCCAAGCCCGACGAACTCTACTGCCGCCGCGTCGACCACCGCCGAACACCACGCCATACCACCACCGCGGCCATTACTTGTACAGGTCAGTGTTGTATTGCTGCGAGGGCACTATTTTGATTTCATCTTCGTCGTTAATAAAATTGGGGCTTTTGTTTTTATTTTCTTCAGATTTGAAATGAATGATGATCTTTGTTGGTACTCTGCCCATCGTATTAGATAAACAACAGTTGAAAGAAAATGTAAAATGTGGTTTAGAACTGATATTGTGTATTTGATATACTCCAAAGGTCATTATATAAGTATGTGATAAAGAATCAAGTTTTGAGGCAATGTAAGGATTCAAACACTTTTTGGTATTGAAATATCAGATGTGTGTATGGTGAACTATTTTTTATGGGATATATCGTAGAATAGCTTGGTATTCATTGTTGGGCTTATTTTCTAATAGCTTAAGGTTTTAGGAAAAAGTAACATAATATCAGATTTGTAGCTCTATTTGGAGGAATTTCAGGGTTCAAGTCTCAGTATTTGTGCTACTATACTTTGTTATTGTGGCCTTTGTATCTAATTTTTGTCCACATTATATCTCGACTTCTTCCACATTGTATCTAATTTTGTTTCCTTTTTTTTGAACCAGCAGATGATGTCGCCAGAGTCGGTTCATTCGGCAATGCCTCCAAACAAAGAGTGCGAAGAAGAAGAAGATGTATGGAGTGGAGATAGTGAAAATGAAGAAGAGAGTGGTCCTTCAAACCATGAGTGTGATGAGACAGATAATAATGAGAATGGGAAGGAAGCTATAGGAAATTGTGAAGATAGAGTTGAAGAACCGAAGGAGGGAATGGCATTCGACACACCGGATGAAGCTTATTTGTACTACTCAAGTTATGCTAAAGCAAAAGGGTTTGATGTGGCAAGAAGAACATCAAGAAAGGGAAAAGATGGAAACTTGAGGGACGTAGGGTTTGAATGCAGTCGTGCTGGAAAGCCAAGGAAGAGAACAAGCAATCCGGTTGATGGAAGATTCGGTTGTATGTGATAGTAATGTGGTGGTTTCACTTGGTGATGACACGGGTCCTCGTATTGATTCACTTGGGGATGAGGCTATACTTTCCAAGAATAGCGCGAACATACTTGACCCGGAAGGTGTTCGACGACAAGGGAGACCACCATGTAAAAGGAAACAAGGTTTGGTGGAAAAAATTACTAAGAAGAAAATAGCAACAAAGAAAAAGACATTGTCGAAGGAAAAAGCCAAGGTATAAGTTCTTTATTGTTTGTCGCTATCAAGTTAATATGGGCAATCAACATTTATTCGATGCATGTGTAATAGTTATACTATTTGTTAATTTCAGGAGGTTGACAACAATGCGGTTGCCCATGGGGTTGGAACACAAGAGAGTATTGTCAATGCTAATGTAAGAAACTTTATTTTTAATTGTACAATTTCTTGTTTCATGTAAAAATTATTGATAATCGTTCTTTATTGGTTGGCAGGGTCACCCAAGCTACATGGGCCATCCAATGTGGTCAAACGTGATGCCACATTTTATGGAAGCAAATATGGCACAAGGCGGAAGTATCCTCCCATTTTCTCCAACTTTTTACCCAACCGGAACAAGTATGCCCCAATTTATGCCTTCTTTTTCAAGCTCACAAAGCAACATGGCAAGCTTAATCAATGGTCAAGTTTGGAGAGGTCAATCAACAATTGCCGGGAATCAAGATTGGGGAGGAGGAGGACAATCAAACTGTTTGGAAGATCGACGTCAGTATTGGAGAGGACCACAACCTTGATTTTGATGCAAAGTCAAGGGCAGGGAAGTGGGCTCACGTATCGTGTCATGTGTCTTGAGTCTGTATCGTGTCATGTGTCCTGAGTCTGTATCGTGTCATGTGTCCTTAGTCTGTACAGTGTCATGTGTCCTGAGTCTGTATCGTGTCATGTGTCCTGAGTCTGTATCGTGTCATGTGTCCTGAGTCTGTACAGTGTCATGTGTCCCGAGTCTGTATCGTGTCATGTGTCCTGAGTTTGTATCGTGTCATGTGTCCTGTGCCTGTATCGTGTCATGTGTCTTGTGTCTGTATGAATTTCCTATGATTTGTTAAGGAGTCTATCGATTTCTTAAGAATTTCCTATGATTAGTGCTGAAAATGTGTTTAAAAGTAGGTTGTTCTAAAAAAAATTTGACGGCATCTCCCCTATTATCTTGCCTAACCCGACGTCTCAGCGTCTCATCAAACAGTCAACAACAAAAGCAAACAGATCTATCAATAGGTCCAAAAGAATTTCCTATGATTAGTGCTGAAAATGTGTTTAAAAGTAGGTTGTTCTAAAAAAAATTTGACGGCATCTCCCCTATTATCTTGCCAAACCCGACGTCTCAGCGTCTCATCAAACAGTCAACAACAAAAGCAAACAGAATTCATATCATTTGGACTCACGTCAAATCATTCTCATCTCATAATGGAAATAGAAGTCTTCATTTATAAAATTCTTCCAATACATTCACATGTTCAAATTAAATACATAATGTTTACAAAAGAGGCATGAGCCGAACATAATTATCATCATCTACCTTAAGGTCTATATACAAGGAAAATGAAACAAAAAAATTCCTAAGTTTCGCTAGCATCTCTTTTTGCCATTCTTGGCTAGCCGCTCCAAGGGTTTGCTGGCTCTTCTCCGAGCCCATCTGTCTTCATTAGTTTCTGTATGGCTGCCTTGTCTACCAAATAACTATGTAGTCAGATGCCTTTGTATGGCTGCCTTAACCATTACTTCAAAAATTTGGCTGCCTTGTTTATCAACGAGTCTGGCATCATTGTTTTGCAATGGAGCTGCAATTTTTTTCCTTCTGAGCTTTGTATTCTTGGTGGCCAGGACCTGTCAAGAGAAAATGTGCCCATCTCAACCTCTGAAATACACATTCTCAATTAGCACAAAAGCCATTTGTAGTTCATAACAAAACATCAATTAGTTCCAAGCTAAATAGCTATTAGCAAGCGGATATCATTTGTAGTTCAGTGGCTAATAACGCAATTTCAGCACTTAAAATTGCAGTTTCAGCACTTAAAATTGCAGTTTCAGCACATTTACAGCAACTAATTACAGATACAACAACCCAGAAATCCAATTTCAACATATATCCTTCAAAATCCTGCACTACCGGTGATTTCCAGCAATTACAGAGGTGATTTTGGCATCAAAACTATAATTTCCAGCAACTAATACACAGTTTCAGCACCTTAACTTGATATTTCCTGCACCTAATTACTTCAGTTTTAGCACCTGTAAACCCAGTTCCAGCACCTATTACTCATATTTTCAGCATTTATAAGCTATTTTCAGCATCTACTAACATACAAAGTACAACTCTAAAAAAAATAGAAAAAAGCTAGGACAACTACATTTCAAAATTATCTGGCATTTGGCATGCAGTTTGTATGTACTGATAAAAAATACTCCTATGTTTATGTGAAATCGAACACAGAATGTTGTTAGTGTCAGATAATTATCTAAACCTCAATTAGTATTTGACAATTCGAATCCAGGACAGTTTTGGAGGGAGGGTGGGAGGCACATGGTTAATAAGAAAACAATGTTAATAATGCCTTTCAAGGCCACGTCCCTCTGTTTTAATTCGCAGGCTTAGGGGAACACCATCATGCATTACCAAAATCTATTATTTATTTAGATACTAATGGAAATATAATCAACAATTTTTTTATTCTACAGATAGACATAGGTATTATTTTTCTTTTATACTCAAGTGCCGGGCTAGTTTATGCATACTTCGATAAGTCTTGGGGACCAACCCTGCCACCCACTTGCGATCGGGGGTTTTAATTAAAGCCGGAGCTAAGTTCTGTAAGGACTAATCTCAAAGAAATTGATAGGACCTTACAAGTTCTGAATCTAAAACCTTAGAAATAAACAAACCCGTAAGTCACAGGCCTTGGACCACTTAGCCAACCGTTGGGTTTGACATATGTATTGTCATCATATAAACCATGCCATTGATTTTGGCATTACCTTGTGGATTAATGGCATAACCCATAGAACTGATCCTTTTTTTCCCAAAAGTGTCAGGACAAAAGCTTGGTGATAAAGAGACAAAAACTACAGTATCTCCCAATAAGCTGAACTAACTGATTTTGCACATAATGAGGCTAATTTAGCAACACAATTGTAGTTTAGATTTGATTGAATGGTTATGTAATGATATACCTAATCAAGTGGTGTATGAAGATTTTGTTAAATCATCATTTGGACCTAGTGAGATGCATGTCATCAAAATTATCCATGTGAAGATACCATTTTGATCTGATAATAATCAAAAGCAGGAAAATGCATGCATGGAGTATAACTTTTAAATTGATTTCATCTGCCTAACATGATTGAACATGACCCAAACAAACAAAACAAACAAGCACAAAACAAACAAAAAACAAAACTAAATCCCATGGATTGTTCAAGTTTGTCTTCTCTTGGCATGCTACTTACATTGCTTTACACATAATCAGAGCTTGATCCTAAAATTTTCTCTCCGTAAGCACCTAGTCCACTGATGAGCCCTGAACCAGCTCCAGCAAATGCATTCCCAAATGGATTTGGCTGTGGGAGCAGAGGTGGTCTCGGCAACCCAGGCTGGGCTCCCAAATTATCATACATTTCTGCAATGAGATATGAAAAATGAAAGAACCATTAGACCACCTTGGCTGAAATTGTTCAAATCCAACCATAGAGAGATGCAATGGGAAAATAATCAGGACAACCATAGAGAGATGCAATGGGAAAATCCAATACCAGTTTCTTTGAGGAATAACATCAAACACTTGGTGTGCTAGGGCTGATTTAGCTCTGTCCAAAAAAAATGGAGTTAGGGTTTTTTATTTCGGAAGGGGAGGGTGGAGAGGATACTTACACAATGCTGCGAAGGCGGACAACGGCAATGGAGTCGTTGAAGAGAGGTGGACGATTGGCAGTGGTGGTGCCACAACGTCGTCGTCGTACGGCAGTGGTGGTGCCACAAAGTCGTCGTCGTACGGCAGTGGTGGTGTTCGGCTGTGGTCGACGCAGCGGCGGTGGCGTAAGCCGGGCTTGGAGTCAGTGGTGATGGTGGCGATCGTCGAGCATGGACGCTCTTCGTCGTGCCTCTCTCTCTCTCTCTCTCTGTGCTACGACTGGAACAAGAAAGAAGGGAATTTGGGGGGTTTTTTTTTTTTTAATGGGAAGGGCCCCAAAACGACGTCGTTTTGGGGCCGTTGTGGCCTTCCGTTGTGGCCTTCCGTTGTGTACGTATCAGGATTCGTTTCTTTTCCCCTTTCATGCCTGACAAACTAAATTGAGTTAAAAAAAAAAGTAAAAAAAACCTCTTGGTCAACGCGACAATGGTCTTTATGTGGGCCATTAACGAACTATACCACAATACTTACTTTGGAGAGTAATTATTCAGTGGTCTCATGGCACCAGTGGCGGAGCCAGGATCGAGAATCCGAGGGGGCCGAGTTCAAGGGTGGCTCTAAGATTTTCATCTAACGCTGACAAAAATGCACAGCATATTTATGATGAAAGCTGTATGCAAAGAAGTCGTCTAATTCTCTTCAATTTTTCAGTGTTTCCACATTGAACCTAATGTCAGATAACTATTATCCTTATATGTTTATTATATATGAGCTTTCATAAGTGGGCTATATTTTGTTGGAAACATTTATTTTAATTTCAAACGAGTAACCCTACGCTGAAAATAGCAAAAAAAAATTAATTTATATCAAAATTTTAATTTTTTTCAGTGCATTTTTCAAACTGCGGGGGGGCCAGGGCCCATCCCAGCCCATGGCTGGCTCCGCCCCTGCATGGCACCGCGTGATCTTTTTCCAGGACACATTAATAGTTCCATACATTTATTTCTGAGTCTCACAAAATTACGAGGTAGAAATGGGTACTGGGTCACAATATGGCGGTTGTAAAAAAATATTTTCTTTACATTAATTTTTTTTAACAAATGAAACAAAAAATATCATATATTTGTCTGAGTAAAAAGGAAAAAAAAGTGCAAAATTCATTGTGAAAAAGAAAATATAATTATAAAGCCTCTTCGGCCGGGTAAAGAAATATATTCCTAGTCAATCAATTGACAAATTCATCATTGTGGAGTATTCATTAATATAAAGATTCTTTGAGATGCAAGAAATATTCTTCTAAAATTTAAGTAAGGATTTAGGTAAAAATTGAACAAAGCCAACTCTAGTACATATTTAAGTCATGGGGTTGATTTGAGGTGTTGTTACAATGTTACTCAAATTTTGAGTTTAAATGAGAAAAAGAGTAATGAGGTTTGGCTTAATAAGCCAGTTCTCTTATTGTGTTTATATATACAAAAAGATTTTCACCTTTGTCGGTTTATGCATCATTTTTTATTTTTAATTATTTGTTTTTCTCAACAGTGTAATCGTCAGATTTGTTGGTCTTCTCATCGATTTTCTTTATATTATATTTTATCAGAACAAGTATAATAAGAAAAGTAAAAAATTTGAAAAGACACAAATTTACTAGAATAAAGACAAATAAGCCACTTTTTTTATTATATTTGTCTTTATTAAAAAAATTAAGTGAGCCTTTTAAGTCAAATCGATGTTATAGTTTATAGTGTTTGTCGAGTTTAGCTTATTTTTTACTACCTTTCTATTCAGTCAACAGTTGATTGGTCGACGGTCAAACCAGTCAGACGGATCTTCATACCGGGTCAATCCACAGTTCCGATCGAGTCCATCACATTGGGTCGGGGCTGGTTTTTACCCGCTTGTGACACTCCCCAGAGGTGCCTGCCACATAGGATAATTTTCATTCCATCCTCCCCACCACTCTACTGACATTACAGACCGGGAAAGAAAACAGAGCATTCCAGGGCTCTGCTTCGCCTACCCATGTGTGAACCTCGGTGGTCCGTTTTTCACGCCATTAGAACCGTTGAAATCGTATCAACGAGAGCTTTGCATTGGTGCGCTCAAAAGTTGTATACGACCAACTTTATTGCTGGGCAATTTTGGATATTAACTCCACCAAAATGTGCGTCTTGGTGTTTTTCTCCAAAATATCCCCTCTAGATCAGACAGATCACAATTCACTTCAATGAATAAAGGGAGAAATAGGTATTAATCATCACTAAAATTTCATTTATTTTACATTCCCTACAAACCACTTCTGCAACAACAACTGAACCCAATCAGCATAAAAACTGAATGCACTTACAAGAATAAACTACAAGCAAACAACAAACAACCCAAGTTTTGAAACTATGGTAATCCCCTTGGAACTCTGGATTGGTAGAGCACCAACGTACTTTTAGCCTTCAGCAACAACTTGGCCGCTTTGCCTCGGAACGCATGGCTTCGAGTTGACGCCCATTCAAGCACACTGAGCACAGTGGCTTCAGCCAGTTCTCTGCTTTCCGGTACGTGCATCACTATATGACAAAGAAGAAATATTGCAGGGCTCTGAACAATCTGTTCCCCATAGTATATAAGATGAATCAAGGGCTTTGTCCCTCCGGCAGCTATTATCTCCTTGGAGTGTTCAACGTGGAGATAGTTCTCAGGGCATGCAAATTTCGCAAGGGCGATACAAGCCTCCCTAGAATACTCTGCTCTCTCCCCAAGTAACTGGACTAACGGTCTTATAACCCTGGTCTCAGAGGCGCGAAAAATCCTAGCTAGGTTTCCAATTGCTTTTAGACACGGCACAACAAGTTCCGAATCTTCGTTTCCGATGGTTCTAACTAATCCATCCACAACTGCTTTGCAAGTAGGCGACTTGGGATTGAATGCCGATCTTCTTAACAGAGTATCTTTCTCGGCGACTGCCGTGATCTCCATCAATGCCATAGCTGAATAGCGCTGCACCTCTTCTGGTTCTTCGCCTAATAACACTGCAAAGCATAGTAAACCTATTGAGTCGGTTATGCTTTTGCAAATGGTCGAGTTTCCCTTGGCAAGTCGCCAAAGGGCTTTCGCGGCCATTGCTTTCATATAGGCCTTGGTTTTGGGCTCCTCATGTTCCCTCCCTTTCGCACGTACAGAAGGCCTACTAGAGCTCTGTGGATCATCATCTTCAACCACATCCAAATCTAGCACTGGTGATTTTCCTTTTGAACAACTACAAAATACACAAGAGAATGAATATCGGCTATTTTCAGGAAATAATAAGCCTTGAAAGAGAATGAATATCAGCGGTTTGGGTTGTCCAAGCCCGATTCCAATCTTGTTTGCCTCACTTACAGTTAAGAAATAAAATCACATACAAATCAAAGGGAAAAAAAAAATCAACGTTTCATACATTTTGAGTTTGAACAACCTAAAAAAATGACAATCAAAATTTGGCCCCAGTCATAGTGTTTTATGATGAGCACAATCCGATTCAAAGAAAGATTCTTATTGTAGTATTTTTAAAAAAAGCAAATCCTTTAATTGAGTAATTGTATCCAAGAACTCACTTTCAATTGAGATCATAACTAATCCACTTAATCTCTCTTGTGACATGACCCTACAAAAGTAAGTTTATATCAATTTCAACTTAGAAAAACTCTTCTCCGTGCGAAACAACTGTAACCAGCAGTGCCGATAGTGGCAGATCCAGGAATTCGGCACAGGGGGGTCACCTTTGAAGCATAACTTTGGAAAAAAAAAATCCACAGACCAATATGACGAGAAGATAAAATGTTTAAACATTCTTCATTAAGCCCTTGTTTCCCATTTGATAAAATGGGAATCCCATAAATTCGACGGGTTGATTTTACCCCATTTGCTAAAATCAACCCATCGAATTTATGGGATTCCCATTTTATCAAATGGAAAACAAGGCCTAAGCTAAAAAGCTCAAACTTAAACCGTTATTAAAGATTTCAAACATATTGTGCTTATGATACTTGGAAAAGAAAGAAAATAAAGTCCTATTTTCCTTATGGTATCTACAAATCATGCAGCAAAATAATAGGTTGCAAAACCTCTAAATTAACTATGAACTGAATATTAAGATAACTCTTCTAATGAATACTCTTCTCAATAAGCTTTATAATATCTACGGATTAGATCACCATCATACCAGGCACACTATTATTAAATTTTTTTTTCCAAAATTCATTCAGTACTTAGGGTCCTAAATTCTGAATGAGAAATTGAAGGCTTCAATCAAGTACCCATAATTATCCGATTGAGCTAATTTTTTACAAGACCAATCCAAAAATTACTTTAAGGTTATTGAATGCTTCGGATTTTACAAAAAAAAAAATCTGGAATTGAGGGGGGTCACGTGACCCGCCGTGCCCTTAGTAGATTCGCCACTGAGTGCCGACATTAATATTTTAGGGGTCAAAGCAAAGTCCCAATATTGGCCTCCTTCATCTTCAATAGTTCTTTTTATTTTAAAAAATTATAGTAAAATACAAAAATTCAAACTAAATGATACAAAGATATACGTAAAAGGATATGATTGTAACAGCTTGTTTTGAAGAAAATAAAAAAGTTTGCTTCATATTTTAATTATAATTTGCGTGAAATTAATAATAAACAGTGTTAGCTAGGTCTCTCTCTCTCTCTCTCTAAATTTTCCACCATTGTGATTTTTTTTTTGGCTAGGTCTCTCTCTCTCTTTAAATTTTCCACCATTGAGATTTTTTTTTTTTAGTCCCATGTAAGAAAATATCACTTCTACATCATTGTTGTGTTTGCTGAATGCAAAATCTTTAAAAAGTAATGGAATTTTGCGGTTTTCGTGAAATTGTAAATTTAGAGGGAACAAAATGAGCCTCAAATAAAATGAATGCACCTATGAGTAATGAGCCTCAAATAAAATGACTGCACCTATGAGTAATGAGCCTCAAATAACATGACTGCACCTATGAGTAATGAGCCTCAAATAACATGACAGCACCTATGAGTAATGGCATACCTGCTATGTTCTTCCATCGTCTCGAAAGCCAAGTGACTAACGAGCAATAGATTTACATTATATTGTGCGAAGTGTTGCTGGAATGGGGCATAATTGGCAACAAGCTCTGATATGGCCCGAGCCACCTCGGCCTGAAGCTGCATCGGACCTTCTTTAAGTACTTTCGCAAACACCGAACAAATTCCTTCTTGAATCAGTTTCCCGTAGCAAGAGTTTTTTTTAGCCAACAAAACCAGGGACTTGGGGGCGTCCATTAATCGATGGGATAGGGACCCAGAGGAGAGGATCGCTACCTGTTCCCATATGGAGCAGAGAACGGGTTCGTTGACGGCTAAAGGAGGGGAGTGGCCAAGGTAATCTCCGTCGGAACCGTCCAAGATGGCGGCGGAGATGCAGAGGAGCCAGGAGAGGTTGGCGGCTGCGTTTTTGAGCTGTGAGGAGATTGTTTGGAAGGCGTCGGCATGGATTTTGGGGGAGAAGACGTGCTTGACTAGCCAGTTGGGGCTGCATTTTTGGACGAGGGTTAGAGCACGTTTGAGGACTTGGTTGGTATCGTCGACGACTAGGAGAGTGGGGGTCTTGTGGAGATCTTTTTCGATTCGAGCGGCTTGCTGGAGTGAGGTGGCGAGTGTTATAGTTGCCTCTTTGAGGTCTTTGCAGTCGGATCTGAAGATTCTGGCTTCGTCGGCGGCCTTCGCTACTTGGCTAGCTAAATGAATTGGTTTCTCTAGCATGAGTTTCACCCTGTATGCCATCACTGCTGCAGCGGCCTCCTCGAGGATGGAAGCGATGGAGAAATATAGCTTGGAGGAAAATGGGCGCATAGCTTAATTGGAGGAAAGGATCTGCGTAGTATTTTTTGAAAAGGATCTGCGGAGTTTCACCCTGTGCGATGGAATATATAGCACGGTGTGCTGTGCAGCTTCTTCTAGCATTGTTCCAGCGTAGTTCCTACAATCGGAGACGTTCACTACGTAAACATCGTTGATTACTACAAATGTGAAAAAAAAATCAACTTGATTGGATATTATTAAGTGCTTCATCTGAACACAAATATTTTGAAAATGTTTGAAACAAATAATCCATTTGTTTCAAGTTATTTATATTCCGATAATGCATTAAACAATATTTGATCGAGTTGATTTTTGGTGCACTTAAATTATTCAACGAGTTCTACGGGCGGTGAACGTCTCCTATTATCGGAACACTGCCGTCGCAGAGCCTGAAATTGACGCACAACACGCTATGTAGCATCATAGCATGGTTCTGCGGAGTACTCCCCAACGAACGTCACCAACAATAAGAAATCACCCCGCGATTGTACCAAAAAAAAAAGAAAAGAAAGAAATCACCCCGCGAAATCACCTCCCTGACCGACAATTCGAATACCCCCGCGACGACATTATATTACGGAAAAATGTTTGCTTCTTACCGACAATAAGAATACCCCCGCGATAACATTGTATTACGGAAAAACCACCTCCCTTACATCGTCCATTTGCTTCCTACCGACAATAAGAATACCCCCGCGATAACATTGTATTACGGAAATACCACCTCCCTTTCATTGTTCATTTGTATTACGGAAATATCACCACGGTCACTTATCAGAATTTACAAATCCCTTCACTGTTCAATGGCGAATGGTGGGATGGGTTGCCAGTGGATGGCCCAATCCATTCAATTCGTCCAAACCGAACAGTCCGCAAACTCACCCGAGGTATGTCACAGATGGATGCTGATTCTAATATTTTTAGTTTGGCGGATGTGGTTTGGTTCGGTTCAGGTTCGATCTGCTCAATCTACCCTATCCGTCTTTAATCCTTATTTGATCCGTCAAATCCGCCCGATTCGCTCAATCCACAACCAAACCGATCCATCCGTATAGCACTCACGGACAGGTTACGGATGCACAAAACGACAATCCACCACGAGCGAATCGGATTGAGAACAGAACCGATCCGCCTAGAACCAATCCGTGGACAGCCCTACGGCATGGTATTATGGAAATCCCCCCGGTCACTTCTCAGAGTTTTCTTGCCTTTTCCTTGGGAGTGAGAGAAAGGGATTATATGGCTTTGGGTGTGAGTATTAAGGGATGGATAAAGGGAGGGGGGAGTGCATGCACTTTGTCGAATTATGGATTAGGGCATGAGATTGGGTGTAGGATAATGTTCAACCCAACCCCGCGGTTTCATTCTATTTCTACTTTTCTAGTATTTTGTTGTTTTCTTTTTCTTAATTGTTTGGTTTAATTTTTGAGAGAATTTTTTTGGGTAATGAGTGGAGAGAGATAGAAATATAAATGAAAGTAACTAATTGAAGAGAAAGCTTATTGAAATCGTGCGCCGTGGGTGGGGGTGTTTTTGGAAAACTAAAGCTGACAAACGTGTCACACAATTTTTAAAACTAAGAGCCTCCACTACGAATATGGTAATTTTTTACGTGTCAAAGTGTCGAAATAGTTAAATTTAGAGATCATTTGATTTAGTTAAGGTATAAGTTAGACAAAAATGAGTTCAGATAAAATGTTATGGGATAGCTAAAAAGGTTTATGAGTTAAACTATTCTACCTCTAATTAAATTTCCAATAGCCTTTTTTTTCCCCCTTATATCCCAACATCTATTTTTTTTTTTACCCAATGTCCCTATATTTGAACAATACAACTCTATCTTTTGCTTTAGTTCCCGATGGCCTCATTTGTTTGACCGGAGATAAATGGATGGGATATGAAATCCTTGGGATATTGCTCAGGATATCAATGGATGGAGAAAATCTATGTCCAGTATTTGTGTTCAACGGGATATAGCCATTGGAAACCATTTTTTTTGTTGTTGTTGTTTTAGCCATTGAAAATCCATATCCCATCCAAATCCCACACCCCCCATGGGATTTTATATCCCGTATGGATTGGGATAAAACTAGGTGAGGAATTTCAAATCTCATTCGAAAAAATGTTAACAAACATGGGATTTTGGGTCCTACTCCATCCCACTACCAAATCCCATCCCCAAATCTCACCAAACAAACAAGGCCGTGGGTAGAAGACAATGTAGGCCTATTTGAACTAATAAAGTGCACTAAATCAGTGGCGGCTCTAGAAATTTTAATCAGGATATTCATTCGATGACAGCTTCGGAAATTCGAAGCAAGGTTTCTTTAGTTTCATGTTTTCAAGTAATGTCAAATTTATAGATAATGGGTAACAAAGCAAGTAAGGTTGAATATGGGTGTTCAAATTTGTTTAGTTTGGTGGCTCGGGTGTTCATTTGTGGAGACATTAAGTATACGCCTCATACTGGGTTTTTTTTTTTTTTTTTTTTTTTGTGGAGAAATAGGAAGAAAATTGCATTAACACCAACAAATACAATCAAAATACAAAAAATACAGAAAAAAACCAAAAAAATACAGGAAAAAGGAAAAAAGAACGGAAAAGTACAATAGATAGGAATCGCTGCCGTGCATGCGTCATCGGAAGTCGTTGGTTGTCGTCGCCGCACCCGCCAAAGCTGTTGGAAGCCGTTGCTCGCCATCGATGGGGGAGATCCAAACCGGGAACCCTGGATCTGGCCCCCACGGGTCCAAAAATAGGGTGCGGTCACCCACACCGGACCGGAGAGGAACGGATCTGGCATGGGGAGTCTCCGGTTACCGTAACAGGCATTCAGAGGAGGAGGACGAAGGTGGAAGGGGGTTGGAGGGGGAAGGGAGGCGGCCATGGGCGGCCAAAGCCGACGGCTATGGAAGGGAGGCTTCTCCCTCTCCTCACTTTCTCTCTCTAAATTCTCTCTCGCCTCATACTGGTTGTAATCAGTAGAATTTTGCTTATATATATAGTTGAAATCGGTGATACTTTCTTCATGCTGGAATTGGGGAGGTGTTGTGCGGCCGATTCTGGCGCCGTGCTGGTATCATTTCGACAATCTGAGACGTCCAATGCGTAGAGCTCGTCGAGTACTACTAGTGTATCAAAAATCAACTCGATCGGATATCGTTAAGTTATTAAGCGAAACACATATAACGTGAAAAAAAATGAGAACACAATTAACATGAAACACTGGATGAAAACCATTGAACCCAATTTTTTCCACTGCCTTTTACTCACCTTCCCACCACGTAACGTGACAGATTGATCTTCTGAAGCTTACCAAAAAAAGGATAAACTACTGATTTAAAAAAAAATAAAATAATTATAAATTTCATGTCTCAATGAAAACACTTTTGAATGGCTGGAATGTTACGCGCGCTGCACCGTTGCAGTGCATTTAGGGCACTGCAGAGTCCCCAAGTCCGAGGAAGTCATAGACCTCGTTAACGAACAAGAGATGCACCTCCATATCCTTGTAGCATAGAGGAGATCATAGACCTCGTTAACGCATGGGTCGCGGACGGATGTTTGAAACTCCCAGAAGTAGAGGTTCAACCCACCCAGCAGGAACGCACGAACCCAAGGTACTGTGTCTTTCATAGGAAAGTACAGCATCCAACGAGTGACTGTTGGACACTCAAAGAAATTTTCAAAAAGAAACAGGACAACAATGAATTAAGGATTGGTGCGAACAGAGACGTGCGCGGAAGGCCCTACCCTCAACACGGGGAAGGGGTCGCGATGGCGGAATGCTATAACGGTGGATATTACGATTTCATGTACGAAATGGAAGATGATGATGAAGAGGTGTACATGACCTCCTTCTATGACCATATCGAGGAGATCGCGAGCTATGACCAGCCCGTTGTGGAAGTAAGTGAGGAAGAAAGGCATAAAATCCTGTCTAGGAGCCACAAGTTCAAAACCTTCTTCGACGGGTTGGGCTTTTCCCCCAACGTGAGAGTGCAAATGACCAAGGCAATACTGGAAATAGCTAGTGAAGGCCAAGAAGCATGCGTGGTAGAGGGAGGCTCCGTCGTGAGGACCATTCGCGAAGAATCTAACACCATATCATTCTCGGACGCAGACAGAAGGGTGTCATTTCCCCACAACAGGCCTTTGTTTGTTACTGCATACATCAATGGCGTGGAATTTAAACGAGCATTTTTGGATGGGGGTGCATCAATCAACATTATGCCCCTCGAGACGCTAAAAAAGTTGGACATACCGGAGCCGCGAATAATCAAGTCGTTAGTGGGAATAGTTGGCTTCGGAGGAGAGAAGAAGCCCTCTTTGGGCTATATTGTGCTAGATCTCGCCGTTGGACCCATTCGCGCACCAACAAAATTCCACATCATTGAGGGACCAACCAACTATCATGTGATTCTGGGGAGGTCGTGGATGCATAGGTATGCAGTGGTCCCATCTAGCTATCACCAGTGCCTCAAAGGCATATGGGCTGGAAAGAAAGTAGCTGTACCTGCCACCGAGAGGCCCTTCGAGGCCTGTGAAGCCCACCTTTCAGATGCGGTGTACTTTTCTGAGGTGGAGGAAGCTTGCGAAGCCATTACCGCGAGGACCGCCCTGTGTATCGGGGAACAAAGAACACTTAGGAAGTCCGGGGCCTGATGCTTCATCTCGAGCTTGGGAATGACCTAAGTCCCCCTGCTCTTCCGGTAGCTTCTCCCCCTGATTTTCATCTCCTGAAACCTTTTCGTCCAGCAGCTTCTCTCCCTGGTTGTCATCCTCGTGAGCCAACTCTAAGTGAGAAGGGTGGCTTGATGTTAGCAATTTAGAGGGTGTAAAAGAAGGAAGACGCAAGATATCTCCAATCCCTGCAAAAACATCACTGCTGGACTTACCTTTGGAGCCTCCGGGAACCTCTCCACTTTCTTCGCTGCTTTCACCAAGGTCGTCCATATCAGAGCTTTCACTAATTGTTGATCCAGGGATAACCTTGGGACCGGGGATGCTTCTCTCCGAAGAAGAAGGTACGATCAGCACTTCGTCATCGCGAGGGGGTGACGGGGTTCTGTCATGTTCTGAGGAGGAAGAAGTTGTGGCTAGCTTCTTCTTCAACTTCTTCTTCTTCGTAGCTGAGCCATCCTTGATGAGACTGAGGTTGAGAGGGAAAATTTCTATCCCGGGAGAGCTCACTGGTGACTCGATCTCCTCTGCAGGCTCTGCGTTCATGGTCGTGGTTCCCTCCTCCGAACCTTCAACCTCCTCCGCCCTCTCCATTTCCTCTAGTTTATCACTCGAACCCCTGATCTCCTGCACGACCTCCTTCGTGATAGTGCTTGCGATATCCATGGCATTGAACTCATCAACGCTAGGGGCATCTTGATCCTGTCCCTCAGCGAGACTCGTATCGCCCTCCTTCTTCTCGGACGAGGGTTCTTTTGAAGCTCCCTCTAAAGGGGGAACGTCTGAAGAAGTTGATTTATCCACGTCGTGAGAAAGAGGGTTCGCGGGAGGCACGTCTTCTTCAGCCTCGGCAGTAGTTTTTGATGGTTGAGCCCTCTCGCCTAGAAGACAGCGCACAAATTTTGTAAGCACACAAAACAGAAGTAGAATCACAAGATCATGTATGCCGCAGTCAAGAGCATTACCTTGATCAATTTGAGCCGATGGCTTAGCTTGAGATGAAGGCTCCGCGGGGAACAAGGAGGATTCTTTTATTACTCGACCCCTCCGCGAAGGACCCTAAAGGATAAGAAATAATGACAGGTCAGCAAAAAACAAGGAGATACAGCACGTAAAAAGACGAAAAGAAGGGAGAATAAAAATCTGACCCTTGCCCTCTTCGGAGCAGGCCCTAGCTGAAGGGGGGAGAGATTCTGGGCCTTTCTCTTGTCCTTAGTGGTGATATGTCGCGGTGTGGGAGCAACCATTTAGTCTGAAGGACTGATTTTTTGAATGGGGATAGCGTTGATCACGTCCACAGGGACCATGGTGCCCTTAACCCAGCAGGATTGGGGGCCGCGCCAATCAGGGTCCTTCCCTGGTTTGAAAGTCCGCAGAGTCAAGTCCTTCTTCGAAATGGGGTCCGCAGAGGGCACCACCGCTGGGGTTTGAACGAAATCCATAAAGGATTGAAGGTTTCTTGCCCAATACACCCTATTCTCCTGAGTGAAGGCCGCCTTGCGCGCGGAGCTGGGGATGATTCTATCTCCCCCATAGTTCACGGTGAGCTCGTGATTGAACAACTTCAGGAATCGGCGGATCCTAGTGAAGAAGTCTTTGGGTGGAAAAGGAGGCTCACGAGGGACGCCTTGATCGTACCCGAATTGTAGCTGAAGCCTGTCAGCTCTATACAACACCATGATGGGACCCTCAACGGATGGAGTTGGGAGATAGCTGGGGGTGACCCATGTGAGGAAGTTCAACTTATGGGATCGAATGTTCTTGCTCTAAAAATCCACAATGGTGTCTTCCAAAATCACGGAGGGGCCTAGTGCACCATCAACAATTTTCTCATAAGGATGCGGGTTAAAAGAGGTTATTTCATCGCACCAATCCTCAAACAAGTGGCTTGAGGAGGTCTTGCTCCACCTCATGATCCTAGGTAGTCTCTCGCTCAATCGCAGCACAGGCATGCCTTTGCTATCACGAATGATCTCACCAGCAGCATTCCTCTCCTCAACAGTCTTCAAAGGAGGGAGCTCATGGGGAGGAGAAGCAACCTTGGGAAAATACTCATAAAAGAAATCGAGCAGGAAGGAGATATGAACCATGAAGGTAATCTCATACCTCCCCATCGATCGCTCAAAATCCTGAACGGTGCAATACAGCTGATGATAGAAATGTCCCAAAAACATGGGACCTAAAGGGAGCTTCTTCCCTGACGCGAGGGTGGCCGCGAGAGGAATCATCTCGCGGCGGGGTCCCTCATGCGGAAGGTCAGGAAAAAGGAAGAGGGGCAGAAACTGAACGAGGAAGACCGCCAGGGATAGGGGACCTCCATGATAAGCACTCATCGTCATAGCGAGCTTCCCATCCACTTCGATAGGGGCGACGTCACGAAACCAGTATCGCTGCCAAGAGCCCCAAGTTGTCTTGCTGGCTTTTGGAGGAGCTCGGAGCTTCCCCGCGTTGTCATAACGGGAACCGTACTCGCCGGCCGCCTTGAATTCCCCCTCTATGAACTCAATCGCCGTCTCAACATCGGAAGAATATTTAGCCGGGTTGAAGTGATACTCGCCGCGGGTGGGAAGGCCCATTAGGGTTTCTGTATCAAGAAGAGTCAGATCAGCCTCTCCGAAAGGGAATATGAAGGTGTGGCTAGTCGTACTCCAGCGAGACACCGCGAAATCGAGATCGCGCTGAGGGCGACTTGCGATGGGATATCGCGAGAGGTGCACGGTCCTCAATAAACCCACGTCGGCTAGGGTTTTTCTGTGCTCCCCGTTGTCAAGGATCGTGGACACCCAATCGCCCCAATCCCTTGGGGGTTGAATGTTGGCCTTGTACTGAACTTGAGAAAATGGGAAATCGCCCCTCTCGATTCTCAGCCTCACCAATGAAGATGGGTCGACTATGTTTGCCTCTGAGGCGCTAGTCTCGTCAGAAAGCAAAAGGTACTGGGCGTTGGAACTACCCCGGAGGGGAACGTAGTTTTGGACATTAGCCTAGAAAATATCACCTTCAGGCTTCAGATACGGAGCCCTTCTCCATTCACTAGTAGGGGGTAGTGAAGTCTTCGCCAAAAGAGCATCAGTATTAGATTCGTGCCTTCATGGTCCAGTCATGACTTACTCGGAAAGGGAAACTAGGGTTTCGTAGAAGTCTAGAGTAGAAGAAGAAGAAGAAGGACTTGAGATCTTTTCTGAAATCAACACGAGAAGATTTTGGAAGGCGTAAGAAGAAAAAATTCTATCCTCAATGAGTATCTATAGGCCTAGCCCCACTGTCATCAACGGTAAACAAGCGGTCGAAACGACACCAGCAGTCCAATCGGCCTGCAAAACTTCGAAATTGGGAATAGCCACCTTTTGGGGGGAAATGCTAAAACGACGGACTTCACTGGGTCGCACGCGCACGATAAGGCGCGTAGAATATCACGCGCCACGGAATCACGCTCGCACAAGGGGCATATGTAGGAAAGGTCAGCGCGTAGGGTGACGAGGCAGTTGACCAACCTATAACAGCTAGCCACGTGGTTCGTAAAGTCTCAACAGACACGTCAGTAGTCAACGATTAATGATAACTAAGGAGGAGCCCCACCGCGGAGAAGACGACCTCGTGGAAGAGCATAACAGAATTGAAGATACCCTAAGAAAGGGATGCCCTATATAAGGGAAACACTACTAAAAGGAAGTTCACCCCTCGCGAGATCCTCAGCGAATAGGATTGACGCGACGGGGAAGAGTGAATGCTCACGCGAATACGCGAATCAAGCTCGCGACGGTACTTGACCAAAAGGCAGGGATAGGGAAGTCGATACGAGCTCGAGTTAGGTCTTGGCGCGAGCTAAAGGGCTCGCGACCATGCCCAGCACCGCGGGAATAGGGGAGATACAAGTGGCTTGGTGGCTTTAAAGGATTAAGGTCCGCCGCGAGGGAATGACGCGCACTGGAATAGCCTAAGGGAATCTTCATAACGGCCAGTGACGTCACCCACGTCGCCCAGATATACGGAGAGAGCACGTGTCATCATATTATTGGGGAAACGACTGCTGCCCAATGATTGGGTGCGGATCCCTATAAATATGTGGCACTCCTTCACAAATTCACACAAAGAGATTGCCTCACCCTCAGAGCACGGAAATCTTAGAGAGAGAAAGGAATTCGGAGCTCTGGAACTGAGAACATTGTTCTTACCAGCCCTCGCAAGCCTGCTCTTCTCCTAGAACTGTGTCGCGAGGATGATGGTGACTCAATGGGGAATGGACTGAATACCGCTGCCTTCTCTTTCTGTATATTTGGCTTAATCCTTCACCCCTGTACACACTCTCTTATTCTTTGCTTGGCCATTAGTTATTGTTAGCCTCTCCAAGTTGATTTTATCTAAATAACTAAGAACCTATCCTACACTCACCTTCCCACCACGTAACGTGACTGATTGATCTTTTGAAGCTTACCAAAAAAAGGATAAACTACTGATTTAAAATAAAATAAAATAATTATAAATTTCATGTCTCAATGAAAACACTTTTGAATGGCTGGAATGTTACGCGTGCTGCACTGTTGCAGTGCATTTAGGGCACTGCAGAGTCCCCAAGTCCGAGGAAGTCATGCCTGTTCTTAAGTTAAAAGAATTTGTTGAGTATCAAAGTATCATGTAACTCGTGAATAGTAGTTTGGGATACAAATGTATAGTAAAAATATTAGATTTAGCTAATTTTTCACGTGTACCCTTATAAAAATATTTTAAGAAAAACTTGCGGTTTAAATCATCTTTGCGGGACTCGAGATAGGCCCGGCTTTTCATAATTCGTAAAGCGAATTGGTTTATTATTTTTTCTGTGCTATTTTCGGATCTCACAAAGGTGATTTAAACCATTCATTATTCTTAGAATGTATTTTTATAGGTTCTTGTAAAAAATTAACTCAATCTGATATCGGTAAGAGACTTTTCGAAAACAAAAAGGGCTTTTTCATAATTAATTCATTGCTAATCCATATCAAAATAACATAAAAGACCAATAATGACAACGACGTCCGTCATTATTGTTTTATTGTTGCATATCTTCAAAAAAAACCTTGATTAGTGTGCTGAAAAATATGGATTATACATGCATGGACAATAGTTCGAGTAAGTGGCTCTCTTAAGGTTCTTTCGTTTGAGCTCGTAAAGTATTAAACTTATCAAATTCTTAAATTTCAAGTTGATATCCCTCTACTATAATTTTAGATCCCCCGCCTGTAACTGGACAACAGCCAGTGTCCTCATTAAAATATCAGAATTTTTTTTGTTTTCAATTATACACAACTACATATAAAAAATTCATATTTACCTTGGACAAAATTCCTTTTGGTGGTATTTTGTTAGTAATTGAGAAACAATGTTCTTATCTGACATCATGTCCACGTAGATCATAAATTCATATCTCTACGAACAATATTCTTGTGTTATTTTTTTTTTGGAATTGATGGACAATGTTCTTAGGTGACATATTATCCACATTTATATTTCATGTACACACCTCGCACTTTATGTTAAAGTTTTCCATTAATCACTAGATCAAGCAATGATGACGAGCCTCAACGTCGACTCAACACATACAAGCAATGATGACGAGCCTCAACGTCGACTCAACACGTACGGTCGTCTTCATTTAGTAAATAGAGTGGAAATCCATAATTGGAGTAAGTGGATATCAATTTGCAAAGTTTAATCACTTAATAGATTAATGGATTGATTAATAAATACTCCCGAAATAAAAAGAGATTGCACAGTTGATAGGATGAAAAAGAAACAAAAAAAACAAGACAGTGAGGTTGAATGCTCCTTCATTCCATATACGATCACAAGACACGGTCATGCGGCTGCAAATTCATGGGGACTGATGGCGAGATCTTAACCACCGAAAGGGGTAGCGTAAGGATGAGTGGGTTTGAATGCTCCTTCATTTTGTATACGATCCGTTAATGTTCGAGTCCCGCCAATCGCAAGACTTGCATAGATGGCCTTTTGCCAATCTAGTACCTAGGTGGTTTTGTGGGGACAGAAATGCCTTTTCAAGCAGTAGCTATTGTTAGAAAAAATATTTTGAATATAATATTTATTTTAAATATGAATGGAAATTGAATTGATTTAGAGTCGTGTCTTTTTAGTGGTACATGTTCGTTGTGGATGGACGCGTTCTTTCATGAACAGAGGTGTCTCTTCTCCCTAGTGACTATTCGTAGAGTCACCAGTTTGCCTATATATATGGCATCTTTCATTCATTTCAAAAGTTGTTTTTCTACACTTTCATTGAGTCGGAGTTTTTTCATTGGAGAGAGTACATACACAAGTCTGGTACAACAGACCCATCGATTGTAGTGCTGCTTCTGTGAGGAGTTCGATCAAGTAGTGTTGGGAGATAGATGTCCATGCAAACCGTAAGCACTGTAGCGAGGGCGAAGCTGTCTTAAGTACAGAGTGTTATACACTCGCCTTGATCATCATTTCATTTCATCGATTTTCAGGTTTTGTATTCCGATTTTATTGCGTTCATATTTTCGGTTTTATTACAAAAAGTAAACATATTTTCCAACAACTATGATTCAAAGCGGACATTCCACAGCGGGTTGGGAATCTCTATAGTCACGCCTAAAGGGAATTGCCACGTTAGTCTCTCCTTCCCACCCTTTTTCCAATTCCAAAAAAAAAATAAAAATGGTGAGAATCTTGAAATACACGAATCAATGCGGCTACAAATGCAGTGGAACAAGAGATTTGAGAAAAGGATTGGCTTATTATTTATTTCCTATAATCAGGTGTCCGGGACAACTTTCACTTATCTCAACTAATCTTGAGAGACTAATTCACCGTCAACTAGCAGGGGCCCCATTTAAACGCAGAGCAAAGTTCTGTATAGACTAGCCCCAAAGATATTGATAGAATCTACGATGTTTTGAACCTGAAACCTATGACCTTGGGATTGGCAAATTTGTCGCCCCCATTTTGGAATAAAAGAAAGCTTTTCAGTTAATGGGGCTAAAAAATTATATGCAACTCTTTATGTATATCCTAGTGAGAGGGTCGCGGGCGATGCCCGAGACTTCACATCTTTTGGAGAAATCGTAATATGCAATATAAATAAGAAAGACAGACATAAGCTAAAAATTAAATAAAATGATAAAGAAAAACGAGACAGACAGATAAATTTTTGAAAGGATTAGAAGCTCAATGTACATAATAATACTTGGCCTTACTAAGCTAAAACAACCGTACGTATACATAAGAGTATATATAGAGGATCGCTGTGAATTTAGAAAAATATAGTGAATGTTATTAAAGAAAACTTAATAAATCAGAGTGGTCTTTTAGAAAGGGAGAATATTCTTACACTGGCGGTGTAAACCAAAGTTTTCTTCAAATCGATTACATTGCGTCATGTCACCAAACAGTGGTCCCAAAAGATCGAACATGGACACATAGCGCAATGCAATTGATTTGGAGAGAACTTTGATTTACACCGCCGGTGTAGGGAACATATAAGTATATTGGAACATAGACTGGGTTTTTTTTTTTGGATAGCCAACATTGATCAATGATGCTAATAGTACCAAAAGAACATAAGGAAAAATCTACCCCAAGCAACCCATGGCATGGTGAGCCCTTAACTATATTCACCTATTTCAAGACCAAATATACTTGGTTACAAATTGGTATAGTAATTTGCGATGGACCAATAGTAATTTGCGATGGACATATAAGAAATTAATTCTATGATTTGTTCTTTGGAAAAAGTTTTAATTGTAGAATCTTTGTTTGTTCTATTACAACGTAATGTGAGGTAGTGCTTCCTCCGTCCCAAATTGAGATTGATCTCTCCTTCAAAAAGTAGTGTAAATTTGTGACTAAAAGAATAAAGTGATTTCATACACAATTTTTTGAGTTTCTTGGCACCAAATTAAATTTCTTTCTTTAGTTTCGATTGTCAAAATAAAAAATCAGGTACAAAATGATTTCATTAATTAATTAAAAAAACATGACTTTTCTTCCAAACATTTGGAAAAAGTTTTATTCATCGGTTACTCAATGTGATAAGAATCAATTTTCGTAATCACATTTGTATCGCACATTTGTCATCATTTGAGATGATACGTCATTTACCTATACATTGAATACAAAGGAGTATGTTGGGTTCATGAGACGATCTTAAGTGTGTAAAGGTGAATTGGTTACCCAAATAGAGTATACTGATATGGTGACTGTTACTAAATTCCTCGACTACAAGGTATAAATTCATATATATATTTTTAAATTTAGTTTGTTATTTTTGATACCTCATGTATCACTATATTGGTTCTATATGTCAATGCTAAGTTATAAATTAAAATGCCTCCTTAAATTTGAGCATCTTCAACCCATCTCTATTCCTCCAAAATAGAGGATGGATGTGACACATTGATGGTAAATTTTGTAATTTATACCTTCTTTTCCTCATTTTTTTGTACTTTTTATACTTTTCTACAAATATGCACAAATATTAATGGCAATTAATAGTTTGTTCACAAGATACATTAATATTTGTGCATATTTAATTGTAGAAGGTATATATTATCTCTATATTAATCACAGCCTTTTATTTTATAATTAACTCTCTTCTATGTCTTTTGTACTATTTGGATTTTTATAGTTAATAAAGAACAAAAATGAAGGTGAGAGTAAGAATTGAGAATGTAAAAAGAAAATACAGACATAACTATTCAAAACATACAAATAGATGAATCAAAAATAGGAAAGTGAAAATAAAGAGATGAAATAATTAATTTGTGATTAAAAAAAAAATAATTATTTGTAGATGATATAGATTATCTTCTAGGAGTATATTCATAACAGCCTTTTATTTTATAATTTTCTTTTGTGTCTTCTGTACTATTTGTATTTTAAAAATTAATAAAGAACTAAAAATCAATGCCGAGAGTAAGAATTGGGAATGTGAAAAGAAAATGCAGAACTATTCAAAACATACAAATAGATGAATAAAAAATAGGAAAGTGAAAATAAAGAGATAAAATAATTTGTGAGTAGAAGAAAAAAATAATTTGCACTCCACTTTGTTATCAGTGCACTATAGAATTTATCTTTTAGTGCTTATATGAAAGATACAAAAAGATGAAGAAAAAAGTGAATAGTAAAGATGAAGAGATGACGATGGCTCGATTTTTATATGCAAAATTTTCTTTCTTATTAGTGTTTTTTTAAAAAAGATTTATGACAGGAAAAATGATTTTTGCATTCTACTTTCTTAAACTTTTAATTTTAACGAAAAAAATTCCTAGGGCTTATAAGTGCTTCTTATAATTTAAAACACTAATAAGAAAGAAAAATTTTAAAGTGCATTTCTAAAAGACTAAAAGGGTGGAGTGAAAAAACTAATATACCAAAAAAACCAAAAAACACGGAAGGAAAAAAAAAAAAAGATGAAGATTCTCGCATACGCCCTCCATCTGAATTTGTTTGTTTCTCGTTCTATTGCAACCGAATAAAAAATTAATGATATCTTTAAAATGGTAAGTAATTATATGTCTAATATGGATCTTTTTTAAAAGATCTCGATTAGTTCTATAAGATTTTTTTTTTTGAAAATTACAGAAAACTTTATAAATTATAAGATATAATTATCTGAAAAGTGACACGAACTCTCAAAATGGACTAACAAATCCGAACAAAGGGAGTACTATTTTCTAGGGCTGTCCAGCGGATCGCCCAATCCGTTCAATCCGCCCAAACCGTCCAAACCGATCCATCCGTTTACTCGCCCGAGGTATGTTACGGATGGATACGGATCCTAATATTTTTATTTTGACGGATGAGGTTTGGTACGGTTCGGGTTCGATCCGCTTGATCCGCCCAATCCGTCTAATAATCTTTCTTTGATCCGTCAAATCCGCCCGATCCGCTCAATTTGCAACCGAACCGATCCATCTGTATGTCACCGACGGACGGTTGCTGATCTTAAAAACGACAATCCGTCACGAGCGGATTGGATTGAGAACCGAACCAATCCGGCCGGAACCGATCCGTGGACACCCCTACTATTTTCCTTGGGACTTTTAGCCATGCTATGTAAACGGAGCCACGTGTCCATTTAGAAAAAGAAAAGGAAGGAGGCACGTAGATGTAGGCAGGTTCATGGTTGGAGTCTTGGATTGTGATATCGCCTTGGAATTGTTCTTTATTTACCGTAAGGTGCACAAACAAAGGGCATAATTGGAATTTTCCCAAGGACGAAAGACCAAACTTTCGTTCACCCAACTCGCCCTTTATATATAGTAAGGATATATATGGCTCCGCTTCTAGTCCAGACTCCGGACTTCCGGACTTCTATGTTTCCGATATTTTTTTGAGGGTCCGACAGTTTTGTGAAAAACTGCTCGGATCAAGTCATTCCCGGTATTTTTTTATTGTTGATTTCTCGCGGGGACCCTTAAAAACACCTTTTAAATACATTGATCCCGATTGAATTTCGATGATCCGAACCGTCCAATGTGTTTAAAAGGTGTTTTTTAGGGCCCCGCGAGAAATAATAATAAAAAAATACTGGGAAGGGCTTGATCCGAGCAGTTTTTTCACAAAACTCACGGTTCGGATCATCGAAATTCGATCGGGATCAATGAGGTCCGAATTTTTTTAAAATCCGGGAGTTTGAACCGGAAGTGGACTGTATATATATATATATATATATATATATATATCAGTATATTTGTTCATCCAAAAGATAAAACAAAACTAAGAGGATAATTATAAGTTAGATACAGATTCATAAATATAATTCGCTTTACAATTAGACCCAAAGATTTACTGGCTTTGTTCGTTTAGTAGTTTTAGTTTATCTATAGTTTTAAAACAATTCTCCATGATAACATATTCGTAATATTATTACCTCTCGAAAAAGAAGCTAACGATTGAGATTTCTCTAAATTTGAAACAAGTTAAGGCAATTTAAAAATTCTTCGTGGGGTCAAAATAACAAGATTTGACTTTGAAAAATCAAATATACTAGTGAGAAGGTCACGATCAAGATCAAGTGAAACAAGTTAAGGCAATTTAAAAATCTTTGGTGCCACCGCTGTTCACAAATATAGAGCCGGAAGACACTGTCAATAGAAAAACCCCGTGGAACATCATCATCAAATTAAAAAAGCAAAGGGTAATCTAAGGTAAAAACAAAAATAAAAAACGGTAAAGATATGGGTACAGACCAAAGTGCACAGAAAACAAACAGAGAGCTCTCGGGGGCCCACTTTTCGGTCCCACACGAGTGATCCGAAACGTTCATTATTCTTAGAGAGGGGCCCCACAAAATTTCTGCTCAATCGGACGGTTAGAAGTGCTTGAACCAAAGTTCCACCGTTTGCCCCTCAGAAAAATGTTCTAAGAATAATGAACGGTTCGGATCAGTCGTGTGGGACCGAAAAGTGGACCCCTGAGAGTTCTCTGTACGTTTTCTGTGCAATTTGGTCTGTACACGTAGCGTTGTCCAATAAAAAATAAAAGAATTGCGTCAAAGGCAAATTCGCAATTAAAAAGAAGTTCCATTGCATCCGTTGTCTTTTAGTATGGTTTCAAGAGCATGAATGCCACGAAATTTGGAAAGTATTGGGTTAAATCATTGATGGTAACCCATATTCGGGAGAAATTTTTGGGTACAGATAGGGTAGATCCACGCGGTGCCCGGCACCACATTCGAGCCATCCAAACATATTTTGGACGGCCCGGATCCATGGTGGCATTTTTATAAATTTTGGGACCAAATTTACCCTCACCGATCTGAGCCATCCAAAACATTGGACGGCTCGGATGTGGTGTTGGGCACCACGTGGATCTACCCTATCCGTACCCAAAATCTTCTCCATATCCGGGTATCCTACAATGAACCTCAAGATAACAAAAAGTTCATTGACCGCAAGCAACTAGCAAGTCTAGGTTCAATCCGATGGCCATGGATAATGTTCTTGACGAGCTCTAAAAGTGGACGGCTCGAATAATTGAAGTGACCGTAAGAGTAAGTACTTCTGAGATGAACTTTCCGAATCCAGCATACGGACTTCAGTTTGGCATTAATCTGGAGCGGTAAGTACTTCTGAGATGAACTTCATCAAACAACAAAGCCTGCCTAAAAAGTTGTGATCAATAACTCCTTTACCTTCTACAACATGTGCAAAATCAACCAGTTTGATTTCAGCACCAGCACGACTACGATTCAAGGCCAACTCCTTTTCATATATCAAAAGGACTGAACAAGAATAGAAGTGGAAAATAGTTTGATCCTCAAGCCATGCTTTCAGCTCCAGCAGTTGTGCCAAAATCCCGTTAGAACCACCATAAACAACCGATGCAAGAGCGCAATCTGGGTCAGAATCCCCAGAAACAAACTTCCTTAGAACAAGTCTAACATTATCCGCCGAAAAACCCAGGACAAACCTTTTGTGAGGCTTCCAGAATCCCAACTTGTTGCTTCTGTACATTGAGGTATCCTATAATGAACCTCAATATGACAAAAAGATTATTGCCCGCAAGTAAGTCTTGGTTCAATATCTCACATTCGATTCCCCATGCCAGCAAACTCTTGGGGCCATTGGGGGTTATGCCCAGTCGTTATCTCTAGGATTTCGGCATTAGTCAAGGTGCGCATAAGCTGGCCCGGACATCCGGTTATTATTTTATTTTATTTTAAAAAAAAAAGTCTTAGTTCAATAATGGGCATGGATGATGTTCTTGACAAGCTCTAAAAGTGAACTGTTCTGATAATTGAAGTTAGCCAGAAAATGGTTTATAGAGGGCCAAACAGTGCCCTTCAGTAACGAGAGAGGATCATGTTCCTTGGTACAAAACAAAAGTTCACTACAGTATTTCCTAAAAAGCAGCTGCATCTAATTAGAAAATATAAAATAAAAACATAAAAGCCAACAGAGTTATCTAGCACATCACTTGGACAGAACAAGGCTGAACAAGGATTCAGAGAAAAGAAAAATAAAGAAAAATCATATGATACAAGCATATCTAGGATCTCAATCCTTTGGCCAGAAGGGTGTAATACAATACAATGGAGTTTCAATATCCCTTCAAGGAAAAAAAATTCGTTACAACGGTTGTATTCATCTCTCAACCAACAGAGTAGCCGGTAAAATAAGTGTCAAGTTGCAAAGAAGCAAAATTCTGAAAACAACTGACAAATACTATCATAAGGTTGCTTACGAAATCCTGCTCATTGTTTAGCAATGAGCATTATTATCAGTAGAAAACCGATTCCTGAGTACGTACTTCAGTTTGGCATTTGCCTGGAGTGGTAAGTATTTCTGAGATGAACTTTATCAAAGAACATAGCCCACCTAAAAAGTTATGATCAATAACTCCTTTACCTTCTACAACGTGTGCAAAATCAACCAGTTTGATTTCAGCACCAGTACTACTACCCTTCAAGGCCAACTCCTTTTCATATATCAGAAGAACTGAACAAGAATAGAAGTGGAAAATAGTTTGATCCTCAAACCATGCTTTCAGCTCCAGCAGTTGCGCCAAAATCCCATTAGAACCACCATAAACAACTGATGCAAAAGCACAATCTGGGTCCAGATCGGAATCCCCAGATGCATTAGAGGAAGCAAACTTCCTTAGAACTAGTTTAACATCATCCGTCGAAAAACCCTGGACAAACTTTTTGTGAGGTTTCCAGAATCCTGACTCTTTGCTTCCGTACACTTGGAACCCAGTTATCCGGAAACCCAATGAGACACTTGTGGTTTCCCTGTCTTTCTTCAAGCATTTTGCTATGTAGTCTTCAGATGCTTGCGGGGGCCACGTCATGGCGCCAATCTTAAGGTCCATGATTGATGGATTGAGGCGATTCGAGACGACGTCTTGCAAAACAAGGTGAGGAAGCAGGCCGGATCCATCAGATGCTTGTAGAAGCTGGGTTCCATGGAAGACGGGAAAGAACTTGCGGATGTGATCCGGAATCCTAGTGGTGGAAGAGAATGATGTATAGAAGGCTGCTTCGTTGGTCCCACGTTCATCACTCTGGAGAGGCTTGTAGAAGCGTCCTGAATCGTCTACCAGCGGGCCAAGCTTTCCACCACCAGCTTGATGGCCAGCAACTTGATGATCTGGGATTTTAAGCATGACTAGAGACTATAAAGAACACCACTGCAAACAAGAAAAGTCAATATTCTTTAATCTTCTGGTCTATGGAATTGAATAGTCACGATCTCATAAAAATCCGCCCTGCAACCATCATGGGTCATAAATGCCTTTCTTTGCATATTCTATTGAACAGAATTTACTTGGAAATCATTAAGACTATGCCAATACTTACGAAAATACATAAGTGCAAAGAGAGATTACAGATGCATCACAGATGTGAAAAGTTTGTTTTGAATGGTAATCATGTAATCTAATCAGTAAGATGGTTGCTTTATTTGGAAAACAATGCGAGTCTGAGTCTCCGAGACCCAGTGTGATCAAAGATTTATTTATGAGCTATATGAGATAATTGATAAAGCCATACTGTACTAAACCAAATTTATTATGATTCCAACCAAATTTATTATGCTATTGAATCATACGATTGGCCACCGATTTCACCCAAATAGCGGTTCACCTACAAATGCATATTGCTTTCCCGTGAATCGTGAATCAAACTGCAAAACTAACTGTGAATCATATGGCTTTCACCGCTATGCCTACAACACTAGTGCAATCGGCTTGTGGAATTGGACACTACAAAAACGTGAGAAGGTGCTTACTTAAAACTGCAATGTCAAGGGGGCAAATATTCAAAGTAAGTAAACCATAGTTAAGTTTGTCCTAGTTGACCATGAAGCAAGCTTATCCGAACACCAAATAACTTGAAGCTGAATTTATCAACTATACATTTCACAGGCTTAAGAACTTGATCATTATGGTCATTTATAAGGAAAATAAGCCCCTTTTTAAGGGAGTAGTTAACACTCAAATGTCGTGTGGGTTCTTCTCGAGTCTGGACTATATACCAGCTAGACAACTATGTTGGTGGTTGCACCTGTCGAGTGTCGACTATATGAAACACCAAGATTTAGAAGAAATAACCAGATAGATAGCTATTACACTTGCCAAAGTCCAAGAAATATCGTATTCCTTCTTTTCAAAGGCAAAACAAGGAAATAACTCATTTTCAATATTGCCCTCCCTGCCCACCTCCTGTGGGAGGAGAAGATAAAACTTAAATGTGGACCCTACCCTTTAACTTCTTAAAACAAAAGAGGTAAAAGCAAACGCAGCGGATTATAAGCAACTTGTCGAGTCTACGAAGCCTTGTTTCTTGTAGACCCGTAGTATTCCTACTTCTATATCCAAAATTCCAAATATTAAGCTTTTGGTTACAGGCTTAAAGCATACTACAGTCTACCAATTTTACGATGATTTTCAGAGTACCTAATCTTAATACTTCATTCAAAAACTCCCAAAGTAAATCTCAGATAATACACATGTGCTTGTTCCCCAGAGATGCAATCATGCAAAGAAACTCATGTATCAAAATTAGCATACCAATCTACTAAAGGACCAGGGAGAAATGCTACTATGGTTTCATTCACAGTTTAACATAATGTTCCATGGAATTTAGAATACTTGAATTGCAAGCTAATCCATTTAGAAGCAGTCACTCAAAAGAAACACTCTTTCCTTCGTAATTTTATTCCTTTTTCTCCTACGATTCTCGTCCCAATTCCCCCATCTATAGCTTTCAATTACTGTAAAAACCAGCGACAAGAAACCAACGAATTCAAGAAAGCGAAAAGTCACAAAGAAGATGATGATAAACCAAATAAAAACCCAACTTTGAACAAACCCTAAACTAAACTGTCAAAGAAACATCAAACTGAGCTCTCTAAAATCCGAGTCCCTCTCTCGAAGTTTTCAATTTCGAAAACGAAAACGCTAAATTTGTAATTGGGTTTTTGATTACCTCTTGCGGCGTGAATGAGAGGGGATCCCTTGCGCACCGATCGAGAGTCACAGAGAACAGAGGTTGAGCAACTTTGCGTGCTTCTTGCTATGATGGATGGCCTGATCCATTTCTCTGGAGGCAGTAGTGTTGGTACAAGTAGTAAATTTTTTAACGAATCTTATCTTCTTACAAGAATCTCAGGACGTCACTACTTTGATCCGCGAATACTGTGTCAAATTCCTGGAAATTTTTGGGTGCCTGCCGACACAACGCGTCCGTGGCCCAGCAAACATTCAAATTATTCAAAAGTGTTTTAGATCACCCATATTTTTTCCTAATTCTCTCCCTTCTCTCTCTCTTTCTTTAAAATTAGAACCGATAACGTATTTTGGACGGCCGAAGTGAGTGCTCGGCCATGGTCAGGTGGTGCTCGCCCGACACCCAAAAATACCTCCGAACTCAGGGTTTGAGTCAAGTTGATACGGGGATGCTTTGATGCAGTAGAAATGCACCGTGGGGTTGTAGACTCTTTTGAGATATTATCACCACCATTTTATTGTTTATTTGATAATATTCGTCAATAGAGTATTTATCTTTACCAGGAAATAAAATACTTATGTTGGTCATATATTGATGAAGCCGCACGATGATAATTTTGAATTTCAGATAAATAAAATTGAAATATTTAAAGAGTTTCATGAGGCAACCATAAGGATAAAGATACGGGTACAGAGGCCATGGTACAGAAAACGTACCGATCGCGTTCAGGGACTCACTTTTGGGTCCCACACGAGTGATCCGAACCGTTCATTGTTCAAGTTGGATTGAGCTGAAATTTTGTGGGGTCCCTCGGAAAAATGTTTTAAGAACAATGAACGGTTCGGATCACTCGTGTGGGACCCAAAAGTGGGTCCCCGAATGCGATCGGTACGTTTTTTGTACCACGGCCTCTGTACGCCCAGCACTGTCCCAACCATAATGTCCCTCCGGCTTCAACAAATCTGGACATTGCAAGTTTAATTCCATGCTACGCCATGGTATTGTCTGTATTGACAAGAATCGAAATAGACAAATGGAACAAATGCCTAATTGGATGGTTTGCGGATAACAAAATGCCTTCTCATCCTGGAACAAATTCTTGCCCCCATGTTTTTCTTTTTTAGGAGTTATCTGATAAAGTATATTAGTGTTATAGGGGTGTTTGAGTCTTTGTGTATCTTATACTCACACACTATATACATACCGATATCATGTGTACGAGGGTTGATTAACCGCCTAAACACTCTCTGTCCCTCAAATGGATTAATTTGTCTTTACTAATAAAAAAATCCATTTGTTAGTTTTGCATTGATTTTTTGTGGATTATTAGTTTGTCTCGACGAGAGGAATCTAAAGAATACAAAATTAATAACTAAACTAAAATTTTTGTGAATAAAGACAAAAATAATTCAGTAATCCACAAAAATTGGATTGTTTTTGTTTTTAGTTAACTTTTTTTTACATGAGGATGTTGAATGGTGTATTACATAACGCTGACCATGTATAGCTTTTGGTCACGTGATTAGACTAAGAATTAATACGCAAGGTATGAGTTGTTACAAGTAATATTACCTGGATCGGGGATCGCTACTGTATGAGGAACAAGAATGCAGCACACTACCTCCTCCGATATGTGATATGGTAGGGTTAGGCTTCTCCGGACTATTAGTAGTTTAATTTGGTGCAAAAAAAATAAAAAATGATAAGTACTTTATTTTTTGATCCAAAAAAAATTACAAAGAGGGTAGAACTTTAATCACACACCCGGACCAAAATATGGACAGGGTCTACCTGTCCATATTGCCTGTGGGTCCAAATATTTGCCTTGGCAAAATTATAGAGAGTGCCCAAAAAGCTTCCAAACCAAAAGCAGAAGATTGGGCCCAGAAAAAAATATGGCCCTCCATATGTATTACACTCAAGTGTGGTACTTCAACAAGAAGAAGACAAATTTAAAGGTCAAAGTAATATACTAAAATACAGGTGGAACATTATTGGTGGGACAAAAATTAGAGTCAACGAGAAAAAAACTTATTAGAAAAACCGGTACTTGATCGATTTTCGTCCCTGAATTTGCAAGAACATAAATTAAATAAATTTATTAAGTTCTTACCGATATTCGAGGTAGTTTTTATTTATTTATTATTATTACTATTGAAACTCTAACAAGAATGTTTTAAACAAATTGAATAACTTTAATAATTAATGTGGAATTCGGAAATAGGTCCACCCAATCCTTTTTGCAAGTGGGTCCCACACGAGCGATGTACCAATGTGGGCCAGTAAAATCCTTTTTACTTTTTACTGAGGAGGATTTACGAACCAATAATGCTATAGAACCGGAAATGTTACCCCCAATTGACCCCGAAAGTGTAAATCAACGGCCCAGATTCACTTCAAGTGAATCTGGGCCATTAATTTTCAAATTCTGGGTAAATTCTGGGTGTATTTTCTGTTTATGTAGCAGTGCTGAACTGGAGAGGGTTGAAGTTGGCTGACCGCTGACACTGTAACACATCCAGTATCATAAGCCTGATGACATGAAGAGGTGCTGACATGGCAAATTGGCAAGAGATGATTGGCTGTTGGGGCCCAATTAATTACAACCCTTTTCGTCACATAATAATCCATCCAAGGAAAGTAAATTTTGCATGGATTTGAAGCAGAGATGTGATATGAAACTTTTTATGGTATTTTTTTCCAAAAAAAGAAGAAAATATTCACCCTTTTTCAGTTCTAGTACATACATACGGAGTATATTTACTTCACAAAATCTCACTCTGCTATGGCGCTCAATTTTATTTCCATAATTTTTTTTTTTTTGAACAGAAAATTTTATTTCCATAAATTTGAACAATCTGAAATACACTAGAAAAGCATTTTAGTATTCCCGCGCGCATTAGGTGACACTTTTGTACTCCCGCTCTCAAAAATATTAAATATGTGCCCAAATTACGGATAAAAAAAAAACTACAAAATTATGTGATAATAATTTTTGCTGAATTTTTCCACATCAAATTAAAGAATTAATTGAGATTTTTAATTTGAAGAGAAGAGATCTGAAATATAATGTACGGAAGTAGTTTATCTTTTGCTCTAAGAACTGCACGTGTTTTATTGTGAACTAACTTTTTTCGACGGAGGAAGCGCGCCTTAATAAGAAATTAATTAAAAGTCATGAATTTCGCTTAAAATTTAGAATTATCTTCTCTTTTTTTTTTTTTTTAATTTTATTTGAGGGAGGGATCAGTATATATATAGAGTAGCTGGTACAAGTTTTGGAGTTTCGTTCCGTCCGACTCCTTCTCGGACAAGAACTCCTCGCCTCACTGTCCTATAAATCTCCATAGGCATTATACATTGTTACAACCTCTACAATTCCATACGATTCCTCATCAATCCCTTTGATTTTCTTGTCTCGCCTCCTTCTTCCACCGTCCAGACAAACTTCTTCTTCGTCTCCTTCTTCTCCTTCTTCTGTTTGAACTATTAACCAGGTATTGTTCTCAGATCTCACTTTACAGTATGTTTACGCACAGTCACACACACAAGGATGGACAAGGGCGGGCTAGTCCGGGTGACCACAAGTTTCAAAATTTTCCTATGAATCTAGTAGTACGAATTTTTTTAAAATTTTAGAATTCGGCCACTTAGTAAATTTTTGTTATAGTGTTCGCCGAACACATAATCAAATCCTGCGTATGCACACATACATGAGATATATGTGTTTGCATCTCTGTTGTGTTTATCAACTGACCGTCAATGCCACGGAGTACGTTAGCCAGCCTGAAACGAGTTCCCCAAACTTTCGTGCATTCGTACCGGTACCTTGTATCGGTTTTGCAGATGGCATGCAAACTGTATATTTGTGTGTGGTATTACGAGTATGTTTATTGCTTCGACGTTTATTTAACCGTAAAACTCAAGAAGAATTTTTGCAATGCCTCTTGAGTGCAAGTTTTTCTTCCAAATGCTATTATTAGAAGCTTTTGTTTGATGATAGATAGGTTTCGAGGATATGCAGAGTTTAGTTACTTGCTCCGTCCGCAAATATTTCCGTGCATAATTTTTTGAAATTTTTTGACACCAAATTAAAAGATTTGAAGTTAAAATTTTAAAATTTAATGATACTGAATTAAAGAACTACTTGAAATCTTTAATTTGGTGTCAAGAAATTTCAAAAAAATATGCACGGTACCCCTCCGTCCACAAATATTTCCGTGCATATTTTTTTGAAATTTATTGACACCAAATTAAATGATTTCAAGTTAAAATTTTAAAATTTAACGATACCGAATTATAGAACTGCTTGAAATCTTTTAATTTGGTGTCAAGAAATTTCCAAAAAATATGTACGGAAGTACTTTATTTTTTATTTGAAAATTATAGTATTTTCGCAGCAGACTATTTTTGGGGGACGGAGGGAGTAGTAATGCAGCCATAGAATTGATTTCGATTTAGTTCTGAATTGGCGGCTTTCTCTGTTTCCAACAAAACGTGTTTAGCCATTGTCTGGCATGTATTTTCTTTGTTTTTTTTTTTTTTCCCTTTTAACTCGTTGCTTTATAGCAATTCAATTCTTTTGAGCAGGGTCGGTTTCTTTAATTGAATATTATTTAAAAAATAGTATTTTTTAAATTTTCCTTATTTTGGCTTCAGTAATTTTGTTAGGGAGGCTTGTAAATTTAGACATAAGTGTTCTAAAGTATTTAGTTTCCCGATAGAATAGTTAGTTTCTAATTTTCTTTTTTTCATTTTTTCTTCGTTTTCTAGTACTTAGGGTTTTTTCTATTATAAATTGAGTTGTAAGCCTTAGGGAAATTCTATTTTTTATTATTACTGAATGAAAAAGAGTCTAGAGAGAGTTCTCTAAATCAATCTTGTTTGTGATTGTCCTCCTTGCACGCTTGTCTTCGAGTTTCCCGTTTTTAGCACCAATTGCTAAAAATTTTCCATAAAGGTGCTAAAATCTAAGTTGCTGAAAACCAATTTTTTTTCCTATCAGGTAAAAGCGAAGTTGCTAAAAACCAATTTTATCTTACATACTCCTTTTGCTAAAAGCAAGTTAATAAAATCACCTTGCGGCTTTTAGCAAATGAGAATTGAGGGTGCATGCTTGCTTTTAGCAAACGGGAAACTCAACCTTAGTTTGCATACGTTCCCTGCATCACATAAACTAGCCTATGATAGACAAATTGAACAAAGTGGCATATGATGTTGATTGAATGGGCTTAATGTAACAAAGGTTTTTTTTCCCTTACTAGAGAGAATAAGATAATATGCTTAATGTTGGTTGTACTTTGTGCAGATATTTAGCTGTTCAGCATGGCATCAAAACCAGTAGCCACTGGATGGTTAAGAGGAAGAGTAAAAGCTGTTCCTTCTGGGGATAGTTTGTTGATAATGGGGAGCAGCAAGGCAGAAATCCCCCCTGAGAAGACAATCACTTTGTCCTCCCTTGTTGCTCCGAGATTGGTAAGTTTATTGAACCTGCATTATGTTTGTGAGAACCCACGCGAGTGTCCCACATCCGTGGGTAAAGTAAACTAGGGGTAATATATATAACGAATTAACTTTTTGAGCCACGTGATTATGCTAAGAGTTAGCAGGTCAGCTGACGCGAGTCATTACAATGTTTTCGCATTTTATTGCATTGCTTACCTTCTTACAAGTGTCTTTTGTCTTCCTAGGCCCGTAGTGGTGGTTCTGATGAGCCATTTGCGTGGGAAAGCAGAGAGTATCTAAGGAAGCTTTGTATTGGAAAGGTGATCATTTTAATCCCTCGATATAATTGGCATCGATTAGTATTTTCCGTGAATCATCTGGGAATTTTACATCTTACCAAGCTGCTTTTCTTAACAGGAGGTTACTTTCAGAGTGGATTACACCGTATCATCCATAGGGCGCGAATTTGGTTCTGTTTTCCTTGGTGATAAGAATGTTGCGTCAATGGTTGTTTCTGAAGGCTGGGCAAAGGTTATATCACCTTATCTTTGGTGCAAATAATGGTTCTTTTCAAAATTTGATTTTGATGGTCTATGTATGTGCATTACCTGGATCTGGTGGATGCAGGTTCGGGAGCCGGGTCAAAAGAAAGGAGATGCTAGTCCTTTCTTAGCAGAGCTGTTACGTCGTGAAGAGCAAGCTAAGCAACGAGGGCTAGGACGTTGGAGCAGGGTGAGTCCGAATCCTTTTCTGCTGTTTTCTGTGGGGTTATTATAACTGCCACAAGTTTGAAGAATAACGTGCTAACTCCTTTTTGTATTTGGACTGCTGTTGCAGACAGCAGGTGCTGCTGAGGCATCCGTTAGAAACTTGCCTCCCTCTGCCGTTGGTTATTCAAACAACTTTGATGCAATGGGTCTTCTCGCATCAAACAAGGGTAGACCCATGGAAGCTATTGTGGAGCAGGTTCGCGATGGAAGCACTCTTCGTGTTTATTTGCTTCCAGAATTTCAGTTTATCCAAGTGTACGTCGCTGGAATTCAGGTACGTACAATCCAAAGTTAATCTCTGTTGCCTTTCGAAAATGTTTTTCAAGTTCCGCTTTAACTCTTATTTGTCACTAACAGTGTGGTCTTATTTTGTATATCTATCTTATTGAAACCAGTCACCATCAATGGGAAGAAGGGTTGCACCGGCAACCACAGATGCACCAAACGGTGAAGCTTCTGCTGAGCCTCATGCCCCCTTAACATCAGCAAAGAAACTTGCAGTTTCATCAGCATCTTCTAAGGGCGATTCCCCAGATCCATTTGGAAGAGAAGCCAAGCATTTTACGGAGATTCGTGTGTTGAATAGAGAAGTGAGTTAATATTCACTTACCTGCCCTCTTGGGCATTACACTATATTTAGGCACTGAAAGTTATGTTTTTCTTGACAGGTCCGGATTGTACTGGAAGGTGTTGACAAGTTCAGCAATTTGATCGGTTCAGTATACTATCCCGATGGTGAATCCTCAAAAGACCTAGCACCGGAGCTCATTGAAAATGTAGGTCATAATATTTGTGGTGATGTTATTGTTATTATGTTGAATATTATCTTGATCTAGATGAAGATCAGTTATTCTTTTCGGTAATTCACCATGGCTATATTCATTGGCTTGTTGAATAACTTGTTCCGCACTCCACTACTTTAGCCGCTATTTTAAATGTCCTCATCACATACTCAGTATTGTTTGGCTAAGTTTCGTTATTCAAATGCTCCACTACTTTTGCATTTTCTGTAGGGTTTAGCTAAATATGTGGAGTGGAGCGCAAGCTTGATGGAAGATAATGCTAAGTGGCAGCTTAAGTCTGCAGAAATTCAAGCAAAGAAGACCCGGTTGAGGATTTGGACAAACTATGTTCCTCCTGCTACGAATTCCAAGGCCATTCATGACCAGAATTTCACGGGGAAGGTTGGTTGCTTGTTCTGGTTATTTGTATGTTTGACATTGTATCAAGATTTCAGGAAAGTCTCTGTACTTAGCTATTGCTTAATTGGCTTTCTCCAGGTTGTTGAAGTCATAAGTGGGGATTGCGTCATTGTAGCCGATGATTCCCTCCCCTATGGCAGTCCATTAGCAGAGCGACGCGTCAATCTCTCAAGTATCAGGTGTCCCAAAATGGGAAACCCCCATAGACATGAAAAACCTGCTCCCTATGCCCGCGAAGCAAAAGAACTCCTGCGAACGCGTCTCATTGGCCGTCAGGTAGGGGAACCATTTATTTATTTTTAATCTGATGTAGGGGAACCTTTTCACTTGCATCTTTCCTTTCAGTCCAAAAAAAGAGAGCAGCTTAACTCGAGTCTTTGGGATTTCAAAATAGGGACTTTCTAAAATTTTAGTTTAGCTTTTTTACCTTCGATTAGAAATTGTAATGTCGTATCTATCATTTGTATTTTTCATTGCGTTTAAATGAATACATACAACTTCTAACAGATAGCAAAGTTTACAGACTGAATTATGAAGGAAGTGGCTAAATTAAGGAAACAGAAAAGATGGAGATGGGTGGTTTTAGGATTTGAAATGGCAATAGTTCTAATTTGGTTATGTACTTTTCAGGTGAATGTTTCAATGGAATATTCCAGGAACATCAGCATGGCAGGTGGATCCTCCGCAGATTCAAGGGTGATGGATTTCGGATCAGTCTTCCAGGTTCCAGACAAGGTTGAAGGTGACTATGCTTCTGCACCTTCTACGTCTTCTGGAGTCAGCCGGCAGGGGGAAGTAAATGTGGCTGAGCTATTGGTTGCTCGTGGCTATGGCACAGTAATTAGGCATAGAGATTTTGAGGAAAGATCAAATCACTACAATGCCCTTCTGTCTGCTGAATCTCGTGCCATTGCTGGGAAGAAAGGGATCCATTCTTCCGAGGATTCTACTGCAATGCACATAGCAGACCTCACTACGGTCAGAAACCAAGTCCATATTTTCTATTTCTAGCTTTAATGTCCAGTTCATAACTTTTAGTAACTGTATTACAAATGTTTAGGCTTCCGCCAAGAAAGCAAAAGATTTCTTACCTCATCTGCAAAAGAAGAGGATGCCTGCTGTCGTGGAATATGTTCTCAGTGGTCATAGGTTTAAACTTTTCATTCCCAAGGAGACTTGCAGCATTGCTTTCTCTCTCTCAGGTGTCAGGTGCCCTGGTCGTTATGACCCTTTTTCCAATGAAGCAATTGCACTTATGAGACGAAAGATATTGCAGAGGGATGTCGAGGTATTTCTATTTATCTTTCAACGATGCAACTGAATAATTCGTTTCTTTATTTGACGGGTATTGTTTTTGTGCTCAGATTGAAGTGGAAACTGTTGATAATACTGGAACTTTCTTGGGTTCTTTGTGGGAGTCCAAGACTAGTATGTCAGTGACACTCCTGGAATCTGGCCTTGCGAAGCTTCAAACTTCCTTTGGCACTGATAGGATTCCGGATTATAAACTTCTCTTACAAGCTGAGCAATCTGCTAAGAGGCAGAAATTAAAAGTACGCTGCATAAGTATTCGATGTTACTTCAATTATTTAAGTCTTGTACGATAAATAGAAGTAATTAATGATGCTTGTGAATACCAATTGGCAGATATGGGAGAACTTTATTGAGGGAGAGGAAGTTCCCAGTGGTTCTACTGCTGAAAGCAAACAAAGAGAAGAGCTGAAGGTGCTTAAAATATGGTTTCGGTTTTAGAATTCACTATTTCAAAATAAATTAGTATATGCAAAGTTAATCTCAATGCTTACTAATTTCAGGTTACTGTTACCGAAGTCTTGGGTGGCGGCAAATTCTATGTCCAGTTAGTTGGAGACGAGAAAGTGGCCTCTATTCAGCAGCAGTTAGGTTCTCTCAGCCTTCAAGAAACTCCTCTTATTGGTGCCTTTAATCCTCAGAAAGGCGACACTGTCCTTGCTCAGTTTACTGAAGATAATTCATGGAATCGGGCAATGGTAAGTGTCAAACCTAATACTGTTCACTTCACCGTTGGATGCAGTTTTTTCTGCAACTGACATACTATATTTTCTATCCACTTAATGCATCAGTTTTTCTTCTTCAATGTGCTTCTTCGTATATGTTTTAGACCCTTGACATTCTGTACCACGAGTCCACCTCTTTTGGCATTTTACTCTTTTTTTCTACTTGAGAAAGATACCGGGTCAAAAAAGCTCTATGCTAGCTGTCTCAAGGAATCTAGTTGTAATATCGTAGAGTTCTCTATTACGAATCTCTAGTAACCTGTGAAAACCCTAAGTTGCTGGTGTTTCAAGTATCCTGCGTCACCCCAATCGCACCTTTACCTGCTTTCTTCAGGGCCACATCCCATACTGAAACAGGAAGGTGTCCACTTTTATTGGGTTGCTGTTTTAGAAGCTTTTTGGAAAATGATGGTAATCATACATGTCATATATGTTATTGGCTGTGATCCAATTAAACATGTTCCGCGTATAAAACAACATATGAATAGATTGATAACAGTATCGTAAAAACATGAGAATCAACTTTGTGAAGCCATTGTCTTGAGATATATGAACGTTTTTAGCCGAAGCACTTTTTTCTGAATTGAACTTTTTGTGTAAGCTGTACTTAGATGGCGATTCTGACTTACAAACCAAAAAACGTCATTTTTTTTTCTCATTCTGCTCTTTTTTTTGTTATACACTATCATCTTCATTGAAACATGCTAGTTTTACGGTGTACCTTCATCTACTGTCATTGAATTTGTGAAGATTGTAAATGCACCACGAGGAGCTGTTGAATCGCTAAAGGATGAGTTTGAAGTGTTCTACATCGATTATGGGAACCAAGAGGTTGTTCCGTACAGTAGGCTGCGACCAGTTGATCCTTCAGTCTCCTCTGCCCCTGGCCTGGCTCAGTTATGCACCCTTTCATACATAAAGGTTCCAAGCTTGGAGGAGGACTATGGGGAAGATGCAGCTAAGCGTCTGAGTTCGCACACACTAACTCGTCAGTTCAAGGCCATAATCGACGACAAAGATACTTCTCGAGCGAAAGTGAAAGGGCAAGGAACTGGGACCGTATTTGTGGTCACTTTGGTCGATACAACAACTGATTCTAGCATAAATGCCGCCATGCTGAAGGTTCGAATAACAACCCTGTCTTATTTCCGAAGCTTTTAAGATTTAACCTTTTCGGTTGAGTTACCATGGCGTACAACATTTATCTCGTTGTTACGCGGAGTGTGCATGGCTTCAACACTAGTGTTGTTTTCCAGTTTTGAAGTTGTCTGACCCATGACTTGTGAATTATGCAGGACGGACTTGCTAGGCTGGAGAAAAGGAGGAAGGGGGAGTCCAAGGAAAGACAAGCTGCTATGGACGATTTGGAACAATTCCAGGCGGAAGCACGACTTAACAGGCTAGCAATGTGGGAAAGAGGAGATATCCAGTCGGATGACGAGGGCTCGGCTCCATCTAAGGGCGGAGCCAGGATTTTGGATAAGTGGGGTCAAAATTTTGGACTACGACCGATTCATTTGTCCGATTTGCTATAAAGAAACAATTAGATTTGTAACGACCCGGATTTTCAGCTCATTTTTTCCTGAATATGTTAGAATTATTTTATTTCTTAATTATAATTATTTATTCCTAATTACACTCAAGACCCCTAATTTTGTTTTACCTACACTTAGGTCCTTAATAATTTCAAAAACCTAACACATACACTCTCTCTACCATAAACACCCAAGGCCGACTTCTCCACCTTTCACACCTTCAAACACTCCCACACACACAGTGAGATAGCAAGAAGAAAGAGAGAAAATAGTGGGTTTCACCCATGAAATTCTAGAGAGAGAGACAGAGAGAGAGAGCCAAAATTAACATTTTGGAAGCCAAAATTTATCATGGTGGTTTATTTTCTGCACAAAAGCTTTCCAAAGTTCCCAATGAAGAGAATCTTGTTATTTTTGTGGTGAAGCGAGGAGAGTTTAGGAAACACCACAAAAAAGGTGGATAAAGAATAAGTTGCACATAACCGAAAATATTGAGAGAAAAAAAAAAGAAAATTCACCCATTTCTCGGCGATCTAAGCAGTTGCAGCCATTGACACAGCTCTGTAACAAGCTCTCTTTGCTGCAAGTGCAATATCCTCAACCTATTCCATACATGTCCCAAAGCAGAAGGAAATTATATGAGTAGTTCAAGACGAATAAATAAAATTCTGCAACGCAACCACATTTTAACAAAATAAGCCACGCGATTCTAATCTAGTAAAATAACTGGTATATCATGATTTTGCCCCCTGAGCTTAAAATGTGAATATCAGCCTTCGATTCTTCTTTTTCGAGTCCTTAAGCTTTTAAAGTCGATACAGACCAAACAGCTAAAGATTATGAGAAAGGACAAATGAGGGAAACAGGGGATAGGGCGTGCCAATGCCACTTTCAGGTAAAGTTGAAAGTTGCTTGATGAATGATAAGCTACTCTACAAGTTTCACCAGCAGACCTCTATTCCTTTGTAGGAGGAAGAGCCATTACTCCAAGCAAAAGCAAAGTCAGGAATCCAAAGTTTTTGAATAATTTCGGAAGTGAAATCTTGGCGGGGAAGTTTCAGGATTGTGTGGTACCTATATACTAACAAAAACTCCCGCGGGTTGAGGGGAATATGCTTTTGCAGCGTGACTACCATTGTGGTGACTTTGTTTTATGGTATCTTGTCTCTGTTCGTTTTTGCATGTCGTTTTTTACAATACTGGCATGTAATATTGTACTGCTTAGAAGACTATCCCCGAATTATGACGTGTTCCTTTTTTGTCGTGGCAAATAGTACTGTGAGAAGAGAGTTGGCGGACAACTCTGGGAAAGTTTGTTCCAGCGTGGGATTCTTTAAAAAAGAGAATCCCCTAAACAAGAACCTAAGGATGAAACTCACATAGCAATAGAACCTGGGCTCGTGTCGATTTTAACCTGCAATATGGGTTTTGCTGTCACTATTTGTACCCACAATACTCATAGCCCAGCAGTACGCTCTACCAATAACAACCTTGAGCTGCAACTCAAATTCCCATCAAGGATTACATCCTAACAAATCTTGAATTCCAGCATCCATGTTTTATTTGGAGCAGGAAAACCAGCGTCCGACCAAAATCAGATGGATCGTCTCATTTACATTCTCATACATAAATTGTTTTTGAAAAAACAAAACTGAAAAAAAATTGATGGAATTCGACAAAATATTTCAGCATCTAGCTCGAAACCTACGAAAAGCAAAGCTAACAGGTCACCACTATCACGTCTCTCTCGCTCTCTCTTCCTCTAGGTATCAAGCCTTGTATTCCTCCGACGAGGAGCAGCAGTATCTTCCTTCTCATTCTCCTCTTCCTTCTCTTGATTGTTTGAAGTCTCAGCTTCACCTGTCTTAGCTGTTTCTGAACTCACTTTTGCCTGGCCAAACAAAGCAATTACATTTTAAGAACTCTTGCAAACAAAAGTAGGGAAGATCAGCAATTTAAGAAAGGCGTAGGAACTCACGGGTTTCTTCCCGCCGAAAAGCATCTTGAATAGGAGAGTGAAAATAACCACTACGATGGAGATGATGACGCCGATGGTGAGGTTTGCTTGTTTCTCGGCTTGCTCAATGAGTTCCTGCGAAACAAAAGTTACCAAAGTCACAAAAAAGCACAAAACAACATAAAGGAGCGAAAATCCCGAGTATGATGATAACATACCAGGATTTTATGCTTGTGCTCACTCAAGAAAGGGATGTCCGCAATCTGGTAGAGTATGTCAAACACCGCCTTCTGCAATAGCAGAACCCAAATACTTAGCTCGCGGAATTACCTATCATGAAATCAAAAACAAAATTTAAGCCCAACTAATTACCTGGAAACCTTTGAGACCGTCCGAAGATGAAGCAGCTGCTTCCTCGGCCTTCTCTTTCTCCTTCTCAACTTCGAATTTAGGTTTCCAAGCTTCATCCCTGTACGACTCAGCCACCTTTTCATCGCTAGCTATCAAAATGTTGTCAAACAAGACGCCATCCTCCATCGTCCATATCTCTATGCCAATGGCAGCAATGGGCTCAAAATCAGGCTTCTCAAGTTCGAAGTAGCTAGGGTTCGGAATCTCCTGTGGCTTCCAGATACCCTTGTAATCAGGGTTGTCGATAAGTGGGGCATGCCATTTTCCCTTGTAAGCTGGGTTCGCCTTCGTTGGCCTCTTCCACTCCCCACAACCAGGGGCTATCTCACAATTCGGGTTGTCAATCTTCGGAGCCTCCCATTCACCATCCTCCTCATCATCCCAATCTTCTGGCTTTGTCGCCTCAGGATCATCGATCTCTTCTGGCTCGTCATCTAACCAACCTTCTGGTTTTTCTGCTTCCTCATCTTCAATTTCCATTGGTGCATCCTCGTCCCAGTCTTCAGGTTTTACCGCTTCTGGGTCCTGAATTTTCGCCCTCTCATCCCAATCCTCTGGCTTCTTATCATCTGGGTCAGGAATGGTTTTAGCAGGAATAAGTGCTGGCTCAAAATCCCCACTAGAGAGGAAATTACCCTTCTTTTTCTCTTCACCGTCAATAAGGATCCGTATATCGCTGTTAGGTTCCAAAATGGCAGTGTAAACGTGGGTTAGCTTGTCGGATGGTACAGAGGGTGTGTATTTGAGGTGGTGTTCAATATATTCTCCAGTCTTGGGGTTCTTGTGCTTTAGAATAAAGTGGACCTTGTTCGTAGCTCCACATTTATCAGGTCCAAACATGATCGAGTAGGGGGACTCATTGTCAAACCCCTTAGCTGTCCATCCAGCATCCTGAGGACGAAGATATTTCAAATATGCACCACCACACTCGAGCCCATTTTGGAAGCGAGTTTCAAACTGAAGGATGATAGTTCCATCCTTGAGATTCACAGGCTCATCTAGCTCTTTCACAATAGCATACTTCCTGGCCTTCTCACTTACGAGAAGCCCATGATCATCGTGTCCCTCACTCTTGGCATGTTTCCATACACCTAGGATAAGAAAACACAATGTACATGAAAAACTCTGGAACCACCTAGATGGTTGAAACCATTTGATGAAAATGTCAAGTTAATTCAAGCACAGATTTTTAGGGAAAGGATAACTCATGGAAACAAAGGCAATGAAAGTATTTGGAGGGTTAGAATGGTTATAGACAGATGAGCAAGGGGATGCAAAAGATATTACAAAAAGTGAATGCCACACAGGCTTCCTCCACTGCTTCATCCTTTCCCACATTCAAATACCATTTGAAGAGAGATCAGTGTGAACCAAGGTCACCATTGCATGCAAGGTAGTTTACGTGATTAGCAGATCAGTATGAACCAAGATCACCATTGCATGCATGGTAGTTTACGTGATTAGCAGATCAGTATGATCAAATTTAGACAGGTCGGGTCACTGGGATACACTCTGTGGAGGACAGAAATAACATAGTGCCACAGCTGTGAACCATTCTTCCAGTGAAGTGTAGCAAAATGGAGACACTAGCCTCCAAGGCTCCAACTATAAATATACATGATGCAAATTTTTCCGCTCACACATAATCAGCTCACTACCAATTGGCGATCCAACTACTGCAGAAGAATCCTAGAATGGTCAATGTATCAAGGATGCCAAACTAGTTCAACCAAAAAGTACAAACAAGAAAATAATAGAAGAAAAAGAAAACCACACTCTTAACGTTGTTCGTACATCAAATATCCACCTAGAATTTAAATGTGATTTCACAAAAACAACACCCTCAAGAAAAAGAAAACCACACTCTTAACGTTATTTGTACATCACATATCCACCTAGAATCTAATGTGATCCCATAAAAACCACACCCTCATAAACTGGAACTGACACCCTTTCCACTTCTCCCCTAGCTGAAACAATAGCATAAAGACCGCTAAGTAAAATATCCGGTCATGGCATACCATCATGAATAAGCACAGAGCTATACAATACTAAAGGGTCTCACTATTGTACTTGTGTTTAAATTCTGTCTATATTATTGTATGGTTGACTGATTATTCTTTCCCACCAAACCCAAACAATGGCTCCCAAGTTTGAAGCTTAAACAACAATTCCCACGAGCATTACTCATATATTTTTGCTCCATCCTATGGAAAAAGAGACTGCTTTGCCAACAAAAAAAGGAAAAAGTGGCCTGACATAAAGAAAACTAAGCCGAAACACCCTTCGAACTGCCCTACGATTCTATGAATTCAAAACTCAAACCAAATTTAACCTGAAAATAGTTTCCTGCCAAACATGCTTAATTCAACATCAACGAACTAGAGAAACCCCATATACCACCGACTTTTATGACCATACATTATATCAAGTACATTATATCAAGGCTTAGTTGGATGAATTTGAACGATTACATATGCGGTGGGAAACAGAATTTCGATCTAACATACCTCATACCTCATCATGTTAAAAAATGAGTACAAGTGATAGTACGAACAAGCAAATTTAAGCTGCGTTTAATCTAATAACAACCGAGTGCAAAGCTTATAGCTTAATCTACAAACGACAATAAACAATTATCAAGAGAAAAGACAGTGCTTTAATCATTACAATACCTTTATAATCCTCTTTCTCAGACACGATCCAACTTCCCTCAAACGATTCATCAAACGACTCGTAAAAGATCTGCAACAGCAAATAAACCAAAAAAATTCTCAGCAAAACGAGATCCATACATACATCTGCAGCTCACCTTCATCTGATGCTACACACACACACACACACACACGCACACGTACATACATCTGTGCGTAAATCAACAATTTCCAGAAAATGAGATCTATTCTACATACACGCAGCTCACATTCATATGTAGCATACAGATACACACAAGCACACCAGTACACTCACACTGTACCATTCTGTTTGCTTTCTTACGAGAAATCGTAAAATTTTGACCTCTAAAACAAAATTAATTCCCGAAACAAATTTTTTGAATTTTTTTCACAATTTGAAAGACATCAACCACTACTATTTAACGGTGCAAAAAGAGTTTGAAAACGATTATCGTAAGCACTTTTTTGAAGTCAAAAGACACGATCTTTTACAACTGTGTGTACGTAAACAAAAGTTAGGTGAAAGAATCTGAGAGATTACTGACCGGATCAGAAGAAGCTTGGAATTGCGAAGCGAAGCAACCGATAAAGAGCAGCAATCCAAACAGAAGACAAATCCTCCGTTTACCTTCTTCCATCACGCTCCAAATTCTGAAATTCCTCGATCAAAAAAATGGTGCAGAAATCTCAGATCTAAACCGATTTGAATGGTTTTTCAAACCTAATCCGATCTGAGAGAAGAAATCAGAGTAGTGGAATGGTGTGTGGACTGGAATCTGGAGACTAATTTATTGTTGATGTTGGGACGAGTGGCGTCGAGGTGTTTCGGCCAATGGGATCGGTTGCCACGAGTATGGACTAATGAGAATACGCCACGTCGGAGTTGGAAAGGACTTCCTCTGGTAATGGATTGCAGCGGAACAATTGGGGGGAGTACGGAGGGGGTTGGATGTGTCGTCGTTTAGATCGATCCGGATTCCTGATGGGCTGCCTGACAGATAGGAGATTGACCCGGTCTTTTTTCCCTCGCCCCACTTTCATGTTTTGCCGAGCAATGCCACGTGCACAGATTTATGAGTTGGGTACAATTCAATTGTGTGAGATTCGTTTCGGGTTCAAAGCGGTGTGATTAGAGCTGTCTAGTTTGTTTAAAATATTTATTTTGGGGTGGTAGTAATAAATAAGATTATTCGGATATCACTAGAGCCTTAATCAACTTATGTTTCAGAAAATTCATAATGAAAATTTGATTAAACTCTTATATCTGAAAAGGATTCTTAAAAATGTGTTTTAAACAAGTTGAACAGTTCCGGTCAATTGTGTGCGACCCACCACATGATACCACATAATCTAGTTACAAAGGTTTTTTTTCCCTTTATTTCTAGATTTATAATGTGCAAATTCGTATACAAATGTGTTCCTAGTCATTCGTCACACATGGACAAATATACCACAAAACAATAACAAGCTCACAAGCATCAAACAACTACGAATTGGGGGGGGGGGGGGGGGATTTCTAGCACGATACAAGAACACGACAAGAAAGGGTCACTATTTCTGACACAGAACATGAATACGACACGAAAAGCTAAACAGGTCGGATTAAAATTGAAAGAATTCTGACACGAACACGAGATGGCACGACACGAACACGGCACAATGCGAGAATTTATGGAGGGACAAGACAACACGACACGAAGTACGCAAGTTAGGGGTCGGGTATTTCTGACATGAAACACGAAAATGACACGACACGATAACATGAAAAACTAACAAGTCGAGTCAGAATTGAGAGAATTCTGACCCGAGCACTAATTGCTATTGTACACAAAAGTATGAAAACAGATTCGGCCCAAACAGCAAAATTTTGTTGTTTGAAGTGTAAAATAAAGGAAACCTAAAATTAATTATATCCTACATCTCACAAAGAAATTTAAGTCATAATACGAGAAAAAAGAATGTGCCATAAAAAATGAAATTTTGCTGTAATACATACCCCTAATTAGATGTGTTTGATCTTCACCATTTGTATTCATACTACAAATAATGGTTTAAATTTTTAATTCAAAAGTTGAGAATTTGAGAATGATGTTATAAACTTTTGTCCAAAATGTCGTATGAATCAAAGGGTGTAGACATTACGAACCCCAATAAAGGTGTGTATTGTAGAGAATTTCTTCTTTTTTCATTGTTACAGATTTATCTACTCCCTCAGTCCCAAAATTTTAGTCCACTTTCACTTTTTTCATTGAGATTTCAAAAAATTTGTTTAATAAAACTAATTGGGATCTATCAAATAAAATCCATATTGCATACATAAAGTCTTATATATTACAAGATATAAACATTTTTTTTATCAGGTTAGAATAGTAGCATGGACTAAAATTTTGGGACGGAGGGAGTATTTTTTTCATTATTTTTGGGTAATTGATATTCACACCCCAGACCCCCCCAAATTTTTATCCACACTCCCTATTTGTCTTTTAGTGAGATTTTTACACATAAAAATTTCACTAGAAAACAACAAAGATGGTGTAAATAACAATTTGGGGGTGTGAAAATCACTCCCCTATTTTTAGTTTTAGCATACGAGATGTTCTTTTTAGAAGAGGGATTTAGGCCAGGTTTGGCCTACTAAGTTTACTTGACTTGTATTATCGTCTTTATTTGATTTTTTCCTCTCGACAAGAGAAATCGAAATAGTAAATATTATGATTCAAACTCAATTTTTTTTTAATAAATAAAAATAAGCCAAAAAGACTTAGACTACATAAATCAATTCCATCCTTCCCAAAAAATTCATTCCCCCAAATTTATGATGCATAGTCCGACTTAAATTTTGACTTCTAAGTTGGCTAAAATTTGTTTTGGTTCTATGATTAGATGTATCACTAGAGACTAAATCAACTGATGTTTCAAAAAATTTAGAACGAAAATTTGATTAAACTCTTATATCTGAAAAGGATTCTTAAAAATATGTTTTCAACAAGTTGAATAGTTCAGATCATTTGTGTGCGACCCACCACATGATACCACATAATCCGGTTACAAAGGGTTTTTTCCCTTCCTTTCTAGATTTATTATGTACAAATTCGTATACAAATGTGTTCCTAGTCATTCGTCACACATGGACAGATATACCACAAAACAATAACAAGCTCACAAGCATCAAACAACTACGATTAGGGGTGGGATTTCTAGCACGATACAAGAACACGACAAGAAAGGGACACTATTTCTGACACAGATTAATTATGAATAGGACACGAAAAGCTAAACAGGTCGGATTAAAAGTTGAAAGAATTCTGACACGAACACGAGATGACACGACACGAACACGGCACAACACGAGAATTTATGGAGGGACACGATAACATGACACGAAGTTAGCAAGTTAGGGGTTGGCTGTTTCTGACATGAAACACGAAAATGACACGACACGATAACATGAAAAACTAACAAGTTGAGTTAGAATTGAGAGAATTCTGACCCAAGCACAAATTGTTATTGTACTCAAAAGTATGAAAACAGATTCGGCCCAAACAACAAAAATTGAGAATGATGTTATAAACTTTCGTCCAAAATGTCGTATGAATCAAAGGGTGTAGACATTGCGAACCCCAAAATAAAGGTGTGTATTTTAGAGAATTTCTTCTTTTTTCATTGTTACAGATTTATCTATTTTTTCATTATTTTTAGTTTTAGCCTACGAGATGTTCTTTCTAGAAGAGGGATTTTCCAGGTTTGGCCTAATAAGTTTAGGGAAAATTGTGGTACAATTGTGGTAGGGGCAAATATTTGCCATTTCATGGAACATTTTTTAGAAATTGCTCAAAACATGAAACGCATTATTTTAATTGCATATACATGGTACCCATAATAATGTTGACCGAAATACCCCATTGATCTGTGATTTCGAGTACAATGAATTTGTTGAGGAGTGCAACCGTTGTCAATGTAAAGTGCAACAAAAGTGGATGAAGGGTGCAATGGTCAGAAAATCTTCCCAGTGTGACTTGAACACACACCCTTCTTGAATTTGGATAAAGGAGATGTGATTTTCACTTGAGTAAAAAACGTACAACATGGGTGTAAAGCCAGTTGTTGAGGAGTGCAATAGTCCTCCATTAATGGTTCAACAAAAATGGAAGAAGAGTGCAATAGTCAATAAAAATATTTCCAAAAAGTTTGACTTAAGTAAAAAACGTGCAACATGAGTGCAAAGCAATTTTCGAGGAGTGCAACAATTTTCCATTAAGAGTTCAACAAACGTGGAAGAAGAGTTCAACAAATTCATTGCACCCACGTTGGTCCAAATTCAAGAAGGGTGTGTGTTCAAGTCACACTGGGAAGATTTTCTGACCATTACACCCTTCATCCACTTTTGTTACACACTTCAACAAATTCATTGCAACCACATTGTCCAAATTCAAGAAGGGGGTATTTCGGTCAATGTTATTACGGGTACCATGTATATGTAATTAAAAAAAGTGTGTTTCATGTTTTGAGCAATATCTAAAAAGTGTTCCATAAAATGACAAATATTTGCCCCTACCACCATTTTACTGAAATTTCCCCATAAGTTTACTTGACTTGTATTATCATCTTTACTTGATTTTTTCCTCTCAATAAGAGAAATCGAAATAGTAAATATTATGATCCAAGAAGACTTAGACTATATAAATCAATGCTAAACTACTCTTCCATCCTTCCCAAAAATTATTCCCCCCAAATTTATAATGCATAGTCCGACTTAAATTTTGACTTCTAAGTTGGCATAAAATTGTTTTGGTTCTATGATTAGATGTATCTTCTTTGTCCATTTTTTAATTTTAGTGGTTGTTCCAATTTCACTGGTTTATTAGGTTGATACATATTGTAAGAGAATGATATATCTCATAAAACGCAAAAATCAACAAGTTAGTGAAATTAAAACAACCCTTTAATAATTTGTATATACAGAAAGATGGCATTCAACAAGGTGATGGAAAATTGTTTTGCCTGGCCTATATCTCAAGGTTCCCTCGAATGCCTTACAATTAAATACACGACGAAAAATAATTAATTTTATATAAAGAGGGCTTGGGTAAACTCTAAAGCTAGAATTTTCATTGTGTCTTTCTTGATGCCATGCACACTCCTTGGAGTTATTGATTTGACTTCACGTTACTTAAAAAGATTAGAGAAATGGGCCGAGCGGGCAGTGAAGGCTCATTTCGTAGACAGTGACCGAGTGGCCATAATTTGCTTCTTCTGTAACATTTCATGGAAGGTGATTTGGCTGCTGTTGGTTCAATTATAAAGGTTCTGCTGCTTATGGACATATTAAGGGCATCTTCAACCCAACTCCATTCCTTCAAATAGAGGATGGATGTGAAATATTGAGGAGAGATTGTGTAACATGTCCTCTCTTTTCTTTCACTTTTTGTACTTTATTTGAGAATATTGGAAGGACCCATCGTACTTTTTCCCTTCAATATTTTCTCATAAAATACAAAAAATAAAATAAAAGAGATGATATTTTACACAATCTTCCCTTAATATGTCACATTCATCCTTCATTTGGGAGGAATGGAGATGGGTTGAAGATGTCCAGTGTTTTACGGGAAAATCAATTTGATAGTCCATTACGAAATTACGTGCAATTTTCAAACTCAAAAATAATGTAATTACAAAAATTATTTTTTTTATCAATATAAATCTTGTTTGATAGATCTCATTGAGAACTTAAATACGGTGCAAAAAAAATTTAAAAATATAAACACATTATTTTTTAAATAAAATTAGTCTTTTTTTTTTAACTGCAAAAAAAAAAAAAAAAAAGTCTTTGAGTTGTTATTTTAAGTTTTAGAAAAGGGACAAAAAGGTAAATTTTTCATACTTTATCCTTTAACTTTTGAAAATAAACAAACATTTTAAGATTTGAAAAAGTATGTTTTTGGAGAAACAAATCTGGACGGTGGGAGTAAAACAAAAGACGCAAACTTATAACTTAAAGGCCTTGCGGTGTTAACAGGTTGATTGTTAACAAGAAAAGAGAAGGGACTGAAAGAGTCCTCTGAATTGTTAACATGGTTTTGCTAACGTGTGCCCAATGGACACACCTTAAACACAAATAAACTAAAACAACACACATTTCAATATCTCTTTTACACTTTTCAATACAATTTCACATATTCTTATACACTTTTCACATATTTCAATACATTTTTTTAACGTTTTCACATATTTCAATACATTTTTTTAACGTTAACGTATACCCGCATTTTCCCTGTTAACATTCGCTGTTTCAACCCAGAACATAAAAAAGAAAGCAGTCCAAGTAAAATTAAGGTGTAGACGACATCCAAAGTACTTTGTGAATGTTGCTCCGTAGGAGTAGACAATTAGATGGAAAGATCCAGATTACATGCACGTAAAAACTACTAGGAAACCCTAGCCTCCAATAAGAAGAAAAACCATTGATCCTCTCGTTCTGTTCCTCCACCATGGTCGTTTTATTCGAGGTAAGCTCCTCCACCGCCGGCTCCTTGGACAGTGACCGCCGCACCTCCGCCACCAAGAAGGGCCGCAAGCGGAAGCGCAATCCTCCTCCCCCACCCTCTGTTTCCGAGCCACTGCAACAAGAAACACCAACTGAAGCCCGACAGGAAGAGGGGGAGACTATCGAGAAGTTTCTAGAAGCCCTGGCTAATAAATCGCTGGTGGCCCTTGTGAAGGAAGCAGTCCACAAGTACGGTGACCCCGAATATATCCAGAGTATTCGTCATGTTGCCGACCTAGACCCGGCCCTGCGCAAGATCTGTGTGGAAGTCTATGGCAAGGCATGTTTCAACGCTGAGACCCTGACCTCCGTCTACGGTGAGTACGGCGAGATCGAGAACTACTGTTTCCTTGATCATAATTGGTATCTTTCTGGTACCAGTAGACTCTCTGCCAGGGCTCACATCCTGTTCAAGCACAGATATGGGGCTCGGAAGGTGCTTAAAATGCCCCACATCACTCTCGGGAAGGACACCTACGCCGTGAGCATGCTGGCATCCCTCATTGGCGACCTCGCCCACCCGCGGAGGTTTACTTCGGATTTTCGTTTTCGCGGAGGTGCTCAATCCGCCTTGGTGGTCGAAGAGCCTGAGGAAAATCTCATAGACTTATTCGGAAAGGACTACCTGGTGAAGCTCGTCACGGAAGCCATGTCCAGGTATCCCGATTTCGTCAAGAGCCTTGAAAAGCAGGTTTCCCTGGACCCCACTCCCCGCCGGGTTGAGGTGTTCTGCCAGAACTTGCCCACAGTCTTGCCAGCCCTGGCCTCCTTCTATGGAAAGTATGGCGAGATCGAGGAATGCACGGCTACTTACGGATGCGCTAACATCCTCTACAAGAACCGAAACAGCGCCCGTGAGGCTTTGAAAGATCCTAAACCGACCGCCGGAATGAACCCGCTGCCTTGGTGCCGGCCTGGACCGGAAGTAGTCTATCACCACATATGGAAATTAACAGGGGATAGTTGGTCGTGGATTCCTCCGCATTTAACTCGAAAGGTGTACCCCATTTGATTTTCTTGCTCAATACTTTTGCATTTCCTCTGTTTGTGTTTGTGTGTGCTTGCCAGCGCCCTTACTCTTCTCCTTGTTCTGTAGCTGATACACAACTTGTAGGCAATTAACTTTTAGAAAACCTTGACATTGTTTTTACATTGGGTGCTATGTTGGCTTTAACCATAATGTGCCTCATATCGAGCATAATTCTCTTGAAGGGGTAAATCAATGCAGCAGTAAATTTGAGCCATTCGAGTATATTGTTAAATTTGAGCCATTCTACAAAAAAGTTCAAATGTCATGTTAGCGTTAGAAGTTTTTCCCTAACTGGTGAAAAAAGATGAGGAGGAAACCAAAATTTCTAAGGTTAATTGAGGGTTATTTCTATGGAGTTATGCATGGATTTCCCTTACTAATTACTACAGGTTTATCCGGTGCTTTCTAAATTATAATGGTGTTGCAGAAAATATGACATAGTTTTACATCACTTGATGATGACAGACAAAGCCTAGTTCGTAAGCTAGGTTCATTAGGCCGATTCAAGATTGCACCTGGAAGCAGTGATTAATTGTTTGATATTCTTTAGTTGTGCCCAAAAGGCACTTGTTGCCCCTTCTCACTTTCTCTACCCCTGTGTTTGTAGGCATTCCTTTTGTCCTTTTGGCACCTGTTAATTTAATCGAATTACGTCTCTTTATTTGTGCTGGTTTTTGATCTACATGATACTGTGCCCAACCTCTTATTTGCTTTGTCTTCTTTCTATACAGGTGCCTTGGGCTGTTTAGACGACAGGATGTGGAGGGATAAAGCCTTTAGGTTCCAACCAGTTTATGTTGGATTAAATTTTTTTCGTCAGATGTATTATTCATACCTGCAAACTAATTCCCCCCATGCCTTGTTCAATATTTTCAGGAATTTAGCTTCAATGATGAATGAAAAGTTTGAAGTGTGACATTGCTTGAAGTCGCTGCTAGGATAATGAAGTACTATACAGAGTTAGGAACTGAAATCTGACCTTGGTAGCTGCAAGGTAAGACTGCATCAATGTGGCTTGAATTGAACACAGTTTGGACCGAGGAATTTAGACTGTTCGTTTTATTGTTTCTTCAGTACGTAGATCCTTGTGAGGTCTGACTGTCTTTCTCTCAGTTACTAGCTCAACTAATCCAAACTTTTGAACGACTAATGTGGCTTTTAATATGTTGACATGTTTCACTAGTTTTTCATTGGTTTGGAGAAATTTTTTAGCCTACCTGTGTTCTTGTGAAAATGGCATTGTTTGGTGTGAACTATGAAGTGATTCAGATGGTCACTCTCAGCATTTTTATGCTTGATCTGTATCTTTGTATTCATCATGCATGAAATTGCCAACTTTTTCATCGTATAAAGCTCACGTAGGGAACTTATGATAACATGCTAGTCTATTTGGGTTAACATGACCAAAACTATAGTTACAGTGAGCTTCAAAATCCTATTACACCACCGACAAAGTAGGTGTTGTCAAAGAAGAGGTCACTGGTCCCAAACTTCCCCTATGTTCATAGACCTCTTTGTTTCCTCCAAAAACATCACTGGATCCTCAGTAAGGTTTTTATAGAACTGATTACCTAGTGTCGAGGGAGTATTTTGGCCACAAAGTTCGAGGCAGTTCTAATCCTCAAAGTTTTTCTCCAATTTCTACTTTAGAGCAGCTTGATAATATTTTTTTCAAGCTGTTCTTAGTTCTATGATTGTTTTCTTGGGGGAAAAGGGTACTTCCCTGAAGAATTGGGAATTTGGGAGGACACATGCCAACCTATGAAAAGGGGTGGCCTGCGCAATAGGGACTACTTGTATTTGAATTAAGCGTTGCTTGCAAAACAGTGTGAAGATTGATTAGAACCCTTCTTGTATGCTGGGAAGGGTGTTAGTGAACAAGTATTCTTATAGAAATGATAGGGTTTGATTCTAAATAAGAGAAGAAAGAAACCACTAAACAAAAATTGTACGCCAAGGGGCTTACTTTTCATGACGCTAGGTCAGCCGGAGGCATATGGATCATAACATAGACATAGAGCATAGTTCAAGCTTCTGTGAATTGCTCCTGGCCCCTGGGGTTGGCGAAGTTTAGTACTCCGTACTTTGCTGAGTTAGGTTTGGAAGGTTAGTGTGACATAAGTAAGTTTAAGCATGAGTCATGAGTGGATCCCCGATGCCCATAATCCTTAATGTCGAATTAGGGGTATTCATGCCATTTTGATGGACGAAATTAAGGATTTGTAATTTTTGGAAAGATGGGATTCGAGAGGTTTCTGACAAATGCAAGGATTTCTTGTTTCTTCGAGGTTTTTGAAATATTACTGCCCTGTATCAAGAAACCCCTTCTTAACATTCCCTCCAAATAACGTTTGATAAGACTGAAATTATGAAAATGCCCCCTCTTGTACCCTTAACAGGTGCAATGGTAATTTTTGGTAATTTTGCGTTTTTCACTGATTTGGTTTCCTTTTCGAATTAGGGTTTCCGGTTTCCTATATAATAAGTTGTAAGCCTTAAGGGCTGGGGAGTTTTTTGAGTATTATTGAATGATAAAAGAGTCTAGAGAGCGTTTTCTCTAAACTTTCTTGTTTGTGTTCGATTGTTGCACGTCTTTTCTGTAGTTCATAAGGCGCCCTGCATCAATCACCCAGGAACAATTGGAATGGATTGTATGTTTCAAGTTTGAGGAGAAAGAGAATGGGAGATGGACCTATCAGACAAAGCGGTAGGTTTGAGGAGAGAGAGAATGAGATCAGATGGGCGTAATCAGACAAGGCGGTGGGAATGGGAAGGGAGCCACTAACGCGCACAAGGAAAATGGCTTACGGGATTTATCACCGTAAGTCAATTTACCTCCATGGCCTGAAAATATTTTACAGGAAGTACAACCAAAAACCGGAAAATAAATAAAATATTTTACAAGAAAACATTTTACGGCCAAATAAACGAAGCCTTAGATTGTCACCTTTTGCATTTGAAAGTTTGTCGTTGTTGTTTATGTAGTGCTTCTAGTGTGTGACTCACAAGCAAACCGCGCATGGAAATTGTGTCCAGGTCTGATTTCAGGAGGTGTGTGCATACTTTTCCGAATTGTTGTGTAAGCACTTCCAAAGTTCTATGTGCACACAGAGTGGTATGAAGGCTCTTATATATAATGGATTTTGCACGTTTGGGTACTGAAATGTGAGCAATTTGTGTCATACCTGTCTGTTAAATATGCAAAAAAAACTTTTTGCCTTCATTATATGTGACATATTCACAATGAACTTGCTAACGGTTTGATGGGTTGATGCATATTGCTTGAGAGGTATCCGTTTTCAACTATTCTGATTAGGGAAATGCTAACGGGTGCAACATTGCATCTGTTAAGAGTACAGAACATACGCTTAGTACAAGTAGGATCTACAAGTGTACTTTTTTGTACCCTTAACAGGTGCAATGGTGTACCCATTAGCAAGACCCTTCTGATTAAAACTGTTTATGTGCTTGTGGGTACATATGGGTCTTCTATTAATTTAGTGCCGTTGATTTAACTGATTGAGGTGCTTGTTACTTCAAATATTAGTACACTCTAACTAGTGATTTGTTTGATAGGTGGACTTGGGGGTTCTTCTCAGAAGTTTTTGGCTATGTTTGGTTAGATAGTTTAGTTCAGTTTTGATGATGTCAGCAAGTGTAATGAGTGGAGAGAGATAGAGGGAGAAATGAGGGAAATGATGATGTCATCAAAACTAAAATTAAAACTAAACAGGGAACGAACAAGGCCTTTGTGTTTTTGTACTCTATTTGCCCAGTTGGGAAAATGTTGGACGGGAAAATGTTGGACGTAAAATGGGGGAAGAAACTTTTTTGAGCTGTAAATAGTCCAGAGCACGGCCGCCTTGCACTGAGGGCCCAAGAGGCCGTTGCTTTATGCCCCCTAAAAAGCGTAAAAATCAGGGGTCCAACTATTTTTAGTATCCATCATATGTAACATTAATTTACGTAAAAACGTTACCCAGAATAATAGATTAATAGTATCAAGAAGGCAAAATTGAATTTCAAACAGTTTATTAAAGAATAAATAATAATTGGTTTTTAGGCATAATATAACACAAATATCTGTTAAGGATCCATTCTTGAATCATAGATTCATAGTGGAAAAGATCCAGTTCATCCAAGTCCCTACACCTGCACTTTTAAGAGAATCTAATTTCATGACTTGGTATATGAATGTTGTTGGAATAACCAATGGAGATGCTGTATAGTTTACTTCTACGAAAGGTTTAAACCAATAGACCTAGCTAAAGAAGAAGTTAGGGCCCTTTCCTCGAAGTTCACCTTCGACTCTAGCCCTCAAAGTGTCAGGGCCTGCCCTTGTTCGGCATGAGCTAGAAACTTGCTCATAGTGAAGATTTCTTTCAGTTGGCTCATAACTTGGTGGAACCAGGTAGGGTTGGAGGTGATTTGGTTCAGCTTGAAGTCAATAGACATGGTCCGGTTTGGACCGGTTTTATAAAAATCCGGGACCGAACCATATCTAACGGTTCCAAAAAATTGTGAACCATAACCAGAACGTTACACATACGAGACCAAACTTACTCCTTTAAATATAGTAGTAGTAAAAGTACCTCAAAATTTCACCCAGCTAGGAGACCTTAATTTGACTTCTTCTCTCACCTGAGAAATATTATATAGTACGAGAGAGGGGCAAAAATTTAAACAAAGCTACTACACTGTATGTGGTACTGTTGTAGAGTAAATTAGTCTGTAATAATCTAATTAAAGCCATACGACAGCAAAATCTTATTCCATCATGTACATACAAAAAAATTTACAACTCGTGGTTAATAATCTAATAAAAACCACACAGAGTCAGAACAAGCGTCCCATGGTTGGTTCACTGTGTCTTAGGATCCACGCCAACATCCTTCAGCGTCTCCGCTTTCGGAGGCCTGCATTGCCCAGAACGAACAATTAGTCCATAAACAGCACAATCGCAAACATTGTAGTATTACGACACAAAAGATTGAATGACAGATCTTAACAAAGAGAACACTAAAACGTTAAGCCATACTTTACGAGAATGTCGCAGTTGAAGTGATCAGGGACGATGGGCTCATCCTTCTTCTCCTGGATGTGGGCCAACTTCCGGAACCACGATTTCTTGATGAACTTGTCGCCCTCCTCCACCGTCAGCTCCGGGACCACAACCTCCGGGATTGTCTCCCTCAGCGACTTTTTCAGGCGCACGTTGGGGGCGCGTGATAGTTGGTGCATCGCTGTGTACAGCCCCAACGATGCTGACATGGCTATCAATCCCAGCGCCACGTATACTGGCACGAAATCTCCCTTCAGCGGAGGCGCTCCCCTATTTGAGTCATCCAATTCGTTAGTAAGCCCGTAATTCACAGTACTAGAAATGTTGGGCCTAGCAACAAATGTGAATAAAAATATCCTACTTCGATCCTCACAGTAGGTGTAGAAGAATTCACCTCAAGGCCCGAGTTAGACTCATATAGTATAAGGAGAGTTTCCACTAAAAATACCGTCTACCCCACTGTAGTCAAAAGTGAATGCCGTTTCCACTTGCATTTTTGTGATGTATATGAGGGGAAAAAAAACTGTGGCTATGGAAGATGTGTAAACAACATCCAATGCACATGCGTCTCATGTGGTTAATGTGGCATACATATTGGACGATTTCAGAGGCCATTTGTGTCTTAAATTTGTACACCCTAGCATTCTTGTTAATTAGACCTAATTAACCTTATAACTCATCAACCGTAGCATTTCCTATTAAAAAATACTATGGCTACAGTGGAAAGACAGACAAAAATACCAAAAATATCTTAGTGAAAACTTAACCTCTCTGCTTTTTAGAGATTTTTTATCAACATTTTTTTAATTTACTAATTCGTTTTAATAGGAAATCTACAAGACGGACCAAACTCCTAAGACACAAACACTAAGAATAGCGACAAATTCTCTCTTTGTATTTCTTTGTTGCAAAACCAATGATCATTAGTTGATAAAAATCAAAATCAAAATCTGATTATAATACCCGAAATTTTAAGTACAAAGCTAAACAAGGTGGGCCGTAGGTTTTTGGTGTGGTCACTGGTGTGGGTATGATCCAGGTCAATTTACTAGAGCCTACAGGGATGCATGTAGTGCGCGATCCGGCCATCCATTTCTACAATTAGTGGGTCAAATTTATTAAAAGCATTAGGACGATACTACAATTTTACTTGTAGGATATTATTATGAAATATGAACGGTTAAAACACTTTTGAATGGCTCCAATCACACACTAAACTCTTGTAACCCTTGAACTTATATTACATCAAACGTTACATACCCTGGTCTAGCGTCTTTAACATCGCCCAAGTCGAGAGGCAGGGCAAAGGACTTCATTTTCGGCGTGGTTGAAGTGGCAAAACTGGGGCTTTGCCCTCCTAGCCGACTGACCATCGATTTCCAGTAAGTCTGCAATTTGGGCCATAATCTAGTAGTTAGAAAAACAGCTTCTCACAGACAGGAATACACGTACACAAAGAGACAACAGTAGAGAGAAAGAGAGAGAGAGAGATTGGAAATCAGGGTCGCTGTAGCGTCCCATCTGCGTTGCACGGTGTAGCGCCTTATCCAGCCATCCATCTCAACAATAGTGCTTCTGCTTCTGCAAATCCGAAGCAAACGTTGCAAGGATGGATCTTGGATGGCTCAAATGAGCGCTACAAGAACCCGGGTCCGAGAGATTGATCAAAAAGACCACTTACCGGAGTCCTGAAAGCCATGATCTGAGTGAAATCGTGAAACAAAATATGATCGAATTTGAAAGCGGTAAGAGACGAGAGTGAGAAAGTGATTCCAAGCTTGTTTTTTGGGTGTTGCTTTTTGGTGACGGATTAAGTATCTGCTTTACTACATATTTATATGCAGAGAGAGAGAGAGAGAGATGGAAGGAAGATGGTTCGGGAGACACCTAGCAGAATTACATGCACAGGAAAGGACACCTGTCGCAAAGCTAATGAATAAAGAGTACACCGTTGTTGTGTGGAACTCTCTTGAACTAACATGTCACACTCCTCCCCCCAAGTGTATTCATTTTATATATGTCCTGTCCAATTGGAACAGCACCCCTCGTGTACCCCATTTACCAATCACCAAACTACACAAGTCTATCAAATAACGAAAGGAGTGGGTTTTTTTTTTATAAAAACGGTTGAGGTTGTTCGAACCAATTTACACGCAATCTTTATTATTTTCCTCCTCAATCCGGTCCAAGACAGGTTATGCACGCTGAGAGTATAAGATTTCACTTTCTTCCGATCAGCTAACCCCAAAACTTGAACCATGCATTTTTAATTGTCCTATCAATCAACTTGACTAACCGTAGGGCTACGAATTAAAGGAAGACTTACCTCCAGGTCCAAAACTCCATGACACACAACACAAGGCCAAGAACTGCAGGAGCATTTTAGGGGGAAAAGCTAGAGAAATATAAACATAAGGGAAAACATGTGGGTACAGAATTTTAGTACAGAAAATGCATTTTTTGGGCCCACCCCGAGTCCCACACGGGTGATTGAAACCGTTCATCTTTTTCAAAATATTGTTTACTAGTATCCCGTAAAAAAATTAGCTTAATCGAATATCAATAAATACTCTATCCATTTATCCAGTTTTGATTCAGAATGAGAAACTAGGTAAACCAATGGAGCATTTACCAATATCAAATTATGCTGGCTTTTAATGGGAGACCTGTAATCATTATTTTGAAAAACATGAAAGGCTCCAATCATCCGTGTGAGACCTGGAATGGTCCCAAATCAACTAATTTGTACATTTTATATACAAAATTTATGTACGCCTAATATTGTGCTAAACATACTAGGTGATTACGATTTGCTTTTGTAATTTGGGAAAGAACTGGCCTTGTTCGTTTTAGTTTTCAAGAATCGATTTTCTCAATTATTATTCAATTATTATCTCTATTTTTAAATTTTATTTTTATTTTTCTCTCTATCTCTCTCCAATCATTAATATCTATTTTTAAATTATTATCTCTATTTCTCTCTCTAATCATTACAACAACCAAAACTCAAAACTCAAACCAAACACAACCTCAAATTTGTCTCTGAAGCCAGGTGGAAAGATTATTTTTTTATCCCGGTATAAAACTCGCACTGTTTTGGTTTATATATGAAGATGATTTATCTAGTAAGTAGAATATATGGGAAGAAAAAGGTAATTTTGGTACTCCACTATTTGATAACAACACTCCAATTTTTGTCTTTTTTCATTTAAAATACACATAAAATAAACACTAAAAAACCAAATATTGGAGTGTAGTTATCAAATTTTGGAGAGAAAAAATTTTTTCCAAAAAAAAAAAAAAATTTGTTGAATATAGAAACTGGGGCGGGCGGGTTTTGTGGAGCCAAAGCCCGAATGTATACATTAGAAGCCCTAAAATATTCCGCAGGCTAGCCCAACAGCCCCCGGCCCATCAGAGATCTCTTTCCCCAGAGCTCGTGAAAAGTGAAAAGTGAAAACAAAAATAGTACGGGTACTTATACTTACACTCCTCTACACACCATGATAAACTGCACAACACATTTTTGCAATAATTTTTATTTTTATTTTTGTAAGTCTTGGCACGAATATTATCCATGCCAAAAATAAATTTTTTTTATTTTCCCTGAGGAAAAAAATGAATTTTAATAAAAACATGAAACAACTTGAACGGTCAAAATATGTGGTTGGGCTTCACGTAGTTGGGTGGTGTGTTTTAAATTGATGTGTTCGAAATGGTGTGTAGCAAAGCCGATGCTATAATGATTCAGAGTACATACAATATGTCTAATTTCTTGTTTTTTCTGGTAATTATGAACAAAAATTACTGATCCGCTTCCACGTGATTTAAAAAAAAAAGGGGTTATTAATTTATTTACTCTGCTTTTTAATTCATTTACTCTGCTTTTGTACAAAAGTTATTAAAATATATAGATTATTATTCCTAAAAAAGCTACTTTTACTATTATGAGAGGATTATTATCCAAAAAATAAGTTTAGGAGAGTATTATTCAAAATTCATTAGGAGAGATTATTCCATATTGCTTAGCCTCACCAATGTGTGGTACTGGAGAAATCTCCTGGAGCATTGCACCAAGAGCATGAAATAATCTTTTGTTCATTAAACGATAATTTTTATAATTTTGAAAATAATCCATGTAAATAAAAGAGAAACACTCTTCCCTCATGCATTGTAGTTCACTAGCCAATATCCATGTGTAAAAGTACTTTGAAAACTCACAAACGACCAATCTAGAAACAAAAATAAAAACACTCAAAAAATGCCAGTCGTATTTCTCTAAGTTTACCGATGAATGTGTTGATGGTATTGTGAAGAAAGTTGGACAGAATGCTGTGAATTTGAAACTAATCGACAAACAAATCATCATAATAATTCAAAATTGTATATTTGTCGATGTGTATTGTGGTTCATGAAAAAGAGGAGGAGAAGGCTTCAAATTTGAAAAACTATAGACCAATCATAATCCCCTATAAAATAGAGTGGATGGATATTGTGGGAAAGAGGGGGCGAATACTTTGAATTTAAAATAAAATGTTTGAATGTGCATGTCAGAAAATTGGGTCCACGTCCTCTCTATTCCACCGGACCCGTGGAATGAAGATTTCTATTTCATTTAATGAAGAGTTGACAAGTCACATATTTTACAATGGACGGACAAGATAAACTTGGCTTCATAAATTTAATAAAACTATTTCATTTTGATTACCTCTCGTTAAATCAATATATAACCTTTTATAATTAAACAAAGTATAGTCGAAAGTTATGAAGCCAATTAAGCTCGTTTTTCTCGTTTTTACCGTCCAGTATGAAATAGGTGACTCATCAACTCCTCGTTAAATGGAATGGAGATCTCCATTTGACCTATGAAGTGGAGAGAATTCTATTTCCAGGAAAGGGAGAAAATGAGAGATTTTAAACATGCGGGGGATTTCCTTTTTTAATTAGAACACTCGTAAAGAAAGTGATCTGACAGCTGTAGAATTCATTACATTGTAGTATCTCTTTGATATTTTGAAAAACCACTCAGTTTTTTAATCTTATATATTATTGCAGGATGACTTTTTGCGAGGATAGTTGTAAACGCGACAAGTGGCACTCAATCTTATATCTTCCTGGTATCTTTTAGCTAATGGCAAGATAAGTTATCAATTTCAAATATAGAAATTTCAATAATTATTATTTTCCTGAAAATATTTATAAGAAGTACCTAAGTTAACAAATCCTATATTTGGGGACAATTTTTCGTGAATTATGGAAAACAGCGATACCCATCACATTTGAAATGGATTTAATAAATTTTCCCATTCGGAAGAAGTGTTTTTTGTGGTAAGGGAATTTTTTTTGGGTAAGGAGGAAGAAGTGTTAAACTTACGGAAAAAGTAATTGGGTAATTTATGGTTCTTTTTTAATTTCAAATATATAAAGATTTCCCAATCATATCTTTGAAAACTCTCCATTTAGTATGTACCTATCTATATAGAAATGGAAATTCAAAACCATTCCAATCTACTAATTAGCTCTACCAATTTTAAACTACACATCTCATGTGAGAGAAAGCTGGAATATAGTTTATGTTTTGCAATTGAAGGTGAAGGTGAGATTCTAATGGTCTTTTCCCCTGCTTGAAACATTAGTATTTTGCTTAGCATGAAGAAAGATGTTATTTTTTTGCACGTTGTACCACGCGAACGGCTTTCAAAGATTTATCTCATAAGATTATTATGAGCATGAGATCAAATTGTAGTCCCTTTAACCTTTTCTATACGACTTTTTTAGTCTATAAAAAATCATGGGTACGGAAACTACAACCTTATTTGCTCCGATTTTTGTTTTTTTGTTTAATTGTTTCATATTCTGTTTTTTTTTTCTCTGTTTTTTCTTCATCGATTGCTACGCTTCAATAATGTTATTAAAAGGAATGACGTTATACATTTTTTTACTTAATTTCCATTTTGTCTACATGTGTTTTCATAAAGTGGCAGGACTATCGGAATGCGATGAACAATGTTGATGATTTTTTTTCATTTGTGCATTTGTGGCCTTGGATTAAGTTCATAAGAAATTCATAATCCAAATTGAATTTCTAAAGGTATGTTTAAATTTTGGTAGTTGGCGATCATTTCCATTTTCTATGGTTTCCTCCTTTCTTTTTATTGTTTGTTTTTATTACTGAGCAAGTAATATGTACATGGGGCGGTACAAACATTTGCTTAATCGGTTGGTATGATTACCACTAAAGGGAATTTGATTTAGGAATCTCATTGGATTAAACATTTTTCAAATTTTCTCTTTTATAAGATAGCTTTAGTTTTATTAGCAGTGAATCTGTGCAATGGACGGACCCGTAATTTTTCAATTCCAACGATTCTGCTCACTTATATCATGAATAGGTAAATAATTATATCTATAGTAAAAAATTAATCATATAGTTGAATACAACCGTGCATAGCACGAGTTCATGCTAGTACATGTGTGTGTGTATAATGTATATGTATATTGCACACTTTTGGGCGGCTCAAGAGGAAAATTCTTCTACATGGGCAAAAGTTAATTTATTCTTTTACCATTCTCTTTGAGAAAAAAATTATATCAAAATTTAACTGTAGAATGAAACTTTTAAGTGTAAAGAAAAAAAGAAAATACACATAATGGTAATAGTGATGTTTTTATTTTTTTTTATTTTTTTATAACATGTTAAAAGGTTAGTAAATCGAATTTGAAACTTTTCCTATAGATACTTAGACTGTGTTTTATCTCCAAGTTTTCTTGAAATGTACACTGACATGTCAGAGAGAGAAATATCGGGTTTTTGCGAAACTTCACCGAACAAAGCCTAAGACTTCAACCCACGACAGCACGATCTGATGATGGTATCCTCTTAGAGCATGTCCAACCCAACATCCTCTAATTCTCTATTTAAGATGACGCCATTAACATTTTTCATAGTAAAAGAGATGGATATAGAGAATTTTACGATTCATACAAGCTCCAATCACAAATCTCATTATATCTATACGTTATCTTTATTTCAAATACTTAATTTCTCACTTTTTTTTTCATATTATTATTCACTTTCAGTCTTTCACTCCAATCACAGAGGATTCTATTAATCCACTTTTTGAATATATATTAAAAAAAAGAGAGTATTATATTTGAAAGTAAACTAGACAATGACCGGAGAAAAAAGTGGAAGAATACCTGGAATGAAGATGTAAAATAGAAATATATAGATTGCGGTTGAAGTTTGTACGAATAGCAGAGTTCTCTACACGTACTTTTTTTAATTATAAAATATATTTTGATCCTCTAAAATGATTTTTTAGACCTTATTATGTTGAAAATGCTCTTAAATTTAATAACACTTAAATCTCCAATATATACTGACTATTAACAATTGGTGGATGGAGTTGAAAAATCATTACCCAATTACTACAATTACGGAATATTAGGCAACCAAACAAAAAAGTTTATTTTTATTTTTAATCGAAATCACAAATTTCAATCTCTCTCTCTCGCGTGAGACTTGACAGTTCTCAGGTTCTCAGCCAATAGTAGAACACATGAGAATTCCAAACCCAAATGGTCAAATTTTCCCCATAAGACTTGGAGTCTGTGTAGTATGTTGCCACGTTGCGGAAAAAAATTTCAGTGTCGAACTGGTACCTGACATACTCGGCGCGCATTTCAGCAGTCCAAAAATGTATTGAAAATTTCATAGAAGAGTTTTTTTAAAAAAAATAAAAATTAATCCGGACTATCCAATATATTATTGGACGGTTGAGATGTGCGTGCATTTATCACATAAAATGGTACCCGCTCGGTATAGAAAAATTTCTCCACGTTACGGGATTATACTATCTTATATAGTATTGCAGAATGACGAGAAAGGCTCTCATCGCGACAAGTGGCATATAATAATTGGTTTGTCGTATAGGATTTTGAGTGACACATGTGACAATAATTCAATTACCATAAGTAGGTAAATTTGAAATTTCAAGCAAGTTCCATGATTTAAGGAATCAACACTCAAGATTGGTAAAGAAAATAATCTGTAAAATAATTTTAAATTTCAAATACTCATCATTTGCAAATCAATTAGCTAATTAAAAATTTCAAAATAATTTAAAAAATCACTCAACATTTGCAAATCTTATCTTATATATTATTGCAGGATGACTTTTCGTGAGGAGGGCTATGGATGCGACAAGTGGCATGAATTAATTGGTTTGTCATATAAGATTTTGATTGAAGAATGTGATATAATCATATACTCCAATTTTGAAATTCAAACTTAAGGTTATCAAGAAGGAAAAAATCAAAACAAAAAGGAATCTATGTCATGGATAGTTAGTGTAATAGTTGGTACACTTGTTAGTGCCTGTAGCATTTCTGCAATTTTTATAAATTCTCAAAGGAATTTTGCGGATGATTTGTTTACAGTCGTTTGGGAAATTATTTTCCTCACATCCAAAACTTATTCTCTCCAAAGCTTCAAAAGAGGAATCTTCAACTTAAGGAGAAGCAGCCCAATGGGTAGCATTGTTTCAGTTTAACCAAGATAATAATTGATTTCGTCACTGCTGATATATATATATATACACAGTCTCGATCCAGTCAGGGATTCCGAATCCGGGACTCATAGTTCCGGATCAAATTTTCACGATCCGAACCGTCTAATGTGTTTAAAACGTGTTTTTAAGAATCCCCACGAGAAATCATAAAAAAAATTACTGGGAAGGACTTGATCCGAGCAGTTCAAGCCCTTCCCGGTCATTTTTTTTTTATGATATCTCGCAGGGACCATTAAAAACACGTTTTAAACACATTGGACGGTTCGAATTATGCAAAAACAATTTTTAAAACCTCAAAAATACAATCTATCCTTCAATCGGAGATCCTTGACTAGATCACTGGTGTATATATATATATTCTATCAATAGAAGTTTCAGCAGTAAAGGCCAGCCATAGAGGTCGGAGACATAGGCATAGCCGGGCGAGGCGGGGGCAGAAGAAGCCATACAAGGCTTTAGCCGGGTCTGCTCACCTTTTTTTTTCCATCGGATAGTAAGATTAATGCGCTAAAGATAGTTTATTTCTGCTTTACTTTTAGATATTGAATTTTTTATCTTTTCTTTTTGGTTTTATTTTTCCAAAGGATCAAAGCATCCTATATATATAGCAAGGAACACATCATAGAGGGTACGCCAATTAATTCTCTCTCCACAAACCAATTTTATTTTCATAAAAAACGATTACATATTTTAAAAGCAAAGATCATCGTAGTAGCAATGATTAGAGATTTTAAGTACTCTAGAGTCTAAACGTACATAAATTTTTGGAAAGACCAGAAAAGTAAAATGAACGAATAAAGTGGAACTAAAAAAGAGTATGATACAGTGAGGTAGCAAGGCCAAAATTTAGAGCAAAAGATATTTGATAAATGTCGACCAGTTAGACGAATGTTTTGTACATTTTGAAAGGTAACGGAAATGTATCCATATCAAACATATTAAAATATATTCAAATTTTATCCACCATAGGGGATAATACTTTTATGGATATCTTTTATTTACTGTTTCATCTCATGCATGTAGGAATTTCGAGACATGGGGGATGCTCCTTGGGGTCGCCTGATGACAATCATATTTATTTGTTAGGTTTCAAATATTTTGTTAAATTTAATTCCATGTTTCATTTGGTTGATACTACGAATAATTTATGCTTGAAGTACATATAATATTTGGATTTAAATTTTCATTAACTAAGTATATTACGATTGGTCCCGTGATAGCACGAGTCTTTGCTTGGTGGATACTATGAATAATATCTGTTTTGTGAAATTTTTATGTTGTTGGAATAAAGTGCCATAAAAAATATATGTATCTTTTTCTACGAAATAACGTTCTAGAACAATTTTCGGTTTTACCCTGTGCATAGCACGGGTTATATACTATTTAATACTCTTGCAGAGCTATTTAAAATAGTCCCGGGCATAGCACGAGTTCATGCTATGATTTGATTAAGTGAATATGCATAAATCAAAAGCTATAAATAAATTGACATTAATTGATTTGTATGATGAGCTTTAGTTGGTTTGGCGGATTGATTACAGATCTTTAATTTAGCGTGACTAAATTATAATACTAATCATTTTACACGATGCAAGTTTCGTGCATAGCACGGGTCACCACTAGCAATAACTGACGGGTATATCTATCTACCAATCTTACATATAATGGCAGAGCGACTTGGATTCATCCTGTGCATAGCACGAGTTTGATGCTAGTTATACAATACTCCAAAAAGCCAATCTTTTAAAATCATCCGATTCAAAACGATCATTTTTATAGAGTTTGTTAAGAATATTGTTATCTTTGTGAAAAATCAAGTTCGAAGAACGGAGGTTGATACGAACGTAAGACAATTTGGAAGGGGGTTAGTATGAAAATAATGAAATCTACTGCCTTTCTCTTCTTAATTTAGAAGTCAGTAACATTCTCTCCCCCATTTCTTCTGTAGTTTTCCCTTTATGAAGTTTTTCGTAATAGATTTCTACCTCTATAGTATTATTTTCTTTTGTTTTATTTTTTTCCTAAACTAGGAACCAAAAATACCAAATGGAAAATTTTCTTATTTTCCACCGGGTTTCCAATGTTCCAAACGCGCAAACTCCACCCCACGACAACACGGTTTGATGACGATATCCTTTTAGAAAATACCCAACCCAGCAACCTCGACTTCTTCAATTGAAATGATAAAATTAATATTATTTCTTAATCAAAAAGTAAAAACAAATTTTTTTTCTATTCATACAAACTCCAATTAAAAATCTTATATCTACTTCAAATACTTCTCCACTTTTCCTTATATTATTATTCTTTTTTCACTTCAAATCCAACACTTTTTGCACTTTACATTCAACACAATTTTTGAATATAAATGATCTTCTAAATCCAATTTTTGAATATAGAATGTGAGAAAATATTAATAATTTAAACGACAGCTAGACAATGACTGGAGAAAAATTGGAAGAGTATTTGAAATGGGTATGTAAAATCGTGATATAAAGATTCTGGTTGAAGTTTGTATGAATATTAAAATCATCTAAGTATACTTTTTGCTTATAAAATACTACTAATTTGATCATCTAATTGGAGTTTTAGACCGTATCATGTTGGAAATGCTCTTAAATTTAATAGGAGTAACACAAAATCTTCAAAATAGACTTGACTATAAGCGATTGGCGGAGTGCATTTGAAAAATCATTACCCAATTATCAATGTGCAATTATTTTGGTAACCAACTCCAGGGGTTGGTTCAATTGATTGGTGAGTTTGCTCTCCACACAGTTAATTAGCGTTCGATTCTTATAGTCAGACTGCAATAAAGTAATTTCGTGTGAATTTCCTAACTTTGTTAGGATCGGGTGAACGAGTTTTCAGTGCTGAGTGGGTACCACGTGGTACCTGAACGCACACATCCGGGCGTCCATTTCGGTCTTGGATGGTCGGCATTTGGAGAGAGAGAGAGAGAGAGAGAGAGAGAGAGAGAGAGAGAGAGAGAGGATGATGACGAGGAGAGAGAGGGTTTTGATCTGGGCTGTCCAATTCATTTTTTGACGGCCCGGATGCAGTGTTCGGGTACCATGTAGGCTCGGATATGTGGTACCCACCCGGTACCCAATTTTTTTTTAAGACCGAGTGATTAATCGGTTTTTGTGTAAGTTTCCAAACAACATTACTAACCACAAGGTTCAGTCTCTCTCTTTAGGGGTGAGCAAAATAACCGTCAAATCGCAAATCTAGTCCAAACCAATCTAAGCCGAAGGATTTGGTTTGGTTTTCTTATAATGTGGTTTGGTTCCAGTTTTAAAAAATTAAAAACCGTAATAAGTGGTTTGGTTTGTGGATTTATATTGACAGTTTCTCGGTTCCAACCCGATCTGATCCGTATATATTTTATATATTTACCCTAGTCAATTACTAATTTCGTAATCTAATGCTTCATTTCACCACTCTATTCATTCACTTCCAAGATTAAACCCCTAAATTTCTATATATGGTAACCCATTCTTATGATTTCAATATAATAAACATGCACGACTCGGACTTAGTCAATTGATTTCCTAATCTTTTTGCTCGTTAACTAATTTCCAAATCTAATATTGTATTACATGGCCCTCTTCGCCACCGATTTTAATATAATAAACATGAACCGTATTTTAATAGTTTTGATTGGTTTGGTTCTATGAATTTTATGTATTAGTTTGGTCCTTCAAATTCATAATCCGTAGTTAGTGATTTGGTTCTTAATTTATCATAAAACCGAACCAATCCAGTCCATGCTCACTCCTTTCTCTCCCCCTTGAACTGACAGTCCTCTCTCAGCCAATGATAGTAATCCGAGTACCACTTCTACCCGCACACATGCGAATTTCCTAAACCCAAATGGTCAAAATCTCCTCTTTTATACAATGAAAACGAACCCAGAATCTCTCTCTCTCTCTCTCTCTCTCTCGGCACACTTGCCAGTTGCCATTCTTACTAGTGACTTTTTATCTCTCTCCCTCTCTTTCTCAGTTTTGGGCAAAATTCTATCCCTCCCCCTCTGGTTCGGAGATTTCGAGGGCCAAATCTCATTATCCGATTTTGTCCTGAGTATCCGTCTATACATATGCATACACGTATATAGCCGGCTGATTTACGGTGTTACAGTATTTTTATTCTTTCCGAACACAGCTTTTTAGGCTTTTCGCTTTTCCCCCCATTCCTTCAATCACATTGGATAGCTATATAATACTACTAACACAAATATCTGCATATACTTGTGTACGGGTATATAAATCAGCTTGGATTTGGTAATCTGGGGAGAAATTAGCAGTAACTACATGGTTTCGAAAGAGATTTTTTGGCCCTATGGAGGCCGCGAGGTCTTCGTTTCTTTCTACTTCAACGGGTATGTTCCTCTCTCTCTCTCTCTCTCTCTCTCTCTCTCTCACTGTGTGTGTGTGTGTGTGTGTGTCTGTGTGTCTATACATATATTTGTCTATTTGTATGTATGTGTAAGGGTTTTGGTATTTGATAGGTGGACTGAACTAATACCAATGATTCCAGTGGAGGGTTCTTCTAAGTCTTTTCATTTAATTCAGGATCTTCCTTCGGGTCGTCACCAGGTAATTTCAATGAGAAAGCAATACCACTCTGTTGTGTCAATTTTTATTCTGTTTAATTTGTCACCCATGAATGAAGGATTAAATAACTAAGTCACTAAATGTTGTGAAAGTTTGGAATTTCTTGTTATTTGTCGATTCCAATATACTAAAATTTGGACCTTTAGGCCAAACTACGTAAATTTCATGAGAGATGCCCATAGAACCAAGGACGGACGTAAGATTTTAACCTTAACTGGGCCCATCAATAGGCAGTACATTTGTGTGTGTATAGTTTGCAACAAAAATTTGGGATGGTTGGAAGGGGAAAACTACGTAATTTGAAACATTTGGACCAAATTCTACTTTAATAACAGAGTTCTTTAGGAACTTGGGGTGGGCGATCGCCCCTGCCCACTTCCACTTACCTAAGAGGGGAGGAGAAAACCACTTAGGACACCCTTCCTGAAAAGGACTATGCTTTTCTAATCAATGGGCATGCCCCATGTAAACATGTACATATATGTTTCATTCTTTTATATATAAGGTCTCTTAGCTGCCTGCACCCCATAGGAGAAAAGAAAATGGGTCAACCAATGTCATTGTCTTTGAAAATGGCTGAATCTGATAGGCTTGGGTTCCAATCTGAATTTGATGATGTCTTCAATAACTGGTTTACTACCACCTAGGGCATCAGCATACAGAACAATAGAGTTATATCCCAAAGCCTAGGCCCCCAATGAATTTGGCAGCCTCTCTAGTAGCTTAACCGTCTATTAGCATGAGTGAAACTCTATGTGGTGATCTATATTCTTTCAATCCTTGGTACAAAGCTGTGCTTAGTGACTCTCGAATGACCAGTTCCAAAAAGCTATTTCAGATCCCTTGGTCATATGCACCACTGAAGTTGACCTTAACCCTTTGAGTAGGTGGAGGTTTCCAATCATGCTCCATTGTGGCTGTAGCCAGCTTCCATGGAGTGTTATCACTTGTAGTCTTAACTATTCTATGCATTAAGAAGATCACCAGCTCTATACACAGCCTTTTGCACAGCGACGTGAGGCTATCATCTGAGGCTATGAAACTACGCAGCATGTTAAGCTTTCCAAGATTTTCAAATAATGGAAGCAGCATATACCTCTAATATATCCCCATATTGGCATAAATTCTAACCTTGTACAAGGTGCTTGATTACACTGAACTGGTGGTAAGCAACCTGATGCATAACTGTTTCATCATGCCAAAGACAAAGGGGGCACAAAGGACCAACATCAAACTTTTTATGCAATGAATTGCTTTGAGAGGAATGATATCTGAGCTACACTTCCTCAAAAACTTGTTTTAGTTTCGGAAGAGTACAAATCCTATATAAAATCCTATATAAGTTCTTCCAATAACACTTCAAGAATCTCCCTGCTACTCTAATTTCTAGTGTGTCTACTACTACTATTCCTCCCCAGTGAACTGTTTTGTTTCCTCATGACAGCTTAATTTATAACCATGACTAACTGAACAAAGCCCCACAGATGAGTGATGCTATGCTAATCTATCTAGAACTATGAGACTGTGATTGAGCAAGGCCCAAAACGATATCAGCATCTTCTGTATCGTCTTCTACTTTCCAACTATGCGTAGACTGATCAAAGAGAAGTTCTCAACCTTGCTGTTTGATATATATTATTTCATGTTCAAAATATGTAAGTTACACGTTAAACTCCAAATTATCTACTGAGATTTAAATCACCGCCTGTGAGAGAATATGTAAATCAGTCTGTTACTCTTTTTCCACATCTTTTTTTCATCCTATAACTAAACACAGTCACCATAATATGTTTTGTTTTCTTTGAGTGCATTTGTTTTTGCTTGTATTGCTGCTATGATTTCTGTAATTTCATTTCAAATATGTTCTTTTTTGTTGGCCTGCATATAGGAAATTGTATGAGTGTACTGTATTTCACCGTGACAGTATGTGCCCATAAATATTTGATGCAGTACAAATTCTTGGTAGATGGTGTATGGCGAGATAATGATCTACAAGATTTCGGTGAGGATGAGTATGGAAACATTGGTAACTATATTCTTATAGAACCGCAAAGCATGGACATAGATAATAAGCCGGACGAGGTCATATCTCTCTCTCCATTTACTATTGCCTCCTGTATTTTTGACTCGATGTACTGGAATTGCATTACTATTGTCTGTTTTGTCATATCAATCAGCCATCATCACCTGGTGGCGGAAATGTAGAGTTGCGATTGTTAGATAGTGATGTCGACATCTCTCGTCGTCGGCTATCAATGCATTTGGCAAATCTCACTGTATATGAGTTGATTCCCAACTCAGCAAAGGTTTATTGCCTTCTTCCTTTTCTGATTGGTGTATTCCTCTTTTGTAATCAATAGGTTAATGTTTGTATTTATTTATGCCGGGATGGGCTGTGTGTAAGGCAGGTGTTTGTATTGGATGCTGGAGTGGCTGTGAGACAGGCATTTCATGTTATGCATGAACAGGTACGATTTGTGAAGATATTGTGATTGGCTATCTTGCATAATCAGAACCAATGTATTCTATCTAGTTCTTCGTTTGATAAAGGCATTAGTACATGTCATCTTATTAATGAACTAATTATTTCGGACTAGCTATATTAAGACCAAATATGTTTAAGATAGAATTCCTTTGGAATATATCTTTCTATCTTGCTTCTGATCATCAAAGTACTATCATTGCAAAACCTTTACAGCTTCACACCCGGCCTCGAATAAAAAAAGTTCCATAGCTCTAAATTTAGTAATAGAAGCTTCCAATGAGTTGAGGCACTGCCACCAGAAACCTTGTAGGTTATTTTCATTCTCTTCAAAATGGGAAACTCAAAAACACTTTGCTTGAACTGAAGGGAACATAAAATAGAAGTTCAGCCATTTGTTTCAACGTGTCGGCCCCGATATCATCACATAAAAGAATTTTGTCAAGCTATCGTAGTGTTATTACGGTCTTTTAGCAAATAATTAGTTGCCAATATTTCTGGATCCTGATGCATAAATGAGGAAATTGTGATATAATGATTGAGGAACCTCTTCAAAGGTTGGGTATTCTAATATCCTATAATGGTGCCAACAACCATTAATTTAATTTTATAAATGAAATTGTTTACAGTTTCAGAATGCTGTTGGAGATCACCAGAATTGTTATCTGTGAATTGATTATAGTCTCAGTATTGCTAGAGGTAATTAAGAGTTCTAACATGCGTTAATACCATCATATAAGCTAAACACTTGTAAGTAAATTGATGAGACTCTATATTGCCATAATATTAACTTCTTGTGAGAACAATCATTCATATGGTAGGTTTACCTTAGGTGTTGTTTTCCTGTTTTTGTGACGAGATTCCTTGGGCTTCGCTCCAACTAGTTCTCCTGGTTCATGTTGTCCCACCCTGTTGCACCTTTATTAGGTAGTTACTGGGCCTGACCCCTGAGACCTCAAATGGGAGTGAGGAATGGAATTAACCACTCGTCCACTCTTTCGGTTCGAAGCTGAGACCTCTTGAAGAGACGTCTCAGACCTTAGACACTTGGCCAAGCATGTTAAGGCCTTAGAAACACACCTACACCCACCAACGCTCTCACACACCTGCCCCCACACCCACGCCCACACCCACACATTTCACCGTCACTAAAATTTTCAACTTGTTGGGCCTTTGCGTCATTGCTTTGATTTTTCTTGGATGTTAACCTTGTCAATCATATTTTCACTCAGGGACTTTCTGTTGTGCCAATTTGGGATAGCAATCGCCGACAAATTTCAGCGATGTTGACGGCTTCTGACTTCATTCTTATATTAATAGAGGTATTAACGCATTCTTATCTGCCTGCTATAGTTAGGTATCTACTGCAACTTGAACTATGAGTTTTGTGGCAGCTATTTATAATGTACGTAGTTTCAATTCTGTAGGGCATGCATTTGGTTTGCCGTTCAATAAAATATTTTGGAAAATTGAGTTCTACTGCGACTCAGATTGCTAGCCTGTGTTGGCGATATGAATTTATGATTGTGCTGTTGTTGACTTCCCTTGAGATATTCTTTATGTTAAGTGTAGAATTTTCTTGTTACTTTCTGCAGCTTCATCGAAATCATGCGACGCTGACTGATGAACAGCTAGATGTGCTTACGATTTCTGCCTGGAAAGAAGTAAAAAACCAATTCAATGGAGAAGCAGTTGGGGCTGCACAGCTGAGGCCTTTGATACGAGTAAGTGCTCTTCCCGCCTAAAACATTGAGGGGCTAAGAATTAGGACAAGGAAGTTGGGTTCACGTTGAATATAGATAAATTATATCTGGTATGTATATCAGCAGCCTCAATGAAATTGAAAACCATTATTTCTATCAAATTACATGTAAAAAAAGGACAAATAATAGAGCAAATGATGATCGCGAAACAAATAGTCAAGATCCTAACATCTATTCCAAATATAACGATCCCCAAACATATAAAAGTTGCATTCTGACCTCCTAATGTGTGGCTAGCGCTTCTGGTCAAGAAACAGATACGTGAGGCCGACAGATGTGTTTTTGCTATTTAGTTCAGGGGAATATGGCCTTTGGCCTTTTCAAATGATGGGATCTAAGGTTATATCCTCTGCTGCTAGCACTTAATAGAGTTTATCATCCTGATTCTTTCCCCATTTATGGTAACCAGGCTGGTCCCGATGAGTCTCTAAGAGATGTGGCTATGAGGATTCTCCAAAATAAGATATCAGCTGTGCCAATTATCCAGGAATCTTACCCATGGGTGTTACACATAGCATGCCTCGGTGGAATACTAAAATGTGGGTGGTTTTATCGAAGTTATTTATATCTTGAATAAATCTTGAAATATTGTCTGTGTTTTCAGTAGGTAATCGTTTTCTGTACTTTTTCTTGTGAAACTTAGATATATGCAGGCACTTTCAAAATAATCTTGATTATCAACCTCTTCTACGACAATCGGTTGGTAGCCTCTCTTTAGGTACATGGAAGAGTGAAGTCGGAGGAGCACGTGATCATCTTTCAGCATTGCGTTCCAATGAATCTCTTGGTTCTGCTCTTAACAAATTGCTAGAAGGTGCTCACTTCTTTCTGATCTTTCAGTGTACATGTCTTCTTTCTTATGTAAACCTGCTGTTGTACTTCTTATAGAAAAAGCAACCAAAAAAACTGTACTTGTAGCCCTGCACTTGCACAATTAGCACCATCAGCAATGTCATTGCACACCTAGCTAGTTTTTTCTATTTACAAAAGAGGTTTTTTTTCCCTCCTGTAATTTCAGGAGCTGACGTTTACTGTTTGTTTGGCTATCTTTTGTATGCAAAGGCAACTTTCAGTAACTGTAACCCTTAAGATTTGGTGTGCTCTTTGCTGTAAGGAATGTCTAACAAAGTGTAGTAGCATGTCTTTTGGGGTTATGTGATCAGTAAAAGGGAACATTATGAAGTTATTCACAATTACTTCTTAAAAGGTACAGGTCCCAAGTGGAAGCTGAAGGCGGTTGCAGATTTTATCTTTTCATTGCCATTTTAGATCATTTGGCATATAGTGAGCGACAAATAGTTGCATTGTTCTTCTTTAACTGGGATTCGAGTCTCTTGGATTTTCATTGAAGTGACAATGTTCGCGCACACTTATGTGCTGTTCCTCCATTATCCTTTTCGAAGATTTGTTTATTTCTTGCCAACATGTCGGAACTAGTTTGATTATTTCTTGGCTTCTTGCCAACATGTCGGAACTTTGCTAGACTTTAAGCTCCGCAGGTTGTTTCATTTGTTGAGTCTGACCTCACAAGTTTAGTAATCTTGGGATCTACTTTCCAACGAATCAGGATACGGTGTTAATTCTTGTGTAGCCTGAGCGGTTGTAGCCTCACATGAGCTCAAAAAGGTTAAACATTACTGTACAATTGAATTCGGATATTTGAGATCACATACTCCTATCTCTCAATTTTTTTCTGCCATGACATTATAGTCTGCAAAAGTTCCTTTTTTGGTCTTCGCCTCGTTACTTTATGCCGTGCCATGGTTTAAAAACATCACCGTTGTCATTCTTCAGTTGAACTGATGTAAGGCTTTACCATCAAGTAGTTCAATGATAATTTAATTTAAACGTTGTGTCTGGTTGGTTTGTAGAAGACCTTATGGTTGACATATTTTCCATTTATCTTTTCACTTCCCTAATGTTCAGTTTAAACACGCATCTAAAATTTTGGTCAGCTGTGTTCAACATGTATCTTTCTTGTTTTTTTGATGAGTAACTATGTGGGTGCACTGTGCATAGGGGTGTAAACGAGCCGAGCCGAGCCGAGCTTTGTAGTGTTCGAGCTCGGCTCGTTAAGTAAACAAGCCAAAAAATTGAGCTCGAGCTCGGCTCTGTCATAAACGAGCCGAGCCCTTATCGAGCCGAGCCAGGGTAATTTACTTAACGAGCCTCCTTAAACGAGCCGAGCCTATGTAATCGAGCCGAGCTTTTGCGAGCCGAGCCGAGCTTTAGCAAGCTCGTTAACTAAACGAGCCTGAAAATCGAGCTCGAGCTCGGCTCGTTTAATTATCGAACCGAGCCGAGCCAAGCCTTAACGAGCCGAGCCACGAGCTGCTCGCGAGCAGCTCGGTTCGTTTGCAGCCCTAAGTCTGTGCATATGCACTTATATTTTCTATTGCACTTATCCCTTTTCTATTTCCCAGCAAGAATAAGTCAATGCCTATTGTTGTTGATGGTGAAGGCACCGTGCATGTACACTTATAATTTCTATTGCACTTATCCCTTTTCTATTTCCAGCAAGAATAAGTTCAATGCCTATTGTTGATGGTGAAGGCTCCCTTATAAACATATATTCCAGGAGGTACAGAAATTTCATGCTAGTCTTTAGAGACTCAGTTTTGTACTGTTCTAAAATTGGTTTCTACTTGTGTTTTTTGCTTTCAGTGATATCACATCTTTGGCAAAAGACGATGCATACACTCATATTCAGCTTGATCAAACTGTGATTTCTCAAGTAAGCCAAATTGACTCTCTTCGTGCTACACCTATGATATCTCTTGGTAAAATATGGATACTAATATACCTTCATGGGTTTCTCCACCTTGTTATTTATTTGCTACAGTGGATCATCAAGTATGAGTACTATTCAGCTATGAATAATTCATAGATCGCACGTGTTTTCAGAAAATTGATAATTTCATATTTTATTGTTATGGTTGGAATTGATGTTATCTGTACCAGCTTTGGCAGTTAATTGGGATGGCAGTCTATTCTGTGTGGATGTGTGCTGCTCATATGCTTACATTGACTTCTTTGGTGTGTAATGTGATATTTATTAGCATTGCATGGTGTTGGTGACACCTAGACGTATTAAGGGTGACACGTTTCCTTCCAAATACCTTATATGACCTTCGATAATGAAACATATCTCCGGCTTTAAAAGTTGCATATATGATTAAGAATCCAGGGATTTTCACTCTTTGTTGTTATTCAGTTCATATGAAAGTAACACCAAGGTGTTTTGGTTGCTTCATGGAATACATGTTTATTGTTTGCTCTATTTTTATTCGTTGCAAATGAGATCCCGCGACTTGACTACACAGAACACCTTAAAATATGATTCAGCTGTATCTGAATTTACCTTCCAGTTTCCTCATCTTGAAGGGGTTTCAATTGTTTAGAAATCAAAATAAATTACATGGTGGATTGTGACCAATATTCTATCAAGTTTGGTTTTAAACCACATCTCTGGTGAGCAGCGTGTCTTTTGACCATGAGTCATCCAACAACACATATCCTGCTACATCTGGTCGTGGGAGTTGCCAATTAGTACAGTTTCTAACTACTTGTTTTTAAATCTGAATCAGGTACTGCAACTGACAGATGGCCCTAATAGGTATCACACATGTACGCGTTCTGATCCCCTGTGCGTGGTTATGGAGCGCCTTTCAGATCCAGGTTCCTGTTTTTATGCATTTCTGGTCCATTTGAATATCATTTGGCTATCTTTGTGGGAAAAAAAAAAAAAGGACAGAATTTTGAAGCTGATACTTTGCAAAGTGCTACCGTCATGTCACATCATTTGAAATAAGCTTTTTGTATGGAAAACTAATTTGTCAAGCATTTATTTATTTTATACTAATATTTTTATGAAGTTTGGAATTGATACATTCATGCTTTTGTTTTTTCAGTGGTACGGCGCCTTATTGTTATTGACGCTGTTAGTCAGCAAGTTGAAGGCATAATCACATTAAGCGATGTATTTAATTATATTTTAAACTAATTTTGTTTTGTAAATTCCTCCTCTGTCATTCTAGAATCATACATCTTAATTCTGAATCAATAATATCTTTTTTCTCCCTTATTACTAATCGTTCTGCCTGTACTTTTCATCGTTTAGTTCTTTTGATTGTTTGAAGTTGGAATGGAAGCTAGTTTGGTTCTGAGGTTTTATTACGTTAAAATGTTCAGAAATGGTTCCAGTTAGAGAGTTAAGAAAGTTATATTATAATCTGGTTGTGCGTATTGAGCGTGGACATTTAGCTGATCAAGTAATGTGTGATTAAACTTTCTTCTTCTTGTTCTTCTTCCCGTCCCTACAAGGATGTTGTTTCGATGTCTACTTGCAGCTTACCCTTTTTTCTGATAATTCAGTACATATAGAACATTTCCTCCGCTTTGAACTTGATACTACTGATTCACTCTCAATGTCTTAAATTCCTGCATGCTATGCCCTCTCTCTCTCTCTCTCTCTCTCTCTCTCTCTCTCTCTCTCTCTCTCTCTCTCTCTCTCTCTCTCTCTCTCTATGATTTCCTGCATGCTATACCTTCTCAAGATACTGCTGTTCATTGATTCCAATTTTCTCATTTCTCCAGCTTATCTATGACTATTATTGATTGATACCAATTTTATTATTGAATGATAGATAAGTCCTAACATTGAATACCAATTTTCTCATTTCTCCAGCTTATCTATGACTATAGTCCTATCATTATAGACCTAGCTCTGAAGAACTTGCAGGACAGCTGGTAGCGTATCCACCTAGGGTGGTGGCCTACTGGTGGTGGTGGGTGGCGGCTTATTCTCTACCGAGTCTGGCGATCAAGTGGCTCAGGATGAGTCTTATATATGGACAACACGGTTGTATATCCCTTTGCAACCAGCTTCTGCTCCCCATGACCCTGATAGAGTTTGCCTGGGCCCTCCTCTGGGGTCGCATCAGTAGGGCTTCAGGCTTCTTATAGTCACATCCAACTGTTGCCACTGGTTGCGCCTCCTATCTTTTTTATTTTTATTGAAATAGAAAATAGCATGAATTATGCGAATTATGACTTTGGACTAACCAGCTAACCGCATACATAAGAACTACAAACAAGTCTATCAGCGTCACGTATTTACGTGGACAGGACATGACGCGCCACTCTTCTAACACGTGTCAGACAGTCCTAAATATTTGTGTCCAGCTTTTGATTATAGCATTTTACTTGGATATGTTGTGGATACTTTGGGACATCGGTGGTGAGAGGGGACACTTTCAGGATACGCGGGAAAAAAAAGAAAGATAAAACGGAATAACTCAAACTTGGCCAAGTCAAAATTTTCATACATGTTTTGTTCAAGAATACCGAAACATTTTTACAAATTTCCAAACATGTTTAGTTCATGATTCTATGAATATTCATACATAGTCCCCCCTTTGATTCGTATCTTCGTAACAGTAATGCAATTTGTGATTTTTACATTGATAGATTGCATGTCCCCCATGTGTCTGTTTTCTAACCTTCGAAGAAATAGGGTGTTCAAGTGTTTGTGTCCCTATCCGTGCTTCTTAGCCCCGTACTTTTTTTTTTTTTGATCGACAAAAGAAGATATATTAGAAAACTCGAAAGGGTACATCGAGGGGAGAGGGGCATCCAACCGAGGTTGAATGAAAGAAAAAGAAAGGAGAAGAAGAAAAACAAAGATTACAAGATAGCCAACCAAACGAAAACCACCCAAAAGAGTCAAACCCAAACTAAAAGCCAACGCAAAAGACTCCTGAAAATCAGCCCCTAAAAGCCTGCTCAAGATAGCCGAAGCTGCTACCACCGAAATACAACACCCAAAAACCAACTACAACCCATGCCTCGCCAAGACACTCAACCTAACTTTAACCACTTGAACCTAACTTTTGTCAGGTTATAGGTTGAGTCTTATCCATAATCTAGTGATTATGTAACAAATTTTCCACATTTGGCTCCTTTGATGTCTTCCATTAATTTGATTAGTGCCCCTTGGGTTTATTAATATTCTCAAAGAACAATTTAGGTATGCTTCTGCATCAAGTGGATGATCCAAAGTGATTGCACTCCATATGAAAGGATAAAATATGCATCATATTCTCCTTTAGGCTGACCTATTTTGAATTGCTATAACTGCTTTAACAATTCTTTCCCATTTGCTTTCCCTTGCTACCTTCTTTTGACAAGTCACAACTCCACTCATTAACCAACTTTTCCCTACCCTTCTTGCCTTAGTCAATCTTAGATCATCCCTTTTAGCTTTTCTCCACATGGAGTGACTTGGTTCTTTCCCCCTCTTTTTTAAAAAACAAAAGTAGATATGGAGATAGGGTACTATAGACATCTGTCAGGGAGTATTGTCCTCAACACCACATAGCCATCTGTAAGAGATCCTACACACACCTATATTGAGAGCGAAACTAAGTTCAAGAGTTTGCCGCGAGCGATAAAGAATATGTTTAAGCCCCAGCTGCTATAGACATATGAACTCAAACGTTGAATGAACTCTTAAGTACTTATCCATTAAACCAACCACTTGGCATGGTCCCTCACTCCCACTCTATTTCTTTCTAGATTAATTTACTCCGTGTAAACCGAATATAACTGTTCTTATTTTTTTTTTCTTGATCGGCGAATATAACTATTCTTTGTGGGTGATAAGTATGACCCAATGTGAGAAAAATGCATAGGGGGGACCATTCAAAATGTCATATGCCCTTTATTGATATGTTTTTTTTTTGTCAATCTTTGTATTTCAAATTCGCACTATGTACGTGTATATATAGCCAATAAGATGAAAGACGGCAGCAGGGTTATCATTCCTGATACCCTCTGGCTCCTAAGATGTGGAGGAAGAAGAAAAAGAAGATGATGACAATGAAGAAGACAGTGACTCATTCACATCATGTTGCATGTCATACCTTCTCCCACACGTACATGTGATCACTTCACACGTACAGCGGAGTGAAAAAAGGCAAGTCAATATAGGCAAAGGGAAGGTAATGCCTTTCTTCCAGATTTAACCCTGTTCGGTTAATTTTTTCAGAAGCAAGAAATCATCCATGGATGGGTGTGTTTCGGAAAGAAAAAAGAGTTTCGAAAAATGTTAACCGAACAAGTATTTGAGAAGTATTCTGCAAAACTTACTCTGAAAAAAATTAAGCAAATAAGGTGTTTGTTCTGCTCATTGAGTCGTGTCTGTAATAGTGGGATCAAATAAAGACTTGGATAGCACTTCTTGGTGTTCATTACAAATGATTGTGTCAATGGTTTAATTTGCAGCCCCTTTTTTTTTTTTTTTGCTCCTTTGTATGCTACCATGAATTGAGTTCTTTTTGGCCTTGTTCATGTGAATTTTCATCATTGATTCACTTTCTCATACATTAAGGGATATTGCAGTAAATTCACATAAATAGCAGCAAAAAACGAGTGCGAATGATGAAAGAGGGAGTGCTAAAATCAATCCCCGGATGTGAATTGTGGTATGTGAACTAGTATAGACTGAAATTCACTGCAGTACATGCAGTTATTTTTCAGTTCTAAATAAACACATGAATGGCTACCTGCAACTCTAGACTCTGTACATCAAAATCCCTCAATCTTGTGTTTGGATCTTGAATTTGTGAGAAAATGATATCTAAGAGCTTCTTTTTCCCCCCTACAAACCCATTCACAAATCATCAACTAACATAAACTTTGCTTGTGGAGCATGGTGGTGTGTTACGATCCGTATGTCTCATATCGACTACGAATGGCCTTGGCCTTGTGTATATAAGTTCTTGGGCACTCTCTCTTTGTAAGCCAGTTTTAAGGGTGAGTTCTAATGATAGGTTAGTGGAGCTACCAAAAAAGAGAAATTGTTACCATTGGGTCAGTGTCAAAAGAGTAGGCTGCTTTGGATGTCACTTGTGGAGCATCGTGGTATGTTACGATCTTGATGCCCCACATCGACGGGCATCCTCTCTTTGTAAGCCGGGTATCAAAGGTGGGTTCTAAGCATGAGTTTGTATCAGTTTGGCGTTTCACATGTCAAACTATGAAGCATATTGAGATGGATGTCATATACTAGCGCATCTTAGTGTAAAAAAGATAATTGTGAAAATATTGTCATTGATTGGAGGCACTTTGATTGCCAAAAATTAGAGTGAGATGACACAGAAGAATATCACGAAAGACGCAGAGGAATGGAATGAGATGACACGACCAAAAATTCAATTTAAAGCAATCACTTATCGATATTCAATTGAGTTAATTTTAAAGAGACTTTAAAATAAACGGTTGGAATCATTTATGTAGGACCCCAACGGTTGGATAAACGGAAAAAAAAAATTTAAAAAAAATAAACGGTTGGAATCATTTGTGTAGGACCCCAACGTAGTTTACATATTTGCATGAACTTTCTCCATCATTTCTGGACTAAACGATATATACATTAAAATGGGTAATAAAGATGATTGGAATTTGAATACAAACTAGTCTCTAAAATTGAAATGACACTATTATCATTATCTTGAATTTCCATAAAGACAGAATCCCTAAAAATAGGAACGATTCCCATTAAAACCCTTTAATTTTGGTAATTGCAAACATTTCCAATGCATACATTTACCATCAGGTCACCCTTGGATCCCATAATTACTATCAGGTCAAGCCCAACTCTGAAAAATTCTCATCAACTCCCCAACCCGTATAAAAATGCCTAAATCATAGGGTACCCTATGAAAGTGCCTAAAATTTTAGGGTACCCTATGAAAGTGCATAAACCACTAAACCCTATAATATGAAAGTGCACCATAAACCTAAACTCTAGGGTACCCTACGACTAGGGTACCCTTATGACTAGGGTACCCTACGACTAGGGTACCCTTATGACTAGGGTACCCTACGACTAGGGTACCCTATGAAAGTGCCTAAAATCCTAGGAGTACCCTAGTCGTAGGGTACCCTATGAAAGTGCCTAAAATTCTAGGGTACTCTATGAAAGTGTCTAAACCACTAAAACCCTATAATAGGAAAGTGCACCCTAAACCTAAACTCTAGGGTACCCATATGACTAGGGTACCCTATGAAGTGCCTAAAATCCTAGGGTACTCTATGAAAGTGCCTTAAAACCCTATAATAGGAAAATGCACTTTAAACCTAAACTTCAAAAAAGAGTGACTTACCTTAGTGGTAATTAAAAAAAAAAATGACTTACCTTATTGGTAATTAGACATCTCTTTTCTAGTCCTAGAGGTAATAATCCCTATGGGAAATCATTATATACACTTTGTAAAACATCTCACGCTTTAATTAGAGAAGATAAGTAGTTTTATTTATGGAACATATATGTTAAGGAATCAAATAATAAGGAATGCTGCTACGTTCATTCAACCAATAAGGGAATAATAAGGGCATAATCGGCCATTCAACCAATTTCGGCATGGAAACATAACTAGTGATGATAGACATAAGTGGATTTTTCAAACAGGATGATTAAAAACTTTCAATAAAAATTGATAATAAAAAATTTGAAGTCAAAGTTGGAGCAACAACCTCGAGTGCAATTTTGTTCACCGTCCTTAAAAGAAGGTGAACAAAACCCTCCCTCCTATTTGTTGAATTGGTATGGATCTCACTACAAAGTAATGTCATGCTTATCTCTGCAATACACTTTTTGATAAGCATGACATCACTTTGTGATAGGACCTACGCGTTTCAACCAATAGGAGGGAGGGTTTTGTTCACCCTCTTTTAAGGAGGGTGAACAAAATTGCTCTCAACAACCTCATCTGGATTTTGGTTTAAAAAACAAAAAAACTCATCTGGATTTTAGCAAAAAAACCGAAAAAAAAAAAAAAAAAAAACACTCCGCGTCGTTGTTTTATCAGGTTTGTTGGTTCCCAATATAGCGCGGGAAGAGCGGGGAATCAGTTATTACCGTTTACTCTCTCTCCTCTCACTCAAATGAATGCTCTCGATTCTGATACCGAAAACCGAGAATTCAATGGAGAAAGAGGCGAGTGCAGATCATGAGCAGCACCTGGAAATGGAATCAAAGAAAGAGGAGAAAGAGATCGGAGATCACAACGAGGAAGGTTCAGACAGCGAGGAAGATAGAGAAGAAGAAGAGATCAGGGAGTGTCATGAGAGAGAGAACAAGAGGATGACGGATAAGAAAGAGAGAGCCAAGGAGAGAAGAGAGAAGCGCCGCCAGGAGATCTCTCTCCTCCGCACCATTCCTTATTCCGATCACCAGCGGTAACCAATTCACTTTTCTCTCTCTCTCTCTATTAACCTAATTTACCTTATCGATTGTGAGATTTCCATTTTTTTTTTTTTTTTTTGTCTTTGTGTTTTGTAAAAACTGATTGAACGTATTTCGGATCTATGATCTGTTAATTGTGGAATATACAATACCATAGAGGATGTGTTATTGTCGGATATATGAATCCGATCACCATTATTCCGGTGGAATGTATATCCGGGAGGAATTATATATTTGAGAGAACATTTTGTTACATATTTTTGGAACAAAAGGCAGGGGGCATTTTGTTACAGATTTTTGGAACAAAGGCAGGGCCACTGCTCCTGGCTTGGAGCACAGCTTGACTTTGGCAAATTTGGTTAACTCTTTCTGCTATTCTGCAATTCATGTCCATGAAGCGTCAGGCTGTACTTGCACCTGTATCCTCTTGGAGATCGACATGGAAACCCTTGGTTTGATCGTCTAGCTGCTGGTATAGTTCGGTATGCCAATTGCATAGATGGGATCGATATGGGCAACTGATTTCCAAATTTTGGGTAGTGAATCTCGACCACTGATTTTCAAATTCTGGGTAAATTCTAGGTCTTCTTTCCGGGTACTTGGATTTTGTGAATCAGTAAGAAATATATGATTCCAAACGATAAGTAACGCTATCGGATATAATTCGATTGGATACTTCAATCGGGACAAACAAATGGCCCATTTACATTTGTATGCATAGATGTGGCTCAGTCATATTCTGATTACATGAAGCTCTCGTTAGAATACGAAATTCGAGACTTCGGGTTTCTGGAGGGACATGTGACGTGTCATTTTCTGTTTGAATTTCCTTATGATGGAAATAACTGAACTTATGTTGACTCTATTTGTGGTAAAACGTCTATCGCTTCATATTGTTGTCCCCAGAGGTCACTCACACACACAACATACAAGATGAATTCGAGGCAAAAACTCCATCGTATATACACAAACACACATATAAATATGAAAAACCTCCGGGGAGCCAAGCCAGCTCCTTTTCACTCGACCTCACCCTCTCCACGTTACATTGCTACACCACACCCTCTTTGCTCTCACTAAAGGCTCATTCCACCATGGAGTGTCAGCAAAACACTGTGGGATCTACTCCCAATCGTTTCACGCGTAATGGTTGAGCTGCCTTGTTGTTTTCTCTGTGTATATGTGTATGTATTGAGATTATAGAGAGCCAATGGGGCTCCTCCTCTGGGAGGGAGTTGAGTGAGCCGGGTCTCCTGTGAGGGTTAGAGCAAGAGGGTGGGTTGAGTGAGTGGTGTCTCCTCCTCCATTGTATTTGTATCTTTCCTAACATTTATAGTGAAATTCCTCCTCTTCCGTAGACGTACCCCAGTTTGGGAAACCACGTAAAATTCCTTATGTTTATGTGTGATTGGTGTGTGTGAATGGGCAAACCTGTGAGGCTGGGCACAACACATATGATACCAGCGGCGGAGCCACCATAGGACCAGTGTGGGCACGTGCCCACACTGGATTTTTACCCCCTGTTTTTTTTTTTTTTTAAAGTTTACTATATATAATAAAATTATCTGATTTCTAACAATGGGTGTGCTTGGTGCAGTTGGCCAAGTGCTGGCCTCCCTCCTTAAATGCCAGGGTTCAAGTCCTGGTGGTGGTTTCTATCATGTTTTTTTTCTTTCCTTCTAGTATTATGCTTTTCTTTTTCCTTCTATTTCCAAATGGGACAAGAAAATGAGTAAATTTTCACCGTTTTACTAATTTTGAAATAAAAAATTGAAAAAAATCTTAAGGATCGTTACTATAATTAATTTAATTTTTTTGTCATAAAGATTAATAATCTAATAGTTAAGCGAGTTATCATAATTCTACAATTTCTTCAAAAAAATAAACTTAGGTAGAGTCTTTAAGCTAGCGCGGACAATATGCACAAAGTAAGATGTTTTTATAGGATTAGTAATGAAACAATTATCAGATGAATTAAAACTTGTCGAGGTCAATTGTACATAAAAGCACCAACAAATATTTAGTTTTTTTTTTCCCGCTTATGTTTAGAAGCGTTATAAAATATTATGCCACGGTGCCCCCACTCACATGAAATCCTGGCTCCGCCACTGTATGATACACTAAAAAGAAGAGGGGTATCATCCTTTTTTTTATTCATGCGCTTCTGAATCGGATTTCCTAACAGATGCTTCTTTAATTTGCTCTTGTTCTTTTTGTTTTGCAAATTTTTTTCCCTATTGACATGATATAAGACATTACTGGAGTTTCTAGGTGGTGGTCTGCGGATACTATTGCTGTGGTGACGGGGGCGAATAGAGGGATTGGGTTTGAGATTGTACATCAACTTGCATTCCACGGCGTGACCGTTATCTTAACGTCTAGAGATGCTGCTGTTGGTGAAGAAGCTGCAAAGGTCTTACAAGAAGGAGGTTTGAATGTATTCTTCCATCAACTGGATATCGTCGACCCTTCATCGATCAAAGTGTTCTCCGAGTGGCTTCAGCAGAACTACGGTGGCCTCGATATTCTGGTAAAATACTGATTCCAGTTTTATAGGCTCTCTACCAGGCATTACTTTTTACTACTTGTTCTATCCATAGATCTTTTAATTTCTCTATCTTTACGGTTTGTGAAATGACCCTATAAACTTGTACAGGTGAACAATGCAGGTGTTAACTTTAACCATGGATCGGTCAATTGTCTCGAGTATTCTGAAAAGGTTATTTTCACCAATTATTTTGGCACCAAAAATATCATCCAAGCAATGATCCCATTGATGAGGCCATCTACTTCAGGTGCTCGTATCGTTAATGTTAGCTCACGTTTAGGACGACTTAATGGCAGAAGAAATGTAAGTAGTTTCTTCGGCTTTCTTTCTCTTATTCATTGCCTAAAATGCACGGACACCCCTCAGGGCTTACAAATCCATATCCCATATTTATCGGACAGCTCCGACACGTGTCCGATACGTGAAAATAAGTGTCCAAATATATATTTTTTATTTTTTTCTGAGTCGGACATGTTTCTGACCGACAAGCTCAGATACGCGAAGGTGCACGTTATGCATCCAAATATAATTTTTAAAACTTGAAATGTGGTAGTTATTTGTAAACCTAAATAGAATAAGAAAGTAATACTCTAGTAACTAAAGGGTAAAAAGAATAGGAAAAAAATTCCTATCCAAACCCTTAAAATGTGGACTCCGTCTGACACCTCATAGATCCTGATCAAATTTTCATGATCTGAACTCTATGGGAGAAATCAACCAAAAAAAAAAATTACCGGAAAGGGCTTGTCCGAGCAGTTTTTCATAAAACTGTACATAACAAATACCCTATGTCTCTGTGTCCTAGTTTTTGGGACAATCATGTGTCCGCATATCTGTGTCGTGTCGTGTCTGTGTCTGTGCTGCTTAGTTCATTGCTATTGACATCACACCATCATCATCAGATTTCTTGACTATGACAGAGAATTGGAGATCTCTCTCTGAGACACCAACTCGAAGACGTGGACTCACTATCGGAGGAACTGATCGATAGAACCGTGACTACATTCTTAGACCAAGTAAAAGATGGCACTTGGGCATCCGGCGGGTGGCCTCAAACACATACCGACTACTCAATGTCGAAACTCGCAGTTAACGCTTACACAAGGCTAATGGCAAAGGTGCTTTCAGAGAGGCCAGAAGGACAGAAGATATATATCAATTGCTACTGCCCAGGTTGGGTGAAGACTGCCATGACTGGCTGGGCGGGGCATACTTCCCCGGAGGAAGGGGCGGATACCGGCGTTTGGCTTGCCCTACTTCCAGACCAGCAGATAGTGACAGGGAAGTTTTTCTCTGAGAGACGGGAAGTGAGTTTCTAGTCAAGTTTAGGACTCTGGATTTCGCGAAAGTTGGTTGTGTAACCGGGTGGTAACATTACCAAGTGGCCTATTTCATTTCCACCCTTTGGCTTCTCTAATGGTGTTTGAAAACCATGTTACTTGGAATGAGGAACGAGAGTAAGAACGTGGTACATCACATGCTTGCGGCACAATTTGGTTAGGCTTCTACAGATTACAAAATTATGATGTTCGTATTCGACCAATAAAGATTGAATCAATCAATGTGGATCGAGCACGTGTTCACGAATGTAATGACCTAGACTTTTTAGTAACATTTTTTCTTGCCATAACTCCATTCTCTTATAAGTTTATTGCTTACTACATTTAATTTTATTTTTGGAGAAAACTTTATGGATCGCTGTTTTGGACCGAAGGTGGGATTTTGAAGGAAACAAATACGAAGCATCGTTCCTCGGCATTAGAATGAAAGTGTATCATGTTTTGGATTGTGTGTTTCTTTTTGGTTTGATGTTTTCTGCTAACAGAGTTTCAAACACTGAATAGGGGAGTCGAAGTTGGTTCAACACTTCAACCAGAAAATCATCTAAGTACCTCTTGAAAAGATTTTTTCTTGTATCAACTATCAAGCAATACTGCAATGGTAAGCCTTTCAAAGAACGCTTCCTAATTTTGAGGGACCTTCATTCCAATAATGGAAAAGTTCAAGATAGATTAATCATATTTGAAAATTTTCCACTTATGACCAGCTAAACTACTCATTTTATTTCATTATTCTCGTAACGCCCCAATTTTCGGGAACGCTCCTATTTTCTCAATACATTATGTTGGAGAAACGACATTTGCCACGATTGGATTACATGAGTTCGCGGCCTTAAATATTGAGCGCATGGCCGCAACATTAGTGTATGTGGCCTCAAGGTTTGAATATGTGGCCGCAAGGTATGAGTATGTGGTCGTAAGCTTCAAGAGAATGTGGCTGCAAGTTTCGAGTATGCGGCCGCCATGTTCGAGTATGTGGCCGCAAAGTTTGATCTTGCTTGGTCACTAGTTTTTGCCAAAACACCAATTTTTCCATTCTAAGGTCCATACATAGATTCGAGCATGTGGCCACCATGTTCGAGTATGTGGCCGCAAAGTTCGATCTTGGTCGGTCACTAGTTTTTGCCAAAACGCCAATTTTTCCATTCTAAGGTCCATACATGCATGTTATTGCACTAACATTATAAGAGACACGGAAAAGAGTTTGGGTATGATAAATCTACCTCTCCCGAAGATCATTACCGCTCAACCAACCACTCTTGCTCTAGATTTTCTTATTAAAGAAAGAAAGTTTTGAAATTCGAACTTGCCTAACCCGGATTAGTGGTACCAAGTCACCTCCCTCCATTAGGAAGAAAACTGAAATTGATCGTTATGTCTTTCAATTGATTGGAACATAAGGCTCGGTTTGATTTTGGTTTGGTTTGGTTTGGTTTGTTGTCATGCCTTCCAATTATAACCAACATTTTTCCTTAATTAACAACAATATAAGTTTGTAAGAAAATAAGTTCTAAATCAAATCAAATAGAATTAAGGAAGCAATGGAAAAAAAAATTAAAAGCAGACTATTTTTTTTTTGTGTGGTATTTATTCAAAATTTAGAAGTTTTTTATTAGTTTGATTTCATACTTACAGATTCCTATCGTGGACCGGAGGAAAATAATTGAGGTACGTTTAAATTGATCCAGACACTCACTTGCTTTAAGTTGGTTCAGACACTCTGGAGTCTGGACCGTCAAACCCGAAAGAAAAAAAAAAACCCGCAATTCACGATCGCACCTATCACAACTCGAGTATATAAACTCTCGTCACGAGCTTTGTTCACCTGTACCAGCATCGTTCATCAACAATGGCGAATTACAGAAGAGCTCTGTTTAGCTGCCATCGATTCTTCAATTCCACGTCCACGCATAATCCAATCTCCGTTCCCATCTCACCGATCCGTCCCAAATCTCTCCTCAGGCACATTCCACCTCTCTCTCTCTCTCTCTCTACGTATATACATGTATACATATGTACTGTATTTGTGTAGATTTGTTGTATGTACAGTTATTGATCGTTTCATTTGGTTTTGGTGTATCAGGCCTTGCGTTGGTCCTTTTTCGCGATTTTATTGCTCTAATCAATCGCTAGATATTGATCTCTCCAGCGAAGAAAGCAAAAGGCGGTTATTTAACAGGTTTGGTAATATAAGTATCGCAACGTCTCAACCCAAAGAAAATATTTTTGAAGTATTCCGTTAACAGTGGTGTTATCTGTGTAGGCTGTTGTACAGAAGCAGGCAAAGAGGGTTTCTTGAGCTGGACTTGGTATTGGGGAAATGGGTTGAGGAGCATATCCATTCAATGGATGAGAATGGAATTAAGTCCCTTGTTAATGTCCTTGACCAGGTAATTTTGCTCTCATTATGTATACTTTGGCTTCCCTTAGTGATTATTCCTCTCCGGCGCATGCCCCCCCCCCATACACAGTGGCGGATGCGGGATTTGTAAGCAGCCATTTAATTTTATACCCCCGACCTAGAAATGTTTCACAAATTGAATTTTTAAGGGTTTTCTCCTCGCCTATATAGGAATTTTTTACCCTTTTTTCACAAGAATGGACTTAGAGAGGGTTGATCCCATATAATTTTTCCAAATTAGCCTGAAAAACTAGGATTACTATTAATGGGAACATTTGGAGTTGTGTAGGGGCCGGGCACCCCCTTCTCTCCGCCTCTGTCCATACATATTTGAAATGTCAATTTGGGCGTTGTTAGTACAGTATTATTCAAATTATCATCTTCTATTTTTTATGTGTTTTTTAAATTGCAGTTCTATATTAAAAATCGTGCTTCTGTTTAGATTTTGGTTACTGGAGATTTTGCATTTCTGTTTATGCTGCTTGATATCAAATTTTCGTACATATGTTATTTTGCTACTAAGTTGTAGGGTTATATAGAAAGCATTGTTGCACGGTTTGCTATTGTGGTGGTACTTGTAATTTGTAACCTCAACTCTTCATGTGGGATCTTGTTAATCACTGTTAATCTAAATCTTCCGGGCATCTGATGTAATGACCTGCCAACAATTTGTTAGCATAAATTTTTGCTACTTTCTGATGCCTGGATGCATCTCTTGAGAGTTGAGACAAACATGAGGAGTAGTTAATTCGACATAGAAGGCATTTATCATATTGAGTCACCTATGTAAGTTGCCAATATCAAGGATTATCCCATCAAGGCCAAGGCTGCAAATGTTTTTGGATTTAGAAGACCTGAACCATGAAATTTTTGCATGGGTTGAGCCTGGGGTTTGGTACTTGGTAGGTTCATCATTCATGCTGCAAGTGGATGGGGGTCATAAAACTGATTCGGCTAAACTATGCTCTTTCGGCCTAATGGTGGTGGAGATGCAACGAAGGAAAGGAATCACTATGGGTGAAGGTAGTCTATAACTAGTACGAATAGCAGGACAATAGTTGGCTCCCTCAAATGCCAGTTTCGGGAGATGCTTCAATCGCTTGGCAGGACATGTGGTCTATTGGTTCTCAGGACTCGCGTATTAGACCAACTATCCAAGGGAATCAAAGTTTACTCTGGGAATGCTGCTAGTTTCTTGAATCGTACTTGGCAATTCCTATTATCTGTGACTACTTGTTTTCCATATGTTTTCCCAATCAGGAGCTTCCAATGTTAATCGGTCAAATAATTTCACCTAGCTGACATTTCGAACAGTCGCATAGCATATATTCCTCTTATATTTATTGGGTTCTTTATTGGGGACTAGATGGGTTCTGTTATTGTTGTTGTGTTGTATTGTTGTTGTTGTATTTATTGGGTGCTTTATCCTGTTCGTTCTCGGTTCTCCGGGAGAAGAAATTTTTTACCTTAGATTCTCCTACTACTTTTATCACTCATTCACTCCTTTCTCCCATAGTCTATCAAGTGTATAGCTTGCATTATGTCAGAGCAAATAACTTTTTGCTCTCTGCAGGACTACGTAGAAACTATGTGAAGAGAATTCGTCATCTATATTACGTGAAGCACTCAGGAAAACCCAAGTACACGATGAACTAATTAAAATGAAGACTTCAATACAATATTTTAAGATGTAAATGTAATCATTTAAACCTTCTACTTTTATGGAACGTTTTGTTAGAGTTTAGTCCTTATTTGGATGACAAGAATGGAGATGTAGAAGGGACCTCCTTTTGTTATTTGGGTGCATGAAGACATAGAATGTCAATCTGGGGTTATCTTCTCTGTTAATCTTTTGAAGCAAACGGTGCCATTCAATTTGTTAGGAATTTCGTTGGCTTGCCTTTACTTGGCTGGTTATTTTACCTGTTTTCATATTTATCTGCAGGAAAACCCGGATTTGTGGAAGTGGCTTACTGGCCAGGACCAACCGCCTGAGGCAATAAACATGAATCCTGTTAGAAATCCCCTCTTGTCTCTTTGTTTTCTTCTTGGTTGTCTTGTTCATCCTTCCTGGATTTTGAGTTTCTATAATCTACACTTGAAACTAGGTTTTTTGTGCTGTGCGTGAAAAGGTTGTGAACAACCTCAACAACTATGCAGCTCCTGAGACAAGGGCAACCCCTGAACAACAATGGGTGAGAGGATGGGATGATTTCAAGAAAGGACGAGACGGCCCTGCATCTGGAAATCAGTAGCTCTGCCACCATTGCCTTAGTGGTTTGTTTTCTTTTGCAGCTAATAAGGAATGTTGTTACCTGTGATGGATATAGTCGCTCATTTAGAAGTAGTGATCCTAATGTAATTAAGAACTAGCCGTTGCGAAAGCCAAGAGAATTGAGAAGCATGACCATTGTTCCTACTTCCAGGCCTGTGTTCTGGGTTCTTAACAATTCACAGACATAGTTTTCTTTGTCAATGTAGTTGTGCTTCAGATGATGATCTTGACTGTAGAAAATCCGAACTAATTCGATGTTTTCGTTTCAATCTCTCTTCACCCTGTATTGGTGAAGAGATTTCATGCCAAGATGGAAGGGTTCACATGAATCACACTGCTATGTACCTGAACGTTAGTATCTGTTATGTTATCTGTTACTATAATTTGGTTTTTGTTTAAGGTTATGATTTTTAGCCAAATCACTCGTTCAAATTGATTAGTTTATTGAGAAATGGAGAGGAAAGTGGTTCCAGGCACTTCAGAAAATTAAGGTGGTCTTACGATGTGATCTCTCATGTGTTCTTCATGTGGCGCTATGTCCTACTCCGTATTTAATTGTCCGAGCCGTTCGAAGTTCATTTTGTAAAAACTCAAGTTAATTAGACATCACTATGTGATTAGATTGGCCATTCATTTTTCTTAAGATAAATATGATGTAAGTTGTGCGACCAACCTTTTATCGTTGTCCGAAAATTCTAATTTATTGAGATAACCGATAAGCACATCAAATAAACGGGTCCGGCTGTGCCCCAAGGTGGTATTGGGGCATCCATGACCCAGTTTTTTCTAGGCTGTTGGATCTCCTCCTCTAATCCCAACCATTGATTGAGGCACCCCTCCTCTCTCCTGCTACCGGTTGAAATTTTTTGAAAACAATTGAAAACCCTAAAAATTTTTAGCGTCCTCATTCCAGGGGAACCCCTAAATTTTGAAAACCCTATATTAATATTTTCACCTCATTTTTAATATTGCACACTAGACAATAGCTTTGCTAAAGGACAAAATTCATAGTGGATTAAGTAAAAAATGGTGTGGTTTTATAAAACCCCAAAAGTAAGGTATTTCATGCTCAAAGTTGGAGACCTGCTATCAGATTGACCATTCAGCCTTATTTTTTGTGGTAAGTATTCCTATATTTTGTGAAAAGTGTTGTCTTATTCTGTGGTAAATATTCGCTTAGTTTGTGATAAATATTCCCACTATTCATGGTAAAAGTAAAGTATGATTTTTTGGTGGGAAAACTGCAAAATCACCTCGTTTTTTGCAATTCCACCATATTTTTTGTGGGATCCGGGGTGGGTGTTGTGCGGTAGGTGTTGTGTGCCCTGTTGTGCAGCAAAATTACGTCATTTTGCTTGATTTTTTTGCACACTTCCAAAGCTTCCAAGGGCCTTGTTTGGAGGAAGAAAAAACCATTACAAAGTGTCTAAACCCTAAACCTGAAGTGTCTAAACCCAAAGTGCCTAAATCCAAGTGCCTAAACCCATTATACTCTACCCCAAAGAGCCTAAATCTCCTAAAATTGAACTCCAAAATTAAACCACACACTTAACCCTCCAAACAGGCCCTTGGATATACTAAGAAAATGAGCAAAATGACGTAGTTTTACTGCACAACACCTATCGCACAATGCCTCCCCCGGATTTCTTTTTGTGTGTGATTTTGATCCAACAGATCAGATTCATCCACTTTTGATCTAGTGACTTAGATTTAATAGGGCATCAAATATCAATGCCCCAATTCCACGTTGGAGCGTCATAGAAAAATTGCAAACTTTTCCTAAGAAATTAAATGAACGGCTCAAATCATTACATTACATTACATGATCAAGACGATGTTACATGAGAGCACTCCTTCCTCCCATTCGAGTAGGTAGGATAAAATCCCAACTCTAAAATCTCCAACCACAAGCACGATTCTCTCTCTCCCCCCTTTTGTCCTGTGATCCTTATTAACTACTGAAAGTACCAGTAATTGACTACCAACAAAATCAAATTAAAGTATCATCCATGGCCTCCACAACCCAATCCACCTCATTCTCCCTCCTCATCCTCCTCCTCCTCCTACCCTCTCTCTCCTCCCCTTCACCCACACCAAACCCCCAAAACCCAACTCCATCCCCATGGCCATCCCAATTCCACTCAGTCCTCTTCATGAACCAGAGCGGAACCCTTCAGAAGACGGACTTATGGTACGACTGGCCCAATGGCCGAAACTTCAACAAAATCCAAACCCAATTGGGCACAATCACGTACGATCTCGAGTGGAACAACGGCACCTCGTATATATACACATTGGACTCGGATCAGAAATGCAGGGTTTTGCATTTTGAGGTGGGGATTCTTAGACCCAATTGGCTTGATGGAGCGAATTACCTTGGACAGAAGTATATGGATGGGTTTCTTTGCAATGTGTGGGAGAAGGTGGATTTTATCTGGTATTATGAAGATGTGGATACTAAAAGGCCTGTTTTTTGGGAATTCTACACAGGTTTGGATTCTGAATTTTGGGTGATGGGTTGTTTTGTTTTGTTTTTTTGAGAGTGAAAATCTGTCTGCAAAATTATCCAATTCTCTCTTCTTCTTTTACTTCATACAATTATTCCTTGACCTGGAAATTTGATTGCAAATTTGCCCAATTATCTTACTATTTGGCTTATGTTTAGTTTCTGACCTGAGTGGTGAGCTGCTCTGTTTCTCCCTTATTCGATGGAGAAACTTGTCTGATAGTTAATCCAATTCTTATTTGGAACTTGTGGAAAAGAAGAGAAAGGAAAGAAAAATTAAAAAAATTGGACTTGCTTTTTACATATGTTTCCTTATTTGGGACCTTATTGACCTCTTTGGGCTTCTATTGAATGGAAAAATAGGTTTGATTGTCCATCTTTTTAATATATTTGATATATAAGACATCCTCCAGATAATGCAAATCGAAGCAATTGGATGTCAGACTCGTGCCTTTATGACATGACCAATCAATAACATAACAATACTCTAACACCCCATCTTTGTCATGTATTTCATACATCACACTAGGTAGATATCATACTCATGAAATACGATTCACTTTCCAGATACCTTGGCGGTGAAATGGTAGACACGAGAGACTCAAAATCTCATGCTAAAGAGCATGGAGGTTCGAGTCCTCTTCAAGACATAATGTTGAGAATGCTCATTCAATTCAATGAGCAATCCAATAAGAGAGCTCAGATCGAATTGGAATAAGTTCATTCTTTTCCATTCTTTGGTTTGGAGAGAGAGAGGAGGGAAAATAGAAATTTTCAGTATTGTTCACAGAACTGTTTCCTTCTCATTTCCCTCCCATTTTCCTTTCTTTTCTTTTCTCCCACTTTCCTTAAGTTCCAAACACAGCGTTAGTTTTCCATTTTTCTGATTTTGAAGGTACAGTTTTGTTGATGTCTTTTGTATTACTGCTGGAAGATGAACTAAACTCCGTGTGTGTGTGTGTGTTTGCAGGATTTAGCGGGCATGTGATGACATTTGAGGTGGGAAAGGTGCTTGAGGATGCAAATTGGCAAGCGCCTGTGTACTGTTTCAAGGAGGCTGAGAAAGGAAAGAGTTCTCTGATTGAATCCATGGCTGATCTTGCTCCTAGTGGACGATTAATGAGAGAGGCCATAACAACTTCTTTAATGTACTAGCTCTTATACCCAGTGTTCTTGTTATAGTTCTAGACTTTTGTGGTCTCACCTTTAACCAATACCAATGAAATTAGCTTCTCTATCCGGGCGTTGTTCTCTTAGCCAATAGATTATTCGAGTTTGATTTAAAAGCATGAATATGTTCGAGTCCCGAACAAGAACTTAATTTAGTTTGAACTGAAAACCTTGATAAACAAATTCCAAATAGATCTCAAAAAGTTTTCAAAACAAACTCATATTCAAGTATTCGATTTCCTTGGTTATGTATCTCACGGGAATATGCAAATAGGCTACTTTACATGTATTTATCAAGGTGCACTACCTTCAACACCACATATGTATGGGTAGCATTACCCTCAATAATACAGAGCCAAAGGCACCACGTACGGCACTCCTTAAAAAAAGTTTATGCAAGACAACTAACGCAAGAAAAAATTAAATAAAGACGAAAAAAATAAGACAAATAGGCCAAAAGTCACAATAGAAGTGCATCAAGGAGGGGAGCCCCATTTTTTGGCCTTTCACATTCTCATTTTCCATTTTACTTGTTTGACTCTCTCAAAATGAGTTCCAAGTAATGAATAGTTGGTTTTCGATGGAGGACAGCAAAATGCAAAAGTAGGGAAGGAGAATTTTTTGACTCATCATTTTTCACTATTTCCATTTTAGTTAACATAAAATACATTTATATTCTGTATATATCTTTCAAACACTACATATATTGCAAAATACAGTACATTCTACACATATTTCTCAAACACTCTAGAGAACTGATTTTTAGTTCTCCATCTGTTTGAATTTGTTAGTCTATTTTGAGAATTCGTGCCACTTTTCAAATGATTATATTTTCTAATTTATAATGTTTATGTAATTTTAAAAACATTATCATATAGATCTAATCGAGATCTATCAAACAAGATGTATATTGGACATAAAATTACTTACCAATTTAAAGATATTAATTTTTTTTATCCGGTTGCAATAGAACGAGAGACAAACAAATTCGGACAGAGGGAGTATATTCTAGCTCTAATTTAAAAAACAAAAAATACAAAAATCGGTAAGTGATTTTGGCACTCTACATTTTTATAACCACACTCCAATATTTGTCTAATGTTCAAAATACACATAATATGAACACTAAGAGACCAAATTGGTGTGTGGTTATCAAAATGTAGAATGCCAAAATAATTTCCCAAAAGCAAAATGCAAAAAGTGAAAGAGAGGACTCCTAAATATGAAAAAAAAAAAAAAAACTTGAGTGTATGTTATAGGGTACAGTCACGTAGTACCCGACCAGACATCACAATTGTCAAAAATTAAAAGTGTTTTGAACGGTCCAAATAAATTGCAAAGCAAGGAGTGTGGGGAGGGAGAGAGAGAGAGAGAGAGAGGGGGAGAGAGACAGGAGGGCCAAGATGCAGGCACCGCGTGGCCATGCCTATGCCCATCCAAGTTTTTTTTATCTTAACAAGCACCCCAAAAGTGGTGTAAAAGTGTACGCATCGTCTACTGTATGATATCGGAGACGCGAAGGGCGGTAATTTCCCCTATAGTAATTTTGTTGGATTTTTTGTTCCAGAATCTCCCGATCTCTGCGAAAAAGCCCTCAAACTTTTCCACTTCTCAGCTGCCAAACTGTCAATCGTATCGAATCGAGCAATTGACTGAAGACTACTCGGTTAATGGTAAGAGAAAACGAAGGCATTGAGCAGCAGAGGTAACAGTATAGCGGCGTTAGGGCATGGGTACTGAGTCGGACTCGGACTCGGACTCGAACGGGTGGAGCCGAGCTCGTGGACTGGTGCTGAAGGCGCTGGTTTTGATCGGAGGGGCAGTGTTGCTCAAACGCCTTACAAAGTCCACCACTCGTTGGGACCATACTCGTATTGTAGCTCAATCCCTCAGCGGCGTCAAGGTACCACCCCTCTTTCTATACCTACGTATATCGGTATATGTATTTTGCATAGTTTTTCTTTATGCTTTTGCTGAATGTTGACTCATTTTTACTTGGTTTGTGATACTTGTTTGGGTATTTTGTGTTAATTGGTAGTGGTCGAGAGAGCAAGCATCCAGAGACCCTGATAATTACTTCAATTTCAGGTACTTTTTTAGATCCCTGCGAATCTTATTAGTTGCTTGATACCAGTTAAATCATGGATGTAAATCGAGTACTTGTTTTGTACGCGTTTATTTGTGCATATACCCATGTTTGTGCGTTCAAGACTGTGGATTGATTTAGTTGAAATTGTAGTTGAGTCTAAGCTATTTGCACCATGGTGGGCCAACTCAATACTTGAGTAGGGGTTTAAGATATGATACTTGTAGTTAGGCATTCACCCGGTGAATCTTGTTTCGCATAATGCATGAAATGATATATGGCACCTTGAATCAAAATTTACCTTTGAAATGATGGAAAAGTATTTACAAGTATGAGTATCTTGTTGCGTCCCAGTGTCCTTGACATGACAATTAAGCTATACACATCCCGCTACCAAGTGACCTTTTTTTTATTACCGAATGTCTAGGCTAGCTTGTGTGCAACTCGACTAATTTCGCGGCGTTGAGGTTAACGACCGGGCAAACCCCCGGTGGTCCCAAGGTTTAGAATGTTTTGCCTTCTTGGGATTCGAACTGCATGCGACCTCTGGGGGGCAAGCCCTTTAGTTGCTTTCTCATGCCCACTTGGCCCAACCCTTGGGGATTACTAATTGACCTTAAGCTAGATTTTATTCCCATACACTCGCAGTATACCTGTGAACTCATTCCCCTGTTGTGGACCATTGTTGTTGAGTCTTTTTAGTCTAGGATGCCTTTCCTTTGAGCCATTCTTAGATCTCAGGTTCAGGGTGTTGGTCGCTGATTTGGAGAAACGTAGTTTTTGTTTACTGATGCCTTTAAGTGCCTCATATCAGCTTTGTACTAATGGGTTGTAATGCACCAAAAACTGTACTAAAGTTGCATATTTTCAAGAACAGGTACTTCCAAGATGGCAACTTTATGGCATACTATGTGGACAAATTTATGGAGCTAACTGCATTTCTCTTTCGTTGTTGTAGATGGCTTGCATGCCCAGCTGCGGATATGGTGGATGGTTCAAAGGTTTTATATTTTGAGCAAGTTAGTATATTTACCTTCATCCTGAAATTTTCACTCCTTGGTTTTATATTTTGGAAATCGTGAAATATATTTGCTTCACTAAGCATAACCGCATAACCTTTGTTTGGACTTGACAGGCCTTTTGGAGGACTCCTCAGAAGCCTTTTCGTCAGGTATCACATAACTGTTTCACTTCTTTAAATTACCCGGAAACTTCAGAGTTCAGACTGCCTATCTTTATGTATCTATGCACATGCTGTTTTTCATTTTCCTCTATTCAAACTTGGTCGACACTCTTTTCCTCCCTTATCGTATTTTAGTAAAGGTAGTTCCTTTAGTGAAGCAGCATAATTTCGGGTTTTAAGCCACTGAACTTTTTCTTCTTGTAGGAGGTATAATTTTATCCCGTTTCTAACTACTCTCTTGTTGCAGAGATTTTTAATGGTGAAGCCTTGTGCTAAAGAGATGAAATGTGATGTTGAGGTGGGAATTCAAGTTCAAGTTTGTTTTCATTATTCTGTTTGTGTACTGTGTTTCCAGTTACTTTTACTACTACAAGTTTCTACTGCTACTACTTTCGTATGTCATGAGTCATCTGATGTTTTATGCAAATTTGAGATCAGTTTCAGTGGAGGGATAGGAGATAAGGATTTCATAATTTCACATTTGTTAAATTTTTTTCTCTTCCACTTCAGTATGTCGTAAACTTCACTTCATCTTCTTCACATGAATCACATCTGATTAGTTGCATGGAGAACTGTTGGTTGTTTTGTAGAATACATGTGGCATAGGATATAGATTGAGGGAGAATTCTCAATACTGTCAGCAGTAACTGATTATGGTCCCTGACTCCCTCAACTCTGATCCTAGAATAATTGAGTTCCGACCATGGCATTGTCCTTTTCCAAAAAGAAGAAGAAGAAGAAGATAAGGCCGTGTCCCTAAATCATGTTATATTGGCCAGATAATTCCAGAAGGATTCTAAAATCTATCCTCTGCCATGGTAGTTCTACTAAATTTTTTCCTTTATCACCTACGCTCTCCATTTACTGTCTGTGGATTGTGGAGAGTGGAGACTAGTGGTGTACTATCGATTCTCACTTGTCAAAAAAAAAAAAAAAAAAATTAATTCTCACTTTTACTCAATGAGCAGCTAAGTACATATGCTATACGAGATGCGGAAGAGTACAAGAACTTTTGTGATCGCTCAAAGGACCAACGACCACCGCCAGAAGAAGTTATTGGGGTAAGTTTCCTATCACGTTGAAGCTGTGACTTAAGTTTAAAAATGCATGTGCTTGGATTTTCTGGCTTCTTTACTTTCTTTTGTGACAATATTTGGCTAGTGATTGAGTTGGAGACTCGGAATATGCAATTTACAGTTTTGCAAATATAGTTCAGATTCTTAAGGGAAAAAAGTCCCACTAATTTGTTAGGAAATTAACTTAAAGGACGTCAATAGTAATAGGTCACAGATGCGTGGCTCACTAATCATATCTCTAAGATGTCCAAGCATGATTAGTAAATCAATGGTTGTAGATTTTTGTTTGAACTCCTTTCCCAACCCTACTTTCAATTTTTGCAAACTATGGTTCTGTTTTCAAAAGGAAAAAAGGGTCTACGAGTTTCTCATTAAACTAAATTCAAGGATGTCTATACTAAAAGGAGACAGATGCGTTGGGCATGAATTATAGGTGTAAGATAGCATAGCAAAGGATATACTACTGAATCAATGCAGAAATGTGTTTGTTATTTAGGCTCACCCTCTCTCGTAACATGAAAAAAAAGTTGTGCATCTCCCTGCCAGTGTCAAATCATTTGCATTCTCCAGAGTCCTTGACTTTCTATTTCTTATCATTTCTTATTTGACACTTCAATTGACGTATATAATGAAAGTATACAATTAGATATCTGGGAAAGGAGGGCGGAAATTTTATGATGCATATATACGTTAGGGTTGCGGGGTGTAAAACAATACTACATGGAAGTTAAGCTCACAAAAATTGTCGTTTTTTTTTGGTACATTAATTGAGATGCAGGTAGGCTTCTTCACAAAAATCAGCATGTTTCACCATTTGTTAAGTATATATTTCCACATTTCTTGGAGATGGAATGGGTGATCACTTAACAACATGAGTTGGATACAAAGTTTCAACATGGTATCAGAGCGGTGCCCATTCTAGCTCACATTATAAAATATCACAATCCACACCCCATGATGACAAACCAGCAAAAAGGCTATACGATGATATACCCAAAAAGAGGCTTTACACGCAACAAACCTCAAATGCAGCACGTGAGGGGGAATTTTAAGTACTTCCTCAGTCCCAAATTTGTTGTCCATTTCTCGGGAATCCAACTTTTTTTTAGGTCAAAATTATTGTACCAAAAAAGATTGAACTTTCCAAAATTGCTCCAAGTTGGCTTATTCTAGAAAGCTTTTTTGGCTCCAAGTTGGGTTGTACAACCCTTGCCCGCCAGTGTTTGAAATTTAACTGGGAAAATTTGAGTGGGTTGTACAACCATTACTGCCAATATTTGAACTACAGTACTTTTAAAGTTTTTTAAAAGTTCTTGAGTTATCATGTCAATCACAAGGCTAAAGGGTAGAAATGGAATTTCATAACATATTGTACATTGACTTTTTCAAATGGACAAAAATTTTGGGACATCAAAAGGTGTGAAAGTGGACAAGAAATTTCGGTCGGAGGGAGTAATATATTCCACATTGCTTGGAGATGAATGGGTAACCACTTAATAACATAAGGGATCTCTCTCACTCATTGCCAATTGGTTTTGAGTTGGATATAAAGTGTCTACAAAACATGTGATGGCACATTGGCACTGGTTGAGGATCCGATTACAAAGTTTTAAGCTCATAGTAACCATGGATTATCATTTCTATCCATCTTGGTCCATTGGTTATTGTACCAGTAAGGATTTTTGCCCAAATTGGAAGCTAATATTAGTAAATTATCTATTTCCATATACTTTTCAAAGATTGCTTTTGACACTACCTTGGCCATAATTGCTGCGTATTATTTGTTTGATGTACAGGATATTGCAGAACATTTGACGACAGTACATCTAAATCGCTGTGAACGTGGAAAGCCCTGCTTATATGAAGGTTCAACACCACCTGATGGATTTCGGAATTCTTGGGTATTTGCTTGTTCATAAGTTCTTTATTCGTTCATTTTTTGTTTCTTTCAGCACGGCTTCTTTATTTAAGCCGTAATATGCCTTCATTTCCCATTATATTTCAGAATGGTGCGTCATACTGCACCTCGGAACTTTCAGTCTTGAAGAATAATGAGATACACACATCGGATAGGGGCTATGATGATGATGGAAACCAAGTTAGTGTTGATGGCTCTGTATTTTACTGCAAATACCTATAAAAATACACCCTCCATCCTATAATTTTAGACTATTACCAAAAGTCGTGTTATTTACGGATACAAAATAAAACCTTCCGTGCACATTTTTTTTTTTTTACTTTTTCAGTACCTGTTTAAATAACTATTGAGATTTTCGTACTGGGCTAAAATTATGGGAGGGAGGTGTAATTCAGAGCATTTTAACGGTATATTCGGTTTTGTATTCCAGGTATGGGGAGTGAAAGGAGGTCCTTACGAATTCAAATCTGCACCTGCCTCAAGTTTTGGTGACATGTATTCTCCTTTGAAAATTCCTCCATTGTCCATGGAGAAAAGTATAGAGGGTTCATTTGTTCTCCAAGAATGATAACCTTGTCTCGTAATATCATCATATGTAAATCCAAGTCCATTTTGAATGTACAAGGTGTTTCGCAATCAGTTTACATATTGATCTTTCGTGATTGTTTTTGGCATCGAATCCATCGTGAACGTTACGAACGAAACGTCGCAAAAAAGGCAATAATACACGGCTGTATTATTTACAGTTAGGCACTAAACGAGTTCATTAGGGTTGATTCTCCATTGTTTCATCTTGATCCAGATGGTGAGGATTGTATTCAACGAATCTTACGGAATCCGTCTTGTTATCTGAAGAGTATGAAGGGAAAAGCCCCGGCGCGTTAGCTGTTCATTTATAAGCCAAGCAGTCTGGATAGACTTTTGAGTTAGGATTTTATCCTGTTAAAAAGTTGTACAAAAGCAGGTCATTAGTGGAAACTAAATTGGGAAATTTCTGTAATCTGTATATAGGAGTACACTTCTGAATTTCAGACGTACCAAAAAAAGAGTGCATCCCATTTGATTGATCATGTTATTTCGGTATTCGATTCAATCCTCAAATTGAATCTTCGACATCATCCGCTGTCATGTCAAAATCCGACGGAAGATCTGGTAAATGCATGAATGGGCAAAATACCAGCACAGAAATTGAAACATATAAACAACTGCAGCTGGCTAATGCAATTAAATATGAGAGCAGCTTGCATGCTTGTTGTGCACTATCCAGGCCGTCCCTTCGGCAATCCAATGGTCCAGATTTTATTTCGATCGTCCAACATCCGAGCAGTTCATCACAAGATGAAATCTAGATCCTTGGATCACCGAACAGACGGCCTCAAAAGCCTTGAGATAAACCACTATACTTAAAAGTGAGCTAGAACAAATAATACACAACCCTACAACCCACAAATCTAATACAGTTTTGCAATTGGCAAATTGGTTACAACAAGAATGAAGGAAAGATTTAAGAACTTCTTATGAATCTTAACACCATAATGTGCATAACCCACTACCAAGGTTTCAGGTCACCAACAGGGCCTGCGGTCCAGTTCAAGACCTTCTCGCCCGCCTTCAAGTAAACGCTCTGGTCGTGCGGCAATTTACGAGCGAGTCCATTCAAAATTTGGTGGAAAGCATCACCAGATTGAGCAGGTTGTGGGAACAACATTGCCTGTTTCATTGAAGGGTTGGCAAGCAATCTTTGCTTCCTCAATATTACCTCCGGCGGAATAGAAGTGAGAATGGTATCTAGATTCGGAACATCTTTCTCATCCACAAACACACCTATATCTTCCCATGGGATTGCATCAGCAAAAGGAAGAACAATGTCATCCGCGATGATGACGGGGATACACCCGAATATCACCGCTTCGACAAGTCTGGGACTCCATGGGGCCCACCCAAGTGGGCACAGGCAGAAAATTGCCCGTTGCATGTCTTCGTAGTAAGTTGTAGGGTGCTCTGTGGAGATGTCGAAAAGAGGATTATCTTTGAAGTTCTCCCAGACTGCTGCCCGTGCGCCTCTGCCAAATCAGAAAACATACCAAAATTAGGGGATCTTAATAGGCTTGTCCATAATTATAAAGGCACACTTAGGTTTTGTTTGGATCATGGTTTGTGGAGAGCTTGTGAGAGGGAAAAGAGAAAGTGGTGAACAGGAAGTGAAGAACATTTTTTTTCTTCCGGTTAACTAATGGTTTTGATTCTCTTAAGGCTATATTTGGATCAGAGATTTGGGTAAGGAAAAAGAAAGGAAATAGAGAAGCTGAATGATCTAATAGCTCATAGTGGTTGGATCCTTCTACTTTCCCATTTCCATTTCCATTTACCAAAGATTGATCCAAATACGGCCTTTGAAAATTTCTTCAGAAGTCCAAGATCCAAAACAGAACCTAAACAAACTACGGAAATTAAACCTCGTATTCAATGAATATACCTTGCATAATAACCACCTTCTGGGTCATTCCCAACATCGTAAAACAATCCTCGGAAATACACAAAAATAGAGCGAGGAATGTGGGGGGGGATCAAATGGGCTTCCATTTTCTGAGGAGGAGCATAAGGGGGAATTGTTATCGAACCGTCTTTTAAGCAAACATGATTCCTTTGACCGAAAGTTTGAACCAAGGTAGAGCGCTGGAGCAATGTAAGTATTCCTCTTTCAATAGCTTTTTCTTCCTGTAATAGTGCAAATGAAAGTAAGCAGACATATAAGAGATCCACTTGCGAAGAAAATTAGCCTGGTAGAATGTAAATGTGAGACTTCGGAATGGTACAGATTTGGATCTGGACACGTAAAAGATTGAAACTACATAGCAGATGTGAAATTTTGGACATGCATCCAAGCAATACGTCCAAGGTTCCCTTAGTCCATTCTTACAAGAGAGGGAGTCTAATCTTTCCGTTTCCAAAGGGAATTTTCCCTGCTTAACTACCTTTCAATACCAATGGCAAATCATTTCTCACCATATACCAAGGTGATTGGATTTGAACCAATGGAAACAATTATTTCAGATGCAAAGAGGGATCTTATGCTCCCAATGGTCGGACAAATGGTGAAGAAATTAGAGAGAGCTTCTTACTCAGGGCCGGCCCAAGGGTTTTTAGTGCCCAAGCCTAATCTAAAAATTGTGCCCTCAAAGTAAAAACTTAAACAATTTTTTCAGCAACAATCACAATACGAGAAAGCCAAAACAATAGAAAGTTCTACTAATCATTATATAAGAACACAAAATACAATGTCTCCAATTACATATCTCAAGAACGCATGAGTATCACTTGAATATTACTCGTGTTGCATTTCTAGAAGCAAAAGTATCTATGAGACTTGTATATCGTAATGAGTCCTACTCCGAGATTGGGCCTTTCTATTTTAGTTGCCTTTTTATTTTATTATTGGGCCTTTAGGCCTAATGGATCAGTTGTAAAAGTTAATCTGTATGTGTTTTATTTTGGGCCTTTAGGCCAAATGGCCATTTTGTTTAGGCCTTTATTTTAAATCAGATTGGTCTTTTTGGTTTTTCCTTGTATTGGGCTATAAAGAACCCTACTCAAGCCTAATAGTAAGAATTATGGGGGTACCCCTAATTATTTTAGTTTTTTGGATGCCCAAGGCCCAGGCCTCTGGGGGTTGGGCCGGCCATCTTACTAGGTAGTGAAACCATGCCCAAAATAATTTGGAAAGCTTCTTACTAGGTAGTCAAACCATGCCCCAAAATCATTTGGAAACAGGTCTAAACAAACCATCAAGGTTTCTTTCTAGTGCACAGTGCTCCCAACAAAAAATTTCAAGAACATATTCGAGAAATAATGGCAGAAGAAATTAGAGAAAAAAAGCTTCTTACAAGGTAATGAAAGCATGCCCCAAAGTCATGTGGCACTATAAAAAAGTGATCAGCCCCTTCTGTCCTATTCCAATAAGGCCAGTTGGAAGAAATAAGCTGTATTGCACTCCTCATCATTCGTGGTGATTTGAATGGTAAAGGAAGGCCATTTGGTGTGAGGTCACACGTGGTGTACACAGGGGTATAGAACCAATCAGCTTCTTCCGGATTGAGGGTTCGAACGGGGCTAGACAAAAGGAACCGATGCATGAAGATCTCAGCGGCAAACATGTGGGTGAGGCATCTAGGATCCTTCTGAAGAATCTTCTTGTTGTATTTGCTTGGAAGCTCATAAACAAAAACTTTTAGCCTTCCCACTGGATCATCTTCCAGGACATCTCCCGCGCTACCTAAAATGTTCAAACTCGAGCTTAAGCAAAGACATCATAACTTCAAAATCTGGGAGCAGCATCATGGGCACTGCTAAATGTTTAATTAACTTCAAATAACAACCAATAAATGTGCACAGCGAAGATAAAATTTGGTAAAGCATGCAAATATCTTGAAATAAACATTTTAAGGACAGCAACAGTATTTCAATATGGTATCCTTAAATACGTTTATGAGCACATCTCTTCTGAAAGAACATTAAACCCCAACTACCCTTGACATGGTCTAGAGGAGCAACAAAAGTGGGTATGGATAATATGGGGAAAAAACTGTCAACAGGAAAATGTAAGAGAAGTTTTTCATCCTTCCTCTGATTATTTATAACAAGCTTTATATCCTGAAATTTTGATCATAAATGAAAAAAGCCTTTGGGTTTGGCTTCTTTAAGTCAGAATTCTCCTAAAACTCTTGCCCGCAGTTCTACCTAGAATCCACGAAAAAAAGAGGGGACATGAATGATCCTTACAAGTGGCATCCGAAACCTATTAGCGAACTCGACGCTGAAGCTTATCATCTATAACGCTAATAGGAGCAAATCTTATAAAGGATTAGGTGTAACTTGTAAGGTGGTTGAGAGTCTTGAGACACTCATTATTTAGTTCTGATCTGATCCTTCTGAACTAAAGGGGATATCAACCTACTGACTAATGACGTACAAATAGATTATTGGTCCTAACAGTCTTCATGATTTGAGTTCCAAGAAACAAGTGAAATGTATTTTAAACACCAATATCTGACACTCTCTCTTGCTATGACTCCACAAAATGATCAACGCGGGTCATGGTTACAGTAGATAATCGACTAAAACCATTACATCCCATAAGTATTTATCGTACAACTCCCAATTCCCAAAAAACTCTGATAATGACGAGGAGCTATTCCCTCGATGTGAGTCCCAGACTGGGTAAAGTTGAAGCAGAGTTACCATTTTAGGCAGGCAGAGCACCTAAAAGAGGTCCATCACATAACTTTCTTTATCACCGAGGATTGAACACAGGACCTCATAATTATGATGTAAAGGCTTAACCAAAACCCGTATTCCACCCCTGGTAATATATGTTACCAATCAATCGGGTCAAGACAAGGAGGCAACAGTTGTGTAGTTGCACTTAGTACGGTGAGGTTGTGAGTTCAACTCCTATGAAGAAGTTGATGCCCTTGCTATGAGTTGGGTTCGGGATTAAGCACAGTGTAGAATTTTTCCAACATGGGACAAGAAGTTACATACATACCTGAGAGAACACACACACGCTCATGTGTGTGTGCGACTCTAAACAACCCAACTGAAGAATCTACTTATGTTCAAACTTCTACCATGATGTAGGATTTATGCTCTCAATAGAAGTGGTGCCCTATCCCCTTAAAATGAAAAAGTTTAGAAAAAGAAAAAGAAACAAATAAAGAACTACTGAGAAGTTACCGTAGATATGTACTAAACTCTAATCAGTTCATTAAGAAGCTTTAAAAGCACAAAGTAAAAAACCACAATAAATCCAACCCCACCAAGCAAATCTTGGGACATGTCCACGTCATAATATTGCAATAATTCTGAATTTATGTGGACCAAAATATGTCCGCTATGCACTAGATAGAATGCTTATCAGTCCTACAAGGGCACGTTTGATTGGACGGATTAGACATGAGATTGGATTACAAATTCCATGAGATCAGATTCATGTCATTTAAATGTAGCACTTGGTAGAACCTCGAGGAATATAATATATACATAATACATTAGACAAAATGTGGTATTGCTTATCCGCCACTATTAGTCCAATAAGATTAATCGTCCTACATAATTATATATCCAATCATTATTTTCCTCACCAATCAAACACGGGCCTAGAAAAATGGGATTGGACCATTTGGCTCAATTGACTGGAAAACGAAAGAAGGAAATATCGATTTTATAATTTACATCTCAGTTTATGGCTAATAACCCTACAGACAACACAATAAAAGGAAACCCTTCCCTTAATCTTCGGGCATTGCCCTTTTCTCATTTTTCCAAAAATGATTTTGGGTCCTCAAGTTGCCAAAATCAATAGCCAAATCAATAGCCAAGAAAGGAAACAAATCTAAATCTCCGATCACTCATATAACATCACAAAGAAAGTTTATGACCCCATATTTCTCTTTCTGAATTTAATTTGGGTCCTCAATTAAGGTGCCCAAACAAAAAAAACCCACCAATAGAGGAAAGAATCTGAATCCTAGATCACCCCATAAATATCTCAAACGAAATGCAAAGGCAGTTAATCCTCGTGTAATCAAAGCAATTTCAACCCAAAAAATAAACAACAAAAAAGACAAGAAATCCGCAAAAATTAATGAAATCCATATTTCAAAAGATTATCAAAATTCAGACCTGAAATCCGCTCAGTTGGTTGACCCCTGCCCCTTTCCACAGCCCCAATCTTGAGCACAAGAGCAAAACAGACAAGCCCAACAAGTGCCCACCTCCAATCCTTCATCCCTATCCTCCCCTCTCTTTCACTGTATCTACAGAAATTAAACAACAGAAAGAAAACCCAGGAAAAAACCCAGAAAGGGTGTTGGAAAATAAGCCCCAATGAAGAAGAGAAGAAAGGACTCCGACTTAATTAGAGAGAGAGTTGAGACGTCGGTAGTAGATAAAATGGGTACCAGTTGTTGAAAGAGTATTCTTACATAAACACAGAAATTTGGTGGGTTTCAGGTGGGAAGAGAAAAGGACAGATTAGGGAGCGAAAGAGACAGCTTAGAGAGAGAGTAAAGAAGGAGAAGGATTGATGAAAGAGAAATGGGTTTGTGAAAATTGCTTGAAGAAACAGGCAGAGAGAGAGAGAGAGAGAGAGAGGTTGAACCTCTAAACAATGGTGGGTGAAAAATCCTCTAGAGGGAGAGAGAGAAGGGAGCTTTCTTGAATTGATGAGGGGTCTTGATCTGGAAGAAGGTCAAGGGGACTATTAGTTGGTTCAACCTTCAACTTCCCAATCATCCACCCGTATTATAAAGCAACAAATAAACATTCTAAATCTAATAGATTACCGTTTCCATTTCTTTATTAGGTGTGAGAATTTCAAACAACAGCCTGTAAAATCATGCAGCATGTTTCTATACAATAATACAAGCATGCTGTATATGTTTTTCTCTATAGCTGTGAAGTAGATACTTACTAGATTTTGTTTTTTTTATCAAAGATACACACGTATTCCGGGATCGAGTCTCATTTTCCTCTTCTCTATGTTATAGATTAGGAATGATGAATGACAAAAAAAGAAAAAAAAAAAGGATCAAAAATAGTTTTTACTAGTAGTTTTGTTCTTTTTTTTTTTTTTAAACATCAGTATACTTTACTGGTTTGACTTCCCTATTTTAGTTAATAATTTCAAGTGATCCCTGCTGTGCCCAGCGTCGTGCCCTCGATTTGGGCGTCGTTCCGAGATTCGGAATGTGATGTAAACCACTCACTTTTGTAGAACTTGATTCTTACAGCAATCCCATAAATCAAGTCGATTGGACAACGGTAGCTTACTAATCGAATCAAACAGTATTGCTTTGTTTCTTCAAATTGTATTTGCTTTTTTTTTTTTTTTTGTTGAAGAAAAATGTCATTCGTTTGGTTTCTCTTTCTCATTGACTTGACTTTTTGTATAGTACTATTATCGTATGCATTCAAGTCTAAAAAAGATAACGGCCATGTTCGTTTCCCAGTTTAGTTTTAGTTTTAGTTTTAGTTTTAGTTTTGATGACATCATCATTTTTCTCATTTCTCTCTCTATCTCTCTCCACTCATTACACCTGATGACATCATCAAAACTAAACTAAACTATCTAACCAAACACAGCCGTTAAGTTCGGTAAAATGGCCGAATCCAAAGCACAGCAGGGCCCTTGTCCATTATTAACTCCTGAGGCAGTAAATTAAATTTATTTGATGTAGTTGGGGGTTATTCAATTTAAAGTTAAAATGTAAAAAGTTTAATTAATGAAAATTAAGTTTTAAATTTATGTGAAGAAGCACCTCCCGCCCAACCTCTCTAAGGTTTGATCTTGGCCCAAAATAGCTTCGAAAATCAACTACTCGTTGTGTTTTAATCACTCACAATTGCCTATAAAAAATAGAATCACTTACAATTATTATTATTATTTTTTTTTGGTAAAAAGGCTCTATTGATCGATGGTTGTGGCAGGCCTATGGAGCTCATTGTTTGGTTGATTATTTGTAATACTAATTTATTAGAACTTTCTTTGAAAAACAAACAATTGTAGAGGAAATGAGAAAAGATAATTTCTAATATGTCCAAAATTTTCTGCCAAGTTATGAGAGAGATATGAAACTGGTCACTATATAAGCTTTTGAGTCAAGTTTGTAACAATCTTTTCATATTTAGGAAACTTCTTCCAACTATAGTCCCAATCATTTTACTTTAAGGGCACCTAACTACTATAAAATTCAATTACATTTGGATGGAAAAAGTCCTCCCACGAAAATAAGAGAAGGTCCTTATTTTTTAATATAAAAATTCAACATTTTGGTCTTTTGCAGACGCTGATTAATTTTTATATTCATTTTTCCCCTTCCTGCTCTGCCTTCCCTCAAAGTTTGATTGGAGCTTGCGGAAAAGAAGAGAAGAGAAGAAGAAAAAATAAAAATAAAAATAAAAATTTCCCATTGTCTGATTTGGAGAGGAGAATAACAAATAACAAGTTTATGCTTTGAGAATAGTCAAATTTTTCCTTTCATTTCTCTCTTCTTCTTTTCTTTTTCTTTTTACCACCTTCCTCAAGTTCCAAACACACTGTCAGTTCAGGCATGTCCAATTTGATAATGGACATATAATCAACCAGTTCTAACTTCTAAGTTGTTCATTTGAAGGCTCAATTTAGTACACGTTTTAAGTTGAAGGAGATTGACAATGAGATTATGATTGAGATTAAAATTGAAGTACATATAAATTAATAGTGAAGTTAATTACTTTGGTAGGAAGTAGGACTTGTGATAACCATGTTTTTTTTTCTTTTTTCGGTCGAGGCGTAAGAAGGGATTAATGCGGTGATGTGAGTTCGGGAACTACAAAAGACACTTCCTCTATCGTTTCGCCAATCCATCATCTTTGGGAGATTCAAGCCTTCTCTTATCTACTTTTTCGACTTTTTATTCAAAAAGCCTATCCTCGCAAAAAAAAAAAAAAGTCACAAAAACTCAAAAAAGCCAAAATCAAAGAAACAACGTTACTTTTATCTACAACTTAAACACAAAAAGTTACGAGAAACACACCCTCAAAGTCTTGGACAAACCGTAGTCTCCGAAAGCTCCAACAGTGGATTAATGAACCCATGAAATTCGAAGTCCGACAGTGGATTAATGAACCCACAATATTTGTAGTCCAAACCAAAGTCCCTGGCCTCAGAATGCTTGTAATGGGTCTCATATAACATCTAGTCAAATCCTAAGCATAATTCGTGAATAAAACAGGCCCAAAATAATATATTTACCAAGATATCAATTCAAATCCTAAGCATAATTCGTGAATAAAACAGGCCCAAAATAAAATATTTACCAAGACAAAATTGATATCCTTTGAAATTTTCCACGTTGATAGGTAACAAAACCAGCTATCTGGGTACGCCAAGAATGCTGGAACATCCTCCCTCAACAAGCCGAAGATGTGACATTTCGTGCAAGGGAAAAGATGCTCACAAATAAGATGCTCACAAACGAGACCAATTCACGATTCTATGCGATGGTTTTTGAGCAGTTTACTTTGTAAGTATCAACATGTTTTCCATCCGTTTAAAAAAAATTAAGTAGATTGGACATCGGGATTTATCTGACAAAACTATATTTGTCAAAAGAAAAATAGACGGTTAGAATTTGACCATTAAGTCTAACTCTGTCTAATATAACTCAAGCGAGACTTCACTTATGTCAGACCAACCTGAGATTTTGCAAATGAAATTAACACATCCAAACCTACAAAATGAACGACTTGGATCATCAATAAGACCGTGATGGGTCATATTTTTCCGTCACACGAGATATCAAATGAGAGAGCTTCACAAGAGAGCGTCTTAATATGCATTTCTACTCCCTGCATTGCCTTGATCACGAGGCATCCAGTAAACTGAGGATACCTTTCAAGGAGCAGAAACATGTGGGGTCACATGGTTTAGGGACCAAATTACAGGGGTTAAAGCTTACCCCTTTCTGGGTTCATCAAAAGGCTATTTCTTAAAGAACAAAACTCAAACCCCAACTCAAGTAGTATACAACTAGTACATGACAGTAATTGTCAAAGAAACAAGAACATCTAAAAGAAAAAAGTCACAAAATAAATTTACCCATTAACATGGGCCCACCAAAAAAACTTGTGTATAGCAGAATCTATAAAAAATCTATTCCGACGAAAATCAAATATAATACTTAACTATAGCCTCAGAGGGTCAATCCTCAGTTGCAGCGGATGAATGAGTTGGGTAATTCCACAGCACGTCATTCCATGTGTTTAAACCGCCGGTCACCTCCTTAACCACAGATGCCACCTCCTCTATGCTAACACGAATCTGTTGCTTGCTGTCTCTCTCCCGGAGAGTGACTGAAGATGTCGAATCCACTGTAATGGCAAGGGGAACCCCAAGTTCGTCTGTCCTTGCATATCGTTTCCCTATTGATGTACCTACATCATACGAATTGTATCGATTAACATTTCTCATTGAAAAGTCTCTCAAGTTTATCAAACAGCCAATGACACCAATAGACAAGACAACAAAAATTAATGCTACTATCAGGCAAATCAAATGAGTTATACCTATTATCCTCTTATCCAAAAAGACTCGGCATCAGGTTCAAAAAAGGTAAAAGACTAGGCATCACTCAAAATACTGATGATGTGAGGATTGTAACCCGCACATCAAGGGAAGCTCATGGGTAGAAACCACCAAAAAAAGACCAAGACGGTTTCAGAATGCACATCGGATTAGGTGTGCCGGACCCTAATTTGGCAACCTCTATGTACCTATGAACCAATGAACCAATTATCACTAAATCTAACCGAGCACAAAAGCAAGTCAATGCAATTCATCAGGGAGACTAAAAACTCCCAGTAAAGCTCATATTATGACAGATCCACCAAAATGAAGAGCGCATAAGATGAAGAACACAACATATACCTTATTTAAAAAAAAACTTCAACAGTTTAATGTGTCAAGGACTGAAAAGGATATACAACAAATGCAAAGAAAAAGAAAAAGAAAAGAAGGATGAGACAAAAGATGGAATGACAGACCTAATCCCGATAGACAAACTGAGAGTTGACAATTTTTTTAATTATATAGTGTTGTACATGCTTCTTTAAACATTTCCAAAAATTTGCTCTTTGGAGTTGACATAAGTTAACGACGGATACAAAGTTAGATAAAAGTCGACTCCAACTTTTCAGACCTCAACAGAGTTGATGAACATCTATGAAAACATAAAACAGGCAGACAATCGACATTCTTACTCATATGTGTAGTGCATACCCGTTATGTCAATCTTATATGAGATCCCAGCAGCAGTTAATGATTTAGCTATGTGCTTGGCAACTTCTTCATATTGCTGATTCTGAACCAATGGGAATACAGTGCATTTGATAGGGGCCACAAGTGGAGGAAAGCGGAACACATTCAATTGTTCATCGCCACCTTTACTAGGCCGTGTATAGAAGGAATGCTCATAGAGACAGTAAATTATCCTCCCAATACCAAACGATGGTTCAATTACTGATGGCGTGAAAACCCTCTGATGTTCCTTCTTTTTCTCCTTAGAGATTGTCACCATGTTCTTCTTTATAGTGACATCTTTCCCTAGTGTGCAAACTTGGAATTCTACCTCCCCCTTGGACTCCAAAGTGGCTTTCATTTCCATAGCTTCTTTTTCTCCCATTGCCTGCCGGCAAAATGGAAATGTTGCACATGTCATTATTCATAGAATCACTATCTTCCCTCCCCCAACCCACTCATCTCCACAAATAAGTCAACAAACACACAGCAACATAAAGAACACAACTCATTGGAAAGCAAAAAGTGTGGAAATATCCATCAGAACATTGCCTACCAAAGAAATGTGACTATACCTCCAATGCTTCAACCACCATCTTCTGGTTACCCTTGAATGCAAGGCCCAATTCCTTCTTAACTGGAGTTATCACAAGTTTCTGATAAAACAGGATTAGAAAGTTTCACAAAATTATAATAAGTATTATACACCAGATATATTATTTCAATATAAATGTAAAGAAAGATACAGAGAGGGAGGGAGAGAGATACCTCCACTTCTCTAGGTTCTGCAAATTTCTCAGCTGCCACTAGGGGTACACCACTTTTATCCTACATTAAAGGAACAAAGTAACTCCAGCCTGAGTAGTTCAGAATATCGTTCATACAAATTTTCTGAACAGACTTCGAACTTAAAATGTCAGAGGGAACAGAGTTTTATTTTGGGTCTTCCCATAATCATAAGTACTCGCCGAATGATATCTTTTTTTTACTGTGAGACTATTCCTACCACACCATGACACAATTCACCTCATTTCACAGAATTAGAAAATTGAGACACTAGTTTTAGAATTCATGTAATAGTCCAACGCTATGTTGCTTCAAAAGATCATAAAACTCTAACCGTGTGCGCGCGCAAATCATATGCAGATCTATCGGCAATACCAACACATTCAATCCACCCATAAGAGCATTCAATCTCAGCATCCCAACAATCTGCAGCATAGTGTGCCATCTCATTTGCAAGATGTTGCCGGAACCGTAGGCGCTCCTTATCTATACCAAGATATGTCAAGAATAGATAAACTCTCCCAATAAAGTAGCCCAGTGTTTCATTGTTGACAATGCCCTAAACAACCAAGAACATTTATGAGATGTTAACCATGTTTTAAGTATAGGTTTGGTCGCGAGGAGCAAGACATTCAAATGGCCCAAAAAAACCAACCCCAGAAACAGCTTCGCCAAGGCGTATCGATCTTGCTGATTGTCCCGAAACCTGATCTTGCCTTGGGAACATTAGAAATTCAAGGTTTGCAACTTCAGAAAATTTTGGGTGCGACTTGTCCTCGGGATCCACAAAGTGTTCTATCTCCGCCAATGTAAACTCGCGAACTCGTAATAGACCTTGACGAGGTGATATCTGCAAATTTTTACGGCAACAGGCCATATTTAAAATTAAATTCTGTATCACTGAGAAAGTGTTCGAACATCTTTTTTCCGGTGACCACAACACTAGAAAGAAAATCCATTAAAACCACTTCCAATGACAAAAAGGAAAACTGAGCACAGTGCTGCAGCAAATAGAGGAAGGATTTGGAACCTCATTCCTAAACGCTTGACCGATTTGAGCAGCAGCAAAAGGAAGCTTGTTTCCGTTATAGTAGTATAAATCCTTGAAGTTCACAAAAATGCCTTGTGCTGTCTCAGGGCGCATGTACCTGCATCACATTATGATGAATGAAAAAAAAGAAGAGAAATTAACCCGACTTACAAGATGGTTTAAGGAACTATAAATAATACCTAACAGAACTCCTTAATATAATACTCCATATTTCAAGTTATGAGATACCTTTTGGTTATCAAAAAACTGAAAAAGTATTCTTACCCTGGGCTTACACCAGATGGTCCTATTGAGGTCTGGAACATTAAGTTGAATGGATAGGGAGCAGATAGAGGGTTCTTGGTATCAGGCGCAGTAATCCCATATTCCTTGATCTTTGCACCCAATTCTTCTGCAGTAAATTCGTCCAACACCGCAATAACATGCTTAAATTCTGCTGCCTTCTCTTCTGTGATCTTAGGATCTTTCTCGAGCTTCTCCTTGCAAAAATCTTTGAGTAAGTGATCAGCACGGTAACATGTACCTGTCTTTTCATCCTTCACCATGAGGTCAGTAAACTTATCAACATGACCTGATGCCTTTAGCACAACTTCTGGTGTCACACATGGGCAATCAACTTCCAACATGTTCTCTTCTAGAACGAAATGCTGAAATTGAAACAAACTAAACCATTAGAGAATCCTCCAAACAAGAGCTGTTGTCACAATCACCACAACGAACTATAAACAGTACTCTTCTACTCTCTTCATCTCCTTTATCCATTTATTAAATATATGAAATCAGACAAGGTTATTAGACCTATAGGGAACATCATGAGATGAGGTGACATGTCATTTGGCTTCGGGATTGAATCTTGGAGTGTTCATTCTCTACTAAAACCAATTTCATGGGAGGCCATATTTTCCTATTCAGTTTACAGTATAAAAGTTGGTAAGCCTGATTATTGTGTTATTGATTTCTACAGTACACAGTTACTAATCCCTCTGTTCCAAAAGGATTGTCCGGTCTGCAAAACGAGAGCTTTAAGAGAATGGGTCCATGAAGTAAAAGGACTCATTGATGTCTGATAGCTTGAGGGAAAATTCTTAACAAAAAGGACGTTCTTTCCAAGCTCTCAATTTGCACACTGGAATTTCTTTTGGAACAGAAATAGTACTTTCTTTCTTACTAAAATAGTATATATAGTCTCATTCAGAATTTCCCCAAAAGAAATACAATGCAATTAGTAGTTCCACCACGATGGCGAAGGCAACAAAATATAAAAACAACAATGCAGCCACTTGAATCAAAGCTATCTTAACACACAATCTATGGCAATTCAAAGTAACAGCAACCTTCTCCATTCAAAACGAATGTAACAAGGCAACGATTTCAAAAATAGTAAGGGCTTGTTTACTTAATAGTATTTGTACATTGATCCAGCCAATTTTGTTACTTGTTTTATTCTTTAAGCTAAATATGCAAAAAGTTATTATTTTCCCCCTAAAACAGTAAATAAAGAATCAGAACAAACCAAACCATATTGGGTTTGTTCCTTTTTTTCTTTTTGATAAAGCAGGGTGTCCAGACCAGCTTGCTCGCAGCTCGAACTAATCCCTACAACCCCCTCCCACAGCCCTTTCCACGCATACAAGTGCGGTAGTGGCCCGAAGAGCTTAGGAGAGATAAAACCCTAAGTCCCAGACCAAAACCCCGAGACCAACCCTTTAGGGTTAATAGGTGCCCTAGTACTGATGACAATTTTCTGGCTACAATACCAAATATTCATAATCTGAGCTGCAAACGTAATGTCGATACACAGCTAATAAAATCGGGAAATGAACTGATTAAAATAGAAAAGAGAGAGTGATGGAACTTGGAAGCGGACCTGGCGCCAGAAGGCGAGGACGTTGGCCTTGACGGCGCAGCCAGGAGGGCCGTAGTCGTAGAGGCCAGCGACGCCGCGGTAGATCTTGAAGGAAGGGATGTAGAAGAGACGGCGCTCGAGGGTGTTGACGACGGCTTGACGGAAAGCTTCCATTTCTCTCCTTCCTGGGAGACCGAATTGCACAGGCCCTACTTGACTACTCTACTCAACTGTCGAGGCCGGCGTGAGGTTTGGTCTGCGCTTTTTTTGTGTAGGGAAAATTATCCGGTGATCCAGGAACCATAGACTTGAAATGCATTTCCTTTTTTCTGTACTATTTAAAAAGCTTACGTCACAATTTGACTTTTCCAAATTTGGCATTAACAAGCAGTTCAAAAAAATTTGGCATTAACAAAGCTTCTTTTCATTTAGGCCTAGTTTTCCAAAAAAGTTTAGTAACTCTGTTGCTAAAATCATGTTGATTTTAGCAAATGAGTTCACCAAGTGTTAAAATCATGGTATTTCAAATCAAAAAATGAAGTGGTTCCGTGTATCGTTTTTCGATTTTTTTTCGCACCAAATTAAAGTACTCCTCATGTACTTTAATTCGGTGTGAAATTTTTTGAAAAACGATACATGGAAATACTTAATTTTTTGATTTCAAAATCATGATTTTAGTACCTACTGAACTCATTTGCTAAAATCAAATGGAAAATTAGGCCTGAACCTTACGTTAAAGTTGAAGCAACTTTTATTTTTTTATTTTTTGAAACTCTTGGTTAATGGCATTAAATCATGCCGAAGGCAGAGGCCCAAAGACAAAACAGTTTTCATCACAATAAAATGGAAAGAACTACTTTGTCAAAAAAAAAAAAAATGGAAAGAACTAAAATGACCAACAGACTAGACCCGAAGTAGTACTAGCAGGTTCAATGACACATACTGCAAAAGCAGACCAACAACGAGGTTGGTAAATAGTGTTGAAAAAATGGAAAATTGATAAATTATTTTGGTGCGCCTAAATATGACCAAATAATCCATTTATAGGATGAATGAGAATTGTCTCATTATGGGAATAGCAAAAGCCAAATTTATTTAAGAGAGGACGCGCGCGCCGCCCGCCCGGACTGGGCTCGGTTGCGCCCGGGCCCTGTGACCCGTGGGTGTGATATTGGGTTCAACCCGTGGCCCAAACCAGCATTGTTTTGCCAGCAGAAGATGGTGATCATCTTCTCTTTTGTAGCAATAGCTAGGCTCTCCCCATCATTTTTTTTAATGCGCCAGAAGACAACCTTGCCCAAAAATACAGTTGAGGAATTAATGGCAGTACATCTGGTGAAGTTCACAGGTCATGCATGACCTGAACATTTTTGTTTCCAACTCAGATTTTTTCCCTATAAATAGGCTGCCCTACAAGAGTAATTGGTACACTGAAAGACTACTTTTCTGCATGCAACAAAAATCGTGTTCTTAAGCCTTCAGATTTTCAGCATCTTGTTTTTCATCCGTGAGAGAGTACTACGCACATAAATTCGATTTGAAGCAAGCTTCTAGTGAGGTGCACACTAAGCTTTTAACCGATTGTATCCTGGGAGACAGATGTCGGCAAAAAACCTCTAGCACCCCGGTGAGGCGGCGAATCTGTTTTAAGGACACCATGTCTATCACGGGCCTCGGCCTGTGTATCCATATTTATTTTCAGTATTTTTTAGATTTTGTACAATATTTTAGTTTATGGTAACCGGAATAAGATTTTCAATACACTATTTTTATACCGCACAAATGCAACATAGAGGCCGTTAAAGATGTGGCAGCAGAGGACAAAAAGAATATTTTGTTCAAGTCATGAGAAGGCACGGATGAAATCCGGGACAAATTGAAGCAAATTTAAAGCTGCCAAATTCACATTAAATTCGACTGTGTCTGTGTCTGTATTTGAAGGAGCAACAATTGCTTCCTTCTTCTTTTGTTGGGCTCCGTGTGGGATTCTTTTTCTATTGTGGGGCTCAATGTGGGATTTGACTCTCCTATTGGGAATGCTGATAGATTCATGTAATGTTGTCTGTCCATGTAAATTCTACAAGGGTTGTGTCTATTCAATACGCGGGATAACACGATAAAAGTTCATATTTATATTTTCATTCTTGTGCATGGAACGGGCACGGTGTTAGTATGTTAGGTCAACAACTCGATAGCAAATAAATACCGTGGCAAGTAATTTCTCCCTTGCAACACAAATTTTGATTTGTTTTTCTTCACTCCTTTTTTTTCTTCTCTCCAAATAGGTGACATGGTGTGAAGTAAATTTTGTGATAGTATAAGTCTCGCATTTTTTCTGGGTGTAGGAAGGTAACCGCCAATGTGGGGCAAGTGGGGTGGCGGTTGGGAGGAGGTTGCAACATTGGCAAAGTGGACTCCGTGGAGAATCGTTATTAGTGTGCCTTATCATAACTTTGTAATTAAAAAATTTAAAATCTAGAAAATTAGGATTGGAGGTTTTTGTAGGTAAAATACATTTCTATAAGGTATGTGTTGATGATTGATGACTATGAGTCCATGCAAATGTCTAATATTCAGGAACTCAAAGCGCCGCGAGAGTCACTAAATAATTACTCCGATGTGTCAGTCTGTGCCGTATTGAATACGACTTCTCTACTGCAATTTCTTAACTCATAGATACTCTCTCTGTCCGTGTTTCTTGGTCCATTTTAGAGATTCGTCACTTTTCAATTAGAAGAGTTTTATTTAAATCCAAACCGTCGAAAGCACATTTGGACGGCTGAAAATCCGCCCTACACGGAGGAACGCATTCGTTGCAATGCAGGGCCCTGGTTCCATATTCTTTTGGCCTCAGGTGGTAGAAGCAGCCCACACCACTCCTTATGATGTTTTAAGTGGCCTGGTCTTGGCCCAAATATGGATATAATCCCAAAGGTACTCGGTGAACCAGCAGTCAGTAGTAATTTGTTGGAACCTTTCCATTTCACCAAAAAAAAAAAAAAAAAAGCAGCAGAATCTCCTCCAATCTTCTTGAAAATCCTACAATTCCTTTCCCTCCCTATGTTGTACATGGAAGAAGCAAGGCCTAACTTGCACAATGACTTCCTCATTGACTGCCCTTGGGAATTTTGCATACCCCAAGTAAGCTCAGTAGCCAAGTCCCAACCAGTGTGATTAACTCCACATTTTAGACCAACGGATTTCCAGACTTGGAGAGCATAAGAAAATTCAAAAAACAGATATCCATGGATTCAATTCCTCTAAAACACAGAACACAGTTCCTATCATTTGTTACCCCCTAACAATCTGCCCTTAGTAGAGAGCCTTCCAAGGATAGAAATCCATTGAATAAAAGCCCACCATCCATGCACCGAGAGACTTGTTTCTCGGGCCAAACCACATCATATCTAGTAACATCTGGAGCTTTTGTTCTGAGAGCCAACCAAGCAGATTTTAGGTGAATAACAGCTCTTACGATAAGGAACCAAATTACCTTGTCTTCCACAAGCACATTTGGCAAAAGATTAGCAGCGGTATTGGCAATATTTTCAAAAGTGATAGCACATCTTATTCTCGGCCATTTCCATCTCCCTCTGTCAAGGATAAGAGCTAACCTGAGCCTCTACAGATCTTCCAATGATAAAAGCTATTCTATCCCCGTAAAGCTGGAATAAGGGACCAAGAGTGTGCCAATTATCTAGCCAGAAAAAGGTTACAAACCGTTACCCACCACTGATGTGAGGAAAATGTTTGACCTTCCTTCCTTAGGCCAAAGATCTTCCTCAGAATCCAGGAAGCATCAGAAGGAAGCCTCATAAAATGCACTCGTCCTTAATCACACGATTGAATCCACTTGACCCACAACATATCCCTCGTTATTTTACACAGCCCACAAATGCCTTGACATGGTTGCCTTGTTCCACTTCTTGAGCCTTTAAAAGCCTAGCCCACCTTGTTTAGGAAAACAAAAAGAAATCCATGAAACTTTTAACACCAGTGGATTTCATTTCCACACCTTTCCATGCACATAAAAGAACTGAGAAAACTCTCAAGCTCCTTCATAATTTGCTGGGGTACAATGAAAATAGAGGACCAATACTCATGAATGCTAAACAAAATAGAGGTAGTAAGTTGAGCTTGCCCACCATAAGACGAGCTTGTTAAACCATGACTGGATTCTCCTTACCATTCTTTCCTTCAGCACAATGCAATCAGAATATCTGAGCTTGATAGAAATCAAGGGGACAACAAGATATTCAACCCAGAGATCACCATCAGGAATATCCAGAATGGCCCTCATATTCTCCTTCCCAACGGAGTCTGTCAGTGCTGTTGTTCTGTATAGTTGTATCTAATGTACATGTGTGTCTCCAGTGTTAGTTTGGGTCCTTTGGGAGTTACTTATCAAACAATCAATGCATCTGTAAGGGGTGACTACTTGCTGTTTTGATGCTTAGTTATTGAACTACTTTGATGTTTATTTATCTTCAATTCGCTACAATTGCCTTCTGTATTTTTGGATTTTTTTCCCTACTTTTTTCTCAGGCTTTTATCTTGCCTCTTAGTACTTGCATGCTTGGACGAGTCACGGAATTTACTTATGTTGGAAATTTATGTATGTCATCTGATGTTTTCTCTTATGCAATGTAGTTTGCTCATAGGAAGTGCATTCAGAGATGGTGCAACAAGAAAGGAGATATCACCTGTGAAATTTGTTATCAGGTTTGAATTAGTATCTTCTGTATTTTTGTTTTCTAAAGCCTAAAGTTACACATATGCCGAGTATGTGCAACTGAAGAATAACGTTGTCGTTACGTCTCTTAACATGTCTATTCACCAAATTACATTGTTCCACTGCCAAGAGACAATCCCGAGGTTATGGCCATTGACATCAGGTAACTGCTAGGCTACATCACACTTGTATCTTTCTGGTTGAAATCTATGCATAAAGTTCATATTTCTTGATTCTTCGCTGAAATTTAGCCTCTGATTTTGGAGATTTGCACTTCCATGTCCTCTAGCGGGATTGCTTTAAAGATCCATCCATATTCATTTACTTAAAAGTTGTGCTCTATTTGGTTGAGACAGACAGTAGAAAGAACAAGACTAGAATTCTAACTCAATAGTCCTTTCTTCATATAATATGGAGCATAAGAATCGCTCCTCATGAGAAAGTAGACATTTGAAAGTGAAAAAGAAGGGAAACCTCAGCATATGGAATGGAACTGGCTGTCACCCATGCCGACTCATTAGTTTTGGAGGCCTAAAATGGGCTCATTAGATGAAGCCCTTCATGTATTTTGCATAATAAAATTACATATCTTTATAATAAAAAAAACCATTACAAAATATTTATCATTGCACAAATTTTAATATACAGTCATTAAAAAATAAAACAACCATTACAATATATAGGATGCCTAAATGTTTGAAGGCCCTATTTTTCCATTTTTTGGGAGAACCGAAGCGATGGCTTCATTGGCTTATGCCATGAGCCCGGCATGCTCCCATTCTCTCTGTGTACTGTCTAATCGGTTGGTTGACAACATGCAAGAAAACCACATTACCTAATCATTTGCGTGATGAGTAAACCTACCAACCAACCGGACTAATCCTTGGAGCTAGTCTGGTTTTGTCATTGTTCTTTGCAAAAACACACACTACTCTTTTGGAATTTGAAAGCTCTGATTTGATCTAGAAAAGGAGTAGCGGTCTTATGGGGTTTGGTTTTTGTCTGGGCATTACCACTTGTTTGGAAAAGAAAATGTGAATGCAATAAAGGGGTGTCCCAAATTGTGAAAGAAAAGGCATGTGCTGATCTGATGAAGCTGAAGATGAGCAGACCATTTTGATCACTTCCACCATATTTTAATACTGCTTTCATTGATGAGTAGATGATAAGGGTTGACCCAAGTAAACGCCTTTGTCATTTACCCGGTTCCTGATATTGATTGATTGATATATTGCTGGGTTTCTTTCTATTTTGTTCTTATCCCTCTAAGACCAAAATTGTAGCTCAAACGATCGTGAGTGGATACTTAGATTTCGGTGTTGAGGTCTCAGTTTCAAGTCCATGGACCTATGTTGAAGATTGAAGGCGTAGTTTCTTTGGATTGGATTAACCAACATGGAATATTGAAGCATGAGAGTGAACAATGAGAAGACTCTGTTGCAGTTCCAGCAGCATTCGGGTCAAAACAAAGTTTCACATTAAGATTTCCAGTCCCTCAATTACTCATTAAGAGAAGTTAGTAATCTCAAGAATCCACCAAATATTCAGATAAATCTATTCTATTTGACATTCTAGCTTAAAGGAATTATTAGTGTTATCCCCTGAAAAGTACTTCGCTTTTTTTTTTTTGGGTAAATCAAAAGTACTTCGCTTTACATGAAATGTGAGGAAATTAGCATCTCACAAAAAAACTTATCAAGCCAAACCAAACCAAACTAAGCCTCGAGTCCAAATCTATTAGGGTGGCTGACATGAATTCGTTTACTTCATGCTATTGAATATCGTGTAATATGTTTTTCGAAACACGAGAAAAAAATAGGTTTAGAAAATATTGCAACACTAGATAAATCATTTTTCTAGAGATAAAAATGTTTCAAGAACCTATGAAACGATATCTGACTAGCATGATTTTTTGCGTGCCTAATATTTTCGACGAGATCTAAAATATCAACGGTTTTGATTGTTAAAATGGATCCAAGAAGGGCCCGAATACAACTCGGATAGGGTCGTACTGGAGTGGATCCCATTCCCTTAAGTAAATATTAAACCAACCCAAACCAAACAAAATCAAACCGGGCATTGAGTACCAATTATGTTGGGTCCGCAATATGAATTGTTCTCTTTATGTAGCTCTGTAAAGGGCACTGTGTTCCATAATATCCAATACGATTTTGTACGATCGACTCTAAAATCAATTACATAAGATTGATGCGGAATTTAAATCGAAAATAGTGCAAGTAAGCAGTGACAGATCTAGAAATTTGCATTAGTGGGGCACACAAATTTGTAATTTTAATTACATTTATAATTCCTTAAAACTATATCTTTTGCGGGTGAAATAATATATTGATGACTATTATGCAACTTTAACTTATAATTAACAGAACGAGTGTTTTTGCGCAAAAATATGGTGTAAAAATTTAGCACTCTAATAAATTGATCTAACAAATACCGCATGAAAGGAAATTTTCCATAATTTTATTGGGACCTTAGTCACATAATCCATCAAAATGTACTGCGCTCTTGTTCTCAATCCTCACACTGCGCTCGCGCACTCAATCCAGGTTGGATGTGTTTCAAAGACGTTCTTACGCTCGCACTCCTGCTCAAGCACACGCACGCAAATTATGTGGCTTAGATTGGAACACTATCATAAATTTATTGGGTGGTGTTCCACTAACTTGTTTTTTGGTTTTTGGTTTTTTAGACCTTTAGTTGTAGTTTAAATCTACAACTTGTTCCACTAAAGTGTTTTTTTGGTTTTTTAGTTGTAGTTTATTGTAAAGGGTAGTTGATTTTTTGGGGAAGTTTTTTGTTAGTGGAATAGAATAGTTTTTGAGTTAAAACAAAACTAACTTTTTAGAGAAGTTTTTTGTTAGTGGAATAGAATAGTTTTTGAGTTAAAATAAATCTAGTTTTTTGTTAGTGGAACATGGCCTTAAGCGCTTAAGAAAATTAATGTAATTTTACAAAATTAAGTGGGGGCACATGCCCCGCAGAACCCATGTGGGTCCGTCCCTGCAAGTAAGTGACCCTACTAAGTTAGAAAAATCTCATGCCATGAGCTATAATTTGTCTTTGCATTCTAGATGTTTAACCCCACATGGTAGAAAATTGTGCCATTTTATATATGGATCCAAGGGCCTGCTGTCCCCTGTTCCCCTAAGAGGTAATTTAGTCCAAAATAAAGCTTGAAGCCAAGAAAGTCAAACAGAGTGAACTTAATTGCGACCATTATTATATGGATTTTGCTACATATACAGAAGGATTTGGAACAAAAAACGTACAGACTTTCTCGGGGACCTACTTGGGTCTCAAACAAACGATCCGAGCCGTTCATTCATCTTAGAATGATTTTTCGAGGGGTCACATGAGAAATCATCTCAATCAAATGTGTGTAAGTACTTGATCCAAAACCCTTTCGTTTCATTGAATATTTTTTCAATGAAACGAAAGGGTTTTGGATCAAGTACTTACACATGTCCGATTGAGATGATTTCTCTTGAGGCCCCTCGAAAAATTATTTTAAGATGAACGAACAGCTCGGATCGTTTGTTTGGGACCCAAAAGTGGGTCCCTAAGCGGTCTGTACATTTTCTGTTCTTCTTTCATCTGTACCCTTACCTTAGAATTATCCATTATTATACTCCTCTGATTAGATTGATTGATTGAGCTTTTGTTTAATGTTAACGGCCGGCCAAATTATTGCTTGGGGGTTGACTAAGAACAGTTACTTCCCATACAACTTCTATAACTGTAATTGAAATTAAATTGGTTCCCTCGTACGTAATATTGAAGACTATGAAACTACAAAAACTTGGTATATCACAAGAAGGAATTTTGATTCTCTTAATTGTATGTTCTACCATGTTTACTCCTACTTCGGTTGACATTCGCAGCTAAAGATCGGATAAAGCTTCAGTCATTCCAAAAACTTTTCTGAATATATGGGCTCCCTGGCCGTTTACATATTTCGGCTGAATTTCGTGTCTTCATGCTGCGATCAGATAAAATTTCAGTGATTCCAAACACTTTCTAGTACACAACCTCTTAATTGATGTGAGGAGGAAAGATATAGGCTCGCCATTCGGTCATCTTCTCCTCCATCTTTCTCCCTTTTGTTCAATATAAAATTAATTATTGCTCACTAATCAACAAAAACGGAAACTTCTTATGATATTTCCTTTTGGAATATGTTACTATACATCGTCATCTTATGCATCATTAGTTGATTATTCTAAGCATGATATTAATAGTTTATGTTAGTGTTGGAAAACAGTATAAGAACCTCATAGAAGTCTTTCTACCAAGTAGAAAGCAGGTTAGTCTTTTTTTTTTTTATAACATGAGACTACCCAACAATTATGAATGATGACATGATGGTGAAGAGAATATGCCCATATCAATTTGGTTGGAGTATATGATACCAAAATATTAAATTGTAGGGGAATCAATCTTCAAAAAAATAGACAAATAAGGGAATATAATGTAAGGTTGCAAATGCATTAAATCTCATGGATTGGCTTAGTGCTCAAGACATGAGATTTTAGGCCTGTTTTCTCTTATGTTCACGTTCGAAACGTTATATATTTATCAATTTTTTATAGGCCAGTCAATACGAAAATTTGTCCAATAATATAGAATATTACTCCCTCTGTCTCATTTTATTTGCTTTTTACGAAAGGCCATTTCATTTTGGACTCAAAAAATAAATTACTTCTTGAGACTGTTTTCTGAATTTATTTTGCACCATTTGAAAAATCTAGGTCGATGAATACTTTTGAGAGTTTTCAAAAAGTTCGACAAATGACAAATTTTTCAGTAAACAAGCAAACGAAATAGGACAAAAGAAGAGTATAAGAAAAAGGGTTTCACTTTGTTCACTCTCATGAGGGTATGTTCGTTCTGCTTCTCTTTTAGATGATCGGGTTGTTTGGAGACCATGCAAAAATTGAGTCCAATCGGATATAGGTTGACGCTTGATCTAAAAGTTAAATTTTTCAGTGGAGAACAAGTAAAAATTAGATGAAACACATATCACTTTCCCATTTGGCTGAATTTTTGAACAATTTCATACCAAAGAATACTACATAATGGTTTTGATCATTGAAATAAGACACGGAGGTTGTGTTTGGTTTGAGTTTTGAGTTTTTGGTAATGATTAGAGGGAGAAATAGAGATAATAATTAAAATATGGGTTAATGATTAAGAAGAGATAGAGAGAAAAATGAGAATAATATTTGAAAATAGGGATAATGATTAAATAATAATTAAAAAAATTAAGCCTTAAAACCCAAAACGAATAAAGCCTGAACGTCCAAGATGGAGAAAGAGAGGGTGAAAGTACTAATGCCTTGTTCGTTTTGGTTTTCAAGAACCGGTTTTTTCAATTATTATTCAATTATTACCCCTATTTTTAAATATTATTTTTCTCTCTATCTCTCTCCAATCATTACTACCTATTTTTTTTAATTATTATCCCTATTTCTCCCTCTAATCATTACAAAAACCAAAACTCAAAACCCAAACAAACACAACCTAACCGACCCCAAAACACAAACGTTGACTTAAGGGGGTGTTCCACTAACAATAAATTGTTTTTTCCAAACGCCGAGACATGTCATTCTCTCACAAAACATCACATAAAAAATCGTGAAAAATCATTTTTTTTCAAAAAAACTAACTTAGTGGAACACCCCTTAGGCGTTATTCATGCAAATTGAGGCGATGTCGGCATATACATGTGACCTTCATGTGGCTCTGTTTTCCCAAACTAAACAAGCGTTTAAGATTTATAATTTCCTTGAACTTAGCGTTAATAGAGGGAACAAGTGTTTGAAAATGTACTACACCTTTTTTTGATAGTAATAACGTACTGCACCTCTAATTAAGTTTTCTTTTTGTCTTTTTTCGCACGTCTCTCTCTCTCTCGGCTTTACAAATAACGAATTACGTATTACTACTAGTTTCCAAAACCTGCAGATTTCGTTGCAGAAACGAAGTTAACATCTGGGTTTATCCAACAAAATGGTGGGTTTCTTTTCCTTTATCATTTTGGATTAATGGGTTTTATGAATTTCAAGAAAAATAGAGAAATGAAATGGGTTTGACCTGAACAGTGCAGAGATGTCAAGAGGATGATGTCGAGTTCTCCAGCACGAACAGGGAGACATCGGCAACGGTACGACGAGGATCAACTTAGGCTTGTGGCTGGGTAAGAATCCTTTTACAATTTCCACGTTTATACATGTATGTATATTTGTGCATATATCTTGCTTTTATGTATTGCTTTAATCACCCTTTTGGCTTTCCTTTATTCATCTGCTATTGATTTCCTTTGTCTGTTTGGAAGTTGTGGAAGGGAAAATTGTTAAAGAAAGAAAGTGTGAGGAAAATGTAGGGGAAAACGTACTGTGCCCGAAATTTTGTTTCCAAACCAAACAAAGGGAGGTAAAGGTTTTAAATTTTCCCTGCTCTTACCTTCTTTTCCCTGATCCAAACAAGCCCTGGACTCCCCGGTGTTTCTTCTGTTCTCTGTCTTTATGGTCAATGCTTGTTTTTTTTTGTTGAAATGTTATGGTCAATGCTTGTTGTTGGCTGGTTTCCTTCTAATTTCCTCTTTCTTTGACTAGGCTTTGATTTAGTTTTTCTGTTTTCATCATGTGGAAATTGCAATCTTTGTTTTGTTTGGTATCTACCCTCAAGGTTGACCACACGAAACCGACCCCTACGTTCTACATGAATTCGGTGCGCTCTGTCAAGAACAATGTGCATTCCATGAATACAACGGTAGATCTCAAACTCATGAGTTATTTTGTAAAAATATTATCTAAGGGGAGATCCGACGTTGAACTCCTTGTTTCCCGAGCACAAGATGACATAGTTGGGTCTTGGCTTTGCCTTTCTATGTGAATTGTCGGGCCAATATAGACCCTGGTTTTCTCACAAGATTTCCTTGTGGAAAGAAAATAAAGGAAAGCATTACGTCCAGTGTTCCACAAAATTTTATTCTTAAGCTTCTGAAGCTGGTCAGGCAATTCAAACACATTTTCAGCCGCGGAGTGATGTGGTTATCAATTGCTATTTCCTAAGATCAAACCCTGAAAACAATATTTGGTCCTCCCCTTTTTCTTTTTTGAATCCTTTGGAGGGGGGCAATGAGGGTTTACACAGTTACGCCATGTTGGATTTTTGTCTAGCTTACTTGATGAACATGTCTGCTCAAATCCTTAAGAAAGCTGCAGGCTTGCTGCTTCACTCACATCAATTGGTTTGAATCTTTTTGTTTGGAACTTTCTTTTCTTCCTTAAGAATATGAAGAAATGGTGGTTGATCTTGTAGGTGAGGTCAACGCGTGTAGAAAATAGACTATTGACCGGCCTATGAAAGCTTGCCACGTGGGAAGAAATGCTGCAAAGGACACGTCGGATAATGGTTTAGTTAAAATGATTAAAATAAACCCCCGTCGCGAAGAGAATATTATCACAAGGAAACGCATGACGAAGTCATAACTGTGCTAGGTGAAACCCTAAGTAGGGGGGACCCCATTCTAAGGGGAATAACCCGTCGCGAAGCCCACTTAAAAGGGAATCGACGCGATGGGAAGAAGATATCACTCACAATCAAGCTCGTGACTGCACCTGGCCACAAGGCAGGGGCAAGGAGGTCATTGCGAGTCTCGAGTGAGGTATTGGCGCGAGAAAATGGGCTCGCGGCCATGATTAACATCGCGGGAATAGGGGAGATACAAGTGGCTTGGTGGCTTTAAAGGATTATGGATCGCTGCGAGGGAAAAGGGATGCGCTGAAATAGCCTAAAGTAATCTTCCTAACGGCGAGTGACATCACCCACGTCGCCCAGGTATGCGGAGAGAGCACGTGTCATCATATTATTGGGGAAATGTCTGCAACCCAATGATTGGGTGCAGATTCCTATAAATATGGGGCATTCCTTCACAAATTCCAAGAGAGATTGGTTCATCCTTAAGGCACGGAAATCCTAGAGAGAGGAGGTGACTCAGAGCTCTGGAACTAAGAACATTGTTCTTGCTAGTCCTCGCGAGCCTGCTTTTCTTCTAGGACTGTGTCACAAGGATGATGATGATCTAAAAGGGAATGGACTGAACACAGCTGCCTTCTCTTTCTGTATATTTGGCTTAATCCTTCACCCCTACACACACTCTTTTATTCTTTGCTTGACCATTGGTTATTGTTTGCCTCTCCAAGTTAATTTTACTTGACTCATACTAAGAACCGAACCTACAGATCTAATAGCTTAATGTTCACGTATAACCCATTTTAGCGAAGGCATCAAGTGCTGATTTTCTTGCTTTAATTACCTTAAAACTTCTAAACTGAAGAGACTGTCATATTCCTTTCTATGGAAAGCGGTGGAAACTTAACAAGATGACATTTCTCTGGGATTTCTTTAATTACTTTGCTCGAGGGGTTTAGGAGAATTGAAGCATTCACCGCCTTAGTTTTTTCCCCTTACTATTTATGATAAATAGGTTTGGATGGACATGACAAATAACAAGGAGAATGGGTTCATGGAACAACTCAAGACAGTGATTGAGCTCTTTCCAATTTTTGTTGAGATGGGATTCTATAGATTTGGATGCTTGAGGTCTCACTTTCTTATTCATTTCAAAAAGTGGAGACCTTTGACTTTACATGCCAGCCTGTGACATATTCGGAGATAAAAACTAAAAACTAATCAAGAATGCCGTTGTCTTTCTGAAAAGAGAAAAAAGAAAAGAAAAAGGGCTTAGGTGAGTAAACATCCCCATGCTAGTTGTGGGAGTTCTCGCTGATAATTGCGAATGTAACTCTTTTAAGTCATAGTATGGAAGAGTTTAGATACCCAGATTTGGATGAAACTGGTGCAGTTCCTTCATGTTTCAAAACCCATATTCTCCCAGTAAGGGTAATTGGGTAACTGTAACATTGATTGTTGATAGTGATAATGAACTTCTGCTGTGGCACAAGAACTATATTAAGCAAAGTAACATGGACTGCGGGCTAAGAAGCACGGGCACAGGACATGAAAATTCTAGATGAATGCAGACATAGTTTGGATAGTTGTTTAGTTGTCATGCATATGAACGTTCTGTACGGAAACCAAAACTGGTATCTTTGTGATTGTTATTGACTCTTTTTTTAATATTGCAAGAGAAACAAGGGGGTCAAAATAAACTTATTCGTACGTTTTCCGTTCTATTTCTGGAGTATGATAACCCCGAAATAAGATTCCAATATAATCATTTGATCCTTGTCATAGTTTCATTCATGTCCCAGTTGAGACATGGGTGTCTTTGGTGTGTCCCCAGCTTAAAAATAATTGAATTCATTGGTCACACCATGTGGCGTGGTGCATACGCGTCCCCGTGTATCCCGTGATGTTGTGTGTTGCTTGAGTGTTCAACATGGGTATGTCAAGTAGTTAGGAGTGTCTGTGCTTCATAGGGTGTGTGTACGAATCGAAGTTTGGGGTTTATCCATTTTTCATCCCAAGGACATGGGGTTATGCAAAATATTCAAATTTCTTAGTATATCTCTCTTTATTTTCTCGGATAAACAGTGTTTATAGACTTCCTTTGGTAAGTTCATAGATAATTTTGGAGTTCCACATAGTTCATGGCAAATTAGAATAACAAAATACGCTCGTTTGGTGAATATCCAACATATTGTGTGAGACACGGATCTCATACCATTATTTGAGTGTTGAGCGTCTCATGTCTGACACTGGAATCTATAGATTTAGAAGGATCCATGTAACATAGATGTTGTGTTGTAGGTAATTTAGTCTATACCATCCTAAATCTGCTTATCAACTCCAAGTGGAGCATCAAAGTTCCCGAACTTAACATTGTCTTTTTAATCAGGTGATGAGCTGATTAAGGCAAAATGAGTGGACCAAAGAAACAAAAGATACTCTCGAAGTTTGGATTTTGAATGTCGGGATTTGAAGTTTGAACTGTTAGAATTTAGAAATCTGGCATTTGGGTGATGTAAATTTGATTAATATGATGAACTATGAGATATAGGCCTGATGAACAGAAATTTTGGCTGCCTGGATAATTCGTTTTTCATTGTGGGAAAAAGTTACTCACCTCATAAGTTTCTGTTCACTCACATTTGGAACGTTCTGATGTGGTAGCTTTAAAATAATGTGCCTAACTGGTCTCCCTCTCTTGAGTCTTGACCACAAATACAGGACAGTTGTAAAAAGCTAGAACTAGTCCCCAATTATGTGTTTGACGATGAGAGCAAATCAAGGGTATCAGCCAAGTGTGCAATCTGTTATCAGATTAATTTGCAACTTGCACCTGACTTGAAGTTCATAATATACTTAAAATGTCAAGCGAGATTTTTTGTTTCCATCTGTCAAAAACTCACTATTTTCCTGTCCTTTTGGGTTGTCCGTTCGTGCAATGTCAATTGGCATTGGTTTGTGGTTCCTTTTATGGGATCTTATATTTGGGTGTTATTTTCAGGTGCATTCCTTACAGGTTTGAGGAAGTTGTTGGCAATGATAATTGCGATGTGGAGAAGAGATTACTCGTCCTGATGATTTCTTCACCAAATCGTGACGATCTTGTTTTCCCAAAGGTACGTGTTAGTGCTTTTTTGCATGGCCATCGGAATCAGATTAACCACATCGTTCTAAATTATTTATTGTGAACTAAAATTAATGTTTTACTTGTACAATGCACCTCTCTCTGATTCAGGGTGGATGGGAGGATGATGAATCCGTTAGAGAAGCTGCATGTCGAGAGGCCTGGGAGGAAGCAGGAGTGAGAGGAATACTACGTGTGAGTTTTGTTGTTCAGCATGGTATTTGGCATAATAGTTTATGTTATATATGTCAACCGTTGTACAGAGGAAATTTTAGCTGGTCGTTGTTTTATAGTTTAGTATATTTTCCTCATTTATCTTTGAAATGGGCCTCATACATTATTAGCGCAGTACTGGTATGAGTTGTCTGATACTAGAAAATGGTACCTTGGGTACAAGACCAACTAATCGTCGAATTCAGTGTCTAAAGATAAATAAGCCTCATACATTATTAGCACAGTACTGGTATGAGTCTGCTACTAGAAAATGTTACCTCTGGTACAAGACCAACTAGTCATCGAATTCAGTGGCTGCCATATGCTGTGTGTTTCAAACTATATTCGTTGTGGTTAGGCTATTTTGCCCAATGTTGTTGATGCTTGCGTCATGACGGTTATGTAATAGGCCAAGTGCATATGCAATCAAGGATCACTTGTATGGAAAAACCTGATTCACTCGGAAATTTGCCATAGAATGATCCTCTATTATTATCCTTCTATTAGTCCCCAACTCCCCGCATTTAGTTAATCAAAGACGTTAAATGATTCCCTACTGATGTCGCATTATATGAGTTTCTTATGCTGGAAATTACTTACTTGCTACACGTACTAAACAAGGATTTTCTGTAGGCATTATCAAAAGCGATAATGCTTCTTGTAATAACCTTTCACTTGAAATTGCTTTCCCTTTTTCGTTTTAGATTGAAATAGAACATGTTATCATAGGATTAGAGGGTTTGGAATGTGGGGTATTATTGGCGTCTTTGCTATATTGTAGGAACTTTTTTTTTTGAACTGGATATTGTAGGAACTTAACTAACTGGGTTTTCATGTGATTTAGGAAGAACCTCTGGGGGATTGGGAGTTTAGAAGCAAGAGCAGCCAAAACAGCTGCAGTACAGGAGGAGGTTGCAGAGGGTACATGTTTGCATTGGAGGTGACGGAAGAACTGGACTCTTGGCCAGAGCAACATATTTATGAGAGGAAATGGGTCAGTATCCTATAGACCTATGAACCTTTGGGTATTGTTACTGTAACATCATTCATTTGTTGACACTTGTCATTGTTGTTTCGGGAGTGATCATTGGGTTTTTTCGTACTTCCATTTTTTCGAGGAAGCTGTTAATGAGATGAATATGCCCTATTATTGATGCTTTTGTGGTGAGTTTTCCTTAGGTCACTTTTCCAAAAAGATCCAATTGATTTGATCCAATTGTGATGACTGATGAGTACAGGAGGAATTTTGATGAGGGAGGATTACAATTTTGTTTTATCTGGGAATTTTGACTTGTTTAGGAAGTTGAACTTGTTTAAGATTTATTTCTTGTGTTTATCTGTTTCCTTATTAGCTTGGTCTCATATGTAATGGAGTATATAATCATGAACATTGATAATTTGAGATGTTGATTGGGGATTGTTTTCTTTCTATCTAGTCTTCTTCTTCGGGGTGATTTGTCGAAACTTAGACTAAGGTAATTTTTTTTTTTTAAAAGCACAATAAAAAAATCAAAATTCTGTCATCTCAAAAATACCTTTTTAAGCAGGTTTTGGCCCAGAAGCAAAAGCTTAAACTGTAGTAAAGACACTGGCACAGCTTCCCTTACAGAAAAATGCATCATTTTCCTTATTTTCCGTCTATTTGTTGTTCTATGTCATCTTTTCCTTCTCGTGCTGCATCATTTTATTTTCTTCACATTGTTTTGCGTCATTATCACATATTATGTTAGACTGCTAGTAAATGAGTGAAAATTTTCTGAAGAACGCTGGTTCATTAACAGCTTACCAAAAACGACGCCTTCAAATTTTGCCGGTATGATTGGATGCGAGAGGCCCTTGAAATACTTCCAACGGTCTTGTCTGAGGAGGGGACGGAAGAAGAAACAAGGGAAGATGAGGTGGCTGAATTTTCGCCTCCTATATTGTCAGTTCCAGATGCTCGAGCTCATCAAAAGCTGTCACCCGTCTGTTTCGGGGCGCCCTCTAGTGGCGTTCAACACCTTGACGATTCTTGTAGTAATTGCATTGTGCTCGGTTAATTAGTCCTGCAAATGCCCTGTCCCAATTGATAGGGGTTTTTATGTTTCTGCAGACGTTAATTGTTTAAAATGCTGGTGAAGCTCTCTCTCTCTCTCTCTGACCCCTTCTTGTGTTCTGGTAGAGTTTATGGTAGAGTTTTGTAAACTGTTGTCTATGTATCCATTCACCTGTAAATATCAGTCAGTGGAATGTATTTGTCAAAATTAGCCATGGTGTGCAGATGGATATGAGTGATGAGTTACACATTGTCGGTGTCCGTTATATGTGTGTAAGTCCCGCATACATACATCATGTGCAACATATGCAGCTTGGACGATTCCGAACACACATGGTGTGCAGATGAATATGAGTGTTGAGTTACACATTGTCGGTACCCGTTCTATGTGTGTAAGTCCCACATACATCATGTGCAATCTAAGCAGATTAGACGATACACAACACATCTATGTTCATTAGCATCGGTCGTTTGTGCTGCCTATTTCACCTTTTTGTGACTTGTCCATCATAGTTTATGGTTTGCCAGTTATCGTCCATGCCTATGGTAAACTCTAGACAACGAAGTGCAGAGACTGTAACTGCTGAGAAAGCATCTAAGCAGTACGCTCACCCTAAGAATTAAGATGAGTGCTCTCCTATTCCGACTTTTCTGGCTGCGACAGAAGCCTTGAGAATTCAAGAGAAACAAACCTTCAAAATCTTGACCACCTTTGATTGAGCTATGAATCTTTGGCCCCACGTTCCACAGTGAGAGAACTATTTAATTACTTGGGTCACGAGACCACATAAATTAAGGCCATGCCGGTTTTTTTTTTTGGGGTTCGACAGTCAAGAGTTTCTGGACAAGCTTAAGCGTGCCTCTAATCTCTTCCCTGGGTGAGGCCCAGCCCTGGCCTTGGGCCTAAACTCACTAGGCGGTGGCTTAGGACCCCCTAAATAAGGGCTAGTATAGTGTACTAGGGATCTTTTAAGCCCACTATAAGGTAAAAAGGATCCCAAGTAACTCAAATTAGGTAGGGCTCATTCAAAAACTAAGGGCCCAACTATTTTTTAACCCCAAAATGCAAGTTTTATTGATTTATTTGCTTCTCAAATGCAAGAAAAGCGATGTTCAAGTAATTCTTATTAGCTATTACTCCCTCCGTCCCTTTTTAAGTGATCCATACGGGAATACGTGCAATTTCAAACCCCTAAAAAACATATTTCTCTATATAACTTTTTAATTTGTTTTATACCAAATTAAAGTGCTCATTGAGTACTTTAATTTGGTGCAAAAAAAATTTATAAACGATATACGAAAGTACATTTTTAAACGTCCGCAAAAATATACGTTTCCCAAGTGGATCACTTAAAAAGGGACGGAGGGAGTATAATAACAAAGTAATTTTCGTGACTTTGACATTCAAGTTATTGTAACTTTTTTTTGGTTTGAGACGAATAGTATCTTTTGGAATTGTAGCGTTTCTTAAAAATGTAAAGGGCCCCAAATTCATTTTTCGCTTTGGGCCCCGGAAATCCCAGTGCCGGCCCTAGGTAGATGGACGGCAAAAATATTCCTACATAATTAACCAGTACTCAGTGACTTGTGTCATCTAATTAATGATCAATGTTCAAGTTCTTTGCTTTTTTAGCATGGTTAAAATCTGTGATTCTAGCAAAACGATGGCTACCCTAAAACAGGTGCAACAGTGTAAGGCTAGCTACCATAAAGTTGGTGGATTTATTAGCTTTGATGTATAAGTTTTCTCTATGATCGTTTGGATGTTCAGATGTTCAAGTTTTATCTACTTGTTCCTCACTAAAGGAAATGAGCCTTTTTAAAGGGTTTTGCGATCTTACAAGCGAACAATTGCTGAATTAATTTAGCGCCTTAGGCTCCGTTCAGTCGTCGGGAATGTTGTGTTGGAAATGAATTATCAGAAAAAGTAAAGTAACGTGAAGTAAAAGAAAATGAAAGTTATATTCCTGTGTGTGTTCTCTGGACTGTGAATCTTGCAAGAAATTAAGCTAAATTCCTTCCCTTTGGTAGGATTCATTTTGAAGGAAAGTGTTTCCAGCAGATTTACTTTTTATTATTATTAGTTGAGAAATTTAATACATTCCGTTTTGAATTAGACTTCTGCTGCATAACTTCAAAATAATTTGGAGTCGCTGCCAAAAAAATCGTGTCTGCTCTTAGTTCGTAATCAGTGGTTTAAGCCATTAATATTTTGCAGTACAATTGGCCAGAATCTTGATGCCAACTTGGGCAACCAAACAATGTCCAAATACAGATTTGAAAGAGAAATTTCTGGTATGCCGTAGGATGCTGCTGGTCACGCACGAAACCAGGAAGGAATAGGAGGGGAAGGGATTTAAAAAGCTGCTATTCCATAATTTCCATTCACTGTTATGCCTTCAGTGTTATGGCCAGCGAGATTTCTTTGCTACTCCGGTGATCTTTTGCAAGCACTTCTTGTAACTGCAGCAGATGTTTTGCTTTTCATTCTTACGTTTCCTCTCGCCAGTGAAAAAATTTCCAAGGGAGGGAGAGGGGTTTTATGGCTGCATGCATCGTGGGCGTGCTTGCAATTATTATCAACCGATCGAGAAGAATGCATTCCAAATAAAAGAGGACCCCAACGCCTTAGTCGTGCTAGAGCCGCACCACCACCACCTATGGTGGAGACTAGGCCCGAGGGTCGTTTCCTCGGTGGTGCAGCTAGGGAAAATAAATCATGAAATGAAATAACGTATCATGGTGCAGCCCAGGGGCGGATGTACATAGGGGCTGGGGTGGGCCCTGGCCCCCCAAACTTCCTTAAAAAAAAAAATTATAAATATTAAAGTCGGCAAAGTTTAAACCAATAGTGGTCTATGACTTAGTGGTTAAGAGCCCCCCACTCTATGCATCCTATCATGGGATCAAATCTCCCAGGATGCAACTTTTGTCTTTTTATCAAAGTTTAGCATTGGACCTCTCTCGCTCTCAAGGTTTGCAATTTGCAATCTTTTTTTTTTTATTACTAAATGGAGAGAAACTTGACACCTTTGAATATTAAATTTTTTCTCAAAGTTTAGCATTTTTACTGCATGTCTCTTTACGGACTATGGTGGGAATTAATATACAATGAAAGTGAAGTCACAAACATGTCGATTTAAATATTTGTATGAATAAATTACGGATTACTCAGTTTTTTATATGTAGAGTGAAAGATAGATTTCTCTTTGGCTCCGGCATCCATGAAACTGTCAATTTATTTATTTTTTGTGGGTGTTTGCCCAGGGAAAAAGTAGAAAGCAGCGACTGATGGAGCTAATGGTCAATTTTATTTTGTGACAGTGCTAACATAGAGAGGGGCGAATAGGTGTAACCCGGACTTTTGAATTTACGGGTATACAAAAAAAAAATGGAGAGAAACTTGACACCTTTGAACATTAAATTTTTTCTCAAAGTTTAGCATTTTTACTGCATGTCTCTTTACGTACTATGGTGGGAATTAATATACAATGAAAGTGAAGTCACAAACATGTCGATTTAAATATTTATATGAATAAATTACGGATTACTCAGCTTTTTATATGTAGAGTGAAAGATAGATTTAGGGATCAAAAAAAAAAAAAGATAGATTTCTCTTTGGCTCCGGCATCCATGAAACTTGTCAATTTATTTATTTTTTGTGGGTGTTTGCCCAAGGAAAAAGTAGAAAGCAGCGACTGATGGAGCTAATGGCCAATTTATTTTGTGACGGTGCTAACATAGAGAGGGGCGAATAGGTGTAACCCGGATTTTTGAATTTACGGGTATACAAAAAAAAAAAAATCTAATACATGTACAAAAAATGAAAAAATTGCAATTTAGAACATTGTCCGTTGGGATCAAGAAAACATTATTATCGTAATGTCTTGTATTTGAATACCATAAGAAAGTTGGAGGAAGTCTTGATTTATTTTTCACAAAAAAACCCATAACAAAACCTAATTATATGACTTCCTAGTAATTTTTTTTTTTCATATTTTCTCGTACAAAATTGCTCAGCTAATTTGGCAATTCTGGCCTCATCGGAAGCATCGGGAGAGCTATCAAATGCCTATGGCTAATGGCCCCCCGGCATGGAAATCCTGGCTCCGCCACTGGTGCAGCCTGTGCGCCAAGGCCCAAACGAGTTGGTGGTGCTGGTGCTCAACCATCATCTACGGCCCGAAGTTCCTTTTCTCTCAATTGGGATCTACTGAGTCTTTTGATCCCTACCCAAGAAAGAGCATAATAGATCCCAATTGAGAGACATGAATTTTGATTTCCAATGGACCTTTTTGTGACCCAAGCTAGTAGTATAAGGCGACAAAATTTAAGTGCTTTTCACGACAACACCAGTCGGTGGGTGCGAAATCACACCCTTATTGCGACCAGATCCATCTTGTCGCCTGTTATGGAACACATAGCGACCAGATTGTATTTTTGTCGCAATATGTCAAATACGACTAGCTTGTTAAGGAGAAAACTTTGGGTGCAAATATGATATGGGTGACGTGGTGCCCTAAAATTTTCTCCTTGTTAAGAGTCTTGCGACTCCCTTTGCAACCACATGTTTTGGTTGCTGTAACAATTTGTGACCAAAATGATAGTGCTTTGCAACCTGTTTACTGGTCACTGATCCTCTAAATTCTTGTGAATTTCGTATTGTGTAGAATTGTCAAAAAATAAAATTTATTTAAAATCTTGGTCACCAAGTAAAGTCCCATACAAATAACTACCTAGTTGTCATCTCCATACAAGATCACTAAATCAAATCAGATCAAGAAAACCAAACGCCGAGATATATGAGAGTTTTACACATAAAACTTTGGCAAAAAAGTAAAAAAGTGTTTTTTTGGTTGTCTTTATTCAATTTTTTTTTGTACATCTGTTAGTTTTGCATTAAGTTTTTGTTGTTTATTGATTTGTCTCGACGATACGAATCCAAAAAGTATAAAATTATGGTCAAAATTAATTTTTTTAATAAAGCTGAAAATAAACCAGTTTATTGTATTAATTTTGGCTTTATTAACAAAAAAATAGCTTCGACTATAATTTAATACTTTTTGAATTTGTCTCGTCGAGACAAATCAATAAATCACGAAAACTTGATGCAAAACTTAACAAATGTAAAAAAAAAATTCAATTAAGACAACCAAAAAACCAATTTTTTTTTTTTGCTTTTTTGCCGAAGCACAGTGAAATTGAAATCATGCATGCATAAATGGAAATGGAAACAAAGACAGGATAGTAATCAACTCAAAGATGAATGAAGGAAAGTGCTTCTTTTTTCATTTCCATTTCCAAATTTTTCAAGAGGACTACAACCTCTTACGAAAGGAAATAAACTAAACTGGTCCTACAAATATCCGAGCTGATTAGAACATGATCAATCAAGCACGGCCAGTTTCTTGTACTCTTCACCAGAAATGGTCGCTTCCATGACAGCGTCAGGATTCAAAGACCCACTCTCCTCCAAGAACACATTCATCAAATTCTTCGAAAACCCGCTCACGAGCACCACCCCTTTTTGGTTCCCAGGCACCGGAGTCGCCTTCAAGTCCCTCAGATTCCAAAACACAACCTCCGGCACAGACGACCCGTACCCCTTCTCCTCAAACTTCCTCACAATCGCCTGGTAATCCGTCTCCCAAGCCCTACTCGGCGCCTGGGCTACCCTCTCCCAAGGCCTACTACTACTCGACGCATGAGCATGACCAATCGCCTGGTAATCCGTCTCCCAAGGCCTACTCGGCGGCTGGACTGCCCTCCCCCAAGGCCTACTAGTACTACTCGACGCATGAGCATGACCAATCGCCTGGTAATCCGTCTCCCAAGGCCTACTCGGCGGCTGGACTGCCCTCCCCCAAGGCCTACTAGTACTACTCGACGCATGAGCATGACCAATCGCCTGGTAGTGGTAATCCGTCTCCCAAGGCCTACTCGGCGGCTGGACTGCCCTCTCCCAAGTCCCAAGGCCTACTAGTACTACTCGACGCATGAGCATGACCAAAGTCCATGCCACTAAACACAAACACCCTCTTGATCATCTGTTCTTCGGTTAATTTCCCATTGACAGCTACTTCCAGTATCAAGTCGAACACCTTCTGAAAATCAGTATTCCTCCCCATCTCCATCGTCCTCACAAACGCCGTCTTCGACCTCAAATCCACCCCCTCCACCGTCTGAAGCTTCGGTTCATCACTAAACGTAATCAACTTCCCTCTCCACGGCTCCTCACTTAGCTCCGAAACCAAAACCCCGAGCGCAACCGAAACCTCCATTGGAACCCCCCACATGCTACTCGAAACGTCGCAAATCGCCAAACAATTCTTCATCTTCCCCTTCTTTGACAAATCATCCACCATCCTCTTCCACTGAATCTCGGCCACCATTCCTCCGTCCCCGTCGTTCAACGATGCAATGATCTCGTGTGGCAACAATGTCCCTGCCGCAATCGTCGCCTTTCCAGCCATCACCTTCTCACGCGGCAACAACGCCCCCGCCGTAATCGTCGCCTTCCCTGCCATCGCTTTCTCCAAATACTCCTCAAACCGTTTCTTGTCGTGTTTTAAAAACTTCTCCTTGTAAAATTTCATTGCCACAGAGGCAACCCTATTGTACGGAAGAGAGCCCCACTTATTAGCCCCTATATAAACTTCTGGTAACTCTAGGGCTTTTCGAAGCGGTACGAGGATTTCCTTACGTAATCGGTCACGAACGCGATAAGCGTAGTGAGCATCTAAAATGCCGTCGTATTCTTTGAATAATTCGCGGGGGAAAACCTTTCTCGCGACGCCTTCGCATAGCAGCGTCGCTTTATCAAACGAGGAGTCGAGCGAAGGGCACCATTTGGCGGCGAGGCTGATTTTGTTCAACTGGTTGGCATTTAAGTTTTGGACATCCGATTTGAGAAGATCGGCAAAGAGATCAGAGATTCGGTCATAGAGGAATCTGTAATCTGGATCGCGGTTGTACCGTTCAACAGCCTTTTTGGCGGCGGCAATCTTTTTCTCTTCTCTTGATTCCCTTGCAGTCGTCTCCTCGACCTTCATCCTCTCCAACGCCGCCAAAACCCTAGCCTCCCTCGTCAATTTCGTCTTAAACTGCTTAAATGGCATCGCTTTCACCTTGTTCTGTTTGAATCCCCTATCAGAGCAGGGCCATAAATTTCGATTAGTGATCGATATCAAAGATTAATAAAATTCTACGAGAAAAAACTGCTAAATCAAGAGAATAATTATAAAGTGCATCTACCTCCGTCCCAAATTACTTGTTCTCTATAAAAATTCAAGCAATCTTTAAATGGTTGAACGGAAAATCGCCCAATTTTTATAGCAAGACAAGCAATTTAGGACGGGGAGTATAAACCAATAAATCTAATTTTGCTTAATGATTGGTCCCAAATGCTTACTATATTCTGAAAAGATGAACGATAATCTAACTGCTGATACAATCAATTTTCAAAAGAAAAGATCACTTGGGTTTCTACGAATTTGAAATAAATTGGAGCAATTGAAAGTTTTTTTTTCCTAGATCACAGCAAGCAACGACAATAGCGAGAAATCAAAAAGTGTGTGGAGTGAATTACCTTCTTCCTCCTCTTTGCCCCTGCCGCCAACTTCCTCTCTCTCCACGCTCTCTTCGCTTCTCGCCGGACTTCAGGCCCTTCAAGGATCCTATACAGAATCTCAGGTAAATCCTTGAAATACCCAAATTCGGCCAATGGTCCCACGTTACAAGCCAGCGTTTTCGGGTGGTTTTTGTGCAGCCATAACGCCGCCGTGTAATACCCTTCCTTGTCAGATTTCCCAGTCCCTCGTACGCCACGAAGGTTACAAACCAGTTTGAGTGTGGTCAGAGGGTTGTGATCCCACGCCGAATTCAAACACCCGGTTAGGGCTTCGGGAGGGCTGTCCGGCACCACGTGGAAGAAGAAGTCGAGGCACGGGTTTCCCGTGGAGTTGAAGGTGGGGGAGTTGTTTTGCGTGTAGGCCATGGGTGGGAGCGTTGGCGTGGTGGCTTCGTTGAAGTTGGTTACCATCAAATCAACGAAAGGGTTGCCGGTGGTGGCCGGGGTGGTTCTGGTTGTGGCGGTGGTGGGTTTGCGGTAGATCTCTGGTGGGCCGAGGAGGGAAGGTGGGGTAGACATTTTTTTTTTTGACGGGGACACTGAAATTTGTGATTAGGGTTTTGGTTTCTTGATCTGATCTTTTGATGCGGGGAAGGTGACTGCTATTTATATATGCAGTATAGGGTTTTACTTGGTGGGCAAGTTTGTTAATTTCTGTTCTCTTTTATAAGTCATATAGGATTTGTCCGTGATTAATGACACAGAAGCACAAAGTAACACATTCCAAACACACTTTAAATTGCATTGCAAATGGGGTAGAATACAGTTGGTGTCTCCCTTATACTCTCAAACATGTGGACATGGTTCGATTCCTGTAAACATTCATCCCCCTCCCAAGTCCTAAGAATAGAGTAGATTAGGATTAACGAATGAAAAAAAAAACACACACACACTTTAAATTAGGGCTGTTAGGAGTCCGGATTGGTGCAGAGTGGTATCAAAAGTCTATGGTCTAAGGAAAGGCAATCCGTGCCTGGACCAAAAGTCTACGGTCTGGTTCTGAAACAATAAAAAAAACTCACGGTTCGGTTCACGGTTTATCCACAGATTATTATATTCCTCAAAAATAAAAACAGATTCCAGATTCTAAATTCAAAGCCCTCAGATTAAAAGAAAAAAAGATTCAAGCACCATTACAAAATTAAAAAGCAAATTCAAGTACCATTATGATCCCCAACATTCAAAATAAATTCCACAATTTAGAAATTGGTCTTTCTCTAGATTTAAGAGCAGTTACTTGAATATCATCATCAGATATATCAATTTCTGGCTCAGACATAACATCTGCATCTCTCTCCATGGCCTCATCACCATTCCTTAGGGTGCTAGTATAGTAGCATGTTTATTTTCTTTTCTTAAGGTTTTGTTAAAATGTGTCTGTCAGACACATGATAAGATTCATTAAATGAGTCTAATTAAATTGACTTTTACAAAAAGTAGTAAAAAAAATTGATATATTTAGATTTTCCATGCAAAAAGTAATAAAAAATTTGATAACTTAGATTTTTAATTGATATATTTAGATTTCTCATGCAAAAAGTAATAAAAGAGTTTGTGACTGTTATTTATAACTTAGATTTTCCATGCAAACATCGATTTAATTAGACTCATTTAATGAACCTTATCATGCACATTTTAACAAAACTCTTTTCTTAAGAATATTATCATCAGATATACTACATTCCGCCATTTAGGATAAATAATTAAGAATAATATGTTAAAATATAATTCTTATCCCAATATTACCCCCACACACACATATATATATATATATATTATTTATAAAATTCTCACGGTTCTGTTCGGTTTATCCACAGTTTTTTATTTATGAAAATCCATGGACCGAACCACGAGTCACAGTTATCTAAATTTTCAATCCGTATCCAGACCATTAATCCACAGACCCAATCCAAAACTTATAGACCGGATCGGTTCGGATTCGCGGTTCACGGTTTTTTTTTATAGCCCTAATTTAAATGAATTACGCTTCTCCAATGTTTACCACCTCGCCTACCAAACTGACTTCTCTTTGAAGTTGTGTTCTTAATAGAGTTCAAATAATGTATAAGATATATGTCATACAGTACTATGTGCTGCAAATATACCGAGTCGTTTATGAACTGTTCGAAGCTCGACTTGGTAAGGCTCGTTCGAGTTTGATTCCAATATTAAATGAACCGAACCTGAATCTGACAGTATTTGGCTCGAGTAGACTCACAAAACGGGATTATATGTGCATATTTAATAAGAGTATCTCACATATATATAAGCTTGAATATGCATAGACTTTCACGTGTACATCCAAATTGTACAAAATAGAAATTTTATTTGAAATTCCTGACCTATATAAAAGCATAAATATCTTATATTTTTCACTCATAAAGGCTCATGTACAAGTTAGAGTTCAAACCTAGGAAAACTCAATTCGCTAAATTTTAATTGAGCTCGGCTCGGATTCATTTAAAAATTAAAAAAAAAACGAACTTGGACATTCTACAGCTTGGCTTGATTCGACTTAGGTTGAAGTTAAACTAGTGTTTGGAGTAACATGAAGAAGCGCTAAAAGTCATTCCTTTTTACTAAATAACAAGATAATAGAGTGTTTTGTTTTAAGGCAGACAAAACATCTAATAAGCCACGAACAAGCTGGTATGTACATTTTTGTTATTGTTAATCATCTTTGTTTGAGCGTGTTCACGTGCACACCCTCCTTTCGTCATACAGGGCCACACTCTAAAAACCTGAAGAAGTCGCACTGAACCTATTTTCGCCCTCACCTTAATCCTCCAAACCGTTTATTTTGTAAAAAGTAATGTATAGATCATTCCTGCTAAAAATCAAATTGATGAGATATTGTTAAGTTCTCATTTCTATTGAAAACAAGAAACGATTAAATTTTTTAAAGGTCCATTACTTCTATGACAAATCAAACACTTTTTGATATTCGATTAACTTGATTTTTTTTTTTTTTTTGCAAGAATGATTAACAGAAACTTAAATCCAATTGACAATAGATGGAGTACAGTCTTTTATCATGTTAACATACTGAAGCACAGTCTTTTATCTCCAGAATGTGAAGTCCAGTGAGCTGCAACCCTGGGCAGAAAGAACTTTTATGCGCAAGGACGACAAGAATTCAACAAGCGAAAAGGAACACAAATGGATTTTCAACTGTCGAGATTTTAATTACCAATTCAAAGAGCACTCTTGTGATTAATTTCTTCATACCTGGAAAATCCACTTTCTTAGCTAGGAAGATTTGGTTCCTTCTATCAATGTTTCTGAGAAAAATCTACTGTGGACACTTCGAAAACTTCTCATTTTATCCTAATTCTTGAAGGAATTCTGAGATTGATGATGGAAAATCAAACAAATGCTGAGAAGAAAATGTTCGTCAAACTTAATCTCATTTCTCATCTATAAGTATACAAAAGAAAAAGATACGTACGTAGAACTTTTTTTTGGTATTTCCTATGATGCACTTGGAGCTTATTGACAGAAACGAATCAATTTAGATAGCCCATTGTGGCTTCGATGGCGACTAGAGAAAATAATTTTTTTCACCCAGTTCTTGATTGATTCAAAGAGTGTGGGTCCCAAAAAAAATATTATCTTTACCTAAACGTGTATTACAAAGATGGGACCACACTCCCTGAATCAATCAAAAAGTAGGTAATGTTCACCCACTTTAACAAAATTGCTCTCGCGACTAGCTCAATGCAAGTATCTCAACTACATGCTTGCTTGCCAACAATCCAACAATTGCAACCAACGGGTTTCACCTAACGTGCAAAGCACGTCGGTTACCACCTAGTTAGCATGTATAAGAGCAAGTGCGCCAGTTGGTGCAAAAATTACATTGCCAAAGTCATTTTCAGTGTAAAAAAAACAAAACAAAATAGCAATGTTGATACACTAGTTCGGTGTCATTTTGTCAAAATCTCAATACAAACCATTAGATTAAACTCGTCTCATTTTTTAAAGCAAATCAAATGGCTGGGATGAAGTGGGAGAAATGGCAATAGCCATCTTGGGTGCCAAATTTGGCACCAAAGATGCTATTGTCATTTTTTTCGCATCAACAAATGGCTAGTACGAGTGATCTTGGATTTTGCTAAACAATATGCCAGATTGTCAATGGCAACCGGGTGGACTTGCTCTAAATAATGAGAGCAATTTTGTTCACCCACTTTAAAAATGGGTGAACATTACCCACTTTCTGATTAGTTTAGAGGGCTAAATAACTATTTTTACACAAGTCTGATAACTCATACTTCATGTGACCCTCATGTGGAGGTGGATATATACCTTCAAAAACTCTATTTTTCACATCCAATTCCAATGTAATTGGCTGTATGCAGTAGTACAAAATAGAAATCACTTCACTTTGTATTTTTGTTTTAAACAAAACAGAGCCTTTCTCTATATTTGTCGGAGTACACGATTTGGGTTATCCCATAATTAGTGTTCATCTTAAAAAGTACTGTGGGTAGAAGTTTGTACAATTATTATTGTCATTTGGCAATGGAGGTAAAAGATGGAAAAAAGCTGATGTGATAGGTGTAATAATAATGTCTCCTTAATAAGTTAGAATTACGAAGCAGGACACTTAAAAAGGGATGGAGGGATTATGAGAATACGAAAATCCATAATCGATTAGCCAACCAAAATGAAAATCAAATTTGCCCGCCAAGACATTAAATTATATAAGTTGCTCACCAACCCCACCCCCCACAAAACGTAGATGTTGTTTCCGGCTCATCTGCACTTCACAGGCTAGTAACCCGAAAGACAAATTGGAAATGCAATTCATGACATAATACAGTTTCAGAGTTTATTGGGTTGACCGGATTGGTACTAATTTTATTCTCGACTTGTCGGAAGCTTTTGATGTAGAATAAGTGGCAGCCCAATTGTATAATCAATTTGACCGACAGAAACCTCGGGGGCCCAAACAGCTGTTAATTAAAAATTGCCAAATTCGGCAATATATTGACGAGCTCGGAATCAGCCCAAACTTGACGGGCTGAAGCAGGGTTGTGAGTTGGCGGGCTAAAACTGTATTATGTCATGAATTGGCTTTCCCCCTATTTCAACCATAACCATGTTGCTCAATTTGAAGTACAAATTGGGTACATTCGACAATTCAAAAACTAGGAAATCATTCTTAGTTTTATATACAAGGACTTTATAGATGAGATGATCCTGTACGTAAACCTTGACGATGGAAAGAAACATTTTCAAACACCATAGTAATTGTCACTAGCATGTCTCATATGGTAGGAATTATGTATACCTTAGAAACGTGAAAATCCGATAAATTCAGTAGCCGAGGAAAATTGGGGGTAACAAAGTGCGATTCCATCACTCTTTGTGGAATCGCACTAAGCTTCCTCCACAATGTTCCATTTTGAGCAAAAAGCCATCAGGGGTACGGAAGAGCTTGTAAGGGGCTTTAGGTGGTATACACATCTTTTTTACGACAAAAAATCTGTAGGCTGTGTTTGGTTAGATAGTTTAGTTTAGTTTTGATGATGTCATCAGGTGTAATGAGGGGAGAGAGATGGAGAGAGAAATAAGGAAAATGATGATGTCATCAAAACTAAAACTAAAACTAAACTGGGAAACGAATAAGGCTATAATCATTTGCCAAAAAGGAGTGTACGTACCAAATAGTAGCATTAAGTACCAAAAAAAAAAAAAAGAAGACAAATAGTAGCATTTCTCAACCTTAAATTTAACACCAAACTATATGCAAAAGAGAATAGGAGTATTTAACATTTGATATCACACACAAAACAAAACAAAAGAGTTGGATTGACGGTTTTTTAGGCAGCACCAGAGACACAAGAGAAGAATCTATGACTCCGAAAGCGGACCAGCTGCTTGGGCTTCATGATCACCATTTCCTGATCCCCTCCCGCCGAAAACCCACTTGAATATTCACCTAATTAACGATGAATTGTGTCGATGGTGGTGGTATTTGTGGTGGCCGACGCTTTTACTTCGAGCTACACCACCGATGGCACTAGTCTGAATTCCGGCTGGGGTGTTGAGTACTGGTAGCTGAAACCTTGGGGATAGAAATCTGAGATGTTATAGGATTGAGCAGCAGCGGAGGACGGGGAGAGACGCATGTATTTCCGGCGAGTATGGCTCTTCTTTAGGGTCTTGCATACCAGAGGGATTAGACCTTCCATTTTTTTCTTTTCTTTCTTTGTTTCTCTTCTACTCTTTGTTTCTGTATATGTGAAATGGAGGCAATGGAATGGTGTATTTTTTTTCTCTCTTTCTTTTGTGGTGCATTTTCCGCAACACTTTCCATTTTCAAGATGTGTACTACATTAAAAAGCATGTACTGCACGTCATTTGAATTTGCTTTTGACTTGTACGCAATTTAAAGGAGTCAATGGAGTCATGGAGAGTAGTTGTGTAAGAAAAAGAAAAAAGAATAATGTAGCAGTTTTGTTTTTGGGCTTGGGCTTGTTCCTTGTATGCCCAAACCATGTGCGTCACGAGCCCAAGTTCTTGTGAGAGGTGTGAAAAACTTTAGGGTACCACGTGTCCATGCCGAGCATGATCTCGATTGATTTTCTCTCTCTCCTCTCACTCGACCACTCTCTCTCCTCTATTTCTTTCTCCTTTTCCGGACCGTCGGATATCGTTTTGAATAGCTGAGATTGCCGAGCGGGTGTTGGGTACAACGTGGGCTAGACCCACCTGGCACACAAAAATTTCTAGAGAGTAGTTTTTTTTTTTTTTTTTGAAAACGTCATCATATATCATAACGCCATTCGGCACCGATTACATCGAAAGACAGGAAAGAACCAAATCCACTAATAAATTGAAATGAGAAATGGCAAAGGCTGACAGGGTCACCGACTCGCGGATACACCTGCGAAAGCAGACCCGACACCTAGGGGACGGGATGACGAATTCGATCAAAAGATAGCGAAAGAGCATCCCAAAAAATACTCAGCTCAAACCATTACACAATTCAGCGCAGATGTAATCCAAAACGAGGCTTGATAACAACCCGAACAATGAAATCCACGAAATGCAAACGCCGTCCGCAACTGACGGTAAAGAGACCTCCACCATACAGCCATCCCCACGCCGCTGCAGGAAAACCTCCGCTGAAAAGATGGTACTTCGACGGAGCTTCTAGAGTTGGTGCCGGAGGAAATTGATGAGAGATGTGTCCTACGATCGCGAGAATGTCCTTGTAGGCCGCTGTTTACAAAAGATGATGTTTTTCTCTACATTGAGAGTGTTGCACCTGTTTGATGGTAATATGGAGTACTTTTTTTGAGTGTGGAAGGTAAGAAGGTTCGGTTGTTAGCTGAGTTAGCGACGGTTGAACCTAAATCTTGTGCACGAGAGTATTTGGTGCTTATCATTGGCGCACCACTCCACCTACTATTTATCAGTATTGATCAGTTGTTTGAATTGTTGACTCTTTGTTGTGCAATGCTTTATTCCAACATCTTAGGAATGTGTGTGTTACAAGCTGAATTACTAACCGATTAAGTGCTCAAGAGAAGGGCTGGCAGGACACAGCAGTTTGCCACGAAAATGATGGAAGGTTGATTCAGGCAATCCTTTAGTGAAAATGTCCGCCACTTGATCGTTGCTACGAACAAGTCGGATGAGCAATTGAAGTGGTAGTCAACCATGCTGAAATTCTCGACGAGCTCTACAAAATGAATGATTGGGATCAGTAAAATGAGCTTGAGTTGGGACCCAAAACGCCAAAATGGAGACTGGGAGTGTTTTGGTTTGTTTGATGATCCCTTTTTTGAGGATTTTCTTTGCTATCGTACCTTACTTTTGTCCTTGCAATATCTGATCCCTTTTTAGACCTGAGATCTCATGTCCTATTGATGTGGTTTGCCAACACTAATGAGTTCCTAAATTAAGCCATTTCATTCAAGAATAACTTATTTTCGCCGGCGGTGTAAACAGTTTCCTTCAAATCAATTATAACGGTCCACGTGATTGTGTACTATTACACCGGCTGCTGTGATTGATTTAGAGGAAACATTTGTTTCCACCGGCGGTGGAAAGAATGTTTTCTCATTTCATTATTGTCACTGGTTTTGGTGTGTTTAGGCTGATTGTAAGGCTATGGCCCAAACAGCTAGTGATTTGGCATGGTTACAACAATTGAAATTTTTAGTTGTTCCCTCTGGTCCACATTTGCTCTAGTGTGACAGCAAATCTGACATGATCCTAGCTAATGCTTCTTCTGCACTTTCTTAAGGCCGTCTTAGAGTGCGTGTCTTCAACATAGTAAATAAGCAAATGAAGAATGACCCGAGTTCTTATATAACGAAGGTTGGCTTTATGTTGGTTTTTTAAGGTTTGATTCATATGTGAAGTAGTTTTCTGCGATCTATGGAGTTGGTACGCACAAGATGTCTTGTCTTTGCATGTTTTCTTTTTGGAAAAAGATAACTTTCTTGATTTGGTATTTTTCACATTCTCTGAACCAGTACTGTTTATGATGATAAAATGACATTTAATTTCCCGACAAGGAGAGACATTAGAAATCCCATTGCTAGGTTACCAAGACCTCAAATGCGTGGAAACAGAGATTTAATTGACACATTACTACGATTAGAAAAAAATAAAAATAAAAAAGGATATGACGGAATTGTGGGTAACCGCACACGGCCCAAAACACAGTCCACAAGGGGGCGGCCGTGCGGGTGCAACAATTTAAACCACGAGGGTAACCTCCATTGCCCAAACTACGGGGAGTGTAAGTGAAGATTAGAAAAAAAATCTTGGTCGCCAGCACCAAAAAGGGTTCCGCTGGCAGCTAAAATAGATTAATAATCATGGTCTTTCAGAAAATAATCATCAGATGTTTAGGACAATGCCAAATGTGACAACAAAGGGAAATCACTTCCCGAAAAAAGGGGCAGATGATAACCAAAATAGGGCAAACAAACTTTATACAAATTCAAATATGGAGTATATAAAGTTTATAAACTTGTCACACCTTCCGTGGCCTGAAAGGCCATAGTCCCTTTAAGAAGCTAGCTGTCGAGGGTTACCTCGACATAGCTAGTTATCAGGCTGAGGTCTCGTTCGTTAACGGAATTAACCAGACAAATCGCTCCACCAACTAAGAACGGCCATGCACCACCACCCATAGAATCAAGAAAGAGCTCTGTCTGTCAATCCTTACTATGTCTGGACCTGGTATGTTTTCCCGTGTTGAGTCAAATTAAGCCGCAGGCTCCACTTAAGCATCCTCCCATAAAAACTTAAATCTATAAATCACTCCTTAGCCACTGATTTAAGTCTGGGCTATGACGATGGATTGTTGTGCTTGTCTTCTCCAAGAATTAATCGATGTGCGTGTAAACTGGTCAGGACACTCAGTCATAATAAAAAAAAGAGAAGGGATTAATGAGTTGTTTAGGCTTTTCCCCAAGATTCAAGTTCCACCTGCGGATCCTCCGCCCCCTTTTCTCTGTGCCCATTGTTGTACCACCCTTCTCAGTCATCGACCTCAGCAACTAATGGTCCGAATCTCATGCCGACACTCTTGATTTGAGCCGTCTATTGCGAGTGAAATCCGCCGGACCATCAGTTGCCGAGATTGATACCTGAGAAGGATGGGACAACAATGGGGACAGAAAAAAGGGGGCTAGGATCCGAGTCCCACCTTTATGCGATATCCTCCGCATTTTTGTGCGCCGGTGGTTTAAATATTATCAGAGCTTGAGTGTTATTTTAGCCCATATTAACTAAGCTTCACTAACCGACCCGAAATAATAAATAAATGAAACCCAAAGCTTCAGTCAATTTTGTTAGAGCCGGTGGCGGACAAAAGAAAAGAGGGTGGGCTGGTGCCCCGATAATCCAGAGTTCTGGTTAGTTCAGTTTCGGTGCTAATAATGTCAAAACTGTTTTTGTTAATGTATTTGTACGACTTGAAATACTTGCAGCATGTGCATGGTACATGAAACTTATGAAATAAAATTTTAGTACTAACAAAAATTAATAATTTTGGCTATATCATTTTTTTTAAAAAGGTGATATAGCCAAAATTATTAATTTTTGTTAGTGCTAAAATTTTGGCACTAACAAAATTACCTTTAATTTGTTTATGCATGTTTAGTAGTTCACATAAAGTTTAGAGATTAAGCTCCTTAAAAAGATGAGGTTGAGTTTCCACTATCGTCTAAATGGTATTTTCGGTATTTTTGTAAGTTGTCTACAACATGAAGACAAAGATAAGGAGTGCTTTATATCAGTTTCGCCATTAGATGGAGTAATCCACCGTCATACTACTATGCTAGTCTCCCCCGAGACAGTGGTATTTTTGTAAGTTGTCTACAACATGAAGACAAAGACAAGGAGTGCTTTAGATTACTATGTTTGCATCAGTTTCGCCAGTAGATGGAGTGAGAGTTCAAATTCTCACGTGATAGAATGGCCGGAAATTCACTGAAATAATAGTTGGACACGATAAAACGTCAAACTCGACACGAAGATGGCGGGTTAGAGTTGACTATTTCTGACACAAAACACGTATATGACACAACCAGAGAACACGATTGTTAAATGGGTCTGGTTCGGGTTCAACTTGCATAACCCGAAAATTATACAATTAACCTGTTTATCTATCCGTGTTGGACACATTAACATGAAAAATGCACGATTAACTTGTTCAACCCGCATAACCCGAAAAATGACAAGATTAAACTGTGTATTCGGGTTGGGTCGGCACGATTAACTACAGGTTGGGAGGTTGGGTTAGGATTAACATTTTCGACACAATTAAGTAAACATGTCGTTTTTTAATTAACATGAACCCAATACAACATGACACGATACGACACGACACAATGCATATCCCTAGCTTTTAGGCACAAGGGGTTTGAAGGCTCCACAAGTTATATGCTTTCATCAAATTCTGCCAATTTCAAGAGGACGAGACAAGTCCAATTCAACCATTTTGTAGTTTGAGTAAAATTAGTGGCTTAAATATTTTTGCACGAAACGCGCTTTTAGTGAGTGATTGACAGACAAAAGAGATTGAATAATACAGCCATGCATATATTGTAGTATTATAAACTACCTACCCCCAAATCTTGACTTTGTTTTCATGCCCAACCACAAAACAAACTTTTTTTTTCTTTGGATAACTCACTTGCCTGGGTCAGCTTACACGTACTTCGACTAATTATGAGGCTCAATCCCACCGCTCACTTGCGAAGAGCCCAACTAAAGCTGGAGCAAAGGATTGTATGAACTAGCCCCAAATGAATTGATTGCACCTAGTAGGTTTTGAACCTGAAACCTTAAGAAAAAAAAAAAAACTCCCAAGTTCCGGGTCTAAACCACTTCGCCAAACCCCTGGGTTACCACAAAACAAACTAGAGAGAGATCTCAGTGGAAACCACACCCTCCGACAGTTTGAAAATTAAAGTATGGAAATTGGGATATGGGTTTCCGTTAATTACTCCATTTATCTTTTAATTTCCAGCCTGTTTGTCCAAGGAAAAAAACAAAGATTTTGCTTGACAGTCCAGAAGTGACTCCTCTGGAATAGTCCTATATAAGGGATAGTCCCCCCCTTCTCCCTCATCAGTGAGCAAGAACAACAAACCATCCACCTACGGTTGTTTTTTAGATGGGAAGAATGGGGCAATGGCCTAAATTTGTTTATGCTATGGTATTTTGCTTAGTAGCAATTACTAGCAGTGTAGTTGCTAATTTTGATCATCGGCCTTATTTTTATTCTTCGCCGCCAATGCCAAAACATTGGTGGCCGTTTCCACCCTACCACTATAAGTTGCCACCAATGCCATATTACTATACCTCACCGCCGCCACCATCTCCCTCACTGCCTCCGCCATACTACTACAACTCTCCACCACCGCCGTCTCACTCTCCTCCCCAACCCTATTACTACAAGTCACCACCTCCTCCGTCTCCCTCGTCTCCACCTCCTTATATTTACAAATCACCGCCTCCTCCGTCCCCTTCCCCACCTCCTCCCTACATTTATAAGTCTCCGCCTCCTCCATCCTCATCTCCTCCACCTCCTTATATTTATAAGTCGCCACCTCCCCCGTCACCGTCATCTCCTCCTCCCTATGTTTATAAGTCTCCACCTCCTCCATCCCCATCTCCTCCACCTCCTCCATATAGTTACAAGTCTCCTCCTCCACCCTCTCCATCTCCACCTCCACCTCCACCGTACTACTATAAGTTACCACCTCCACCATCTCCATCACTCCCTCCACCATATTATTACAAATCTCCACCACCACCTTCTTCCTCCCCTCCTCCCCCATACTACAATAAATCACCTCCCCCGCCATCACCATCTCCTCCACCACCCTATTATTACAAGTCCCCACCCCCAGCATCACCATCACCTCCACCACCTTATGACTGCAAATCACCACCTCCACCATCTAAGTCACCACCTCCTTCGTCATACTACTATATGTCACCACCTCCACCATACCATTACTAGTCACATTGCCAGCTACGTCATTGATACTTTTGGATGCTATGATTTGAGGTGCCACAAGAATAAATAATTTCCTTTTTCCGGAGTTGTGTGTGATGTCATTTTGGCTTTACTTTTTTAATTTTAAACAAGTGTGCTTGTCAATAAAACCTAAAAAGGGTCCAAAACAGAGATCCTTTGTATTAACCTTTGGTTTGAAACCAATGAAATCATGATTTGTTTTTAAAGTCAGTTAATTAAGCAGAGACACAGCCTTTGAAGCAATTGTATTACCTTGCCTTTCTTTGAGTAATGCTCTCACAAGCTACTTTTGTTTTTCAATTTGCTGCTACTATGACAATTTAAAGTTTATTTCTCCAATAACCAGCTTGCAATGTTCAGAAAGATGTCGGATGGATTAATGTACTAGACGAGTTGTAAATAGTAACTGGTTCTGCTCATTGAAGTGAGCTCCTAAAAGGGCTCACGAGTTCTGTTTGTCTTTGTTTGTGGAAACGTAGTCAGAAGGAACCTAGAGTTTGGTCTCGTTGTATCTTGAAGGCACATTTGCTGTTATTCCGATGCAGACCATTTGATGGAGGCAAATACTGTTTTTAGGACACCATTGTTACAACGAGCCTCAAATGTTTTATGCAATCTAGATTTTTTCGGTAGAGATGACGCCATCAACACATTTTGAAGACCGGATTTCCAACAAAAGAGGGATGTGGAAGCTGACAGAGTGCACCACGTTGTCAGCCACCTCAGCCAACCGTTAGCCACATAAGAGGTTCCCTTCCATTTTTTACGAAAAGGGTAACATTGACTTCCGTCACAAAATGTAAGGGTAAAATTGAAACAAAAAATCTTACAAGGATAAAATTGAAACGGGGACCATTTTATAAGGACCATTTTCAAGAGTTTAATCTAAAAACTTCTTTATGACTCCCAGGCAAAAGTGTAATTTCCAAGAAATTAACAATGGGCCTAGGCCCATACTGGTTTCAATGGCGCTTCCACTGGCCATCAAAGTGGTACTCTTGGCTTGAGACTTTTAGAGATTTGCTGGAACTAAGGTTTCAGATTCGATTCCTCTTATCAGCAACTCTTGGAGCCACCTCACCCCCATACATAAGCGTGTGAAACAGCTATGGGACGGGCTATAGTGATTAGTCCAAGTTTCGTGCAAGTTGGCCTGGAACCACCTTGCGTTACCTCCCCAAAAAAGATTTCAATGTGTCGTTAACAAGACACAAGGATAGAGTCAAGGGGGGACAAGTAACGTGGTCACCACCACAATTTTAAAAAAAAATGTAATTATGTTATTCAGATAAAAAAATTATCCTCATTATTTAGGCCTGCCACCTTAGTTTTATCATTTTTTTGTTATTTAAACTATGTATTACTCTAGTTTTAGTTTTAATAAAGGAGCCCTAGAAAATAATCCAAAGCCGAAGTTAATGGGCCAAGTGAAATATTAGGAAATATGAGATCTAAATTAAGAAAAATCAAACTTCAAACTTTGTCTTTTATGCAACTCCCAGCAAACCGAGCAGCATGTAAAGCGACGTCCATGAATTGTGATACGTGCATACTGCATATAATAATTGACAAGCATGCTTCATTGTAGCGTTCAGTATATTATGCTGGTTCTGTACGTGGCGGACCCAATAGATTGATGATTAGTTTGGGCGAAGCAAGAGGTGGTGGGTTGATGCACGCATGCGCTGCCAAGGCCCATTAGAATGGGTGGTGGGGAACAAGACTCGCAGGCTTGGTTTTGTAGCAGGCCCAAGTTGGCTAGTTAGCTCACCATCTGTGACAGATTCAAAGAAATGGATTTATTACAGGTGCGCAGCGGATGCTCTGACCTATCCTTAAATCCGTTAGGGGTGCACAGTCCGGATTAGACCAGCTCTTGAGAAATTCAATAACCGGACCGTTCTGACAGTTCTAGAAAATTAAGAACCAATACCTAACTACTAATATACGTTTAGAACCTGTCCAGATCCAAACCTCAAGACCGAAGTGGTTTTGGTTCGGTTCTTGTTCTACCCGATTAGCATTAGAATATTTTTTCACAACACATGAACTCAAAAGATTATTTAAAATTTGGAGCACCAAACAACTCATAAAACAAAAATAGGATTTTATAAGATTTGAAACCAAATATGGTCCACATAATACACATAGCAAATCCAACCGGGAGGGTCCGTAAGGAGTAAAGATCAAGCAAGTAAAGGAAAGCGAAAGTAGCCAACAAAAAGACAAGGAATATGAAAACAAGCAATAAAGTAGTTTAAACAAAGAATGAAATAGTCTAAAAACGAGAAAATAAATTCAGCAACATATCTTACTAGGGAATTAAAATTGAAAAATTGGGTATTATTAGGGCATAATAGTTATAGCAACATATCTAGGACTTCCTAACAAAATAGATTTTTACTCTAGATAGACATAAAAGACTACCTCACCAAGGGAAAAAAATATTAACTTACCAAATTAAGAATCATAACTGAACCATAATTACTGATTCTTATTTTTTAAGAACAATAACTAAACCAATGAACTGCATAACCTAACCAAATAGAACAGTGCGGTCCGGATCGATCGGTTTAACGATTATATCGGTTTTCTGTGCACCCCTAAAATTCGTTGGGTCAATTCAGTTGCATGCATGGAAAGAAAACAAAATTCCTTATTTTTAATGTATTCCGTTATCAAGAACATTGTAAAATCCACGCCTCTAATTATTCCACTAGAGTTAACTTTCCCTCAAAGTTACCATACAAAAAAATATACTCCTATTTCAACACTAGTTTTTACACAACCAAAAGTCGTATTTTTTGAGTCTCTTAAAATTTCTTAAATCAAATGAATGCATAACGAGAAATAATACTCCATCCATATTCCTTTACTTTATATTATGATGTTCTAATAAATAAGAGCACTAATTTCTTGACGAGTGAAGGGAGTCATCGGGTCATTGTTGCGGCCTGCAACTTGTAGGCTGATTATTGGATTGGGCTGGGCGTGGGGCGGTTTAGAGTGGTCAAAGTTGGGTTAACGCGTGGAAAAGGTGGCGTGGGCCGAGTTGGTGGACGGCTAGTGGTGGGGTGCACAGATTCTATATCAATAGCTCGGCGCCGGATGGTAAGTAAAAGTCGGCCACGTGTGAGGATATGATTGGTTTATGGTAGGTGGTAAAATGTACGAAAGCCGTAAAAGTTTGACAAATGGTGAGCCGACAACGTATGCGAGAAGAAGTCGGCGCTGTCCTGAGGTAGGAGTAATTATGATTTTGATTAATTAGTATTTAGCAGCAGCAGTAGTAGTAGTACTGTAATAAAGCTACGGGAAGTGTTACTTTACTGTTTTTAACTTTTTATCACTCTCGAAGCGGATTTTCCGTTCCACTGCCTCTGTCCAGCCTCTCTGTCTCATTCATCTGTGTTTATTCATCCGAGCAATCAACTGCTTGGATCGCAAATGAACATGGACGGGTTAAATTTGTTCAAGGCTGAGACAGAATTAGAGTCATTGATTGCTCGGATGAACGGCGCAGATGGGTGGAACAGGGAGGTTAGACAGAGAATAAGCTGCCTGAAATATGCTACTTCTTATTTAGATGTTGCAGGATACACCAATGGTTGAACTCGTTTATTTTGGAGCACCTTCATCTAAAAGATCGGGAGTTTAACTCTCAGATAACCTTCTCGTTTTCCTTACAATAGAATAATTGTAGATAATTTTTTTATCCAAAAAAAAAAAAAAAACTTATCTTTTTTACAATTAAAGTGCTCGACAAAACTCTTTAAAATGATGATATCTTAAAAGGTTCACCGATGTGGTAACCCACAATAGAGCCCACTTGGTCCGTTACAAAGAAGCCCCCATAGTCCTTCCCTTGTTTTGAATGTCCCTAAGGTTTCGAGTTTTTTTATTATTTAGCAAACATAAACATAGATAAGGTTTCGAGTTTATTCAAAAACACCCCTATACTTTGATGTCAATGTCTTATCGCCCTCCAAACTTTTAAAATTATCAATTGCACTCCTGAACTATTATTCTGTTATCAATAACACTCATACCGTCTCAATCTGTTACTTTGCTAATGGAAGACGCCGAGGTGGACACTAACGGAGGGATACTTTGACAACAATGTCTCATCGCCCCCCAAACTTTCAAAAAATTTCAATTGAACTCCTGAACTATTGTTTCGTTATCAATTACACTCATACCGTCTCAATCTATTACTCCCTCCGTCCCATTTTAAATGCTCCCTACGAATATCCGTGTCATTTTCAAACGTCTATATCTTTTTATTGGTAATGTTTTCAAAGTTTTTAAAATTTTTGTCTAATAGAACTAATTGAGATCTATCAAATAAGATCCATATTGCATATATAATACATTATAGAATAAAAACTACAAGAGTTTTAAAAAGGCACGCATAACCGTAGGGAGCATTTAAATTGGGACGGAGGGAGTACTACTTTGCTAATGGGAGACGCTGAGGTGGACACTAACAGAGGAATAAAACTTTAGAGGGTAATTTTTCGAAAGAGACTTTCTGATGTGTGGCACATTGGTATCACTCTCCAAGTAACAATGCATTTTCAAAACAATTTAAAAAAAATGTCACCATCCTTTAATTGTCATTTATCTTAGAAAATCAATTATAAAAAAAGGAACATTATTATGTTATCCGTTATTCTGTAACTATAATCCGTCCGCAGGGATGGAGCTGGGGAGGGGCCAGTAGGGGTGGTCGCAGGGGAAAAAAGGGTCTAGTATTATAAAAAAACAAAATTTCCTATGAATTATATAGGTTCGCCCCTGTCTCGAATACATGTTCACCCTTGTGTAGTGAAATTCCTGGCTTCGTCCCTGCCCGTCCGATTTATCCAAGTGGGTCCAGGGAATGGTCTCCGAGCTCAACACCGGCTCAAACGACATCATCGATCATACCTAGTCCGATGGAGGGAAAAGACATTGACATCAAAGTATAGGGAAAGGAGAAAATGGAGAAGTGGTGCTCTGTTTTACTAAGGTTGCAGAGGAAATGAGGGAAACAATTTAAGGATTGGAGATTTTACCTCCAAAAGTGCCATGACTCATCCATATTTCCCTCCAATCCGAGCCATGTCACAGGTAATATCAGTGTAACGGAGTTAACGATGAATAGTGTCCACCTCAGCTTCTCCCGTTAGCAAAGTAACAGATTGAAACGGTAGGAGTGTAATTGATAACGGAACAATAGTTCAAGAGTTTAATTGATAATTTTGAAAGTTTGGGGGGCGATGAGATATTGACATCAAAGTATAGGGGTGTTTTTGAATTTTTTCCAAATAATTAAGAAATAGCTAGATTTAGGTAATTCATTTTTTATTCGAAAAATTTAAATAAAGAATTTTGACGGGTTTTTTTTCTTGAGAAACTAATATAAAAAATCAACATAGTGACATTCAACACTCCCTCTTATTTGCATAACATCATTCAAATAAAATATATATATATATATATCAGATATTTAGTTTGTTGGAAAAAAAAATAGTTTGTCGAATGAATAATCTACACCTTTAATCTTGCGAAATAATGAGTAATTCCGGATCATCATCATCAACCCATAGTCGTTCCATAATTATTATGTCTTAGTCCTTAAAGTCAGATTTTATTTGGGATTGCAATAGAGAAATATTTTCCATGAAAAAGAGATGAGCATTATCTCAAAAGCACTTTTTAATTTATCGAAAGTTAGGGCTCTGGGGAAACTTCCAAGCGTGTGAATATCATGTGATTACTTTATTCGTAAAGCTAGGGCTGCACGCATGTGCAGCACATATATTCTGTCTATCTCAATTCCTCAATTCGTTTGTCTCCAAGTGGCAGTTAGTTCATGCGGTAGAACTCTTGAATACTCTACACTGCATTCCGGGATCAAGTCTTCTTTCTCCTTTTCCCATGTAATAGATAAGGTTTGACGATTGACAAAAAAAAGCAAGAAAAAAAAATCGTTTGTCCAATATAGAAAATATAAGTTATGGATTCTGTCTATCTCAATTTGTTTGTCTAATGTAGAAAATATAAGTCAATATAGAAAATATAAGTTATTAATATGGATGTAATTATATTTATTTAAACATAATTTTTTTCAAAAATGCATATTTCAAATTAATAGAGAAAGGTAAAATTGTATTTTAATAAGAAGTTCTTAAATTGGACAAACAATTTGGAGAGCGGTGAAATAATAAAACGATGTGAACAAAAGAAATGGCCGGCGCCAGTGTTTATGTATGCACGAAGGAATGATACAAAAACTAAAGAAAAACGTGCAAGGACAAGACTCTATATAACTTGTCGATTTCCGCCATGAGCATAGTTCCTTTTCTTTTTCTTTTTTATAACCAGATACCCGAGTTAGCTTGCGTGCACTTCGATCAATTCTGAAATCTTGGAGATAACAACTGAACATAATTCTCAATGGCCGCAAGAGTTTGTTGGCAAGAGGAATAGAACGAAGATTTAGGTGGAAGCAAAACTCTAAGTCCCGAGGCAACCATGAACATAGGTCTTTGATCAAGTAGCAAGAATCTCTCCATAAATTCCTTAGTTTCAACTACATGCACGTAAGCTGGTGAGAACATTTTTGCCACTAAACAAAAATTAAAACGTGAAAAGATAATTCCCATATGTTTTTTTTGGCGGTGGTTTTTTTTATATAGCAATGCTAGGCATTTTTTAACACAACTCTAAACACAATTGCTTCGATCTGCAACTGTTCTATTCGATCTGCAACTGTTCTATGCACATGAGTCGACATGCATTGAACGATTCCGGGCACAGTTATATATTAAAGTTGTCCACGCCAGCTTTCTATATTTCTTTTTTTACTTTGTCGGTGGGCGACTACAATCTATAAACGTATGACTTCGTCCATCAACCACAAGCCGAATTGCATGACCCATGAACTTTCCAAGTCTTCATCAAGTTTTTCCGCGTTTCCAGATTTGTTCAAATACAATTCATGCATGTATCCCCATATATAGATAAAGCTTATCAGCATATGTTCATATTGATATCTCGTTGTATATAAATACGGTTTATTGCCGATCGAGCTTAAAACGTGGTACGATCTCTCTCTCTCTCTCTCTCCATACACACAGGGTATAATCTCTCTCTCTCTCTCTCTCTCTCTCTCTCTCTCTCCATACACACACAGGGTATAATCTCTCTCTCTCTCTCTCTCTCTCTCTCCATACACACACAGGGTATAATCTCTCTCTCTCTCTCTCTCTCTCTCTCTCTCTCTCTCTCTCTCTCTCTCTCCATACACACACAGGGTATAATCTCTCTCTCTCTCTCTCTCTCTCTCTCTCTCCATACACACACAGGGTATAATCTCTCTCTCTCTCTCTCTCCATACACACACAGGGTATAATCTCTCTCTCTCTCTCTCCACACACACACTGCTTCTGATAAGGGATCTTTTACTTTGCTATAGTGAAGACTACGGACCTCAAAGTTTCCAGCCATATTTTGATGATTCGAATCGTTCAATGCATTTTAAACATGTTTTTAAAGGTTCCAGGCCACACACACACATAAATACATACTTATATTCTATATATGTAAAAACTTGCATGATTTTTAAGAGTTTAATGAAAACAACTCACCTTCGTATTGGAAATGGATCCAAATGAACATATTCGTTTATAATACTAGAATTTTGGAACAAAAACAGTTTTGTCATTTTTATTTTTCAATTTTGTTATTGGTACTGTTACTTGTTCCTTCAAGCATCCAAAAAACATGCCAGTGAATGCTTAAATAGGAATTCTGAAATCTTCAGTCCAGTTTACTCTCTTGTCATAATCATTTATTTATCATTTTAGTATCTAAATTATTCGTCGTAGTTAACGTCAGTTAGTGATCAAAACAAAAATCATGGAGATATTCGGTGTTGTATTCGTAACAGTGTAACGAGTACTTTATTCACGGGTGCCTTTAAATTTGGTATATATGTATTTAGTTATACATCCATAATTTGTCACTATTTTTTTGTGATATATTGTGGTTAGTTTTGGTATCTAGTCTATTTGTCACATATTTTTTAGTTGAAATATGATTACTATGTTTAATCTGTTAGATATTTGGCAGTAATTGTGATCATAAGTATATTTTATGCTGCTCTAGCCTATTGGAACGATTATAAAGGTGCTCAAAATGGAAGTAACATTGTCACCTCTGTCAGGTGTAATGTCCTGTTAGATCACACACCACTATCTGTATGGGACTCCATCGTATCTACATCAGAGCCGAAGTTAAGATTCTGTACGTACATTTGGGTGGTGTACGTTGTAGCCCCAATAAAGAGCCATTCGGGTCTAACCAAGTCCATGTTTCCAACCGTTGAACTAACCTCTCAAATTATACTAAATGTCTTCAGATCTAAAAGGCTGCATTTCGTTGACTCTATAGTTTCAATTAAGGATGATTCTCCTTGTAGTTGTAGTGAGGAACTTACACACGGTTATCTTGGGCTCGCTGCAACTAGACAGTGGGATTGGACTGAAGGATTAGTCGAGATAGGCATAAGATGACCTACACCTGACTTTCAAAAAAACTTATACACAACTATGAATCATTAACATTGTCGATACTGCAATAAGGAAAAATAATGTTTGAAAGACAAAAAAAAAACAAGAAGATAGAATTCATAAAGTTTCATGGTCATTTCCGCACATTATATAATACTGCTCTAAAAATTCCATCAAATCAAACCAACACTTCTTCATTGCTTTCAATCTTACCTGAGAAAAGGATTGAAAGAACTTTCCATGTTCAAGCTTGTAATGAAAACTTGAAGAACCTATTCCATGTTCCTTGAGGTGAACTTGATTCTAAGTATCACCCGGCCCAATCGCCAGTCGGGTGATCAGAACCAGGACAAGAACTCCCAAACTGCATTGCATATCTCAAAACCTGATCGTCGTCTGTTTCTTGTTCTCTTTGATAACTCGGTATCTGACCCAATGGACTGACATTTGCTGATTGTCCAAAAGTTGAAGATATAGGAGCCAAAGTAGTAGTAGTAGTTAAAGGTTGAGACACAAGTGTCCCTCTAGGGTTTCCACTCAAACTGCAGTAATTTACATCATTACCCTCGCTACGAAGCAGTTGTTCGTAGTGAAGTAGATTAGGGTAAGGCTCTCTAGATCGAATCCGTCGAGGAGGAGGAGGGGGAGCTGAGTTTGGAACTTGACGGGGTCCAACTCGCGAGTCCTGGTGGCGAGTTGAGAGGTAAACAAACTCGCTTCGCCCTTGGACTCGTTCGGGGAAATTTAGCTTGGCTTTGTTTCCTTTGAACCTGAGAGCCGCTTCGTCGTAAGCTAGGGCAGCCCCCTCGGCCGTTTCGAACGTGCCTAGCCAGACTCGGGCAGCCTTGTTCGGGTCACGGATTTCAGCTGCCCATTTGCCCCATGGCCGCTGCCTGACTCCTCTGTAGTGTATTTTCTTCTGGTTCCCTTCACACGTTAGGGTGGAGGATTTTGAGGTCAAAATGGTATGTTCAAAAGAATGTAGACGGGAGTTCAAAAAAAAAAAAAAAAATGTAGACGTAGGCCTTTAAAAGAATGTAATGAAATGTAGTTATATAGGTCGGTAAAGTGAACCTTAATCAGATTAACAGGCATAGTTAATGCAAAACTTGAAATCTTTTTTCTTCTTGTTCAAGGTTTCAAATTACGTTATCAGAACACGTAACGGTAATGATTCAGGTGTAACGGTATCAGAAGTATCTAACGATATATAACGGAAGTCTGTTATAGCGGCCATCAATTTTTCAAAGTCATTTTCCACTAAAAATAATTTTAATTTGCATAAAACACTGTCCCTAACGGTTGAGTATCGGCCGTGAATCGGTCTGTGAATCGGAAATGAGCCAATACGTAACGGGGCCAATAGGAATGCAACTTTCCATCTCACCGATATATCAGGGTGTAATGGAGAGCCCAAAAATCTTTATTCAACGGCAGGTATTTAAACCATGTGAATCTTGTTCTTGTTTTTAGTAGGTAACGTTGGCACCGGCATCTTGAATTTGGTAAACTGAAAACATGACAGATAACTAAAAGTTGATTGTAAATTCTGCGACTTGAGAAAAAACATTTTTATTCTGTTCACAAAAAAAAAAAAAATCATTTTATGGTTGTGAGTATAGACAGTTTGTTGACTATGGTTTTTTTCTTTTTTTGGGAGCTAAGTTATCCAAAAGCATGAAATAGTTAAGTCATGCTCTTTTCCATGTTAGGGCTTACGTGTATACAATTATACATACATACATATATGGAGAGAGAGAGAGAGAGAGAGAGAGAGAGAGAGAGAGAGAGAGAGAGAGAGAGAGAGCTACATTAATTAACACAAAGAATGCTCAGATCTATGCAGAAAATTTTGGAACAGTCAATGATCATGTATTAATATTCTTTAATTAGCTATTAAAAGTATCCGAGAGGAAAAATCGTTTATGGCATAAACTACAACAGAAAATGAATATTTTAAGAGCAAAACAATAAAAGATAAATTTTGATCCGACAAGATCATACCGAAAATACAAAACCTTACCGCATATATTATATATACATGATAAAGAAAATAAATTACAAAAAAAAGTTGAATTCATAAAACCCAATACAGATTAAACTTTTCAGATGCTGATGATATAGGTACATACCTTGATCTTGACAAGGTTGAGATGATGGGTTGGGTTCCGCGGCCGCGCCTCCGGATCGGGGCAAGACTAATGGGCTTTGATGATCAAATGGAGTAGCAGTACTGCTAGTGGGATTTTTGTCAGTGTTTCTAATGACTTGAGTGAGAGCTGAGACCATTGCAGTCGTGTCGTGTTGGGATCGAGCCGAGTAGAAAGGAAACATCGTCAGCACTCCTTCATCTTCTTCTTCTTCTTCTTCCTCTTTCTTTTCCATCTCGTCGGATCGAATAGGCCTCTTCCCATTTCTCCGATGATGATCCACCTTTCTTGTTAACTCTTTTTTTAACAAGGAGATTATTTCTTTGTGGGTTTTTTGGTGATGTACAAATGGTCAAAACATGTACAACTGGTTATTTGACGAAGAAGAAGAAGCAGCTCCAAAAGAAGAATATTGAGAGGAAAATTATGTGGAGAGAGAGAGAGAGAGAGAGAGAAAGAGAGAATTAGGGTTAGCTGGAAGTAGACCCTTTTCTTGGTTGTGTGAGCAGTCAAGTATCCTTTACCTAGCGACCAAAGTTGCGTCTCCATCATCCAGAATGTAGCTTAGAAAATGCATCTCTTGTCATTAACGTGATTAAAAAAATCTAGTAAATGAAATCTTTAATTAGTTTGAAGTGGCCAAAATAGTATGCTTATTTATTAGTATCAAAATGCTAAAATTATTACTCCTTCTGTCTGTGTTTGTTGGTCCTTTTTGGGAATTTGTGCTACTTTTCAAACGTTTATATTTTCCAACTTATAATGTTTTTCATGATTTTGAAAAATTTAAATAATATAACTAATTGAGATCTTTCAAATATAGATCCGTATTGCATATCTTTGAAATCCGTATTGAAAGATATTATCCATTGAAAAGTGACACAAACTTCCAAAAAAATACCAACAAACACTGACGGAAGGAGTAAAATGATTAGCCTTTCTCGTCGGAGCTCTGCCTTGATTCAAGTCTGCCACGTCATTTCTTGCATAAAATTTGTCATGCTAGGTAAATTTGGTGGCCTTTTTTTTTTTTTTATCAGCAAAGAAAATTTCCATTCATCACAATATGGATGAATAAGGTAACTAGGAAGGGAGGAGCAGTTGAACATGGATGCAAATTACTGGCCAAAATATATAAGAATGGCTATTTGATTAAAATATGTCATTCACCATAATAAGTTTCGACAACTATATAGAATTCAGGTTCCAATTTTATTGGATGCCCTCGAAGGGATATTATAGACTTCAGGTCGAATTCAAGATATATATGTAGTCGATCTAAAAACAAAACGTACATGAAATTCTCGTTGAATTGCCTAAAGGAGGAGGATAGTCTCCGGTTAATGTTAAATGGACTGGACCGTCCTATTAGCCAATTTAGTGGGTCCACTTTGATGATCAAAATCATTCACTTTTTGGATCTTGTTGAGACAATAACCTCATCAAAATTTATGTTGATCAAATATCGATTTCTAAGCACATTTGTATTGAGATAAATAGGTTAAACGGGTTGTGATCCCCTGTTCTAATTCTTTTTTTCTCAATATATATGTTTTTAATATTATACTAAACGATGTGTAATCAAGGTGACTTTTGACGTGGTTAATGGTCTCTCTCTCTCCTATAAAAAATGACAAGATGATTCTTCATCATTTGCAAAAGTCTCACGTCAAATAGGACTATGGGCCAAAATTTAACGGTTTGGGCTACTCCAGGGTCTAAGAATGATGTGAGCCAAAAAAATCCGTTTGGGGACCTCATTTATCATACTTTGCTTCAATGAAATGCACTCTATCGGCTTGGTTATACGGCGGATAATGTTTTGAGTGGATAAGGAAGAAAGATAGATAAAAATGGTTATGTTATACAAAATTAGTTAAAAAGGGGTCATAAGGTAAGGAATTTGTAATTTAATAATTGAAATAGATGGATAAAGAAATAATGTGAAATTTTGCTTAATTGTCCCTTGCAGTGAGTATAAAAAGAGTTTAGAGAGATTTGAGGGCAAGGGAATCATTATACCCAATGGATAAGCTTATCCTAGGGGTGGGGTGGGATAAGCAATATGGGTGCAAATGGGAACCAAACACCGAATAAGGGTGGGCCCGGATTAGCTTATCCCTCTCAAGCTCTTATCCTCCTTCTTTCTCCACTTGACAAACAGGCCCTATTTAGTATTCCTCCGTCCCAAAATAGGTGACGATTTCAGTGTTAGTGCCTTTAAAATATTTATCTATCTTTTCCAAGTCGTAATATCTTCTCATGACTTGAAAAACTGTGTCAATCGAATTAATTGAGAGATCTATCAAATGAAATTTATACTGCATGTAAAAAGTATTGGCAATTTTTTAGAGGTCCAAAATAATTGAATTGTCGTCTCTTTCGGGATGGAGGGGGTAGTTAAATCATGTTTTTCGAGGTGCTAGAATTCTAAAATCTCATATCATTGGTAATTTCGGAAAGAAAAAAAAAAAAAGTGGTCCCTTTGGATATCTTGAGTTGCAAATCTCATACCATTGATGTGGGCTGCAAAATTTTCTCTCCTAATCCCCTACCTATGGCCGCAATTGATAAAGGATGGTGGCTTTGGTACGTACTAGATAAATTAGATAGAAGAAAGGGCAAAAGCGCACGTGCACACACACGAACTCACTTTACTATGGAAATAGAGATAGAAGTGGATAAATCCGGACACAGATGCATCGATACACGTTGGTTCCGCACGGGAGATGTTGGGTCCACACATTGTACATTTTGAACACATCTATGTCTGGATCATCTCTACACTTTTACATGTGTAAGTAGCGTTTTACTGGCAAAAACCCTTTTATTTCACATAATTGGTACTACAGCAGCAGAACATGAATGGCTCATTGCCAGTTTCACAGTATCAGTATCAAAAAGTCAATTACACTGCACTTGACTCCAGTTACCTCTTGTGAACAATGCAAGAAATGACTTTACACTTAAATGACTTCTGCTCAAATGTGATTAACAATGCAAGAACACCCTTTCTAGAAACCAAGAAACCTTTACACTTAAATGGCATTTCTACCACATACTCAGCTAAGATACAGGAATGGAAGCCAAAAGGAAAAGCAAAAGATGAAAGTCTTAATGAAACAGAAAATTGCTTGTCAATATACAGCCTTCTGTATAACAAGGTTCTAAAACTCGCTAAGCGCTCCCAGAGCGGCCGGACACCTTCTAGCTTCCAGGGCCGAGTATTCGGCACCTAGTCGGACAATTAGTCAGGATACTCGGGATAGTCAGTCTAGTCGACGAGGGTCCTTCTAGCGCCTAGGCGGCGAGTACTCGGCCTTCTAGACCTTCTTTTAGAACACTGCTGTATAATTACGTTTACGTTTTCGGATGAATATTTCTCGTTCGCATGTAGGTTAGAAATTGGGAAGGTAATTCTGCTAGAAGAGATTGAACAACTGAGATCTCTCCACCTGCGTGTCGAAATAAGAGCAACTTGTTAGTCAGAATCAAAATAAGAGCAACGAGTTTGAATTATGAATTTGTGAAGGGCAAGGAAAGAAGCCGAATTCATTTGTTTAATTTTCTCGCATTTTCCTCTCCCTTGCCTCCATAAATTCATGCTAGAAACCCATCCTGGAAGTTGATTTATTGGATGAATGAGGTAGACTTACTCTGTACATCTCGCAATGGAACAAACTGGACTATATCGCGCGATGCCACACGCCCAGTCGTACTTTCAAGTCTCTCACCTTTATCTGCATCTAAAATCTGCACAATGAAGGTAATATTGTGGTGAATTCAAAATCCTCAGATGGAAAATGTACTGAAATTATGAAGTCTGACAAAACACAAGCATAGACAATAAGCTTAGATCTTGAATTTGATGGAGAATTTATCAAGGGAAAGGGAAATGGTAGGGAAAACCATGCGTTTTTTCTTTCATTATCTTCTTATCTTTTTCTTTAGTTTTTGGCGTAACTCTATACACAAATTCATGATTCATACACCCTTAGACAAATTGCAACATAAGTGTGAGATACCTCCATCTCTTTGAAATCTGCTCCACCAACTCCAACGATAAGAATTGACAAAGGTAGGTCTGACGCTTTCACGAGGGCATCTTTTGTTTCTTGAAGATCTGTTATAACTCCATCCTGGAATATTACGTAACAAAATGATGTTCGAAGATATATGGAATTCAGATGATTCAGATTGAAGACGAATTGATTTGGTCACATTTAGTAGCACTTGCAACTATTTGGATAAGCATTTGAAATCTGAATCTTACCGTGATTATTAGCAAAACGAAGTACTTTTGGTGATTATCGGCTAGAGACTGGCCAGCTATCTGTGCAGCAGTGCTAATCACAGGTCCAAAAAGAGTTGGCCCAGCAAGTGAAACGTTGAAGAGGGCACTTGAATATGCTGTCATAATTCCTGGGATCCCTTCAACCTACGTGAACAATAAAAACACATAAACGGAAGAGATATATGAATGCTTAACATACACTAATTAAGGCATTATGAACATTGTTTAAGTGCGAATATAATTTTAATACGAATATTTTTCACCTCACAGTAATTGCTGCTTCCATTTAAATTAAAACAATGAGAGACTGGACCATCAATTGGCCGGGCTCCAAAACCCCATGCAGGAAAACGCTTGTCTGAATCGTAGAACTGCAACACCTCCCCAACCTCAAAGATTGCCTGAAATTATGTATCTGTATTACGTAGGTTCTTCTAATTAAGTCCCAAAATCTAAGAAGATAATCACATCTGAAAATCATTTTCCATATAAGAAATAATTTGTAGAAGAGCTTAATGTCTTACTCTTTGGTATGCATTTGGCCGTCCAGAAGGGTCAATATAATGCAAGGAATCAGGCAGGCGTGGATTTCCATTCGAAGCTGATAAAGAAGCAACAAAATAACATAAGTATTCAAGTACGTGCAGGAATAAGTACACTTTCCCTGTCAATGTCATTAAACGAAAAGCGTAAAAACTACAAAAAGAAATAGGCAAAATACAATTGCAGTGACCTATTCAAAGAAATTTTATTGCCTTGGATTTATTATCAATAAGGTGGGACAAAAGATGAAGATGTCTATATAATTGCTTGGGTAACATACAGAGTCATGAAGTGTCTCTAGAATGCTCACATGCCCAGAAAGAAGTTGTCTTTTTCTCAAAAGAATGTTGAAAACAGAACTTCTTTAAATAGGGATGGTCACACATGATCGTAATCAAGTAAATACGGAAACTGATAAGATGAGTAACTAAGATATTGTGCCAACTGCCAAGACAAGTTTAAGATACAAAGAATGCAGTTGGGAGAAGTTGAGGTGATAAGAACAAAAACTGTCGAGATCTGGAGTATTGAAAAGAAGTCCAATGATCATGCGATAAAAGTGGATGCCTTGTGATTAGCACAGACATGTCCCTAGAAAGAGGGGAGTAAGAATTCGAACTTCTAACTGAAATAGCTAGATAAGGCTTCAACCCTTTAAAGAAGAGTTACAGTGTGCTGACATAAGCCACAGGATTGAATGGGTACTTCCTACTTGTCTACCCAGCAAGCCGGAAGAAGTAAAATTCTTGCCATGAACCCTATTCAGTATCAGGGATCTACTGATCTATACAATGGCATTACGTCAAACATAAAAAGATGTTACTCCAGATTACTCAAAGAGTCAAATTCAGAGAAGCATACAGAAAACAAATTCTTATTAGTTGGAAAACTGTTCTAACATGGTAATAGATATAATATGACATAGAGACAAAATACATAGTAGAGGGGCAGAAACTGCGTACATGAGTACCTGTGAAATCAATGGCGACCATGAAATTCAGTTCACATCCACCAGACAAGTAATCTAGGAATGTGTGTTGGACACTTTCAGAAAACTTGTCCACAAATAGCCGACTCTTTAAGACCTATAAAAAATACAAAACAAGTTAATTGCAGGGAAAGACTTAAAAGATCGTCAGGAAAATCCACCAAGCTTGCATTGTTAGGACCTTGTTTTGATTATGCCCGACGGCAGTTGGTAAGAATAAATGTTCCCCCTGCCCAACAGAATGAAGCTTTTCTAAGTCTGCTATTGATTTCCGAACTATTCTGAAAAATCCAGAACAAGCAGCCAAATGAATTAGATTATCCAGAACATAGGAAGATACAGGGAAAAAAGTCGGAAGATCTCCATTACCCAAGTAAGTCGTGTTTGCCATTGCTGTTGAAATTGAAACATTCAATGACTAATAGACTGTCCTGCACAAATTAAGCAAGAGAACATCGGTGCAATAGCCAGCATTCAATAATTGATGAAGAGCAGGAAATTCAAGGGCAAAAACTGACAAAATATCTCCACCCTGTAAATTAGATTACATTTACTCTAGAGGGTTAAATACTTAATAGCAAAGCTGCCTGATTGATCAAAAAGTAAGCTTGCTCATTACATTTGAGTACCAAGTTAAATACTCCAGCAATAATTTACACATAGATGACAGGTAATAGGCTGAAGCAAGAACTGATGGTTGTTAACATGTGTACAAAGCATGCCCAGAATTTGGAAAAGAAGTGCTGCCAAAGGCTGAGGACAGCAAAAAATTCTGAAGTAAAGGCATAGTCTTAACCCTTTACCTTGCTTCCAACCTGTTGAATATTTAATAATACTGGTTTCCATGCTGGATTGAGATCATTTTTCAAAACCTCAGTTCTGCAAATTGGAATAGGAATCCCACTCTCCACAATTTTTGATATAACCAGAAAGGGGTCCTGCGAGAATCAAAAAAACGCATCCAATATTCCTCATGGTTTCCAGAAACAAGGGGGGAACAAAAAAGGGAAAGAGATATTAGCAGGGTCCATACACTTCTTGAGAACAGATCCCTAGATTCCAAATCTGAACACCTCAATACCAGCTCAATTGTAGTCTTTGAGCTGACAGTTTCTTCAGCATAAACGGTGAGTGCACCAAGATTTCTGGGACGGTTTGATCCAGAAGATTCATCTTTACGTACAAGATCTAAGGCCAGTAACCTGTCTGATTTGGTGACTATCTACACATTATTCCATGAGTATAAGTTAAAGCTCAAACCTTTAATGGAATACGTTGAATATACAGTAGGTGAAAACAGGTATTAAAAAAAAAGTGTGGGATGTAGAGCAATAGAATATATCTCAACTGGTATATCTTCAATTATCAATATCAACTCGGTTAAATTGGAGAAATTCAGAAAATGTCGCAAACTTTGTGGATAACTTCCGTACACTGAGGTCTTGAAAACACAGATATAACGACAGCAAGAAAAATATTGCAGACAATTACCCCATTTGTGAAACTCTTTTGCATTACATGGATTAAGTCATTAAACTCTATTTTATCATGTTTACTAACACCCAAGTTTAGGACAATTCTTCCATTCTACCAGGGTTTTGGCATACAAAAAACCTCTTTTTGGAACAATTAGCAGGCACTTTTTGCTCTAAATTGAGTCTCCTTAGTCCAAGACACCCAGTTAGTAACACTAATACTCCCTCACTTTCGGAATTGCAAGGCACTTTTTGCTCTAAATTGAGTCTCCTTAGTCTAAAACACCCAGTTAGTAACACTAATACTCCCTTGCTTTCGGAATTCCAACTTTTTAAGGGCACACAATGATTAATGTTGGAATAAATTGATTTTTCAAGGATACCCCTTACTTTTTTAGCATTAACTGAGGGTGCACATTCTCCAATGCACAATTTTTTTTAAAAGGGAAAGGGCTATGTAGCATGGACACCGACACGGATACGGACACTGACACGGATACGGACACGGGACACGTGAATTCTAAAAAATGGACACGGATATGGCGGGGGACACGACAAAAATAAATAATTAATTAATTAATTATATGTATAAATAAATCATATATGCATGAAATAACAATATATATATATACATAGATATATACACTTTTCTTTTGATATGTAAGATATCTACACTGTTATTACTAGTATATATAGTCGTACACACATAATGTAAGATATACACCCTCAACGGAAATATATATACCAGTACATACATCCATATATATATGCATATATATACATATACACAACGATAGAGTGTGTATATGGGGGACACGCGTGTCCATGCCGTGTCCCCCGAGTGTCCCCCTCCAAAAAATAATTTAATTTAAGGGACACGCCATGTGGCGTGTCCAATACGTGTCCCCGCATGAGACACGCGTGTCGCCGTGTCCCAGTGTCCAATACGTGGACACGGCGACCTCTAGAAGTGTCGGTGCTTCATAGGGAAAGGGCATTAATAGAACTTTTATGAGTCAACTTCAAATTGGACAAATGATTTGGGACTTCAAAAAATAAAAAAGGAGACAAACAAAGTGGGACGGAGGGAGTAACAGGGAGTAGAATAAAATAGATAGTAAAAATAGCACCATCTTCCTTAATCCTTATTGATGCCTATAATGTGCGGGGTGGGTCCGCTTGGGCAGATGGGCTGGTAGAATGGTAGGAACAATTAGCTTTTTGGCTTTTTGCGGTTTTTTATGTGATGTATTTTGAGAGAATGGCCAGTCTTGGGAATTGAAATAAGCTGGTTTTTTGGCTTTTTGAGTTAGTGGAATGGGGCCTAATAGCTTAAAGAGTAAAGAGGTGCAACCATGCAATACCTGAGACAACGTACAAGTAGCCTCGCCAAGAAACTGCTGCTCATCAATTTTAAGCATCTGCAGAAGTGGAAATCATAAATAAATCGAATTAAATATTGTACCAAGGAAGCAGCTTTTTGTGTTATATAGATTGGTAACTGTAGATTTATAGTTATCTGTGTATGATGAGCATCAAGGGGATGCTACCCAATGGCAGCGTAAGGCAAAGACTATAGAATAGCAAAACAAACATTTAAGAAGGAAGAAGCTGAAAAAGATTGAAGAAATATCCAGATCACAAGAAAGCATCTGATGAGATAGATACCAAACACATCCTAAAATAAACTCTACACAGACAAAGTTACAAGAAATAATCATCGTCACATAAACAATAACACTTTACTGAATTCACTCCAGAGAAATTTAGTCCCACAGCATCTTATAACTTCATCATCTAGAAACTGCACTCAATGTCACAATGATTCAGGTTGAGGTGAAGATTAAGTGCCTACATATTGGAATCGCCACCAATATCTTCAAATTTGGCGACTACTGAAACATCCTTAATCTTGGAATCGCCATCAATATCTTCAAATTTGATGACTCCTGAAACATCCTTAATCACATAATCCTATGAATATGAATGAATCTCCATGAGAAGATTCGGTGGCAATAGCATCCAATACGAACGAAGAAAAATCAGCGTCTGTACTAGGCTACTAGCAATACAAACGACAGATACTAGTTGAAGGAGGGGTAGGCATAAAGCACATGGGTTAATTTTATGAGGGAAGACATGAAAGAAAAGAGGAAAACCCTAGATACGACAAAACAGGATTCACGTAACCAGGACCAAAGGCGGACAAAGGCTCTGCTGGGCGTGCTCCATGATTTCTTTAGGGGAATCAGCAACTCACAGATATTTTGCAACTAATAACTAATCTTCACCCCCCCCGAGTGTTACATTCTACATCTGTACCCTAAACACGATTAAGGCTACAGTGAAAAACAATAAGGCTACAGTGAAAAACAACAAGGCCAAAATCAGAAAACATCAGTATTGATGCCACATATATATATTCACCCAAACTCCAATTCCAGAGGAACCTTATTTCAAAAGATTGGATGTACTTTAATGAATCATATTGCCATGTTGCTTTCATATCATAGGGATCCTTTACAATTGATACATCCTTTCACTTTATAATGCCTTTAATCAGATTTCAATATTGCTTTCATATCATAGGGATCCTTTCAATGCCTTATTCTTTATTGGATGATAAAAATTGTCATTTAGTGGCTGAAAATTGTGAATTTCTGTTAACTCTTGTGAGTCGAGATCAAGGAAATTTGGGCTGTTCAGACTAGGAGTGTTTTCTGCCACTCCAAAGTCTACTTTTCTGGCAATCTACTATAGCTATGGATAACAGTTTCCCCAAATATGGATGAAGAGAAGCAATTATATTTACTTAATCTATATTCAACATAGAAATAAATGAAAAAGTTCCAGTTTCCATGGTAGAAATTTTGAGCAGGCATATACGGTATACCTTTACATCTACATTGTGAAACTGGGTGTCTACATCATACACGCGGAACCTGCGATGGAAGGAAATTTATCAAGTAACATGAAACTCGGAGATTGGTATTCGCTTGATAAAAAGCAAAGATGGAAGCATTGAAACATACACCAAAGTCTGCACCACCTCAAAATGATAGGTAACCATGTGCTTTGTTATCCACTTGGGATCCAATGAATTTAGCACTACTTCGGTTCGGCCAAGCTCTTGAAGCGCACCATCTCTTCCTTTTGTGTAAACAACTGCCATAGGATCACTCTGCTAAAACAAAGCCATATAAGGTGCTTTCTATAACCCAGTGTGAGATATAGCTTCATAGAACAAACATTTTGTTGACACAAGTTGAAGGGGCCTAAAGATATGAGCTTGTTATGGATGTCAAAAGGGGAAACTGAGCTTCTAAAAAAAGCATCCAACTAGTAAAATACTAAAATATAATGACAGCCTGAGAATCTGAACCATATAAATACACAAGAACTGGGTTCGTGGCAGAGACAGACTTAGCAGTCCAAAAACTTCACTTGTGAGAGTCTTTTATAATTTATGCCCTTTTTCCCTCAAATGAGTTAGATCATCAGTTATCCCAAAAGCTGAACTAGTATGAAATTGACCCTACAATGTACAAAAACTGAGAAATGTGCATTTTGATAATGTCGCACCATATTATCAATATATACATATAATTAGAGCTTTATCTCATCCTTTGGAATTTCAGCATCCACCTTGCAACCCTCAAATAGTATCTCAAGCCTATAGCTAGAATTATTTGATTGCTTCGACCTCTCTGCATAATAAATTTCTCTTACTCCCAAGAAAGAACGTAAAGTTATGTTTCTTGCAGGCATTAGCACAGTCAATTTTCCCAAGTTCATCTTGTCACAGGAAGTACATGTCACAGAATAACTCCATAGTAAGACTTTAGAAAGGCAATGAAAAGTCCTCGTCCATAGAATGACAAACCTTGGAAAGCACATCTCTATCACGTAAGTTTGATGCCGATATTGATAACTGCACAAGGTTGTGGAGAAAAGGTCAATCTCAACTGCAAAGGGCATATTAAACATGACTAATGATTTGGTAAAAAAAACTCAAAACATCTTGAAATCAATTAGGAAAAAAAATCCACACATACAAATGGCAATCCAAAATAGGCCAGATTTGTTGCCATGTGCAAAAACTGAACATATCATAACCGAAAGTTCTCTTCAGATTGGCCTGACTAGTTCAGCTCAATGTGAGGTTAAGATTAGATTTTAACTCCGTAGCTATGTCTGGACCAAGCTTGGACTGGCCTAAGAATACAAAGTTTCTATCACAGAATAACAACGGAATATGTACTATGAATATCAATCATGCCTCAACTGAATAAATTCACTTATTCCACCCTATTCTTCTGGTCATGGCTTTTCCTCTTTAGTACGAAAAATTACTTGTTCATTCGGCTGAGTTTTTCAAAAGAAGCTTAGCACCTGGTGAACTCATTTGCTAAAATCATGGTAGATTTTAGCAACTAGGTTGCTAAAATTCTTTGAAAAATTAGGCCACAGGGATTACACATCCCCTGATTTTAAATCCCACAAAACATGGGATATACAATACAATGGGAAATTAACATTAAAATCCCCTCACTAGTAGGTTTGGTGTGATAACTCGTCCTTCGAGATTACTAGTCTGACCAATCAAGCATGGCATTATCTTCCGCTCATAACATTTCAAAAGTAAACTAATCGATATTCAAGCAAAATCGAAGTAGATTTTGCCGTGAATAACAATATAGTGTGAATTGATTACTACAATTTACTGGTTCATTCAAAGGCCTATGTTATTACACATCCCCTTATGATTACCAATCCCACAAAACATGGGATTCACATTACCTTAATGTGACATTAATAATGCCCCCCCTATTAGCTCGGCCCATAGTTCACAAGCACACAATTGTTTCCCCCTCTTAGCATTTAATAAGTTAATATTTCGATAATCAAGTAAAAGCGAAGTAGATGTTATCATTAACAACATAAAGCCTTGCATCTCATCAGCACTTCAACATCTCCAAGATCTCACCCGTATCCTTTGAGGATGCAGTGATCAGAATTCAACGACTAATGCTTGAGCTTCCATTGTACTCGCAAACCAATTAGCTCCAATTTTCGAACAGTTCACTTCAAGAAGCCACAAAGAAGATCGCACTACAGACATATGTACGTATATCTATGGATGCATACGGACTATAAGGAGGTATAAGTAAAGAGAGCAGCTGAATGAATGAATAAATGAAGAACCTCGATCTGAGAAAACAGACCGCGGTAGCCGCGAGAGGTGAGGAAGAAATCGACGGCGTCGTTCGGGCCGCCGCCAGCTGGATTACTTTGAGAAGAAGCGGCGCCGCCCACCGCCGCCCGTCCGCCTGGCTCGTCGGAGCAGCAATTCCCCATTGCTTCGATGTTGATTTGGGAGTGTACGTATTTGGAAAAAATGTCGAAAGCAGAAACGTAATATATACTGCGACGAAATTGCCTGCCCAATGCCGCGTTGTCGAATTTCGCCTAGTAAAAATATTCCACTGGAATGCAGTTCAGTGATCTTCATTCACTGAACCAATCAATGTGCGACGGGCGAGATGAAAAAGGGTGTTTTTGTCTATTCAGTCTTGATCATGACACGTGGATCGATATCATTGGGGGATGCAATTACCCTACAGTTTAAAGAGAGCTCCAATGCGGATTGGGTCTGGAGGTTACGTAAAAAATGGTGCTTCTTTTCGCTTTCTTTTTGTCCCCCTTACTTTTTCTTTTTCACACTTTTGGGCACCGGAGGGTGTTCCATTGCCACTAATCTTTTCATAATCACGTGTCCGAGTCAGGTTGCAACCACTTCGAACGTTTTTTTTTTTAAGCCCTTAAAATCAAACAAATGGATAAATCTCGAGTCACCCTCACTGTTTGAAACTTTTTGACTTTCGTGAAACGGCTTTGTGACATCTTGGAAGACAAACCTAATTTAATTGTTGTCTCATGTATGCTAATTGTGAAAAATGATATGACCTTTTGCCTGTATTAAATATTTATTGAGTTTAAGTCATTTTCCTCATGCCCACGTGTTCACATCTAGCCTAATATTAGATCTTAAAGTTAACAATCAACCAAATCTGAAATCTTTAATCCAATAGCCCTTAGAATGAAGATATTCAAATTGTGACCTTGCATGTGAATACTAAACTAAAATCTTTTCCAATTGAGTACGTCCATTCTTTTAAGATTCAATCTAGTGCTTTTCAATTGATTCAATGACCCCTTACGATACATGTTAAAAAAAAATGACCCCTTACTAAAAACAGCCCCAAGAAAGTCAACCAATTTGTTAAATTTTGATACCATTGACGTGGTCTTACTTGTTTAGTAAGGTCACATCATATGTGTGTATTATTAGTCATGTGATCTAATGAACGACGACACATGGAATTTGAAAAATCGATTTTTCAACGGAGGATCTAAAGCCATTTTGTAAGTAGCTGAATCAGAAAATTGCACGAAAGAGATAGTTGAAAGTAGTAGCCGGAGGTATATAATGTGACAATATGTTTGTATTTTGCAATGCCACATGGTGCATAAATAAATCAAATCTCTTGTACTGAACTTAGCTTCTAGTTGTATTCTGGTGCATTTTCGGTTGTTGAATCATGTGAAAATCTTCTCAAAATTGTCACGCAATCTACGGTCGATAATACACCGAAACATCTATACCAGTAAAGTCAGTCGTCGAGAATACGAGGGGTAATTCCAACATAATTCCCAATTTTTCTCACCTGGAATATGGAATAGTACTAATCTTAAAACATCATCACTTGAATTTAATAATATGTTGTCACCACATGAAATAGTTTTTCATCATATCATCCAAGTATAATAATCACCCAACTTTAGAAAATGGTGAAAGTTTGTGATTATATTATAAGGGTGTAATGTTTTTAGGAAACATCACTTTCTTGGCATCTCCTAATTTTATCTCTCCATGCAAACTTTAGGCTGTGTTTGGCATTAACCAATAACCATGGACCTTCGGACAATCAAACAATGGCTTCGTGCTGATTTTGACATTTGGGTAAATCTTTTCAATCTGGAAAGTTTAAGGGGTAATAATAAAATGAGCAGCTGCCCAAATTGATCTGAATTTAGTTGAGCTTGTTTTAAAATAATACTACTTTATAAAAAGCACGTCTCTAGTTTGACCGCACTTAGAAGCATAATCTTCTTTGCACGAGAATTTCACCCGTGAATTATGTAGTCCCGATATAGATGATTTGCCTTTTATCAGACCAAGAAAAAAACAGTGAAAATATGTGCAAGCAAACCCAATCATCTATTACCGCAAATATATATTACGAGTATTTTGTTACTTGTTTGAGCTGGGTAGGAATAATATGGGGTTTTTATTATTTGTCTGAGCTGGGTAGGTGTCTTGAGGTTGTTTAGTTTTGGTGGCTCAATTTGACACTAAGCTGAATGGATTTTTCTGTGAATCATGTCTGGTTTTAACTTTTTTTGTGTTTTTTTTTTTTTTTTTCGAGAAGGAGAAAGAAAATTCATTGAAATGCTACCGAGAACAAGTAAATACGACAGGAAGGACAAAAAAACAAAACCGAACTAACTGAAGGAGAATATCCAACATATCAGTCTTCGTTGATTTGTCAGAGGACCCGCATGCTCCTTGTCACTGACCAGCTGCCACAGTAGTTCCATTGTTGACGAAGCTTCCATACAGAAACTAACCGATACAAACCAAACGTCTGTCACATCTCTAGCTGAGAGCTCTGCGGCATAGTTAGGCGTTGTGCAACTAGTTTGTCGAGGCCAACTACAGAACTCTAAAATCGGTAGGTAGCTACCGGAAGAAACTACTACAGATAATCCTATTTTATCTGTGGTGATCACATGGCATATTCGCACCTAATTGCAACTAAATAAACAACCCCATCCCAAATCACCACCACCCAACTATTTGTGTTTTAAAATACCAAATTGTACTTCAATCTCAAATGGTTGGATTCCTTCACATGTTTCTTCCACCTTCAACAGCTAAAAAGGTGGACAGAGCATAGACATGGAAAATTAAAGTGATCCTCAATTATGTCTGTTTCTATCTCAAGCTGCTACAAAAAGCCCCCAATTAGCAAAGTGGACCCCTTCTCTAACTAATACTCCAATTATATATATATGGCTCCATCCATATATACACCTGGTTAATTATTACCAAACCTAAAACTTTGCCATGGCCTAAAGAGAGAGTAAACAAAACAAGACAGTAACAGTACCATGTAATTCTTTATACCTTCAAAATTTGAAAAATTCAAACAACCGCAATGAGCCAACAAATAGAATCTTTCCCATGGTAGTTCCAACATGAATAGCAGCTAGGGTTGTCAAATGGGTGAGTTTGTGTCAATTTGGGTGGGTTATATATGAGTTGGGTCTTTAATGAGTCTTTTATGACGCATTTAGTTTTATAATTATCACCCGTGCCCAACTTGATCCATTTATCAGCTATCAAACCCAACCCGCACACTAACCCAATCAATGGGGTGGCATAAGTAATTTTAGGGTGGCGTTAGTAAAATTTTGGGTGGTCGTGGCACTGGTTCTATTTGAAGTGGCATTAGTAATCGTGGTATATGAATAACCTCTCTGGTACTATAATATAGGCTGACCCATTTAACTCACCCATTCAAGACCCATCTCATAAGTGAGTCGGGAGCACGAGTGCAATTATAGTGGGTGGGTTTGGGAGACCTTGAATTCGGGTCAAGATTGCCACCCCTAATTGCAACAAGTGATATTTGGGTATTCCCCTTCTTCTTGAGCAGGCATATGAATCAAAAGCATTGTCTAAGAAATGAAGCAAATTCGTGCCGGGAAAGTGTTTGGTACAGGAAAATAAAATATGAAAATGCATCCGACAGGTGAGATTCATCGGATGCACTGTTTGATGGTGAATCTCACCCATTGAATGCACTTTCGTGTTTTCTTTTCCTGTACTGTACCAGGCCTCATTGGTGCTTCCGACTGTTAGCTTTAAATTCAAGCCATTCCATTCCAACACCGACTGTGGATCACTCAGACTCCCATTTCTCATACAAGCAATCTCCCCATCTGATTCAGATATAGTAAAAAACATAGTGAACTTTTTTCATGGCATTGTGGAGCCAGTGTTAGTGGAACCAGATGCAAATCAGGCTTTCCTAGCCTTTGGCCAGAAAAGTGACCTGAATGTGCTCGACATGGAGTCAAGTGAGCACCCAGGTCAAGGTCAAGGTCAAGGTCCAGGTCCAGTCAACCACTAAGTTTTTTTGTGGGGGCCATAATAGACTTGCATGAAGGGCTAGATACTTCCCATACTTTGATTGGTTTATCAAAACCCCAATTTTGCATATTTGGCACAATAGAAGTGTATTCACTAGCATCAGTTTCACCAAACTCAAATTCAAATCGGTTGGAGAATCAATGACGCGCAAGGAATTGAGGATAACGTTATCCACCTATTCTACGCGTAAATCTTGTTATGAAGTATGGAGTCTGATGGTATCGTACACTTATTCGTGCATTAGCGAATCTCACTAAAGGTGTCTCCAATTTGGATTGGTCTGGTTATGTTGAAATTCAAATATCAAAAATGTTAATCTTTTATGAAATTTTGTTAGGATGCTTTAGGGTTAAAAAAAGAAGAAGTTATAATTGTTGCTATAAATGTTCATAAAATATCTCTCATATTAATAAAAATCCATATTGGGTGAACTATGTATACGATTTCCAGTTCATGTGTAATTGTTCTTAGCGCATGTTTATACCAAATACTAAGAGCAGATTTTGAGATTTTAGCTTTTAAAAAATTATTGTGATTGTTTTTCAAAAATTCTTATCAACAAACTTTTGGGATTCTAGAGATTCCTAAAGCTAAAACAGTCTAAAATTTGATTCAAGAAAAGCTAAATTTAGGATGCTTTTCGAACTAGATTTTAGATTCTAAGTGTTCTAAAAGTTCACAGTCAACTTTTACAACAAATGGTATTACTCCTTCCGTCACTTTTAAGTTTGCAACTTCGTAAATCTAACTTTTTATCAAGACATGATAATCAACATAACACTTTAAAAGTTGTTACTATCCATGATTGCCCTTTTTAAGAGACATCTTCATAAGACTTCATTAAACTTTTTATGCGATTTTTTTTTGGAATCTACTCATGGCCAAATATAAAATATACTAGTTTTTACTCACTAACTTTTCAAAATAAACACTCGAGAGCCAAAATGAAATATTGGACTGTAAAGAAGGGACGGATGGAGTAGCTTTTACTGCAACTTAATCATAATATCACAGTTATAGTACTTAGTAAGCAAGTTATCTCCTTCTACCATAATCTGAAATCTATAATCCGCAGCAAAATTTGAAGCTATAATAAATTGTCCCACAGTTACCTCAGCCTTAAATTTGCTCAAAGTTTGCATTTTCCTAACTGCTATGGGCCGCAACCTTGGATGTTTTGAAGGTGAAGTGACACAACTTATTATAGTATTTTCCTGCAGCTATCACACATAATTATACTTCAATTGGCAAATACAGAGAGAATCTAAAATCAAAGTTGCCATCTATTTGGTGGGTCATGGTCCAGCATCAATCAATTTTAGATGGTGGAGACCGTGGAGTGACAGCTTATAGTCTTTTCCCCTTCTAAAGGTGGCAACAGAAGGCAGGGGGATGTTGAAGCTATTTCCGAGAACAACGCGTCTATGGGTACATCACAGTTGGGTATCCCAAGTGCACACCAACGCATCTCAACCGTCTAAAAGGGTTTTGGACGTTTCGGATTTTTTACAAACTATTCGTGCAAAAATCCGGAACGTCCAAAACCCTTTTGGACGGTTGAGATGCGCTAGTGTGCACTTGGGGTACCCAAGTGTGGTGCACGCATATCATTTTTATTCCAAGAAATGGGAAATAGGACGGTTGAGATACGCTGGTGTGCACTTGGGATACCCAAGTGTTGTGTACCCGTAGACGCGTTGTCCACTTGTCCAAGTTATTTAGAGTCGGTTCTCTTTCTGGTAAGAATTATTATTGGTAATACCACCCAACTAATTCAGTGTCTTGTATAATCTCTTGGCAATCACATCAAAGATCCAATCCACCCACCCTTGTCACTTGTCAGTCATTTACACATAAAAAGTGTCGTTGTAAGTTTATCATACCGTATTTTCAGGGGCGGACGCAGGATTTAGTATCAGCGGGGTCAAGTATACACTAGTCCAGACTTTGGACTTCCGGACCTCCGTGATCCGAGCATTTTTTTGACGATCCGATCCGTCCAATGTGTTCAGAAGGTGTTTTCAAGGATCCACGCGGGAAATCTTCAAAAAAAGTACCGGGAAGGGCTTGATCCAAGCTGTTTTCGTTATAGTTTTTGTGAAAAATTGCTTGGATCAAGCCCTTCCCGGTATTTTTTTTTTTTTAAGATTTCCCGCGTGGACCCTTGAAAACACCTTCTGAACACATTGGACGGCTCGGATTTTCCAAAAATAATTTGCAAAACAAAAAAAATCATTTTTTCCTTATTTTCAGGAGGTTTGGACTAGAAGTTTTATATATATATATATATAAGCAAAAGTGGTATGTCAACCATAACATATCATATCGTTTACAACTCGCCCTGGCTACGAGGTTGGCAAGGGCCCTTTAGCAAGTAGGTCCTCCTTACTTGTTCTCGAATATTTGGATCATAATCCATAGTTCGAGGTCGAAGTCCAGGATTTGCTTGTTCTAGTAAGTCAATTTCTACCCGACTTTGCTTTGAAGGCTCATTGTGAATTGTTGAAATTGGTGATTGTAATGGTTCCTTCCTTTTTTAATATCTCTCCATAGCTGTAGGAAAATTTAATTCATACAAACAATCAATTTTGCCCCAAATTGGTCTAGGTTTTGCTTTCAAATTAGAACCATCATAGAGCAAGTTAAAAAGTTCTGGGACTACAAAAAAGAAAGAAAAGATTAGAGATGATCCGGAAAAATTATTTAGGCATAGTTATATTTATTTTTTGTTACTTGGGGCAAGATTAGAAAATAATCTATACGGTATGGGGGCAAAATTACCAAAATACCCAAAATTATATATACACAGCAGTAGGAAGTGGGGCCGCCCTTGCGTATTTTGACTATTATCTTTTTTAGCACTAATAGTTTTTCGAAATTTGAAAACATCTTTTCAATAAAACAGGAAAACAAGGCTACCTAGTAGACGAGGCTCCTGTTGGGTCCGGAGAAGGGTTCAATGTGCTGAGCCTAACCCGCAATCAGAGAGGTTGTTTCAATGACTCTAACCCGTGACCACCATATCAAATTGAGGCAACCATCGTTGCGCCTGAGCTGCCCTTTTTTTAATGCATTTCAAAAAATGGTTTCTTTTACAAAATGCTTACTATCTTAAGCCATCAACAAAATGAACTTTCCAAAAACTGATTCTAGAAAATGTAACCAGGGTTTCCAATTGTTTCCACCACATTTAACACTGAAAATCAATTCTTGATAACACCAGCAAGCTTTTAAACCAGAAATTTCTCATCGGCCATCGCAGTTTTATCTTTAGAACAATTGAATCTTACCAGGACAACAAGCATGATAAGGTTGTTACAAAGTCCCCTGTGTGTCATCTTCTGTGGGTGGTCAACGTTACAAGTTATAACTTATAACCGTCTGGCCCCTGAAAATGAATAATAGGAGGAGACTGGAAAGCTTGTCGCAGCACGCTCAGGCCTCCCAGACACTGGGCCATTTGGATTCATGGGTATAGGAACTTGAGGCAATGCAGCAGTTGGGCAGCGGTAGCTACTGTAGTGTCCAACAACATTGTTCCGGAGCAGATCATATTCTCCCTTAGAGGGCAATTGTGGACGGACTATCTCCTCCACAGCTCCATACCTGTGATAGCAGAAATTGAAGGAGTTCGTGATAGGTTTCAGTTTCTTTAGACGAAGAAGTGGAAATTAAAACTAAATACGCATTTCAAAATTCAAGGCGATATTGTCTGAAAATCCAGGAAAAAGTTAGTCTTTGACAGACATGTGATAACGTGGAACTTTTTTTCCTGGGTTTTTTCGTACTTATTTTAGGCCACAACCAGATGATACATTTACTTCTAATATCTACATGGCTTTAAATGGGACAAACCGCCCATGATACCAAATGCCGATCACCAACAACCTCCTTAGTAGAGTACCTAGCTTCTGTTTCTCAAAACTCTGAACCTTTTGAAAGATGAGCAAAATTCTTCATAGCATTGTCAAAGTATTTCCACTACTAGAAGCACAACAGTTACACATCCAAAGGAGCCGAATAATGAGTTCGAAATATTCAAAAACTCAGGCTCAAAGCAACTCAGTAAGTTGCTAAAGTTCTAAACCATCGCAAAGAATAGAGAGATAAGGAGACAAAATCTTGATGCATCGACATGCCATCCAAGAACAACAGGATTTAAGAATAAAGGCTAACCAAGAAACCCAATGGTGTCTTCCCAACTTTTCCCTCTTGTTCCCCATCTAAGTGGCTTAGGACGTGCAAGATACACAAATCAGTATTCTCCACCAAAATTCAGAAAGAAATTACCTGGAATATCGGTCATGCACAATCCGGGAAGTATCTTAAGTAACATATGTCCTTTGATTTGGTCGAAAGTAATATGGTTCATTTGGAGCTGGCAGACCTTGATGGTCCAAAGGTGGATAATTGCGTTCCACGGTTGCCTCAATTTCAAACAATTCTCGGTGTGAGCTCCGCACCCTATGTTCCATGAAATGAGAATCAATCATCGGCCCTGAACGACCATGTTGCATTCCGTAATACCGACCCTCTGGAGGAGGCAGTATAGCATGTAGCGGGGCAACCTCTGGAATTGGAGCCACAAGTGCCGTTGTTGAGCTCACCCACATTGGCATAGTTTAATGATCAATCGTTGGTGCTACGCAACCATGTTGCATTCTATAATACTGATCCTCTGGATTTTGCAGTGTAGCGGCCGGATCCAGGGGGCACCGCCCTCGGCTGCCCTCCCTCGGCCGGAGGCAGGGGCGGGGGTCCCGGAGGTCACCTCCACCAAAGCAGATCGAAAGAGTCCGGGACCCTTGGTCCCGGCAGGGCAGCTTCCCAGGGGGGCAGTGAGTGTCACGTCCGGGGTCCCAGAGCCCAGGGGTCACGATCCACGGGAGCCCAGATGGAGAGGCTCGGCCAGCTTCGCGTGGACCGCGGTCCCCCTCGGTGGGTCGGTCCCCGAGCCCTTCCCAGAACGAGTCGGTTGACCTCGGTGCGGGGGGCGGGGGCAGGGTTGCGTCAGATGTCGGGGGCCCGATCGAGGCATGCCTGACAGTCTGAGCAGCTCGACAAGTGGGCTCACCCACCCACCTGCATCGCATTTATGGAGAGCCACCAAACCCTGCAGCCTAGGTCTGCAGGGGAGATGGTGGGATCTGACAGACAGGGGGTCTCAGTGTCAGGTGACGACCCTGGGGAGGAAACGAGGTGCCACTTGGGGGACGTCCGCCGGTTCATGCATTTATTGTGGCGATAGGGACGGGGCGCGTGAGGCCCCCGAGGGACGTATGGGACACGCGCCCCCTCACCTATAAATATGCCCCTCACCACCTCCATGGAAGGACACGAAAAAGTCTCACACCACCCTCTCTCTCTACATTTGGCTCTCCACTATATTTCTCTCCCTGTTGCTGACTTCGCCATCGGAGTGTCTTCCCGGACCACCACCGTCCGGGCTAGGCGCTAACGTGGTTGCTCCCTTGTGCAGGTCCCCATCCGGCGTACCCCAGAAGCTCCGCTCACCCCCTCCGTCGAACCCCAAGGGTCCCAGTGAAGTCCGGTCCGGCCCGGTCCCCCCTAGTACCGTGCCAAAAGGACCAAGGAGGTCATTCCGGTGAAGAGCCCCCCACATGCAGTATAGCCCTTGGTGGGGCTACCTCTGGCATTCGAGCCACAGATGCTGCTGTTGATTTGATACATGGCCGAAATAATGACAATAGATCCCTCACCTGTATTTTAATGGGAAGTTAAGCAATAAAATGTAAAAAAAGTAACGCGACATGACCCAGGTGATAACTACAAAAACAAACTTACTTGGCAGTCACTGAGTTCTGGTTTAAATCTGGAGCGGGCCTCATAGTTATCCTTTATAGCACATTTGAAAGTAGTCTCGGGAAGGGGAAGACAGTCCTTATCAATTGCAAACCTCACCTTTGCAGAAGGTACTGGCAGTCTAACCGCTGGGCAGAAGGAAAATATCTCTAACAACCATGATATTGTTTCGGACAAAGAAGTCAGGTCAAGAAAAATCAAGTACCCAAATGCTTTCATAACACAATCAAATAAAGAAAACTAGAAGCCAAAAACAATTGAAGCAGGACACCATGATAGATCGCATGTTTGTGATTTGAAGTTTTAAGGGGAGCTATACCTGAAACATTTTACACAATATTCCATAGAACTCAACTGCATAAGGTAGCTATTGATGCAAGGATACACTCACACTTAAGTTCTACACATAATGCTCAGATTCAACGCATTACTTTCGTATGCAGACGATGTGTAACTTTAGTTTCACTCCCTCAACCGTAATGTGCTCACTCAGCCCCACCTACTTCGTACAAGCCGAGGACACACCCTGCCCATCCATGGTTACTCCAGTCAATGCCAGGAACACAATTTCTGACAGAATTCAACCCTAAAAGCTAGCCATTGTGGTGAGAGTGTCCTCGGCTCCTCGCGCTTAGATACTACGTACACATTACTTTGTCCCTAGTAATGTGGAACTTTGCTGTACGAAAACATTCTATTTTAGTAGCTGTTCCTCTTTTTCTATTCATTTAATTACTTGTAGTGTGCAAGATATGAAGAATGGAAGTGAAGATCGAAAACTGGTAGATAACAAAGAGTGAATACTTTCATTCTAGGCCCAAAAACTAAGGACTAAGAGGTTGAGATTATATGGATCATAGACTTAACGTCTGCTCCAGCATTGAATTTAAAACCTTAAAAAAAATGGTACTTGTTAAAACATTGCAAGAGACATGGAAAAATGTTGCATCTAAATAGATTATCTACTTGCGATAACCTCAATTATTACACAGCAATGTCTAAATATGAAAACTCGCTAACAGCCATTGTTAAAAAGTGTCATGAATTTGCATGTTTTCCTATTTCTGAAACAATATATAAAAGTTCCCTTTCATTTAGGATTTGAGAATCAATTCTACATGACTGATAGACAATAAAAATATCATGTTGTGATTAGTTTTTCTAAGAAAATTAAGATGAGAATATAGAGTTGGCAGTTTCCTTTCAAAATCAGTGGCCTAAGAAAGTGCTACTGACTACTGAGAAACCGCTCATTCTCCTACTTCAAAATGGACTGATCATATCACTGATTTCCCATAAACTAACAAGAGATTCCTCAACAATAATCCAGATAGATATTTTAAATTCAATTGCATGCACATGATGCAAAAAAAAAAAAAAAAAAACAAAACACAGTGCCGGCTCATTAGTTTTGAAGGCCTGAAACAGACTCATTAGACGAGGCCCTCTATGTATTTGGCATTATAATATTCTTCAACACATCTTCATAAAAAACCATTACAAAATATTTATCATTGCACAAATTTAAATATATAGTCATCCAACAAGAAACAATCATTATAATATGTAAGAGACCGACATGTTTGGGGCCCCTGGTATTTACATTATTGGAGGGGCTCGAAGTGGTGGTTTCATCGGCTTATGCTGTGAGCCAGCCCTGCCAAGACGTGAATCTGCTTCACATCCAGCCCGCCAATTCCTATCAATGAAATACCAAAAATCGTCAACAGAGGAGAGAGAGAGGACTTGATCATATCCAAATCAACTCTATTGTCCCTGATACATGTACAGAACCCTAATTATAGCTTTGCGATGAGAGAGAAGGAGAAAAGAAAACGGAATTCGACCTCAACAGCAGGAGGAGCTTGGAGTTGAAGGCGTTTAGTGGTTTGCCGGGAGCTTGAATTTACGCTCAATTTATATTGCAGTTATAACGCCTTTGGATAAGAAACTGATGAGAAAAGAAATGTAGGAGTAATTAATAATCTGAATCACCGAAATTACACTTGTTAGAACCGTTCATGTGTTGATCTCTTAAAGTCGACGCCGCTTGTTAGAATCGCTCGTGTGTGCACTGATGTCCGATTTACTTTTGTCATTAACGTGAAATTTTTGACCGGCAAAAGAGTGAAAATTTGACCCACAAAAGAATCCTCACGCGATCCGATGACCGGAAAGGCCATAACCATCTGTACAAACAAAAATAGGTGGAGAGGATTGAAGCTCTTGATCTACCGCCAATCAATCTTTCCCATACGAACTTTACAATCTCTTGTATTCCGCACGACCAATACCACTAAGGATCATCAACTGAACTTACAAGTACCCAAACAGTCAGAAGAGTCAGAACAAATGGTAAGCTCTCACCAGACCAAAAAAGTGGGGGGAAAGTGGAGAAAAACAAGCAAATTCCTTCTGAAAATGACCCTTATATCAACAAAGCAATGCAAGTACAAAATCATGAGCTTTGAAAGCAGTTCTTATCCTAGTTCCTAGACAAGATATACAAAAATGAGTTGCATGTGTTCAGGGGAGAGAAAAAGATAAACTCTCGCTCCTCGGCATCATGGCACGACAGATCAAATTCCAACTCCAAAAAATGAATATGCTCAAGTCGCATATATATTTGAATGAACCGATATCAAGAGACATGTAAACGGATAATCCTGGACTGATGAAAGCTGAGATAACCTGCGTCTTCAAGAGCCATATCAAAACTCATAAATCTTAACTCCGATAGAGATTAATGACATTGTTCACTCCAATCAATCAAGAGGTCCCTCATCCTTGTAGTAGGGAATGATTAACGTACTCATCGACAGCTCAACTGAACAAAGTAAACTATTGTTTAGTGCATTCTCATCGAAATGATTTATACTCTGTATAACTGCAATAGCTCAGATGCCCAGAGAGCAGAAACACAAGGCTTGGTAATTTAGCCCTTGACCCCAAATCGATTAGGACACAAGACTCGGTTTGGTTTGGTTTTACTCAGATGGCGAGGGACATGATATATCCACAAGAGTGAGTTCTCAAGCAACAAGATCAACTTCATCACGATCAGGAGGAACCACATCCACCCTCATCATACTCCTATACTGATCCGGAACTGGAGCCCCCGCTTGCACACACAATTCTACCACAGCCGGAGCCTTTCCATAATACCTTTTCAGGTTGTTATCCAATGCAGGCCCACATAGATCGCGCACATGCCAGACATAGTTGGGACCCACGACATCATCGATGGTAGCTTCTTGCCAGGCGTGCAAACCATTGCGAGACTGGTGTTTTGATGCCTTGCACATTCTCACTTTATGTCCCTTGGGCCCCACCTGCACCTCGGGACAGTATCCACACGTCTGAACGCCATACTTCTCCATGATCTTCCTCACGCCGGCTATCATCTCAAACCAGGATTCTAATGTCTCAAGGCTTAAATCCAAATTACCTGCGCTTTCATCGGCCGCAAAAGGCTCGGAATTAATAAGACTATCCAAATTTGCACTACTCACTTCTTCGTTTTCTGTCCTGGAAATTATTTCTAAACCACTCTTCAATTCATCTATTTCTGTTTCTGTTTCAAAATCAGCAATTCTCCCTTCTATACAATAAACAGGTTTTGTTCTTCTCTTAGTTGGGTATTTTTCAAGGTCTAGACCAGCTTGTATGCATAGCTCTACAACAGCAGGGATACGTCGGATAGAATGCCTCTCATCATGCCCAACTCTTGGTTTTCCAACACGGTCATATAGATGGAAGCATTTTGGAAAATAAATCACATCTTGGACTCCTCCCCTTCGCCATACGTGAGTAGCGCTTCTGAAACCACTCTGTGGGCCCGTGCAAGTCCGGATTTCATGGCCTACATAACCAATGTGAACCTCAAAGCAGTGCCTGAGACAAAAAAAATCTTAGATATTTAGCAAATGAGCAAATGAACTATCTGAATCGCCGACGATGTATCATTCTATCATAAAATTACAAGTAGCAGATGATGCACATGTAAGAGCACCTCCAACCCTTAGTCCTTACTCAAACTCAAATTCAGTAAAATTCCCTTAAAAGTTCCTCACCCCTTGCCTCATACCTATAACAATCAGAGTTATATCCAAATCAAAGACGACTCGAATATCTATTCAAATTTTTTTGAAGGCCATTTTAGATCTAAACTTACAACTCTGCCATTAATGGAGCTTTTACTCAAACATATGCCGAGATTTATGTTTTTTCATTTAAGTGCTTCAAAATTGAGTAAAAGCCTGATTAAGGATCAGGTGAATAGGTGCTATAAATCCTGTCAATTAGTTAGTTTTATGTATATTTCTTCTGTCATTTTCTTATTACTTGGGAGAGATAACTTTGCTTTATACTTCATCTTCTAATATCGTCCAGTGTTTTCCCCCTCCAAATAGAATACTGCTGCTACCTGCTTTAGTAAATGGAAATCCAGAAATATCTTCAGCCTTCCTATATTATTTCCAAATCCATTTTCCATTAGTTCTTCTCTACTTTTGCGGAACTGTCAAATTTACCAAAAAAAATGAAGATTCCTAAGTGAGAAAGAACCATACACAGACTCAGGTGAAGGAAAGAGACACTTTGCAGTGCATAAGGATTTTTAATGTAAATGACTTGCTAGTTGCTACTGACTCATAAACAAGATCTTCGAGATGCTGATAAGGGAATTCTCACTTGATTAGCAAAATTCCAACTTTAGCAAGGGCCATTTATCAGGAAAAGCCACGACCACAAGTCCATGACCACATCCATATATCCCCAAGAAACCAGCCAGGCACTTACATGAAATATTCAATAAAGCCTATGCATTATAGAAATTGGTCAGCAGAAAAAGGTACATGTTAGTTGTTATAAGGCTGCAATTACCATCGACGCAATCCTTTGTTTACAAGCCAAAAAAAATAAAGAAGAAGTTGTCTTTTGACAGGGACCCGTTATACCTGAAACTATGCAATTCCTATAAGATCCATTCGCAATGGATTACAATTTACAGTCCTGAGATCTATCATTTCATCACAGCCCATCCCAACACGGCCAATACATCATCCATAGCTTGCATGGCGGAAGTTCTCATGAATTCCACCCCTTTAGGCTGTGTTTGGATCTTGGATTCATCGAGAAATTTGTAGATGACCAAATAAATGCAACAGAAATGTAGATTGGATTAGAGGAATGATATCACTCACATTTTCATTTTCCATCCACTCATCCCTTCACAAATCCAAGATCCAAAAATACAGTTTCAACAGATGGAAATAACTGATCTCAAGTTTGCTAATCCTCGAAGTATGTCCGAATCCTTAGCAACATAAGGCTATCAAGCAGTGCCTATCAAAAGTGTCTGTGTTGTGTATGTGAGCGATCCTGTCCGAACATAAACAATGTCCACCTTCCATTGCATAAAAAATAATCGACGCAAGTTAATTGTCATTCCCCTAGCAAAACATTAACTTTTGCAACACAACTGAGAACTTCAGAAATTTCTAGCACATACTTCCAATCCAATGAAACCACTAAGCTAACATATGAAATTGAATTTGAGAAAGCAAACGAAAACCTGTTATACCTGCATCGTTGGACAGGAATGACATCGAGGAGTTTCGATACTCCAAACAGGACCGATTCCCGAGCTCGGTAAACTCGGTAAGCCACCTCAACAAGTCCAGGAACGAGTAAGCCATTATCCGGTGCATCTTCAAGAATTCGACACGGGTTAACCTTTCGAGCTTCTCTCTCCTCCTTCGCCCTCCGAATCAGAACCTTCATGGGCGTCGGGTATGGTTTTCTGTCGGACTTCTTCCGACTCGGCCTTGGTACGTCCGCATACAGAGGATCGTCTCCTTCTCCCACTGATACGGTTAGGGTTCTTGTTCTGATGTTCAGGGAGTTGATACGATGAAGCTGTTGTAGTATCCTTCGCTGCATATGGTGGTTGTGCCGTAGACTTCTAAGTATTTTCTTCGGAGTTCTCGAATTACCTCATCCACCTGAAATGGGCAGCGCTCGGGCGGAGTGGCGGAAGCGGCCCGCCGATGAGCACTGTGAACTGACGGTGAGATCGGCCGGAGAGGGGGATGGGAGGTAGACAAGGAGGAGCTTTTTATCAAATTAACTTTGTGAAACAATTCAGCGAACTTCTTGTTTTAAAAAATTACTAGCGCATGCCCTTGCCAGAAGTCACGGCTCAAAGAATTTGGCATTCAATGCAACTTTGCGTGTCCTTAGCAAGGTGTGAACAAATTGCCCCGCACACATCTGCATAATTGGTCACCATTAGAACCAATTACATGTAGTTAATGTCAACCACCTCGATTGATCCAACAACTATATCGACTATGACTCAACTTGAAGAAAAATAAAATAAACTATAAACAAAGTCGTCATTGTCCGAAGGTAATGTGAGTGCATTACCAGAAAACCATAAACGACAGGCATTATAATCAACAAAATTCAACCTATCGTCATCTTTTAATCCAAAAAATACATGGGAACCCATACAATTCAAACCGCCCCATTAACGATGAAAACTATCTGACCAAAATAAACTAATGGATTGAAGTTGTTCAATTCCTCCAATCGACACAACGTGATTCCCCACATCTTGGAAGAGTATTTGCTAAGATGATGTGCCTAAGCAATATAAACTAAACAAATTATACTTCAAGTTCAACTTTGAAAAAATTAAACACAATGCTTCAGCCATCAAGAAGAGAATTTTAGTCATTACACTTCCTACGGTGCTCGATATGAGTTCCTGAAGTATCATTTCTATAACTTTTCTGTACTTCATATCTGAAGCCAACTAAGTCATTTACAGTCTTAAAAGGAGGGATTCTACATTTGTGTCCTACTCCAAAATTTTAAAAAACACGACTAACTTTAGCCTAAAAGTTACACGAAAATAGGCTTGACATGTAAGTTTTTTAGTTTTTAAGTCATATGCCATGTGTTTACACCATTGCTTTCTAGGTTTGCAGCCACTCAACTCCTGCTGAGAGCACCATTGACTTAGAGAGAGGAAAATAAATCACTTACAGAACAAATATGAAAACCCAGTTAGAGTTGTGATATACAGCTTATATACCCAGAACAACACAAACTTCATTGAGGCGGCACATCAAACAGGTTGTGTGCGAGAGACATGTACCTTTTTCATTGCCTTTCTGCATTTCCGAATTCAAAAGTTTTGAAATAGTCTTCAACTTTGGGTTGCCCGGTCGTTAGCCAGACCCTAGTCGAAGTGCGCGCAAGCTCGCGCAACATCAGGTTGTCAAAAAATTGAAACTTTGAGCTGCCAAGTTCAAAACCTTGGGATCTAAAAAATCAAAATTGAAAATTTTAAGGATGGCAACGAAAACTCAAATCTCGAATTTCTCTGACTTTAAGTCAGATTAATAATTTACCTTGGAAATAGCTTCTGCACAGCATCTCGAGTTGTTCACGAAAAAATGCTACAAACCCTCATTAATTGAAGAGAAACGGTGGGCGGTGTCCGACATGGAAGGCACTGGGACTGCGAGAAAAGGGTTGAGGCCAACCCGGATTCAGCCCGAAACCCTCAGTAGGGACTTCGAAAACTGTAAGAAGAAACAGAACATATGAGTTTTCGAGAACTGAAATCAGAACTTTGAAAGCTCTTTTTAGTTTCAGAAAATTTTCTTACCGGGAGGGTACCAGGAGGGGTTTCCAATAAACGCATCCAAATTGGGTTTCACTGGTAATGGTTGCTGCTGAAGGATGGCCGGAGCAGTTGCCTGTGTGGGTGGAGTGGCCAACGCAGAAGAGGAGGAAGCAGTTGCAAATTGGGAAGGGTTAATTTCACTAACCTCCCCTGAGGTTTGCATTAATGTCACTGACCTCCCCTCAGTTTTCTGATATTCCACTGCGCTCCCTTGATTTACAAAATAAATGTCAGATTCCCCCTTTTCCGTCAATTCCGTTACAAAACCGTTAAGTCCATCAGATTCTCTCTTTTTATCCCCATTTTACCCCTCCCTCTTACCCTCACAACTATAAATACACTACCCCACTCAAAAAACGTTAATTTTTTTTTCTTTTAATTGTACACCATTTTTTTTGGCTTTAACTTAGATAATTAGATTTGCAACTTCTCTTCACAGTTTTTTTTTTTTAACTTTATAAGGACATTTTTTTTTTAATTTCCAAAGTGAAAATTAAAGTCATTCTTGAAAAATCTGGAAATAAAAAAAGTGTCCTTATAATGTAAAAAATGGAACATAGATTTTGCCCAGATTTGGACATTTTTTTGGGCAAAATCTGGGCAAAATAAAATTAAAATGGTGTACAATTATAAGGACATTTTTTGGGCAAAATAAAAATCTGGAAATAAAAATCTGCAAAATTTGGGCAAAATTTGTGTTCCATTTTTTACTTTGTAAGGACATTTTTTTATTTCCAAAATTTTCATGAATGAATTTAATTTTCACTTTGGAAATAATAAAAAAATGTCCTTATAAAGTTAAAAAAAACTGTGAAGAGAAGTTGCAAATTAATTATCTAAGTTAAAGCCAAAAAAAATGGTGTACAATTAAAAAAAAAAATTAACGTTTCTTTAGTGGGGTAGTGTATTTATAGTTGTGAGGGTAAGAGGGAGGGGTAAAATGGGGATAAAAAGAGAGAATCTGATGGACTTAACGGTTTTGTAACGGAATTGACGGAAAAGGGGGAATCTGACATTTATTTTGTAAAGCAAGGGAGCGCAGTGGAATATCAGAAAACTGAGGGGAGGTCAGTGACATTAATGCAAACCTCAGGGAGGTTAGTGAAATTAACCCAATTGGGAAAAAAAAACGCAAGTGTTTTAACTTTTAAAGCCCAAGCTACTTACAACTATAAAAGGAAGAAAACGTGTTCTTGAAACACGCCTTCAGAAAGCGTTGTTACTAAACACGTTTTTGGAAAAGTGTGTTTACTCGAATTATGGTTACCTTAATTGCTTCGATTAATCCGTCTTAAACCACAATAAAAGCATGAAATGCAACCAGGTTTTCACATATTTTGGGAATAAAGTTAGAAAAGGCCCGCTTTAATTAATAAAGCTTTAAAAAAACGCAAAACGGTTAATGAGCCGAAAAAATCAATCTGAGCCCTTATCTCTAAATTAAAATCAATCCCAACCATTCATTTTGGGGAAAAATACTTCTAGACCCTTGGATTTATATTTGTGATTCAAAAACTGAGCTCCCTTGTTCAGACCTTGAGAGTAGTTTCCCATTGTGTTTAGACGAGTCTAGTAGCTCTTTTAAGCCCATGTGTCATATTCTTAGTGGTTAGCTAGGGGCTACGAAATTGAGCATTATATAAACATTTTTTCCCCTCTAATTTAGGGTACACTTCTATGAGATAAGCCCACTTTGAGAGAGAGAGAGAGAGTCCTCCCATGTTATTCCTTTGTGTTACGGGTTTTTGAGAGAGAGAGAACCCAATACCGTAGTGTTTTTTTCTCAATGGATTGAATCTAGGTTAATTTTAGTTTTTTAACCTTAATAAAAATCGTATATTTCATACATCATGTTTTGTTACCTTCATAATAACAATAGCAATAGAGTTGTTAGTAACGATACACTTTGTTGCATTATTTTTTTTTTCATGATAAAATAATACAAGGATCTGAATTACATCAAATTAGATATAATTTTGCAATCACACCAAGGGTGTTTTGCCCAAATAATCTTGTTTTGTCTTTATTAAAAAATAATTCGCTTTGTTAGTTTTGCGTTAATATTTTTTGGATTATTGGTCCCCCTCAACGGAATGAAACAGATAAATAAAAATATATAAAACCATACAATGAAAATAAATAAGGCAAAAAAATTCAAAAAGTGTGTTTATGTTGGATTATTTTGTCTTTAATGAACTTTTTAAATGTTTTTTTTTCTTTTTTTTTCTTTTTTGATTTTTTTGTTGAGAAAAATTAATAATCTATAAAAGTTGATGCAAAAAGAACAACAAAAAAAAAAAGACAAAAATTTGAATAAAAGTAAAAAATATAAATATTTTGAATTATTATGCCAAAAGACTCCTAAGTTCAACCTATTCTCCCATTGAGTAGGACAAGTAAACAAATAACTCTCATAAAAAAAAATCTTGCTTTGCTAGTTTTGCATTAAGTTTTTGTGAATTATTGGTTTGTCTCGACAAAAGAAATTAGATAAATAAAAAATACGAACAAACAAAAAAATGTGTAAACAAGAACAAGAAATTATTCAAAAAGTGAGTTAGTTTTGGACAATTTTTGTTGTTAGTGGGCTTTTCAAAAGTTCATTTATCATAAATGTTTTTTCTTATCTGAGCCATTGTCGAAATGAATCAATAATTCAAAACTAAAGAAAGGCGTCTTATTTATTTATTAAAGAGTACAGATAACTAAATAAATAGTTTTAGATCTCATAAAAAAACATAAACAATAGCAATAATTATTTTGGGTTCTTTTATTGTTAGGCTGACAATAAGACAACAAGAAAAAAAAAAAAAAAAAAAAAAAACTCCAATTTACTCTTTTCACTTTCCTATATACTTTCACACATTCTTATAGTATACTCCCTCCGTCCCAATTTGCTTGTCCCTTTTGGGGAAGCAGGTTTTTAAGGGGTGTGAAAACTTTATATTGTCTTTTATGTTTTGCCCCTAAGTTGAGTCAAAATTACAGTAACCAATTTTGTGAGTCTAATTTTTTATATGAAACTCAAAACATATGCAATATGGATCTTGTTTGATAGATATCAATTAGTTTTATCATATAAAGTTTTCAAAATCACAAAAAAAGTTATGAAATAAAAGATAATGGGCAAACCGATTGAGATGAAAAAAAACACTTTTTAAGGGTAAAACTGGAAAGTGACCTTGTTTTGATGGATGTTTATAGAAAGGGTAAATTTCACTTACCTCTCTCGAGATTTCTAACAATTACAGGGACCTCCTCTACTGTTTCTGAAATTCCATTGACCTCCCCTACTTTTGAAAATAAATATCACATACCTCCCTTCCGTCAACTTCCGTTAGAAAAGGTGACGGAAAATGCTGATGTCATGCTTCTCTCTCTCTCTCTCCTCTTTTTATTTTAAATCTTAAAATGTTTATAACTTTTATATTATATATTTATTTTTTATGATATTTATATATTTAAAAAATACTCGAAGAGATCTACAAAATGAGATCCATATTGAATGTGAAATTATGTATAAAAAAAAATCTTATTTTTTCAATGTGAATTTTAATTATAATGCTACATAATTTATTTATTTTTTCAATGTGTAAGTCAAAATTTTATGCAAAAATTGTACAAAAACATCATAAAATCTTCTTGTTTAACAATTTAGTTTTTCAAATACATTCTTAATTAAATGAACATTGTAAATTTGCAAGTCCATTTTTCTACTTATTGGTGACTTTATCCCAATAAAATTTCAAATTTTCAATGCAAATTTTAATTATACTGTTACTTTTTTTTTTTGGCCACGATATACATTAGTAGAGTTAGCTGTTAGTAAACCCCAAGGGTTAACCTTCTCTCTATAGGAGTCGAATCCAGAACCCCACCCCTATAGAAGGGGCTACACGACCAACTAGGCTAACTGTCTTGGTCTACTGTCAAATTCAAAAATCAGAATTTAAATTTTACATGAATTTTATGAAAAATGAATATGAAAAAAAAAGTTGTAAAATTTTGAGTTACACATTGAAAATTTTAAATTATATAACATTATAATTCACATTTAAAAATTAAGATTTTATTTTTACATAATTTTACATTGAATATAGATCTCATTTTGTAGATCTTTTCGAGTAGATTTTAAATATATAAATTTCATAAAAAAATGAATATATAAAACAAAAGTTATAAACATTTTAAAATTTAAAATAAAAAGCATGCTAGGGGTAACAAAGTAATTTAAGCATGAAAGTTAACCCCATTAGTCGCAAATTAACGGGAGGGGGGAATTTGACATTTATTTTCAAAAGTAGGGGAGGTCAGTGAAATTTCAGAAAACATTAAGGGAGGTCTCTATAATTGTCAGAAACCTCAGGAGAGGTAAGTGAAATTTATCCTAGAAAAATGGGACAAATATTTTAGAACACCCAAAATAGAAAAAAAGATCAGCAATTTGAGACAGAGGAATTATTAAATTTTTTTTTATACATTTCAATACATTTTTTAAGTCTAGCCGTACGGCTGAATCTAGAATTTTCCTAATTTTTGGTTGAAGTACCCCATGTGTTATTGAAGACACCGAAGAAAATGAAATCACTGCACTGCTTCTGCTGACGATGATGGATAAAATCATTTGCCCGAAGACAAAAAGTCAAGACTGCTTTCATCTCTCTTATCCACCTAATTCCTCTTTGCTAATCCAAACATCAGATTGAAGTCAAAGCAAAGGATAATTGATAATTCTATTCCGCGATAGGATATCCCGTTCCCTATCCCAAAAAGGATCACAGTCCTTTAAGCAGTGTTTAATTCGATTGAGCTTCTCAATTTTAGCATCAATGGCGATTCGACGACTGTGTTTGTTGATTTTAGTGGCGATTACTGCTCTGTGTGTGGAATCGAAGTACAGGGTGTATAATACTTCTCAGAGTATAGTTCCAGGGAAGCTAAACGTTCATATGGTTGCTCACTCGCACGACGACGTCGGCTGGTTGAAGACCATCGATCAGTACTACGTTGGTTCCAACAACTCCATTCAGGTTTCATTCTCTCTCTCCGTCCATACATACTAGCGCCTTCTGCGTTTTCCGTCAACACTTTTGCCTTTTGCTTTGGTGTTCGAGTTTTTGCTGATTACCGTGTGTGTTGACTTGTATCAGGTGGCCTGTGTACAAAATGTATTAGACTCATTGATTCCGGCATTGTTGGCTGATAAAAACCGGAAGTTCATTTACGTTGAACAGGTCACTTCATATTCCCTTTCAATTTGTATTTCTATGCATGACCAACTCAATGCGAAGTTGCCAACCTCTTATTTTTATTGATTGTACTTAATTTTGAGTAGAAATTTGGTTAAATCTTGATTGATGTTTGTTGGGCCCGGAGTGCCCCCTGTATTTGGTTGCACAATACCACCCCTGCGACCGTTCTGAAAAAATACTTGTGGGTGCAATTGTCGAGTTCCATAAAATGCCAATTGGTTTTATAAGAGATGGTGGAAAAGTGGTTGGACAAGTGGTATCAGAGCCACGAGGTCATGGGTTCGAATCGCGAGAGCGTCATTGCAAGGGAGGGATTGTTGGACCCGGAGTGCCCCCATGGATTTGGTTACACAACTAAAAGCAAACTTGCGGGTGTGATGTAAAATGCTATAAAAGACTTAATTGAAGCCCTTCCGAACACCAATTGGTTTTAGGAGAGTTAGTGGAAAAGCGGTCCGACAGATGTGAACCACTCAAGTGGTTCTTCATAAAGTCTTTTAAGAAGAATCCCAACTTCTCCTTTATTCCCATTTAAACCATTCTTTGTGGGAAAGTTGAATGCTCCAATCCTCACTCTTTCAATCAATACAGATAATTAGATAAGGCCTTGTTTTTATTTGTGGTGGTGGGGATTCCAAGCGGATCCAAAGCATATTACTAAAAAGACTTGTCTGTGTTTTCTTTGTTTTGATGAAAATTTTCTTCTCCAAAATGATACAATTTGGCGAAAGGATTGGAGCTCATATTTGCCCCCTTCCCATTGAAATTTAAGTTTGATGAAGGGTTTGGGATGCCCTGATATGGTTATGTATATGGGAAACGGGGACTCTAGCATGCGACCTTGGTGTGCACGTCTGGACCTTCCAAAAGTGTTTTGGATGATCCGGAGTTAAATAAAACTCTTCCCTCGAAGAGTTTTATTTAAATCCGGACCATCGATTGTAGAGATCAACGGTTCGGATGCGCACACCAGGGCCGCCGCGTCCATGTATATGTGTATATAGATGGACACATATGCGCACTGGCTGAAAATGGAATTGATTTAAGGGGTTTATGTTTGATTACAGGCATTCTTCCAGAGGTGGTGGGACGAGCAAAGCGAGGTAGTCCAGAACACTGTCAAGCAGCTTGTCAGCTCGGGTCAACTAGAGTTTATGTATGCAATAACTTATGCCCATTTACATCATACTATATATAGGCCTCTCTGAGTCTTAAGCCTTGATTTTGGCTATTCAATCCTTATGTATACTGTTTAGTCCATGAAGTTGGGAAATGAGATATTTGTTTGCCATTTTTACTTTTGATTGAGCATTTTGGTAGAAGGATGTGAGTGGCTAGTTTTGTAAAGGTAATAGATAAATATTCATCTTCTGTGTGTGCATGTGAATGTGCGTGCAGAAATGGGGGTATGTGCATGCACGATGAAGCGGCCCCACACTATATTGATATGATAGATCAGACTACTCTTGGGCACCGATTTATAAAGGAGGAGTTCAATGTGACTCCAAGAATTGGTTGGCAAATTGATCCCTTTGGTCATTCCGCTGTCCAGGCTTACCTTTTGGGGGCAGAGGTATGACAGCTGTCAGTATTATTAATTGTAAGGATGTTCATTACCCTTGTTTCTGTCTTCAACTGTCTTGACATTGAAGAGTACCTTTTTGAAGGAAATGGAAAATCAAGCTCAAAATACCAAAATTTAATGTGTCCCACCCATGCAAGTTCCATATTATCCGTACTAGGGTAGTCTCACTGCTGGTTGATAATTGAAGTTCATCCCCTTTGTTCATTTAGGTTGGTTTTGACTCTCTTTTCCTTGGGCGAACTGATTACCAAGATTTGGCTAAGAGAAAAATTGAGAAAAGGCTTGAGTTTGTCTGGCAGGGTTCGAAAAGTCTCGGGTCATCTGCACAGGTGACTCAAAATTATTTTCAGTTTGATTATGCTATTTTAGTATTTCTCATAATGATACTTGTGATTGATGGAATCAGTATCCTTTAAAAATTGTATTTTCTTTGTCCCAGTTTGGGTTTCTTGGAAATGAAATCTCGTGTTAGTAATTTTGTAGATTTTCTCCGGCGCCTTCCCTAGGACTTATGAACCACCTAGTGGTTTCTACTTCGAAGTTGGTGATGATTCCCCCGTTGTTCAGGTAAATCCATGGGAAAAGAATGCAAATATGCTATAGAAGAACATTGTTAGACCATATGGTGAGTGTTGTCTTTTATGCATTGAAGGATAATATCAATTTGTTTGATTACAATGTCGAAGAGCGCGTCAATGATTTTGTGGCTGCTGCTTTAGCACAGGTAAGCTAGCTACAGGTATTTTACTCGCAACATTTGGAACCTGTTCCCCTTTGTCTTATAGTTCGCCTGCAATTCACTTGTCGACCACTAGCTATTTGCTTGGCTCAACATTTGAAGTAATTGCTTGTAATATGTAGCAATTCCATCCAATGTTGATATGTCAGACTTAAAGCTTGGGTTGGCTTGAAGATTACTATTTGCAAGGACAAGTAACAGCTTGAGACTTATGGTTTTGTTATGTTTTCTCTTTCAGGCTAATATTACTTGCACAAATCATATAATGTGGACCATGGGCACAGATTTCAAGTACCAATATGCTCACACATGGTACCGGAATATGGACAAGCTAATTCATTATGTCAATCAAGTTAGTTATCTCCAGCATTGCTGAATGTATTACTATTTTTCTTTTATTTCCATCTGTATTGGGATGTGGTTGTGCTTGCACTGCATTATCTTTTTTAATAAATCGGTTATTCTCGTATTCTTAAAGTCTCCTTAACTATGCTTTAGTTCATACAAAGACTACCCAACATTGTGGAGATATATTGTACAAACACATGCCGCATACTGTTTTACTATATTTTCTTGGCCTTGAGTGCATGCGGCATGTCTTTTTGTAATGTTAGAGGGTTGAAGTGAACTGGCTTAAGCTTCTAGAAGTGAACTAGATTAAAATCTGTGGCTGAAATCCTGCATCAAAGCGCACCGCTTACTGTAATTCATAATGGTTTATAGAGTTTTGTTGAAACATATCTTCTCTTGATTCAATTCCCTCTTTCTTCAACTTCATAGTATGAAAGATTCACTTTGTTTTTCCTTTGTTTTGGGTATGCATTTAGTCAGTTGTTTGTGTATGCCTGTAGGATGGTCGTGTCAACGCACTATATTCAACCCCAACAGTATACACTGATGCAAAATACGCTGAACATCTATCTTGGCCGCTTAAGACGGATGACTTCTTCCCGTGAGTTCAAAACTTGGCTTCTGGCATATGAAATAAATACCCACTATTATTACACAGGTGACTAGAAGTTGGTGTATCCCTTTCTCAGGTATGCAGACCGTATAAATGCTTACTGGACAGGCTATTTTACAAGTAGGCCTGGTCTGAAAGGCTATGTGAGATTAATGAGTGGCTACTATTTGGTAGGTTATGGAAACAATTTCATTGACATTGATAAGAAAATTTGTCTTACGCTATTATCACTTTCGGCAAAATTCTCAATGTGTACTAAATGGATTCTAATTCCCGTATAGGCTGCAAGGCAATTGGAGTTTTTCAGAGGGAGGAGCGAAAAAGGACCCACTACTGATAGTTTGGGTGATGCTTTAGCAATTGCTCAGCATCATGACGCTGTTAGCGGAACTTCGAAACAGCATGTGGCTAATGATTATGCAAAACGGCTCTTTATAGGCTACAAGGAGGTGAAGATTTTCTCTGAGAGGCCCATGATTTACCTCTTACTTTACTTCCTTAGTGTTATGCATGAGCCTATGACCATGTCTAATCCGTTATTTTTTTTTGGCAGGCCGAGGAGTTGGTTGCAGCTTCGCTTGCTTGCATGGTAGATTCAGGATTAAAATCTGGATGCAGGAGTTCAGTGACCAAGTTTCAGCAGGCAAAAAAATGGGACCCTATTCTCTTTAAGTTAGATTAACCTGCATAACTGTATGCGTTTCAGTTTGTTTTTTTCACTACTAGAAAGATAGAATTGCTATTCATTTCACGCAACGAGAAGCTAGGTAATAGGGATTTTGGAGGGTCAAACCCAGAAAACCACTGCACACCACAGAAGGACCAGTATAAGCTTCAGGGGGGTGGAGCTGTGGAGGATGCCAGAAGGCTCACTCCGACTGGGTAGAAAAACAAGAACATCATGTTCGTTTCTTTTTTAACAAGGAAAAAAGTATCAAGATAGCCCAAAAGTACTTGTGAGAGTCTCAGGCTTAAAAGTAACTACAAAATGATAATTCAGATGTTGGTGCACCTCAAATCAACTATTTTAGTAGTTGCTTAATATCTTTTTCATTTTTTTTTTTGCATGAGGTTAGTATTAATTGGGTCCGAAAAGCTACAAGTAGGTAAACCTTTCCCTATCGGTTGCCTCACCTGGATTGAGTAAATCCCGGGTATCATACCCAGCAGTTGAATTACCTTGATAGCCAAACTGGCATCTGATCAATATTGGTTGAGTTTACTGAATATAACATTTTGCTGACGAGTGAATGATTTTTATTTCTATTTTTTTGAGGAACACCAACAAGTGAATGATTAAGGGGCCTGTACAGACCATGTTATATTAGCTAAGTGCTAGAGGGATTTAGTGGCACATGCATGTGTAGCGCATTATTTTGCTCTATACCAACATAAAGGGATTTATTACAGTCTTGATTTTGCTTGTGTGGGTTTTCCCTGTCCAGATTTGTCTGCCCTTTTTCATGTTATTTATTTTATTATTTATTAGTTTTCCTTTTTTGGTTCCAGTGTCCACTTCTGAACATAACTTATTGTCCTGCAACAGAAGTAGATCTATCCCTGGGGAAAAAATTGGTAAGAAGCATGTTCCAACTTTTTTTTGTATCTTGTTTCCCGATAGGTAGGAGAAGAGAATATTTTTCATGAACTAGAACAATTGGTATGTCTGATCTTATGCAGGTGGTGGTTGTCTACAATTCCCTGGGGTGGAAAAGAGATGATGTTGTAAAAATTCCCGTGAGTGTTTTATGTTTTTTCCACGCCCATGATCTTTAGTCAACTTTTGCTGTATCATATCTGAGAAAAGGTCTTATAAAAGTTGCTTTAATGCCTCAGGTGTCCATACGTAGTACTAATCTTGTTATAAATTGCATGTACTGCTTAGAATATGAACCATCTCTTTACTTATCTTAAAATCGCAAGAAGAAAAGGGGAAGGAAGGAGGGGGTTGTATGCTGTAGTGTGGCAGCATGTTACCCTCTTATCATAGCGGAAAGCTGTGCAGCAACTTATTTCACCTGACAAAAGCTGTATGAAGAAAATGGATTAAATGTTTTAGGCATGTATGTGCGTGTATCCTGTTGTATGTACCCAGTTGCATGAAAATGTTCATCTTCTTTTCCTCTGAAAATAGATGATGACTGAATGTTAAAGATACTAATTCATCAATTTTTGTCTTTTCCTAGTGGAAGGCCAACTCCAATAATTTGGTCATGATGTTAATTGCGCTCTATGTGTAACGCATAAACTTGCTACTTGCTATAGATGATCCATGATAATGTCACTGTTCAAGATTCCAGCGGACGGGAAATTGAGTCGCAACTTCTACCACTTGCTGATGTTTCTCTAGGCATAAGAGACTTCTATGCTACTGCATATGTTGGAAAATCCCCTAGTGTGACCCCCAGGTATTGGCTTGCCTTCACAGCATCTGTTCCACCTCTGGGTTTCAGCACTTATGTCATCTCAACGGCTAAAGGGGCAGGTTAACCTTCTTACTTTTATATTTAATTTACTCAGGGAACATAGAACTTTATTTAGTTCATTTCTTGGAACATTGACACGAGGATCTACTTTGTTTTGGTCCCATTTTTTCTCAAAAGCAGCCGCTACTTTTGTGACACAGACGTCATACAAGTCCACGGGGAGTGAGAACGGCACTATAGAAGTGGGGCCAGGAAATTTGAAGCTTATTTATTCTGCAAATGAAGGAAAACTTACTCAATATGTTAATACAAAAAGCTCGGTATGTTTTTGGACCCTGCTTTTTTCAATCTTCCTGACTGCCGTCTTAGCAATGACGAGATGAATGGACATAATTTTCATGTTGCTTCTCGAACATCTGGAAAAAATTAGGTTTTATTTGTTTGGACTTTCTAGTATGATTTTAATTCGTTATTAATTCAATTTGAAGGTCAAAGCATCTATAGAACAATCATATAGCTATTATTCTGCATATGATGGAAGCCAGGATCTTCAGTATTTCCAGGTAATTAATTCCTGTTTTATTTTGTTATCCCAGTTGCTTTAATATCATTGTTGTGCCTCTCTTTGTTACAATTTCTCTTGTCGTGATGTTGTATTGGTATATTGAGGCATCATTTCGAGTTATCATATGGAAACTTCAACCATTGTTGTTCTTGTTGGTGGTTGTTGTAAAAGGCCTCTGGAGCTTATGTCTTTCGTCCAAATGGTACATTTCCCATTGCATCGGAAGGGCAGGTACATAATAGCTTTCAAAGAACTACATGAATGTACCCTTGTGATGCCAATGATCAACCAAGGAGTTTGTGAAACTGCAGATTCCCTTCACAGTGTTGCGAGGACCAATATTTGACGAAGTTCATCAGACAATTAATTCATGGATACATCAGGTATTACCTTGTTGGATCCTTATTTCCTTCGTTTATTTTTGTTTTGCTTTGTTTTGTTTTGTTTTAATTCAGATTGGGTTATCAAGGGGAACTATTGTTAATAAAATAAAGAGTTGGCTTGGATATGTTGATAGAATACACCGTCTTAAAGAAGCTTAAGCAGCATCTTTTTTATAAGGTGGGCAACTATTGTCCTATACTCCTATAACTTAGCCTTCAGATGTATTTGTGCTGCAATCTATATGTTAAACATTTATTTATTTTTGGTAAACAGAAGATCTACAAATTAAGAACGAATAGGTCTGGGGTAGTTGACTCCCATCATAGGAGTTGTTGCCTAACATAATCAGGAGGATCAATTAAATAAACATCAATTACATCCGTTAGATAAAATAACATGCTTTGCTAGAATGTCCGCTCTTCGATTCGCCTCACGGTGTACGTGCTTCACTTCCTTGACAACAAAGTGCTCCAATAATTTCCTGCAATCAAATATTAACGCACTCAGAGTTTTGGTCGTGTTTTTTCCCTTACCCCCCTGTTTTTTCAATGGTGGAACTTCTGTTAGGGAATGGATCAAACGTAATTGTCAGGATACTAGGACTCATGCTTCAGGAATTGTTTGGAACATTATCTTTCCAACGGTGTGTTGATTTTCATGGGTGAACCGTTATAGATGCCATTTTGAGGGTGAGTCTGTGGCTAACTTATTCACAGATCGCGATTGTATAGCCAGGGCGACTGAATGGTTTTCCATCTCAAGGCATTTTTAGCGAAATCAGGACCATTTCCATCAATGTTGGGTGGTATAAACCTGGTAGAGGTTTTTTCAAACTTAGTGTGGATGGAGCTTGTGATGTTGAAGGATTAGCTACAACGCATGGTCTAGTTAGGGATGATACTGATGCGTCGGTGATAGGGTTTCAACCTCGTATAGGGAGTTCCTCATGTTTAGAAGCTGAGCTATGGGCGTTGTGCCATGGTATTCATTTAGCAAGGAACCTGGGCATATCTCGTCTGCAAGTGGAAGTAGACTCCAAAGTCAGCTCTGAGATTGGTAATGGAAATAACAGCGACAGTCACGAAGAAGATGGAGAGCAGACCCGACTGAGTTTGGAGTCTTTGGACACGCTGGGCATATTAAGTTGTTAGATATTCTTCAATTCTGATGCTTTTCATAAACCATTTGAAAATTCTCATAGGTGACATCCTTGTTCACCTGTTGCTTGTGGTTTAACAGCTAAGTTTGGTGAAGCCAAAGAATGCAATTACATGAATATGATCTCTCTCTCTCTCTCAGAGTTAGTAGAATTTTTTGTGATAATATTTGGTACTCTGGATAAGATGCGGAAGAAAAGAAGGATCTGATACAGATTACAGTCTCACTTAATGATAGTGACCTTAAAATACGTGTTATGAGCACATGTAATTGCAAAATTTATACTCTTGATTCTCTTGGTAGTTTATTATTGTTACTTGTATGGGCAGATCACCAGAGTGTATAAGGAAAAGGAGCATGTTGAAGTTGAATTCACTGTAAGTGAACCTTTGTTTGCTATCTTTCCTGTGTTGGCCTGAGTTCTAGTTAATGATTATAGTAGGGAATTTGTATATCAAAGAGGGTAAATTTCATCTTGAAGATCTCTCTCAATCGAAACTTATACTGAATTTCAGGTTGGCCCTATTCCTATTGATGATGGAATTGGAAAGGAGATTGCAACCCAGGTTACAACTGCTATAAAAAGCAACAAGACATTTTATACAGATGCCAGTGGACGTGATTTCCTTAAAAGGGTATGTTGCGTACGTGCATTTGGTACTATCCATCTGTTATTACCCAAGTGACTTTTACCTTATCATCGGAGCCAGCAGATTTATTTAATAGGGCTTTGATTTCCCAAATGCTCTCATTAATAGGGTCGCCTTGACCACGGCTCTTCACCGTAGAACTTTTACCCGAAAAAATGGAGCAAAGAAATAGGTCAGCACTAACAAACTCATGAAACTTAAGGAAATTTTCTTGTTTTGCAGATTCGAGATTATAGAGCTGACTGGGACCTTGAAGTGAACCAACCGGTTGCAGGAAACTATTACCCTGTAAGTTGACATTGTAATTGACATTATTTGTAAGTGTAAATGTAACGACCCGCCCCGACTTGCACAATGTTGTCCGCTTTGGCCGCCCAGCTCCTTGAACTTCCCAGTACGTCACCCATCCCTGGATTGCTCCAGGGTGAGCACGCTTAACTGTGAAGTACCAACGAGCTTTGACGCCCGCACAGCTTTTAAAGGTCTTGTGCAAGTTAGGGCACGATCTATTCTCTTATATCATAGAACTCTGTTGCATCCAGGTGGGTCCTGGGCTGTCACAGTAAAGGAATATTTCAATATTTTTCAGTTGTAAATTGATAGGAGGGCAATTTTAAACTCTGGTGGGACATGGGAGTCTATGCCCATGTAAACGAGGAGTGTTAAAGCATCCAATTCAAAATCAATGGGCAAGGAGTGAAGAGGCCATCTAGGCTTATATACTAGTTTAGGAGGATATAATTAACCAATTTAGGATAACTTATAATACTCCCCGCGCGTACATTCCTTGTCTCTCTCGTGGAGAGGTAAACAAAGGATTCAACCCTAGGAATCACAACAACAAGGTACTTAAGACAATAAGTCACAAATATCGGGGCAATTAATCTAGGACTTGTCCAAAAACCTCCAAAAGACTAGCTCTAGATATCTTGTTAAAGCATTTACTGCATTTACTCGAAATTAATTGGCAATGATTGGAGAAGTCTCCTAGGCTCATATACTAGTGTTGGGGGTTACAAAAAACCAACGTGGACAAGATCTAACAACGAGAATTTAGCGAAAAGAAAATATTTACATTGATAAATGCCAGAATTTGGGAAGTTGAATTTCTGAAGTGGTTGGCCCATTATTCTAAAGTCATTCAGAGTTACACATTGGTCCATTAAGGGTGTTTGGAAAAGTTTACCTTAGTCACTACAGAACCATGATTCTTATCTTTAGCATCTAAACGTTCATTGAAAGTTCACATTGGTGAATAATTTTGCAGAAGTTTACATTGTTGGATAATTCTACAGCTCTGTAGTTTTTCCTTTAATTCGAGTTTTGTAATTCTAGACCTAACTAGCATATAGAAGTTGTCAATTGTCCGGGTAGCTGTAGAAGGTGGAAAATTTGTTTACAGTAAATTTACAATTGTACAATATTCTCACAATTTTTATAAGTCAAACTTGTGTATCCATCATGGGTGTGAAAGGAGAAGTTATTGCATACTCCACCATTTTCTCGTGGTGCCCGGTTTTAACGTGATAGTTTCACTTTCATCACAAATTGATTGCCAAACAACTTGGTTAGACCATTTGGACTTGTAAGTATTGATGACTTATTTGCTTAACTTTCAGATTAATCTTGGAATGTACATTAAAGATGACAGTGAAGAGTTCTCAATTTTGGTGGATAGATCTGTGGGTGGATCCAGCCTTGTGGATGGGCAACTGGAGTTGATGCTCCATAGGTTTGTTCTTCGCATCATGATGGTTGTTTCTTCCAAAATTCTCATAATTATTGAATTTCATTTTAACATAAGTTGTGGCAGTTTGCATCTCCTAATTGTACCAGTTCCCAGATAGATAAACTGGTCTTCTATTGTGTAGGAGATTGCTTTATGATGATGGTAGAGGTGTTGCTGAGGCATTAAATGAAACAGTGTGTGTTCATAACAAATGCAGTGGATTAACAGTAAGCACATTTTAAAGGCATAGTTTTTATTCTTTTTAATGTGATATCTTTGATTTTCGCCTCAATAATTACACGTCCGCAAGTGTTGGTGACTGTGGATGTAGTACTTTTGCTGCTTCAATTTTGTTGTGGAATCGAGTCTAAGGCAAGGGCCACAATTGAATAATGATATTGCTTTAATCATAATTCTCCCAGGCCCAAGGGAAGTTTTATCTCAGAATTGATCCTCTTGGAGAAGGAGCCAAGTGGCGTCGGTCATTTGGTCAGGAGATATATTCTCCATTTCTGTTGGCTGTCACGGAGCAGGTGAGAGAACCACCTTGCATGTGGTCTTGTGGCTCTTGAGGTAACTTTTCTGAACAGCAATAAGTGATTGTTCATAATTTTGCAGGACACGAATTTTCAAGTGCCAGTCTTTAATGGGATGGAACCCTCCTACAGTCTACCCGATAACGTGGCAATGATAACACTCCAGGTATTTTTACCAGTATTCTTAACGACATGGCAACTTTGGCTCATTCTATAGGTTGTTACGCATTGTTAAAGCACCTTATGCCATACCTGTGTTCTCAATACTGCAGGAACTTGAAGACGGAAAAGTTCTCCTTCGGTTGGCACATTTATATGAGGTCTCTATTCCTCTCGTATGAAAACGAAAGAAACAAAAATAAAAGGAAAACATAATATCATCAAATTTTCAATCTTATAAGTTCTGGTCTACCAAGGACTTTCATTATATGATCTGCCTCTCTGGAAAAAAATTTCTATATTTTCCGGCGTTTGGTATGATGGAGAACGTAAGCCAGAAAAAAAGTTTAATGGATGACGAAAATGTTCTTATTTTTCCTGAAAATGGTTCCCACTATTAAATTGTGGGAACCACATACAAATTGTAAGGAGATGGAACTACCACCTCACCACCACCAGAGTCACCCACTATGAGCACACTGGCAGTGGCACCGCCATCACCCCGTCACTGCTGTTGGCACCATACCATCCAGCTGCCATTCTGCCACCAATTACCCCTGCTGCTGCTGCTGTTCCAACCACTGCAGCCCTCTGGCACCACCTAACTCTTGCTCATGTATTGTTAAATAAGGATAGCTAAACAAAATTTAATGTAGAACTTGTTTCCTAATTTAACTTTTGTTGCTTCTCTGATTCTAGGTTGGAGAGGACAAGGATCTCTCAGTATTGGCAAGTGTAGAACTGAAAAAACTGTTTTCGGAAAAAAAGGTAGATGTAAATTACGTTGCCATTTGATCGCTCTCCTGTATCAGATTACTTAATCATGCTAAAAAAATTCTCTCTCTAGATAAGCAAAGTTACAGAAATGAGCTTGTCGGCTAATCAAGAGAGAGAAGAAATGATAAAGAAGAGATTGGTTTGGAAAGTAGAAGGCTCTCAGAATGATGCATCCAAAGTGTTGAGAGGAGGTCCCGTTGATCCTGTAAAGCTGGTGGTTGAAATTGCTCCAATGGAAATTCGCACGTTTGTAATCGACTTCACTCAATTAATGTCCTCAGTTACAAGAGGTCTAATGCTCTAAGGTGAGATGAGAAACAATAATCTCTTGATTCACAACTTCTTCACTCTTTCAGAGAGAATTGGTTTAACTTGTTTATATTTTCGTCGTTCAGGTTATTTGCTTGCTCGTCGTAATTTGCTCTCACCTTTTCCCGGATATAACAAATGGCATTGAGCTTCTTTTTGCATTGAAACCACTGCCAGCGCTGAAATAACTCCCCTGTTTAGACCAAAAATCCTTTGTTGCTGTTGTAAAAAGGAATCCTAACTTGCGGCACAAATGATTTCCAGTGTTCTGTAAACCCTTCCCCTCTCCTGCTGAACCTTGTCTTGCCTTTCATTTCTACTATTTGAGGAAATCGACAATCAGAAGCACAAGATGAATACTGTTGAAATCGGTCGAATAATCTAGATTTGTTAACTGATTGTTGCTTTCTTTTATTGGATTTCACCCCCACAATCTTTTGTATTGCCTGTTCTTTATCGTCTCTCTCTTTGCAGTCCAGCAAGGAATGGTAGTTGAATTGAGAACATGAGAATTTTTGTTTACAAAAGAGCCCCAGTGCACCTAGAGCATCAACATGTGGTGGTCAAAACCTTGGGATTTAGGGTTAGGGGTTTGCTCCCTGATCTGTGTTTCAAAACCTCTTACTTCTTTTGGAGTCTGTGTGGAGCTTTGCTCTTAGGTTGTGTTTGGTTTATTGGAATGGAATGGAGGTAGGGATAGAATGGAGATTGGAATAGAATGGGAATGGAATGAGATAGGAATAACCAAACCATTCCATTCCCGCGTTTGATTATGCTTAGGAATGAGTTCCAAAATTGATATAGCTATAGCAAAATTTGGAGTGACGTTAGTAAATGTAGGATAGTCAATTTGGAGTGGAAATAGTGAAATTTGGGGTGGCAATAGTGAATTTTGGAGTGGCAATAGTAAAACTTAGTGTGGTGGCAGTAATTTGGTGTGGCATCAATAATTAGAGAAGAATGGAATAATGATAGTAATAGTTATTTCTGTATTTGAGGGAATGAGAATTCCATTTGGAATGACGATTTCTTAACTTCTTGATAATCTAAACATATGAATGGTATTCCATTGGATTTCATTCCAATATATATTCCATCCAACCAAACACACCCTTAAATAATGGACCTCTTATTAGTTGACGGTGAGATTAGTTCTTTAGGATTAGTCGATGAGCGGGTAAACTCACCCAAACCTCTCAGTGGGAAAAAATTACGCTAGCGGCAACAAAATGAACTTCAAGTATGTCAAATGTGTGTTTTTATTTTTGTTTTTTTTAACCTCCATAATACGAAACTTGTCCAATCATGGGACGTAAACCCCAGCTGTTAATCATCGTTCATCATATAAAAGTGCATCAAGGTTGGTCGGTGGCCGTGTAACACTCATGGAAACAGTGTGCCGTGTTTTTTGGCCTAAAAAGTCACCTGGCTGATTTTTTCATCTTTATATGATTTTTTCTGCGTTTTTGTAGTTTTGCATCAACATTTTGTGTATTATTGGTTTGTCTCGGCGAGAGGAATCAGAAAAATAAAAAATTGAGAGTTCTAATTATAATCTTTTACCTTTTTGGATTCCTTTCGTCAAGACAAACCAATAATACACAAAAAATTGATACAAAACTAACAAGCGCAAAGAAAAAATAATAATAATAAAATCAAATAAAGACAAAAAAAAAAGTCAAACTTACTTTTTAAGCCAATTTTTTTTTTTTGGTCAATCGTTAAGAACTTTATTTAACTCAATGGCAAACTGGAAACATCAAAGATCGCTTCCCTACTAATCCAATATGGAATACTCTTCTTCCAGATTAGAGGGTCGTCCAAAGATAGGGCAAATTTGGCTATCGCATTAGCCACCCTATTACAACTACGGGGAACAAAATTAAAAGAACAAGAAACGAACTTATTAGCTAGCACAAGTGCATCCTCAATGATAACATCCAACCAAGCTTTGACTGGAGATTGGCCTTGAAGCTTCTTGATCACCGAAGGAGTTCATATTTGTGTGAATATTAATTAATATCATTTATAACATAGTTCGAGAGAAATAATAGATAGATAATCATATCTCACTTCTTTTTTTTTTTTGGGCTTAAGAAAAAAGACGCAAATAACAGCTATTACCGCTCCAATTATCGCCTCCTCTCTCATAAATTTAGAAGTGTTTTAGGATTCTGACTCCATCTTGGTGAAATTTTAATTGTATGTTGAAAGCATGAATAAAACACGAACACAAAGATGTGGTTCAATGTCTAGCGAACAAAATAAATAGATAGAGAAAGTGCATGTTAATGAACGAATACTTGAGATTTCTCCAACTCCACCACTTCAGTTTAAAACTGCAAAACCCATGAATTTGGATTCTGATACGTTTGTCATAAATAAAAAAATCTAATGTTTTACTAACCTTTTTTTGACTCATATTTTCAATTTACTGTCTGCTAAACTACAACATATGAAGAAGTCATGGCCATAATAAGCCAAAATAATCACAATTTGAGACACCTAAACATGTACCCTTTATTAGAAAATAAATGGTGTGACATATGCAATCAGTAATCTTGGCATTTGAAGACCCATGATTTGAATGGCTTCAGTCTTTTGGTATTCTATGTTGAGTGCAAGGAAGTATTACCCAATTCATTGGATGTAAAGTCAATGCACATATATGTTTGGATAAAGAATTAGCTATAAGGGTTCTCGCAGTGGTTAATTGGACTTGTTTTGACTGGGATTACCACACCCAAGGTCATAGTATCAATTTCCTTGGCAGCGATTTGTCCTCGGGGTCGGGGCCACCTCACGCAAACGCATGGAAAAGACTGTGGGAGGGGTTGTAGAGATTAGTATGGAGCATTAGAACACTCTTCATTACCAAAAAAATGTTTAGAAGAAAGAATGAAGCTAACCCAAGGGGTTGGCAAAGTGGTCTTGCCTTAGTGGCCTCGTTTGATTCGCGGATTAAAATAGGTGGGATTGGTAGTCCTGGGATTAATAGTCCGGAATTATTTGTCCTGGGACTAATTTCGTACTGAATATCACTCAATCCTTTGTTTGATTCGTGTAGGATTAACATTGGGATATCCCGTGTTTCGGTCAATCCCATGTTTGGTTCCCTAAACTAAATTTTGGGATTAATTTTAGGGCTCTCTCTCAATCCAGAAATCAACCCATAAATCAGAAAATCACAAAATCACAAAATCGAAAATCAATCATCTTTGAACAATCTTTGAACAAACAAGAAAATCGACTCAATCGAGCCATCTTTGAACAAACCAGAAAATCGAAAATCAACCCAGAAATCAGAAAATCATTATACCCAGAATACAACCATGTATACCCAGAAAATCGAAAATCGAAAATCATGTATACCCAGAAATCGAAAATCATGTATACCCAGGCTCATCGATTTTGTTGGGAGACGAGTCCGTGACGGCGGTAGGAGGTGTTGGTTTTCCAGATCCACCTCTGTTTGAGTCTCATTAGGATTGGTTTGCAAATATTAGCCGACAAAGATGGTTCGATAGTAGCGGCTGAATGAGAAAGGATTGGTTTGCAAATCATGTATACCCAAGCTCGTCGAAAATCTGTTTGAGTACGAACCAAAAAAAAGAAAATCTGTTTGAGTCTCATTAGCGGGTCATGCTACAATGCGCACCCTCTAAAAATTACTCAATATGAGATTTTGTGACTCAAAATATGAGATTTTGTGGCTCTAAATATGAGATTTTGTGGCTGGAGATACGAAATGCATATGGTATGCACACTCATATATATGAATAGTCACAAAATCTCATATATTTCCAAAAAATCTCATATTTGGAGCCACACAATCTCATATTGGATCCATGCGGACTTTGGTACAGTGCGTGCAGACTTGCTACAGTGTGCGGTGTTTTTTGGCCTAAAAAGTCACCTGGCTTATTTTTTCATCTTTATATGATTTTTTCTGCATTTTTGTATTTTTGCATCAACTTTTTGTGTATTCTTGGTTTGTCTCGGCGAGAGGAATCAAAAAAATAAAAAAATTGAGAGTTCTAATTATAATCTTTTACCTTTTTGGATTCCTCTCGTCAAGACAAACCAATAATACACAAAAAATCGATACAAAACTAACGAACGCAAAAAAAAAAAAAAAAAAAAAAAATCAAATAAAGACAAAAAAAGAAGTCAAACTTACTTTTTAAGCCAATTTTTTTTTTTGGTCAATCGTTAAGAACTTTATTTAACTCAATGGCAAACTGGAAACATCAAAGATCGCTTCCCTACTAATCCAATCTGGAATACTCTTCTTCCAGATTAGAGGGCCGTCCAAAGATAGGGCAAATTTGGCTATTGCATTAGCCACCCTATTACAACTACGGGGAACAAAATTAAAAGAACAAGAAACGAACTTATTAGCTAGCACAAGTGCATCCTCAATGATAACATCCAAGCAAGCTTTGACTGGAGATTGGCCTTGAAGCGTCTTGATCACCGAAGGAGTTCATATTTGTGTGAATATTAATTAATATCATTTATAACATAATTCGAGAGAAATAATAGATAGATAATCATATCTCACCTTTTTTTTTTTGGGCTTAAGAAAAAAGACGCAAATAACAGCTATTACCACTCCAATTATCGCCTCCTCTCTCATAAATGTAGAAGTGTTTTAGGATTCCGACTCCATCTTGGTGAAATTTTAATTGTATGTTGAAAGCATGAATAAAACACGAACACAAAGATGTGGTTCAATGTCTAGCGAACAAAATAAATAGATAGAGAAAGTGCATGTTAATGAACGAATACTTGAGATTTCTCCAATTCCACCACTTCATTTTAAAACTGCAAAACCCATAAGTTTGGATTCTGATACCTTTGTCATAAATCCAAAAATCCAATGTTTTAACCTTTTTTTGGCTCATATTTTCAATTTACTGTCTGCTAAACTACAACATATGAAGAAGTCATGGCCATAATAAGCCAAAATAATCACAATTTGAGACACCTAAACATGTACCATTTATTAGAAAATAAATGGTGTGACATATGCAATCAGTAATCTTGGCATTTGAAGACCCATGATTTGAATGGCTTCAGTCTTTTGGTATTCTATGTTGAGTGCAAGGAAGTATTACCCAATTCATTGGATGTAAAGTCAATGCACATATATGTTTGGATAAAGAATTAACTGTAAGGGTTCTCGCAGTGGTTAATTGGACTTGTTTTGACTGGGATTACCACACCCAAGGTCATAGTATCAATTTCCTTGGCAGCGATTTGTCCTCGGGGTCGGGGCCACCTCACGCAAACGCATGGAAAAGACTGTGGGAGGGGCTGTAGAGATTAGTATGGAGCATTAGAACACTCTTCATTACCAAAAAAATGTTTAGAAGAAAGAATGAAGCTAACCCAAGGGGTTGGCAAAGTGGTCTTGCCTTGGAACTTAGGGGTTTGCTCTCACCTAAGGTTTCAAGTTCGATTCCCCTTACCAGCAAACTCTTGGGACCTCTGAGGGTTATGTCTGGTCATTACCTCCATGGCCCCGGAATTAGTCGAGGTGCGCGCAAGCTGGTCTGGACATCCGGTTATAAAAAAAAAAAAAAGAATAAAGCTTCTAAACCACCTAGCTTAAACTGGATGCACAAAAAGGAACTAAACACATGGAAAACGTGACACTTGGGTCAAGTGTTGTGCTGGGACTAGAAAATCTTTGGGGTTGGTATGGGGTCTTAGGGTATCTGAAATTTAAAGATTATCCCCACTTCAATTCTGTTTAGAAAAGGATGTTATATGTGAAGATCTTTTGAGTGGTCATACAAATTGAGAACCATTAAAACTGTATTTGGTCAATGCAAATTGAGAACCATTAAAATTGCATTTGATGATTCGAGCTGTTCATTTAATAAGCCCGATGTCGACATCGTTTTTTAAAAAATTTGAGTTAGATGACATCGATATTTAGATGAACGAAACCTATTTGCCACTGGAAAAATGACCGATGCACGAATGATTCCTATGTCGAGAATTGCAAGACAAACGGCTTAGATTATCAAATAAGATCCTATAGAAAATTAATGTGACAATGATATCCATATGAGCAAAGCCTATTTGCCATTGGAAACATGACCAATTACCTCATTTCCACGAACGATTCCCAGATCGAGACTTGCAAAACGAGCGACTCAAATTTGTCAAATAAGATCATATGGAATATTAATGGGACATCGATATTCATATGTTCAAAACCTATTTGCTGCTAGAAAAATGACCAATTACCTTATTCTTTGCATGAATGATTTCCACATCGAAACTTGTAAGATGAACGGCTAGGATCAAATAAGATCATATGGAATATTATTTTGCATCACATAAGAATCGCATGAAGAATCTTCCACGAGAGATGGTGTTGATTCTTTTACATCATGAGCGTTCTATTATGTCATACAAGAAGGGTTTCCCTAATATTGGCACCCAGGAGAGGAATGAATATATGTCCTTTTGACAATTCACCTCAAATCCTAAAAAAAAGCTTTGCTTACATAGGGTGTTTTGAGCAAAATAAGTGGCATACTTTTATGGATCTCGGGACTCTGTTGTCCCTTATATACGGATGGCAGGACCTGCCGGCCGATCTTCGCTGTCCAAATATGTTTTGGACGGCCCAGATTTGACGTGAGTTAAAATACCCAAAACACTCTTCGGCACCCCTCAAATCTGAGCCGTTCAAAACACATTTGGAAGGCCAAGATCGAGTCAGCAGACCCTGCCATTCCTAAGGGACGGAAGAGTCCCCGAGTTCTATTTTTATTACCACTAATTACGTTTAGTACAAAGCCTAAGTAAAAGATGATACAAACATAAATTCATGTACCGTGTTCCACAACGTTGTGTGCTCCACTGAGTATGCCCTTGTCTCTAGTTTCTACGAGGGAGAACAAACAAATATTATCGACATAAATAAAATGAAAAAATTACTAGCATCTTTTTAAAGCCCCATTTGTCTAAATACGTATCTTTTTATAGTACTATGTCTCATTTCCCTTCCTTTCCCAAATAAAATTCTTCATTATTGAAGTTTAGATTCAGAATTTTCGCTTGTGGAGTGTTTCAGTTTTAAACGCGGATTATGGCATTCGATCCATTAAAAACATTATAAAAAATAAACTAAAGAAACCAAAAATTAAAAATTACGCTTGGATGGGTTTTTTTTTAATTAGGTTTATACTTATAGATTCGAAGAATTTTTTTAATTTGGATTAAATTTTCAGTCTTTCGCACACAAAGCCTTCTAGAAATCTATTTTGTAAATATTGTTCAAATATTTTTAGAAATACTTTACATTTCCGATTGTAAATACAAAATTATATGATTAATCTATTATCCAACAAATTAAAATAGTGGAGTGATTTCCACACCTAGTATTGATATCTATTTTTTTGTGTCTTTTAGTGAAATTTTTATGTATAAAAATTTCACCAAAAGACAAAAAGATAGTGTAATATCAAATTGGGGGTTGAAAATCAATTACTTAAAATAATGGGCCAAGAAATACCGTATCTTGACCCTCTCTGTTTCCCTCTCTTTTGTCCAATCCAAAATAACTTCTAGAGAGAGAAAGAAAGCATTTCTGATTTCACTGCAGATATATATATATATATATATATATATATATAGAGAGAGAGAGAGAGAGAGAGAGAGAGAGAGTGGTGATATATAGACGGAGAAAGAGCTCACTTGACAGACTACTGGTTGAATTGACGGAATTTGTTGCGAACTGTAGGCTGCGAAATTGCTCAGGGAATCTAGAGAGAGAGAATCTGATCGGCGTGAATCGACTTGAGCTACGGTTTCAGATGAGATATCTGTACTGAGTTAATACAAGGGAAATGGATTTTGAAGCGGTGAAACATTCTTCGGCTGTCGCCGGCGACCGGAAAGGTAATTCCGGCGATCGTACGGTAAACTGACTCTTAATGCGTCTGGCCTAAATTAATTTGTGTTGAAAAGACGGCTCTTTCAAAAAAAATAATAATAATAATAAATTGTCTCTCTTGATCATGTTAACAAAAATTAACGATAATTTAACAAGTACAGGACCTAATTTTGAGTTTGTTTTCAGTTACAGTGGATTGTGAAGCGGCGTTTTACACGGAGCTTTGGTGCGCTTGTGCTGGTCCGCACGTGACTGTACCTCGTGAAGGCGAGCTCGTGTTCTATTTCCCACAAGGACATATCGAGCAGGTTAGTTTCCAACTGTAGATAAGCATTTTTGGCAGTTCTTTGTTTTGCAGTGGTTAGATTCAATATAGTTGTTCATTATCTTTGAAGAGAGAAGAGATTGGAGATTAGAAAAATGTGTAAATTTGGAAGGGAAAGGAGGTAATAAATAATTGAAGTTTTTGTCAAAATCAGTGATTACTTTGGAAGAATATAGATGATAAACGAGACATGTGATTGGAGTTTGTACAAATATTTTGAAACTGGATAAATTACTATTTGAATGAACTATAGTATTCTGTTTCGCCAAAAAAGAGACTTTGGGTCGGAGATGCTCTTGAAATTTTCCAAATTCATCTCTCTGTAGAGACATGGTAACACATGCATGTATATTGGGATAAGGCTCGGTTTGGTTTGGTTAGGAGTTCTGTAATGTCTCGGAACCTCAAAGCAAATATCTTTTCTTTGAATTAAGATTTTTGGTCGGGTTTAAGATGGCTCGTGGATGATGATTTTTCTGGGTGTTCGATTAGGTTGAGGCATCAACTAATCAGGTCTCAGACCAAGACATGCCGGTTTATAATCTTCCATCAAAGGTCCTCTGCCGTGTGATCAACGTTCAGTTGAAGGTAATAATATCGGTTATCTTAATCGCTTACCAAGAAAAATCAATAACTTACTGAAAATAAATACAAATTCTCAACCATTTGACATTGTTACTTTTATGTAGGTGCATGGGAATTTATTGGATTTTGTTTGGGAAATTATTTCTCAATTGTGTTCCTAAGACACAAACAGATTATATTTATGGAAATATGTGATAATTTTTGCTTTTTATGTAAGTGGGTTTGATTTTACTCATTTATTACATTTTTGTTGCATGTACATTCATTCCAAAGTTAAAACCCTTCCTCTATCCATGATTTGATGGATATTCGATGTGGCACTTTATGGGTCGTTGATCCAAGTTAGGTTTTAACTTTGCTGAAGCTTTTTTCTTTTTTCCTGAACTTTTATCTGTACAGGCTGAACCAAACACTGATGAGGTGTTTGCACAAGTGACCCTGCTTCCTCTAAAAGTAAGTTTGTTCGGGTTGTGTTAAAGCAATAGGCAGACGCAGATAATTAAACCGTAAGACTTGTTGTTGTTGATATCAGGAAGACGGGAACGAGGTGGACAAAGAACCTGTGCCACCTTCGCCGCCGAGCTTTTGTGTGCATTCCTTTTGTAAAACCCTTACTCCCTCTGATACCAGCACTCATGGTGGATTTTCTGTGCCCAAAAAGCATGCGAATGAATACCTTCCTCCTCTAGTTAGATTTCATCCCTCATAAAATTGTTTTATGCCTTGTTCATTTGCTTTGTTGGAATTATATTCTCACATTATTCTGGCCCCTGCTATTTGACAGGACATGTCACTGGAAAATCCAACTCAGGAGTTGGTGGCAAAGGATTTGCACGGAAAGGAGTGGCGTTTCGGGCATGTCTTCCGGGGTAATTTCAGAAATATTTCTTTCGAGGGATTATATTGTTGTTTAGATAGGAACCGCTGCCTTGAATGTTAGACGTGTCCTGTCGAAGTGCATAGATAATAGAGAGATGAGGGCTCATTATAGCTAAGTCTTATAGCACTGCAAGTGGGGAGGGAGGTGACAGAGTGATGGCCGATGGGGCATGCACTAGTGTACTGCTTTTCTCTGGCATGAGCAAAGTACTTATCAGGGACAATTTGGAAAAGAAATGACCATGCTGGGGCGGAGAGGATTGAGATGCATAGCAGTGTTTAGCCTAGAAATCTAGTTGTAGGTTCTGGTTACCATTTGATGGATGCATTGGGGCTCATTAACCGATGTACGGTTTTTTTAATAATTTATTGAATAAAACACGCTTTTCAGAACTTTTTCCTGAATTATATTAAATCGTGTTTCCCAATCACGCTACAAACACAAACGACAACTATCAACTATCAACAACAAACTAAGGGGAATCAACCATTAACAATATTGAGTCCTGTCCAAAAGCCTCCGAAAGCCTAGCTCTGATATGATATTAAGCCATCCAACTCAAAGAAATGATGTAGTTAACGTCAAACAAGCTTCAAAACTATTACTAATTTTTACAATATCTACAAGAAAAACATATAACTAACCTGTGCACTAGTAATGGTCGTAGCACGTGAGTCGAAACTTTTACCAACGAAAATACGTCATGCCAACTACAAAAATTGATGTTCATCATGCGAATCATATAAAACTCATGCTCTGTACACTGACCAACAAAGAAATGATGTTAGACTAAGTGAAAAGTGAAACTTTATTTATTGTTCATACTGTGTAATTGGAGGACTCGATTGCACTGGAAGCTTGTGATGTTGCAGTGGCCTAATATACGGAAACCTGTCCCATGCCCAAACTTGAAGGAGGATGAGGCACCCCCCTATCTCCTGTGTGGTTGAAACGGTGGCATGACACAAGTCCCTACGCAACCAAGCCAGTGCTCCACTCCCCCAGATGTATTGTCCCACCAGGTCCAAATCCTCTAACAATGGCAAAAACATTAGGTGAAGGTATTTAGACAACTTGTCTGAAAAAATACTCGCTCCCATAAGCTGCAAAATATGAGCCCTTGCATATTTCCTTAGCATGTCATCGTCGGCATCGTCTGGTATAGCTGGCAACCCCTTGTGAAGCCACCGCAAACTAAGCCTACCGCCGTGTAAATTTGTACCTGTTATAGAATATCACTTCTTAAACACACATTAATAAACAAGTCTAAATATGAAAAAAGTTCTTTGGTTCTCTATTTTAATGTAATCTAATGTACCAAAATACTTTAACTAACTGATACTCTAAGTACATTACTACATACTAGTGGGCTTTGCCCCAAGTAACTTGTTGCACTCATCAAGCCGGTTATAGTCCATCCTCCCTGTAATTGGCCTACCATCAGTATGTGTTTTATTTAATTAATTATGAAAAAAAAAACGCAAATGGGTACTAAGATGGATGCACTGGGTATTAAGATGGATGCACATAACTAGGATAGGAAATCCTTGTGTCATGTTTCACTCCACATTGCAATGTTGGAGCTAGATTTTCTGCTGGAATCATAATGACCCATGTCGTTGTCTGGAACTTAAGAAATGATTGACTTGGCTGTTTTATGAATTCTGTTATCTTGAACATTGACAAACAAATTTATGTTCCTTGGCTGCATATTTCATCATCTATGTGAGCCCTAAATTTGTATATATTTGGTGGTGTATCAAAATCGTATTACTCTAGTTTTTGGCCATCCAAAATACATTGTTCACATCTTTTTGGCAATTCCAGCTCAATCAAGGAGGCACCTGCTTCAGAGTGGTTGGAGTGCCTTTGTAAGCAATAAAAGACTTGTTGCTGGGGATGCGATTATATTTTTAAGGTTTGCAATTATTTCCATTTTTTTTTATTTCGTGTTTGCTACTTTTTACTGACATGTGAACGATTCTAATTTGTGACTATTAGAGGTGAGAATGAGGAACTTCGTGTTGGAGTAAGACGTGCCATGGGACAGCAGGGTAATGTTCCATCACCTGTCATATCCAGCCACAGCATGCATCTTGGTGTCCTTGTAACCGCTTGGGATGCATTCACCATGGGAAAAATTTTCACAGTTTATTACAAGCCCAGGTTTGTGCCTTATGCTTTATATCGCTGCAAGGAGGCAACTGCCTCGAGGAAATATTTACCACTGGATGTACCTTACTTTATGGTCTAGCTTTATGCAAGTTGTGGTAGTTTAGGATTATTGTTTGTATCATTTCCTTCCCTATTCCCTTTTCTCTCGAGGGAACTTATTTTCTATTTTTTTGGGAGAAATGACTGTATGAAAGAGTTGCACTGAGTTGGTATCCCTCTGCAACTCAACGTTGTTGTGTTGTGGGCAAGGACTGATCCAGGAATCTGACCGAGTTAGGAATTTAACCTAGTGGGGGCACCTTATTAATCATAATCGTGGAATTTTTTTTAGTCAACGATCTTAACATTCCTTATTGACTATAAAATTTATAATGCATACTATTTATAAAAAAGACCAAAAAAATGAGCACACAATCTTAGACAAAACTTTTAGAGTATGGTTTCTATTGACATTGACAAGTCTTTAGAATGATTGAGATAGTTTTATTGATGACTTTTTTAAAATTATTTCTCCTAGACGTTTAAAAATAAAGAAAATCAAGAGATAAATCTTCAAATAGACAAACAATTTATAAACCAATAATTATAAATGAACCAGTTGAAGAAGAATTAAAGTCTAGATTTTTGTTTTTGAGATATATATATAAGTGTTTGTGCTAAATATAGAATAAATATTGAAACTAATTTTTTTAGTTTTGAACGGGGGCACGTGCCCCCGCCTGAATCTGTCCTTGGTTTGGGTGCCACAACATATGTGTGTGCAGCAAAAAAAACGTGGGAGGGGGAGCATACTGTTGCACCACTACTTGCTAGTTTCTAAGATAGAAATGCAATTACATTGGTTATGGAGATGGTTGCAATTATAATAATCTCTCTCGAAGCTCAAAAACATGTGAACCCTGAGAATCGTTTGTGTCGGTTGACTATTTAATGTAGCGTTAAGATTCTACTCTTTACTCTTTAGTATGTGCCAGCTTTTAATTTCATTTGTCTAAATTAAGGCATTCCGAAAATAAATAACTTGCTATATATTTGTGCAAGCATGTTGGTTTTAGATTGTATGACAACATCTGTTATGTTTGTGTAACGGTGAAAGGTAATCTGCTGCAACTGGTTTACCCTTCATTAGGCAGAAAACTTCTTGAGAAATTTACTTTTTTGAATGACCTGCATTTCAAAGCCAAGGGAATGATAAAACTTGCCAAACTATCTGCGTGTCTTGTAACTTGTCTGATGGTACTCTAACTTTTTACTACAGGACAAGCCCTGCTGAGTTTATTGTTCCGTTTGATCAGTACATGGAATCAGTGAAGAGAAATTATTCTATAGGGATGAGGATCAAAACGAGATTTGTGGGTGAAGAGGCGTCAGAACAGAGGTATGGCTACTGCATGTTGACACTTTTATACCTCTCTATTTTGGTTAGTTTTGAAAGGTGCTTATTATCAGTTTTCATCATCTTGTGAGATTTGGGTCTTTGAATATGCATACAACATAGTGATCGAGTTAGTTTCTCCAATTGAAGGTTCACTGGAACAATTGTTGGGATTGAAGATGTTGATTCTGAAAGATGGCCAGAATCGAAATGGAGATGCCTCAAGGTAATATTGTCTTATATTTTGAATAAGGTGTTGATAAATCCTATATCGAGCTAATCTTACATGATGTTGTTTAAGGTACGGTGGGACAAAACTTCAACAATTCCTTATCCAGAGAGAGTCTCACCCTGGAAAGTAGAACCTGATTTGACTCCACCTGTTCCCAGCCTCCCCTTGCCCAGATCAAAAAGGCCTCGACCAAATACACTGCCCTCTTCCCCAGACTCCGCTGTCCTTACTAGGGAAGGTATGGTCTCCAACTAACTCCTACGCACTAGTAGAGGTCAAATAAGGATAATATGTCTTGCATGCTTATAATTTGAATTAGATTCACGTTCGTTTAAGGTGACAGTAGATTCTTTTCAAGCAAGTGGATTTTTAAGGGTCTTTCAAAGTCCATAATTTGTGACCTTGAGAGGTACTATAACAGAGAGTAACAAGTCAGATTCTTTTGAAAAGCCAGTTATATGGCAATGTGGACTAGATGATGAGAAATTGATGTGGTCTCTGCTTCAAAAATATATGGATCCGACACGTGGTCGCCTTTGGTGAGGCCTGAATCGACTTTCACTGATCTGTTTCAGGTTTTGGGACCCGACCCAACTCCTCTGATGAGTTCTCCGCACCCTCAGGTGATCAAACTCCTCCTACTCCTAACTCGATCAAACTTAATTTACCGAATCGGGTAAGGCAATCGCCACTTCCATCATATCTACCTACGGCTCCTCAAGTGACTGAGCGGATGCCAAAACCTTTACTGGTACAACAAAATGAAGCAGCACAACCTAAAGATTTCAAAATCTTTGGTATACAGTTCAAAAGAAATCCTGTTACACCTGAGTTAGCAATTTCACATCAAAGTACTTCTCTAAAGAATCCTGAAACTGCTGAGAGGTTAGAACAAAGGAATGAACAAAGTGGGACACAGCAGATTTTGTTAGGTCTTATTGGAGAGGGAACTGGGATTGCTGCTAAGGTTCTCAAACCAAAGGGAATCAATTTGAAAGATGCCTGTATTGAAATAGAGAAGATCACTAGGCGGGGTAGTGGAATTGTTTCTGGGGAGATTCCATTTACTCCTTGTGCAAAGCGTGTTATGGAACTCTCTCTAAAGGAGGCCCACCAGCTCGGTAAGTCGTCGCTTGACTTCTTTTCTTGGGTTAGAAAATTTGAACCAGTGTGTTTGTATGGAGAAGGAACTTTGTTTGGGTTAATTTTATTGTTGAGTGTTTCAGGTCATAGTTATGTTGGGTCGGAGCATTTGCTGTTGGGATTGCTTCGTGAGGGTGAAGGCGTGGCAGTGAAGATTCTTGAAAGTTTAGGTGCTGATTCAAATAGCATCCGCACGCAGGCAAGTTTGGTCATCAATCCAAATGTTTGTTTTGTTCTATTCATTTTGTTCTATTCCTGAAGTTTTAGTTGCATAAATTTGAGTCTTCAATTGGAAACGTAGGTCATTCGAATGGTCGGAGAAAGTTCAGAATCTGTCGGCACAGGTTTTGGAGGGGGATCTAGTGCCAATAAGATGCCAACATTGGATGAGAAGTAAGCCTTCACCTCCTCCTAGTAGCAGACGCAGGATTCATCCATAGCAGCGGCCTAACTATGTGTAGTTTTTACCATTGTGCTATATTGCTACTTGGAAAGTCTAAGTTTGTGTATATAAATATGCATAGCTATCGTTTGTCCAAGTTTGTTTTTTACACTAGCGACCAAAAGTTTGTTAAACTTAAGATTATAGAAAGTTTTTTTCCACATGTATGTACTGATTTTAAGAAAAAATTTGCATCGAAAGAACCTGCAGGGACCAATCTTTATGTAACATTATTAGCTTGAAAAACTAGTATAATTGTAGCGAATTTTTAAAATTGTGCAGCAGGGCCCTAGCACCCCTTGGGTCCGCCCCTCCCTCCTCCTTCGGAACGTTAATGAGATGGTTCTGCCGTGTTAATTTTTTCTCCTATTTTTGTTGGGTGACATTCAAAGCAATTCGGATCCATTTGGAGTCCCCTTCAGCAATTGGTTGGCAGCGATTTCTCCCGAAATACATATGGCAATTTTGGACATAGTTTGGACTTTGGAGCTAGCAGTATATCACATACCCAGATACACAAATTCCCAGGATTGCCCTCACTGGGCTGCTTCCCACAATGGTAGGTTCACTGTGGCAGCAGCCTATGAATTCTTGAATCATTAGGAGAATGACCTTAAAGGCTGGTCATGACTCATGGATATGGAAAATATGAAGTCCCCCAAAAAACTCAAGGGATTTTTACTTGGCTCCTTTTCCATGACCAACTTCCCACAAACCAACTTAGAGCACAAAGAGGGATAATTACCACCAATTTTTGCCCTAGGTGTGGTTCGAGTAATGAGGATAGAGATTATACCTTTTAAGAGATTCTGTTAAAGCTAAGGCCATTTGGTCTCTTTTCTTTAACAGCCATTGGAAAAAGAGTAGTCTTAAATGCCCAACTCAAGACTGGCTTTTAGCGAATCTTAAACGGAAAGGAAAGGCGAACATAGGCAATGATGTTTCATGGATCACTTTGTTTAAACTTGGAAGTTGACTCGTACTACAGCATCAGGAACATTATTGCTTGTTCGGCTGAAATCACCGTGGCATTTAAGTCCCAAGATAGTGTTACATTGAGATGACATAGCTGTGAATCTCATTTAGTTGGACCAACGGTGATTTGAAGTTAATTCGATGTTGTTTTTATTATATTCGTGAACAATGTAGAATATTGGGGTTTTTTTTTAATTATTTTGAGCAATAGAAACATAATACATGATACCGGATTTCCGTCGGTGCTCAATCATCTTTGTTTGGATCTCTGCCGGCTGAAGGGAACTTAGTGCCTTGATCTCAAACTTCACTTGAACCATACCCTGCTGTTGATGTGAAGAGAGTTTTTAGACTCGCGTTTGAATTTAGACATTAGTCTGCCTTTATGAGTTTTTTACATATTATTATCAATGTTGAAGGATTTGGTTGTAATTCTTTTTCTTTGTATTTGGATGGAAACCTATGTAGTATGTAGATACCGGATGGTTTTTCTTGAAGGAAATTATTTGCTTCGACTATGGTTGACTGCTAGTTTAGACCAAATCAAATTCGAATTTTTTTTGGGGGTCAATAGAGAAAAATTGTTTAGATTAAGAATTATTTGTTTTCAAATCATGACGAGGTAGCGTGAAGTCGGTAGAGATTGCAAGTGGTGGCTGGCTCATGCAATAGAACTCTTGGATGTCCCACACTGCATCTGGGGATCGAGTCTCATTTCCCCCTCCCCCAATGTAATAAATTATGAATGATGAATGGCAACAAAAAAAAAAAGGTCTGTAGGATTAAGGATTTAAACATATACTAGTAATAAAGAATTACACTTAGCAGTCCTCATACAACTCAGCAGTGAAACATACCCAGAAACTGGAATGTCTGGGTAATCCACTCATTCCAGATTCTGGGTAATTTTTTGGGTAATAAAGAATTACACTTACCGTTGATTGTCACAATGGACGGCTCAAATGTTTACTACACCTTGTAGTGAGCCCCCTCACTACAAAACCCCTGGCTCCCCCTCTTATTGATTGAAATGGTGTAGATTCCACCTCTGCAATACACTTTTTGGTGATGATGACATCATTTTTTTGTGAGACCTACACTATTTCAACAACTCCATAAATGAGAGGGTTTAGTTCATCATCTTTTAAGTAGCATTTAGAAATTACCTACAATGGCATAAAATTTTAATTAAACGCTAGTTGGCATGGAGAGATCCCTATTTAAAATTGGAATAAAAACCGTTTCAAGTTATTAAAGAACTGGCGCCCGTGCTTGAAGCACCGCTCGACCAATATAATTTCATCATAGCTTCGAGCGTCATTTTTGGGTGAGCAAAATACTCAGCTCGCAACAACATGATTTGATCGCAACCAAAACTTAATAACCCGTTGTTATTGTTAATGAGTTCAATTAATCTAGGATCCAATAACTCCATCGATAGTACCCAATCACATTGAAAAAAACAGAATTAATCCTATGAAATCATCACTCAAACCCGTTGTTCTGCTAAATATGCTGGTAGTCATGAAAAAAAACTGAAGAAAGAGAAACTCGGGTATCTTGTAATTTTAAGGAAACAAGAACATATACTAATAACACAACAAATACCAAGGACATAAAGGTCTAGATTTAGGTTTTTGACTTTTTCGATTCCGATCAACATTGCCAATAGATTCTCGGGCTCTCCAATCGCAACGATGAAGGCATCATGTGGCGATAACTACGACGAGAATGAGCTCTAGCAGATCATGAATTTCCAGACACCGAGACGAGTATATTTATAAGTTTAGATACCAAAGTTATAATTGATCAATAAAACTTAGGTAGTCATAAAATTCGTGGACGTCTTTATAAATAGAACATTATGTATGCATCAAAGCATATTCTTTTTTGGAGTTATAGTCTTGAAAATTAAGTGTTACTATCTGCTTACATTCCAGTGTTCATGATTATTACAGTTACTTACAGCGGATTTAGGATAAAAGTATTGTTTTCAGAAAGTGATTTGTTCAAAAATTCTCGGGCCGTCGGCCCTTCCATTAGTAAGCAATAAAATTCTTTCTTCTCGAGTTAAAAAAACCTCTTGATCGACCATTGTGCATGATAAAATAATACTATTTGTATCCTTTGATGGACTATATGTATTTGCTAAGATTATGGATATATATCGATGAGACTAAACAATGGAGATACTATTTTCTCATATTTTCATAATATTTATAAAATGCAATATCTTGAACAAATAATGTGATGTCATGTTTCATCTTTTCTATGATGCTTGCGTCCTTTGTCAAGAACCCGGGGCCTGCTATGCAGAAGTGCTCAATAGGTCCTGCCAAGAAGTATCCGAGTTGTCCAAACACGTTTAGACGGCCCAGATTTGAAGATGGGTACCTCTAAAAAATGTTGCATATGAGGTCCCACTTGGAACTAGTATCATTTTGGATCCTCCTTTGCGACGGCCGTCGTAACTCAGTGATGCTGTTTAGAGTTGAGACATAATTTGATTTAAAAAATACATACTAATGTCACATAAAAAAGAGCTGAGACGTGACGGGGTTAATAATTTTAAATATTCTCTTCCCAAAGTTTTTGGGGGTAAAGTTCGTAATATCTAAAAGTTTAAGGGTAGAGTTTGTGAAAATAAAAATTGATATATAACGATCAGCCCTAAGTCTAAACCCAAAATCTTATCAGCACCTCCGCCCACGATTCGAACGAGTACTCTCTCTCTCTCTCTCTCTCTCTCTCTCTCTCTCTCTCTATATATATATATATATATATATATATATATATATATAATGTGATCGTCTTCCTCTTCTCTGTAGGGTTGGGCATTTCCTCCGACTCGTTCAAATCCGAAAGGATCGGCAATATAGAGATCTGTTTGGTGATTGGATAGAATATGGGGATTTTTTTTGAAAATATTTGGGGATTGAGTAGGGGTGGAGATAGGCATGTCCCCGCCCCGAATCCACTCCCCAATCCATCCGCGCCGCTCCGCGCCGTCCCCGAATCCCCTAATATAGGGGGTTTATTCATGAGTTATGAAACTTTTGGCTCCCACTAAATTTTCTCCAAACATATAAGGTCACACTAAATTTTCTCCAAACGTTTTATTGATAATTAACCTTTGTAATGCAATAAATGTGATTAAATAAGAAATGCATCACTATAATTTGAATACATCCCCAACTAGGTTGAAATCTACTCAACTATCAATCATATGCATTCCTTAAAATAAACACAAAAAAATGCAAAATAAAAACAATATTTTTCCAATCGAGTCATTGATTTTGTTGTTTCTATTGATGAAATCAATTGTATAAAGTTTCTTTTCGATTAAGTTTGCTTTTTGTACTTTACTTTATCTTAGTGCTTCATATGAAGTTGAAGATCACACTACTTAAATACTCTTTTATGCTATCTTGTTTGTGGTTCCTTTAGTTTTCAAAATAGAAATCCAGTTGATACTTGATACAACTTGAATTGAAGCTGGCAAACACTTACGCTTACACATGAATACCATGCCGTGACTCGTGCCGTGCCAACGATAAACGTACCGTGCCCGTGCCGGCCCAGCCCGTTCGACACCTCTACTTGTAACTTGATTTTAGCATTTAATTTGTAACTAGGATTCTAGATTTCTAGTAATCTATTTTTTTTTATTTTAAATTTAATGGATCCCCGAATCCCCGTGGGATCCCCGTCCCCCATTTGGAGTGGGGATGGTGGATGAAAATAAAGCCCCGTTGGGAATCGGGTAGGCGATGGATATGAAGAAGGGATTTGGGGATTGGGGGTGGAGATAGTACTCTCTGGCCTGATCCGTCCCCATGCCCATCCCTACTTCTTTGTCTGTTTGTCTATCCATGGTTGTGTCTCCCTCTCCCTCTCTGTTTGTTGTTTTCTATGCAAAATTTGACTGCCTGAACATTTAGGAGTAATGTAGAATACTGAGTTTTTATTTTTATTTTTTATGTATATATATATCCAACAAAGAGTCGTGTGTGAGAAACCTAATTGAGCTTTCGAGAATTTGTGCTTCGGGTTGAAAGATTTTCTCCGGTAACCATCCACGATAGTCTGACAATTTTTTCACTATGCAAGAGATCGTTGCAGGTATAAATTTGAAATGGAGCCGACACCTGAGACGGGTTTTTGAAAAGATTCATTTTCATTATTTTGTATAAATACTACATTCTCTGTAACAACTGTCCAGAAAACTGTAACAATTTCTTCCAATGCACGAGATTGTCGTCGTGAACGATATGATGTGGAGCCGATACTTGTGAGCGAGCTCTAGTAATCGTCCGGGACATGTACAAGAAACATTCATTTTAATTTCCTTTTGAGAAACACTAGATTCTCTCTAATAACCATTCCAAAAAGTCCAATTTTCTCGTTGCGCAAGAAATTGTCATTAGTAAAAAAACAATAATTTGAAGTCTACATAAGAGCTTGCCCAAGACAATTGCCTATCAAAAAAAAAAAATTGTCCAAGACAATTACTGGAAAGCATTTATTTTAATTATATTCAAATAAACAGTAGATTCTCTCCTCTAACTGTCCGACCAAGTCAATCTAATAATCTTTTCTCATTACCCAAGAGATTGTTTGGTAAAAATTTAATAAGCCCCGAACAACTTGACGTTGAGACGACAGTTATAGGAGAGCTCCATCAATTGTCCGTGTTACTTGGAAAGATTCTTGTTTTATTTCTTTTTGATAATCACTAGATTCGCTCGGGCAATTATCCAGGATATTCTTATAATTTTCTCGCATTACACGAGATTGAGATTGTTACCGATAACAATTTGATGGACGACCAACACCGGTGAGGGAGCAGCAATAGCTTTCAGACAGTTTCTTGAAAGGATTCTTTTCCTTTTCTTTTGATAAAGATTATCTTCAGTAACTTTCAACGAAAGTGTAACAATTTTCTCTCACTACAAGAGATTGTGACCGGTAACAATTTGACTTGTCTTGGAAAAGGGCTCCAACAATTGTCTGGGATAGCTACTGAAGATGATTCATTGACATTTCAATTTGATAAATTATAGATTCTCTCCATTAACTGTCTATGATATTCAAATAATTTGCTCATAATGGAAGAGATTTGTTACTGGTAATCATATAATTTTAGAGCTGATACTTTTGAAAGAGCTCTAAGTAATTCTTTGGGATAGTTTCTTTAGGAGTATTTTATTTTTTTAATAATTAGGTGTCCGAGCCAGCTTTTACACACCTCCATTAATTCTGGGAGACCAATCTTATCGTCCACTAACGGGGGCCGCATTTAAAGGCAGAGCAAAACTCTGTATGGACTAGCCTCAAAAGAATTGATAGCACTTATAAGGTTTCGAACCTGGAACCTTAAGTTTCAAGACTTGACCACTAGGCCATAACCTTTGGTTTTTCTTTTAAGAGTATTCATTTCCTTTTCTATTACCAAAAAACATCTATTTACTAATTTATTTGTTAATGGTGACAATTTAAAAGGAGCTGACACATGTGAAGGAGATCCGATAGACAGTTTATTGGAAGGATTCATTTCCATTTATTTTTTTATAAACACTAGTAGATTTTCGCCGGTAACCGTTCTGGAAAGTCAATTGTAATCTTGAGAAAGGTTTTGCTAACGAATGCCTATTAGATAGTGGATAATATAAATATAATGTCAACCAAGTTAGAATTTTAATACACATCTCTAATCTCACGCAGGTCGATACATTCTTAAGGATATTAAAACACTTTTCTCGAATATTGATAGACTTCACACATAAATACATAATCTAGCGCTCTAAGGAATGTGGTTAGCATTTTTCTTTGGAGAAACGAAATGTTGGACCAGAAATCAAGTTGCCTTGTTCGTTTCATGGTTTAATTTAGTTTTAGTTTTTTTTTTTGTAATCATTACCCGCATTCCTCTCTCTATCTCTCTCCACTCATTACCTTTATCTCCAAAACTAAACTAAACTAAAACTACTAAACGAACAAGGTATTACAATTTGAATTCTTACAAGGGAATGAGCCACTAAACTCGTGAGGAATAATTTTTACTCCCTCCGTCCCAATTTTATAGTCCCTCGTTCTATCCTAACCGGATAAAAAAATGATTATATCTTTCAATCAGTAATACATTTTATGTGCAATATGGATCTTGTTTGATAGATCTTGATTTAATCTAATAAACAAAGTGTTCAAAATCACCAAAAACATTGTAGATTATAAGATATAATACTTTGAAAAGTGGCACGAACTCCCAAAAGGGACTATAAAATTGGGACGGAGGGAGTATTTTCTAACTTTTTGCATATGGCAACTTGGCAAGATGTTCAAATTTTGATATTTTTGGAACGGCTAAGCCAAGTCAAAACTCACAAATCCAATCCAATTACTAAAGTATTTTTTATGGGCACTCTAATTACTATAGTTAATTGCTAATTGGGGTTAGTTCAGTTGGTTAGAATTTATGCATCTCACTAGGAGGTCAGGAGTTCGAATCTCCCCGACCGCGTGTGAGTGTTATTCTCCTTGTATTTGTTGGGTTATTTGTGGGGCCATTAGGTGGATTAGTCTAATAATAATTGTGGACTTTGTTTCGAATATCTCCACCTGCATGTGATTATTATTAATTGGTTGGACTTATAATGATTATGGACTTTATTTTCAATTTAATGTAATGCATATTTATATTTTCCCACCATTAAAAAAAAAATTGAAATTGTTTATATTTAAGAATGATTTGTTTTCAAATCATGACGAGGTAGCATACAAGAGATTTAGGATTTAAACATCAAGAACTTGGGTATCTTGTAGACATATACACCTTGTTCGGTTTGGGTCTCAAGACCCACCCTGCACGGTCCGCAATAAAATTTTCTTTCTATCTCTCTCTACTCATTACCTCCAAAACCCTCCCTCAAAATCCAAATTGAACAAAGCCATAGTATTGACTACACAACGAGTACAAGGACCACAATATCCAGATTTGGGTTTTTGACTTGTCGAATCTAATTAGCATCGTTGTAACAATGAAGCGTGATTGAGGCAGCGAGTGCGACGGAAACAAGCTTCTAATGTGATGTCACTTTCGGTTGTTGCTATGATGTTTGTGTCTAGGGATGACAATGGGGCGGGTTGGAGTCGGATTTACAGCCCCCGCCTTCGCCCCGTTCTATATTGGAGAGTCGGAGCGGGGGGAATCGGGGAGGTGCCAAGTTCGGGAAACAATCGGGTCCCTGTTCACCATAGCAATTTTCTCTAACTTTGTTATCTTTATAGTATTTTGACGGGTTAAATATCTATTTGCCCCTTAAACTATCAAAACATTTTTTATTTCCCCCTTCAACTATCAATTGAACTCCCTTCCCCCTTCAACTATCATTTTCTTCTTTACTAAGGACAAATAACATTTTCCATCCAAAATTTGTGACGGAAACCGTTGACATATATATATATTTTTTGAACTGATGAAAAAAGAGAGGGGGTTATGGACATTTTCAACCAAAGCTATAGAATAGACATGTATGTATGTGTGTGTCCGTTTTTGTCAAAACTCAAAAGAAGAAGAAGAAGGGTGAAGGCGTACAACATAAACGAAAAGAGTCTGATTGGTCTCTCTCTCTCGAAGAGATTTACTGAAGGGTTTTCAACTCCATTAGTCACCAAATCTAGGGTTTTAAGGATGGTATGGATCTTGAGGGCTCCTACCGGAAGAAAACCGTCCTGTAAGTATTGAGCAACATATTTTTCTTTCAAAAAAACCACTTTTTCGGGATATCTAGGTTGAAATTGAAAGGAGTCTATATGTTTACCGCAGGGTTCTACGCATACTCTATATTTGCTCTGATTTTCTGGGAGACGAGGCGCTCCGATTTGGGATGTCAATGGGTCATCATGTTGCAACTCTTATTCTGATTCTGCTTTCTTATATATGAAGGTTAGCGCTTTCTTATTTATATATTAGGTTAGCTTGAATCTTGTTTATTTTTAATGAGCAATAACCACACAAAAAAAAAACTAGGTTGAATTCACACTCTTTGACTTAGGCCATTAATATGAAAAGCCTTTCCAGCAAACAAGTGTGGCTTCCATTTCATTTATTGAAAATTTGGATGTGCTTATTACAAAACAATTATTTGCCTCCTGTGTCTTATTGTAGGTTTGCTCGTGTTAGCTAGTCCGGTTTTTGTACATGTAATTCGCTAGTTTGGTTGCTCTTTTGGAGATCCTTTCACTTGGACTCTCCTTTTGAGCTATACGAAACTGATAAAAAGACTAATGTAGCCTTGGGACTAACTTTTCCGTCCATCAAGTGGATGGAAAACATGATTTGTCCTTAATAAACAAGAAAATAATAGTTGAAGGGGGAAGGAAGTTCAATTGGTAGTTGAAGGGGGGAGTAAAAAAAAAATTGATAGTTTAAAGGGCAAGTAGATATTAAACCCTATTTTGACAAGAAAACAAAATGGCGATGAGAGTTAAAAAATAGATACAGAGAAAACAAGAAAGGGTATTTAACTCATATAACAAAACAATGAAATATATATATATAGACATACAAAAATATTGATAACATTAATCGGAGTCGGATAGCGTTAAAACGGGATGGGGGAAGCAAATAACAAACCCAACCCCTATCAAATCGGGAAATACCTGCTCGGGGCGGGGCAGGGACGTTGGGATTTGGAACTGGGCAAAGGTAGTCCTTTGTCAAAAGAAAAGAACATAATGTGAAGAGAGAGATGTGACTAACATGCGAAAGCTTGTGACTTCTTCATCAAAGACAAAGAAGTTCGAAATAATCTCAACGGCAGCAATGCCAACTTGATTGTAATTAAGGCTGAATTTCTATTGCGGTACTTTTCCCTGTGTATTTCTAGACCACTTTGAAAATAAAAAGGGTTAATAAGATTAAAAAAAAAAAAAGGGTTAATAAGATAATTTTGAGTATTTTTCTTCTCAAAGTTTTTGGGGGTAAAGTTCGTAATATCTAAAAGTTTAAGGGTAGAGTTTGTGAAAATAAAAAAAATGAATATATAACGATCAGCCCTAAGTCTAAACCCAAAATCTTAATCACCACCACCTCCGCCCACGATTCGAACGAGTACCCCTCTCTCTCTCTCTCTCTCTCTCTCTCTCTCTATGTGTGTGTGTATATATATATATATATAATGTGGTCGTCTTCCTCTTCTCTGTCTGTTTGTCTATCCATGGTTGTGTCTCCCTCTCCCTCTCTGTTTGTTGTTTTCTATGCAAAATTTGACTGCCTGAACATTAATGAGTAATATTTTGGGGGGTCTGGTAAATGTAAGTATTAAGCAAAAAAAATTTAATGTTAAAGATTGGTCCGTTTCAATTTATTGAGTCGTAAAGCCGAAGATGAATTCGCTGCAGTCAACTATTTTGTAGTTTGATAATTTCCATCTTGACTTGTTTAGCAAGATTTCTTCTGGAGTTTGCTATTTGCTATCATATTGTTGATTCAGCTGAAGTCGTAATGATTTTAAAGATCAATCGAAAAATTCCTCTTTCTATTCAGGTTCCTGTCATTGTTGTATAAATGTTTAGTAAAGATTTAAAGATTTAAACTTTCCTTTTTACATTGTGTATCGATGTTTAGTAAAAAAAAATTCAGGTTCCTGTCAATTTTTTTTGAATTAATTGTTTGTATGGAGAGGAATTAATTGTTTGTATTCAACTTTTTTCATCTTTAGTGGGCTTTTGATCATAATTCGTATACTTTTTAGATCCTATTTTTCATGATAAATTATCAATCCACAAATTTGTGGAGAATTTGATACAGATTAAGAGTAAACAACCAAAAGAGTGAAAATTTAGCCCAAACGGGACCTAAGTCTTTAAACTCAATTCATTTTGTCTAAGCACTGTCAAAGAAGATTTGTATATCATTTGATATTTTAACTTTAAAAAAATGTGATGAACTTATTAGTTATTAGATTGTTTTCCTTGGACCTGAATTTTACTGATGCAATGAGCCAATAGCTAATTTAGTTATAGTTTTATTTTTCAGCTGTAGAAAATTATGTATCATCATCCCTTTATGATTTTCAGTCTCCATTATACATTTTTTATCGGTTCTACCTCGTGTTGTTGAGTTTGATTTTCACTAATGTAGGTCTGGAGGATTGTAGTTTGCATCTCCCTATACAAGGAGTTTGTCAGTTTGGTTTTTCTCTTGGCTGGTCCTTTTTACTTTTCAGCCTTGTTGCAGACTCATAGTCCCGTGTCAAAGCCAGACACTATAACAAAGGTATTGATTTGCGACTGACATGTTTAGGTGGTATTCAGCCAGCAATCATATTTGTGGATTTGAAATCACCTTGAACTATGCATAGAACTTGTTTACTATAGAACTTCTAGAATATACATGAACTGCCCTAAGGCACATAGTAAACACCATTTATTCTTCGAAACGAAAAGAATGCAGTGAAATTTGAATATCATTGCTGTGCCTTCATGTCCTTGAGATGTGAGTGAGATGAATCGACACTTAGATGCATACCCCTGACACTGTTACCCAAGCCTAGTCCACATAACATAGGTTGTTCTCATTTATGGAAGTTGGGTGCTTAATATTTTATTTTGGATATAGCGTTGGGTGCTTAATATTTTATTTTGGATATAGCACACTAATATCCTCTCTCTTTTTTTTTTGGTTTCTTTTTTGGTATACTTCATTAGTATGGATTGCTTTTGAGTTTACTATTATTGAATGCAGAAGCCTTTCTGGAAGTCATGGATAGGGCTCTCGCACAGTCGACCTATTTATCTTCTTTAGTTTCTGTTCCGAGGCATGGCCAAATCAAGGGCTATGGGAAAACGAGTCCTAGGACCGTGAGAATGATATGTAATCTACAAGTATCTCCCCTTAGGATGGTATGTTTTCCGGGGAAGGGAGGTTCTAATGCTTTAGGTACTATGGTTAGACCTGGCCTTGATTTCTACTCTAAGGCGGGACCCATGATCTCCTATCGCCGAAGGAAGTCTACCCGATTTGTTCCGAAAGCCATGTTTGAGCGTTTCACAGAAAAAGCAATAAAGGTCATTATGCTTGCACAAGAGGAAACAAAACGTCTAGGTCACAATTTTGTTGGGACAGAGCAGATTTTGTTAGGTCTTATTGGAGAGGGAACTGGGATTGCTGCTAAGGTTCTCAAATCAATGGGAATCAATTTGAAAGAGGCACGTATTGAAGTGGAGAAGATCATTGGGCGGGGTAGTGGAATTGTTTCTGGGGAGATTCCATTTACTCCTCGTGCAAAGCGTGTTTTGGAAATCTCTCTAGAGGAGGCCCGCCAGCTCGGTAAGTTGTCACTTGACTTCTTTTATTGGGTTAGAAATATTCGAACCAATGTGTTTTGGTTTTTAAACTTCTTAGCAAGAGCTATCAAAGAATTCGTTCCAATATTGTATGCCTTCCTGCTCTCATATGTTTATATGCAGAAGAACTTTGTTTGGGTTAAATTTATTGTTTAGTGTTTCAGGTCATAGTTATATCGGGTCGGAGCATTTGCTGTTGGGATTGCTTCGTGAGGGTGAAGGCGTGGCAGCGAAGGTTCTTGAAAGTTTAGGTGCTGATCCAAGTACCATCCGCACACAGGCAAGTTTGGTCATCAACCCTAGTGTTTGTTTTGCCCAATTCATTTTGTTTTATTAAAATTAGAGTCTCCAATTGGAATCGTAGATCATTCGAATGGTCGGAGAAAGTTCGGAATCTGTCGGCGCAGGTTTTGGAGGGGGATCTAGTGGCAATAAGATGCCAACATTGGAGGAATATGGCACTAACTTGACAAAGTTGGCACAGGAGGTATTTTGTGTTTCTGCATATGAATGGCATTGCTTTTCAGAGAGATTGTACCTAAGCTGGTTCTTTTGCATTTGAAGGGTAAACTGGACCCAGTTGTTGGGAGACAGGGGCAAATAGAACGTGTGATCCAAATTTTAGGTCGCCGGACAAAGAATAACCCATGCCTTATTGGAGAACCTGGTGTTGGAAAAACAGCTATTGCAGAAGGCCTCGCACTACGAATTGCAAGCGGTGATGTTCCAGAAACCATAGCAGGAAAGAACGTGAGTATAAGTTTGTTTAATGGTAGTGTAGAACGATACGTTGATTACAGAATACAGATGCTATTTGCTGTTTGGAAACTTTTGTTCTCTTCTCATAGACTTCAACTTTTCGTGAAATTTAAATCGCATATATGGCCTCAATGCTGAATTGACACTATCCACTTCATTCTTTCACACTTTCGTTCTTCTATGTGTGCAATGAGGATCTGCTTGGGGATGTACATTACCGTACTTGGCAAGACATACGAAAAGGCTATTACTTGGATATTGCTTTGAAATTGGGTGTAGGTTTAGATCAGTCTGCGGGGTTGTTAGCCAATGCTATCAGCAAGGTTTTATGTATCCTGTCTAATTTAACGGAGGGAAAAGGCCACTTTACTTCCGTGGTTTTCTCCATATGCAGATGACCGCGCCTTAACATTCATAATGACCTACTTGTGGGTTTGACATCTTAACAATCACTTCATTTCTCCATGGTTTCTGGGAAAGTACACATCTTTAGTCTTTCCCATGTAAGTTCCTTTCCTGGAAGCTCAAAAACCTTCCTTTGGTAATTTTGCAGTGAATAGTATTTGAGGATGCAACATGACTTTCTTGCATCATTAAATCCAATATCATTTCAGTTCCGGGGCTATGAAATAGGTAGCATATTATGATTGTTAATTTATAATAACTGTAGGGTATTGAATAATTACCCAGATGCACCTAGAGGGGGCCAGAACAGAGAAAGTATCGTTATTACTCTATTGATTGTAGTTTGGATTAAATATTATTGTTGTTTGTTTCCTCCTTGAAAAGTGGGTTATAATACTATGCTTGGGTAATGCAGGTTATTACGCTGGATATGGGTCTTCTTGTTGCGGGCACAAAATATCGTGGAGAGTTTGAGGAAAGACTAAAGAAGTTGATGGAGGAAATTAAACAAAGTGATGATATAATACTATTTATCGATGAGGTGCACACATTAATTGGAGCTGGAGCAGCAGAGGGTGCAATTGATGCTGCAAACATCCTCAAACCAGCTCTTGCTCGAGGTGAATTGCAGGTATGAGTTAATTCTAATCATACAGTTTTGTTTTTTTGAGTTATGTCCATGTCGCATAATTAAGGATTTGGTACATTTTGTGGGCAATCTGGGATCCAAGCTATACTCATGCACTGTTGTCTTATTTGTTGTGTAATTTCCTTTTAAACTCACAATCTAGCCTTTTCCTCTAACCTTTGGTTATTTAGCATGTCTATGGATTTGACATGTAACAAATACGTTGGCCCAATAAGTATTTTGAAGTGTGACATTTACATGGCACTATGGCGGGTGTATGAATGTGCAAATAGAATCATGTTAACTGATTCTTTCGTCCTCTTTCCCTAATTGTACTCGAACTTTTTCTTTCCTGAGAAAGTGCTTCCTGTCTACACATAAAAAGAAGAGAACCTTGAAGTGTTTGATAATTTTAGGGTGGAGACTGCATAGTTTCTCTGTTACAAATGCAGGATTGTTAAGATATAGTGTTGCTCTGCTGCCAGTTTTAATCATGTCGTCAAAATTTTAACTGCTAACAGTTTTATTAGAAATTTATTCCACTATCAACTTGGCACCCCAAGTGCTTAATTGAAAATGTTAGTGTTTTGATCATGTATTGGTTAGATGGAATATATTTCTTTCAGATTTCTAAGATCATTTACTTCTGGGAATCAGTTGATCTTGCACTGAAGTTGTTTTTACTCACTAAAGTTTATGTTAGTGCTCGTCTGTGTTTCATTAGTTTAGTTTACATCGAAATAATTCTTGTTATTCCAACCAATGCAGTGTATTGGGGCCACAACACTAGATGAATACAGGAAGCACATTGAGAAAGACCCAGCCTTGGAGAGACGTTTCCAGCCAGTGAAGGTGCCTGAACCAACTGTTGATGAAACTATAGAGATTTTGAAAGGGCTCCGAGAACGATATGAGATACACCACAAGCTTCGTTATACAGATGAGGCATTAGTTTCTGCAGCAAAACTATCATATCAGTACATTAGGTATGTGGTTTCTGTAATCATTCACTTTCTGTAAATGTTTGTACTTTTTACTTATGCACCAAATCAGTGATGCTAGTACACAAGATGAATGTACCTCTTGGAGAATAAACCGGAACAGTGATAATTAAACTTTAGAAAATGCATTTGTTCGTTTCTTTGTAGATGTCTTTGTTCTGGTACTTCTGCACTGGCACTGTCAGTGATACTGATACGTAAGATTAATGAAACAGCTATAAATAAACTTAAAGAGTTGTATACATGCATTTATTCACTTTCAGAAGATGATTGTATTCTGTACATGTACTCAAAATCATTGATTCTGGTACATTAGATGTATGGACCTACAGGAGAATAAACTGAAACAGCTTTAACTTACGGTAGTATTTGTATGGGTAAATGCATTTTTAGCCCTGCAGCTGTAATACTGGTTCCAGTTCTTCTTGACTGCAGTAGAGGTATTAGTTTTGCACATCCCATATCATTTAATTTGAAATTATTAGCCCATCTGGATTAAAACACCTCGCCCTAGAAAATATACATGGTCAATTTTACTCCTGTAACTGAAGCCAGCAAAAACCTGCTGTTGCTTCTAAGTTCTTTCAAATAAGTTTTAAAACTCTAATGTTGGACTTCTTGGAATATTTTTTGGTACTGGTGGATTTACTTTTGTAGTGGTTTTCACAAAACTTGAAGATCAATAATATAAGTAAATAGAGATAAAATAGATGTAAAAAAACATAACCGCTGGTTTTGAAAGTTGTTTAAAGAGCAGCCATGGAAGAATCATTGCTAGCAGGGGTGTGTACGGGTCGGGTTAGAGGTCCACCCACCACCCGACCCGATCTAATCGGTTGACATTTTCCGGACCCAAAGCCGACCTCATAACATGGTAAACCCATCTGAAAATCAGATGCAGTTTGGCGGATCGGGTCAGTCGGTTGGGCCAATACCGGACTGCATTTTGTTGACTGGGCCTTGTGTGAGAGAGAGAGAGAGAGAGGATGGTGGTCAGTGGCCGGTGGGTTTACGTCTTTACGACTCACCGGGGTGGTTATGGGGTTTTAGTGAGACTGGTGAGCAGCGGTGGTGTCCAAGAAGAGGGAAAAGAATAGGGTTTCTAAAATCTAAGTTTCTGTATAAGCCTTTATGGGAGGGAGACTGGGAGTGGCCGAGTGGGTCAATGGGGAATCGACATGCATTTATGGTAATGGGAATTGGTGAAGGAAGGGGTTTACCGCTTGGCAGGGGGAGCTGGTATTTATTCATTTATGGCACTGGGAAATGGGAAAGGAAGGTTTTTGACAAGGTTCTAAAAGACGCTAGTCTGTCCCAGGTCGGTTGACTGACGGCTAGTGACTTTTGGCCAACTTGGGCGACTATTCGCCGACATTTGCCCGATTAGTCGGGTTTTGATCAAGTCGGGGGACACCCGACTAGCGACTTTGAGCCGACTAGTCGGCCGACTTGACCGACTTTTAGAACACTGGTTTTTGACATAACTTTTGACGTTTTGTATTACTGAAGTAGGAGTAGATATGTATCTAATGGTCAGGTTGGGTTCTCCAGTTTTGCTGAAGGCCCACCCGACACCGGAGAAACTAGATTTTCATCACATCAGCAACCCGAACCCGACTACAAAGTAGTTCAAAACCGCCCGATACCCTTCGGTCTGGACAGGTTCCCGGGTTCGTTGGTTTTTTGCTCACTCCTAAATTTGCTAGTTACGAATCGAATAGTAACCGACAGCACTAGCGGAGCCATGAAGGGACAAGAGGGGTCACTTGACCCCTTACTTTAATTTCTCACAAGGATTTTTGATAGTTTGGAGCTAAATTTTGCAATTTTGACCCCTAAAAAATTTCATAAATTGTCCCAACTTGCTTAAAATGCATAGAAATCTCTCGTTTTTTTTTTCTTTCCAAGAGTTGATAGCATTACAAATGAGGCTATCGTACATTAGTTTAGAAATATAACAAGTCAATGGGACCAATTATAAATAAAAAAATACATGTATCCCTATATATCTACGTTATAGTTAACCTTTTAATTTAGTTATTTCTTTCCATGAACAAATAGAAAAAATAACTTGCATATAGATCTAATTTTTGACCCCACTAACCTAAATTCTTGGCTCCACCCTTGACCGACAGGTCATCTTCTGCCAGCAATGAGGATATCGTTCCGTAGTACTAGTTGGAACCCTTGCTTTTTATTAGATACGTGGTTGAGTTTGAGCAGGTGAGAAATGACAAAGGAAACCATCCCTTGGTGATCACTCTGAGATATGCGCTAGTCTACTAATATAAATAGCAGTAGGATAACATAGAAAAAGAGGGGGAAAGAAACAAGAAAAGAAACGCAAGGTACTGCAAAGACTGATCACAGCTTAGTTTTCTGTGCATTCGCAAATCACAGTTAACTAAATTCGGACTATTGCCTAATCATTTTATAACTTACCATGTGAGCGCAGTGATACAAATTGGACAAAGATCTTAATTGGTTTCCCGTCAGAAGTTCACCCTTACGTTATGTGATTAATGACTTGCTTCTTAATTTTCCAGGATTTGTGTGTATGGTTATACTTGCCTTATGTGACATCTGTCTTAGGACAGTTGTACTATTTTCTGCATGTGACGGGTTTTTTTATTTGCATACCAGCGATCGTTTCCTACCTGATAAAGCAATTGACTTGCTTGATGAAGCTGGTTCTCGTGTTCGGCTTCGTCATGCACAGGTGTGAAAATTATGCCTCCTTTAGTGCTATACTGCTGTACACTTCCGCTGTTTTACGTCTAAGGTGATTGGAGTTGCATTTATTGTCCTTTGCAGCTCCCAGAGGAGGCTAGAGAGCTTGATAAAGAACTGAGGCAGATTATAAAAGAGAAGAATGAAGCTGTTCGCAGCCAGGACTTCGAAAAGGTACTCAGTATGATATTATGTTTCCTCATCTGTTCGATGTTGGATTGTTATGCAAGGTTTTAGCAATACCGTGTTTTTTTAAATTGCAAACGACGATATCTAAATAAGGACACAGTCTACTGGGAGACTTGTGGGTAAGATCTTCTTTAGTTGGAAAGATTTTTCCTGGTCAAGGTACAAAATTACTTTTTTCCAACTGAAACGGCCGAAACATTTTTTTCCCTTCAAACAAGACTACTCCAATGTTACCACTGGAACACACGCAAACATGCGGAACGCTACAAACCATGCTGAACCGTTGCATTGTTTGACACCTATTAGAAATATCCAACGAACATTAAGGTTTTCTTAGATCCTAAATTCTTTTGAAACAGTTCTGCTTCCTAGCTAACCGAAACAATTTACTAAAACGAAAATTTGATCCTTGGGCTCATTGAAGAATGAATAAATTTGACATTCGCTTATCTTTTGTTTCCTTCAACAAGCTTAATATTAAACTTCTTTCGAGTAGGCTGGGATGTTGCATGATAGAGAAATGGACCTTAGGGCTGAGATTGCAGCTATTGTAAACAAAGGCAAAGAGATGACTAAAGCAGAGACTGAAGCAGCAGGGAACAGTGTTCCCGTGGTGACAGAAGTGGATATTCAGCACATTGTCTCCACATGGACCGGTATCCCTGTTAGTAAAGTATCGATTGATGAATCTGACCGTCTCCTCAAGATGGAAGAGACTCTCCATGAGCGGATCATCGGTCAGGAAGAAGCCGTAGAGGCCATCAGCCGCGCAATTCGCCGTGCCCGTGTTGGACTTAAAAGCCCCAATCGGCCAATTGCTAGTTTCATCTTCTCCGGTCCCACCGGTGTCGGGAAGTCAGAACTGGCAAAAGCACTAGCCGCCTACTACTTCGGCTCCGAAGAGGCCATGATCCGCCTCGACATGAGCGAGTACATGGAGAGACACACTGTCTCCAAGCTCATCGGCTCGCCGCCTGGATACGTTGGGTACACCGAAGGCGGCCAGCTTACGGAGGCTGTGAGGCGGCGTCCCTATACCGTCGTGCTTTTCGATGAGATCGAAAAGGCGCATCCAGATGTTTTCAACATGATGCTTCAAATTCTTGAGGATGGAAGGTTGACCGATAGCAAAGGCCGGACCGTGGATTTCAAGAACAGCCTGTTGATTATGACGTCGAACGTTGGAAGTAGTGTGATCGAGAAGGGAGGCCGCCGCCGTATAGGCTTCGACCTCGATTACGACGAGAAGGATAGAAGTTATGACCGAATCAAGAGCCTCGTGAAGGAGGAACTCAAGCAGTATTTCCGGCCGGAGTTCTTGAATAGGTTGGATGAGATGATTGTCTTCCGGCAACTCACAAAGGTCGAGGTCAAGGAGATTGCGGATATTATGCTCAAGGAAGTGTTTGAGAGGTTGAAGGTGAAGGGAATAGGGCTTCAGGTCACGGAGCGGTTCAAAGATAGAGTGGTGGACGAAGGGTACCAACCGAGCTATGGAGCGAGGCCCCTTAGAAGAGCCATAATGAGACTCTTGGAGGATTGCATGGCTGAGAAGATGTTGGCTGGAGATATCAAAGAAGGCGACTCGGTTATTGTAGACATCGATTCGAATGGCAAGGTGACGGTTCTAAACGGATCCAGTGGTGTAGCTCCCGAGCCATTAACAGAACCGATCTCGGCTTAGATCAGGTGTTCTATTTTTGGGCTATATGTGTTACTACTTTTGTGTTGTTACTCTGCTTTCAAGTTGGGTTTTATCGTTGCAAGTCTCTGATAATTTGTCAGCAATTGTGTAGAGAATCAGATATGAATTAGTGGCTAGGTCTCAAAGTGTTGTTTCATTTACTTTAGGAATTGCTCACATAATTCAGGTCAAAAGAGTAGGGGTTGATGTTAGTGTTCGATTTGGTGTTTCCATAAAAGAAAGGAAGTTTTCATGAAATTCTTGTTATTTTAAGTTTTATTGTTTTTTCTTCTTGTGCTCATTGTGCAACTTAGGGTCCCTTCCTACTAGCTCTTTTGGTATTCTGAGTTTTTTTTTTTTTTTTTTGAACGGCAAAGAAAATTTATTAATCAAAGAAACGAGGGTTACAATGATTAAATGGAACCAAGACAACGGCATCACAAGGTATTCTGAGCTTTTTAGTTAATGTATACGAGGAGAATGACCACATAGCCAAAAGTGAGCCCAAAAAGCCAAAAATGCCCTTAGTAGAAGGAGAATAAAATCAATAAGGTGCTTAGTAGAACGGCACCTTATTGATTTTATTTGGAATTTATGGTATGTGGTTTGTTGCTGCCTATGCAATGGATGTGTATACATTCACTTTTATTGACATGGTTATTAGATACTCAAAAGATATGACGGTCGTGTGGGAAAAGTATCTCTTAAAAAATATTGAAAAAATTATTGGTTATTCTTGAGGTATTGTCACATGATGTCTAGGACTACAATCTTGTAGTAGTAGTAAATATCAAGGCCACACATAATTATATGGTAGTTAAAGGTACAAGGCACCACATGATGATGCCCTAAAATATCTAAATAGTTACTCGAGATCTTGTTTGGCACATGTCATTCTGGCATGGTTCGGGTTGTTCAAGATCTTGTTTGGCACATGTCATTCTGGTATAGTTCGAGTGGCGCTTGACATGTTATTGAGGGATGACATTTGTGAGGCTATTTGACTTCATCATGTGCTCATTATATAAAAGAAAATTGTAAGAAAATTTAAAATAGTACTCCGTAGTTTAATTACAGATGTAAGACACTAGTATGTAGATAAAATTCCGACTTAATTACAGATTACCCCCTTTTACTATCACATTTTTTCACTGTTCCCCCTTTATTTAAAAATCTCACATTTTGACCACATAGAGGGTGTTCAGTGTTCCACTAACAAAAGACTGTTTTTTTTCAAAAACTTAGACAGGTCATTTTCTCACAATACATCACATAAAAAACCGTGAAAAGCCAGTTTATTAAAAAAAACCTTAGTGGAACACCTTACTAGTTTTTTTAAAAAACTAATTTTTCCCAAAAACCAAGACAGGTCATCCTTTTACAATACATCACACAAAAAGGTGTGAACACAAAAACCAAAGCAGTTTTAAAACAAAACTCCCTTAGCGGAACACCCCCTTAATCTATTATTTGGCATCACTTAACCCCTTCTGCCACTCTTTCGTCCATATTTGAACATTAGGTATCCATTGTGACACAAATGCCATTTTTCACCGGGATATCATGATTCATATTTAAAATACTTACAAAATTTCTTTTAATTGTCTTATTTAAAACTATCAAATATATAGTCATGGTGAGCTCCAAAGAGAAATAAATTAATTGAACGAAGCATATTCCTTGAATTAAAAGATGTATTAAAAAAAATAGATTTTTTTTATAAGTATGTTAAAAATAAGCCATGAAAATTGATACTCCTATATAGCAATATCTCATTGAAAAAGAAATATGTTGGTCATAAATTACTCATGTTCATGTTGTATCGGAATTTAACGCTGAAATACGAAAGAGTGAAAAAAGGAATCCAAGACTATATAAAAGACTATAAATCCAAGATGTAAACGCAGTCAAACCAATCAAACTACTTCCGTACAATATCCTTGACTCATGCAATATATGTGCCTTCCAAAGACATCGACATTTATTCCTTCAACAAATATTTAACTCTCATTTTGGTATATAGCATCTGGTCTAATTTACAAATGGCCTTTAACTACACTTATCACGAACCCCGAAAAAGAAATAGAAAAATAAAAGGGGGTTAAGAAACAACCAAAGATGAGGAGAATGACCACAAAGCCAAAAGTGAGCCCAAAAAACCAAAAATGCCCTTAGTAGAACGGCACCTTGTTGATTTTATTTGGAATTTATGGTATGTGGTTTGTTGCAGCCTATATAATGGATGTGTATACATTCACTTTTATTGACATGGTTATCAGATACTCAAAAGATATGACGGTCGTGTGGGAAAAGTATCTCTTAAAAAAAATATTGAAAAAATTATTGGTTATTCTTGAGGTATTGTCACATGATGTCTCGGACTACGAATCTTGTAGGAGTAGTAAATATCAAGGCCACACATAATTATGTGGTAGTTAAAGGTACAAGGCACCACATGATGATGCGCCGAAATATCTAAATTGTTACTTGAGATCTTGTTTGGCACATGTCATTCTGATATGGTTCAGGTGGCTCGAGATATTGTTTGGCACATGTCATTCTGTTATGGTTCAAGTGGCGCTTGACATGTCATCAAGGGATGACCTTTGTGAGGCTATTTGACTTCATCATGTGCTCATTATACCAAAAAAAAAAAATTGTAAGAAAATTAAAAATAGTAGTGTAATTACAGATGTAAGACACTAGTATGTAGATAAAATTCCGACTTAATTACAGATTACCCATTTTTACTATCACATTTTTTCACATTTCCCCCTTCATTTAAAAAATCTCACATTTTGACCCCTTAATCTTTTATTTGGTTTCGTCCATATTTGAGCATTAAGTATCCGTTAGGACACAAATGTCATTTTTCACCAAGATATTATGATTCATATTTAAAATACTTACAAAATTTCTTTTAATTATCTTATTTAGAACTATCAAATATATAGTCATGGTGAGCTCCAAAGAGCAATAAATTAACTGAGCGAAGCATGTTCCTTGAATTAAAGGATGTATTAAAAAAATCGATTTTTTTTTATTAGTGTGTTAAGAATAAGCCATGAAATTTGATACTCCTATCTAGCAATATCTCATTGAAAAAGAAATATGTTGGTCATAAATTACTCATGTTCATGTTCTATCGGAATTTAACGTTGAAATATGAAAGAGTGAAAAAAGGAATCCAAGACTATATAAAAGACTCTATAAATCCAAGATGTAAACGCAGTCAAACCAATCAAACTACTTCCGTACAATATCCTTGACCCATGCTAATGAAACACAAAAAATTGCAACATATATGCCTTCCAAAGACATCAACATTTATTCCTTCAACAAATATTTAACTCTCATTTTGGTATATAGCATCTGGTCTAATTTACAAATGGCATTTAACTACACTTATCACGAACCCCGAAAAAGGAAAGAAAAAAAAAAAAGAAAAAGTAAAAGGGGTTAAGAAACAACCACATGGTCACGGCCATCATAACAATGTCTACGACTCTGCAGCAAGGTTGGTGTCCTTGCGGGATGCTTCCCACAGTAGCTGTTCAATTCCCAGTTTCCTTAGTTCTGTCATCCCTCGATCAACTGCAATATAACGAACAATGCAAGACATAATGTGGTGAGGATTTTGTTGTTGAGAAACTTAATATTTAACATTTAATCCCGAAATTGGGTACTCTTTTCCTTCCATTATCATATTAGATGTGTTCAGCGCCAAAAGCCCATGAAATTGTTTCCCAAGTTCCTTGCATTATGAAGGATTGAAGGTATTTCCTCCTGAGGTCAAACTCAAGGAATAAATGGCCTTGTGATAGCAATTAATTGCCACCACCATAACATGTTAACATCATCAAAGAAGTGCAAATTTTCCATTTTCACAATCTATGCTCCATTCTCTTTGTTGTATGTTTTTGACCAATAATTTCCACAATCCAGATAGAACGCAAAGCATGCCAGATGGTGTTTTGGGGGTTGGGGTTGCTCTGAGTCGTGGGAATTTTAATCAAACACGTAAACATGTAAAGTAGATACTAAAATAGGAGGAAATAGGTAACTAGAATTACCATCAACAGCATCATGAGAGGTTGGAGACTGCCCACTACGGCTGATCCAAAATTGAAGTCGGTCTTCCGCAATATCCTCTTCCACGCCATGAGTTTGGGCTCTTCTCCAAAAATATATAAGCCAAGCCTGAACATAAATCATATAAAAGTATAAAGACAGTGAATTATCATTTCAGACTTAAACATACACTAAGTCTTTAATAAAACAAGACATTCTTGTATGCCAACTAGCTAGTTTTGAGGACGCCCCGCATAAACCTTTCAGTCGACTATCTAGCTAAAATTGTCCAGCCAACATTACCCTATGTTACTAAAGGGGCTAGACAAGCCTAACAGGCTAACACAGTTCTGGGGTTATCGACTTCTATAATCAGCTCTAAAGGACAGCCCAAGTTTATAGAGAGTATGCATTTAAACTTTTGCCAAGAAAAAAAACTATTAACATTGGGAGTGGATCTGAAACTGCAATGCAACTGTAACAGAAAAAAAAAATGCCACCTATAAGTGCTTGAATTCCAATCTATGGCATAGATTCAAACTTGGTGTGGCATAGGTAACGCCGAGAATGAATAAGATGCACACATAACGAATTTCATTCACTTCTCATGGTATTTTTTCGGGGGTACGTATGTTTGCCGGATTTCAAAAAAGTAACAGAAAGCCTCGGGATGCCCCAAATATTTCTCCCAAGGTTTATTAATCACCATTCAAGCAAGGAATCAGAGAGTTAAATACAACAAAAAATTAGTTGTGTAAGCTGAAACTCTATTCTACCAAAGAGAACAAAGAAAACCTCAAGGAAATCCTACTATCCATGAGGAATTTATAACTGGACAATTAGAAAATGGAGGAAGCGAAGAATTACGAACAAGGCAATGAACAACGCTATTGAACTAACTGAACAATCAGATCCAAAAGGAATCCAAGTACAGCAAAATGAACGAGAATTTACAAAAGAAACAAGCAGACCTGCTTGAAAGAAACATCCTGCGACTCCTCTGAACTTAGTTCTGCAATGAAGGTGAAAGCCGAAGTTAGTTATAGGATCAACTGGTCTATACACTGGGGCAATGCACAAACTATATCTTGACATCCTCAATCAAGTGAACTTGAACAAGCAGCATGCAAACTTTCTAACATACGTATAATATCCAAATACCAAAATACATAATATCCAAATACCAAAATACCAAAATACATAATATCCAAATACCAAAATACACAAGCGCATAAAGCACCCCTTCCGGATGGAAAAGGGAAAAATGAATGTCAAAGCGCGATGAAATAGGTAGATAACTAAGCCAGGACATAGGTGAACAGTATAAATTTATACCACTTAAAAGCAGGATGTTAGTCTGTAACTCCCATAAAAAAACTTGAAAAGCACATTGGCTCATCAAGATTAAGTTCCACTTCTGTCACAATCACTGAGATGGGTTTTTATTTTGAACATCTGAGGTGGTTCATTTTACGGTAGATACGGTATCCCTCAATAGAATTAATTTAGGCCCATAAGAAATAAGAACCCCAAAACACCACCCGTTGGAATCACTCAGATGGTTCATTTTACAATTAATTTGGCATCCCTTAATAGAGGTATTTCCACTAAAAAAAGAAGCACATAAAACCATAAGAGCATCTCTATTACCAAATGCCTCCATAGACTTGGGATTGACTGATGATTTGGAATCTGCAACAAATGAAAATCCAGAGACAAATTTTAGCATGTACCCATGAATTATTGAAAAGAAGATTCCAAAGATAAAACAAACATCTGGCTAAGCTTTATACGAAAGGACAGGAGGTTGGGTTGTACTATTTTTTTCGAATGGTCCCCAAAGTATTAGCAAAATGTCAATTTGGTCCCCAACAAAAAAATTGTGTCTATTTGGTCCTTAATGTTCATGATGCGTGTTTAAATGGTCCCTAGCACTTACTCCTATGTCCCTCAGTTGCGGGGGTATATTTGGAATTTCAACTCAAAAGAACCATGACCCCCACATAAGGATCAAATCACTTCATCTTCTCCCTCTAAACCCTAGCCGTACCTAACCCCATCCCGTAACCCAAGCCGCACCTCTCCACCCACTCTCACCTCTTTTTACCACCATACATCAAATTTCTTCCTCCAGAGCAAGGATTGAACAACCACAGCCGCCTCCACAGATCTGCCACAGCTGCCTCACCAACACCGATGCGCCCAACTACATGAACAACCACTGCCACAATATCATCACCAAACAAAACCCACCATACAAAAACAGACCCATCATCGCATAAGAAGCCACCACCACTGCAACCCCTTCCATTTGGGAGCCCATAAACACAAAAAAAAAAAAGAAGAGGATTTCAAGCAAAAAGAAGAAGAGATCAGAGAGAGAGAGAGACAGAGAGATGGCCGAACGGCCATTAAGACAGTGGCGGCATTAGTACCAAAGTAGCAATTTCAGAAACCCATGCTTTCTACGTCGTCAATTTGCAAGATGATTTTAAGGGGACATTAATGTGCGGTGAGGAAAAAGTGTCGTTCCAAAATTCATGAGTGGATCTAACGCGTATGTCACGCGTCAAACTCTAGCCGCGCGTGCGGCTTCTCCGGTGGTCTGACGGCAACCGGGAAGGCTATTCTAGTATTGTCTTGCTAAGAGGAACACGTCTCTGCATTGGGATTTTGTTTTCGGGCATTCAAAATGACCAGTAAAGGAAAAGGGATTTATCAGTTTTGAGGTTTTGCAATCAGTTGCCGACCAGTTTGCTCCGTTTGTCTTGCTCGTGGCTCCGATCAGGGAAGGAAAAGGTGATCAGGTAATTTTTTAATAGAGGTCTCGATTAATTGAATGCATATGGAGAATGTGATTTTGGGGTGTATCTTCTTCGACTTAAAACAGTTCCACCAACGGGTATCAAGCTATGAGAGAGAGAGGGAGAGTGGGAGAATGGAGAAGAGCAGGTGAATGGGGTAGCAGATGAGAAAATGGCTGGACTCGGGTGATTAACAACCACTGGAAATTCAGCAGTGGAAGAAATATCACAACTCTGTTTGTGGATAACCTGAAGACATAAGGGATGTTTGGGTCCTTGTAATGGGTAATGGCAAGGTTGTCAAATCACGAATCGAATCGAGAATCGAATTGACCCTTTTCTGAATCGTGAATCATATCGAATCGTGAATCGTAACGATTCGGTCCAACTTTCACAAATACATTGGAAAATGTATCTATGCATCTACATAATAAAGATACATTGTAAAATTGAAAGATTTAAGCTGAAATACATATTTAAGTTTGTTTTCTACTATAAATTGATGATCACATGGAATCATAGCAAAATAAATACTATAGTAACATTGATATATGCATATAGATGTTAAGGATTCATAATAAAAAGCTTTCGAAATAAAGCTTGTAGCCTAATAGGTAGGAAACTAGCTTATATGACAACTTATGTAGGTTAGTCCGAGCCTCAGAGCCGTGCCCTGGTCTATGATTTAGAGGATACAAGAACCAAAAAGATTGATTTATGAAATTACATATCCATGGTAGATTCGTCTCCATTGAATTAAGAATATGATCTCCCGTATTATATGATCTCATATTCTTACTTTTCTGTGAGAAAAAACTAGGCAAAATAATAAAAGTGGTTTCATATTGTCGAATGTAAGTTGTGATAAACCTTGATTCACCTAAAGATTCGAATCGTTTTTGCTAAATCGGGAATCGAACCGTGAATTGGACGATTCACCTCCGATTCTATATCAACCTTGATTCACCTATAGATTCGTATCGTTTTTGCACAGAATCGTGAATCGAATCGTGCGATTCTGACAACCATGATCACGGTGATGGTTCTTTTAAGATGAAATTCCTAATATACCCCTGCAATTGACGGATGAGATAGACGGAGTAAGCGCCGGGGACCACTTAAACACGCAACGTGAACATTGAGGATCAAATAGACAATTTTTTTTATTGGGGACCAAATTGACATTCCGCTAATACTTTGCGGACCATTTGTAAAAAAGAGACCTCTTCTTTCTAACCTTGGGATTTGGCCCAATGATTGTGTAGCACTCCTTTGGAGTGTAAGGTCTAGGGTTCGACTCCTATGGACAGGAGGTTGGCTCTCGTAGTAATCTAACTTATACTAACATCCTACTGGAAAAAAAAAAAATTATACAATTTGTTTAATTTTTTAAATCTTATTTGGCAGATTCAAACAATCATTATAATCATTAAATAAGAAAAGCTAGACCATCAAAATGAATCATACCAGAGGAGAATTGCTGAACCAAATTTGGCCTTCTCTGTTGGCAAAATGCAAGCACAACAGCATCCTCAACCTTAAAAGAGCAATTATAAGACAGTTAGGAGATTTATAGTTAACACCAAGATAATGGAAAATGAACGAAGGAAAAAAAAAAGGGATTTAAAGGGGAAACAATTCAACATATTTTTTATTCAAAAAGGTAATCACGGAACCGGTATTACTGGTAATTCATGCTAAGTTTTGCTTAATATGCTAGAAATGAAAAAGACAATAAACAATGGAAACAACATCTAACCAAGGAACAGAAGGATGAATATATTAGAAAAAACCTTCAAAGAAGCCAGTTCCCTTAAGCCCATTTCAACTGAAAGCATGCTTTCAATATTTCCTTCTCCACTGAGATCATTCAGATCACGAACAAGTTTGCTCCTCCTATCTGAATCATTTCCTGCTCCATGTAATAAAGAATGAAAGCCGAGTTGAACCTTGAAAGAAAATTTCCCAAAAAAAAAAAAAACAAAGAACGATTGCTATTGGGAGGGAGGACTTGCCATTGTTCCGTGATTCCTCTTTGGCCTTTTGTCCCGCAGAAATTACAAGTTCAAAAGGAAGAGGTGCTAAAGATGACCAGTGCTCATGCTTTGAAACTGCTATATCTGCATAGATGCCTACAAAATAGGCAAGTGAAATTGGCAGAAGATCAATTCAGAGGTGATATAATAAATTACTCCCTCCCTACCTTTTTTCAGTCCACTTTTTGGAACCCAACTTCCAAGGAGACACAAGAGTTAACTTTCCAAAAGTATCCGTCGCTATAGCAGTTGATTTGATACTTTGGAGTTGTTACTGCACTTAACTAAGGAAGGGCAAAGGGTATTCATCTCTAAAGCCTAGCATAATACATCAGAGTAGCAAAACAATATCGTAGTATTACGCCAGGGTCACATAAGTGCTACATCGTGAGCGATAATGCTTAGCAGAAACCATTTCTATATGAATCTTAAGTGAGTTGTGATTATAGCCAAAGTAGTTCATGCATACAAGGAAATCAGAATAGGGCCCTAGATAATATGAGTTATGCCCGTTTTTGATACAGTTTTTTTCCAAGATTTTTCAAAGTGGACATACATCATAGAATAGCCCGAAATGAGATGATGGACCAACAAAAATGAACGAAGGGAGTATATACCGAAGACCTTCCCTCACAGAAAGAAAACAAAAAAAAGACCTAAATTTGAGACACGACATAAACTTGAAGCACACAAGTCACCATATAATTAGGCTTTTCTTTTTTAAAGCAACATTTTGTAAAATAGACAAACATGTCACAGGGACAGAACATTTGATTACTCCAATACGCTCTTAACATTTAAATAACGCAAGGTAAAACATGAAAAATCAAGAAAGGAAACAGCTAATTTGCCACACTTTCAGACTCTTACAAAGAAGAAACCACAGCACGTAAATTACCGTGCTGAACAGCCAAGCCCCAATAACGAGCAAGCCAACACCTCTTCAAAACAACCTCCTCCTAAAATGTATTATCCAAAAGGTAATCAGTAAAACAGAGAGAGAGAGAGAGAGAGAGAGAGAGAGAGTAATAAAACTAGCATTGAATGACAACCATCTCTTCATGAGTCAAAATCATTCTCTGGGTCATTATGCAGAGAGCTTTTGCTTCAGATTCTGCTTCATGTAACTGCTCTAAAGTGTTTGCAGTATCATCTTTTAAGTTCTGATTCAAAAAAGTTGCAGAAATGGGAAAATGATCAAAAGTGTGCAAGTAAAATTTAAAACAAATGAAGTGATGAAGCAGTTGAACTTAGTGAACTACTAGCTCACATTACCTCAATTTCTACACGAAGTGCAGCAATTTCATTGTCTCTCCCGTCCTTTGTTTGTTTCGCAGCATTAAGGGCAGCCTGTCATGGAGAATGTGATGCAGTCTAAGGAAAGCTTCTGAGAAGAAATTAACTTTCAGCACAAAGCAAATAAGCACTCCGCCATTATGGAGAACCAACCATGAACATAGCACAGTCTGAGGAAATGACTCTAAATACTTGACTTGTGTCACCAAGCCATTGTTCGCATAAGTAATCTCAAAGCAATCGCTTCCTCAGCACCAACATAAAGAAGACATAACAAACTGGAGAACCATTGCCGATGATGGTATTGTGTAGCCCATACTCACCTCTCTTTGACGCAATGCTGCTTCCTTCCTGGAACAATTACGTGACATATCATATACTCAGAATGTTAAGCAGAGGAGTGACATAGGTGGAGCGATCCAAGTTTACCTGCTCAATAATTTAGCTTCCAACGATACACCTTCTCCAAGAGCAGCAACCTTTCAGAATACATACAATGGAAATCAATTACTTATGGGTTGTTTAACATAACTTCTTTGTGCAACTTTTTTAACATTTTGTACTTTTTGCACTTTTAGGGTTTTGTATTTGTTTGAGTTTCGGTCATAATTATATTTTCAATAGAAAGAACCCCAATTGGAATCTTCAGGGTTCACTCATCTTGTTTATGTCAACATATAGTCCAACTAATATATGTCTATGTTGCACAGGGCATGCATTGGGTTAGCACCTGAGATGAATCAGCAAAGTGCTTGAAATAACTAAATACATTTTTCCAACTATATAGACATCGAGAGATTATTCAGTGCTCTTGGGGCACCACCACAAGGGCATTGAATAATTTTCACAGCATCAATGAGATGCCGTACATACATCCTGGTGTGTCTACAAAGTGTACTTGCCCAACATGCACATGGTATCTCCGTAGAAATCCCTACTTTAAGCTCTTCATAGAGATGAACAGCTTGCTTATTTGTTAAAAGAAAAGAGTAATTAACAAAGTATAAATTGCTATGGAAGTGTGGAAATCTGAAATTTTAAATGTGGGCAATACTCAACATCTATAAGCAATACCCATAACATGAAAACCTGAATATTGCTAGCTAAGTGAGTTTATGTACTTGTTTCTCTAGCTCTCTGGCTCTGGCCTCTGCTTCTTCACGCTTTTCATCTGCACACCGAAGCTGCAGAGCAAAATCAAGCACAACTTTAAGAACCCGCACACACGAAATTATTTTCACAATTAATCGCATTTATCTATTCCCGCATTTATTTATTACTCCCTCCGTCCTTATTTGTTAGTCCATTTTGGGGATTCCAACTAAATTAGGTAACACAATCATTGCATTTTATAAAACTTGTTTTCTCATTTTACCCTTCAATCATTACCTTCTCTTACTTTTCCAGTGCTACTATTTTAAAAATGGAAGCTTAAAAGAAGAAATTCATTAACTATTACCCATTTAGTTTTGAAGTGGGACAATCTTTTTGGGAAAAGTGCCAACTGGGACAAAAAAAAAAGGGGGATGGAGGGAGTATTTTCAAGGTGTAAATCTTACCTTATCAAGGATAACGTCATTCTCCTCCTGTAGCATATCAAGCTGCAATCCGAGCAGATGTCTCAATATTATGATTCATGAATTACATCTCGAACTAAAAACAATCTCATTAAAACAAAATCAAGATGTCTAAAGATCTTATATTACCGACTCATCAAGAAAAAAACATATTTTTTAATAAAGATCTTCTATCTCCAAGAAATGGACTATACTGCACTGTTTCAGAGGTTATATACGAGCCAAGAAGACACAAAAACTAGTGGGTGACAAATGAACATGTTCATACTTCGTCTCTAAGCGCAGAAGCCTCTCGCTGATTTCCTGCATCTTTCAAGCTCAGCAGTTCAGCATTTGATGTAAGTCTGCAACATGCCATAAAGAAAAAATCATTGGTGCTTGCCAAAGACCCATGCAAGTTGGAAGTCAATCCTCCTCCACACTCACATGGAGAGAGTTAAGTTGCACATTCGTTGAAAGGCTGGGATACTACCGGTACCCAGGAAATGTTGTGAATAGCTTAAATCTACCTCAAACATCACACATCAGCAACTAAGTGATAAACCACCTAAAAAGGAAGTGGCAATCTCCACCTATTGGACCATCTACAGCAACCATAGAAAGACACATCGAAACTTTGACAAGTCTAAATCTAATTACAAAGTTTTCCTACCATGTTGAAGTTGTCTGATGTGAATTCGAAATGTGGTAATTACATTGCAGGAAAGCTGTGTCAAATTCTTAGTAGCAGGATCCTTCTAAAATGGGTGCGCTCCCTAGACGAGAGCTCGATTCCGCGCTCCCGAGACAGGAGCTTGACGGGAGCTCTCTCCCATCTAGATGGGAACCCGCTCCTAAATAGGATGGGAGCTTCCACACTAATCTTAAGGACGGAATTCTCACTTCTCTTTCCAAATATATGCAAGGAAGAAGGAAAAGAAAAAAGAAGTAATAAAGATTTAGGACTCTCTCTTTCTCTTCTCATAGTCTACTACTTATCTACATGTTTAATCAATATATTTCGCACAAAAGAATCTATTGGGATGTCATTTCTCACTCATATTTATACATATAAAATGCTTATGTATGTGCTCCCTTTGCAACTATAAAACATATGTACAATACATATAAATATATATAAGTTTATTCACATATATATATTTATTTAGTTTTAAATATTCCCCCGCCGCTCCCAACCCAGGGAGCTTCTACATACCCCCGCTCCCCCGCACCCGCCTCCGCTCCCGCCCCCGTCCCCACTCCCACCTTGTGCAACTAAGGTCAAATTATGGTTAAGATAGACATGTGTCAACTCCATATAACATGTTTAATAGAAAACGACAAACTCCAACCATGCCAACAAACCAAAAGATGAAGAGAACAAACAAAAGAAGAAGTCTGAAACACATAAGTTTTAAACTCTATACTACTACTACTGGTAACATACTACTATTTTTTTTTTAAAACAAAATTCGTAAAAATAGTCATTGAAGTTTAAATACTTAACGGTATTCATGTTAATCAGCATGGGCAAATAACAGAACAAGAAATGCAAGAAGATTTGTTACCTCCTTTCTCTTGGTCTGCTACTAGGTGGGTCTATCGGTGGAAGGGAAACCGCAGTTCTTAGTGATCCTCGACTAGGCGACGCTATTGTCATTGAACGAACTGACAGTGATGGTCTTCCAGCTGACGTGGAACGAACTGAAGGTGCAGGCTCCATAAAGTTCCGACCTAACTACATACAAGAATAACCCGTTAGCCTTCAGAATTAAAACCCAGGTTAAATAGCATTCATTTGTCCATTATTAACCAATTTGTGGAAGATGTCAGGTAAATACATAATGACCAAATTAACCAAATTATTGATTATTCACTTAATCAAAGATTCAAAGGTCCATCACACACCAAAGTAAAAGAAATGATAACACTATGTTATCCACTAAAGATTTTGTTGGACATTTCAAGCTTGTCCATCGTTTAAGTAGTTTTGATTTGACGGTTTAGCAAGATCTCAAGTTAGAGCTTTTGGGCAAGATTATTTTATCAACCCCAACTTTGACCGTGTCATAAGTGAACTTCTTTGTGATCCCTGTCTAATTTATCATTTGCTTATCTCTCTATTTGCCGCAAGTCCAAAAGTCATGCAAAACTAGTATACGGGCCGTGATGGTGTGGTTTTTCAGTTGCATGCTATTGCCAGCCAAGTTCAAACTTATTAACTAGCTGGGATGATTTAGAAACTGGCAACCACAAAGAATCCCGAGCTCATCTAGCATCCACAATCAAATCTCTTGATCATAGGAACACTATCTGAATGGGGCAAAAAACAAACCGAGCTGTTTATGAGCAGCACGAGGCTCGGCTCAGCTTGTTATGGCTCGTTAGTACACGGGTCGAGCTCAAGCTCGAGTTTTAAGCCCTTCTAGGAAAACGAGCCAGCTCGAGCTAATTGTAACTCAGCTCCTTATAAAAGCTCGGCTCTTTTGTAGAAACTTGGCTTGTTTAGTAAATGAAGCGAGGTCAAACACCTTGATATTAAATGAGCAAAGCTCGAGCTTGATCATTCAGGCTCGACTCAAAGACTGGTTTTGATTCTTTTGAAAGAGCCGAGCTTGAACACTTTAAAGCTTGGCTTGTGTCGGCTTGTTTACAGCCCCTTAAACACACTATCCCAAAAGAGACAGACGCACTCAGTCAAACTTCCAAGTTCAAACTGGTTGATTATCACAACAATTCAATGAATTTGAATCCAAACTACGCTGCAAACAAAACAGAGAAATCGGCAACAATTACCGCAGGTGACGGAGACCTATTACTACCGGGACGTAGTATACTGTTGCGGTTACTTTGTAGCGGCGTTGCACCGACTTGGAACCCTAGGTCGTCGTCGTTGTCGTCGTATTCGTCGCCGTCGGCAGCCTGCGAAGCCATGACCTGCGCCAGACGCTGCGCGGCGGCCTTAGCGGCGACGTTTTGAGTCCGCCTGACGGTGGAGAATCGGGAGTTTGGGTGCAACGGCGACATAGCCGGAGACGACGATCCAGTGCTGCTCGAAGTCCCACTCCACTGCCTTGAGTACACCGGACTCTCCGGTAGCCTCCGGTCCATAGCTATATATGTATACGAATATATTTATGTATGTTAGTTATGTCGGTTTGAGATTGTGTATTTCTACGAGGCAGATTCTATGGGAGCTAGATGCTCGAGAAAGAACAGTGGGAGATTACTCGGAAGAGAGAGAGAGAGAGAGAGAGAGAGAATTGTGTTTGAAACTTTGAATAAAAAATTTATTAAAATGATGTTTTGACTCCATTTATTTATACTAGTATTTGCATTCTAAAATATATTGTGTACTGGAGTAATTTTAAGCACTAAATGATAAATTTTAGAATGTATTTTAAAAAAAAAGTGGGTGCAATAATCATTACAATAAAAAATAAAAAACTATATTGTGTATAATTTTAAGCAATGTATTTATATAAAAAAAAAAAAAAGTGGGTGCAATAATCATTACAGTAAAAAAAGAAAAAAAAAAAGGAGAGAAGAAAATGCATATGTTATTGTTATTTTTTATCGTGAGAGAAGATGGTTTGAGTAATTTAAACCAACCTCCTCTGAGGTTCTTGACAAATACTTTTTGTGTCCCTAACTTTTCAACTTCTTACACCAGCCATGCTTGTTGAATGGGAATATCTTAGCTTAGTTTTTTTTTTATTTTGAAGATGGATCTTAGTAGACCTTGTTCGGTTGGGTTTTTAGAACTCGGTTTTAATACCTTTTCAAAAGTTGGGTTTCAAAATATGGGTCCCTCTGCACTTTTTGTCAATTTTTTCTAATTGTTCATCCGACCTTTATCATTCTTCACAGAACTTCTCTCTCTCTCTCTCTCTCTCTCTCTCTCTCTCTCTCTCTCTCTCTCTCTCTCTCTCTCTCTCTCTCTCTCTCTGAACCTCTCTTTGCTGCTAGCTGGTGGGTCCCTCCCCACTTCTTGTTACCCCAGTCTCTCTCTTTCTCTCTCCCACCTCGTTTACTGCTAGTTGGCGGACTCAAAGACCACTTTGGGGGAAAGCAAACAAGACCTGAGTCTTAAAAACCGGGTTTTAAAAACCTAACCGAACAAGGACTTCACTAGTCTTCCATTAGATTTGTATATTCCAAGTTACTAACCTTAATAAAATCTTAATTTACTCTCCCACCAATTTAGCCTCGAAACCTATGGATGCCCGCTAGAAATTTAAGGGCAAAATGGGAGTTACACATAATTTTTTTATAACGTCCCTAACTTGGAATTCACGAACCCAACAGAAAACCAACTGAGTGAACCTAATTGAGCTAAGCTATTCCCATTATAGAGAGGCCAGTATAATAAGTTGAAAGGTTATGAACACAATGCATTTATCAGAAACCTTGGGGAGGCAGGTGTAAATTACCCTCTTTTGTTTTCTATCGTGATTCGTGAGTGAAGGTGCGGATTGACTCTTTGAAAACTGAGAGCCAGAGGACTAGAGGAGAAGGGTCTGAAAGGACCTTTCAAACTTCAGGAATCAGGACCCCCGAAAGTGACGGGTCAAGACTTGTGTTCGGAAATATTGGTCCTGACTCCTGCCACGATTATTTTTCCTGTAACTTTTTTTTTTTTTTTTTCTCTGGTATAGTTCGTCAAATTGGCCAATAAATTTATCTAATAAATCATTCTAGAATTTTGGCCGTTCATTTATATTAATTTACATGTTTTTCGGACGCGGGGATGCTGCTGTGCAGCTCCCGCACAGCAGCATCCCCGCGTCCTTTTCTTTCATCTCAACTCGGTGCATATTGATTTCTTACGACGTTTTACTAATTTTAAGTACTCTAAAAATGTCACTACGGAGGTGTCTCATATCAACGAAGATCAACAAGACATTATTTTATATAACCAGCAAATTATGTACGCTGTGTTCGGTTGGTTTCCAGTTTCCAAGACCCCATTTCAAAATTAGTGGGTCCCTTTGACCCAAATAAATTTTCTCTTTCTTTTTAATTTCGGGGAAAACTCTCCTACTACACAAATTGTGCACAAATAAGTAGTGGGGTCCACTTTGGAGTCTAATACAAATGATCAAAACCATTCATCAACTTTAAAATAATTTTTCAATTAGCATACGAGAAAATCAGCTCAATCTAAAAACTTTAAATATTTGATCCAATGTATCAATTTTCATTCAAAATTTAGAATCTTGAAATATGAAGAAATTTTAAGTAAAAGTTAACTAATTGGATCAAGTAGTTATAAAAATTTGATTGAGCTAAATTTTTTCAAAACGACTCCAAAAATTATTTTAAAGTTGATGAACGGCTTAGATCATTTGTATGGGACTCCAAAGTGGACCCCACTAACTTATTTGTGCACAATTTGTGTAGTAGGAGAGTTTTTCCCGAAATTAAAAAGAAAGAGAAAATTTATTTGGGTCAAAGGGACCCACTAATTTTGAAATGGGGTCTTGGAAACTGGAAACCAACCGAACAAGATCGTAAGTTCCCGACCAATTTGGCATCACATCAACGAAGAGATCCAACGATGATCAACAAGACATTATTTTATATAACCAGCAAATTATGTAAGTTCCCGACCAATTTGGCATTAATACCGTCAAACCAAAAATCCATGTGGGTAGACATTTTACTTATTTTGATACTTTCAGTTTCATGGGTCAATTCAACGCGTACCAAAAATCCATATGTGGGTAGACATTTTACTTATTTTGATACTTTCAGTTTCATGGGTCAATTCAGTGCGTACCAAAAATCCATATGTGGGTAGACATTTTACTTATTTTGATACTTTCAGTTTCATGGGTCAATTCAACGCGTACCGATGTAGCGATCGTTTGCGAAATATGAATGTCCAAAGAGTCAGTGTGACAGCCCAGGACCCACCTGCATGCAACGGAGTTGTATGACATAAGAGAATAGATTATGCCTTAACTTGCACAAGGCAAATAGACAATGCGTTTGGTTACTCTGATGTTGAACTTGTTTCCATTGAGGATGAAGATGATATTTCTGTGGTGGCAAAAAATGTTGATGCGGTAGAATTGCAATTGCCTTTGGTCATTACTGATTCTTGGCCGAAACTTGGCACCCCGGTCAAGACAACTGCGAGTGGTGGAGCTACCACAACACCACTCCAAGGTCAGACTAGGTGTGTGGTTGCTACTGCCAGAACTCTTGAGGGCGACAACTTGGACGGAAAAGCCAACTTGAATGCTTGGACAAATGGGCAGATTTTACTCAATAATGAGGTAAAAAATGTTAAGCTAAGTAAACACCTCAAGAGGTTTTCGATAGAGTATGTGAATAATCAAGTCATGATTCCACTTAAGATTTCTGAAGATGGGGCATTGAAATGGAAACATGCAATTGTGGGATATTTTGTTGATAAAAGCCTGTCCTATTTTCAAGTTAGATCTTGGGCTCAACGGGTATGAAAAATTAATGTTGAAGATGTGGTCACCTTAGATAATGGATTTGTTGTGTTCAACTTTAGGGATGAAGGCACGTTGGACTCCATTCTTGAGAATGGTCCATACTTTTGCAGAGGCAAACATATTGTGATTAAAAAATGGCATCCTGGGATGCATCTTACTAAGAGTGTCTTCTCTAGTGTACCAGTCTGGGTTAAATTCTTCAATGTTCCCCTTGAATTATGGACAGATGATGGATTGAGTAGTATTGCTAGTGTCATTGGCAACCCTCTTTATCTTGATGATTTCACGCAAAATCACAGCAGGTTGACATTCGCTAGAGTTTGTATTGAAGTGGATGCGGCGAAGGAGATTCCCAAGTCCTTTGTAGTGAATTTGGGTTATGGAGAGCCATACGAAATTAGAGTGGAGGTTCCTTGGAAACCTCAAACTTGCAGTGTCTGCAAGATCTTTGGCCATTCTACTAACACCTGCACTAATAAGCCCAAAGTTTCTCCTCCTCCAGTGTGGAAAGTCAAGGAGGGAGTAGGACAAGTTGTCCCAATTGTTCAAGAGCAAAAGGCCAAGGAGAGAGTAGGACAAGATGTCCTGGTTGCTCATGAGCGAAATGCAGAAGGGAGTGTAATTAGTGAAAGTAAGGATGATTGGGTAGAGGTGGTGAAGAGGAAAATTCAAACTCCGGGCATGCCTGTGGCCATCTCTTCGTGTAGCCGTGTCTCTCCTACAACAAACGCGTTTGATGTTCTTGCGAAATGTGAGGATTTGGGTGCCTCCGCTGCTGTGGAGGAGTCAAAGTTAGATGTTACCGAGGCTGTATCTTGTGAAGCTACCCCGATTCTCCATGGTCAGGGTAGTTCTCACAAAGAGCCTCCTCCCGTGGCTCTCCGTCGATCTACACGGTTTCGAGAGCCTCCAAGAATCCCCTTGGATGGCGATTACATTGGACCTCGACATACTTTGACACAGGTGGTGGGTGATTTTCCTTCATCCACTAGAGATCAAAACAAAAGGAAGCTTAAGGAGAAAATCAAGAAGTTAAAGGCTTCAAGAACTTAGTTCTTGAGGCTCACATGTCTTTCTTTTGTTTTGGTGTTTTTGTGTTGCTTCTTTGAAGTGTGCTTTGAGCTTAGTTGGATATCTGTTTTGTTGCGTTTAGGTCTTAGATTTTCCTCTCTTTATTTTTTCTTTCTTTTCCTCCTGGGGTATGCCCCTTGTAGGCTGTATATTCGGTTATCCTTTTTCTATTTCAAGCTAATTTACCCAAAAAAAAAAAAAAAAACTTGCACAAGGCATTTTAAAGTTGTGCGGGTGTCAAAGCTCGTTGGAACTTCACAGTTAAGCGTGCTCATCCAGGAGCAATCCTGGAATGGGTGACCTTCTGAGAAGTTTAAGGAGTTGGGGCGGCCAAAGCGGACAATATTGTGCAAGGCGGAGGCGGGTCGTTATAGCCAGAACACATGAATTCCACAAACAGGAGAAGTTTAGGCATGCTTTCACATAAGCAAAGCTTCAACTCATCTAAAAGAGCCTACTTGCCGTTCAAAAATCTAAAAGAGCCTGATGTTAGGGGGAGAATAATTTCACCTAATTTTATTATCCTCAACGTATCCCTTCATGCGTAGCCATACACGTGCAATTAATCGGTGAGGTTCAAACACATGATCTTATCACTTGTTCAAGAAACCGTGATCTTGGTCATCTAGTCTCTCTTTTCCCCCCATGAGGTCCAACTAATACTGAAAAGGAGTTGAGCCCGACTCTGGTAACATGTGAAATCGTAGACAATCAACACATACAAAAGTTTAAGCTGATAGAAAGAACGCTAACATTGTTGCAAAAAGACACATCAATACAGGCTTCATACCAGGTCTGGTGTAGTCCTCCACCCACTGATATCAAAACTTGTAAGAAGAAATTGAATTGTAATTCAAAATCGCAATGCCCAATACCGTTTTTTCTCTAGAACCTCGAATGCAAACACAAGTGATAGCTAGCTCCACCAAACGATCCTACCTCACACCAGCTCAAAAAAAAATTCCCTAACATCCACATTTGTCTATCTTAGGCTGTGGAATATGTAGGATCTAAGCCGCGGCTTTCTTTTGAACAAGTTTCTCAATCAAGTCAGCCGCTTCTTGGACAGACGTTATGTTTTCAGAGTTCTCCTCTTCCACAGTAATGTCAAACTCTTCCTCCAGTCCCATCACAATCTCCACCTGCTCACATCCATATGTTCATTAACTTCTCGTAACACAAAAATCGGTAACAAAAAATTGCGCAGTTTTTCCATAGCAGTCGAGCAATATCCAGTAAAACGGGATGAGGCTTACTGTATCAAGGGAATCTGCACCAAGTGCTGCAAACTTGGTGTCTGGAGTGACCTCAGATTCGGGTGGGAGTGCCAATTGTTTCCTCACAATTTCACATACTTTGTTCACTGTCTCGGGCTTTGCCTGTCAATTTATTCACCTCATGTAAATTCTGTTAACAGAAATAAAATGTTTTAAGTAGAAATTTTCTCTGTCACAGACTATAGGTACTCAATGTATTGAGGAAGAAAAGGAGCTTTTTACAAACAGAGAGAGAGAGAGAGAGAGAGAGATTGATAAAGAAAATATGAATGAGATGGCAATAACTTGGCATCAAAATTTCAGTATTTTACTCTCTGTGGATATGAAAATTTGGTCCGTGACTCATTTTAAGTGCGGGAGGATCTAGGGATTCATGCTCCCACTCTCACAGGCCAGATCTTTCTTACTATACTATGCCTTCATTCTAGTTACTTGTATGCATTTTTGTGCGTTTAAATTCCATCGATATAAGATTATGATTCGCCAACATAGAACATGAACGAGAATATTTAGACAACGTACTTCAAACAAATTCAACATACAGAATTGCATGCAATTAAGGTCAAGAAAAAAGGGGGGAAAGAAAAAATACTGCACAAGAAATGCGGAAGCGGGAGGTTCTGAGAGAAGTGAAGCCCCTCCTTGCTGAGCCCATGGTGACTAGCTTCACCCCATTTACCTGCATATTTTAGCATACAAAACTTGATTTGGTTAACAGTGGCAGATTTGTTGCGACAGCCATGATAAGTCATTCTACAATGTTTTGAAATTGCAGATTTGAAAATGCAGTTCATTCTGTGTATACAGTATATATCCAATTTGTCTCTACAATGTTTTGCTACATTATCAAACAAACTGTAACAATTTAATTCCTTAATTTTTCTTCTCATTTCAAGTGGTAGGAGAATTACGTTCAAAGAGTTATAATAATGGGACATTAGATTAATCATGTGGGGTCTGCAACAACAAAATCAAGCCCAACTCACAACAACCCAGGAAATTAGCCTTGCATGGAAAATAAATAAGCTAACAGTGAAGGACTGCTATACAGGAAAACTAATAATTCGGCATGATTTGACCCCTGACCTCCTAGTAAAAAGAGTATAAAGGTGGCCAATCAGCTTGCCTAATTGGTTAAGTCCTTGTGACTTACAAATCACAAAATGCTGAAATGGTGAAATTCCATGGAAAGCTTTGCTATTTATAGGACCTACCACCCTAAAAATAAGTTTTCTGAGGGTTTGTGTGGAATGAAAAGAATGGAAGTTAGGAAACGAAAGGAAGAGAAGGGATAATTGAAGACAATTCATTTCCATTGTTTTGTTTTGGAAGAAAGAGGAGAGAAAATAGCAAATTAAGGTTTTGAACACAGTAAAATCTTCTTTAAACTTTTCTCTCACTTTCCTTCTTAATTATTTTCTCTCATATTCTCTGACTTTCTCCAAGTTCCAAACACTGCGTTAGATTCTCCATTTTATCACCCTTCAGTGAGGCTCAACCTCATATTTCCAAACAAAAAAGAAAAGAAAAAACACTTATCATTCTCTCCTTTTCAAAATTTTACAATTTGTGGTCCAGACTTCTAATCCTTGGGTCCTGCATGAAGCCAGACATTTTATACCACAAAATGAATGTAAAATGTTGAACTAGTGAATCAGGCTAATTCTTTACACAAGTGGTAGAAAGTTAGGAGTCTAGTATTTACTATTTAGATTAGCACACAAGGTCATTCCTGAGTTTTTCGGGCCCCAAAGCAAGCTCGTAAAATGGGGCTCTATTCAGTGTGTAACAACTTATAGTGAGAAAATAAACCATAACATGACATTACTTTATTTCTCCGAAAATATGTACAGCACTATATTTTGTTATGTGGTTAAAGGGAAATGATTTTAGCACTCCAAATATGGATAACCACACTCCAATATTTGTCTTTTAGTATTCATGTTACGTGTATTTTGGACACAAAAAAGACAATTATTGGAGTGTGGTTATAAAAAAAGTAGAGTGCAGAAATCAATTAAACTTAGTTAAAATCTGTTAAGATTCAAACTATTCTCCGATTCTTCAGTTCTTCCAAAAGCCTAGCTTACGTCAGTAAACCTACAATTTTCATACTTTTTTTTTTTCGGTTCAACGGTCAGGGTTGTCCGAGGGTTGTCCGGCCAGCTTACGGGCACCTCGACTATTCCCCTCCCAGTCTTAGGTTCGGTCAAAGCCAAGCTATCCACGCCAAGACTAGGCGATTCACAAGAGATTTCTCTGTTGTAGCCTAGCCCAAAGAGTTTGCTAAGTTTTGAACAATGGATGTCCATATCTGGGTTTACAGCTCATCCGTGTTGCCACTTGAGCTACACATGTGGGGCGTGGGGTTTACCATTTTCATCCTATAAGGACTGGCCTGTATAGGTATAATGTTTAATAGTTGCAGGCCCTAGTTCCAGGTACAAATTTAGGACCCGAAGTGACTGTCTTACTCACCATGCCTCAAGGACGTCCCTGTTAACACAACTACAAAATACAAGATACTAATTGAAACAAACTAGCATGGTTCGTGCTTAAGTTGGCTCCAGTTGTTTGACCCACTTGGATTTTGAGCTTTTATTCCTTTAGTCCACATAATCCATATAAATCTGCAATGAGCATGGGTTTAAGTTGGAAAAAGATGTACTAAATCCGGCTTTCCGAACCTTGCACACAACGTCAATGTTTAAAAAATTGCACGAGAGCTGTTTGTGAAAATGCCAATATGAGAGTATAGAAAAGAATGACACAGAAGCAAAGAAGTTTTTTCATTCACCTGGAGATTGTTAGTCTTGATAGACTGAATCAGCATTGAAGGTTGGAATGTAAGACTGGAAGTAGCTGAAACAGCAGCCATTTGAGAGCCCAAAAATGTGGAAGCCAGGAATTTAGAAAAATGCTATGGTAAAATTTTCAACTGAAAATTGAGGTTGGGGAAAAGTTTTGCGGTTGGGAATCTAGGATGTGGCTTATGTGTGGCCAAGATTCATTCTCCACCATCATAGGCCTATCTTTGGGCTGGCGTGGCAAATGGATTAGTTTTCTGGGCTCTTGCCCACGAAAGATTATTCGGTGCTCCTGGAGCAGGATCCGGGGATCCTGTAGTGCACTGCCGCATTACAACCCCGTAGTGCGCCACACGAGCCGTTGATCTCAGCAATGAACGGCTCGGATTTCATCTAGGCAATGAATGACTCGGATTATGCAAGCACCAAGATGAAATTCGAGCCGTTAATTGCTCGATCAACGGCTCGGATGCCGCACTACAACCTTGTAGTGCGTCAGTGCACTGCAGGATGCCCTCTTCCCCTGGACCAATGCTCTACAACAATTCCCGACCTCACTGGTATTATCTCCCGCCACAATAGTGTCATTGGCGACTCTACTTACGCTAGGATATGAGAATGTGATTTTGTTCACTCACTTTTTGTGAAGCCTGCAATAAATTTTACTTTGATGATCGTAACCATTCTGTTTGTAGAAATTAACCTCTTATAGCCCCTTTGGCTGATAAGATAAGTAAAGAAAAGAAAAGAAAGGGGGTGTAATCTCCCTCATTAGTGAGAAAAGAAAAGAAAGGAGTGTGGTTTCTCACCATATCACCCAAATAACCATGAGAAATCAAACTCTCTCCCTCTCATTCCGGTGATCAAGTTCTCTCCGACGACCAAGTCAACAGTTCAAAACTCAGTTTTGATCACAAAAGTAGCTTCGTCTTGACGAGACGAAGACAACGGTGCAAATACGATGACGATCCGACAAGGGGGTGGACCGCACGTACTGCCGGAAGTCGATGATGATCCGCTCGTCCTCCCTTTCTCACAGAATCGTGCCACTTTGGGCGAGAAATGAAATAGGGTTTTGAAAGGGGTCTTGAATCTCACCTTCTCCGCAAGTGAAGTGGAGTGCAGTTGGTGCCTCCCTTATACTCTCATGCACATGGGCAGGGTTCGATTCCCGTAAGCACCTATCCCCCTCCCCAAGTCCCTTAGGATAGAGTAGATTAGGATTAACGAATGGCAAAAAAAAAAGAATCTCACCTTCTCCTTCCCTTTCTCGCCTCTGTCTTAAATTATTTTTTAGGTGGAGATCGTGGGTTTGAGCTGATGTAGTAACATCATACGGTGCGACAAAAATTAAAAATGTGTACCCAGAGTGCACATTAATTTGATGTAACATAATAGGCTATTAGGCTCCGGTTTAAAAACATAGGCTATTAGGCCGACTGCCCTAAAAGAAAAATTTAACAGTAATAACTGGCTATTTTAAACTCAAAATTGTAGGTTGTGTTTGGTTTGGGTTTTGAATTTTGGTTTTTGTAATGATTAGAGGGAGAAATAGAGATAATAATTAAAAATAGGTATTAATGATTGGAGAGAGATAGAGAGAAAAATAAAAATAATATTTAAAAATAGGGATAATAATTGAATAATAATTGAGAAAACCGGTTCTTAAAAACCAAAACGAACAAGGCCGTAGACTTTTTAATCCACCTCATTACTCCAAACACAAACTTAGCTTCAATTCACAGCTTTGAGATCCATCCAAAGCAATACATGATTTTAGAGCTCATTTAATTGCTCTCTTAGGTATGCAAGGCACTCGGCCAATCATTTTCGAGTCAAGAGTGTTGACCTTGTTTGGTTTGGTTTTTAGATTTGGGTTTTGGGTGATAGAGAGAGAAATGAAAATAATAATTAAAAGTAAGGATAATAATTTCAAAGAAATGTGAGTTATAATTGAAAAAACCGGTCTCAAAACCCAAAACGAACAAGATCATTATCTTCTTGTCAAGCATGTCCACGATATAAAAATGAACTATCAATGAAATGAATGTTTGTTTGTGTATAGATTAAAGAGACGTACTTATTTAATAGCATTGCTAATGATTTAATGAGTAATCCTGCAATGGTTTCTAAAATACAAAAACTTGCCAAGCTAGCGCCATAATATATGTATGAATACGCAAGTTGTTTTTAATAAATATCCGTCTTTGTTTATGATGTGTTTTATTATAAAATTGTGTCACCTCGAAAAGAATTTGAAGTCGCAACACCAAACACATTGAATCACATGTTATTTTGTACACGTATAAGAATTTGGCGTAACATAACAAATTGTAGATGTGGGAATTTCCAACACGACACGAACCTGACACAAAGTTAGTGGGTTAGAGTCGGGTATTTTTAACACGGACCATGAATATGACACGGTACGATAACTCAAAAAGCTAAACAAGTCGGGTTAGGGTTGAGAGAATTCTGACACGAACACAAGATGATACGAACACGACACAACACAGAAATTTATGAAAGGACCCGATAACATGACACCAATCCAACACGAAGTTAGCGGGTTAGGGTCGACTATTTCTGACACGAAACACGAATACGATACGAAAAGCTAAATAGTTCGGGTTAGGATTGAGAGAATTCTGACCTAAACACAAGATGACACAACACGACACGACAATTCCCGCCCCTGCTAAATTGCGTGGTATAACACAAACAAAATGATTTTATGACAAGACTAAAGTTAAACAATAGGCTCTACCTCAGTACACAAATCATCCAGTGCATGATCCAAACAAAATTCACAACAGAGCAGAGAAATCAAGACCATGAAAGCAATCAGATAGATCTCAAGACCATCGAAGTTATTACACAAATCTGCAACCTACGCTTACTGCTTTTCACAATGCTGTTGACGCTCGCCTAACTAACGCTGGCCTGATTAGGATTCAATATGCCTTGAGGTTCACAAACCCATTAATTGCATGGACGAAAATGCAAAACATGCAGCTACATGTCTGGGGCAATTTGAAGAAGAATGTGGTTTTTTGACATTTTCTTTTGTTATTTTGCTCTAAAATACAAAGATTTATCTGGCTCTGTGATCTTGACTCAGGTGTAGAGGGAATACAGTATCGAAAACAATCCTCGCAAACACGTGCCGAACTTCTTCCAAACTACCTAGGGCTAGCAAATCGTAATCGATCTTTCTACCTTGTTTCGCAACAAATCCCTCTTCCTTTCCCTGCCTTACACATTCAAACATCTTGCACACTCTCAAATACAACTCTAGTGAGATAAATACCTGCAAATACAAACCGAAACAAATATAAAAAATGAAAATCAGTACATTAGGCAATTGGGGAAACACATATGTCAGCTTAAACATGCGTGAAACATTAACAAGTCTGATAACAAAAATAAATTGAAATCCAGTGATAACAGGAAAACATTACAAATTTTTATTTACTTTTCCTCCAGACTTTAGAAATTGATGCTATAATACATATACCCATCTGCATGACCTATAATAATTCCATACCCCAATATATGACAAAGATACAGACATACAACTATATCTTTTGCCCTCATCGCCCAGGTTTCATGTCCTATATTTTTTATAATTTTCGTGATATTGTGTGCGTCAGCGTGCCGTGTCTGTGTAGGTGCTTCTTAGGAGCAGCCTGATTGGTGAGGTAGGTAGAACTTCAGATCCCACTTCCGGGGTTGTGAACCAAGAGAAAATGGACCAAAGGGGCATAGTGGTCTCAGACCAAGCAAGTCACGTACCATGGCCTAGGACCAAGGGCATGGAGATAAAAGTAGGTATTGAAAGGAAAGGGGAAATAAGAAGGGGAAGCAAATGAAAAAGGCAGATCTAAGGGATTACCATATCCGAATATGGCGGTTTCTTGTAAATGGACATTGCCTTTGAGACATAGTACTCATCAGTCATGTTAGTCAGTACTTTTTTAACTGATGCTGCTAGATTCATAACCTCGTCTCTTAATGACTCCACGTCAAGATTCTGGGGTTGCAACAATTCGTGAAAGCTGATGTCATGCGGTGTAGAAATACTCCTTGCAACGCTTAAGGCTTCTGACATATCTCCACCATTGTGAATGGCAAGGCAAAATGCAGCCACCACCAAAGGATCTCTAGGTTGGTCGGACAATGCTTTATGAAATGCTAAGATCCCAACCCTGAGAATATTAAATTTCCATAAGTCTGAATTGGAATTACCAGATTAAAACTATATTTCGTGTATTTCCCCGTACAAATGGATCAAGCACTTTAATCTTCTTTTTTCACAATTACTCTACATCGGTATAGCACGAAGATGAAATAATTTGGAAGGGAGCACAAAAAAGGATAAATTTATCTAAACTGCAGAAGGTGAAGCATAGTGTAATAACTGTAAGAAGTTAATAACTACCAATATTTTTAACTTTTTGCAATTTAACATCAAATTCCACCTTCTCTTCAACAAGTGAACAAATCAAATGCTGTCGACTGAAAGCTTACCACAAGCTACTGTGACAAGGCTGGTTGGGTTCCAAAAGTTTGTCCATTGTGGAAAATAAAGACTGCAGATAAAACCAGAGATAGATTAACCATTCAATATTGTACCCAAGCAACAGAAACATTTTGACAAAACTAAGCCCCCTATACATAATGGATTTATAAGTACCACCATATGCTGTAACAAAATAAATAATGGTTTCGGTACATACGTACACTGATTGCATCTGGGCCGAAGTAAAGAGCTGCCCAATGAAACAAGCTCAAGTTTTTTCTAAAATAACACTTAAGTTTGACCTTTCCAAAGATTGTCTGACAAAAAACTGTATTTCTAATACAAAACATGCATGACAGAAAATTATCAGGATAAATATTCAATGCATAATGGGAATGCCATCGCAGGGGGTGAAAGGTATGTCATCTGCATGTAAAACTAGAGGCAACTACCCATGATCGCATGCCATTCCAATTGAAAGCAGGAGAGCAGATCCAGCGTGTAAGTATTACAGAGCAAAAACAGATCTACAGTAGAATCTCCGCAAAATATAGCTTGTCGCAGTGTAACTGATTTCCAACAAACAATACTTTAAGTAATACAAAACATAAGTGAGAAAAATCGATACAAGATGCTAGAAAAGGCTACACATTGCTCCCACCGAAGGTCTCAGGTTCGATTCCCCCTGCCAACAAATTCTTGGGGCCATTGGGGGTTATGCCCGGTCGCTACCTCCAGGGCCCTGGAATTAGTTGAGGTGCACACAAGCTGGCCCGGACATCGGGTTATCAAACAAAAAACGAAAAAAAAAGGCTACACACAACTTACCAGAAGCATATTAGATCGCCGGTCCTGTTTCTTAAACCCTTGTTGAACAAAATATGCTGCCTGCAACAAGAAGCTACACTAAAATTTTACTACTTTAGGAGACCAACCAGTAAACCAACGGATTTAAGATCAAACTCCATACCTGAATTGGCAAAAGTATTTCGAGAACATTCATTTTCCATAATAATCTCAAAGAAGCTTCTGCAGAACCATATGCCAGCATATAATTCATTTCCATGAGAATCCTTGCCTACAACATTCAGGAGGGGGAAATATCAATATAGGATTTTTTTCCTCTTATGAAAATAAAGAGAACCAATTAACTGTACATGAGGAAGAAAATATTATCTTATACCTTATCAAGTGTTAGAACTGAGGAGGCTAAAGTCCTTATATTATCAGCTGCCCCCCTTGCAAAGCTGAATCCTAAACGGGCAGCAATTCTAACTGCACGGAGAATTCGAGCTGCAAAATAGGGTAACAGCATCCTAAAACAACAGCAATAGATATGATATAAAAAAAAGGAAAAAAAACCGATGATGATTAGGACGTTGGTACCTACAAAAACTACGTCACATGAACTCTTCTAGACTTTTGTAAGTAATGACTCAAGTAAAGGTATCAGATGTGTCCCAGAAATTATGCCTACCTAGTAGAGGTCACAAAATAATGAATTCTATTATCTGACATACTGTATAAAGTGCTCAATATTGTCTGTAAACACCATGTATCCTAGCAAGAAAACATTTAATTGTTAAGTTACCAATTCTCCCAAAAGACGGTTAGGAAATGGGTCCAACAATGATATCAATCTATTCAACACTCTCCCTCATGTGCAACCCCATCTTGCACGTGGAGTTGCAAATTTTCAGAGATAGAGCGAAATAGAATGTGAATGGGAGAAACAGAATGCAAATGGGGAATAAATGCATACGGCGAGACTTGTACCCAAGACCTCTCACAACCACAGCTCTTATACCATGTTAAACAGCCTTGGGTAGAACTCAACCCAAAAGCTAGATCATGAAGTGAGGATGCCCTCATGCATATATACTTCATATTACTTTGGTACCTAGGCGATGTGCCACAAAAGCTAGCTCATGAAGTGAGGTGCCCTCACGCTTATATACTCATATTATTTTGGTACCACGTCAACCTTCCCTCACGCGTAGAGTGCTCACTCAGCAGCATCAAATACCATGTTACCTAGCTCTGAGAGACACACACCCTACCCATCTTTGGTTCTTAGCTCTGATACCATGTTAAGTTACCAATTCTCCCAAAAGATAAGTTGTTAGAAAATAGGCCCAACAATGTATATCAATCTATTCAACATTAATAACTGTAAAATCTAGCCAGGAAGTGCCCTCGTGTCCTTGGACACAACAATCTGGCAAACCCAACACTAACATGTAACTTCAAGTTTGTGATGGCTGCGATGATGACTAATATGATGACCGCAAAAATGATTCTACTTGCACAACTCGAAACAAAATGAGCACCTAAGTTCCAACTTTCCAACAGTGCCTCATAGGTATTCGAGGCAGACATTTTTTACTTTTCATCACAACAAAGAGAACTCTACCAAAAATAATGGAAATAGACATGTTTCAATACCCATAGGAAAAAGTTGGAAATGCATCTCACCATAATCCTGTTCAAATGAAGGACTTGCACGAATTATAGTCCTAACCTTCAGGCAAAGGAAATGATGTGAGCACACTGCACAAACAATACAAATACAGGGAATTTAATTCATCAAAATCTAATAGAGATATATCACACCTTAGCTTTTTTAATATCTTCCAGTCCACCAACGTAATCATAGACCAAATTTGCATAAGGATCGAACATCAACCTGAAAAAATGGGAACATTATAACAAAGTAAAAAAAAAACCCATATATTTACAGACCAGAGAAGTTAATATCGAAAAAAAGTGCAGTCAGATTACACTCAAAATAACAGTCTGAATCTTGATGCTATAAGGGTCAAAGTAGCAACCCGTTTATCGTGAAATCACGCTGCATGCAATTCTTCCAACGCATATAATCCTTCTCGTCACAGTCAATAGGACTTTCATAAGCAATACCCAAGTCCCTGTCATGATTTGTGGCACAGGTGCTAAAACTCGATACCTAATTGAACAAGGAAATCTAGCTCATATCAGGAAAAAGTTCCACTTTCCAATTAAAATATTTACAGGAAGTACCACATTAACATGATTTTTCTCAGCTGATATAACCTAAAAGAGATACAAATCATCCAAATATGACAAACCTCGACAATTGAATCTTCGACGTGCACATGGCAAATGGGAAACCGTCGTCCAATTATATCACATCGTGAAAATACTCTCCTCACCTGTAGATAGTGGTCACAATGGTGTGATAAGGACTTGTTACATTGCAGTATTGCACAAAGAGCACAGGTGGAAACGATAATCAACACTACAAATTTGAAATAGTTTGTGGGGAAATATTGGCACCTGTAAAAGATGCTTTTTTTAGTGCAACAAACCCCTGATACCTTCTGAGAAGTGTTTGCAACTAATAAATGGAAATGTTCCCACAAGCTTTTCTTACACGTAGCATGCAGTAACTTCTCACTCATCTCCGCTGATATCAACTACTAATGGCCGAAAAATATATGACGCCATAAGCCCACATAACTTTTTTGTTTGAATCATATAGCCAGGTGATAAACCATTCACACCATGAAACTAACGGCAATGCATTTTAAATACAATGAAAACCTAAGCAAATACTAGCCTCTTTAAGTTCAGCTGAAGTTATTATGTCGAAGTCCCTTGGTGTTCGCTTTAAAATAAGGTCACGTACACAACCCCCGACGAGGTAAACTTCAAATCCTAGAAATTGACAAAGCAAAGGTTAGAGACAAATCAAGCATAATAGACACCAAACCAATAAAAAGCCTCCAATCAGAGGGAAATGGGAAAACAAGTTAATCCAATAACGAGTTCATGTTTCAGTGGTATATACAATAGTTGTGAGAATCATATATTCATTCAGAGCTACATTTGAGAGCATGAAGCATGGATATAAATCAGAGAACTTATGACTTGTGGACTTGTGGTTGTTGCTTAATCTTAAAAGCACAAAGTTCTTGGCTAGGTTCTCTCCCTTGGTACAAAACTGGCTCATAGTACCTAGGGAAACTCAATAATGTGGTCATTTAAGTATGCAATGGAATCTACTGTTGTCATAGCAAAATCCATTGACTGCAAAATAAGAAAAGTTGAAATTAGAGATGAATTTGTGAGTGCCGCAACAGTTTGACATTCGAGGTCAATAGGTAATTGATAATTAATATGCCCTAAATTACTTGTAATTAGTTGTAGTGATAATCGACACAGTAGGGTGAGAGTGGGAAATCATATGGTGATTATGTTGCCTGGAAGGGAATTGGTGAAAAGGTTTGCGTGGCAAACAGAGCATATCTGTAATTAAAATGTGCTGAAATGAGTACTGACAGCTATTACTTAGCACTCAGCAGGCCAAGTCAATGTCATATAATCATTTTTTATCTTCTGAACTAAACAGGCAATCTGTCCAGTAAAGAGCATTAACAAATACTAATCATGATCTTGGTTGAGAAGCAAACTTCCACCATCAACTCAAAAGGATTGAATAGCATTCATTTGCAAATTATGCAATAGGAAATTTGTCAGTTAACAAATTCTTAAGGCTCCGTATGGATAGAACCGTAGAAGATATATTCGTCGGGATATGTTTATAACCAAAATCCTTGATATGAGAGATTCCAAATCACTGTTATGGCACAGTTATCTCAAAAACTAAATGTTGAAAATATGCAAGCTATCAAATCCAAATTTGAGAGTCCCAGTGAATAATAATTTCAAAGAGAGAGTCTAGGAAAACAACATGCCCAACATTCTACACAACATGCCTATTTGGCAGTGTCCCATTCTTTGTTCTAAAAGTCCGCCGCCTAGGCCGACTAGTCAGCACCTAGGTGCTAGGCGGGGGTACAACTCCCAGCCTAAAATCCGCCTAGGCTAGGCACCCCTCTTCCACCAGACTAAAGCCTAGCGACATTTAGAACATTGATTGGTAGTTGAAAACTAACAATCCATCCAGTTGCCAATGAAACACTGCCACATAGGCATGTTGCACAAAATCTTGTGTTTGTAGAGTTTCTCTGATGTTAAATCCCTTCATTTCAAATCCACAGCCATCCAAATGAAGCCCTGGAGAATAGCAACCAGAATATTACCTTCTCTTTGCAGTCGATTCAAAACCACTCTTGAAGGACTGGGAATCGAAGAATAACTGATCCCTAGGTCTTTTGAACTCAATCTCTTCCACTCCCGCACCTCACCATTACCTTGAACTACTCCAAAATCAAAACAATTAATTTTTCTACCAGAATACCAATGCAATACACAATTATAAACCATCAATCAATCGATATCGAAAACTCCAACGCACTTTACAGTACAAAACCTTACTTGCCTCTTACACTGGAATTAACCACAGAGCGACCGCTGTTGTCTTTGACGAGACTCTCTGGTTCATCACTTGTCTCAAATGCTGCAACTGAGCTAAGCCGAACCTTCATGCCAATCATAGTCAATAGTTAATAACTTAATAGCTACTCCCTCCGACCCAAATTGCTCCTCACATACAAAATACCTCCGTGCCCAAATTCTTAAATTTCTTTACACCATATTCAAGTACTTAATGAGTTCTTCAATTCGGCGTAGAGAAATTCAACAGATTATACACACACATATAGTTACCTTTCGAACGGAATGAAGAGGAGGTCGGAGGGGGAAATGGGGTCGGCAAGAGAAACCCAATCCAGTTGAAATGGCCATGGAAGAGTTTTCGTTGCTTCAACATTCCATGAGAATATTACTAGGGTTTAGCAGTAAAACCCTTGGAGGTTTTTTTTTTTTACTAATGTTTATTTATCGTAAACCCTTGGAGTTGGGAACGGAGAGGAAAGGATGGGCCCAAGAATAAGCAAACTTATATTTAAAGACTTGGAGTTGGGCTTCAATTGGATAGCCCAATAAGATTATTACAGGATTTTATTATGGGCCGGTACAAAAAACAAATATTTATTACCACTAACTCCAATTATTTTTTTTAATTATCACTAACTCCATTAAGGTCAATCACTCTTTTTTAGATTTAGGCACTTAGAGTGCACTTTCCTTTTATAGGGTTTTAGTGGTTTAAGCACTTTCATATGGTACGCTAAGATTTACGTTTAAGGTGCATTTTCCTATTATAGGGTTTTTAGTGATTTAGGCACTTTCATAGGGTACCCTAGGATTTTAGGCACTTTCATAGGGTACCCAAGGCTTTAGGAAATTTCATAGAATTTGAGGTTTTTAAATTAAAAGTAAAGAAAAAAAATTGACTGGTTGGGGACAGACGGGATGGGACGTCACGGACTGACTTTTCCGCCGCTCAAAAGTCACATGGGGTCTCCACAAAAGTGGAGCGCACGGTGCATTTGGGATTTTTTCTGGAGCCTGCGGTGCAAGCCCTCCACAAAGTGGAACGGCCTGTAAATTGCTCTTATTACAGAGTGTTTGAGAGTTAAACTATCTGTCTCATTTTGTTTGCTTGTTACGTAAAGTAAAATATTGTAAATTTCGAAAGTACTAATTTATATCTTTAGAGGGGTGTGAAAAAATTCAAAAAATTGTTTCATGAAGTATTTTGTTTTTGGAGGTCAAAATAGCACGATCTCTCGTAAGATATATATAAAAAAATGGAACAGATGGAGTAATTTTTTCGGATTATTGACTATGAATCGTGAGTTATGGGTTTTGAATTGTAATCCAAATAGATTGTAAATCTGTGAAACTGGTTGGGTGTCATACATATGAATCCTTGAGAATGTTTGGGATATAATATGAAGAACAAATTAAAGTATGCCTTTTGATCACGTATTTTTTTCATAGACAAAAAGTTTATTCATGAAAACTTGACAAATGGAACATCAAATTGGGGGGAGATGGGAGGGGACTCCAACAAGAAATTAAAACATTTGATTGGTCAAAACCCAAAACCACCCAGAGGGCCAAGCCCAAAACACCTAAAAGTTTACCCAAATAGGGTAAACCCAATACAAACAATTAAGCCTAATCCATAATGTATCCGAAACTCTTGACGCCTACAGCTCACAGACGCAGCTCCAACGCTCTAAAACGCCGACCACCAATGAGCCGCCACAAACACCACCCCCATCCAACCGTTTGTAGCCACAACCGTCCATTACCTTTAGGCTTATAACCGAACTCACCCAACAATAGAGACCAATGGGTGAATCGAAACCACCAGATAGAGAATGGAAGACAAACTAGTAGCAACCGACAGCATCCAAAGCCACCAAACACTGTTAAGCCCAACTGGAGTCACCCAGCAATGAAACCAGTGGCGGCCATAGATGCCTTTTGACCACGTTGCTCTCTTCTAGAATATATGTACAACGGACATTACTAAGATGAAAATATCATCTGTACATTAGACTTTTGGTTCGTATGCAATTGAGAATGTAAAATGAGAATCCAAAAACTCCTCCTAGAGATTATCAAATAGTAAATTATCACTCGATTTCGATAATTGATTACGGCATAATGCATTTTCCCATGTGACTCCCAAACAGCTAGAATGAGCAAATGTAAAATGCAAAAGTAAAAAGCTCCCAAACACCCCATACAAATTATTCAGCCTTCCAACTGGGCTTGACATGGCCTTGACAAATATTCCAAACCTTAAGTTGGGCTTGAGTTGGACAGAGAGCACTACGAATCATTTATTAGCCTCACCAAAAAAAATGAAACCTAGGCCCAAATTTTAAGCAGTTGCTGTTTTTACCTTCTTTTTTTTTTTTTTTTTTCATGAACAAAGAGAATAAGTAGTGTTTTTTCCAGAGCTCGGGCAACCGCATTAATTTTCAATGTACAAATGCATTACAATCTTTTGAGACGATCAATATTTTGGGGACGTCGTATAAATGAAATGTCAATCTAATGAAATCATTAATCCTATAATTTGTACATTAGTAGTCTGACAGTTGAAACATATGACCTAATATAATAGAATCATGCAGAATCACATTAGTGTTTTTGCATTTTTCTGATAGACCTAATTGGAACATCTATTCGAGGTGTGTTTGCGCTTATTAGAAAAACAGATTTTGAATTATAGCTTTACGCACCCTTTGCTTCTGGCAATGTTATTTGGAAATATTTTTTGGCATTTGGTGTGAGGGAGAGCTGTGGCATTGAAAAATTATGCTTCAGATTCTAGATTCTAATATATAGATGTGGAAATATGATTAATCTGCAGCGTAGCCGGTAGTATTTCCAAAGAATTGAACTATGGCCTTAAAATTACCTAGAAATCAAAATATAATCTGAAAACCACCACTGTTTGCCTCTTATTGTCTGAAGATTCTTTCATATGTCTTTTCTGGGGATTTTTATTTCCTTTGTGGGGATATTTCTCGATATAGAAAGCTACTAGTAAAGCAATAGTAACCTAGTATCATTTTTGCGCGCCTTGCAAAGCCCCGGTGGTTAGTCCAGTTGGTTGATGTATTTACTCCACACAATTGCCAGATTTCAATACTGGGGTCAGGCCGCCCCTACATCCAGCATGGACGGCCTGCTTTTGACTGGACAAAAAATGAGATCAGTTGAGATACACGTAAGCGAGCCTAAACACTCTTCGAACACAAAAAAGAATAAAAATTGCTTTGTTATTTTCACGTGTACTTGTTGTCCTTTACTTGGTACTGGATGCACGGAAAAATAATGTGGTTTTCAAAACATCTTTACGAAATCCCTCGATGGCGATGAGAATCGACCCAGTATGTGACATCTCGAAAATGATTTCCGCGTAAAAGAAAGAAAGTTTGATGGGATTAGAAACGACGGTTGGAAATTGGTTTATGGAAAGCAGTTTGATTTCAAGTTGCATTTTGGATGCGTTCAGGCAATTTCTCAGAAGCACATCAATGTGTTTGTTTGTTGATGAAATTTAATACCGAATTTGACAGCGAAAGGTGAATGAAATACTTGATCTTAACTCTTAAAGAACCTGTGATTTTCATGTTTGTATCGTTTTCATTTCCTTAATCTTTCTGTATTTTCCCCCTCTATGATTTGTTGTTTTCATGTTAAGGCACTATCAGGCAGGGGAGAGCCACATGGAGACAAGAGGGGTCAGTTGACCTCCTGACCCCCAAATTTCTATAGGAATTTTACTAGTATACCTCACAAAATTGCTAATTGACCCCTCTTTGATTATTTTTTTTGCCCCCCTGAACCAAAATCCTTGCACCCCCCTGAACGCGTCTAATTCTTGCCCCCCTGAACCAAAATCCTGGCTCCGCCCCTGCTATTAGGTGGTTGTTTTCCTGATATGTTTTGCATAACACTCTTTAGAAATTCTTAAAGGTCCTTCTATTGATCGTTTTCAATTCACGCATTTTTATTAGGGATGGTAAAGGGGCGGGCTAAGGGTTGATATCACTATCTCCGTCCTTGAATATTTCCGAACCCATGTCAATTCCCATCTCCGCCCTAATCTCCACCGGGAAATGTTTTTGACCTCCATCCACGCCCCAAAACGGGGAACGGGAATGCACGCGGTGAATCGTAGATCCAAACCCTTAAACCCATTACAAAAATAAATAAAAATAAATAAAATCTAAGCATTTCCCCTCCACCCCTTTCTCTCTGAGAACCAAAAGGACTGACCATATAGCTTCAAAATCTTGTTTCTTTGTGTTCTATTTGTTCCTTTTGCCTATTGGGGAGGGTCATTAATTATTAATTCCAGTCCTCAACACTAGGATTTTGAGAGAGAGGAGAAATATTATTTTCAATAAGTCTACTCTCACACTCTCTCGCTCACACTCTCTTGTGTGGGACCTACCTCGGGGTCTCACACGAATGATCATTGCCGCTCAATTTGTTTAGAATTTTTTTTAAGGGTTCCTGGAAAAAATCAGCTCGGTTAGATATCGGTAAAAACTTGATAAGTTTGTTAAAGTTTTGGTCCGTTCGATTCAGGAACTGAAACTTGAACGAATCAATCGAGTCTTTTACTGGTATTTGACTGAGCTGATTTTTCACAAAGACCCATCAAAAATATTTTAAACAAATTGAGCGACTCCGATTATTTGTGTGAGACTCCGAGGTAGGTCCCATACCAATAGAATGTGAGCGGGGGTGTGAGCAAGAGAGTGTGAATGTAGCAGCGTTCTACTATTTATTCTCTACCTCCCATAGTCTCTGCTACTAGCTTGCACAAAATTCCTAAATCCCTTTTTGAACCTTTGAGAGAGAGAGAGAGATTTCCAGCAGAGGTGTAGGGTTGGGGGAGTGGATGTAGGAAGTGAACTGTGAGTGAAAGTGTGAAACCCTAACTTATAAATGTATAATGGGGATTTGAGGCAGGGTTCGGGCGGGACATACTCAAACTTGTTCCTTACCCGTTCCCTGTAATTTTTAAGAAACTGGCCCCATATCCTATTTGATTCCCAAAAAAATCCCCGAATCTCCTACGTACCTGTTTGGGGCAGGGAACGGGTAGGATCGGATTTGATTTGATTGTATGAAATGGCCATCCCTAATTTTTGGAGTATATACTTTTCACAATTTTTGTAGCATTTTCCAATTCTTAATAACCATGTTTAGAAAAACAAGATTGAATAATACTATATGAAGACGAGAAGTCTTCTAATTTTCAAAGAAAGCTCCAAATTAAAAGGGTTCAGTGAATTAAAAAGACATCCAAGTAAAGTCTAAATACAGATTATATCTGCGGGACGTATGCTTTTATTATGGTTGATAAACGAACCAAACTAAGTCATATTTGACTTGTTAATACTTGTTCGAGATCAATTTCTAACATAATGATAAATGAGTAAGCTCCAAAAAGATGTGTCCCATTTTGGGTTGGTAATTTTATTTGACAAATCACATCTTTACGTGTATCACATTATTTATCGAGTTATAATTTTCTAAGTAGCGAGTCTGTATGTGAATAGAGTGAAAGGAATCTCTTTTTAATGTAATTCAAGGGATAGTAGACGATCGGTTTCCGCCTGGATCAATCGGCAATTTAATCACAGTGGTATGCTAAATTCTGAACGGGTAGATCAATGGTGAGATTAATCGGCAACTCAATCGAGTAGTTCAGAATAATGGTATTCAGTTTCAGCGCAAGTAGATCGATTATAGTTCAGTGTGCTCCAGTTCGAGATTGGTTTCATATGCGATCAATCAGCTTGTACATGCGATTGATCGGAACTACATCTATTATAAATACAATCTGTTGTTTTCGTTCTAGGACATGTTGGCTGCGGGGAAAAAAAAAAGGGCTAGAGTATCTATTTTCAAACACACAAAAAACCCTAGAAAGGTTGAATCTTGGAGCAAAAACAATACATATACTAACCGTTCAACTCATTTATTAGCCCTAACTCTACAAAAAAAAAAAAAATTGAGTTTTAGTGACAGCCTAGTGACAATAATGTGTCACTAAAAGTGTGTTACTAAAGAGTATTCAGTGACAGCTTTTTGTACTAAGCTATCACTAATTATAGAATTAGTGACAACGCACTAAAAAATTGTCACTGAATACCCTTTAGTAACACACTTTTAGTGACAAAATCGTTGTCCCTAAAGATCAAATTTTTGGTAGTATAATTTCCTAATGTCAATTGAGAGGTCGAAACTTAACCAAATTTTCGAAGATAAAAAGGCGTGTATGGAGTTCAATGCGTTATCTGGTAGAGTAGTAATTAATGAAGTGTCAACGTTAATAGGATATGGCCGGTGAACGCATATATTGTTCGGTTGGATTTTCACAATCATAGTTTGTCCTGTCGCATGAAAGTTTTACATATTTTTCCCCTAGCTATTTGATCTGCTTTTGTTGGCTAGCTTCATTAATTCAATTCAAAAAAAGAATAAACTTCTTTCTTTTTCCATTCTTTGGTTATTTCTGAAAGGATAGGACAGTGGGAAAATTAAGTGAAAGGCAGTGGTTTAATTTGAGAGAGTGAAGTTTATCTCTAGCTTTCTCTTACTGCTCTTGAATATGGTAGTCATTTTCATGTTTGAGAGACACTTTTTAATGATCTTTGTTTTGGTAGGGGAAAAGAAAATACCAAAACAAGCTAGGGCGCCCTACAAGGACAAAGAAGTTTGGAGGATAACTAGAATTCCTTGTCATGTTTCGGAAATACAAGGGGTATCGACCCCCTTTGTACAGATCATGTATAGATGGCGTCGGGGACTCACCCCAAACGATCAATCCGAACTGTTCATCCATCTCAAAATCAAATTCCGAGTGGGTCTTCGTGGGAATCAATGCAATCGGACGGCCAGATGAGCTCAATCTAAAATCACCCCATTTCATTCAATTCTTTTTGAACGAAATGGGGTGATTTTGGACCGAGCTCATCTGGCCGTCCGATTACATCGATTCCCACTTAGGCCCACTTGGAATTTGATTTTGAGATGGATGAACGGTTCAGATTGACTTTTTGGGACTCACTAGGGGGTCTCCGGAGCCGTCTATGCGTGGTTGGTACCCTCCGATCTGTACGTATAGAACGGTTCGTTATGTTCCTAGTGGAAAAAATGTTTTTGGTAAGTACGCATATTTCCTCAGAGTAGGGATGACCATCTCGGCCGACCCTCCCCTATCCAACCCGTCCCCTCCTCGACTGGGTAGGGGATTCGGAGATTTTTTCGGGGATCGGGTAGGGGATAGGGATTTTTTTTAAAAAAAATTGGGGATCAGGTAGGGGATGGTATAGTTAGTCCCCTCCCCGCCCCTCCCCGCATCCCCGTTCACATATATAGGTATATTATATTATAAGTTTATAAGTTTTTTTTTCCGGATAAGTTTATAACTTATTTCTTTAGCTGCTTGGGTGGCGTTGCTAGCGTTGTCTTATGTTGCAGATTTTGGGCTTTCTTTGTTTTTGGACATCTGCAATTTTGCATTGGTTTGGTGTGGCCTCCTACTGTTTCTGGTGTTTCTCAGTTTGGTTTCTATGGTTTGGTGGTGTTTTGGATGTTTGGGTTCGACTGCTTGTCATTTGGTCTTTGTTTGCATCAGTAGGCGTTTTGGCGTTTTGTCTTCTTGGTTTTTTTGGTCTTAGGTGGTATTTGTCGTTATGCCCTTAATCCATTTAATCCTTGTATATTATATTTCAAAACAAATTTGTTACAGACACTAACACTTGAACCAACAATTACATAAACTCTGTCACATGGAAATGCGGGACCCACTGAGAGTGTTTGTTTAATTGTTAGTACAAGTGTTAGTGCCTCTATATTTTCTCATTTCAAACATCAATACTACGTCCATCCCAAATTCCATGTCCACTTTCATTATTCACGACACCACAAAAAAATTGTTTATATTTTCGAATGTGTAATGTTGTACAAATTCAATATGGATCTTGTTTGATAGTACTCGATGAGTTCTACTCCATCCGTCCCCAAATTTTGATCCACTACGAAACTAAGTTTAATTTTCAAACTCAACGATAATACATTTACAATAATAAATTTTTGATTTTTTTTGCACCGTTCAATAGATTTTATCAAGATCTATATTGCACATAATTTTTTTTTGGTAAGTGCATTTAGCTTAAAATTGCACGTAGTTTCGTAGTTGACCAAAATACGGTGATGGAGGGAGTATTAAACAAAAGTTTTCAAAGCTGTATGTAAAAAAACATTATAGATTGAAAGAAAGAAACAAACAATTGAAAAATGACCGGTATATACATAATAGACAAGAAATTTAGAATGGAAGGAGTAATTTTTTTTTACCAAGCGAAAAAGAAAACGTTAGGGGCTAGACGGGACAAGTCGGCCTATGAATTCAAGGACACAAATATCTATAATGCAAGTGTGCTAGCTTAATAAATGTCTAATGTCCGATGCAACAATCTAAAAGATGATCACGTACGCAAGAAAAAATCAGCCCAATTTTGAATCTCCAAAGGGGTGACAGACAAATTGGAATTAATCGATCACGTAAGTCATAAAGTCAAGAATGATTATACTAACAAGAAAAAATAGACAAAGTTTATTTATCGTGGAAAGAAAAAAACGTGATCAAAATTTGAAATAGCCAGAGGGAAGTACACATGCATCACCGTTGTCATATGATTGTCAAATGCTTTTTACAGCTTTCATAATTGTTGTAGTGGGACCGGCTAGTCTTACCATCCACTAGAGGGCCAATTAAACCACAAGCGAACCGTCCAATGTGTTTTTAAGGGGTCTCAGCGAGAAATCATAAAAAAATGACCGGAAAGGGCTTGATCCGAGCAATTTTCGATAAAACTGTACATAACTCGGCGATGACAATTGAAGCCCGTCGACATGACAACATGTGCAAACTTTTTAGGTTGCAATTTAGTAGAAGATTCTCAAGAAAAATATGATGGCCTTGTTCGTTTCCTTGTTTAGTTTTAGTTTTGGTGACATCATCATTTCTCTCATTTCTCTCTCTATCTCTCTCCACTCATTACACATGTTGACATCATCAAAACTAAACTAAACTATCTAACCAAACACAACCGATATGGTTATGATACTATATTACTACAATTATACCATTATACAATATTATTATAACGTATATATGATTATGCTATATATATATTTATAAAAATTCCAGAGCAATTTGTGTACTACGCGGGTGAAAATCGAAGTCCGGAGCAATTTTATTTTTTATTTTTTTGAGACTCTGATTAACAAGTAATTACCATTTTACCGACTTCGAGCTGATAAAATGATTTTTAAATATGAGCTAGAGATCGAATTTAAAATAACCGATTTCAGAAAAGCTTTTAAATTCTCATAAAAAGGTAACATTATCCTTTTGTAAAATTCGTTATGCACAAATCCTATACTTACTATAAATTCTGATTATATAGTTCAAAATTTTAAAATTTACAATCTAACCTAAAAATTAGTTGGCTTTCGAGGGTCCTTATTCAATGGTTAATTATGAGTACTGTTATGGTTTGGGTAAATTGAAAAAACTGATTTTTTGGTTTTGTCCTTATTCAATTTTTTTTTTTTGCATTTGTTAGTTTTCGGTCGATTTTTTGTGGTTTCTTGGCTTGTCTCGACGAGAGGAATCTAAAAAGTATAAAATTATTAGCCAAACTTAAAGTTTTGTGAATAAAGACGAAAAATAATTCAAAAAACCGGTTTTTTGGATGTCACCTTCGTCTTTATTCACGAAACTTTAAGTTTGACTAATAATTTTATACTTTTTAGATTCCTCTCGTCGAGACAAGCCAAGAAACCACAAAAAATCGATCGAAAACTAACAAATGCAAAAAAAAATTGAATAAGGACAAAACCAAAAAACCAATTTTTTCAATTTACCCAAACAAGGGGATGCCTCAACACCCTTCTTCATTACACATTCATGTATGGTCCATAAATCAACAATGATATGGGTACATCTAACTTGCACCCCACATGCACACCAAGGTGATGTGCAGACAAGGAGAAGCCCATCATTTCAGGTGAGCCACACATTTGGGCTTTTTCTTGTCTGCCACATCACCTTGGTGTGCACACGGGTGCAAGTTAGGTATACACATATCATTTTTTGTCCATAAATTTTGTCTTGACCCCAACAAAAATATACTCCCTCTGTTCCTAAATAAGAGCCCCACTTTCTCTCTCTTGCTATTTTTCAAATCAAAAAATGAAGTACTTCCGTGTATCATTTTTTGAATTTTTTCACACCTAATTAAAGTACGCGGAAAAGGGGTATTGACTATTGAAGCACCTGGCGCTGCCCTGGCCACAAAAGCCTCATGAATCACATTTAGCAATGAGTGGGGTACCACAAGGAGTACTTTACAGTATTGATACAATGAATGATTGCTAAATACATATACCCCATGTGTAGAAATCCATGGGATGGAGCTTCAACAACTTCTAAAAATACAATGAAGACAATATGTCTGGCTGATCAGATACAGTGAACTACAAGCAGGCAGGCAGTTATGAGGTAGGTTCAATCCGAAGAATAGTACCCATTGAGTTGATGTCTACGCAGGACTATGCCTAATTTGAAATGATCGGGGTGTAAAGCATCTCGGTGAAGGGTTTTTCAAAAAACGTTATTGTCATGATTCAAACCGACCATTTTATAAAATTCGATAAAATTACAGTTACGTTAACCGAACGAACACACATTTATCCGACAAGATATCGGGAGAGATTTTTTCTTACAATTTATTTTGGCCTGAATTATGCTTAGAACAAAAATATCAGAAATTGAATCAAAATAAAAAGTAATTTCTTAGAACTACATAAAAAGAAACCTAATCAAAGAAACTCTAAATGTACCTGATTGCTCAGAAGTTCTAATTTACATATATAGGCTAATTGATTTTGGTACTCCGGTCACTTTTTGATAAACATACTTTAATATTTGTCTTCGGCGTTCGAAATACACATAACATGAATACTAAAAACATGAATACTAAAATACAAATATTGAAGCGTGATGATCAAAATTTGATGTGCCAAAATCTTTTCCCGAAACATAACAATTTTAATATTGAAGCGTGGTTATCAAAATTTGAAGTGCCAAAATCTTTTCCTGAAGCATAACAATTTTAATCTTCATTGAAGATCTTAAAAGTACTCCCTCCGTGCACTTTAGAAAACGTGTATTTTTGTGAACGTTAAAAAATGTTCATCCGTATAATGTTTTGAATTTTTTTTTTTGCAACAAATTAAAGTAATCAATGAGAACTTTAATTTGGTATGAAACAAACAAAAAAATTATATAGAAATATATATATATATATATATATATATATATATACGAAAAACTTCTAGTCCACACCTCCCGAAAATAAGAAAAAATTGATTTTTTTTTGTGTTGCAAATTATTTTTGGAAAATCCAAGCCGTCCAATGTGTTCAGAAGGTGTTTTCAAGGGTCCACGTTGGAAATCTTCGGAAAAAAAATTACCGGAAAGGGCTTGATTTAAGCAGTTTTCGCAAAAAATGTATCTCGGCTCGGATCTTCAAAAAAATATTTGGATCATGGAGGTTCGGAAACGGGAATCCCGTTTTAGAAGCTTTACATGTATATATATATATAGGGTAAGCTTCTCCTCCGGACTCCGGACCTCCATGATCCAAATTTTTTTTGACGATCCGAGCCGTCCAATGTGTTCAGAAGGTGTTTTCAAGGGTCCACGCGAGAAATCTTAAAAAAAAAATACCGGGAAGGGCTTGATCCAAGCAGTTTTCGCAAAACATGAAATAACAAAATTTGGTGCGGGATTGGCCTTTTTTCAACTTTCCGGATCAAATTTTGACGATCCGAACCACTCAATGTTTTTAAAATGCATTTTCCAAGGCCCACGCGGGAAATCTTAAAAAAAAAATATCCTGAAGGGCTTGATCCAAACAGTTTTCGATAAAACTGTACATATAAAAACATTGAGCGGTTCGGATCGTCAAAATTTGATCCGGAAAGGCCAATCCCGCACCAAATTTGTATGCGGGATCCCTTAGGAGACCATTTTCCTATATATATATATATTTATTTATTTATTTATTATTATTATTTTTTGGTTGGGGGGGGGGGGGGGGGGGGGGTTGAAGTTACACGTATTTTCAATAGTGGATATTTTAAAATGGATGTTTTCAAGGGTCCACGCGGGAAATCTTCAAAAAAAAAAATATCGGGAAGGGCTTGATCTAAGCAGTTTTCGCAAAAAATATATATTTACATTTTTTGCGAAAACTGCTTGGCTTGGATCAAGCCCTTCCCGGTATTTTTTTTTAAAGATTTCCCGCAGACTCTTGAAAACACCTTTTGAACACATTGGACGGATCGGATTTTCCAAAAATAATTTGCAACACAAAAAAACCATTTGTTCTTATTTCCGGGAGGTGTGGATTAGAAGTTTTCCGTGTGTATATATATATATATTTTTTTTTTTTTGGGGTTGAAGTTACACGTATTTCAATAGTGGATATTTTAAAATGGATGAAAGAGTAACAATTAAAGAAACCATGATGGAAGCTGTGCAGCCCTCGTCGAGTACTATAAGTGTACCAAAAATCAACTTAATCGGATATCGTTAAGTACCTAATCGGAACACAAATAGATTGAAAAAAATGGGTTTATTGATTTGGATCCAGTGTTTATGTACATTTGTGTTCCATTTCATTTCAATCTATTTGTGTTCCGATTAGGCACTTAACGATATCCGGCCAAGTAGATTTTTTAAACACTTATAGTACTCAACGAGAGGTATCCGGTAAACGTCTTGGATCACCGGAAAGTGGCCGGCGCGGCCATGCTGTGCGGCTGCACAACACTTGGCTGTGCAGCACCCCCAGAGTCCGAACCATGATTGTGCCATATAAGAGCATCATTATTAGCCTACCTAAATCTACTTTTAAGCAAAAATAGAGAGCCAAAACCTCAAAAAGCAGCCTACCTAACTCCCCTCACGAATTTATTTTCGCTACAGTGCCTGAGCAAAATTGAGTAGTTATTGTTCACTAACCTTTATTTTTTTAATTGTTTCTTTCCCTCTGGGAAAATGACTGAGCACGCGGGTTTCATCGGGAGCAGAGAGAGAGATGGTGGGGTAGGCAAAAGACACGAGAATGGAGGTGGGTTTGGCAAAAAACAATAGGAAAAATAATCCTGTGTTGTTGCATTAGTGGGATTATTGAATAGAAAAATAGTGGTAAAATGATTTGTTATATTATAAAAGCTATTTTTGAGGTTAAATTTGGTGTAAATTTTGGTGTAGCTGATAATGATGCTCTAATCAGTAGATTTAACAGTAAAAAGTAGATTTAACAGTGAAAAGTGGATATTCAAAGCCTAGTACAAGATTAGACAATTAGAATTGGAATTTAGATTGAATAAGGACAAATCGGGATTGTTCCTTCTTAAAGTTTAATGTTTGAAACATCTTAGGTTCAATTAACTCCTTTAGCGATGGAAAATAAATGTACTTTTATGTAGAGTCCGAATCGTAGTTCGTAGCTATATTTTGATGATTCGAACCGTTCAATATTTTTAAAACACGTTTTTAAGGGTCTCCGCAGTAAATTTCTCCTCTTCTGTCACATTAGCTTGGTATGCATTTGGTGTGCATGAATGGTGTACCTGTAGCAATTCTCTTAACGAATAAATGTTTAAATTTACATCACTTAGAGAAATCGTTTTTCGATCGTTAAACACACCGAACGTAATAATCCAAGTATTTTGGTTTTATTAAAAAAAATATTTGGTTTGATCATAAATTTATACTTGTTAGATTCGTCTCGTCGAGAGGAATTCAGAAACTACAAAATCTTGATGCAAAACTAACGAATGCAATTTTTTTTTGAGTAAGGACAAAATAATTTTTTTAAAAACCACTTTTAATTTTTTATCCAAAGCACCCCAGAGTGAGTCTAATGCATGAAACACACCATTCAATGCGAAGTGGAGGCGGGTCAATGAGCGCAATCAGAGCGACAAGCTGGCATATTTTGTCACCAAGTCTTTTGTCCTCTCCATATTTTGTCCTTTATTCAAGTAACTCCAGTTGTGAAGCGGGGGCTGCTGTGTAGCATGCGCCTTGCGAAGCGGAGGCCCTGCCATGTGGCAGCCAACTTGCACGGTGTAAGCTAAGTGCTCCGTCAAATTTATTCTTGTGGGGTCTATTTTCGAGTCCGACACAAATGATTTGAACAGTTAAATAATTTTAAATTAATTATTTTAGGGGTTATGGAAAAAATTAGGCGCATTGGATATTTGTACGTGATTAATCTAATACGTTCGATTTTCATTCAGAATTTAGGACCATATAATTCGAAAGAATCTTCTATAAGTATTATATACAATTGTGCGCTTGGTAAATGTAGGAAAGGTCAACGCGTTTGACTGATGGTCAGTTGACCAACCCGTAACAGCAAGCCACGTGGAAGGAAGAATTACCAATGGACACGTTAGAAATTGGTTAAGATTAGCGGATGGAAAGCACCCACTGCGAAGCCAAATGCTCGCGGAAGAGATATGTCTGAGAGTCACAAAATCTCTAAAGGGAAAGTGACAGCTAAGGCAAAGCCCCACCGCGAAGGTCATAATCTCGTGAAGCATGATAGCGTTGCAAGTACCCTGTGCAAGGAAAATGCGATCTAGGGAAAATTCATCCCTCATGACATCCCCAGCAAAGAAGACTGGCGCGACGAGAAGGAGTGAATACTTACGAGAACACGCGAATTGGGCTCGCGACTGCACCTGACCAAAAGGCAGAGGTCGGGAAGTCGACGTGAGTCTTGAGAAAGGTCTTGGCGCGAGCCAAAGGGGGCTCGCGATCACGCCTATCACAGCGGGAATAGGGGAGATACAAGTGGCTTGGTGGCTTTAAAGGATTAAGGTTCGCCGTGAGGGAACGACGCACACTGGAATAGCCTAAGGGAACCTTCCTAACGGCTAGTGACGTCACCCACGTTGCTCGGATATACGGAGAGAGCACGTGTCATCATATTATTGGGAAAACGACTGCTGCTCAATGATTGGGTACATGTTCCGATAAATATGTGGCACTCCTTCACAAATTCACACAGAGAGATTGCTTCACCCTCAGAGCACGGAAATCCTAGAGAGAGAGAAATTCAGAGCTCTGGAATTGAGAACATTGTTCTTGCCAGTTCTCGCGAACCTATTCCTCTCCTAGAACTGTGTCCCGAGGATGATGATGACTCAATGGGGAATGGACTGAATATCGCTGCCTTCTTTCTCTGTATATCTGGCTTAATCCTTCACCCCTACACACACTCTCTTATTCCTGTTCGATTGTTAGCTATTGTTTGCCTCTCCAAATTAAAGATCATTTGAAGTAGACAAAAGAACCTATCCTACAGTAAATAATTGATCTGAACCGTTGTGGGGCTCGTTAAGAAGAGCATTCAATAAAAAATTTGTCTTGATTGGGCATCGATATGTATAAAAAACTTTCATATTTTTAGTGTTTTGATATCTACCGATGTTCGATCAAGATAAATTTTTTACTGAATGCTCTTCTCAACGAGCCCTGTGTCACCTACCAAAGCGCACAATTGTATGACATTTTTAGAAGATTCTTTCAAATTATAGGGTCCTGAATTCTGAATGAAAATCGAACGCATTAGATCAGTTACGTAAAAATATCTGATGGGCTTGACTTTCTCCAAGACCACTTGAATAATTATTTTAAAAATATTTAATGATTTGAATCGTTTGTGCCGGACTCGGAAGTGGACCCTCCATACATTTGGCAAAGCACCAGGGTTGCGCACCAAAACGACGTTGTTTTGGTGCGCTGCACTGTGCAAAGCACATCTTGCATGACTGGGCCCCCGCTTCCAGTATAGGTGGACTATGCAAACAAGTGGAATCGATTCCCAATTTTAACGTATCTGGACCAGGGCTGACACAATAGTTTATAGTGCCCAAGGCCTAATATAAATATTGTGCCCTTAAGAGTACAACACTTAAACAATTTTTTCAGCAACAATCATAATAGAAGGCATTCACCAAATTTTTGTGTTCTTCGACAGAGCTTTCTACATTTTTGTTACTTGAAAAGAACTTACTAATAGCTCCTTTTTGAGAATTTATTAATGTTTCTATCTTTTGCTCCTTTTTTCTTTTCTGAGGACTAGATAATTGATGTTTAATTAGGAGGTACGATGCACCTAATAAATATTTTTTTATAAAAAAAGATGCATTATAATATTATTACTAATGATGCACTAATTGGTAGAATAATCAATATGAAGTAATTAAAAGGAGGAGGAGGAGCCTTACATCACACTTGCACCATTGACAAACAGCATAACAAAATAAATTCACACATTTAATTTCAATAAGGTATACAAGGGTATCTCACATTTGCCCTTAGCCAATGTAAAAAAGAGAGCGGATGGGATTGGAATCCGGAGGTATGGGATTGAAATTTGGAGGCCGTCTGGAGAAAGTGAGCATCTCTTTCGCAGAGATGAGAGATCTAAAAACTTTATTTTGTTTGGGTTGGAGTGAGTTGTTTCATTCACCAAGACGCTGGAGTGAAATGTTTTTATTTTGTTGGGACTCATTTCTATTATGTGTTTGGGCTTATTTAGGCTAATATTTTAAAACTAAGTTGGGCTCTATTAAGTGTCTAGTGATGTGAGATCGAATAAGCCTATTAGATTTTGTGCTTGAACTCGAATCAAGTACTCAACGAGTCTGTATAAACAAATTGAGTATGAACCGACCCTATCTACATGAACTGGGCTAAAAATTATGTTTGAGCCGGCTAATTTAGTGAACAACCTGGAAATTATGCACGAGCTTGACTCATTCACCAAACCAATTGAGCCAACTTCTTAACAAGACGAGCCTCGAACTACTCACAAAAAGCTTTGTTGTAAAACTCCCGGAAAGCTTGGTTCGTTTATTGTGCTAACAAATGGTGGTGATATTCGTTTATCAAAGTCATTTCGATATGATCTCTATCAATTTTCTGGTGGATGAAAATTGAAGATTTGGATGATGAAGTGATGATTTTTACAAACTTGAAATTAGAACAACATATGATCTTGTCATTAATAGTCAAAATTTGGTATTGTAGACGCTCGGTATACCAATGAACTGTTGAGTGTGAAGTCAAATTCGCCGGTTTCTACGCGAATTGTGAAGTTTCAGCATCTCTAGTTCGGACCAAGCAAAAGGAAGTCAAAAAACAAGTCGAAACATGTTTGGTCCGGACCTTGGGTTTGGTGGTCCGGACCAAGGGGGTCGGTGGTCCAGACCTTGGTCTCATTGGTCCAGACCAACGTGGCTGTGAGGAGGTCGTTTTTTTGGGTGTTTATAGGTTTTTTAGGGCTTCTCTTGTATTTCTTGTAAAAGGCGAAGGATAGGGTAGCCACCTATTGTAACTTTGATCATTATTCATCATAGTGAAACACCCCAACACCCCGTGGAGTACGATTAAGCAATCAGCTTAAGTTGGAATCACGTAAAATCTCTGTGTCTTGTTCTTTTTTGCTTCTCATTGTTTTCTCTTCTTGGTTTGTTCTTCGATTGTGTGTGTTTGTTTGTGGGTCTAAAGCGCGCAAATCCATAACATGAACTTCCTCTTAAATTTGCATTTTTTTTCTCTTTATTAAAAAAACCATATTTCTCTAGTTTTGTGTGAAACTTTTGTGGAATATTGGTTCAAGATTCGTCTTGACAAAAGGAATTAGAGAAGTAGAAAATTATTATCCAAAATCTATTTTGCCATAAAGACAAAAATAAATCACCTTTTGTCTTTATTCAAAAAAAATTATGTTTTCATTATAATTTTATATTTTCCGATTCCTCTCGTCGACGAACCAATAATCCAAAAAAATTTGAAGCGAAACTAAAAAATGCACTTTTTAAATAATGACAAAAATATAAGTCATTTGGACAATTGGGCTAATGGAACTTATGCAGACTGAAATTGACATACCAACTAATACTTATTGAAATTCTTATGCTTGGTTTCTAATTACTACTTATGTTTGAATTTTTACTCTTTTTATGTCGTTCCAAAAGAGTTAAGGATGTTGAAGAACACCCAAGATAGTTTGGTAGGCGTCGAACCCGTACTTAAATACTTAGGAAAGTGTTTGGAATAAGGAAAAAAAAAATGAAACGGTATAGAAAACGACATCCAATGGCACAATGCACGAGTGGATATCAGCCGTCAACTGCCGCTAATTTCTTTTTTCTTTTTCCTGTTTCGCATTGGGGCTCTCTAAATACTCCCTTCCCACAATAATGGTTCCTTTTTGGGATTTTAAATTTTTAAGGAGATAAGCATTAAACACAGGTAAACATTAAAAATAAGCATGGATTTTCTCAACTCCTCCTTGAAATCCACTTATATGATTACACATACTTTTTTACTTGACTTTTCAAACAGAACTACCCCCTCTGTTTTTAACACTCCACCTTATTAAGGAGACACAGTGATTGCTCTTCAAAAAACTTTGTTTTTTTAAAGATGCCCTTCACTTTTTTAGGAGCACGCACTCTTCAATGCATAATTTTTAAAAAAAGAGAGGACATTTAGGGAACTTTGAAAAGTCAAACTCATATTGGACAAACATTTTGAGACACTTCAAAATCAAAACGTGGACAAATAAATCGAAACGAAGGGAATATTATTTTGTGACATCCCAAATTAAAATAGAGGGCAAAATTATCGGACTTTAAGAAGGGTACCTTACCTTTCATGTAGGCAATATGAAATTGTCAAGCGAAGGTTTAAGGCAATGTGATCCAGAGTACAGTTGTAGGGCCCGTTTATCTATGGGAGAAGGACAAATGATGTTTGGTGGTGGGAGAATGGAGGGGGAAAAGCTTATTAGAGGGATTTTAGCAGCAAATCCAGATAGAGAAAAAAGACCATATTACCCTTCCATTTTTTTTCGTATTCTCAATATACTACAATAATTTTATGGGGCAATAAAGTAATTTCTCAAAGGATTCATTCTTACCCCCATGTCAACTACAAGTCAAACCAATTAGAGTATATAGCATTCCCCATTCCTTAATTAATTCCCTTTATAATATATAAACCCTTCTCCCTGAGAAAAACTTCGGTTCCAGACAAGTATCACATGACGGTATCCGTCACGTATCTCGACTATTTAAAAATATTTTTTTGATGGCCCAAATTTTAGAGAAAGAGAGATAGGAGAGAGCGAAGGAGAAACTTTTCTCCTTCTTCCTTATTTACTCAAAACCTTATCTGTCCGGCAAACTAGTAGGCGTTGTAGAATACTGGACCAGCCAAATTGATCTAAAGAATTGTAGCTAGGTAAAACTTCCATTTCCCTGACACAAAGTTCCCGATGGTAGATAAAGTAAACTACAGAAGTACTGCATGTCAGCTCCTTTTTATTGATCTTGACGAAGATGAATACAGGTGCACATATGATATAGTACAATGTACTTCATGCTTGTGATACTTTTTCAAAAGTGTTAGAAACTTAAGCCCGTTCCACTAACAAAAAATCATTTTTCTCTAAAATTAAGATAGATCATTCTGTCATAATACATTACATAAAAAAAATTGTGAAAAATCAGTTTATTTTAAAAGCTGGCTTAACCCCTTAGAATCAAGGACGTACGCATCATTTAGATGTTGGGAGAGAAAATATTTAAAAAACTATAACATATGAAAATTGAAAAATTCTGTAGATCATCAGTTTAATGATTTGCTGTGTACGAACCCTCAATCGAAAAGAACTCACCAATCAATAATCAATTGAAATATAAATCAAAGCGCATAAATAAAAAGCAATAAAATAAAGAACACACGATATATGTGGAAAACCCCAGATAGGGTAAAAACCACAGGAATAAATCAAACACTATAAAATATTGTGTGGTTACAAGTAATCTTACCCTACGATTCTAAATCTTCACAAATCGTCATAAGAACTACTTGCCGAATCCACGTTCATCACACTCAGTGCTTAACCGTCGTCGCCGCCTTGAGTCCACAAGCCTTCCACTAACCTTCGGCAATCCACCGAAGGCCAACTCAAATAGTATAACGAAAGTTTATAAGAACTTCTTGAAGTTATGCATGTTGCTCAATGATCCATCGATCTTCTTTTTACTCGAAGATTCCAGCCCACGACCCCTTCAATATTTTCTGATATTAAGAGGAGTTTTGGAGCAGCTCTATCATTTGTGGTAATCTGTAAACACTACCGGTAAGCTGCTGAAAATAGAAACGTTGCTCGAGCAACTCCCGTATCCTATCGAGCACTTTTCTGAATTAAAGTTGCCATATATCGAAATTCCTTAATTTCCTAATCTGCTTCCCTTATCGAAGCTGCTAAATACTGAAACCCTTGATTGCATTGATCGATCTCCCTTGATTTTCTTCCACCTAAAAACTCAATCTTCCAATTACACAATATTGATTTCCTCCCACTTCCTACACAGACACTCTAGAAATAAAAATAAATAAAATAAAACTAGATAAATGAGGATACAAATAAATGTGTATTTTATCGTGGAATTTGCCAACACAGACATGCATGTCCTATGGTCCTAATAAAAACAATCTTATGAACCTGAATATAAATACAGAAATACTTGCAAAACAGTCGCATATATTTTCTTATGAACCCGAACATAAGTACCCAAATATTATTTTAGTTTTATTCTTAAGGGCATAATTTTTAGATTAGGCCTTATGCACTAAAAACCATTGTGTTGGCCCTGGTTACAATTGGTAAGGTTGCTATGGATTGGTGCTTAAATAGTCTTTCACCGTCTAAAGATAACTTTTTGTTGTAATGTTGTAAATAGAATAAGTCATTAAAAAAACTAAGATAATTATTTTTAAATATAATGAGTTAGGAAGATAAATGAGCATTTCCTTTAAAAAGATGCATATTTGCAAGAGACAAAAAGAAGAAGAAGATATTTATGTGACAAAATTAATTTATATACAAAATAGATGTCGTAATTATTGAAATGTAGAATGTCCGAAAAATTATACAAAATCGTTTAATATTATAAAATTAGTCTAATCTTATTTGAATATCTAAAACACCAACCAGGGGCTGAGCAGGATTTTAAATTAGCGGGGTCAAAAAATAGATATATATGCAAGTTATTTTTTTGTATTTGCTCGTGCAAAGAAATAACTAAATTAAGAGGTGAACTCTAACGTTAATATATAGTGATACATGCATTTTTGCCTTATCACTCATCCCAATTACTTATTATATTTTGAAAACAATGTACGCTAACCTCATTTGTGAAACTATCAACTCTCAAAAAGAAGGACAAGCTTGAGAATTATATGAATTTTAAGTAAGTTAATTGGGCCAATTTTTGAATTTTTTACGGGGGCAAAATTGCTTTCAACCGAAAATGGCTTATCAAACTCAGGCAACTTCAGCACCGGCTCAATCAGCATTGCCCTAGCGGATTTGGTGAAGCATACTTAATATAAATATAAAAACGCCAGGAGTTTTTTTATTTTTCTTCAACCTTTCTTCGATAGGCCTTAAAGAGATAGGGATAGTTACTTGAATTACTTTACAGCTCTTGGGTGAAATACTTGCTGACTTCCCTTTCTTTACTCCTCGATCGCCAAAAGAAAATCACAGTCACAAATAAGAAACAAATCTGCCACTTTTAGGATTTTTTATATGATTGATAATCTCCATTTTTGTTTTGAAATATAAAAGAATAGTGAAAAAACATTTTTCCTTTTGCAAAGATTCCTGGTTTAGCTAGGACCAAATTCTCACATGTCCTTTTCGTTATTACAACCTTATTTTTTTGATGTCAAAGACCAGAAGCTACGCCCAAATTCTCATTGGAATAAAAAATCCTTGTGCGCCAACTAAAATAGGAAAAGAAAAGAAGGCGTGCGTCTTCATGGCTTCATACGTTTCACGGAAGCGGGGGAGGTGCTGTGCACAGCCATGCTGTGCACCCTTCGGCCGTTGGATCGAGTTTTGGACGGTTCGGATGTGTTTTGATATTTTACCAGTAAAAAAAATCAAAATTAAAAAAAATTGCCGAACGCATCCGAGCCATCCAAAACTCGATCCAACGGCCGAGGGGTGCACAGCATGGCTGTGCACAGCACCTCCCCCGAGTCCACGTTTCACATTGCTATCTACATTGCACCGGTAATTTTATATCTCCATATCCTACAGTTTTTAGTCTGTATGAATTTTATGGTTGCCATTATTTTATACTTGGTTAGTGTCTAGTTTTTTTATTTTTTATCGGCAAAAAAGATTTTATTAATCTTTGAAGAGAAAACAAAGATTAAAAGGATCTTGGGTACACCGGCAAAAGCCACCCGTAAACCAAATCCAAAAGAAAATAAGAAAACAACCCAAACACCTCACCAAACCGAGTACCACACAACTGCAACCACCTAAACGTCTTGGTTGGTGTCTAGTTAACGGAATTAAGAAATCTAAATTTAGTAACGTAAAGGAGGTTCTTGCATTTGTCAAAAACCCCAGGGAAGGTCGGTAAAACTTACCCCTAAAATTATGTTTGAACTTTTGTACAATCGATCAATAAGAACAAAAATCAAGCTTAAGAAACAGATCCAACTTCTTTGTTGGAATGGATAGAGTACGTAGTTTCTTTTTGGTAATCAATGGTCTAGAGTTTCTAAAAAAAAGTTACCGGTAGACTTAACCGGGTTACAGATGGAGAAAGCAAATGGGAGCGGTTGGGATTGTTCGCTACAGTGGGTTGGCATATCTGGAAAGCTAGAAACACTTGGGTCTTCAAGCAGGAATGGATTGATGAGACATGGATTCTTGGTAACGCACTTGATGACTTCTCTGATTTTTGCGCATCTAATGCACCCGTACCGCGTTACCCGGAGGTTCATGAGATTGAGAGTACTAACTGGACGCCTCCAACAAGAGGTTTCCTTAAAATTAATGTGGATGGTGCACTTCAGAAAAGCAATGGGAAGGGAGGTGTGGGCATTGTTGTGCGGGATGAACATGGAAACATTCTAAGGATGGCAGCCATCCCTCTTTCAAATGTTTGGTCAGCAGAAGTGGTTGAAGCATTGGGTTTTCGGTGTGCTTTAGAGTTTGCGGGAGATTGCACGGGGGAAGATTTTGTGGTTGAAGGTGATGCGCAAGGGATTGTTCAAATGCTACAGGGCGTGACATGTGCCAATTCCAATGTGGCCGTTATCATCAAAGATGCTTTATATGTAGTTCGATTTTTTCATTCGATTTCTTTTTCGTTTGTTCACCGTGCTTTTAATAGGGTGGCTCATGAAATAGCCAAATATGCACTTTCTGTTGAGCTTCCTACCACTTGGGAAGGGGATTTCCCGGACTGGGTGTGTAGACAAGACTCTTTGGATGTTTCGCATTTGCAGTAATCAATAATACTTCTATCAATTGACAAAAAAAAAAAGACTTAACCGGGTCAAGAGTCTAATCAGTAAGAATTTTTCAACAAATTCAAACCATTATAAACACAAATGGACGGCTGAGATTGCACAGATTACTCTCTCTCTGGAGTCGTGTATCATGTTGGGATTGAACGTAGAAGCTTAGGAAACCACCCCAAAAGTAAGTTCTATGGTTGCCGAAATTCAAGCTTACTACAATAATTTGAGATAAGTACTATGAAATGCTTGACAACCAACAAACATTATCCCAAACGAGAAAAATTGGTCTGGTCGTGTACCTGGCCCAGTGCTACTCTTGCTTCAATTTCCAACTCCTTACTGGCAAAGAATAAAATGGGCGTATGCAGTGTACGAGGCACCAGAATATGCGGTGCATAGTCTTACCCGTGCAAGCCAGAGGCGGCTCTATGTGGAGCCGATGGTGGTCACCCGAACCCCGGCAAAAGTCGAGATCACATACGAGAGGAGCATATCTCCAAAAAGGCCCATGTCAACATATCCACTACAAGTTCCTGCAAAGAGATATAAGTGGATCAATGCATCGGTTTAATCTTGATTATTTATGTACAAATATGATTTCTAGAGGACCTTAGTAGATTTTTTGAACACTCTCGCGAGAATTTCTAGAGCCACTACTGGTGCAGAGAGGTTGTTTCCGAGAATCGAATCCGTGACCTACTGGCCACAATGAGACAGTTTTACCGCTGCACCAGCTTACTGGTACAGAATCTGCTCAAGAAAAGAAAGAAGAAAAACACATTACATATCGAAGTAACTATCTCAATGATAAGTCATTTTAAAGTATGATAACACAGTAAAACATTTATAACTTGCATGTTAGTATGTACAAAAACGGACCCGACTACGGGTACTGACTGGTTTGTCCAGAAAATGTATCGATTGTGTTCGAGGACTCACTTTTGGTTCCCACATGAGTGATCCGAACCGTTCATTATTCTTAAAACATTTTTTCGAGGGGGCCCACAAAATTTCAGCTCAATCGGACGGTTAGAAGTGCTCGAACCAAAGTCCCACCTTTTCAATCAAACTAGTCTATACCCGTATGTTTACCGGTACAAAAACCGCATCGTAAAATGTACATATATATTCGTGATGTGCAACTTAAACTCTAGCTTTGTTAGTACGATTCACATCAAACCAACACAAATCTTCAAAGGGGTGACCGATGAAATTAATTTTTTTAAAATATTATGAACTCGACGAGCTGAATAAAGTGAAACAGTTCGAATCACTTTTTTTGCCCGAATATACGAACAGCACACCAGCCTGCTCTGAATAGGTCCATATATTTGCTTAACCAAGGATAAAAAAGGAAAAAACTAAAACGTTAATTGTGCTATATTGATATTAGGCTTTTATAACACCGCCACACAATGTTTAGGGCTTGTTTGTTTTGGGGATTTAAGGGTGGGATTGAATATGTTATGCCGCGAGTCCCCAAAGTCTAGTGTTTTGTTACCACATTATGGATGAGATTTCATATCATAACAGTCTATATTCCGGGATATGAAATCTACTGAGAAGGTGGGATTCTATATTCATCCATCAAGAGCTACTAAATGTGACTATTTTGCCCTCTACTATTTTGTCCTAATGTGATTGGCGCGAGGGTAAAATAGGAAATACATGTCACAATCCCAATATAAAAAAAACCCTATTTTTCTTTCTCTCCATTTCTATATGGAAAAACCTACGGGTACAGAGAGATTTGCACATAAAATGTACAGAGCGCTATCGGGGACCCACTTTTGGGTCCCGCACGAGTGATCCGAACCGTTCATTATTCTTAGAACATTTTTCCGAGGGCCCCCACAAATTTTTAGCTCAATCGGACGGTTATAAGTGCTTCAACCAAAGTCCCACCGTTTCAACCAATTTTTTTATATTGAAACGGTGGGACTTTGGTTCAAGCACTTCTAACCGTCCGATTGAGCTGCAATTTTGTGAGGCCCCTCGGAAAAATATTCTAAGAATAATGAACGGTTCAGATCACTCGTATGAGACCCAAAAGTGGGTCCCCGAGAGCGCTCTGTGCATTTTCTGTGCAAATCTCTTTGTACCCGTAGCATCTTCCATTTCTATATACTGTACTAGTTTGTATCTCATCCATATGTTAAAAATTCTTTTTATCTTCGGAACAAACAAATTGTTCATCAAAATTGTGATATAGCCCAAGACAAAAAAAAAACAGCATACGGTGAAAAGAAGCTTACGGCAACACGAGGTGGCTTAGATCGAAACCCTCTCTCTCCTTCTCTCTCTCCCCTTTCTCTTTCATGTTTCTCTTTCCAAAACTGAAATAAACGACCGGATATAATCATCCAGGTATCACATGGGATCGTGATAGGGGTACAGAAGTTTGGGACCAAAAAATGTACCGATCTGCTTAGGGGACCCACTTTTGGGTCCCACACGAGCGATCCGAAGCGTTCATTACTCTTAAAAACAATTTCCGAGGGCCCCCCACAAAATTTCAGCTCAATCGGACGGTTAAGAGTAATGAACAGTTCGGATCGCTCGTGTGGGACCCAAAAGTGGGTCCCTCAAGCAGATCGGTACATTTTCTGGTCCCAATCTTTTGTACGCGTAGGATTATCCTATCACATGGTATTCGTTCAACACCAAAAACTCGCTCGTAAATGAGAGAGAGAGAGAGAAATTGACAAGACCAGTCAAATCTATAGGAAGCAAAATTTAGGGCTGCTTTGGCTTAAAAGCCAAAAACTGGATTATTGGATTATTCGTTGTCTTTATTCAAATTTTTTTTGCATTTGTTAGTTTTGTGTCAAGATTTTGTGGTTTCTGGATTCCTCTTGTCGAGACGAATCCAAAGAGTATAAAATTGTGGTCAAAAGTAATAATTTTTTGAATAAAGCCGAAAATAAACCAGTTTATTGGTTTAATTTTGGCTTTATTAAAAAAACTATTACTTTTGACCACAATTTTATACTCGTTAGATTCGTCTCGTCGAGAGGAATCCAGAAACCACAAAATCTTGACGCAAAACTAACAAATGCAATTTTTTTTAATAAAGACAAAACGAATAATCTAATAATTCAGTTTTTGGCTTTTTAAGCCAAATAAGCTCTTAGATACCTTCTCTTTCCTCAGATTTATATAAACCTGACCCTCTTCGGTTGTCCTCAGACTCACTTTTCCATCCCCTAGACTGCTACCTCTCTCTGCTTCATCAACTAGCATTACCCCTATATCTTTCTCTCTCTACCCCCTCTTCCATCACTTTCCTATAGCTTCAGACCTTCCATTTTCATTTCCAAAGCTTTCTCTCACAAAAAAAATGGCAGCTTTTCCAAACCCAAATCACCCTTTTCTCATTGACCCAATTTTCCTCCAAGACACTTTTTCATTTTCTCAGGAACCAAACACCATTGCTCCCACCCCCTGTTTTCCCCAATTTTACCCACTTGAACCTTACTGTGATGAGGCTCCTGTGACCAATCACAACAACAGTGCAGATTCTTCATCGGTGGTTGATCACAAGGCTGAAAGTGGTGAGCAAGTCACTCAGATGGTGGTTTCCATGCCCAAGAAGAGGAGTAACAGTGATGGGTCTTCCTTGAGCTCTGCTCAATCTATGGTAATTAAACCAACTCCTTGATTTTTGAATTAAATCAAATTTGAGCTAGGATCAATCTTGTCTACATTTTGTAATGAAATTTGATTCATAATGATATGACAGTGCCATATCCTCTACGGTCCTTAATTTGGACTGAACGAGATAGTACAAATCTAGACCGTCCATTTCTTGCAATATTAACCGGAAAAATTTGGGTAATGTTCAGAAATTATGAACTACTATAATGGTAGGTGTTTGGGTATCTAATAAAACACTGTGCTAATTTCACTGGACCCAACCACCGATTAGGCGACTGACCTCATACGTGAAGTGGGTACGTAAATACCCACACGACTCACATTATATGAGAGGTCGGTTACCCAATCGACATTTTATTTTCCTCATAGAAACGGACACATAATTCCGTAAAAGAATTTTGTTCTATATATATATATATTTTTTTTTTAAATTTTGCAAAATTAGTAGATTTATAAATTGTATTGGATCTTGACTCATGGTTTACTATTTAGGAGGCAAGAGAAATGAAAGGCAAGAAGCAAAAGAAATGTGATGTGGTGGCCCTGGTGGGCAAAGATGACAAAGAAAAGAAGCCTAATAAAGCTGGAAAAAAGGATCAGAAGATCAAAATTGCTGAAGAAGTAGTCCGAACAGACTATGTTCATGTGAGAGCTAGAAGGGGCCAAGCAACTGACAGCCACAGCTTAGCTGAAAGGGTACTGTTTCACTTCAACAACTTCAATAAAAACAAACTGAAATTAAAAAATAAAAAATAAAAAATAAAAATAAAAGTTTGGTTTCTCTCCAGTTACTGTCTGGGACAGGTTTTCTTTTTTCTTTTTCGAAAGGCAGGAGACTCTTACCGGCAAGAGTTTTTCAAGGAACTCACACTAGTGAGATAGCTCCAGCAATTGTCCGGGACAATTACCGGGGAGCATCCGTTTTCTTTATAAAAATAGCCAAGAACGACGAGACAGCAAAAAGTTCTGAAATTGCGAACTGTGTAAAGAAATAGTACTAGTACTTTTCTTAAAAATGACATGACTACCACGAAGCATCATTCTGCATAAATAGTACAGTACTTGATAATAATTTTGGTCCAAATATTCATCCGGGAAAAAAAAACTCAATAAGTGATGATTTTTCAAAGGAACTTTATCATGATTTAGAATATTATGGATCACCACTAAAGTTGAATATGGTCCAAAATTTAAATTTTGGTAGTACATTTTTAGGTACCTTTTTACTTGTAGTCTTGCGGAAATTTAGGGTTGCTTCACATTTTGAGGAATTTCACATTGTATCCAATCAAAAGGACCAAAGTTTGTAGTACTGCCATATATACCCAAAAAATGAATAACCCCCAAAATTCTTACCATTTCAACTGTTCTTGACCATCCATTAAGATTTCTTTTTCATGTGAATTGATTTCAGGTTAGGAGAGAGAAAATAAGTGAGAGGATGAAGATGTTGCAAGCTCTTGTGCCTGGGTGTGACAAGGTGAAGTAGTTCACTTACCTCTTTGTCTTCCCTTTGTCTTTGATTTTTTTTAGTAAAGGGCAAACGAATTGCTCGCTTTATGCTTGTCGTGCGGCTACGTTCACTGTCGTTTTCTTTTATAAGAAAAAAAAAAATGCTTTCTCATCCCTTTAGGAAACGGTATGGAGAAAGTACACTTTACGCCCCTTCACTTACAAGAATTAGCTTTGCACCGTTCATGTGCAACTGTGTCAGTTTAACCCCTTAATCTTTACGCCGAGTGTCAATTTCGCCATTCTGTTGATCCTCCGTTTGCTTAACAGTCATGTGACCTCTTTTCGAGACCCCTTTGCTTTACGTCAATGCAACGTAACCCTTCTACGTAGATAGAAGGGTTACGTTGCCACTTGACCTACAATATTGTAAGGAGTGCTTGACTGATTGGATTGAAAATAAAGGCTGCAAAGTGAGATTTTTGTGAAGGGTTAAGGATGCACAATGTACTTTAGCCAGTAGGTTTTCTTTCTGACAGTTTCATGTGGTTTGCTTAATTACAGATGACTGGGAAGGCCCTCATATTGGATGAAATTATCAACTATGTCCAGTCCCTACAAAATCAAGTAGAGGTACACAGAAAAGGAAAAAAAAAAAAAAAAAAACCCGACTCATTTCCCCAAATTAATGACCTATGAGTTCAAAATTTTTATAGAACTGAACAATATTTATGTGTCTCCATAAAATTGCAGTTCCTGTCTATGAAGCTTGGTTCTGTGAATCCCATGTTCTCTGACTTTGGAATGGAGTTTGATGGCTTCTTGGTAACTCCTGATGAGGTACTAATCAAATCCTTATATGACATCTCAAATGTTTGCACATGAAGTACTACATTAAATGTCTATTACTCCCTCCGTCCCAATTTATTCATCCATGTTTGTTATTCGTGTTCCTGTCAAGTTTTTTGGATAACTGTTTGGATCAACCACTTATTGATATTCGACCGAGCTGAATTTTAGCAAGATTTTCTATTCTATTCATTTAAACGAAGTGAACAGTTTGGATCATCACAATATAACCCGGAACTAAAGCGTTTTTGTTTTATGTATTTTTTTTCCTCTCCGGAACCGGCCTGCTATGTATGTCTTCCTTGTTTGGTTATGGTGTAAAAAACATCTTTTTTCAGCATTGAATCTAATGTTGGATCTCTGTCTGTTACATAAACTACCAGACGTTGAACAGCATGGAATCCCCATTGCAAAATGGGCAGCAGTGCAACCCAGGCCAGCCCCTTGGGTTTCCTCATTCACCCACCAACACCTTCACCAGTCCACCAAACACTTATCCTCTTGTGGATGATATTTCTTCACTTCTATTTGATCAACAAGTGCAGTTTCCTAACACTATGCAGCCACAGGTGTGTCTTTATTTCTGAAATGATTTGGACACAGAGAACCGGACACAAATGCGTTCTCAACCATTCGACGTGTGTGGCTCTCACGTGCATCAAACAGTTTCAGATACATTTGTGTTCGTGTCCAAATATTTGTGTCTTGAGTGTGTGTGTGTGTGTGTGTGTGTGTGTATTAAATTGAACAGGAAAAAAACCAAGTTGTTTTGAGGAGTACTTAAAAGATACTGTCATTTTCAGGATAATGGACAGCTACTGTGGAATGTGGATGAGCAAAGACAAAAACATATAAATCAATCTGGATTCATCAGCAACAACTTGTGTTCTTTCAATTAATATGATATATAAAGCTAGATACAGGTGCCCAACAAACCATCTGGTAAGCCCTCTAATCACGGTCTCAAATAATGTATCACATGTGTAATCATAAAATAAGAGAACAAGTTTATTCTATGCATATGGATAGTTGTAGAACCATCTTTAGACCCATATCATGTTTTTTCACAAGAAACCAAAGTAGTGCCCTAGATGACATCTTGTTTTTTCACAATATTTTTTCACAATATATTTGTCTTAATCTAGAAATTGTTTGTTACAAAAAAACATTTAAAAAGGGTACGTAATTTTCAACAGGATTCTTCACATGAAATGATTTGACTCTGGTCATTCTTTCATTCCGTAAAATACTTCTTTTTTTTTAGGGGTAATTATTCCTTTCATTGCTAGCGTCGCGAAAGGAAACAAGTACCAAAAAAAGGTAATTTTTCTTCCAAAGATGTCACTGCTATGTGATTTTGAATGAGTAGTTCTGAGAATTATCCTAGCCTTCGATTGGTCAAGTCACATGAGCCAACCAGTTCAAAAAAAAAAACATGAGCCAACTAGCATTTGATTGGTCAAGTCACATGTGCCAACTTGGTTGAAATACAACTTTTTGACATATGTTCAATTTATGGGAATTACTTTATTTTTTGAGTTAAAAAACATTAATTTTATACATAATTCTGTTTGTGTTTCGTATTCCCTAAGCGAAATTCGATAAAGAATACAGAAAATAATTTACTGTTCTGCCTTATAAAGTCAAAGAGTATGTAATTATGAACAAAGCATAAATTCAAATTTAAACTCTTTTATTTTCTTATTTCTGTTTTGCCTTATTTCAACTATTCTATGGGCTCTGCAGATTGAAAGGAAATTCCACAGCAGCGGAATTAGAGAGAGAGAGATTCAGAAATTGGAGGAATGCCAAAGCTACTAATTACACTCCTTACCAAGTCAAGTTAGGCTCAAATCTTGTGTCCATCTCTGCAATTAAAGTCGTTACTGGAGTAGTGGAGTCAGTAGTTGGTATTAGTGAATGGTTATGAATCAAAATCAACAGTTGAATTAGAATATCAGCACTTCTACATGCACAGACACTGAACGGAAATCATTCACGAAAGTGAATCCCACGACATGCAAAAGCCGACTCGATTTTTTGTTGGCATTTCTGTGTTCGGATATGTGTTCAGTCTATGAATGTAATTAATTTCATTTGTTTTTAGAGTACAAAAGAGACGGATAAGTACAATGTATAACCGACCAAGCATGACCAGATCTTTGGTAGATCTTTTGGTGTGGTTGTAAGTAGAAAATTCTAGCCCACGTTGCTCTATTATTCTCACTGTTGTTACAGTTATTTCTGTTATTACAGTTGGATTTACCGTTGTGTTCTTTTAACCTTCTACTGTACATCATTGACATGACTGACTGTACAGACTCTGTTTCCGTAGGCTTATTATATACAGACTAGTAGTACTCCCATATGTACTACATCATTGGTTCTTCTTTTTTTTTTTTCTTTCTATCGGCACGATATTCGGACCACCTTATGCGAATTTTTATTTCTCCTGTCCGGTCAATGATAGGTCAACTATGTCGGGATTAACGAATTGATAAGAAATTATATATTTGCTATCGGCACGATATTCGGACCATCTTATGCGAATTTTTATTTCTCCAGTCCGGTCAATGATAGGTCATCTATGTCGGGATTAACGAATTGATAAGAAATTATATATTTGCGGCCTAACCATAACAATCAAATCTAATCAATCATGTTAGAAGTAAACACACAAACCAACCGGATTAACTTTGGGGCTTATTTGGTTATATATACAACTATCAATCACATATCCCGAGAAAGCAGTCATCACTACGATCTTGTTTGGTTTGGATTTTAGGTAATGATTGGAGTGAGAAATGAGGGTAATGATTGAAAATAGAGGTTAATGATTGGAGAGAGATAGACAGAAATGAGAATAATAATTAAAAATATGAGTAATAATTGGAAATAAATGGAAGTAAGGATTGAGTAATAATTGAGAAAGAGAAATGCTAGATGTTGGGGTGCAGACAACCTTCAACAGTACCTGGGGGTGAGGGCGGGAGCTCCCACGGGACACGACCTAATTATTTTGCTGTTAGTGTGTAATTAGGGTAACATGTTTTCAGAGAAAACATAGTAGAGAGGCCAGAGAAAATGCAGATCTCAGAGAGATTGCGAGAAGGCTTGTACTCTTGGTTTCGATTTCATAGTGGACTGGTGTGGCTCCCGTGGTTTTTCCTCGCGTTGAGATTTTCCACGTATATCTGTGTCTTGCTTTCTTTTCCGTTTTTCATTACGCACGATTACTTGTTTTTCTATTCTGTGATTCATTGTTTCCAAGATCCGTAGGGGTGTTGTGGGGTTGCGAAAATCCTAACACTAGACACATTAACTAATATATTAAATGTACATGTGACATTCTTTTAGGTGATGAGTGCATCTATGTACATCCATGTATTACATTTTTTTGAAAGGCAAATAAATATGGGTTAATTTCACTAACCTCCCCTGAGGTTTGCATAAATGCCACTGTCCTCCCCTCTGGTTTCTGAAATTCCACTGCGCTCCCTTGCTTTAAAACTAAATGTCAGATACCCCCCTTTTCCGTCAATTCCGTTACAAAACCGTTAAGTCCATCTTTTTATCCCCATTTTACCCCTCCCTCTTACCCTCACAACTATAAATATAATACCCCACTCAAAAAACGTTAATTTTTTTTTTTCTTTTAATTGTACACCATTTTTTTTATTTCCAGATTTTTCATGAATGACTTAATTTTCACTTTGGAAATAAATAAAAAAAGTCCTTATAAAGTTTTTAAAAAAAAAACTGTGAAAAAAAGTTGCAAATTATCTTAGTTAAAGCCAAAAAAAATGGTGTACAATTAAAAGAAAAAAAAAAGTTTTTTGAGTGGGGTATTATATTTATAGTTGTGAGGGTAAGAGGGAGGGGTAAAATGGGGATAAAAAGATGGACTTAACGGTTTTGTAACGGAATTGACTGAAAAGGGGGGTATCTGACATTTAGTTTTAAAGCAAGGGAGCGCAGTGGAATTTCAGAAACCAGAGGGGAGGGCAGTGGCATTTATGCAAACCTCAGGGGAGGTTAGTGAAATTAACCCAATAAATATTAATCACAGTAACGGAACCGATTACAATAATTAAAGGGATAAGAGCAAAGGGCATCACAACCTAAACCAAGCATTCCAACTATGTTGGCATCCTTGGGAAGGACAATCATATGCCGCTCGAAACCCAAAGGAGCGTATAGGATGACATCCATGTATTACATCATGCATTGATGTGGTAATGACATGTGTATTTTTAGTGTGATAATTAGTAAGTTATTTAGTGTCTCTAGCATTCCTCATTGAGAAAACCGGTCTCAAAATCCAAAACGAACAAGGAGTTCACAACAAAAAAAAAGGAGGAAAATTTAGTAATACGTAAATAAATTGATTCAAAGAACAGAAGAATGTGACTTTAAAAGTTTGTTGTTTTGTTACTCCTTCTCTGTCCCAAATTTTTTGTTCACTTTCAATATTTCAGACAACTCAAAAAATAATTTATATTCCATAATTAATGTACAATTTTTTTTATATGCAAATATGACTATTATTTGATAAATTCAATTATTTTTATTTTATTTATTTAATTATTCACGGACCCTAGACCGTCAATTGAAGGACCCTTGCTAATATTATACTTAGTGAAACCCCCACGGGCAAAGCCATGGCTGGACCTTGACGTACACTGCTGCTCGGTAATAAATTTGTTATTAATAGACTTGCAAAAACACAACTTCTATATATATATATATTAGGCGATCTCACAAATTGACAGTGAAACTCATGTTTTATAGTAGGGGAAAATGCACTTTACCTACCTGTGATTTGCCCGAATTGCAGATGACCTCCCTCACATTTAAAAATAAGCAGATGACCTACCTATGGTTTTGGACTAAACTGCTACCGTTAGCTTTTCCATCCATATCAACAGAGCGTGTGATAGACGCGCCTAAATGGCAAGTGTATGCCGAAAAAACGTGTTTCCCACCAAAAAAACAGACTTTTCTCTTCCCTAAATGCCCCTCCCATGTTATTTTTAAGGGAATATGCCTTGGAAGAAAATAAAAACAAAGATTAATTATTTTTTGGAATGCCAACTCTAATTTTTTTTTTCTCTCTCTTCTTATACTAATTTATTAATTTCACGTTATTAATTTTATTACCATTGAAGCAAGTATTACCAAATAGCATTTGGGGCAAAAATGAAAAGAACAGGGAAAAAAAAAAACACAGAAAAAAACGAAAAAAGACGAGATTTTGGCTTGAAGTTTCTACATTGAAGATGCTATAAACCTAACACAACAAATCCTCTTCTACAAGAGTGAAATTTTACCAAAACAACGTAACAGTTCCAATCCGGGCAACCAAACAGGGGTTTAGAATGAAAAACACCTGAAATTCCAGAACCCAATTCCAATCTGAGCAACCAATCAAGGGTTTAGAATGAAAAAACACCTGAAATTCCAGAACCCAATTGCTTCACCTTCGAATCAAGCAACATCAAGCAACTGGGTTTTGTTTTCACCTTCAGAAATTGGGCATTTTGCTCTCGGTAACAACAAAAATTCTGGAAAATCGAAGACAGCATTTTATGTACAATATAAAAATCTCCCACACTATGGTAGCAGGTAGCATATGCAATTGCTCCACACTACGATTCAAGCTTCATCCTCACTTGTAATCCTTCAGCGAAGTACGCCGCCACTCACTCCACCGATGATTTGAACCGCGACAATAACTTAGAAATCTTGGGTAGGAGATCAGCCGCCTCGTCTAAGTTATCCATCGCCACGCATTCGGCGCGCACTGTAGCAGTAGCCCTAACTATCATTAACAACTCGCTCTCGCCTTCAATCACCACCAATTCCTCGGCGGACGTTTTCTTGCTGGGAATTGAGGCTTCACGGGAGTAATTTCTACGACGTTTGGAAGAATTGTCTGGTTTGGTTGATGGTGGACCGGTGGTGCGTTTAGGGGGTTTCATGGGGGAGGTGGAGGAAGAACTAGGGTAGGGTATGAGTCGATGGGAGATTGAGGAGGGGCTGTGGAGCATGATAGGGGAAGTGAAAGGGAGAATCCGAAATTGTTGTTTCAGAAAGGAAATGGAAAGGTGGAGGGATTTTTTGGAGAGAGGGGGTGGAGTGAGAGAGAGACTCAAAGAGATAAGAAATCAGTGTTCAATCGAGACAGAGAAGAGAAAAAGAAGTAATAACTTATCCACAAAAAAAAAGTACAGGGGTGCTAGAGTCATTTAGCATTTTCTGTTAACGGAGTTAAGAGTTGCAGTTTAGTCCAAAACCATAGATAGGTCATCTGCTTATTTTTAAATGTGAGGGAGGTCATCTGCAATTCAGGCAAACCACAGGTAGGTAAAGTGCATTTTCCCCTTTATAGTAAAAGAAAACAAATCGAAATATCTATAAGGGTTCACTATCGGAGAGATGGCTACGTTGTACAATTAATTATCAAAAAAAAAAAAAGTGGGGAAAAAACAGCTACCCTCCACTTTATGTGCTTAGTTAATGTTTTGGAATATAATTCGAGGTGGTAATTGGAAATAATTTTCTTTTGTAGAGAGTTCTTTATGTTTCAAGTAAGTATTTTCCTGTTATTAGGAAATACTTTTATAAACTAAAAGAGTAACTCATAAAGATTTTAAACAAAAAAAAGTTCCTATCATATGTGGTAAGCCATTTTCCATGGAAAATAATCTTGGCACTCCATTTTTTTATTAACACACTCTAAAATTTGTCTTTATGCTTGTATTGTGTGTAATTTTAAGTACTAAAAGACAAATTTTGGAATGCATCCATAAAAAAGTGCAGTGCTAAAATCATTGCCCTTTTCCTTAGTAAATAAAATAAATAAATAAAATAAAAGCAATTTAAATACAATGGGAAGCTCTGTTTATTATATGTACTATCGTGTCTATTCTATGGTACATTCTTACTGCAACTCTAGGAAACCTAATTACCGGAAGAAGAAAATTCAAAAAGCCCATCAAGACATCAACTTTTATTTTTTTGGATTGAACTTTGACCTTTTGTGTTTTGAAATTTAAATTAAAACGACCACTATTTATACTAAAATCATTCCCTGAAGGAGGCAACATGTTAGAAGATGACTATTTTTCACAATTCAAACTATTTTCTATGAACCTTTTCTCATACTTATTTTAGGAGGAGTGCTAAAATCAGTATCCTATAAACGTTTAAAATGTTTATTTTATTTTTTTAGTCTCTCATATGAAGACTATAAAATAATGAAAATAAAAATAACATTTGGTTACTTTACAAACTAAAACAACTTTTACTTATGGTGTCGTTTTTTAAATAAAAAAATTTAGAAGTCCAGAGGATTAAGTGGAGTTGAGGTAAGTCGGCCATGAAAGGCTTAGATCACATCTTATTATCTGAATCGTCCATGGCTGACCACGGACGGTCGTGATCGACCAAACATGCATGTTTTTCCCGAAGGGACGGCACGCCCCCCCGCTTCCGTGCTTAGACACTTCGCCTATTTTCTAAATGGGCTAAAGACCATAAAACACAAATTTCAAAGCAAATTATTTTCCTCACATTCATCAACTGGAATTTTAATGGAAACAACTTTCCTACTCCCTCCGTTTGGATTTGTTAGTCCACAAACATATTTTTTCAAGTTCTAAAATATTTGTCCATTTTCAAAAGTCAAAGGATAAAGTATGGAAAATTTACTTTTTTGCCCATTTTCTAAAACTTAAAATAACAACTCAAAAACTATTTTTTTCAAATAATGTGTTTACATTTTTGAAATTTTTTTGCACCGTATTAAAGTTCTCAATGAGATCTATCAAATAAGATCCATGTTGATAAAAAATAATTTTTGTAACGACATTATTTTTTAGTTTGAAAATTGCACGTAGTTTCGTAGTGGATTATCAAATTAGAAAGGAGGGAGTATTAAATGGAGGGATTGAGGTTAAATTAGGAAATTAACAAACTCAAAAGGTAATGGAAAAAATGTTGGAATCCCCAAAACGGACCAACAAATTCGGACGGAGGGAGTAATACCTATAATCTAAAGAGAAGAACTTTATAGCAGGAATCCAACCAAAATTTTCTTGGTTCTCATACACGTACACCCAACTTCTCCAACATTTTTCTCCAACAGCCAAAACGACGTCGTTTTGGCTGTTCCAAAAAAAAAAACCCGAAAGAGAGAGAAGGCGGCGACCACCACTGCCGACCCACCTCGACCAAACACAGGGACAGATCGACCACCACCACTGCCGACCCACCTCCTCCCTCTCCTCTCCTCTCCTCCTCCTCCTCCTCCTTCCTCCCCTTCCACCTCCGGCGGCTGCCGCCGCGCCGCAAAATCAGAATAGAAATTCGTAGGGAAATTTGACAAAAAGAATAAGAAAGGGATTGGATGAGAGCGGGAGAGGAGAGTAAGATAAGTGGTGGTGAAATCTGGAGCAGCAGTGGAGGTTGGGACGTAATCGTTGCCGTCGGATTCAGTTAGGTCAACGTTGAGGAAGCTAAAACAAAGGATTTAGAGGCTGGCGCCAACATCTTAGATCTATCGTCGGCGGCGGAGTTATCTGTGACGGCGAATTTGGGTTCAGGTTTGGTCTCTCTCTCTCTCTCTCTCTCTCTCTCTCTCTCTCTCTCTCTCTCTCTCTCTCTCTCCGTGTGGCGAGTGAAATGATGGGTGGGGGGTGGCGAGGGGGCGGGGGGAGGGGAGTCCCCGATCTGCTTTTCAATTTTTTTTTTGGAACAGCCAAAACGACGTTGTTTTGGCTGTTGGAGAAAAATGTTGGAGAAGTTGGCTGTACGTGTATCATTTTTCCTCATACTAATGCGTAAAAAAGGAGTCCTGAGTACTTAGTGGCGGTGTCCCATAACCGTTCAATAATTTTTGTAGGGAGAGAGGGAGTAATTAAAAATGATGACAAACTCTGAATTCTGGCAGGGGATCAACTTTACACGAGTCATGACCCTCGGATGTGTGAAAAATATTATACATGTGGAAATAATAAGGTCAAGTAAGACATTTGTTATTCCTTAATTTCATTGGAGACACAAAAGTCAGTGGATTTAGGCTATGTTTGGAAGTTGTGGAAGAGAAGAGAAAGAGAAGAGAAAATAAAAAAGGAGAAATGGGGAAGAAACTTGTTATTTTCTTTTGTTTGGTTTGTGAGAGATTAGAGGAAAATTTGCAGTCATGGGAGAGAGAATGAGAGAAAAAAAGTAGTTAATTTTCTCTTCTTTTTCCTTTCTCTTCCTTTTCCTTTCTCTTTCTATTTGGAAACCAAACAAATGGGAGGAATTTTTTTTAATTTTCTCTTCTTTTCCACTTGTTTCCTCAACTTCCAAACATAGACTTATTCGTGGAATACGGAAAACCAATGGGCAAAACTGACTCGTTATAGAAGGAAAACCAATGGGCAAAATTGACTGTTTACAGGGGACGAAAATGTGGGGAAAAAAAAAAGAACTCACACACTCTTTATATAGTACTCTCTCCCTCCTTTTTTAAGTGTTTAGATTTCTATTTTGGTTTGTCCCTTAATAAGTGAGTGTTTTGAAAAGTTAATAGGTAAAAGTTGGTAAAGGTTTTTGCAAATAATTTTTTTTTTTGTCGGATGCTGTCGGTGTAGATATATCGGGAAAGGGTTTCCCCGATGAGAATTTGAATGTGTCAACAAAAGTATAGTTTCAGCGAGGAGATCGAGTTTGTGTCGGCAAATGATAGTGCGTCACTAAATGGTGTTTTAAAATCAGAGAGTGTTAACACCTTTGCCGACGAGATTTTTGCGTCGGCATAAGTCAATTTAAAGAAGAAAACACACACAATCTGCTAGTGTTTCAAACTCAAGACCTCTAGTCTTTGACTCCACATCATGTGTCTAGCTACCAACTTACTCTTCTTTGATAATATTCCAATATTTAATATAGCCTATGTATACCGTATACATACAGTATATACACTAGATACAGTATATATACTTATATCTAGTGCATATGCGTACTTATATTATGTATACTATATAAATTGTACAAATATACTATGTATATAAATATTATATACTTGTTTTTGGAAATTGATTTTCACATTACCTTTTTTAATATCCACACACCTTTTTTTCTTTCTTTTAGCAAAAAAATACACACTTTCAACACTAAAAAAAATTGGAGTGTGGATATAACAAAGGGAAGTGTGAAAATCACTCTCCTTTTTTTGAAAGGTTATTATATATACTATATATACATATATATTGTATATAGATACAAATAACACAAATGATTTCAATGAAAAAAATTTCATTCAACAAAAAATACAATATTTGATATTTGGAGAAGATGGTGAAGGAATGAGATACAAAAGGTGCTATACATGTTAGGTCCATAAGATACCACAGCTTTTGGTGTTCTATGATTCACCTTCGAATAATGAGTACATAGATTGGACGAGCAAATTGGTAGACGCCATGAAAAATTTCTCAAGACAAAAGCTTGTAACAAAAAAATCCATGAACAAATCAGAGCATGTGAAAAAAGTGTTGGGAGGTGGGGATATGAATGTGGCTATATGGGAGATTATTGGGTATTTGTTCACCTCCTTCTTTCAAAGTTCAAACAGAAACGTGGGTAGTAGGAGCAGTTTGTGTGTGTGTGTGTGTGTGTGTGTGTGTGTGTGTGTGTGAAGGCATGTGGTGGGACATGTGTAAGAAAAAAGGTTCTATGTGTATATATATATATGAACAAGTTTCCTGTGATGGCTCCCTCACAAAAAAGTGCGGGAAAATAGTTGTGGGCCGTTGGATCCTATGTCCTTCACGCGATCCAACGGTTCACAACTATTTTCCCGTATTTTTTTTTTGTGAGGGAACCCTCATAGGAAACTTCTTGATATATATATATATATATATATACACATATGGGGTAGCAACGCTCCGGAGGGGGGAAGACACAAATTGACATTAGATGAGGTAGTGCCCAAAGATTTGAGTCTACTAGGTTTAAGTGAACAAGTAGCACTTGACAGAGCTCAATGAAGAAAAGAATCATATAGCCAACCCCAATTGATTGTGACATAAGGCTCAGTTTGGTTTGGTTATATAGGAATCATTGCCGACACAAAGATGTCATTGCCAAAAAGTTAACTTTTGCTGATCCACATTCTGTCGCCAAAAGTTCCCCTTCAGTATTATCACCAACACAAAAAAGTTGTCACCAAAATATTCAACTTTGCCGATTCACATTTCATCGCTAGAAAAAATTTCGTCGGCAAATATTTCCTGCCAACCTTGCTTTCATTAACTATATCGCCGACACATTTATTCCCATCACCAAAAAGTCTACATTTAGCGACACGAACTACTTTTTTGTAAGCAAAAGCATTATTTTGCCGACAAAAAAAGCATTGTGTCGGCGATCTGGTCGCCATTGGTGCATTTTGTTGTGATGGAGGGAGCGTTTTTTTTTTAACATATGGGCTACGGTATCAGTAATGCAAATACAAGTTGCAAATATACAACCAAAAAACATGCGTGGATACAATATTGCGTGTACATATCTATTCTAAGGAACTATATATATAAAAATCCTATTCAATTTTTGTAGCTGGCACTTTGGATGGGCAGGTGTTTGATTTTAAAAGAAAATGTTGGGCGGCGACCCTATATAATTTTAAACCCTTTTACAAAACTAGTACTATAACTGTAAAGAAAACTTGAAATTTGGATAAAACGATCGCCCGGGTTCATCTGCCACTTGGTCGGTCATTGCTTGAGCTGATCGAGCACACACATGCTGTATATCTTTGATCACAATGAACACATGATATGTGTATATAGCATGTCTATGAGTATGTGTTCCATTTTTTTGACAATGTTCAGCAATGTCTAGTCCCGATCTAGCTGCAGAGTTTGTTTATATCGTCACCGACGTCACGTCTAACCTGTTGATAATTTCACAAAAAAAAAAATTGAAGTTGAGGAAAGGAGAAGGCAATGTGGAAATGACTACAAAATGCTCCAACAACTTAATTTATTGCACAGGGAAAAAAGGACTAGGATGGTACCAGTTGGCTTCAAACAGGATTTGGAAGCACAAATTTCCAAAACAATTCTGGCTCTGTTTGGGGGGAATTTAATGCATGATGGAGCTACCATAACTGTAGAAATGAGTTATAGCTCTAACATGCTTGTTATTATTATTATTTTGATAATTGGATGTTCAGGTCAACGTGTGAGTACCTAGACTAATTCCGTGACCTTGAAGGTAACAACCGGGCATAAGTACTCCCAGTGACCCCAAGGTTCGGCATGGTTGGCTTCTGTGAAATTTGAACATGTGACCACATAATCAAAGCACTTATCTAACATGCTTGTTATAATCACATCGTTGTAAACAAAACTTGATGGTCTATTAGTGTACTCTTGTGTTCTTGCCAACTTTTCCTCTTCCAGATCGCGGCTTAACACTTTTCTTGGTCGTTGGGTTATGTGCCAACTTAGTTTGTCTTGATGTCGTTGCCGTTTTTTCGTTCACATGTTTAACTCGTTGTAATTGTTATTCGAGTTAATAAACTTCTTTTGCTGAAAAAAAAAAAAAAACAATATCACACTCTAGTACTTGTGAATAAATCGACTTTAACTATTTGTAGTATTTTTCAGTGCTTAAAAATATTTTCCGAAATTAACTCCCATGTCTAAGTCATCCGTGCATGTGAATAGTGAGTTCATATAAATGGGACCAGGGACGGAGCCAGAATTTTGGCATAGAGGGGACGGATATACACAACAATAAAAAAATTGAAATTAAGACAACGATATGAATTTTTACTAACTCAAAAAAAAAAAAAAAAAAAAATATATATATATATATATATATACCGTGGGGTTCAAGTCCACACCTCCCGTTAATAAGAAAAAATGGTGTTTTTTTGTGTTGCAAATGTTTTTTGGAAAATCCGAGCCGTCCAATGTGTTCAGAAGGTATTTTCAAGGGTCCACGCGAAAAATCTTCAAAAAAAAATACCGGGAAGGGCTTGATCCAAGCAGTTTTTCGCAAAAACTGTATTTATATATTTTTGCGAAAACTGCTTGGATCAAGCCCTTCCCGGTATTTTTTTTTGAAGATTTTTCGCGGGGACCCTTGAAAACACCTTCTGAACACATTGGACGGATCGGATCGTCAAAAAAATGTTCGGATCATGGAGGTCCGGAAACGGGATTCCCGCACTAGAACCGGATGGTATATATATATATATGTATATATATATATATAGAAGCCGGTTCTAGTCCGGGATCCGGACTTCCGGACCTCCATGATCCGAACATTTTTTTGACGATCCGAGCCGTCCAATGTGTTCAGAAGGTGTTTTCAAGGGTACATGCGGGAAATCTTCAAAAAAAAATACCGGGAAGGGCTTGATCCAAGCAGTTTTTCGCAAAAACTGTATATTTTTGCGAAAAACTGCTTGGATAAAGCCCTTCCCGGTATTTTTTTTTGAAGATTTCCCGCGTGGACCTTGGAAAACACCTTTTGAACACATTGGACGGATCGGATTTTCTTAAAACAATTTGCAACACAAAAAAAACACCCCAAAGGCTCCAGTCAGGGATCCCTGACTGGAACCGTGGGGTATATATATATATAGAGAGGAATGATCTAGTCCGGGAGTCCCGGATCCGGGACTCCACCTTCCCGATATTTTTTTGATGATTCGAACCGTCCAATGTGTTCAAAAGGTGTTTTCAAGGGTGTACGCGGGAAATCTTAAAAAAAAAATATCGGGAAGGGCTTGATCCAAGCAGTTTTTCGTAAAACTATAAATATACAGTTTTTGCGAAAAACTGCTTGGATCAAGCCCTTCCCGGTTTTTTTTTTTTGAAGATTTTCCGCATGGACCCTTGAAAACACTTTTTGAACACATTAGACGGCTCAGATTTTCCAAAAACAATTTTTAAAAGAATCAAAACACCGAAAAACCCTCAATCCGGGATCCTTGACAGGATCGCCGGTGTATATATATATATATATAGGGCAAGCTTCTAGTCCGGACTCTGGACCTCCACATTCCCGATATTTTTTTTATGATCTGAACCGTCCAATGTGTTTAAAACGTGTTTTTAAGGGCCCTCGCGAGAAATCATCAAAGAAAAAAAAATACCGGGAAGGGCTTGACCCAAACAGTTTTTCAGAAAACTGTACACGTACAGTTTTTGTGAAAAACTACTCGGATGAAGGTCTTCCCGGTATTTTGTTTTTGATGATTTCTCGTGGGAACCCTTAAAAACATGTTTTAAACATATTGGACGGTTCGGATTTTGCAAAAACAATTTTTAAAAATTTCAAAACACCCAAAAACCTCCAGTCAGGGATCCTTGACTGGAAGCTTGCCTTACATATGAAACTAAACATGTTTCTAATATCAACTTAGAATGCAAAAGGTATTAACGTTTATCTAATCCTATCTAGTGTCTAGTGAAATTAGGCATCTTGAACAGTGCTCGACATTTTTTTTGCTCTTTTCTTTTTCCTTTTTACTTTGATGTCCACAGACAACGTTAAAGAGTTTTGGGCTTCCGAAATTTCAATGAGCCTCAGTTTTTAAGAGCCATTGACCTTGAGTCCCTGAAGATGAGTTGAGTTATAAATTTTGGGCGTTTTTTTGTTTAAAAGAATTGTTATTAAACCTCATTAAAAATAATTTTAGTACAAAGTTGTTTCATAACTTGATAAATATTAAAGTTTTGTTACTATTATTATTATTTTTAAACGAAAAACGGAGGGGGGACGGGACTACATGGTTTGATGATAAATTTATTTTTTTTCAATGTAATAGTACGAATTTTTTAAGACGTAGGGGGGACGACTGCCCCTACTAGCCCCTCCCTGGCTCCATCCTTGAATGGGACCTTGAAAATCATTTATTATTTTGTCCATTGTCTCTCTGGAAGAAACTAACACATGCAATTACTGTTCCCCAATTGTAATTCACAATAAAAGCAGCAAAGGATTGTGTAAAGGACTGATCGACTGGAACAACTCTGCAATGACAAGTCAGCATCCAAAGATTATCTGACGTGTAAAAACAGCGAAATCTAACCAATATAAAATGTTCAAAAAAACGTGGTCGTGACTTGTTACCATCAAATCTAGCATTTGCAAAAATTAGCGTACCAAAATAACCTAACTCTCTCGATCGATGGAACTCCCTCGATTCACCGCATTTATGTCGGCACTGCATCGTATCTTTTCTTTTAATATCTTAGATCCGTGTTAAAATACTTTTAATTCTACTCGTATATCTTTTTCACACTAGCGATTGTAGCATGTCATTTCGAATTTGAATATAGTGGAGTGGGTTAATTTGTCGGGAATGAGAATCTCTTTTTTTACTTTCATTCATGTCACTTTATTTCGTAATTTATTTTACCTTAACTGTTATAAATTCTAAACAATTTTTTAGTCCCGTTCGCGAAATTCTTGTAGTTTTCACAACTTCTTGTTTTTTTTCTCTATGTTGGTATAGTACATATTAGATAACCGATTATCATTTTATGATAAATAAATTCTCATATTTATACTTTACCCAAAAAAAATTCTCATATTTATTTTGAAGTGTGTTTTCAAAATTAGATGTAATATATCATGTTAAACATCTAAGAACAAATTTCGATGAGGTGGCTGCACACGCACGTCGGCAAGTCAATATTAAGGCCAGGGCAAGCGAATAATCACATGATAAGATATTTACATGCAAATGGAGTAACATATATGGTGCACTGCGAAGCTAGCGATCGATCCATGGAAAAGCTTGGACTCGAAGGTTTACTCCCTCTTAAAGTTTCAAGTTAAAGGACACCGGTCATCCTACTACTACACATCCTGCATGGAAAGCGGAGATCGAGGATCAGAGTTAACTTCAAAGCCAACCCTAAAGACAACCGCATAGCTAATACTGAAAGTGGCCAGACCATTCAAACCTTCACTTGGACCAAGCGTAAACCTGATCGGGTGATAGAGGATAGTTGTGGCGAACCTCATATATATCGTATCCCGCAACGTCGTGCTGTCTAATAATTTACCTTTGCCTCCTGTTCCTTACATTTTGTTTTTGTAGGTGTTGCTGATCGCATGTTCGGCGTTGAAGGCTAGTTTTTTTGAATATCTAGGATTCAGGAAAGGGTGTTTGATTGGTCTTTTAGTTGTTTGTTGGGCCTTGGTTTACTTCTTCCTTTCTTTGCTTTTTTATGTTGGTAATTGGCTTGTGTATGGATGTGTATGGTTGTTACTTGTAATTTTATATGATATCAATTAAGTTTTCGGAAAGAAGCCAAAAATGCCCCAACTCCAACCAAAAGAAAAAGCATAAATTACCAAAAGCACCCCGAGGTTTCTAGAATTTACAAATTACCTCCTATCGCAAAGCCAAAAATGCCCCATGTTATGATGTAGCCGTTAGGAAGTTCGACAGAATCTGTCTGACAGAATCAAATCCTAATTACAATAGAGCAAATTATCATTTTGTAGCTTGCAGAAGCCTGTGGAGGTGTGAAAAAACCTTTAAACAGGCTATAAAATGACAATTTAGTCCATTGTAATTAGGATTCAATGATGTCAGATAGATTCCGTCAAATTTTCTAACAGCTACATCATGAAATTCCCAAACGTGAGGGGCAATTTGTAATTTCCAAAAATTTCAGGGGTGGTTTTGGTAATTCACCGAATGAAAAACTGGTATTGCTTGTTTTATGCTATTTTCACGCTTCCTTTTTTATCATCTGCACTTTTCTTGTCCTTATTCACATAAATTTACATTGTTGCCATTTCATAAGTTCACTTTTTTAGACATGAATGAGCAGTATAGTAATTTCATACCCATAGAGACATTAAAAAAAAAGAAAAAGGAATGTGATAATAAAAAGGAGAGTGGCAAAATCAATTCCCTTTCCTTCTCATGGAATATGAGAAGGTCCATTGTCGTGGTATGGCCTATACATTGTGGAGAGGTACAGACTAGCTTAATTGGAATGAAATTAATGTAGGTGCAGTAGCTAATTAAAATATATGGCTTTGTACGGTTTGATCACAGGAAGTACTGAAAAAAATCAATTTGGGCATAAACAAAAATAAAATAAAGAGAAATGCTACAGACACTAATTATTGTACCAACTATTACACTAAATGCACACATGACATTACCACTTGACATACATTGACCACCTGCTCTCCTCCTAAGAAACATTACAAAGGCGACAGAACATCGCTTTCGGGCATTGTGTTTCCGGCTGACAGGGCCGGCCCTAGGATAAGGCCCAATAGGCCAGCGTCTTAGGCCCAATTTTTTTTAGCACCAAGCATATGTAGGACCAATTTTTTTTGCATAGAAGCCCATTTTAAAACCCAAACAATCACTCACTCATTTAATGGCGTCCAAAGGCCTAATCCGAGATTGTTATCAGCTTTGGTGATTCCAAAACAAACAAACAGGAAAGAAAAAAAAACGAGAGAGAAAAAGATACAAAAAAAAAAAAAACGAAGATCTGGTGCAGACCCCGATTAGATTCACGGAGCCCGGAGGCGCCCTTAGGCTTGTAAAGGTAAAATCACAGCTTGTAAGGGTGAAATTGATTTATGGGAGTCTCAATTCATTTTCTCTTGTTCTTAATTCCTCTGATTATCTTAGAGAGTCTCAATTTGCTCGTAAATTGATTTATGGGTCTCCAATAAAGATATGGGATCCGTATGTTAATTGAGAAAACATTATTTCCACCGCCAGTGGAAATAAATGTTTCCTCCACATCAATCACAGCAGTGCATGTGATTGTGTAGTCAATGTGATTGTGTAGTAAACAATCACACGGACCGCTGTGATTGATTTGGAAGAAACATTTATTTCCACTGCCGGCGGAAATAATAACTTACTCTCATGTTAATTACTCTAATTAGTGATTACCCTAGGTTTGTTGGCATATGAAGCATCCTGCATCCATGATATATGATAGAATGAATTGCAAAATTGATGGTGGAAATTTTGAAATTTGCAGATTTGAAATAATCATGCCTAGAGTTAGAGCATCCGCAATGGCCTAACCAAAACCAAAAGATTGCTAAGGTAGCAATGTTTGCTCAAAAAAGTGCTCACATTGGAATAACCAAACTTAACAACCCCTTAGCAACTTACCAAATTTTGGCCCTTGGATAACCAAAACTAGCAACCTTTTGTCAATAACCAAATTTAGTGAACCCCGCATTTACCCAATCAAGTACACCAACCACTGTACAAAATGACAAAACCTTCTCTCTCTCTCTCTTCCCTCATCTCTCTCTCTCTCTCTCTCTCTCTCTCTCTCTCTCTCTCTCTCTCTCTCTCTCTCTCTCTCTCTCTCTCTCTCTCTCTCTCTCAACAATGTTTTCAAAAAATTATTTTAGAAATCTGAAAAAAAACTGTTCAAAAACTGTTTTTCCTTTAAAATTATTTTTTGAAAAGCTGTTTTTCACAAAAACTGTTTTATTTTCAAAAAATTGTTTTTACTCAGATGGAGCATGGGCGAAATATGGTGCTCTGTGCATTGTCAAAATCTGGGGTAAAATGGAAACATGGGTTTGTTTCCAGATCTCCACGAAGAAATTAATGTTGTTTGTATTTTTACTCCCAATGATCTTCTGATCTTCGTTTATTGCTAAAAAAAAAATCATGGAATAGCATGTTCTAATCGTTTCTAGCTTCAAATTTTCATGCTTTTGGATAGGGGTGAAAGAAAAACAGAAAAACCGAAAAAAACCGACCTACCGGTTCGGTTTTCGGTCGGGGAAAAGCTGTGTCGGCTGACTTCGGTTTGGACCGAACCGAACCGAAAAATTATCAGTTCAGTCTCGGTTTCCTGGAAATTGGTTTGGACCGAACCGAATCGAACCAAAATCATGCCAATTTGGACTGAATTACCCCGAAACCACCCCTATTTGGACCGAAAACCCAAAAAAACGATGTTGACCCCCCAAAAATAAACCACCCCGAACCGATTGGTTCGGTCCCGGACACCCCAAAAACCGAACCGAACCGACCGATTTTCACCCCTACTTTTGGAAGCCTCGATTGTTTGATTTTATATGTTTTGTTTTCATTTTTTCGTGAGTCCATTTTTAATTTTCTACTTCATTAGCTTCAAAACTATTTTTTGTAGTTTGAAAAAATAATGTAACAAGTTTTGGTTATTCAAATTTGAAAAAGTGATAGGAAGTCTATTTTTTTGGTTATGGACAAAAAACACCAACGTGAGACTAGACATTGCTAACTTTAGCAACCTCTAAATGGATAACCAAAAGCTGATATGACAACTTTTGGTTATCCAATTTTGGTTAGGCCATTGTGGATGCTCTTAGAAAGTATTTTTTTCGTGTTAAATACATGCATGTAGTTTTGAAACGGTGTTTATCGACATTATATTTAGTTTCGTTAGTATTTTTAAGGGCTTCCATTTTCAAACTTTGTTTTAAGCCCCTGAAATGTCAAGGCCGGCTGCTGCCGACTGATTCACTCAAGCCACGTACACTGGAAAAACAAGTGGATTGCGCTTACCGTCTAGTGGAATTCGGGCGGTGTGCGGCTATGGATGCAGCCAATGTGGGGCGGGCTCCACCGTGGTCCACCTAGAACACCACCACTGCATGGCACCATTGAATTGGCTTGTCCCCATCTGTCATAGAAAAGAAATTAAACACTGGTTTAAGGGGAAGGCTATAATCCCGAGGATTCTGTAGGACGCTTCTATTTGGGTGTGTACCTCATATGCACCTCTAAAATGTTAAGTATTTTTAGTATAAATGTTACGACAGACACCAATATGTTCTAATTTTTTCTGAAAATGTTATGAATTTTATTGTTGAAAAGTTACAAGAAGGAAATGTTATGAATCATATTGCTAAAATATTACAAGTTTTTCATATAAAAGTTAAGAGACGCACCAAAGTAGGAGTATGAATCTTTATGAGGTAGTACAATTTAAAATACGCATTAAATACATATGGTACACATATTTAAGATGTGTGTATTGTAGATTAGTACTGTGTCCTGTTGCAGCTGCAGGCACGGGCTGTCCAAAACAAAGGACTATTAATGTTTTTAGTGGAGTATTTTCAGAGTGTGTGTGTGTGTGTGTGTGTGTGTGAGAGAGAGAGAGAGAGAGAGAGAGAGAGAGAGAGAGAGAGAGAGAGAGAGAGAGAGTGCAGTTGGTCAGTTAGCTTGTGTCCTTTGACAGTGGAACCCTTGATTTAGACACAGGACCACATAAAAAAGAGAGGCCCCATATATGGCCATAGATAGCCATCTTAATGCAATGATTTAACGATTGTGTAGTACTTGAAAAATAATTGAGACAAATATGGTCCAACGCACATTGGGGGCACAAATACGTTCGAGTTCAAAACCGTTCGATATGTTAATTAAGGGCTCTATGTACATTGAATTGTTCTGGATACATTTGTGTTCGTATGTATCACCGTTGATTTTATATTCGGTTATCTCTCTATTTATTTTAAGTGGCTTTTTGGAAACCTTTAAGATGGGTATTATTGGGTACAATCCTTATACATTTTTGTATAATTAACTTGGTTGTGTTATATGGGCCATGTTTGGTAAGTTCCTGTCTTGTCCCCAAAAACTTTTTAAAAATCAAGGAAGAAAAACTAGTAATATATAGGGGCCTTATACATGGGAAAGACTACAATACACATTTCCTATTTAAGCGTGTATCATATACACCCCTATAAAAATTACGAATCGATTACCTCTTAATAATAAATGTTACGAATCGTATTGCTGAAAAAGTTACGAAACATTAAAAATGTTACGATTGCCAATGAGATGGCACAATACGAACCACACAATAAATGCATATGGTATACATTTTTAACGGGTGAGTATTGTAGTCATTCCCTACATCGCATATGGCATATGCATGTATAATTCACAACCATAAGTCTATAACCACCACTTTCCTGAATAAAGATTATTAAAAAAGAAAAAAAGAGAGACAGTGTCCATTTGCCGACTTGTGGTTGTGGAGCCACGAGTAGGCTGGGCTTAAAGCTAATTTTCGGTAAAAAAAAAATGAAAAAACAGAGAAGAAGGAGATCCTGACTTTGTTTTACTTTAAGCTAAATGTATGGGGTCATGGGTTGGGTTGTCAATTGCCACCTCTAATTTTCACCCTCTAATGCTTAAGGTACGCATATATAGTCACACACTAAAATATTGTACAACGATTCTGGCTCCATACATGAAGCTAAAAAATCAAAGACCATGCTCCAATAGGAAATGATAGTATGGCCGTACCCTCCGGTAGTAAAAAGACTCACTTGGTCGTATGTACTTAGGTGTTAGGAGGTTCTGGGTTCGTATTGATAGAACAATATAACTAAACTGATATATATACTAATTGATACGTACCCTTTTGTGGTAATCTAACTAAACTAACATATACTCCCTCCGTCCCAATTTTATAGTCCCTCGTTCCATCCTAACCGGGTAAAAAATCGATTATATCTTTCAATCGGTAATACATTTTATATGCAATATGGATCTTGTTTGATAGATCTTAATTTAATCTAATAAACAAAGTTTTCAAAATCACCTAAAACATTATAGATTATAAGATATAACACTTTGAAAAGTGGCACGAACTCCCAAAAGGGACTATAAAATTGGGACGGAGGGAGTATACTGCTAACATCCTATTGTCTGGAGAGAAAAAAAAAAGTTGGGAATATCTTAAATATTTTGATTTTGATAATTATTTAGTCAATTAAAGATTCACCGGATTTCAGCTTCTTGATTTGCTGATTCGTTTTCCGTCTTAATTTTCTAATATAAATGGTGTCGTAGAGTAGCATTAGAATTCACATGTGATTAATTATTGAGAAGTACTATAAGAATTTTAGATAGGCTTCGCCAGATTAAGTGTTTCAGCACTGCTAAATACACAGAAAACACACCCAAAATTTATCCAGAATTTGAAAATCAATGGCCCAGATTCACTCCGCCGTTGATTTACACTTTCGGGGTCAATTCTGGGTCCCCTTTCAGGGCACCCAGACTTACTATTAAGTGTTTAGGTTTCTTTGTGGGTCATCATCATCAAAATGTTAATAGGGTAGTACCCCAAAATGGTGACAGAGATTAGTTCCACCATTGCCGACTTGTTAGTTGTTAGACAAGGAAACAAGGATTGTGGGACCATTGCTTAAAGAGTTTTGCCTTAACTTTTAATTATCTGTGTCTCCCTTGACCAGACCTTAGTTTATGGGGTGTTTGCTCTTAAGTCTTAATAACAACTATCATTTTAAGTTATTATTAAACAGGCATGTAGACCCAACTTTATAGGAGCAAAACCATAATTGACAAAAAACCCCCCACATTTTCACTCTACAAAATGCTTATATCTGAAGCATGAAGCTCTTCTCTGGGTGGTGTGACAGTGGTTTTAGTCCTTCCAGTTGATAAAAAAACCAAAACACTCAAGGATGGACCAAAGGGCGGATGATCCCGGGAGACTGCCCTATCTACATTTTAAATTCATAACGGAATAATGGTAGTTTTTTTATATCCCAAAACGTAAAAATTATACATGGTTGCTCGTTAATGGAGGATGCGCTTCGTATCGTTAGTCTTCTCAACTTTTCTCCGTCGAGTTGCGTTGCTGCCGATGAATGTCGGACGCCTTCATGGGGTTCCGATCAGAGCTGTTGGAAGTTTCTTGCAGGTTCTGAAGGTGGCGTTTTCTTCTGAGTGGATGCGGCAGTGGGGGTTTCTCGTGGTGGCGTGAGTGGCTATCAGTTTGGTCGGTGATGTGGGTGTGGGCAGCGGGTGCTGGACGGCTGGTTTTTGCTGTTTAGGTTTTTTAGGTTTGGGCTTGGCATTTAGGTGTTTAGGTGTTTGGGCTTGTCCATTGGGTGTTTATTGGGCTTTGTCCCAACAATTATTTTATTATATCCAACCCTTGGTTGGATTCCCCTCCCCTCTGCCCAGGGCTGGCCCAGATCCAAGCCTGGCAAGACCCTGGGCTAGGGCAACCCCCGGGCCAGGGTAACCCCAAAAAAAAAATGTAAGTTATATATAAATATAAAAAAGTTTCCATTATGTTAACAATGGGTTGCGCGGCGTGTTGGTTACCATAGAGTTGCTACCATCCGCATGGTTGGCGATCGAATGTCCCAGAGGCGTCTGCAAAATAATAAAAAAATGATTATTTAGTGACCCAAGTGTTTTTGTTTAAGCCCATAGAGTTTAAAATATAAAAGGCCAAAAATGACAAAACACATTCATCCATTCTCTTTTATAGAGATCGGCATCTTTCAACGGGCAAAAAAAAAAAAAGACTTGGAGGGTTTCCGAAAGCAACTCTCTAGAACCCTCCCAATTCACAAAATCAAGGGTTTCTCTCTCTCTCTCTCAGAATATTGGTTCCCACCCACAATTCTGTGGGCTTTGTTGGAAGCAATACCCAACAGAAGAAAAAAGTACATGCAGAAGATCAAGGGGTCGGCTCTACTGCAGCAATAGGAGGAGGGTCAAGTTCAACTATTGAAATTTATAAGTAAACTAGTGAATTTTTTTTAATGTTTGGAACTTAGAAGGGGCAATATTTTTTTAATGCTATTCAAGCTAAAAACATAATATCCTCGATTTTCTTTTGTTCCTTTACTTGTATGTTTTTTTTTTTTTTATGACTTACTAGCTAGTTTGAGGGCAACCAAGCTCGGTGTTCGGCTAGGGCAACACAAACGTCAGGGCCGGCCCTGCCTCTGCTCCAACTTGATGTACCATTTGTCAAGTTTTTCTCAATAAACTTTTTGTCGATAAAAAAAAAACAAAAAACAAAACAATCAACACCTGTCCAACCAAGAGTTTTTAAAATAGTAATTGTATTTCTAGAAATACTTTGATCGAATACATATATTGTAGTTAGTTTTGGTATTATTGTTACACCTTGTATTTGGAAAAATTAATACCGCCTTAAATCATTAAAATTTCCCTTAACATTGGCCCACCCAATCTTGAAATCCTGGGTCCATCCCTGCAAAACTCACACCTGACAAGTAATCAAGGCCAAAAATGGTTCTGTTTTGGCTTTAGTTTTTTGCATGACCTTGGTCTAGCTGTAAGGCTATTTTTTTGTAAGGTAGGCTATTTTTTAGAACCAAAACTCAGAATCAGTATGAAAAATGAAAACAAAATGAAAATGCAAAAGCTAGGAAAATGAGAATATATTGAGTAGAAACTAACGAATTATTATGAGCTCAATTTCCATAGATAGATTACAAACTTCCAGAAAAGAGAATGATTTTCTTTTTTCTACCAGAATGTTACATATAATAAGTAGCAAGAAAATCAATACTCGTAATTAATCTCGTTACGCAATCTCAATATTTACTCTTATAATTGCATTAAAATTGCAGCCCTGCGCGATAAAACATGGTGTATTCGGCATCGACAGTTGGAACTATTTGCCTCTTCACAGGAGATTTATGGCCCATCACCGTCGCCCCCCAGACCGCCCATGCCTTCGTCGTCTTCATATTTTTCCAGTACGTGCTGCAGTTTTCACATGTACAACAGTTAATATTGCCATAACAAGAACTGGAGTCAAAAGATTTTGCCACAACTGAGAAAAGGCTAGGGTCTTGAGTGGTCCCGAGAAACCATTGGAGACAAAATAGCTCAGCACATTTTATGGGATAACGAACATATATACCAGACCACATGACCACCACACCCTGTGTCGAAAGATCGAAACAACTGGGGTGGGCATTTTCTATTTCAACAACTGAAAAATCATTTCTTCCTAATTAATGTTTTGAACTTCCAAAACTGTTTTTTTTATTTTTTTTATTTTGGGTACAATAGAAATGAAAAAACAAACCACACTCTCTCAAAAGCCACGCCTCTGAGGATGCCTCAAGGAGAGGAATGATTTCATCCGGCGGTGTGATGTGAGACACTTATTTGTCATCTTGGTCCGCTCCCATGTTAGCAAGTTTATCGGTGGCAACTTTGTTACCCTCTCGAAAGGTGTGAGTAAGGCTACTTACCGTAGCTTCCAGCAGAGCTATGTGCAATCTTTGATTAGGACTACGTGTGGCGAGTGGTCAATTCGATCTTCATTGATCTAGGCGAGTGGTCAATTCGATCTTCATTGATTAGATCAATGGCAGCCGTTGAATCCGACTCAATTTCTGTGATAGTAGTACTAAAATGGAGTGCTAAATATGAATTCAAGGGTTAGCGAAAATTCCGGCACACCATGCATGCATGTACAAGGAGATAAAGCCATCAACCAAATTGTCAGGCCAAAGGAATGTGTTTTCCCCATCTCCAATAATATGCTTAATCACTCAAATCACTTTTTACAGAAAATTGGTTTAAAGGCCAAGTTTGAGACTTTAAATGGTGTTTAGTCCAACTTAACTTATTCTAATGCTTCCAATACATTGATGTGAAATTTTTAAGGGCTCAAGGACAACATTAGACAAAAATACCCTTAATGAGAAGTGTTTAGTCCAACTTAACTTATTTTAATGCTTCCAATACATTGATGTGAAATTTTTAAGGGCTCAAGGACAACATTAGACAAAAATACCCTTAATAAGAAGTGTTTCCGCGCCTCCTTTATGCATTGCAATAAAAAAATAAAAAGGCAAAAGGCAAGCTGGCACTTTTCCCGCTGCCAGTGTTGACCGACTTAACCCTTGAAAGGGACAAGTCCATGCGTGGGTTCAACAAGCCCAATAATTAATACGTGGGTTCACTCTCTCTCACTCACTCATGCGTGGGTTTTGGGTGGGTGGGACAAAATTAATTTATCTCTCTTCAATTTTGGGGGTGGGTTCAATTTTTGGGGTTCAATTTTAGGGGGTTTAGGCTATTTGGGGTAGGGTTTAGGCATTTTGGGTTTAGGCACTTAGGGTGCACTTTCCAATTATAGGGTTTTAGCTGTTTAGACACTTTCATAGGGTACCCTAGGGTTTAGGTTTAGGGTGCACTTTCCAATTATAGGGTTTTAGTGGTTTAGGCACTTTCATAGGGTACCCTAGGGTTTTAGGCACTTTCGTAGGGTATCTTAGGGTCTTAGACATTTTCATAGGGTACCCTGGAGTTTAGGTTTAGGCACTTTCGTTAGGTTTGGGGGTTTAGACACTTTCATTGGCTAGTGGGGGCATTTTTGGAATGTGTAGGTGATTTGTCCTTTTGGCATTAAGGAAAAAGTTGATGTCCTTATTGAAGTAAAGACCCTTTTACTATGTTCTTGCCAAAAACGGACCCCAATTTTTAATCACTTAAAATTATGCACACCTTGACGAATCTCAGGAACCAATCTCATCATCTACTAGCGGGAGCCAATTAAAGCCCGGAGCAAAACTCCGTATGGACTGTCCTAGTTGTAGCACCTTGGAGGTTTTGAACATGAGACTCTTTTTTTTTGAACAGGAAGACAATTCCATTAATAAAGCCCAAGGCACATACAAGAGACTCCGTCCAAAATACACTGAGAAAAAACTAGTAATAACAACCCATATAACAAAGCGGAAGAGTAGGAAGCCATCTCAAACGGCCTGACGCGAGCCTTGCTCTCTAACACATACTGAAAACGCATCACAAATCGAGTGCGAAATCAAACCGAAACAAAGTCGGGATTAGTGTGAGTCGAGGGAGAAAGAGAGTAACATCTCACGGGTCGTATAGTTCTTAAACAGATTAACAGTAGTCAAACATCGACGGAGCCAAACCGAGCTACGCGGCCACGACGAGACTGAAGTCTCCCGGAAGACCAAACGCAACGAGAACCAAACCACCAGATCTAGAAAAAACCCAGATCGGAAACAACAAAAACTACCAACTAAACATGAAAACTAAATACAAACCGACTGATCAAAGCCCAGAAAAATTGAATAAAACGATATGTTCATCACTGAGTTACCGAGTTTGTTCGAGTTGCACCGAGTCAAAGCCGAGTCACTTCCCCGGTCCATAGCCGCCACCTAATGGAATCTGGAGACTATTATTCGCGGTGGGGGGGGGGGGCAGAGTCACCCTACATCATCAAGTTGTCCGAAAACCAGGGGCGACAGAAGAGGCGAAAAGAAGAGAAGATGTGGTGGGTGGTGGTGTCGAATAGGAGAGGCGAAGGGGAAGAAGGTGGAAGTTCTGGCGCAAAGGGTTAAGGAGGTGGGGGATGAGGGGACATGGGTAGATCTGATTTGGGGCGAAGAGGTGAGGAGGGGTGATCGGCAATGGAGGAGGAGCAGGGGGGAGATGGGTAGGGAGGCGGCAGCCCCACCCCACCCCCCGGTCCAGTTAGGGTAGAGAGGATATAAAATCCTTGAGAGAGACTCTCGGTCCTTGGGAAGACTCGGATATGAACATGAGACTTAAGAGGAAGCAAAAAGTTCCAGGGCTACCACTACCAATCATTACCTCAGTTTCGCTAATAGCAAATACTCCGTCCGTTCCAAAATAATATTGTAGTGTACAATGAAAAGATGTGCAATTTTGAGATCAAAAAATAAAATACTTCCAAACATAATTTTTTAAAATATTTGACACCAAATTAAAAAACTAATTAAGCTCTTTAATTTGGTGTCAAAAAATTCAAAAAAAAATTATGCTTGGAAGCATTTTTATTTTTTATCTAAAAATTACACGTATTTTCGTAGTAGACTATTATTGTGGAACGTGGGGAGTAACCGAGTAACAAAGAAGAAAAATCTATAGTAGAAAGTACTGGGCTGCTATCGCCTATCAGTTCGTGTGATTTTTTAGTTGGGCTCTCACTTGGATGGGCCGTGATGGTCTGGGCTTTTACTGTGGATCCGTAGAGGGCAAAGCACAGGCCGCTCCATATTCCGCCTATCCGGACCCGTTTGAGTTTAAAAGGGGCCGTGATGGTCTGGGCTTTTACTGTGGATCCGTAGAGGGCAAAGCACAGGCCGCTCCATATTCCGCCTATCCTGACCCGTTTGAGTTTAAAAGGGGACGTAACTGTAGTTTATAAAACCTCTGGGGCAAATCACGGACAAGAAACCAAATCTCAAGGAAGGTAACCGTAGTTTCTCAAAACAAACTTCTCCACAGCGGAATTCGGTGATGCAAAATTTATGGAAAAATCGCATGAAATTGGAAGGGCAGCACTCAGCAGAGAGTGAGAAGTTCCAGTAGATTCGATTCGAGCTTCATCTTTGATCTCTTCAGCCTGCTTTCTCTTCTTCAGATCCATACACATACAGACGCAGAAGACTCTCGTTATTCACCTGAATCGAGCACTTTTTCACTCAATTGCTTCACTTCAAAGGTACGGTCAATTCACTTCTCAGATTCTTCGAGTCGAGTAATCAGATGAGGCTGTTGCAATTGGCTTTTATAGTCGCTTTAACCTCTGGATTAGCAGCAATTTACATTTACACCACCGGTGTCTCCGATTTGTGTAAGTATATCTCATCGTTTATGATCGTTTATAATGTACAAATGTGTATTTTAATTTTCAATGCGGAAAAAACGAGTGCTGTTTGTTTATGGTCGAGCTGATTTGGTGTACAGATGGACCAAACCAGATTTCGGATGAAGATCTTGAAGCATTGCGATCTCTGCAGAGAGGTTTTCAAAAGTGCGTGGTGAGTTTGCACTTCGAAAATTTCGTATTAAGTTTCTGTTTCCTGTATTTGTGTTTTCTTTCTACTAGTAGGGATGAATTTTGTTATCTGGTGAAGAATTTACCTGTAGCGGCACTTCAAGATTCTTTTCTCGATACATGTTAAATGTGTGTGAATGTTAGCTAAGCGTTCTCAGGAGTATAAAAACGTTGGATAGTATTAGAAAATGTCCGTTTACTCAGTGGTTGACTCCATGAATTCTCGTAGTCGTAGATGAGGTCATTCGCAAACTAAAAAATTCATTGTTTATACTGATAAACCATTAATTACTATGATTAAAAACGACGGAGTATTAATTATATATCTCCTATTAAGCACAAAATAAATTAAACTTCTTGAATCATTAGTCGAATTAAGTTATTGGATTGATACTGTTGTTTTGAAAGAACAAACACACAAACACAAATTTTTGCAAACGCAATTGACGGGGCTTCATGCTGTAGCGTTGTATAATAACTTCACTGTCAACAACATATGCATCACTAATTTCAATGCCTATCCCAAGCAATTATTCGGTCATTAAAACCTCAAAAAACAACAATTGTTCAACTCTCGAGCTTTTGAAGTCATTATGTGTCTCCTTTGTTTGGCCACGAGAGAAAAAGAAAGGAAAAGGGAAGTGGATGTGCGCTATTTTCTTACACTCTTCAATCTTGAAAGAGAAGAGGTCTTATTGGGGCCTGTTCATTTTAAATGAAATTCGACCAAATAAATATTTTAAAACTTGGAAATTTGGTATACAAGAGAAAATTATGGGTTATCAACCTCTTGGTGGGTCAGCAAACTCCATCATTAGTCAAGTAGTGCCTCCCTGCATTTGTGGATTTGTTGATGGTGAGGGAGAAGAGAAGAATGCCGAGGAAATCACAGTTTGCTGTTTGTTACCATAGAAAATCAGAAATGGTCTAGAAAGTTTTTCATCACTAATGCCTTGTAAAGTAGTAGGGAAAACATGGATGAAAATTGCGTTCTTTCCATTTATCTGCCCTCTTAATTATGACTGGCTGAGTTCTTAATCTGTCTGGATTGAGCACATTTTTGGATTTTGGTCTTGTTTGACTGAAGCCTCCATACAGTTACTGGTACATATTTTGGCAACCCCTTCAAATTTAAAGTAAATGGCAACATTTTAAAGAAACATCTTTGTGCCTAGTACCACTTTTTGTTTCTGCTACCAAGATTTTAAAACTCACTAGGGCGCTCCCAGGGCGGCCGAGCACCTTCTAGCTTCCAGGGCCGAATAATCTGCGCCTAGTCGGGATAATCAGTCTAGTCGGGCTAGTCGGCGAGGATCCTTCTAGCGCCTAGGCGACAAGTACTCGGCCTTCTAGACCTTCTTTTAGAACACTGTCTACTACCAAACAGCCAATGTTGGCCATGGTGAGGCTCTTTGATTTCATTGGTAAAAACTTAGGCGGGGGGGGCAATGGGGGCTATCAACGACCTAGAATGACTTGGGTTGTATTTAATCTACCCATTATTGTTTTGCATATAGTCTCACGTATGGGAGTTTAACAAGTCTTGTTATGTTGGCTGTGGAAGCAAGACTAGTTTGTGGTGAAGGGTTTTAATTTGTTAAGCTTTTAAAACAGATGAAAAGCTACATCTCATTGCTAATGATTCAAAACAAACAAAATTCTCCATGAAGTTTTGTATGCCTATATGTCGGGTTTGATTATGCCTATGCTATTTTTTATATTCTGGATAAGCAAAATAATAGTGCTTTTTCTAACACCATTCACTTTTTTTCTCCATTTTGTGATGACAGAGTTCAAATGGATTAGGTTTACAAGCTGCAAGTGGTACAGACTTATGTGAGATGATGCTACAGTTTCCTAGTAACACTGACTCCAAATGGGTAGGTCATCTTTTCAAAAGAGTAGAAATTCAACTATTTCACCTCCCATACTTTGCTGATGTTTGAAAATGTATTCATTCCCTATTCCCAATTTCAGATTAAAATAACAACTGGCTTAAAAGATTTTTATGCAATTACTAAGGTTTAAGGTCTTGTGTACTTTTCCATGCTTTCTTTTTTCTTATTTGGAGTCCAATGTTTAAACAGAGAGATCCCAAAACAGGGGCACCAGAAGGCTTGTCATTTAGTTACAATCTTTGCGAAGCTGTGGCGACATGGGAACAGGTGAGCATGCTATTGCGCTTACTGATATCAATCTTATTCTATTATCCAACTATATGCATTGTGTGAGAATTAGCATTAAAGTGAATTTTATGTAATGCTAGCTCTGGATTAGTAATTAATGGACAGGTGAGTGAGGGTGCGCAAAGTCAAGTATTTTTCCTTTTGCTCTTCACCTAGATTAGAGTCAAACTGCTGTAGAGGTTTTACAATTTTTCTTTCAAAAGTCTAACTTTAAGTACCAAGCTGTTTAAAATTTGATGACTGATCTGTTATTTAGCGAGCTGAATTGCTCAGGTTCGGAATAGTACCACAATACTCACTAAGGAGTTTATTGATGCTTTGCCCAATGGATGGGAGGACTATGCGTGGCGGAGAATTAACAAGGGAATATTGCTGTAAGTACCTTCTAATCATACTTGTGACTGGTGCTACAAAATTCATTTTCCATTGTTGGATGAAAGATAAATGAAGTGAAAGGTACTTTATTATGACTTCGGGTGAATGTGCTATCACTAAGGAGTTTATTGGGTTGTTTAAAGCAACCAAAATATTGTAGAATCACTGATTTTTTATGTAACATGTTTCTGTTTGCAGCAACCGCTGTGAAAATAAGACTCTTTGCATGGAGAAGCTTTCTCTGGTACTCCCTGAAAAACCGCCCTATTTTCCCAGGCAGTTTGACCGGTGTGCTGTTGTTGGTAATTCAGGAGATCTTTTGAAGACGAAGTTTGGAAAGGAGATAGATGGTTATAGTGCTGTTTTTAGGGAAAATGGTGCACCAATCCAGGTCTGCATCCAACTTGTTGGACTTCAAGGACTGGGCTGAGTTTTGATCTGTATAATCCATCATTGCTTGATTTTTTTCTCTTTGCGATTATTGCAGAACTATACAGATTATGTGGGTTCGAAAAGTACTTTTCGCCTTCTTAATAGAGGATCTGCCAAAGCACTTGACAAAGTTGCAGAATTGTATGGTAGGACTGTCACTCCTCTTGTTTTGAGGTGGCCATTTGCTTGGAGCATGCTAATTATGTGCATTTTACAGATACTGGAAAGGAGGTTTTGATCATCAAGACGACAATCCATGACATCATGAACAAAATGATCCGGGTTTGTATATGTTCTTTCTCTCTTCTACGAATTGAAATAATCCCCTGAAACCCAACATTCGTTGCAAGTTCAGAAATCTTTCATAGAAAAATTTGGAGAACTGTTCTTTTATATCTATAACAAAAAATTGCTTATTTTGAGTTGCTTTTTCCATGAATTGATGAAATCAGTTATTTTGGACCAGCAAATTTTAGAAAGTGCATATGCACTTGTATGCTTGTACGGGCGATTAGTTAGTTTTGGAACTACATTTCATGCACGTGCAAAACCACTAGTCTCCTAGAACTAGAGATATTTCCTGTTCGCTTTGTTTTTTTGCTCAGTTCCTCTCTCTTTTCAACTTACAACATCATCCCACTAATTCATAAATTCCGTTTTAATTCTTCTGTAGGAAATTCCGATTCAAAATCCTGTATATCTCATGTTAGGCGCATCTTTTGGTTCAGCAGCAAAAGGAACTGGGCTCAAGGCTCTTGAGTTTGCTCTGTCCATTTGCGACACTGTCGACATGTATGGATTTACTGTTGATCCAGGTTACAAAGAATGGTAAGAAACTATATAAGTGTATTTTGTCTGTTCTGTCTAGAGGAGATTGTTGTGATCATTAACTTTTCAAGTTTCCATCGTACTTTTATTTCAGGACTAGATACTTCTCAGAATCTCGTCAAGGTCATACTCCTTTGCAGGGTAGGGCTTACTACCAGTTGATGGAGTGTTTGGGAGTAAGTTGACGCTTTCTATACTCTTTTATGTTGAAGCTTGTATTAGATCTAAATTTAACACCTTCAATGCGTGTTAAGACTTGGTGGTAAGACTTTTTAGAAAAAAGAGAAACAAAAATGTGGGTGGGTGAAGTGCAGCCTTTACAGGTAGCAGATGGGGGAACATTAAATTAGAAGGACCAGCACACTCTTTTAACCAGTATTTATTTCGTGCTTTTCCCTTCGTGTTTTAGTTGAAGATTCCGTGTTACATTCTCCATGTGATTTGGTTTTTCCTTAATGCTCACAAGTGGGAAACACATTCATGCAATTGTCCATGGTTCTGATATTATTGTGTGCCTCTTTGTAATTATAATTGTTTGTCCGTTCCGACTGTGGTTTCTGATATATTGCTCCTATCTCTTCTTCTCCTTTTTAAGCTTATTAAGATTCATTCTCCAATGCGATCTGATCCAAACCGCGTCGTTAAGTGGTTACCTGATCGTAGTACTGTTGCAGCTGCCAGGATTGCATCAGAAAAACTATTAAGGTAGCTAATCTTCATTTTATTTCCTTTTCTAATTTCTGTCCTTTTGAATTACAACATTCCTTCAAATTGAAGCGTAGGACATTGCATCAGAAAAACTATTAAGGTAGCTGATATTATTCGTCTTTATGTGCACACTAGTGGTACGTTGGCGCTTTTCACACGGTGGCATGCTATGTGTAGCATGTGCCCATTGTACTTGCAACTGCTTGTGATTTGCCAAAAAAATGTACATTTGTAAAAGCTTACTGAGAAAAGAAAAAAAAAAAAGCATTTAGAATGCTGATATGAGTTAATAAGCTAGAAAACATAGATTAGTGTCTCGATATGAAACACATGTTTTGTATTTAGATGGAGTCTTATGCTGTTACTGGTAGAGATGAGTATGGGAATGGTGTTTCGGTGACATCTTTCTGTGATCTCTCCTTTTCAGCCGGCTACTTGTTTGTGACTCTTTCAAATACTAAATGACACTTAATAGTACCAGGTAATTAATTTTCTTGTTGAACTTCTGCAAATGCAAGGAAAAGAAACCTCAATACTTATTGAATTGAGTGAAGCTCACGACGTGGAAGCAGTATCTTGATATTTTAGTGTCTACGGTAGAATCTCCCAGAACCTCTTGAGAATTAAGACTAGGTTAGTTGAATTGGTATTTGGTAAGACTTGAATGAGTTGTTTACGGGTTAAAGTTGAGGAGGGATGGACTGTCGTTGAACTAGGTCTCATTTGGTCTATTGGTCTCATTTTGGCATGTATTGTAGTCAATAGTATCTTTGCTAATTTGATTTTTTTCTTGGATGATGAATATATTCATTTTTTTTTATCAACAGAAGGAATAAATCCTTGCTATTATCCTTGCTATTTAGAGCATAATATAACTGAAATTGAGATAATTTTCGTCATATTCATAGGAGGGTTGGAGCAGGATCTGGGGATCCACTGGGTGCGTGTTCCATCATCAAGAAGCTAGTTAAAGGAAAGCACAAAGGAGTTTCAGGTCTGAGAAAGGCTGCGGTCGAGCATCAAAAATATGTGAAGGAAACAACGATGTACCCGTTGGAGCACGATTATAGACACGGTCTACTCTGCACAATGCCAACAAGATGAACCCTTCAAAATTGATTTCATGGGTAAGATACAAAAGCTTTGGGAAAGAAATAGGCTGTCAGTATAATTGGTATTCAGATACTTGAGACAAACCGAACCTTGGAATTCTTATACAGAATGAAGTGCCCTAAAGTAAGAAACTGACTATCATGGCACGTAGTATAGAAGATGCCACGGTCACATCATTCTCAGTTATAGAAATTCCGTAGGCAATAAGTTTCGATAAGTTAAACAAATTCCCCCCCATAGTTCCACCCTGCTCCGTCCACATGAGTTTTTCATGAGTCTCTCATACGAGACTTCGAAGAGAAATTAGGAATTCCCGCGGAAGGTTGTTTTTTATTTTGATTTTCATTGTCAGCTGTTCTAACCATATTCAGGAGGTTGTGTCGCTAACGGATTTAGTGTTGGAGAGATGATTAGTTGATCATTTCATTGCTTTGTTTTAGTTCAGTGTGAAAATTTGTTTGTAGCTTACTATTGAATTCTAAATTGATATTGTATTTTCATGTGATACGCCTGATCGGATGATATAATTAGAGAGTATTCATTTTTTGGTTAAAATCTTTGAGGATGAGATTTATTCCACAAAATTTCTCTCGACGGTGGTGGTCGTTGCACTTCTTCGTCTTGTGCGACGGTGGTCGTTACGGGTTCTATACCGACCGTGTGTAGCCATTGTCAAGTCATCTGTGTATCGAACGGGAACAATGCTGGTTCGGATTGATTTAAAAGTTTTTAAGTTGTTATCTTTGACTTGGAATTTTCTCTCTCTATGTGTAGCATATGTTATGTCATACTCCAAACACATGGCAGTGTAAGAAGAGAAACTGCTATTTGATTACTATTTGTGAAGTATGACACGTAGTAAGAGTGGGGTTTTGTTGACATGGTCGAATGGATCGCACTGTCGAGCTTCGAGTGGATACACCAGCATGCTCACTTGAATAATTTGAATCGTTCACCTCATAAACCTGCTTAACGGGGATCATCTATGCATGAAATCACTAAAAAAACACGTATACGCATGACCCGAATGCATTTACCGGGACAAAATAAACAGTGTTTTCTCATGATTTTAAAATCAGTTCATCGTCTGAGAACAATGTTATCGTTGTGTTCTCTAACAAAATGAATGCTCCATCTCCTGCAACTCGTTCGAATTTTCCCAATGGAAAAAAGCAATGCAATTTGATTCTGCACCTTTGATTGTCTGATGATAATATTATTTGTTAAAAGATATATATTCTTCGTTTTATTGGTGAAACGAAAATATATTCTTCAAGTGCAACGCAAGGTAGAATTCAGAGAATCAAAATGGGCCTCTGGTGGGCCCATCAAGCGCAACAGTTAGAAGATAGTAATATGAAATGGAGTACCATTTTTCACGCTATTTCCTCTTGAACATAAAGTTTTTTTTTTTTTTTTTATTCGTCATTCCTAATCTATTACATGAGGAGGGGGGAAGTGAGACTTAATTTCGGGATGCAGTATAGGGCATCCAAGAGCTCTACCGCATGAGTTAGCTACCACTTACCCTGAACATAAAGTTTATGGAAGACAAAAATAAAATAACAAAAGTAAAAAGATGCAATTGAGTTTATGGAAGACAATTGAGTTTTTCTTTCGGTGCTAGAAAATGTAAAGAAAAGTATTATTCTTCTACGGAAAAGATAGTGATTTTCACACTTCCTTTTTTTTTAGTCACTCTCCCTTTTTTTGTCCTATTGTAACGTGAATTTATAACATTGTCTTTCAAAGTGCGAAAGACAAAAAATATATATACAGATGAATGAAATGCTAATTTTGTAAATTCACATCACAAGAGGATAGAAAAAGAAATGTGGTTGCAAAAACGGGTGTGTGAAAATCAATTATTATACAGAAAAAAATAAATGAAGCCTGAGGGTGGGTTTTCACTAGAAATATCGTCTTTCCACCGTATTAAAATGTTTGTCTAATTTCCTCTAAATGGCGTTTTGTGATTTTTGTGAAGAGGATGGCTTGTTTTCGAAATTTGTGTTTTGTTACTTTAGATGCCTAACTTTTAGCCCACTAGCAAAATGATAAGAAAAAAGATAGAGGTACTAACACTTTACAACAATAATTGCACCTACTTTCTCACATGAAACATATGAGACCCACATCCCACATACCCAGGGCTTGTTTGGATGAGGGTTTTCACCCATGACTAAATCATCCTCCTTCTCCTCATCCCTCTTCTCCTCCATATCCCTTGTTTGGGAGCAATTTTTCACCCTGGACTAATTAGCCCGTTGGCTAATTAGTCAGCCTTCTCCATGACTAAATATAAGTAGGGGAGGGGGGTGCTTATGTTTAGTCAGGGGGGATTAGCCCCCAATTTACCTCCCTACCCCTATATAATTTTCTTCGGATTAAAAAATAAAGTACTTCCGGACATAATTTTTTATTTTGGTTTGCACCAAATTAAACTATTAATAGAGATCTTTAATTCGATACAAACAAATTAAAAAAAAATTTACTTTAGAATTTTATATTGTTGGCTTGTTGAATACTAGTATATAAAATAAACAAACAAATAAAAAACGTTTTTTTTAAAAAAATAAAAATATTACAATTAAGTATTACTGTATAAATTAAATATTGAATAGTATAAAATCAATTAATTTTGGTATTTATATAATTATATAAATACATAATTTAATATATGCATTACCTAGGGCAAAAAAGTCTTTTGTCATGATTTTACATCGTCCACCCTCCTTATCCCCATTTTTTTATCCTTCATCCAAACCATGGACTATTTAATCCCTTTTTTTTAACCGTGGGTCCACTATTCTATTTAATCCCCCTGACTATTTTATCCTCTCGTACTAATTAATCCCTCCAAAATTAATACGCCATCCAAACTGGCCGCAATGTGAGAGCGTTTGTATAATTGTTGGTATACGTGTTAGTATTTGTAGCAAACCTCGAATGATAACGAATTGGGTGGCATGTAGTGAGGACTCACTACCGGGGTGTAGTGAGTTTTATTCGGCCGTCATCTCGGCACTGACAGTTCGAATTTAATCCAAACTTCAAATAATATAAGCCGTCTATTATTTGAATTAAAATCTGAACATTCATTCATTACCGAGATGAAGAGTCACGAGCCCTCTAGTTAAATGTGAATAAATACATATCTCCAATTTAACTGAGCACACGTGCCCCCCATCTGTCTACTAGAATCTCTCCCTCTCTTGGGTCTTATTCTCTCCTCCCTCTCACTCCCCAATCACTCATCTCTCTCTCTCTCTCTCTCTGGAACTCGGAAGGTCAGCAGTCCTTTTTGTCCAGACCTGTAAGTGATACCTTTACATATCCCATATCTACATACATATATACATATATAATAAACCCATATATCGATACTACAGTATACACTTTCACACAACCCTACAGATCTCGCCCAAAAACATGTCCGACCTGCATCCCCCGGCGGGTCAGATTAACGGCGTCGTAGCCCCGCCGTTAACGGCGGCTCCCCAGGAAAACGTCGGCACGAAACGACAGCGTAGGCCGAGCGTCCGATTAGGCGATATAGGAGACCCAGCCTACGATTCACACCCCAATCGAAAACCTAAGCAGCAGCAGCAGCATCAATGGAGGCTTCCGACGAGTAAAGACCCAAACAAGGGTTCGAGGACCCGACCCGTAACGAATTTTGCCCCCGACGAAACCCTAGGAGGTGGAAGGGAGGGGAATTTGGAGAACCCCGTTTCGATTGGGAGCTGGAGAGTCAAGGATTCGAAGTCGAAACGAGGGTTTAATAAGAGGGTTAGGTCTAATTGGGGTGGGAGCGGTGAAGAGAGGGAAGATGTGGATGAGGAGGGGTTTAGGGAGTTTGGTATAGAGAGTCCGATGAAGGACCGAAGCCCAATAGAAACCGACTCGTTGGGTAATGATTTAGGTGATGAATATGATGATGGTGATGAGAATAGAGGGAATTTTGAGGGGAATAGAAAGGGGGATTTTGCTAGGGTTTCGGATGGGGTGGAGTTGGAAGGGCCGTCAGATTCGGGTGCGAGGAATTGGAATAATAATAATAGTGGGGAGCGGAATGGGGTTAGGGTTTGGTTGAATCAACTAGGGTTAGGAAGGTACGCTCCTGTTTTTGAGATACATGAGGTGGATGACGAGGTTTTGCCTTTGTTGACACTGGAGGATTTGAAAGATATGGGGATAAACGCGGTGGGATCGAGGCGGAAAATGTATTGTGCGATTCAGAAGCTGAGTAAGGGGTTTTCCTAATGATAATTTTGAAGTTTTTTGAATGGGGTTAGGGTTTGGTTGAATTAACTAGGGTTAAGAAAATACGCCCCTGTTTTTGAGATACACGAGGTGGATGATGCGGTTTTGCCATTGTTGATGGTGGAGGATCATAAAGATATGGGGATAAATGCAGTGGCTTGGAGGTGGAAAATGTACATTCAGAAGCTGAGTAAGGGGTTTTCCTGATGTTGATTTTGAAGTTTTGGGTAATGGGTTGAAGTGATGGATAGAGAATTACTCAGCCATGGCAATGAATGACAGAATGTCTGAAACTGCTTCTGAGGTTTTAGTGTAACATCTCACAACTTTTGTACTTTTGGAATATCATCACAGATTTTTGACCTTTTTTGTATTTGTGTTTTGCTCTCTATGCTTTTTGATCTTCTTCTGCTGTTTCCTAGTATTTTTTATTTTGCTGGGCAATGCAGTTTCCTAGTAGTTTGTGATTCCGCTATAATAGTTTTAGGGTATATCTTGGAATTGCATTATGTTCTCCTTTCGTTCTGGAGAAAATCCATAATTTGGGGGGTTAACAGGAAAACTTAAGTGAATGGAAGAAAACGAATGCTGTTAGTCGTCAGATTGTTCATCTTAAGCCATTCTTGCAGACAACTTTGCGGGTTTTTTTTCCCCATACCCAAGCATGCCTTACCTTATTAGTGATTAAGTTGGTTTTGAAATAATCTCTTATTGTGAATTGGTTTATCTTCTTTACTTTTGCATCGAGTGTTTCTTGTAATTCTTATTTTCTCATGTAGCATTGGAATGCCATGGATCCTTCTTTTTGTTCTGGGCACATTCATTTCTGCTCTTTATGCATTTTAATCTTCCAATGCAGTTTCCTAGGGGAGTAATGATTTAAATACTACAAGAGAATATTCATAACTTGGGAGGTTACTGAAACAATAGCAAATGAGAGACGTAAATGATGTATATTGTCAGACTATTCATAGTAGGCCATGCTTGAAGAAATCTTTGAAGTTATGTTTTGTCAGCACAGGCAAGCATACCTTAATTTGCCTTGACGTTAGTGGTAAATTTGTTTTCATTTGTTTGTTTGTGAATAGATGTATTATTCTGCTCACTTTTTGCATAAAGTGTGAATAAGTGTTAAAATTAGGGGTGAAAGAAAAACCGAAAACCGAAAAAAACCGACCGACCGGTTTGGTTTTCGGTCGGGGAAAAGCTGTGTCGGTTGACTTCGGTCTGGACCGAACCGAACCGAAAAATTATTGGTTCGGTCTCGGTTTCCTGGAAATTGGTTTGGGCCGAACCGAACCGAAATCATGCCAATTTGGACCGAATTACCCCGAAACCACCCCTATTTGGACCGAAAACCCAAAAAAACGATCTTGACCCCCCAAAAATAACAAATCCTAGCCGTCCATCTCAATCTTAACGCCGGACCGAAAAAACCGAAAAAAACCGAACCACCCCGAACTGATCGGTCCATTGTTTTTTTCGGTCGGGATCGGTTCCTAGCAAAACCACCCTGAACCGATCGGTTCGGTCCCGGACACCCCAAAAACCGAACCGAACCGACCGATTTTCACCCCTAGTTAAAATTATTGTTATTATGTAATTATACAATCGCTCGTGAGAGCAACTCTTTGTTTTTTCTTGTTGAAGCTGTTCTTTCTTCTTTTCTCAGGGTATCCGGCAACCTTGGCGAGTTTTGTTTTCTTGTTTGAAAGAGTTTGTAGTAACCTTGATGAACTGACTGTCAAATTTTTTATCTGGCTAACACTCATCATGATAGGCTGTGGATGATTGATAGAATCACCATAAAATGGATTTCTGCAGATGCATTCCTTTTTTTGTTTCCTTTCTAATTGGAGTGTTCCTTCATTTCATTTGGCCCTTATTCAGTGATGCAGTATTCTGTTCTTCCACTGGAGTGAGTTCATTTGCCTTCTTAGAAACTCATCATGTTTGCTGTATCTTTTCAAGCTTTATTGAGATTTCAAATGCTCTGGGGTGCCTTTTGGGGTATGGAAGTTATCCTTCCTTCTTTGCTTGTGGAAGTTACTCTTTCTTCTCAGCCTGGATCTCTGGCATTCTAGCAATACCCCCTCCATCCTATTTTGTTAGTCCCTTATTCCATTTGGGATGTCCCAAAATGTTGGTCCATTTTGAAAAGTCAAAGAAACAATTGTTTAAATTTCCAAAACTAACCTTCATAAATGTTTAAAAATAATTGTAAAAAGTGAGAAGTAAAGGACAATCATGGAAATTAAAACAAACTTTTAAAAAGTTGGAAATCCCAAAGGGACTAACAAAATGGGATGGAGGGAGTATTTGTTTTCTCAGTTGAAACAGTTTGGAGTTACCCATATTGAGACACTGTCAAATATTTGTTTGGCTCCAAGTAAGGCTGCTTCATGATAGGTTGATGATTATCAGTAGAAGTAACGTAAGATGGTATTGTGAGGTTTTATCTCTAGGATCTGATGTGAGCTAATGCTTATTAGGTCCGTAGTAGCAGACTCTCATGCACCATTTTTTAATCCTTCCATTTGGGCTGTTTGTGTGCTTTATTAGGAGCTCATTGGCACATAGTAATGACGTTATTGGAACATGGCTCTCTCACCTCACTTTGGTCATGGTTATTTGTACCCAAAGTTCTTTATGCTGCTTCAGAATCTTGCTGTGAAAACTATCTGCGGTGCTACCCAGGTTTCATAACATCTTGATGAGAGTCAGAAATTGGTTTTGGCAACAAGTTTCCATTTTTCTTCATTTCCACTCGTCGTTTACCTTTCATTGATGATGTTAATCTTTAAGGTTTGTCATGTTACGTTGAAGTTTTGATGGTTCTTTGAGATGCTTTGGGATGATTTTTAAGTCACAGATCAACTATGTTGTAAGCAAGATACCTGCGATAGGTGAAGTCAATATCATAATCAATTGAGGGTTCAGAGTTGGCTTTCCTCAATCAGGCTCTCCGTAAGATGTTCCTTCCGATGATCTCGCATGTCTGGACTTTTTGCATCACTACCAAAGTTTGAGAAGTTATAGTATCATCAGGTTGGGTTGAGATTCTGTTTATGTTGATATTTGTGGCTGGAAGGTGCGCGGAACAGCATTTTTAGGTCATGCTTGTTGACGGACTGCTAATCATGGATACCTAATTCAATAGGATGACTATCCCACAGGCCTAATAGTGTTGAGGGGGATTACAAATCACATCCAAAGGTTGTACTTCTTATTTCTTGATTTCTACTGTCCACTCGGCCATATAATTTCCTAATTAGTACTTGTTACATTCAGACACTGGAATTGCGGTTCCATAGTTTTTATCCACTCAGGCTAGAATGTTTGAGATAAGAACTCCTGAAAAATCTCTTTCTAAAGAAGGTTTCAGGCCAAATGGGATTTGTATCCTATGGGGAAAAAAAAAATACTCCCTGACTATCGTACCGGGGCCGTGTCTGTTGAAATAGGCTATGGGTGTGGTTCAGATTGAGTGAGATTGGGGGAAAAGACTGATTTATCTTGTTATTACTGGATTTCTTTGGCTGAATGCTTGAAGAATCCTCGCTCTCAGTAAGCAACTTCTTTTCAACCAATCCATCTTCATCTGTTGTAACCACCGCCTTCTTCTCTTCACCAATGCTTTGTGAACCCGTTAATCTTGCCAATACAACAAACGACATTCCTCCTAGAACATTGTTCAAGCATCTCAGAACCACCACCGACGACTTAAATGCCGCCAGTGGGGCATCTCAGAACCACCACCGACGACTTAAATGCCACCAGTGGAAGCACATTAGCTAGCAAAAACTCTTCCCCATTCAGAGTTTGGTATCTCAAGTTATTGCTCAAACCCATGTGAATTGCCCAGGTACGCACATTCAAAATCGTAGGCTGAGCCTTATTTGGTCGCAAATTGAGGATCCGTCATGATCAGTCCATTCGAGAGCACAGTCCCAACTAGTCCTGCTGCGAAACCCACAGCAGCAAAAAGAGTTCCTCTATACACAAAAAGTTCCCTATCGGTGGAAAGGACTGTAGGGTCCAGGCTCAAACATATGGCTGGTTGGGCAATTGGCGAAAATCGAAGGGAGGGTCGCAGAGGAAGCATACATGGTGGGTACAAATAGATACATGAGTACAAAATTGAGGATGCAACCAACCACCAAAGTTGAAAACACGAAATCAAGCTCATTGAATCCAAAATTAGGACGGGACGCCATGTCCCCGAGAACATGAGCATTACCACCTACCAACTCCTCCATTAGAACCTTGAATGGAAATTGGGGATCTGCAGCAACTCTAGATCTCCATCCATTCAGAATTGCCCTACTAGTCCAACCCACAACAACGAGGAGGTGTCATCAGAATCTTCATCTCTGCTCCAACCATCGCTGCTGCCGCCACCTCCGCCATTTCCCCAATCCCATCCAGCGCCGTCGCTGCCATTTCCACCACTACAAGGCAGTAGGCACATGGAAGATGGAATTTTTGGAGTAGGTTGGAGGAGAAGGATTCGGCGTGGAGAGGAGTAGAAAGAGGAGGCAAGGGTGTAATAGGGAAGGAAGTTGGTTGGTCAAAAAGGGGACGATTTCCGAAAACCCGATTGGAGTTCCGTGAGAATGAGATAGTAGGAAACTGAAAGGAGTCGAGCAGCAACAGACATCTTCACTGCAAGGGGAGCTGGTTTCACCTTTTCTTCTTCTACTATTACCACCAACAAACCCTGTTGGAGTTCTGCGTGGTAGATTGAATTGCCAGACTATTTGAGTATTCTCCTACAACCTTTTTTTTTTCCCCTCCTCTTCAATTGGGCTTGGCCAGTGTACCGTAAATTTGGTCAGAGGTATGTGGGTTTTTCGAGAAACTTGTCCTATGTGTTTCCCGAGCATTTTTGGACAGCCCAGATTTCTTCCTCTCTCTCTCTCTAAAATCTGGGCCGTCCCAAACATTATTGGACGACCGAGATGCACACTCGGCACCATGTGGCCGTCTTCTTTCCATTTGGGTTTGTCTAGTGTAATGTAAAATTGGCCAAAGGTATGTGTGGGCAGGGCCGGCCCTGGGGTAAGCCCCGCAAGCCCCCAGGCTTGGGCAACCCCGGGCAAGGGCAACCGGGAAAAAAAAAATTAAGTTATATATAAATATATAAAAGTTTCCACGGAACGACGGAATAGCAAAGCGGTTTGGCGGTTTGTTGGTCAGAGGCTACTCTTAAAGGTCGGCGTTTTGTTGATTGACTCAAGTTCGACTCCCACCGTCTCCTTCTGCTTTTTGATTTTGCCCTTTCTTTCTTTTCTTTTTTCATAAGCAAGTCCCTTAACCCTTTTCTTTTCCTCTCTATTTTTGCTATTTCTCGCTCCATTTTTTCCTAACGAGTCTAAAACTACACCCAAAATACACTCCCAAATGTACACACAATCTCATAAATGTGTTGAGTACAAACCGATGGTGTTGTGTGTGTGAGCCGCAAAGATTCAACAAACACAATAGTAATGTACACACAATTCCCCAAATGTACACACAATTCCCTTGTTAGAAATTTTGTATTTAACAAACACAATAGTAATGTACAAGTGATATGTTCTTACATTTGATAAAAAAAAAATTGTCCCAATGGTGGAAAATTGAAAAACATTGAGCGAGCTAACACGATTTATTATTTTTTTCCAAACAAATCATAGTTTAAATATGAGGATACTTCTTATTTTTCTTTAAAAAAAAATAAAATAAAACCTCTAACAAGTATATTTTTTCGCGTTTATCTTGTATCCTTTTATAAAATAAAACCTCTAACAAGTATCCTTTTATTTAAATTTTTATAATAAGTTAAAGTATGATGATACAATTGAGAATTGTGATTTTTTTTTTGACGTATTTCAAGTTAAAAGCACAATGTAATCTTTATTTTTTGAAATTTCTTATATGACTTAATATTAAGTGAGCAGATTTTTTTTGACGTATTTCAAGCTAAAAGCAAAATGTAATCTTGATTTTTTTAATTTTTTTATATGACTTAATATTAAGTGGGCAATCAAGCTAAGGGTTGGACTTGGGCAACCCGAACATTAGGGCCGGCACTGTGTGTGGGTGACTATGTGTTCCATTTGATCTATTAAAGACAGTTGAGTTTTCCATTTTCAGCACCACTAACCGGAAAATACACTCATAATTTACCCAGAATGTGTAATCAATGGCTCCGGGTCTTGTTTCCAGTTACTTGGACTTTCTGTTCCTATGCACTGTTCGAATTAGGAGGGAAGTTCCATGCACACTCTAACAGACTACCTGTTTATGCACTTCAATTAATCTCATGACCCAAATTCAATGACCAAGCAAACCTCTCATAGCTTAAGAGTTATTTTCCCTGCTCGCAAGTCTTGCACAAGTTTTAGGGTAAGCCCTTACTTATAATCCCTCCGTCCCAAATTGTTTGTCCATTTTCGGGAGTGGTGCCACCAAAAAAATTGTATGTATTTCACAATCTACAATTTGTTATTTTAAAAGCAAGATCCATATTACATATAAACAATATTGTAAAATAGAAAATATAGACAAGTTTTGAGAGTTCCGAAATATTGAAAAGAGAGTAACAATTTGGGAGGGAGGGGGTACTTAACAAAAGGCCAGTGCAATATACCTATTAAACGACAGACTAATAACCTGACGCTATAACCTGATTTTGAAACTAAAAATCCCTTGCCACCAAAATAAAGTTCTCATTGGTTTTTGACAGCAATTATTCAACAAAAATTTCCTCTGAAAGGTACATCCTGTGTTTAAAAGCTACTTGGACTATCGGCGCCTATGTTCTTGCTTTGCTGAAAATGGAAAACAAACTGCAATGCTCACCGCCTTTTCTTGTTTCCCTTTGCATCACTTGATTTGGAAGGAGAAGTTATAAGGTGACCGGAAAGAGCAACAATGACGATGACTGAAATTAGGGAGCCATAAGTCACGATAAAACTCTGCACCAAAAACAGGACAATTAGGAAAGCTATTCCCAACATCACAATAGAGAGAAAAAATGTCCATCACAAAAGCAAATGACAGGAAAATGTATCATACCTTCAGCTGAGAGCATCCAGCAGCCATGAGTTGATTTGATTTGAAAAACAAACAAAATTGTCCAGTCAATATGGGAACCCCGTCAAAGAAAATCAGACATACTAACATATTACCACAGAAAGACAAGGAAGAAAAAGAAAAAGATAATAGAAGAAAATGTACATACTGATTTTTGCATAAGCAAAGGAAGAGCTTACCAATTCAAACTTATTTCCAGCGGTTTTGTCCGAAAGGATATCCAGTGGTAGGATTGGAGTTGAATATGCCTCCTACAAATAGTCAACGAAAAAGTTGAAACATAGAAATACATCGTTCTGAAAAATTAGCCATCGACTGCTCTCCAAATATCTAACCTGGAGTTTGGCATTCGTGGGGACTCGAAATTTGATGACAGCAGGTGCACCGTAGTACCTGGTTTTCACTTGGGACATCAACTCAAAAGAGTGGGAAACATGAGATCCACTGTCAATCATCCACGAACCAGAACAATGTAAGTGCCAACGAGAGGAGAAAATGAAATCTTCCAAGATTAGGCGTTAGGGGTAAAAGTAAAGCTTACGCATCGAGTCTTTCCCATGTTTTGCTAGAGTTGCCACTAACAAAATCAAATAGTTCGTGAGGCCAGCTATTGTCAGTGAGACTGACATCATATGCAGAACTGGAAAAAGCACAGGAGATGAAAAAACAATTAATCACAGTTACATAACATAATTGCTACAACCGTGTTCTTTCGATATGCATACGTTAGACAAGATAACCATAGCACACTTCTAAACATGCATACTTCAGGTATGGGCCCAGTGTAAGGAATGAAGACATTACGAGGTATTTTCTTCTTTTCGTTTTTTTTTTTTTTTTGAACTGCAAAAAGGGTTGGAAGGGGCAACCAGTGTAGCAACCTCCCTTGGGCGTGACCGTAGGGGTTCCCGACCCGCTATGGTAGACATTTCCATTTTGAGCAATTCAGGGAGTTCTTTTAGTAACCCAATGACAAAGGAAAAATAAAATGAATACCATGTTAATGGTTGCCGCCAAGTACTAAGGAAGAGAAAAGTAGTACCATATCTAGCACAATAAAAAACTTTCATCAAGAAACCCCTTGAGGAATATCCACAGACAAAATGATGAAACATCAGTTTACACCTTTGTCAGCCCTTAAGGGTATCATCAAGCTACGTGATGTTTTGCCTTCAAATTAAACAAGTAAAACTTTTATAATAAAAAAGCATTTAATGTATCCAATTTCAGCCATCGTAGCATTCTTCTGAGTTCAATTTTACTTTCTCTGTTCTTTTCTCCCTCCACATGCTGAAAATGGATACTGCGGAAATATCAATTGAGGTTCAGACCGTCAGACTCTTTAGATATTCCTTTCGAAGATTTCAAGTTAGGTGGACTAGAAGAATCGTGACTTGCCATGAGCCCGTGACATTCAAAAATTCTAAACCATACACACAGCACAAACACTTGCACACATACACTCACATGACATTTCCCAAATCATGTCTTTCCTAGAAACCTGAAATATAAATGTTTTATTTTCCTCCCCATCTTGGTAGCTTGAACATTTGCACGTAACCCAACCAAACCAGCTCAACCTATTCTCACTCACCTTATCGCCGTATAAAAAGCCCATGTTCTCTAGAAGAACACAATTACTTAGAGCGATTTCTTGTTTTGCTTCTGTCACATCAAGATCCTAATTCAGTTCTTGAACCCCACATAAACTTCACTCCATGTTTTAATTGAAAGCAGACAGAAAAGCTCTTAGCTCACCCAAAAAAAAAAAAAAACAATAATAATGATAGCAAAACTACACTATGAGTGGTCAGAACGCAAACATCGCAAGATTCGTGACATTAACTTTGCCCTTCTTTTTCCTTTGAAAACAAAAATGGATACATTTGCCTTAATAAATGTAAGATTGCATGTAGGAAGAAGCAAGAAATCCAATCAACAATTAATCGAACTAAGCAAAGAGACAAATTTATAGGTAAAATTAAGAGCAATTTCGTACATGCAATGTGAGATCAATTGTGCCTAATCCAACTACTTACGAAATTCAAACAACATTGACGAAACCGAATTAAGGAAATGAGTGATTTTTAAAGAGAAACACATACGCAGATCCACGATTATAGACGTCGATGGAGACGGAGACTCGGTCAATGCCGGATTGGAGATTTTTTAGTGTGGCCTTCTTGTGCGCGACTATGAACGGAGAGTCTGAAGCTGAAAATGTTGCTGAAATGCAAAACAGAAATGAAAGAGCGAAGATCATCGACTTCATCGGAATCGCCATGAGAGAGAGAGAGAGGAGAGAGAGAGAGAGGTACGGACACGTTACCGAAGAACTGGTAGGGTTTAAATAGGGGAAGAGTGGTTGGGTGGGCCGGGCCGTGAATATTGTAAACCCATAGACTAGTGGAGGCCCAAAATAAGAGACCATGTGAGGCCAAGGCCCAACTATTTTCTTCTGAAATGATTAGGATATAGGTGCAGAGCCATCCAAAAGCTTGTGATTGGCCCGGTTTGCTAGCAATTATAATCTAACTTATTTAACTTGATTGCTTTAAAAAGACTAATGAAGGGTATTTGTTACCGGTTATTGATAATCACTTATTTGGTTTTTCTTGCATATTTGATCTAAAAAAGCTAGATTATTTGAAGCTTTTTCGCTTAAAAAAAAGTTGTTATAACATGAATGGACAAAAGAACCCTAAAGTGAATAAGTTATTTTATTTGAATTTTGTGGGCAATCTAGACATTTAGTTTATGAAAAGCTATTTGACAACTTATTCAAGAAAACATGCTACAAAAAATTTACAACTCATAAGCTATAGCAAACAGTTTTACAACTTATTTTAAGTTTTTCAAGTCAATAAGTTAAAAAGTTATAATATAAATAGTTCACTTATGAGTTCTAGTAAATGGGCCATTGTGAACTGTGATTGATATGTTGTTCTGTCAAAAAAGGAGAAAAGGAAAAAGAACTGTGCTGATATGGGCTCCCAACCATTTTGGGGGCTCTAAGAGAAACTGTGTGTGTGTGAAAATTTTTGAGAGCATATTATGGAGTTTTGGCTTCTAAAAATATGTTGTGGATTATTTTTTGCAGATTCTATGACCAGGTTTTAAAAATTACCAGCTTTTTTGAATCTGTTTTGGTGCCTGGAAATTAATTTTCGATAGCTACAATTTTGATGCTTTTACATATTGTGAGAAGTTATTATTAGCATAAACTATAAAGACAAACATTTCTTACCATTACTTGGTCAAGGATAAAGTAGACTAATTTACTGAATTTCTATAACACTTAAGGCAAACATTACTCTTGAATTTCTATAACACTTAATCGACAATTCAAACCTGCAGCAAACACTTTTCATATCAGAAGTTGAATCAACAATCTGGAATCTAAAATCCAGGGCGGGTCCTGATGTTTGGGTTGCCTAAACCCGACTACAATCTCGGTTGCCCACTTACGATTAAGACTAAAAAAGAAAAGAAAAAAAAAAAACTTAAATTGTACTTTTTTAGCTTGAACAACATAAAAAAAAAAAAATCACAATTCAAATGCAATAGTGCTTTATGATAAGCATATCCGATTTTAAAAAAAACTTCTTATTGCATTTTTTATTCGAGATTCTTCATTTGAGTCACCATACTAACTTATCCAATAACTCATTTTTTATTGAGAATCTCTCATATTACAAAAGTAAGGTTTTATCAATTTTAACTTAGATATACTTCTCTCCATTGAAGCAAATATAACCTGCATTGCTGAACTCCCAATATTAGGTCTCCTATATCTTCAAGAGTTCTTTTAAAAAAATAGAATACAAAAATTCAAAATAAAATGATAAACAGATAATGTAAAAACATTGTAGGAGTTTGTTTTGAAGTAAATAAGAAAGTTTGCTTCATATTATAAACATAATTTGTGAAAAAAAAAATAGTAAATCTTGTTAGCTCGCTCATTTTTTGAAAATTTTCACACTTGGGAGTTTCTTTAATTTGGGGAAATAGCAGTAAAGTGAGAAAAGGGAAAATATCACTTTTACATTATTATTGTGTTTGTTAAATGCAAAATTTGCTAGACTTAGCTCTAGACCGGCCCTATTAAAATCTAAGAAAAAGCTGTCGCAATCGCAAAGATGCAAGCACCCAATCAACAGGGCTTGTCACATGCAAGTAATCCAGCATCACTTGTTCGAGATTTCCAGTCTCGATAACTAGTGTCCCTTGACTCCCTTGTGTATAAGGGCACACTCTCAAGTCTCAACAGCTTTACCGGACACTTATAGGGAATAAATTGAGGTACGCATATTACGTTGGTCTCAATACCTTTTACCGTACCGCTAAATAATAGTAAAAAAAAATAGTCAAGACAAATCCTACTCGCATTTTGACTAATCTCCTCCCCAATCCAATCAAGGCGGGGAACGTCAACACTGAGACTAGAGAGAATAATTTTCTTACAGCCTGACTCCAAAATTCGAACTCCAGTCAATTGTGTGGAGAACAAACCCGCCAACCAACCAGACTTACCCTTCCGCTCTATACACCTACTTGTTGTGTGTGTGTGTGTCTCAATTACAGAGCTTATCCCATGCAATGGAAGAGAAGGTCTAGCATGAAGAACGAGAGCCAGTCAGAAAGCCAAGGATGACTCCCTAGAAAGCCCATATAAAAAGCTTTCCCACATGCTAATAGAGATTCATTCATGTGGAAAAGCCTTTTAAAAATGGATTTAGGCAAGTCATCCTTGGCTACCAAACAAGACTCTACATCTTCATACAAGGCCTCTCTTCCTTTCTCGTTTGATCGCTCTGCATTTCCATATCAATTCCGCTGTCTCAACACATCTATATATAGGGCAAATGAGCAAGGAGATTAGATGCCATTTGACAATGGGCACCCAGAAAATTAGTTCTTAAAGCATTATTTCCATTTTGGATCTTTTGACCACTGCTTGAAATTGTGAAGAGCCACCATAATGGAATATATTCCATTTAGATTTGATTTGGAAGTGGGGAAGGAAGGGGAGCAATTTGCCAATAGGAAAAGGCACATGGCATATAAACCAACTTGGGCATGAATCACAGTATTTTAGCTGTTCTTTTTTAACTCTTTATATGAAAGAAACAGGTGGCGGATACAAGGGGCGGGCCATAAGGGTGCACACCAACCCGAAAACTCGTCCATTCCAGCAGGGACGGAACTAAATGGGGGCACATCGGGTCATGAGCCCCCACTCAAAAACTAAAATATAGTATTTATTTATCGTCTTATATGTTTAGCATAATTATGTAAAGTGTCCAATATTTAGCATACACACTTATATATATCTCTCTAGGCTCAACTTTCATTGTCGGATTCATTTACAATTGTTAGTTTATAAGCTGTTTGTCTATTTGGATCTTTTATTTCTTCATTCTCTTACCGTCGTGGATAAATATCTTAAAAGAACGTCATTAATAAAACCATCTCAATCATTCTAAAGACTTGTTGATATCAACGCAAAACATACTCTACAAGTTTTGTCTAAGATTGTGTGCGCTCATTTTTGGATCCTTTTATGCATTATGTAAATTTTATAATAAGCAACGATTGTGGTAATTCAGGATGATGATCTTATAATGATTGATTACGGAAAAGAATTTTCACGATTTTGATTAATAATGCGCCCCCACTAGACTGGATTCTTAGATCCGTCCCTGCATCCCCAGCCCGTTATTTTTAGGGTTTGGGATAAATATTTAGGCTCATAGGGCTGGGTTGGGCTGGGCTGGGTTGAGATTTTAAGCATGTTTACTAAATGAGCTGAGTTTGGAAAAATCCATTGAGGCCCGGCTCGGCCCGACCCAATAAGAATAATATTTTTATTTTAATAGAATATGTATGTTGTTACCACTATAACTCCAAGTTCTTTAGGGTTTTTTTCTTGAAGCAACGCATCTTCTCTTATTAAAGAGTAGGTTTCATCTTTGTCTTCTTGCTATTCGATTTCTTCTCTTTTCTTTTAACAATTATTACTTTAATACTGTTGCTAGAATTTAGAACTTTAACTATAATTATTACAGTTGTGATAATTTTAATTAGTGATCGTTATTGCTGATTAATTTATTTTTGTGATACATTTTAGAAAATTAAATGGGCTTGTTGGACGGGCTTGGGAAATTAAAATTTTAATTGGGTTGGGCTTGGACATATTAAATGAAGCTCGATTATTAATCGGTCAAGCTTGGGCTTGTACAAGTCTCGTTATTATCTAGTATAAGCCCGGCCATAACCAGACCTAGCCTGGTATACGTGCACTCCTAGGCGGGGTTACTCGGTCCTGACACAACTCCAAATGTTTTGATTACTTATGTTAGTTTTTCATGTTAAGTTAGAAAAAAAAAATTTATTTATTTATGAAATTGGTCCCTGCAAATCCCTTAAATGGAAAAAAAGGAATAATTAGTCATAAATACACAATATTTAGCCTATTTAAAGGGAAGGACAAGGAACATTTGCAATCAAACATAAAGACAAGGAACATTTGCAATCAAACCTAAAGACACAATATTTTGCCTATTTAAAGGGAATGACAAGGAACGTTTGCAATCAAACATAAAGACAATAAACATTTGCAATCAAACACAAAGACACAATAAGTGGCCCTATTAATTATGCCATTATAAATGATCAACTTCAGACCCTAAATCATGACAGGGACTTGGGCATTGCTTATGAAAGTCCTATTGACTGTAACGAGAAGGATTATATGCGTCGGAAGAATTGCATGCAGCGTGATTTCACGATAAACGGGTTGCTACTTTGACCCTTATAGCATCAAGATTCAGACTGTTATTTTGAGTGTAATCTGACTGCACTTTTTTTCGATATTAACTTCTCTGGTCTGTAAATATATGGGTTTTTTTTTTTACTTTGTTATAATGTTTAGTGAGTTGTCACTAGTTTCAGGAGTTGACTAATTCGTCATTTTTTAAAGTTTTTGTACAAAATTGAAACTTTTAAAAATTAGTGAAATGTCACTAACTTTTTGGGTCGCCAGAATGTCAGAGGTGGGGTGGTGGTCAGAGGTAGGAGTTTTTTTTTTTTTTTTAAATTTCCTATACGAAATTGCAAGTTTTAAAAATTAGTGAGATGTTACTAATTCTTTGGGTCGCGGGAAGTGGTTGGCGGGAGGTGGGGTGGTGGTCGGCCGGATGTGGGAAGGTGATTTTTTTTAATTATATGTTCGAGAATAGAATTTTTAAAAATTAGTGAGATCTCACTAATTTTTTTTGGTTGCCAAAAGTGGTCGGCCAAGAGGTGGGGTGGTGGTCCGCCGGATGTGGGGTAGTGATTTTTTTGAATTTTATGTTCGAAATTAGAATTTTTAAAAATTAGTGAGATCTCACTAATTTTTTTGATTGGCAGAAGTCATCGGCCAGTCGGCCAAGAGGTGGGGTGGTGGTTGGCCGGAGGTTGGGTGGTGATTTTTCTGAATTTTATGTTCGAAATTAAAGTTTTTAAAAATTAGTGACATCTCACTAATTTTTTTGGTCACCGGAAATGGACGACCAGAGGTGGGGTGGTGGTAGGCCAGATGTGGAGTCGTGATTTTTTTGAATTATATGTTTGAAATTAGAATTTTTTAAAATTAGTGACATCTCACTAATTTTTTTAGTTGCCAAAAGTGGTCGGCCAAGAGGTGGGGTGGTGGCCAGCCGAAGGTTGGGTGGTGATTTTTCTGAATTTTATGTTCGAAATTAAAATTTTAAAAAAATAGTGGCATCTTACTAATTTGTTTGGTCGCCGGAAGTGGTCGGCCAGAGGTGGGGTGGTGATCTTTTTGAATTATATGTTCTAAATTAGAATTTTTATTAAAAATTAGTAACATCTCACTAATTTTTTTGGTCACCGGAAGTGGTCGGCCAAGAGGTGGGGTGGTGGTCGGCCAGAGGTTGGGTGGTGATTTTTCTAATTTTATGTTCGAAATTAGAATTTTTAAAAATTAGTGACATCTCACTAATTTCTTTGGTCGCCGGAAGTGGTCGGCCGGAGGTGGGATGGTGGTCGGCTGGAGATTGGGTGGTGATTTTTTTAATTTTATGTTCGAAATTAGAACTTTTAAAAATTAGTAACATTTTACTAATTTTTTTTGTCTTTATGTTCGATTGCAAAAGTTCCTTGTCCTTCCATTTAAAAATGTCAAATGTTTTTTTGTTTTTATGTTCGATTTCAAAAGTTCTTTGTCCTTTTCTTTAAAAATGCCAAATGTTTTGGATTTTTGGCTAAGTGGCCCAAAAAAAAATCCCCAAAATATATCTCAATATCAAAAGGAGGCGACGTATCTAAACGCAACGCGTCTCTCATTTAGCTTAGCAAGCAGCGAATCTAACCATATATACTCGTGAAATTTATTTTTGCAACGCGTCTCCCATCATCGGCAGCAGGCGACAGCGGCGGTGTGACAACTCCGGCGGAGCTCCGGCGACTTCTATCTCTCTGTATTTTATGTTTTTTTTCTGTTTTCTTTGTTATTTTTGCTCTTTTTTCTCCGGTTTTTTGTTGTTTTTTTGTAGGTTGTATTAGGGTTTGTTGGTTGGGTTGAATGAATCTTCTTTCTTTTGGCTAAAAAAAAATATGTCTTAATATACAAGCATAAAAAATTTCTTATCGATGCGGAATACATGTTATTTGAGTGGGATCTAGGAGATGCTCTTTACGCAATCACAAAGAAGAAGCATCATCTAGCTCGATCCGATATCATCAGTTAAGTGATGATCGAGATCACCTCTGTTCAAGATCTTCCTAAATAAGCGCAAGCAAGAAGTACAGAGGAAGGGAAGGACGCTGACAGCCAAGGAAGCTATATCAATTAAAGATTCGTTAACTACAGCTAAAGGGCTAGGCAGTCTGTCTACTAAGACAAGAGCCAAACCTGATCAATCCGTTTCGGTAGCTGCTGAAGTGAGGAGCTCGATCCAGTATAAGTTTGTAGCTTAGAGCTCTGAGTTGTTAGTTGCTAAAGGGCGAAGGGCTATTTCCTGTCCCACTAGCTGTTCAGTGGGGGTAAGAGAGTGTTCCATTGGTTTTCTTGACATAATAATTTATGGACAGAGGGGGTGTTGCGCAGTATGATGTGCGACATCCTGCGCGGTCGCGCCAGTGTCGGTCCGATGATCGGATACATCCATTGAGTAGAACTCAACGAGTACTAGTGTACCAAAGATCAACTCGATCGGATATCGTTAAGTGTTTTATATAATATAAAGTCTTGTGCTCGTTTTTAGAAGGTGTGTTGCCTTAATGAACAGCAATCCTTGCCTCTCTAACTTTTTTTTAATTACTAAAGAGTGTTCCGATCAACTTATGTGGATCTCAGCTAGTATTCAGGAACTACTCTCACCGTCCCTAGAGGGGGATCCAACTAAAATTCATGTATAGTCCCACGTGAACTTGCTCCCTAAAAATTGACGACAACTAGAAAATTTCGAACATAAAATCTAGGAGGGTCAAATCCTTAAATCCCAAGTTTTGACTACTCTCTTGGGCAACCCCTTGTCATTTTTTCAAATACAACACTTGCAATATTCGATCAACTGGAATGTACGTCTACATAAAGTTCGACTGTTTATCTAAAACCTTTTTCATGGACCTTGCTGTAGTGTTGTGTAATGAAAATGACCTAATTCCCACTGCCTCGTTGACATTCTCAATGTTGAAAGTTGGATGGATTTTGACTGTACCAGTTGAGGAAGAAGAATCAAGGAAGAGATTTCATAAGTACGAATATATTCAAAAATCTCAAGCCTCCATGTTGAGATAAGTCAAATCTTTATTGTGCGTCGTCGCCTCATTATTCCCGTGTGTTGTGCCAAAATCCGAAATATGAAAATATAAACAAATCAACAAAAAAATAAAACACAAGATTTATGTGATTCCCCTCAAGCATGAAGCAAGAAGGATATCCACGGGAAAAGAGCAAGAGGATTCACTATAAATGGAGAGAGTACAAAGAGCCGGCTATACCCGTAACTCAAATTGAAGCATCCAAAAGATATCTATGGACAAATTTCTAGCGGAACTCAATAGGGATAATCAAACCTTAGGTAGAATCCCAATAAAGCATTAAACGTCTCACAAATACGATAGAAACAAATATATAACTCCCTAATATCAATTCCCTAGAACAAGACTAACAATGGACTAAACCCTAGTTTTCTACCAAGAACCCCATAGAGCTCTCTCGAAAGGATTAACTCAAAAAGTCAAAACTCTAACAGCCCCCAGGGCAGCTATTTATAAGAAAGTATAAAAAATTAGTTCAAAACATATCACAATACGCGCAACTCATCAAAATGCGTCTTTCCTGTGTACGGTCGTCCGGTCGGACTTGAATCCTTCCAGACGGAAATTACAGAGAGTTACCCCGCGGTGCAAAACGAACCCTGCACGCAACAAACACCATACCTTTCTTCCAAACGTCAAATTCAAGGAAATTTCAACACACAGTGCATCAATCAATTCACTACACATGGAGTTCAAATATTTTGTACCCAAGATTATCTGTACCGCTATTTCGGCTCATTTCTATCATTATTAGATCAGATGAGAGTCTATTATTTTCCGTTTTGATACATTTTTCAAATCTTTTGAGTAACGTGAGAATGCAAAAATATATGAAAATACCGTTACATTCTAGAAGATTTAAGTGGCTCCATATGGATATGGGGCATCCTTCTGACTGAGCTTTTTTGACTTTGTTCTATTTGACTTTAGACAAATTAACAACCCATGTGTTTGAACATTAAACACTTGTAGCTTTGCAATTTGAATGCATATTATTCCAAGCTTCTTTATTTAAAAAGTTCCCAAACAGGACACTAGTCCATCCCCCTTGCTTATCAACCTTTTTATCTCTCCATATCTTATTATTTTTCTTCTGGAATATGAAGGCATTTATCTACACCAACTTATCCCATGTGTCAACTGCTTCTCCATAGGTGCCAGCCAGTACGGAGCATTTTTTCCTAGCTGCTTTTGGGTCCTTAAAGATCCTTTGTTTTGTGGAGGAGACGGAAAAGCTAAACGAAATATAATCAGGAAAATTCTACCGTTAGCTCAATGGACAGACGATAAAAGTATTTTTTTATCGGTAAAGAGCACAAGTGTTTTTTTATCGGTAAAAAACACTTTTATCGTCTGCCCATTGGGCTGAGAATAGAAGGACCAAAATAATTAAAGCAAAAGATCCTTGCTCTTTTCACATCTCGGAAAATTTACATATATTACAATCCGTCGGATCAAGCTTTGGGTTTGTTCATTCATTCTATTAATCATCATCCAAAGTCTTCTCAAATTTATTATTCTTGTAGACAGTTTTTTTTTTTTTATCAATAAAAGAAGATTTATTAAAGAAACTTGATAAGAGTACATCGAGAAGGGAGAGGGGGAGGGACATTCAACCGAGGTTGAAAGAAGAAAAGAGAAGATAAGGAAAACAACCAAAACAAGAAACTACAGAATAGCAACCAAATGGAAACTCCCAAAGAAGCCACACCCAAAACGGCACCGCCAAACCGCAAAAGCCCCACTTAGAGCAGCCCCTAAAAGCCAACAATCCGACCGACTTCAACCCATACCACACCCAAACGCCGCTGCGACCCTACCGCAAAATTCAACAGATCCTTTACCTCTCAATAGATTCCTCCCATTTCCTAGCCATATGAGAGTATGCTTGCAATTCTTCTTCAATCATTTCCTTTTAAAACTAATGCATCCTCTGGACGAAGATTTACTGCAAGATTATTTCCAGTGGCCAAAGTTGCAATAGATTCTTCCTCTATCATTTTCTCTTTACTGCTAACATCCTCTTGAAACGTATGCAAGGACCCAGACTCAGAGAGCCTACTATCCCCCAAAGAAAGAGGTCCAGGGCCAAGAAGAGACTTTTCATTAGAACTTAAATTCTCCTTATCCAGCTTAAACCTCCTCGAACAGCTCTCTTTTTTGTCCAAGCGAAGTGGCCTGGAAGAAAGAATTGCTTTTAGAAGACAAGGTCTCCAAAAGGAGATAGATTTCTTGCGACCCTTTTGCTTTGACCGGCTTTTCTTCTTGTGGCGCTTAAGTTCCACATAATTAATTAGAGGATCTGCAGAAATAAGATCTAAGGAATGGCAATCATCGTCATCTGCTGATTGAATAGGGTCACTATCTTCAGAGCTCATGCAAACCCCAAGCGATTTAACCCCTATGTCTTTGCCTGGAAAGGAGTGGACAAAAGACTCCAACACCAATGAGTCTAAGCCCACCAAAGAGTCTAATCTATGAAGAGAATTAGAAACCTCTTCAGAATCCTTTTCCAAAGTATGAGCCTCCTTTGGGTCCTTTGGAACCTGTGAAAGTTGATCTTCATTCACACTTACGGAGTCAAACCCAAATACTTTAGCATTCTCCGAAAGAAAATTGCTAGATTCCACCTTTCTGAAAGAATCATCCTCCTCGATTCTGACCAGGTATCTTATCCCATCTACAACTAGTTCAACGACCCCTTCTATCCTCTGCGTTTGGTTAGTGGCAATCAAAATTCTGCCATTTTCGTATGAACCTCCTTGCAAGGTGTTCTCGTCCACCTGAAGAAAGTCTCCCCAGATATTGCCAATCTCTTTGAAAGTTTGTGAGGACCAAGCGCTAAGTGGCATACCAAAGCAAGAAATCCAAACAAATCTCTCCTCATTGGCTTGCTCACCGTTCCAAGATTTGATATCTTCGAACCAGTTCATCACCCATTTTTCTTTAATAATCTTATCTCTGATACCTTCGCTGGCAAAAGTTAAAACTACATGCCTTCCGCCAATCGCTTTAATTTGGATGTCATGAACTTTCTGAAAATTAAAGACACTCTCCAAATCTTTTGTAGAAAGGAGCTTACGGATCTTCGCTATGGCGCTCCTGTATAGCCATCCATTACCAATAGAGAAACACTGAATACTTTTCCTTGCATTTTGCTCTCCAATGTGTTCCACCCCTTTAGTGACTTGTGCGTAAGTTTTCCTGTCCTTGATAAGTCCATGCTGCGAGTAATCCAAATTCTGACCCGGCACATATGCTTTTGATCCCTGTTCGGTTTTGTGCCTCATTCCGGCTTTAAGATTAACACCTTCTCTATTAGAATTAGACGAAATAGGCCTATTACTTGTAGCCTCAAAGGAAGCAAGCTTAACAAAAAGTTTCTTATCGTCAAGCCATATGCCGTTAGTCCGAAGAATGGCCAAGTCTGCTGAGACAGGACAATTGTACCTGAGAAAGCCAAATTTATTACCCGTTGCTTTGCTCCTTTTCTCCAGAATGAAGACATCTTTGACAACCCCAAACTTATTGAACATCATCTTCAACCATGGCTGACTAGTGTCTTCAGGAAGGTTATCCACAAAAAGGGTAATAAGAGGTTTTCCGGAATCTCCATGTCTCGAGTGATTGTGGATGACAGGGATCCAACCTTCATCATCAGCTTGATTATCAACACGAGAAGGCATTGAGAGGACCTTGGCCTTTACATCAAGCTAGAACCCAAGACCTTGAGAGAGATAGAAAGTTGCAACACAGCTGATGAGGCAAAAGTCGCTAAGGAATATTCACAAACACCTAGAGGCAAGATTCAAACCACCGATGCTTCCCTTGACAAACCAAGCAACAGACAAGATTCAAACCACTGGAACTCAGCCAACCAACCCCCAACTTCAATTCAGTCAGGCAGCAACAATGCAGTCCAAAGATTCAACAAATAGCAGACCAAAATGCCGTAAAAAAAAAAACAGAGCACAGAAGGGAACCCAGAAATCCAATACAAACTCAGCAGAAAACAACAACTAACCCAGATTATCAGTAGATTTCTAGGGCTCGAAATACACTCAGAACCCACAAGCAGATCTCAAAAATAAAAAACGCAGCAGAAATTTTCAACGGAGCTCCATTTCAGGTTCCAGAAATGGGGAGAAAAGGGAGATTCGGGTTTACCTGGCTTAGTGATAGAAGAACCCAGAAACCGTGAGTAACCCCTTGTGATCTTGAAGTGGAAATCTCTTGGAGTCTCAAAGCATTTGATGAAGAACCCAGAACTTTGACAAACCCCCCTTTGAATTTCACGATACCCTTGTAACGTAAACGACCATGGACGAAATGGTGGTGGTTTGTGGTCCCGCCACCGCCACAGTTGCTTCTAGGAAACCCTAACTTTTAACAATTCTGTATGGACCTAGTGGCAATTCCTGTTTCATTGTCTGTTTCATTTACACAAATCTGATTTACACAATCTTGTGCATAATTGTCTGTTTCATTTTAGGGCTAATGGAGACGACGATATTACGATTAAAATACTCTTCTGTGGGATTTGTCATTCTGATTTAAACTTTACTACAAACGAGTTTGGATCTTCTCCGTATCCTATGGTTCCGGGTACGTTTATTTTCATTTCCCTCACTACAGTACTATCTTGAATCTCAACTCTCGTGAAGCCCGAGTGCCTTGTGCTATATTGAATGTCTTCTATCTTTGACAATCAAATTGGTACATAGTAGCTCTCTCGTAGCACTAAACAAGACAAAATACAAAAAAGGTTGCGAAAAAGGTTTATTCTTGTAGACAGTTGAGAGAGACGTCGTGTTTCATGGTCTTAGAGAGAGTGTGAGGATTGAGAATGCATGAAAAAACAATAGGAAAGAATGAGTTTGGGGTAGTCGGCACAGTGGTGGAGTTAGAAAAACTTAGGTTTAGAGTTAGGTTGAAGAATAGGGTATTTTGGGATGAAGTTATTTTCATAAGATGGGTATTTTGCCCTTACTTCCATTTTCCTAAAATTTGCGGTGTATTTGAGATTAGGCCTGTTAATGGACCAGATTCAATCCAAATTCGAAACGATTCGATTACAGAAAATATGAAATTGAATTCCAACTTTTGCGAATCTGTTATAAGTCAATACAGATCCGAATTAGAAAAGCCGGAACTCCAATCTGATTCATGCTGATTCCCAAGATTGCGACGATTTTCATCGACATCAATTCCAAGCAAGGGTTTATTTATCTAGTGTCCAAATTGTCGTTGTTTTGTGGAAATTGTGGCTGGCCCGTAATAGGACCATTTTCTAGAATGCCTCATTTACTACCTATGATATTATCTCTAACAGCACTATTTTTGCTAATGATATGACTCAGAGCTTCCTAGCTATTGCCTCAGCTATTCCCAGAATCGTATCGTCGGACTCGTGTCTTGGTCCTCCCAGGTACAGGAAAGATCAAGTTAAACGCAGACGGATGCAGCCGAGGAAATCCAGGTCAGGCGGGATATGGAGGTGTATTTTGGGAGGAGCGAAGACATTGGGTACTAGGCTTCTTGGGACACTTGGAAAACTGCACAAGGCTTGAAGCCGAGCAGTGGGGACTTTTCAAAGGTCTAGAATTGGTCCAAGCCAAGGGATGGAATCTATGGAGATCGAGTCAAACTCTACTGCTGCCATTGCACTCATCAACGAAGAGCACCCAGAACATTTGCCCCACTTGGTGTTGATTAAGGAATGCAATGCTTTAATGGCTATCACTAGTTGTAGCTTGAAGCACATGCTGGGAGAGAGAAACAAGGTGGCTAACAGACGTGCCAACATTGGGGCAGATGACAAGATGGTGTTGTATATCGCTCCACTTGATGAGACCATACCACTCCTCGAGGCGGATATGAGAGGAGTGGCTTTCGAGCGTCACTATTTTTTTTTTCGTGTTATTTTCCATTGTACCAAAAAAAAAAAAGTCTTTCTTTGACAAGGACATGGTATATGAGTTAATCATGGAAATAGGACACAAACTAATTCTTTAATGCCAAAATGACAAATCACCTACACATTCCAAAAATACCCCGACTAGTCAATGAAAGTGCCTAAACCCCCAAACCTAATAAAAGTGCCTAAACCACTAAAACCCTATAATTGGAAAGTGTACCCTAAGTGCCTAAATCCAAAATGCATAAACTCACTATACCCTACCCCAAAGAGTCTAAACTCCCAAAATTAAACTCAACCCCAAAATTAAAGAGAGAGAGAGAGAATTAATTTTGTCCCACCAATACATGAGAGAGAGTGAAAGTGACGGGTGGGTTAGACATTTAACTATTTAAGTGTTTCTAAACTCAACACTTTCGTGGGTGTTGTAGCACCTATCCTTTCAAGGATCATGGGTCGTCAGACATTTGGGTTTCTTCGACACTTTCATGGGTGCTGTAGCACCTATATGGATCAGTCGATTAGCAGCTAAGAAAAAGTGATGGGGTACCGACTTTCTTTTTGTAATTTTTTTATCATTAAGGGTATTTTTGTCTAGTATTGTCTTTGAATCTTCAAAAAATTCATATTAATGTATTAGAGGCTTCAAAATAAGTTAAACTGAACTAAACACATTTTAAAGCCCCAAACTTGGCCTAAACAAAAAATTACTTCGATCCGATTCATGTATACAAGCCCAAAATAGATGTTGGTCCTCTCATTCGTTACATGGCCGGACAAAGTATTTGAGGCTTGTTGACCATGTAGGCGATTGAAACTAGGCCTATGATAGCTACCCAGGCCCAACGGCCCAACTTTGTTCAATTGGTGGGCCTAGTTTTTCTCCCTTTTAAGGCAAAATTTCAATATGTGGAACAAACTCGAGAATGGTACGCTGAGAAGGGGGACGGGATGGGAGAGAAATCCAACCAGAGGTTAGATGAGAAAAGAAACAAAAAGGAGAAACCACTCAAAGCTGGACCTGCCATCCATCGATCCAATCCAACCACCTCAAGAGCGACTGCCATTCCTTCGGCCTTAGCCTCCCCACCGTCATCGGTTAAGTGGAGTACCACGCCATGCCACCGCCGCAGGCCCACTCTGTATCCCTTCAGGCACCCTACAAGGTTGCGGGTTGGCCCAACGATTGATCAAAAGTTGGCCTGCATTGACACCATGCTTTACACCTCAGTGCCCTTTCCTAGCCCATGGTATCTTTTTGGCAAATTTTGGGCTCCTTAATATTTATCTTTCAAAAACAAAAAATTTGGAAAGTAAATCAACTTTTGTTTTTTCTGTTGCCACCATTATATACATCGGTAGGGTTAAACGATAATTACGGGGTTAACAACTGAATAGGATTCGACATCTCTTTATATATTCGAACCTCAAACCTCCCCTTGAAAGCTAATATTACTAAGTTACCATCAGATTGGCTAATAGCAACATCTTAAATAATTATTGAATAACCTACAAACTGAGTAAAAAGATATGATGTAGTCAAACTCTAGGGCCCCTGATAAATTTTTTATAAAAACAAAACTCTAGGGCCAGGAAAATCAATGGACAAGCAATGGTCACTAACCAAGTGTTAGCATGTGATGGGACTCCCCACAACAACTTCCACCTACAAAATCAAAATGGGGTGAAGTCCAAGTTGGGGTTGGATTATTAAACAAAGTTACTTATAGGTCAATAGAAGATGAACTCATCCTACATGTTCAGAAGTCATATTTTTTTACTAATTTATGCCCTCGCAATCAAACAATTGACCTCATTACTTTATTCTACTTATTTTCGCTTAATCATTGCAAGATTTGCGAGATGATTAAGAGCATCTCCAACAAACTGGCTACAAAATTCTCACCAAATTGGCTACAAAATGTGTCATACATTGATATAACTAGTCAAAAAATATCACCTCTACCCAACAGACTAGCCATTTGGCTAAAAAGAAAAGAGTGACTCGTCTTCTACTAGTACCGCGCGTGCACGTCGACCGCGAGAGTGGATCTCACTCTCTCGCACGCTCAGAACTTCACCGGCTCGTGCGAGCTCCGGCCATCTTCTCCGACGACGAGTCTTAGACCATTGACATCGCCTCGGCGAGACCTTCAACCTTCTTCGGTCAAACAGATTTTACGATCACTCCTTCGGCGATTCGTGTTTTCCGGCCAAGAGGAGAGAGAGAGAGAGATTTACTGGTGAGCTCGCGATCTCTCGCCAAACCTCGCCGCATGTGGCGAGGTACTGTAGTGTCCAAGAAAATGGCGACGGCCTTGGCGAGGCTGCTGGGTCTCATTTTGATGGGTTTCGGTCGCCAAAATGGCGTCGCCGGCAGGATAACGATGATGTTGGAGATGGTCTAAGCGAGGTCTACAAAATCAATGGAGTGCAAAGTATGTAGAACCTAGAAGCGCTAAAATAATCTTCGAGGAGACTGAATGTTCATTTGTAAGGCACATACATGATATAACCCTGGCTTAGATCTACATTTTCTGGTTGGTTTTTACCAATAGGAGCTCCCCTCTACACTCCGTCTTTCCGTATCCTTCCATACTTAACCCTATTTCTAGCTCTATATCTCAATCAAGACCTCCCGCTATAGAGCTGATTCTTTCTTTTTAATACTTGTGATCAAAACATCAACAACTACACTAGTCATGAAACCATAATATCGAAGTCATAGTTGTCATTCATTTTTTTCAAGGTTTAATTTAATAATGCGATTATTAATCTTCGATCAACTCAATTTTTTCAAGGTAATCTATTCAACGAATTATTATAATAGTACTAAGCACATTGGATTAAAAAAAATTTGGACTCCAAACGCAGAGAAATTTTTCAGTGCCGAGTGGGTATTGCCCACATGGTTACCGCTCGGCAATCTCAACAGTCCAAAATGCGATCCGACGGTTTGGAAGAGAAAAGAGAAAAAGAGGAGAGAGAGTGGCCGGGTGAGAGGAGATAGAGGAAATCAATCTCGGCCGTCCAAAACACTTTTAGACGGCCGAGATCGTGCTCGGCATAGCCACGTGGTACTCATTCGGTACCCAAAATTTTTTCCCAAACGCAGGATCGAACGTTTGGAGAGCTCAGCAGCTGCCTTGACCCGGGAGAAAAGTATAGTAAGGAAAGTAGTGATAAAGGTGGTTGTACTGGACCACTGGTACACGTACGTAGTACTGGCTTTTTCTTTTGAGCACCAAAAGAAGGGAAGAAGAAAGAAAGTAGGAAAATGGAAACAAAAGTTTCTCCTATCAACAAAAGTAGGAAAGGCTTCTGAGTTGGCGGCTAGAAAGGAACTACCATTAACCCAAGGGAAGCTCAAATGTAAACTTCCATTGCACCCCAAAAAAAAGTAGGTCAAATTTTAATATGGATGAACTGTAAACCTAGACATTCTAACATCGAATTTTTGCAACGTTTAGAGCCAGGTTGCAATAGTTACTTTTGTGAATTTTTTAGGTCATACGTGGATGATTTGCCTATGATCGAACCGAGAAGGAAATTTGTCGAGTTGAGCACAAACTGACCCGAATATCTCTTATCAAAGGAGGAGTCATGGAGGGACAAATGAGGTCACTCTACCCATCAGTTCAATTTCTCACACAGACATTAGATAACTTTTAGATAAATTTTGCTATTTTGGTCTTGCAAAAATTCTATAAATTGTCCAAACTTACTTCAAATACATAGAAATCACAAGTATTATCTTCCTTAAGATAGTTGATCATGTTATGAATGAAGCTATCATCCACAGTTTTCAAAATATAAAATTAATAAGTCTTTGGTAAGAAAACTTGTTAAATCTATATTACATTACACAACGCTTTTGAGAAATGTTCCTCTCACAACTGTCCTACGTGGCAGATTAGAGGGCTCTGATTCAATTACTCTTTCAATTCAAGCGCCTAGATGAGGTTTAAGTTATTGACCTAATTAAGAAGATTTTGATAGGATACCCAATCTAAGCCCCCAATCTATGCCGTGGATGGTTGAGTCTCCTATGTCAACATTCAAAGCAAATCTCAATCTTTATGCACAGCTATTCCCATTTCAAATTAGTGTGTTCAAATTTCTCACCACATCCCTTTTTTCTACGAGGCAGTCTCAACCCATCCATGTGGAGGACTCTGGGTGAGGAAGTTTTTCATCTTTCAGCCACCGATCTAGCAGCCACCACCAATCTCACTGCTATTTTAGATTTCACATTCTCTTTCATTGGATTTTCAGTTGATTTGTCTTTGAGATTTAGTTTTCAACAGGTCAAGTTATTGCGACTATACAGTTTTAGGGAAACCTCTCTCTCCCCTTCTCCAGTCACGACATTGTTCTGTATTGCTATGGCACTACAGTTTTAAGGTAAGGTATTTGAATCCCTATTTGAAATATGTTTTAGTTGAAGAAAATGTATTTTTGAAGTAATGGACTTTGAGATTGGTTTGAAAATGCAGTGTAGTTGATGAGGATTAACACAAATAGATTGTACATATACCATTTGTGCATGATCTCTAATATCTTACTAACTTGGATTTTTTTTCCCCTAAATCACTAGATTGTCGTGCATGCTCAAGGATGGAGAAAGTTAACTTGATACATGAATATTCCAAAATGAGATGATGAGAAAGTTTAAAGACATTCATCGTCAAAAGAAACAAATAAAGATTGGGAAAAGCATGTTTCAAGACGACGCGTAGTTTATTAAAAAGATAGTCTCTCACTTCATGTTATGCCCTCAATGTGAACTTATTATTCTCACACTCCTCTTCTGGTATCTATTTTTGTTTTCATTGGTTTATGTTTTGGTATTCGACATGAGATTTTTGTTCATGTTATAGGTATTTCAAGATCATAGCAAGTGTGCTATTTTTTGGACAATTTTTTTATGCGGCATTGAATTGATGCGTGTCATAATCTTTTAACGGCGTTTTACTAGATGAACTCTTTTTAAAGCTTATTTAAAAACACTACTTCTACGGGAAGTCGGTTTGGTTGGCGGGGTAGTCAATATTAAAGAGAAGCGAAATTCATTTAAACTATGTTCAAAACGTGTTGATTCGTGTCTTTAGGCACAGGCAAACCCTAGTCAATTTATAAGGAAAATGCTAACGCGTGCCCAATAGGCACACACTAAGGTTGAGAAAGTGTATGATATGAGTGAAAAATGTATTTAAATGTGTTAAAGTGTATTGAAAAGTGTAAAAGGTGTATTGGAGTATGTGTTTTCTTTATTTGTTTGTGTGCTTATTGTGTGCATATTGGCACACGTTAGGAAGACTCATTCTATAATTCACATGTTAATGTAGAGATTTCTGAGGTTATTAAACATAAAGATTAATTTTGATCCCAGTAACCGAATTTCCTGCTCCAGCCCTTCACCACTGCGGATTCAAAACCCTGTATTGCAGCATTTGAGTTGTCCTTCGCGTAATCAATAATCTTGATTTCATTTTGACCCTTGCAAATTTGAGCTATCCACTAATAAAATAAAATCCAGAACATTAATTACCGAGATCAACTATTCGGATGCTGCAAGATGCCAAAGAAAGAAAGAAAAAAAAAAGAGTTATAGTAGTTTTTTTTTTTTTTTGATCTGGGAATTATAGTAGTTCACACTCCCATTTTCAACTCCCGCCTTTATGGTTCCTGCTACAAAATTACCACGTAAATTTCCCTCCACTCAGTGGGCATTTCCGTCAAAAACAGTTAGTAGTTGACGGGGTGAAATGGACAGGCTAGAGTGACAGGCTGAAATATTCAGCTTTAGGTAAACAGACGGGTGACTACTGACGAAACTGTCACCCATTGACCACGTCTACCATTCACAGAAGACTTCTAGAAGTCGTGACAGTGATAGACTACGATGACCACTGTGAGGGAAGAAAAGACCGGGTAAAGGACAAAATACTTGGGGAACTTCACCAAGTGGGTCCCATAAAATGTTCCTTCCAGTATTAAATTGGAAAGCGACTGGGGCCCACACTCCCACCACACCACAAGCGTTATTATTATTCAGTGTTGTTTGGAGCACCGCAAAATGGTACTTAACGCCATCGATCACCGTTCATTTCAGATTTTAGTGCGATTCTTGTGAATTTTCGTAAATGTATTACACCGAATTGCGTTGGGTAACAGTACTACAAAAGCAGCCAATAATTTTCATCTCAATGTATCTTTCTCATAACTCGGATTTTACGCTCGAAAGTGTTTCTGTACTTTCACTACACTCTGTGCGAGCGTGCCCACCACGATCGAATTATCCCCATATCTTGATCCTAGTCCAGGATACTCGGGACGGTCTTGTCCAGCCTGTTTTCGGGCCCTTTCAAAGTTCGTTTTTGACGATTGGGCCTGTTGATATTTTAGATACTCGCATTTCACTAGAGTGCGCGCGCGTTCCCACCATGATCAAATTATCCGATATCTTGATCCTGGTCTAGGATCCCCGGGACGGTCTTGTCCAGCCAGTTTTCGAGCGCTTTCAAAGTTCGTTTTTTGCAATTAGGCCCGTTGATATTTTAGATCCTGGATTTCACTAGAGTGCGCGCGTGCCCACCAAGATCAAATTATCCCATATCTTGATCCTGGTCCAAGATCCCCGGGACAATCTTGTCCATACTATTTTCGGGCGCTTTCACAGTTCATTTTTTTAACGATTGGGCCAGTTGATATTTTAGATCTCGTTGAGAACATTTGACATGTAAAAATTTATGTTAATTGTATATATTGTTTGATATGACACATTTATCTCTAAAAAATAAATTTGTATCCAGTGTTGTAATATTTAATCAATTTTTTAACAATAAATGTATTTTAAAAAGCACATTAAATTATATTCGATCGACATTTTGACATACTTAATGTTCTTGATGAGATCTAAAATGTTATGGAACGTGATTGTTAAAACGGATTCGAGAAGGGCTTAGAAACATGCTGGACGGGAGTTAAGAGATTTAAGAGGATTTCAATTCGTTGATCTTTGTGGTTTGGGCTATTATCCAGTTGAGATCATCCACGCGGCATAAGAAAAAACTAACTACAGTTACATAAAATTATTTAATGCTCCTCTCGAATAGTTGAATCAATGTTTTATGATTAATTCCCCCTGACATTAATGTGAATTTCATCACCAATTTTTATTGGATCCATGGCCTTCCTAGGAAAAGGCTGTTGTAAGTCTCATTCTTAATCACGTAGCAAGTGACTTCAGTCTTAAGATCAACAATCTCGCACTTGAGGCGAATCTTGCCCATAGCTTTCTGAATTCATAGTTCAAGTAGCTAATGAGAGGCGTTATACCTTTATTATCTGCGGGTTGGTTTGTACGCGACTACGCTTGCAATGGGAACAGACATAGTTTGCCCGCCCCTTTCGGACCAATAGATTGGATCTCTAGCTGTAAGAACTTGGTATAAATAACTCACTTCTTTTCACGCGAGGAAATAGGAGTAACCAGGAATACGCCTTTAGTCGAATTAAAGATTCCAATTTGATCTCGAACAGTTGCTGCTGGAACTTCTTGCTTCGGAACCTCCCATTCAGGAGTTGTTCTTCGACCACTCTACGATTCCGATGTTGAAAAATAGCCATAGCCGGCAAAGGAGATTGCGAAAGTAACTGCACGTCTCAATAGTCTTTCCATTCCTGCTAATATAATAGGGATTTAGTCTCTCCCCCACCTAATCTCCTGATCTGGTTTTCCTGGGACTTGTTGGGCATAGGCAACAGTTCTGTCGATTCCAAACCTTCCTCTTCAATGGGTAACTACGGGATGTCCCCTGGAAAACAAGTCGGTCGTGAGTTCCTGACATTGCGAGAGATAGAATCTCTCTCTCTCTCTCTCTCTCTCTCTCTCTCTCTCTCTCTCTCTCTCTCTCTCTCTCTCTCTCTCTCTTCCAAGACGTACTAATAGGTGCTACTAAAGGCTTAGACCTTACCCTTCTACCTCTTTTATTTCTTTGACCACCTTCTTTCTTTGAAACGAGAAGGTATAGCTTCCCAAGTTTGAGAGAAAGTATCGAACATTCATACCTTTCAAAACTTACAAAACTGTAAGGAACACATTTGTTAGTAGCGAATCTTGCTGAGTTTCTATAGGACCTTAAGAGCCTGAGGTGGAAGGTGCATGGCTCGGGAGTGGTTCAAACTCCCACTTTTAAGAGAGAGGAGAGCTGCAACCTATTCTCAGCTTTCGGGTGATTCTCCGCTTCCAGTAAATCAGCTGTTAGGTCCTTGTAGCTAGTAGGAGGGAGATAAGAATGGTAGTCGGGAGTGATTTCCACCCCGAAATTTATATCCACAACTTCTTTTTTTTGCAGTGATCAGAGAGAGATGTAGAGAGAAATAATAATAATAATAATAATAATAATAATAATAATAATAATTAAAAATAAGGATATGACTATAGAGAAATGTAAGTAATGATTGAAGAATAATGCAGAAAATCGGTCTTGAAACCCGAAACAAGCAAGGTCTTAGATCTCTTTGATGTTTATAGAAGATATGTGAGTAGCTTTTTTGTTTAACCTTTCAAAATCCAAATAATTTTAGTACGTTGATAAAGGAAAATATTAAACTTTCAAGTTTAATTTCACCATTGGTCAGATATAAACTTGAATATACAAACTAATATATGGAGATACTCCATCTGTCCCAATCTGTTTGACCATTAGTAGATTGAAAGATATAAGTAATTGCGAAATGACAACATAATAACGAACAAACAAAATGAGACAGAAAGAATATGATATTGCACTGAAAGTCTCTCCTTCCCTTATATTTCTTTGCTTGGTATTCTATATTTTTAATGCGTGTTATTGTACGTATGTATGTACATGAATGTATAGATACAACAATGAAATTCCCGATAAGGGGAAAAAAATGATTCTCTAACCTCAGTATATAATTTGGGTTATCTTCTCCGTCACGAGTAATAATGATCAGAGAGAGATGTAGAGAGAAATAATAATAATAATAATAATAAGAATAATTAAAAATAAGGATATGACTGTAGAGAAATGTAAGTAATGATTGAAGAATAATGCAGAAAATCGGTCTTGAAACCCGAAACAAGCAAGGTCTTAGATCTCTTTGATGTTTATAGAAGATATTTGAGTAGCTTTTTTGTTTAACCTTTCAAAATCCAAATAATTTTAGTACGTTGATAAAGGAAAATATTAAACTTTCAAGTTTAATTTCACCATTGGCCAGATATAAACTTGAATATACAAACTAATATATGGAGATACTCCATCTGTCCCAATTTGTTTGACCATTAGTAGATTGAAAGATATAAGTAATTGCGAAATGACAACATAATAACGAACAAACAAAATGAGACAGAAAGAATATGATATTGCACTGAAAGTCTCTCCTTCCCTTATATTTCTTTGCTTGGTATTCTATATTTTTAATGCGTGTTATTGTACGTATGTATGTACATGAATGCATAGATACAACAATGAAATTCCCGATAAGGGGAAAAAAATGATTCTCTAACCTCAGTATATAATTTGGGTTATCTTCTCCTTCACGAGTAATTATTATATGGTCTTGAGGCACTATTATGTGGTGCTCCAACACCGTTATCTATTATATATTACACGAAGTCACACAAAAATGTGTGGTGAATTAGTAGGACGAGGGGTTGCTGTTGTGCACATGTTGCATAACAGTTGTTGCGCACAATCACAGTCGTCCACAAGTTTTTTTAACGGTTCGGTTTGAAAACAAACTATTCACGCAAACAGTTCTTCTCTTTTATTCAAAATCTAGATCGTCCATCCAAGCAACGGACGACCCGAATTGTGCGCAACAACTGCTATGTAGCCAGATCCAAATTAGTATTGAGGCACCACGTGGCGGTGCCTTGAAATCATGGAATAATTGCCTAATTAGTCCTCTTTCATAGGCGCAACATCCTCCTGTAAAATTATCTACAAAATTGGTCATATGATTCCTTCAACCGAGGTACAAAATGTTTTCTCTCGTTTACAGAAAATAAAAGACATGTTTCGAGATTTTATCTGGAGCGTGGTATCACCCGCCTAGGCTGCACCTAGGCTTCCCTCATACCGTTACCATCATTTTCTTCCATTTCGCACATTCACATCCTTCGTCGTTTTGCCTCCCCTCTCTCTCTCTCTCTAAACCCTAAACACACATACACTCTCTCTCTAACACATCCATCTCTGTACCCAATCTGCAACCACCGGAACAAAAAACTCCGGCCATGAAACCACCAGAAGAAACCGAGGAAGAAGAGAACCCACTCAGCCTCACAACCCACCTCCTCCAAACCCTCCTCGACTCCACACCCCACACCCACCACTTCAAGTCCAAATGGTCTTCCATCTCCGCCAAACTCACCCATCTCAAATCCCAGCTCTCCTCTCTCTCCTCCCCCCCCACCGCCACCACCACCACCAACTCTCTCTCTCTAGACCTCCTCCACTCCCTCACCCACACCCTCACCGACGCCCTCTCTCTCCTCACCACCTGCCAGTCCCCCTCCCCTCTCCCAAACGGCAAGCTCCAGACCCAAAACGACGTCGACTCTATCGCCGCCAGCCTCGACCGGCACCTGAACGACACCCACGTCTTGCTCAAAAGCGGCGTCTTGCACGACGGCGACGACGCCGTTTCCGTTTCCGCTTCCGCGCCCTCCAAGCGTGACTCCGTCCGTGCCGAGGCGAGAAACTTGATAACTCGGCTCCAGATCGGCACGGCCGAGTCGAGAAACTCGGCCATGGACTCGCTCTTGAGCCTTCTAAACGAAGACGACAAGCACGTGCTGATCGCGGTGGCGCAGGGGGTGGTGCCCGTGCTCGTTCGCTTACTCGATTGCAGCTCTTCTTTCGAGACCAGAGAGAAAACCGTCTCCGCCCTTGCTAGGGTTTCCACCGTCGACTCGAGCAAACACGCCTTAATCGCCGAGGGTTTAGTACTTCTAAACAATCTCCTTCGCGTGGTCGAGTCCGGCAGCGGCGTCGCGAGAGAAAAAGCCTGTATTGCCCTCAAGTCGTTAACTCATTCCAAAGAAAACGCGAGGGCAATTGGGTCAAGAGGCGGAATCTCGTCCCTGTTGGGGATTTGCGAGGCCGGAACGCCGAGCTCGCAGGCCGTGGCGGCCGGGGTTCTGCGTGATTTGTCTTCGTTTGATGAAATCAAAGAGAATTTTATTGAGGAAAATGCGGTTCATATACTTCTTACATTATTTGCTTCGGGTACTAGCTTGGCACAGGAGAATGCAATTGGGTGTTTGTGTAATTTGGTGAGTGATGATTTTGAATTGAAGTTGTTGGTTGCCAGAGAAGGTGGGGTTGAGAGTTTGAAAAATTATTGGGATTCTGCTTCTAATGTTAAGAGTCTTGAAGTAGCTGTTGAGCTGGTGAGGAATTTAGCTATTCTGAATCCGATTTGCGAAATTCTTGTATCGAACGGGTTTGTAAATCGGGTCGTATCCGTTTTGAGTTGTGGGGTTTTGGGTGTGAGAATTTCAGCTGCTAAAGCTGTTTATGAATTGGGTTGTTTCAATACGAAAACCCGAAAAGAGTTGGGTGAGCTGGGGTGCATTCCGCCTCTGGTTAGAATGATGGAAGGAAAAGTGGGAGAAGAGAGAGAATCAGCAGCTAAGGCATTGTATGCACTTATGGGTTTTGCTGGAAATAGAAAGGTGTTTAGAAAAGAAGAGAGGGGGATAGTTAGTGCAGTTCAGCTTTTGGATCCATTGACGAGGAATTTGGATAAGAAATACCCTGTTTCCCTATTAGCATCGATTGTTCATTCCAAAAAGTGCAGGAAACAAATGATTGCGGCCGGAGCTTGTGTTTTCTTGCAGAAACTTGTTGAGATGGATGTTGAGGGGGCTAAGAAGCTGTTGGAAAGCCTTGGCAAAGGAAAGATTTGGGGCGTTTTCGCAAGACCGTAGAATATTCGGGGTCGCCGCAGAATTATCTGATCTGTATGTATACTAGATTGTGCTTTTGTTTCCTTATTCTTGGTTAGTTTTTTGTTCATAATTGCTCTTAGGATTCGTGGTAGAGGAGTAATCTCGGTTTGGTACGCTAACGTGATTGGATTTTTGTGTTTTTCTGCCCAAATCAATAAATTAATAATGATGTATTTTCTTTAGCTCATACACATTGTACATTGTTCTGCTGGTTATGGAGTGCTCATGCTTCTTGTATACGATTGTCTCTATAATAACTCTTCTTTGAGGTATGCTTTCTTGATGGGTTGTTGAGCATTTGTAGCCATTTGATGTAGTACACTGCTTGCAGTTGGTGCCAAAGAGTAGATTTCACTTAATTATGGTCCATTTGCAATTTATCTAATGAGACTGTTAGACTATGCCACTTTCTAAATTCTAAGCAATATCCTTGATTTTTAATTTTTCTAGTCTAAAAGGGTGGAGGAATAGGCAATGGGTTGTAGCAGTCCTCCCCTGGATGTGACCATAGAGACTCCCGACCTGCGGCGGATCGCAGAAGGGACCAAAGATCCATAGCAACTATCCCCTTAGGCAAGCGGCCTTAGGCTGGCAGGGTCATGGAGCGTCGATAGCACGACCCGAATTAACCTGCCCAAATCCTGTGGAAGTAACCCACTAACCACCAAGCTACCATGTCGGGTGGTAGCAATATCCTTGACGTGCTTTGTTTGTTTGATTCCCCATATTCATTTATATTTTAAAAGTATGATAATCATTCATTCTACTGTAGATTCCGTTATGCTGGCATATTATTGTATTGATTTAGGCATTTAGCTGTTATTGTTGTTCATTATTTTGTGTTTTTGTTTTTTTGTACTTAATAAATAATTGTCAATGATAGTCTATCATTGAGCTCATTTTCTTGTCATGCTTCTAGTATGCGATTCCCGTGGTTATTTTTCTTTGCTTTGAGAGATACTTGCCAGATCGGTTATTGATCCTGCATTTTATACATTTGTTGAAATTTATACGTACTTGGTGCTCGAGATGAGGAGGCTTAACTTAATTTGTGTCCATGTGCCATTTTGCGAATTAGAAGAGTATGTAAACTCTTAAGTAATATATTTGACTTGCATTTGTTATTGGAATACCAATCTTCTTACCCATTTTAATAGTTTGGTGATCATTCTACTGCAGATTCATTATGCTTGCTTATCTGTTGTTATTAGTTTTGACGCAGTTGTTGGTTGTTCTCTAGTACTGTGTTTGGATATTTGATTCGTCCGAAAAATGAAAATGAAAGAAGAATCATAGTACTACTGCTTGTTTTTGTTAACCAAATGAAAATCATTTAGTTTTTCCCTCAAAATTTGGTTCTTTTTCTTTCTACTTTCAGACCTCTCAGCTAATTTGCTTGCCTGTTAGTCTGTTACATGCATAATCCCAACACCTCAAAATGATCAGCCTGCAGAATCTCTATCTGAAACTTTTTGGTGCCTTGATTATTATTTAAATTATGGTGCCTATCTGTTAAAGATGTCATGAAAAATGGGGCATATTTGGTATGGTTGTTAGGTTTTGTCCATGTGCATTTGTCCTGCAGGTTGTCCCACACACTACTTTCTTAATTCTTGCTGGTAGACTGGTAGTGACTAGAACAGGTAAGGATGTGCTGAATTCTCCCTGCATCTCTGATTTTCTTCACTTTTTTAATTAAAAAGACTTAAAAGGAGTAATTTTTGTATATATATATATATATATATTAAAAAAATAACTTCAAAAGAATTTGTTTGGAGAGAGAAGAAAAGAAGCAAAAAGTAGTAGTTATTGGTGAAAAGGTATCCTATTGCATTTGGAAGCAAAGTTATTTGGTTGCTTCCACTCTTTTACAACTTCATAAATTGAGCCTTGTTTGACTTAATTGTGGTTCAATCTGTTGAGAAATCGACTAAACTAATAAACATTAAAAAAGAACACACACACACAAAAAAAAGAGACACAGATTTCTACTTGGTTCCCTTATTGGTAGTTCAGTACATTTACGACTCACAACAATTGCACAATGTATCATAATGAAGAATGAAAGTACCAGCTACATCGGTTGCTTATATCATGTGTATATAACTTCGGATATAAATTAACTAGTGGAATACATAAGTTGATAGTTAGCGCCAAGCCGAATCAGGCTTCACAAGCCGAATACAACCCGCAATTGTTGCTTAAGTTTTAATATATGCCAATTTCTAATCCATTTCTTTAACAAGGGCCTGATTGTTTGATCCGATGAACATATATTTTTTGAACGGTGGATCAGATGAACATCTTACCAGAATATATATTCAGGTCATATATTCGGAGTTTGGTTAAAAATTTTGCTATTTCATCAAGATATATTCTCACAAACTATGAAAGTATCAAGCAAAGAAAATAGAGGCTTTGCTTCTACTAATCTCATTCAGTTTGACGAGGTTACTTATTTTACAATATGAGATTACTATGCCATCACTATTAGTCTCGTCAAACAAACGTGTCCAACCGTAAAATGAAACGCTAAGCAACTAGAGAAGTTTGGGAGGAAAGGACCAAAGTTGGGGTAATTTTGGCCTTTGTTCTTAAAATTTTTTTGGTTGGAACGGTGGGACTTTGGTTGAAGCACTTCCAACCGTCCGATTGATCTGAAATTTGGTGGGGCCCCTCGGAAAAATGTTTTAAGAATAATGAACGATTCGGATCACTCGTATGGGACCCAAAAGTGGGTCAGTATATTTTCTGTACCATGGCCTCTGTACCCGTATCTTTATCCATTCCGGACCAGCATTCATTGAACAAAAAGCATGCACTGATGCACACGTATCAGGGAAAAACTAGTGTCAGTATCCGGAAAATTTATTCCATCGTGCTGGGACACCTCGTGCTGACCAACACTGCCACAACCATACGAAAAGTATATGCACTTTTTATCCTGTCGTATCCGTATTCTTATTCGTGCTTTATGGAATCCATAGTATTCACCGCCACCGGGGATGAAGTCAGAGGGGGGCCAGTAGGGGTGGTCGCCCCTGCAAGGAAAACAAAAAACGTCTAGTATTACATAGAAAAAACTAATTTTCCTATGAATTATATATGTTCGCCCCTGTAAAGTATTTTGGATAAAACATTCGCCCCTGCGTAGTGAAATTCCTGGCTCCGTCCCTGACTGCCACGGCCGTTGTCTTCATCCTCACCATAAAAGCTAGCTACCCAGGCCATCCAACCAAGGTGTTTCCATATTTTCCCACTAACCCAATTGCAGTTGCAGCGGAGGTTGCTAGCGGAGGTTGCTGCAATCACCATTGTTGTCTCACCAAAAATTCAACTCCAGATTGCGTGTTTCTTTTTTAAAAAAAATGATGCAGGGTGTCGCAGGCCAGATTGTATCATGACTTTGGACTAATTCCTTCAGCCTCCCGTAACAATTTCATAGAAAGACCACCAGGCCAACCCTTGCGTCAAATTGTGTTCGAACTTCAACCCACTTCATATAGTTAAGCGTGTACACACACAAATACTGCGGTATAGAAGACGGCACTGCAAATCCAATTGTTGTGACTTGTAACAGTGAAAAGATTATCATAGGGTATTGCCTACTTTTTTGTGTTCATTTTCACAATCTATTCTAATATATAAGGGAGAACACCACTTTGGTGTCTCCCATTTTGTGTCATTGTGTCAACTTTTAAAGTACCTAAATGATCAAACCTACAGATTTTGAACTAGAATTTCTATAGTATCAGATTTGCGTATTTGTTGGTTTTTAAGTTTGACTTTGTGTACATATACATAGCGTCAAGCAAGGGTCGAATGTCTTAAAAATAATATAACGCGATGTACACATGAATAAACAATAAGCCGGTGCTTTTGTTCTCACTTTTTTTGTCAAAGTTTGACTAGCACACGCATTACGTGTGCCCGGCATCTAGTGAATATAATAGAGGCTCTACTCCACAACCAAGCTTTAATGGTGATTGAACACCCAAAAAAACAAAAAATGTTTGATGGGACAGATCTTGCACTGTTGCACATACGTTTTTTGTGGTTACCCCCGGGGTCCCTAGAAGGGATTTGGGGGCCTTGTTGTGCACTAGGTACATGACACTGTGTCATGTTCTCATTTGGCCGACCGCTACAAAAATGTACGTTTCGGATCAAATCCAACTCCATGTGAGAGCCATTGCTTGGATTTGATCCGAGCCGTGCATTTTTCCAACGGACAGCCGGATTGGGTGCACGACACGGACCCCTTGTCCCCCTAAAAGATGATACAACTGCTGATTTTGCATAGAATAATTTCAGATTGAAATATTTTTGTAAAAAATTAGTTCAATCGGATATTAATATAGACTTTTCAGAATTCGTGGGGTTCTTTTCGAAGAGAAAAACGAGCACTATAAATACTCGGTTCTGAATCAGACCCGATCCAGCATACCTGAATTAAAGATGGGATGGACATCGGCCCAGAAACTTATGAACGCTTCTCAGCATGACTAACAATCCATATTTTGGGCCTATATCATAGCCCAAGTAAAATGAAAGAAGATCTTGGTGTTTTTGGACTACGATCTAGGGCTTGTTAGCGTCCAATAAACTTGGTAATTTCAAGAAGAGATGAAATTCCGTTTTTTTATTTCGCTAACCCAGAAACCCAAAGGGGTTGGCCTAGCGGTCTTGGCTTCAAACTTCGAGGTTTACTTCCTCCTAAGGTCTCAGATTCAATTTTCTTTGCCAACCCCTTGGGCCAGAACATAAAACTTCCAGATGGAAGATCTAAGATTTAAATCTCAAGGAGTGGATGTGTGGAGAAATTTCATAACGCACTCCTCGTTGAGGTTAGCCCCATGACTTAGGCTCGGTAATTACTTGATACGTGTTAGACGGTGACTGCATGTATTCGAGGAATTAATCGAAGCAAAATGTTTCGGACACCATAGGCGGCTCCACGTGTAGATGTGAGTTTTCAACTGAACACCCAAGAAAAAAAATATCCTTACAATACATGTAAAAAAATTGTATAAATACATTCTTTGAACAGCAAGCCAACACATGAACGAACACCCAGTGCAAAATTAAATGAATATTCACCCAATAAATGAGCCCACAAATCAATCCACTTTGTACAACCTAAATTACATCCTATTATAGCCCAATTATAGGAGGTTCCACATATAGGAGAAGGTGGTCAATTCAACATGCTTATTTTTTTATTTTTTATTTTTGTTATGTTACCTGTCGTAATTTATCTAAATTTTGTTTGAACACTAAGTCCTATACTATCAACAAAACACCCTGCAATCCAGGTTATTTACAATTGAATAACAAGGTATAAATCTTAATGACAAATATTAGAGAAATAGAGAGAGAAAAGTATCTACCGGTATTATTATCATGCAACTTCTCTCAGAACGACAATCAACTCTTATCTCCAAAAACAAAAGCATATGTTTAAAAGGATCTGTGCAAACGTCATCACAATATAATTTCCTACAAAAAGTATTAGTGTATTTATGCTCCGGTTTGATTTCGATTGGCTTAAAGTATAAAAATTTATTTAAAACAATTACTACATTTTATGTATTTTTGGGGTCTGTAACAATTCGAGTTATGCAATAAAGAACACGAAAAAGATTCACAAAATAATATTTTTATTGATTTAATTTGAATAAATGGGTTCAACCTCTATTATATTTTTTACAATAAAGAATGATTCATTTGATTCGATCTCCGGAGTTGAAGATGCAACCTAACGGCTATAGAAGCTTGTCGTAGGATTGACCGGTTAGTAGTTCTTTCATATCTTTGAGTTGGGAAGCTTGAAGAACGAAGCTTGATCGAGGGCTTGAACGACTTTATCTCGAACAAATGGTGAATTTGAGGCGTGATCTTCACTAGCTGCTAACGTGTAGACTGTTGTTGTAGATGAACCGGCAAGCAGCTTGGGTGCTTGTTCATTCTCCACAAGAACTTGAGGGATTTGAGAAAAATTTGGAGAGAAGCCTCGAGGAATGTTTGAGAGTGCTCTGAAATTTCCTTGGCTGAATATGTCCATTTCTTTTTAATGAGAGCTTCTATTTATAGGCTTAAGGAGAGGGGCCTCTAATTTGGAAATTTTCCTTGATTGATTTGCTTTCCAAATAAGAGTAAGTTAGCCTCTCATTATGGAAACAAATTAGGTCAAATATATGCATGTGTATATTGTCCTTGATTGATTTTCTTTTCATAAGAGTAAATTGGCCTCTTATTATGGAAACAAATTTGGTCAAATATATGCATGTATATATTGTTCTTGATTGATTTTCTTTCCATAAGAATAAACTGGTCTCTCATTATGGAAATAAATCAAGTCAAATATATAAATGCATATATTGTCCTTGATTGATTTTCTATCCATAAGAGTAAATTGACCTCTTTTTATGGAAATAAATTAGGTCAAATATGTACATGTATATAATATATTGTCCTTGATTGATTTTCTTTCCATAAGAGTAAATTGACATTTTCTTATGGAAATAAATCATACTAAGATACATGGCTTCTCCTCTAGACCCCTGGGTTGAAGCTTGGGGGTGTTTTTTTTGTGTTGCAAATTGTTTTGGGGAAATCCGAGCCGTCCAATGTGTTCAAAAGATGTTTTCCAAGGTCCACGCGAGAAATCTTAAAAAAAAAATACCGGGAAGGGCTTGATCTAAGCATTTTTTCGCAAAACTGTATATTTTTTTTTGAAAATTTTCCGCGTGGACCCTTGAAAATACCTTATGATCACATTGAACGGATCAGATCGTCAAAAAAATGATCGGATCACGGAGGTCCGGATTCCCGGAGTCTGAAGGAGAAGTGTACCTATTTATATGTATGTGTGTATGTATACATACACAGTTTGGACCCAGGATAATTTGTTTGGGTCTGTGTTCATGGATTAGCCCAATTTCATGGTCCGTTTGGCCAATTGAGTAGGCCCATCTTCTTTTGGTCTAGCCCATATCTTTTGATCTCATACTTTGCCGAGCCCAATAATTATTTGCAGGCTTTTGACCAACTTTGACTTTGATTAATTAAGATTATTTATTCATCTCAACTAATCGGACAGCAACTAAGCCATGACGAAATTTAAGTGTCTACATGGTCGCATTGTATACATTACTCCCTCCGTCCCAATTTCTTGGTCCTTCTTTCCATTTTGGGATGTCCCAAAATATTTGTCCCACTTCTAAAAACATCCATCAAAATTGGGTCACTTTCCAATTTTACCCTTAAAAAGTACTTTTCCCATCTTAATTGGCTAGTCTATTATCTTTTATTTTATAACGGTTGTTATGATTTTGAAAATTTTGTATAATAAAACTAATTGATATTTATCAAACAAGATCCATATTGAATATGTTTTGACTTTCATATAATAAATTAGCCTCACAAATTTGGTCACAGTAATATTGACTGGATTTAGGGGCAAAATAGAAAATCAATACAAAATTTTCACACCCCTTAAAAACCCACTTCCCCAAAAGGGGCAAACAAATTGGGACGGAGGGAGTAATAAATAAGTTTTTTTTTTAAATATATGGACTGATTGGTAGAGCTAATAGAGTTAAGGTAATTTTTTAACACCCTATAAAAAATTCCTGGGGCCACCACTGTTGGACACCCTCAATAAGGAAAAAAAAAAAAAAAACCTCTAACCCCGCATCTTAGGGCCTCTCATAGTTGAGTACAAAACAATAGAATTGGATTTCGAAGATTGTAATGATTTCCAATGTCACTTCTCACATTTCGGTCATTTATTCATTCATTGAATAACAATGTTACAAAACAAGGAGAGTGAAAACAGAACGATGTTTGGTTTTAGTTACGTGTTTAATTCTAGGAGTGGTCTAGCTCACTGCGGACACGTGATCTTACTTGTTTCGTTGGAATTGAATTGAATTTCGCTTATAGATACTCTACTACTAAATTTCTGATGGACTCCATATCGATATCTCGTGTTGATCTATTTTTGCAGTACATGTGATAGAGCTTGCATGTTTGTTAATGGTTGTGCTTGTTTCTTAGATTTTGATAGCTTTGTTTTATTCCTGTGTTTTGTAATAAAAATTTTGTTATGCCTCCGGAATTTGTAAGTGCTGGAAATTTCTTTTGACCAAAATATATATATATATATATATATATATATATGGAAAAAAGGGTATGCAATATCCATATCAATGCTAATATTCGGTACTACCTAATATTTTTCATGATTTGGGATCTATGATTCAGATATAATGATTGAGCACCAATAAATTAATACTAATTGTTGGTCTAAAACAAAAATGGACTCGAATGGAGATAAAAATGAGACAACCCTCTCCTGCCTCGTCTCTATGTACTTCTTCCTACCTTTTTTTTTTTTTGTGCGCGTGCCGAATTCCTAAGCTCGTATTAACCAAAAAAAAAAATTGTATTTTTTGTTGTATTTGTAAGTACAAGAAGAAATTTATTTTTCACTAAGATGAATCGAATTCCATCAAATAAACGTTTAAGAGCAAGTGCTATTTTGTTCAACCTCGTTCTCTTCACTACCCTCACTAGAGTATGCTTATTTTGAATATTACTTCAATAATCGAAACTGTTCACGTCCTGTCCGAATTTTTCAACAGACTATGAAAGATATTCCTCTAACGAAAAGGAGAAATTTTCCGGTGCCGAGTGAGTATTGCCCATGAGGTACCCGCTCGACAATCTTAGCCGTTCATAACGCGATCCAACGGTTCGGATTTTAGAGAGAGAAAAAGAAGAGAGAGAGTGTTTGGGTGAGAGAAGAGAAAGAGAATCAATCCGGGCCGCCTAAAATACATTTGGACGGCTCGAATCATGCTTGGGTACCGAGTGACAATACCCACTGGGCATCCAAAAAAATTTCAACGAGAAGGTGCTGTGGCTAGTGCTGCAGTGCATAACAGTTCACTAGTAATCATGGGCCCACCTGATTACTACGACGTAACCGCTTCTCTTCCATTGGTTTCTTCTTTGATCCTCTGCGCTGCCGCCCACAGATTCCACACTGCACCCTCCTTCCCTCTCTCTCCTCCCACTTTTTCCAAAGGGAAGGTAAAGCAAAGCATCAGAGAGTGGGAGTAAACCCTTCCAAATCCAACATTTTCCATTGAAGCTTCGATTCTCTCTCCTCTCTCTCTCTCTCTCTCTGAAGAATTGGTTTGAAAATGGTGGATTTCGCTCGCGTACAGAAAGAGCTTCATGAATGCAACAAGGACATCGAGGTGTCCGGTATAAGCATCAAGCTCAAAGAAGACAACAACAACAGCCTCACTCATTTGACCGGTACCATTCCAGGCCCTCTCGCCACTCCTTACGAAGGCGGCAATTTTAACATCGACATCGTTTTGCCCGGTATATATACAACTTCACACCTATACGTACATATGTATATACGTATCGTCGGTTGTTTATTGCTTTTGTTTCCTTTGGAATCTCAGCCATTTGTTGTAATCGGTTGTCTTTGTTATTGTTAGAGATTTTGTTTGTAGTAATTCGCGGAAACTGGTTCAAGATTTAGGAATTAGGGTTTTGTTCCTGCTGACAATTAAAGTTTTTCTTTTTTTCTTTTGATTGTTAGAAGCGGCAGAACTATAGAATTATCTGGATGACATCAAACAGGAACAATCATACTAAGCCCCACCCGGAACAAATAACTATGCAAAGAAGCTCCATTAAAGATAGTTGTTGTTTCCAGAGCCGGCTTTGAGATTTACGGGGCCTAAAGCAAACTTTTTGAACTGGGTCTTAAAATCTCTATATACTTTGCATAGTTAGGAATTAGGATAAAAGAAGCGTTCATAACAAAGTCATTACAAGCATTTGAGAGTACAAATACCTAAGATCAATTCCCATTACAATATCCTGGAAACCTATTATTAAATATTTCTCTTCTCGCATTTTTACCTGCACATGTATTCAGTGTTTTAAAAAGCGCGCTATAGCGTGTGGCGCAAGGCGAGGCACACCCTTTGGGTTATGAGGGGTCATGGCAAGGCACACGACAAAAAAGTGCAGATATGGTGCTATAGCGCGCGCATGTTTTAGCCTCTTTTTTTTTTTTTTTTTTTTTTTTATCATATTATGCCACAATCAATTTCAGCCATTAATTTATGCTGCACAAAAGGTGGGCAATGCACTGGATAAATTCCTTAAATCTCCCTACAAATCAGACAACATCTATCTCTCCCTCTGTCGATTCAGTAGCCAGCAGCGGCGTTAGAGACTTGAAGTAGATCGAGTGATCTCCTCTGCTCTATTCCATCGATCTCCTCTTTGTGTTCCAGGTATTGGTGTTGATGAGGATGATTGATGGGCATGCGTGCATGAATTGAAATTAGGTTACTATGTCCTTAATTTTGTTGTCTCTAAAGCTAACCGTCTATATGTTAGCTTTTTATGGATTTTATGTTTTGCTTAGCATTTGGTGGTTTAAACATTGAAATGTTTATGTTTTATGACATTTGAACGTTTAAAAAACGTTTGCTTGTGTTGAAAGTTATAACTATATTGGCCCTGTTCGTTTCCCAGTTTAGTTTTAGTTTTAGTTTTAGTTTTGATGACATCATCATTTCTCTCATTTCTCTCTCTATCTCTCTCCACTCATTACACCTGTTGACATCATCGAAAGTAAACTAAACTACCAAACGAACAAGGCCATTAGAATTCTACTTGTTATAATAAAGTGCGCCACAGCTTGATATGGCGTGCGCTGTGCCGTGTGCTATTGCTCCAAGGGACCATTGCGCCTTAGTGCGCCGTGAGCCATTTAACTGCATGTATTAATTAAACTTGTATAATACTATAATCAACTTTACCCAGCATAATCTTTTCAATAGACAACAACAAATCCATTCAATCTCTCCTACGGTATGATTGACCGAATGCAGGATTTTATCAACTTCAACTTCGAAAAAATTCTTCCCCCGACAATTGTAACCGGAATAGTCAACAATATTCTACACGCAATCTATGCATTTGGAAAACAATTATCCTTTGCGTTCAGCTCATCAATGGGTTTTCTTAGTTCTTTGGGTGAAACTTATCAAGACTTTCAATTGGAAACATAAATCTCTGTTGCCAAAATTAGTCAAAATTTGGGGGCCTAAAGAGATGGCTTTACGGGGTTTAGCTCAAAGCCGACTCTGATTATTTGTTTATGTAATGTGATTTTTGTCTCTATTGTTCTAAATAAAAGAAAATTTGCATTTATTGCTGTAGTTACCATTTATTAATGATTTGTTTTTTGGTTGGCATTAATTAGTGATTTGTGGTATCGGTTTTTGCTGTTAGCAACTGTTGTTTCACACATGTTACGAGAATTTGTTTGCAATTTAGGGATTTGGGTTTTCATTGAACACGGATTTTTCGACTGGTGTCCAATTGTTGAAAGTTATGGTTTTGTGATTCTATGCCTATCATTAAGCATTACTGAGTGCTAGTTCATCCAGTGCAATTCGCCAAATAACTAGGGAATCTTTTCTAGTGCTAGCTAGCTAAGACTGGAAATGTGATGGAAGATAGTAGTCATTTTGGAATTAATCTCGGAGTACTTTAACTATTTGGTGAAACTGACAAATAAAATTGTAGAATTATTTGGTGTCCAAGGGAGCCTTAGCGAGTTTTTGAAGTCGTGGTATGAATATGTTTTATGCGAGTCATTATAATTTTGGATGAAAAGATATTGTTCCTTAATCCTTGCTATTTACTTGCGCTTTTGTGTTGTTTTGGCAGATGGGTACCCTTTTGAGCCTCCACGGATGCAATTTGCTACAAAAGTTTGGTATGCACAAACATGAATTGTGATTTGCCTTTTGTGTTCTAAATTTTCTTTCTTTCCAATAGAAATTGTTGGTATGCATCGAGAAACTTTAACATTGTTAGCATAAGAATGGAAGGAGTTTTAGTATTCTGCAACGGTGGTATGGCCAACAGAGAGTGTCAAACCCCTTCACACATCCCAAAAGTTGTAGTTTAACTTAATGGGAGATGAAGGAAAATATCTACTCCCCATTATATTTGCTTATGATTGTAAAGCTAAGTCCACGTAGCCTGGGTACCAAAGTAATATGAAATATATAAGTGTGAGGGCACCGTTTCTTCATGAGCTAGCTTTTGGGGTTGAGTTCTACCCAAGATCGTGTAACTTATTCTTAGAGCTAGGTACCAGAGATCGGTAGGGTGCGTGTCTCCGACCTACACCCGAGAGGTGCTGCCGAGTGAGGGTGTGAAGGGAAGTCCCTCATCACCTGGGTACCAAAGTAATGTACTAAAGTAGTATGAAGTATATAAGCGTGCACACTCACTTCATGAGCTAGCTTTTGGGGTTGAGTTCTACCTAAGACCCTGTAACATTGTATCGAAGCTGGGTACCAGAGATGGGTAGGGTGTGTGTCTCGCCTGCATGGGGCAGGTGTTGCCGAGTGAGCACACTGCGCATGAGGGAGGGTGTAAAGCAAAGTCCCACATCACCTGGGTACCAAAGAAATATGAAATATATAAGCGTGAGGGCACCCTCACTTCATCAGCTAGCTTTTGGGGTTTAGTTCTTCCCAAGACCCATGTTACACGATCTTGGATAGAACTCAACCCTAAAAGCTCACTCAAGAAGTGAGTGTGCCCTCAAATAGAGAGAAACTTTAACATCCGTTAGCATAAGAGTGGAATGGGTGTTAGTGTTTTGCAATGGTGGTATGCCCAATAGAGTGTCAAACCTGCCACACATCCCAAAAGGTGTAGTTTAACTTCTTGGGAGATGAAGAAAATTATCTACTCCCCATTATATTTGCTTACCCATTCTTGCTTTTGGGAAGTGCATATGCAGCTGCTGAAATCTATGTTGCATGGACTCAAGTACGGGTATCGGGCGCGGATATGTGTCTAGGTGTCTGCTTCATTTGATTTGAATCTCAAAGACACGGGGATACCACTACACCAAAATATCCAAATTGTTAGCTTGTATTTCTCGGATTAATAGGGTTTATAAATATAAAGTCCCTCAGGAAATTTTGTGCATAATACAAGAAGAGTACCAAGTATCATCCTTGGAAAATTTGAATTACAAAATATGCTTGCTTAGTGTAGCATGTATGTCCAACTGAATGTTTCGGACACAGATCCTACATTGTTACCTTAGTGTTGAGGCACGATTGTTTTCTACATTTAAGGGGATCCTTGTAACGCAGGCTGAAATTTCTTTGAAATTCCGCTTTTGAATGGTATGAAGTAGGACGTGGGAAGTTGAATTAAGATACTGGATGTGAATTGGGAAGCACATCGTCTGGTTAGAATCAATTCTAGTCGTTATGGACCCAAAGAAGCGTGCACAAGTAGTGCCAGAAATGCAGTTTATGCCTCATTCTTTTCAGAAGAAATGAACTCCATTAGGAAAAATATGTTGTGGAATTTACTGAACTCTACTCGGCCATAGTGCTTAGCATCAACAATTCTTACCAAACTTCGCAATCTTGGAATTTTGAAATGAAAATTCAAACACCTTTATAGGAGAAGTTTGTATAGTTTTATATTGTCCATCTCAACATGTATATTGGGACTCAAAAAGCTGACTCGTCAATGTTGGCTGAATTGTTAGACAAAGTAAAGGCAGGTGTAGTATTTGCAGTGGTTATTGCTTTTGGTTTCAGATGCAGTAAACTTATAATGTTCAATTTTTTTCCACTCTAGCTGCATAAAAATCCTACAGGATACCTTTTCATTTGTGATTCTGGTCTCCGTTTAAGTTTGTTTTGGGGTCTAGAGGAAGGATTCAGGAAAACAAAAGGTAATGGATATTTAAGTAGTGTGAAGTGTGGCTTTTAATAGGCAAACAGACCTTCAATGGGGAGATGTGTGTGACAGAGAAATTTTAATACTCTTGCGAATTACCTTGTTTAATGCACGCTCCAAAACACGGTACACCTTCATTCCAAAGTTGTGAATTTAGCAAGCAAGAGAGTGGACCTTTGGCAAGATAATAAGTAGAAAATTTTGTCATTGCAATCCTAGAAATTCAAGTAATTTGCAAAAACAGAATCTATTTAAAACTTATTGCTTGATACAAGTACTACTTGCTAGCCAAAGTAACATATGGTTTGAAGTCTTCATGTTCTTCTGGGCTTTTCAAAAAGGATGATTTGCTAGGCACTTGTTTTCCTTGATTCATATGATATTATAGAGCAACTGAATCATTTTTGTGTGGAAATCACTTGTCGAAGGCATCCCAATATCAGCAGTCAAAGTGGAGCGATATGCCTGGACATTCTGAAGGACCAATGGAGTCCTGCACTCACTCTAAAGACAGCACTACTCTCTGTACAAGCATTACTTTCTTCCCCCGAACCTGATGATCCACAAGATGCTGTAGTAGCACAACAGGTGTGGTTTGCTGCCAGCAATTTCCTGCTGCCCCTTCCTTTGTGTTTAAAGTACATTTACGTTTTATAATGTACTAACTTGGTGTTGCTATGTTCTCCACGTTTGGGTAAGGGTATGGAGTATGGGTCACGACTTCAGTGTTGGACCTTCACCAAAGAACATATTTAGTAATTTGATTGAACCATATAATTGATGCTTGAAATGCCTGATTGCCACCTGCAAATTCCATCTTGCCTTAGCAAGTAATCCAGTGAAGAATAACTTGAGATATACTGTATGAATATTGTTTTGTATGCGTCCGTAAAAATAGGAATTATATGAGATTGATGTTTGCACAAATATCCCCATGAATCTGAGATTCACATACACCACCGCCGGCACCAGTAGTGTTTTCAAATCGGGATGCGTATCGTGTATCGTTTTCTTCATTCTATTTATCGTATCGGGATACGAATCACATATTTTTGTTGAAAAAATAAGAGTTTGTAATGTTTAGCCGGACAAGATTTTGGAAGAGTGAAATTAGGTCTGACTTTTTCCCATTAAGTAATTTTATGATACACACCGAATTAGGATGCGCATATATACGTAGGACGAGATTGTATCGTTATATTTATAGACAACAAGGATATAAGGTGCGATACATATCGTTTTCCAAAGGAGATGATACGAATCGTAATATACGAATATCGTATGTTTTTAACTATGGGCACCAGTACACCAAGTTCACAAGACATGGACGCTTGGACTCAAAGTGATTATTGCAATGCATTGCTTGCTTCTCCCATGACTTGACTTATGTGTTTTGGTTAAACCAATTCATTTTAGTTTTTAATTAACATCTGCTTTTGACCATTTTAGTATCTTCGAGACTACCAGACCTTTGCGGCCACAGCTCGCTACTGGACTGAAACTTTCGCTAGGTCATCAGCTCTTGGGATTGAAGATAAGGTGCATGGAATCTCCTTTTTCCGATTTACCTTTTGCCTTTTAGTTTATGATCTAACTAACTGGAACAGCATACAACTACTATTATAAGTTTTTATGGAACTTAAATTTCAAGATCAGATATTCAAACAGATGATGTTGGATTTTCATAGGTAAAAAAGCTGGTGGAGATGGGATTCCCTGAAGCCCAGGTGAGAAGTACGCTGGAGAGTGTTGGTGGTGATGAGAACATGGCTCTTGAAAAGCTTTGCTCTGGCTAGAACTACTCAGCAAGATTCCATGTACTTCAACTTTGGTAATTTCTGGCTGATAAAAAAAAGAAACTTTGGTGATTTCTGTGCCAATGCAAACAGGTTGGAAATTATACAGACAGCAAGGGATTCATCGCAATATAAGCTGTTCATTGTAGTCTAGGTTTTCTATCTTCTGGTCATTGTTCTTTTGTTTCAGACTGTTTGTTCACCCTTCATAAACATTATCTTCCTGTGTCGTTGCATCAATATCACTCTTTCCTAATTGCTAGCTAGTCAGGTTGTGCAACTTTTGTTTTAAGTTGAAAACAATTATCGGAATCTATCCATTGGTATCTATAATATAATGGTTGTTTTGGTTTCATGGGACAACTGCGTGCTGAATGAAAAGGCAGCATTTTTTTGAACGTGATCCCTCTGGCTGATTGAAATGTCAGGCTGGACGTGATCACATTGTTTTCCTAGAGGTAGATTGGCAAACTTGATCGCAAGATATGTTCTGTGGTCTTAGGTCTGTGTGTTAGCTCTATCATGTTTTTTTACTCATTTCAGAGAGAGGGGTACATGCAAGCCTAGGTCTGTTGAACTAATCTAGTACTAGTAAGTGCATATTTCAATCGAGCGAAGGAGATACCACATTGGTGGTGGTGGTAGATGAGATTGCAAAAAGCTTTTGGACTTTTAAGTTCCACTGTAGTTTTAAGGTTGAATCCAGTTGCAATTGTAGTCTTGTGAACTGGACACCGTATGAGATGCTTTGATCTGGTCGAGCCTTGGTGGGGTAATTGACCCTGTCACGTTTGGTCGAGCTTTGGTGGGGTATTTGATCCTTTTAGGGTTTGTCGCGGGTGTGAAGTTCCTATGATTGCGTCTTAATCAGCGTTGGCATTATTAGTAGATTCCGCTCAATTATGGAGCCAATGATGCCCAGATTGATGCATTAAGTTGTAGTTTTTCAGATGGCAGCAGCTCTCCATAAGATTAATTTGTCCTTTTTGGGCTGTAATGTCGCTGCAAACCTTGCTTGGAATTGATGGTACAGCTGTTTTTTTTTTAATTTTTGCAAAAAAAAAAAATTTTCCTGGTTATGTCTTTTCCCTTTTCTCATGGTTGGTGTAAACAAGAAGTTTTGAAAAATACAGTTTTTATTTATTTATTATTATTTTGAACAAGTTCAGAAAACTATTTGACAAATACTCCCTCTGTCTCTTTTTAAGTAACCAACTTCGTAATTGCAATTTTATTAAGGAGACCACATCGTTTTACCTTTCACATGGTCAAAACGATAATTATATAAACTTGTACCTATTGACTTTTCAAAGTGGACACATAATAACGGACGGAAGCAGGGATATGGTGCATTGCATATTACAACTGTCTATCTTGGAAATCAATGGTCCGGAAATATTGAAGCTTTCTGACCGGTAAGAAAGCGTCTGCAAATCCGGACCATTGAAACTTTTGGACAGTTGAGATGCTTCGCTGTACAGTGCAGCACACTAAGTCCCCAGGTCCAATAATGGACAATCCAAAATAGAATATTGGACTCTTGTTTGGAGACGGAGGGAATAAGTTTTCTAAGTTTTTTTTCGGTAAACTAAGTTTTCTAAGTTGATAATTGAGAGACCAGAAAACTAGAACGACACCAAATGGCGAATAGGCATGACCCAAACATTTTCCTTTTTCTTAACAGATTCAAACCGAAGCCATAGTTGTTTCTATGGTCCCAAGAGTTGAGAAAGAATTCTGATATACAGCAGTTGTCAGCTCATTCATTTGACCATCATCATATCTTGATATTTTTTTTTTTTTGAACAGCAATTTTTTTTTTCTTTACTTTTGGAGCATAACAAAGATTAACCCGGATATGAAGCATGAAGGCATCACAATGGGAAGGAAGCATCCAAACAACGTTGGGACCCAACCTACCTGACAATCATATACCGCTCCACACCCGACAAAATAAACAAGACTATTAGCCCCATCAAACTCCTTATGATCCAGAATAAAACTTTTTCGAGTGTCATTTGACGATCTGAGCCGTCATTCAAATACTAATCGTTCTGTTTTGCAAGTCGATCAGACATTTGCGTCAACGGAAATAAAACAGCTTTGTCAAAAGAGTGATGGACAATTAGACCTTGATCCATTTCTATTCAAACAAATATATATAGTTCGGCCAAGCGTTTATTTGAAATTGATTACCCTGATTTTTTGCATGGGCAAGAAACACATCGAAACCTACAAAAAAAAATGAACGGCTTGAAAGTCGAATGAGACTGTGAGGAGTCTTATTTTGTGTCACATGAGCGATCAGTCGTATAGGAGAATTCTCTAGAGTTTCTCATAAATATATAATTGATGCTACATATGCATCTTCCTCTTTCTTATAAATGATACAGAATCACATAGACACATTCTGCAAATCTCCCACTTATACAAATTAAGCAATAAAAACTGAAAAATCAAGCTGAACATGAATTAGCCTACCAATGAGCAATATATCTGGTAATAATCTCAAGAGCAATGGTAAATTGCAACTCTCCTAGCTGGAGGAGGTACACAAATGATGAAAAACGCCATCGCAATGATCATTGCCGCCACCAGTCCTAGCAAAATCGATGTCATATCATCGGAGTCCGAGCAACACACATTCCCCATTTTCCCTTTTGCGATTTCTTTTTCCAATTCAATCACTCAGATGGCGAATGGAAAGGAAAAGATTGGGATTCCAATGGAGTTGGAACTGAACTGACAATGGAAAGTTGTTGGAAGTCAATAATGGAACAGACAAATTTTATCAATGGTGTTGGAAAACAGCCAATAGAGGGACTACACGTGGCTTTGTAGGTGTGGATATTTCGCTTTCATTTTGAAATCTTTCCTCTCTCTTTTTTTTTGGTTTGGTAGTGAGGGGCGTCTGCGCCAATTTACATGCACCTCAACTAATTCCTTCCCTAGTTCAGTCAAAGGCAGATCATTCACTCCGAGACTAGGGGATTCACAAGAGATTTTTCTCTTTAGGCCTAGCCTCAAAAGTTTGCTAAATTTCGAGCTCATAATGTCTGGATTTACGGTTCATCTATATTGCCACTTCACCTACCTTTGGGGTTGACGTTGAAGTCTTTCCTTTTGCTGATGTGGTTTTTGTGCACTCAATGCTTTAAGAGACCTTGGTCTGTAATGATGATCTATTTTTTCTGAGGTCCGAACAGAATTCTCTATTCCTAATTTTATTGCAGGAATAGTAATACACTAGGCTATGAGGAGAAGGTAACCAATGTTTCCCAAACGATAAAATCGGAATGAAATCAAGATTTGATAAAATTAACACTTGATCTATCAAATGAGAAAGAGGTTTGATAAAATCTATTTTTTTTTTTTTTTTAGATTTTATCAAATCTCTTTCTCATTTGATCAAATCTTGATTTTGTCGTTTGGAAAAACAATAATTAGCTTGGATAGGGTTTGAGTGTCTAGCTTACATTCTTGTTTGGCTCGTTTGAATTAGATTCCACATGTTATTACTTGGCTAGTGTTGTACAGATTTAAAGTGGCGGCCCCACTAGTTGAAGTGCACTTAAGCTAACTTGGACATTCTTGACTGTTAAACCCAAATAAAGTTGCGGGCCCAAATCATCTTTGTGGCACGCCCCATAGGGTCCGTTTGGAACTTGTAGAAAGGAAAAGGAAAGGAAAATAAAATAAAAGAAAATGGTTAAGGATGAAAGTGTGAGGAAAATGTACTATTATGATATTTTTTTGTATTTTTTATTTTCCTCTCACTTTCTTTCTAAACCAAACAAGAGGAGGAATTTTTTTTTAATTTTCCTTTCCTTTTCTTTCCACATGTTCCAAACAAACCTCATCCAGTTGGTGATGACTCACACGGTAAAACATGAAGTGTACTCCGTACTTCAAAAGTTGAGTGAGCATAGACCAAATTGGTTCGATTTTGTTGTGGATTAAAATTCTGAATAATTTGTACAGATTAGATATTTCAGATATCAAATATCTCGAAAATTAAACCAACCCGTGTAACTAATAGAACCGGACTATTTTGGAATGAATTCGATTATAAGTGATTAAAAGTCATTCAAATCTAATGAACGTCATCTATGTATAAGTCTATTTTTAAAGAGTGTTTTCTGATGAAAATACAAGTGGATGATTTTACCTAATTGTATATGCATATCTAATTAGCATTTGGATTTGTTGAAATCAAAACCATAGGCATAACTTCGCAGATCAAACGACCCTTTGCTATCCGTTGTACCTGTAGCATGGTTTATAATAGTGCACGACAAGATGGTTGTGCCCAAAAAATTGACATCGTCCTAGCCAATAAATGTAATCTGAAACTAAAAGTAATTTAGTGAACGAACCACAATTGTTCACAGTATAACTTTTCGAACGTTTATAATTGTCCACCCACAGGGGGTTGGCTGTTGCCCCTAATGCACGACAGGATGGTTGTGCCCAGAAAACGGTCATCGTCCGAGGCAATAAATAATGTAATTTGAAATTAACGGTAATTTAGTGAACGAACCACAATTGTCCACATTATAACTTTTCGAACATTTATAATTGTCCAAAAATGTGGTTTATTCACTGAATTACTTACATCCGATCACTTTAAAATTTTTGCAAGTGCCACGCTCCAAGCTCTACATAGTTAATTAAAATTTCAATTTTTGACTCCAAACGATGCCGGTCTTATAGGCACCACAGGCCCCTTCCTCGTCTTTAGAGCATCTCCAACCCATCATCGTATCTTCAATTTTTTTCCTTCAAATGTATATTCATCTAAAGAATGGATAAATCAATTGAAGATAGTGACCGAGGAAATTGCCCACGTAATACATTCAAAGCTGGTGGTTTTTTTCTTTTATTTTGATTGACAGATTGACTGTTGGCTGCTTCAAGTCTATCAAACAAAAGAATAATTCAAGGCCATTAATTAGATTGGTCGTCATCTTATTGAATAGTCATAGAAGGAAAATAATTTCAACAAGAATAGTTTATTTGGAAATAAGAGTCATAATTAAGGTGCCAAATGAATTGTGTCTTCTTTATTCATGTGATATTACAATGTTGGACACAGATTTGTTCGCAGCCGTTAATGTTTATGGATCCCATGTGTATCGCTTGCAGTCCATGGTCATCAAAAACCTTTGGACCCCACGTGTATTTCGAATAGTTACGTCCATAGCACTTCGCTTAAATATGGACGCCACAAAATTTAAAGGAAAGTCCTGGGTTAGGGGTGAAGTTTTAATTCAAGTTTGTGAATATTTTGGCCCAATAATTGGAAAAAAAAATAAAAAATCTAGTGATCCCAACCCAATTGACATTTTCGATCCAAACTAATAAAACGATAAAACCGAAAAAAACTGGTTAAACAGAATAACACCGAAGCAAACCAAACTGAACCCAACCAAATAGAGTATCAAACAGTTTGGTTTCAATTTTTATTTAGAAACCGAAATATTCGGTTTAGTCCGGTTATATGCCAAAAATCGAACCGAAACAAACCAATTACACCCCTAGATAGGACCATCCCAATCAGAAAATTTCTTACCGACTACTGCTATACCACTTCTTCAAAGGAGAGTACATTTCAGAATTTTAATGGGTGTGCCTCCATATATGGATTGGCTCATTTTCTCCTCTGTCATTTTTCAATCCAGTTGTCCCCATTGGAATGAAATTGTCAAATATTCCACCTTAACATGCGCTTTGATTGGACTTATGCTTAGTTTGCACTCACCATAAATATTTCTGATGTCGTTCATATTTAATTGTCTAATTCAAAAATCCAGAGGACCATGATAGATATATAGACAAATGATAATGCTAACATTATTTGTGTTAGGAAAATGCTAAAAGAAGTTCAATAGACTTCTGTTAAGGTTTAAAAAATGTACTAAAATGTGTGAAAAGTGGGTAAAAGTGTACTAAAAAGTGTAAAAAATATATTGAAATGCATGTTTTTTTGTCTTTTCTTGTGCTTATAAATAAAAGCCCTGTGGGCTTCTGTTAGCAGGACCGTTGTGGCATTATCATTTTCCACACATATATGTGTATATGTGTGTGTTTCTTATCGTCAAAATCACGCCCATTTTTCACCCCCTAGCATGTAAAATGATATACTCCTTTCATTCATTTTTAAGTGTGTAGCTTCATAATTCGAAGTTATTAAGAAAACATCATCATTACACATTCACAACAACTTTTACATTCACTTTCCACTATTGTCTTTGATGGAGACATTATTATTAAACTTTACCAACTGACTTTTCAAAAAAGAATATACTTTTAAGGGAAAAATAGAAAATGTACCAACTTTTATCCATTAACTTTTCAACATCACACTTATTTAGGAACAGCCCAAAATGAAATACACTACTCTTTTTAAGCAACGAAAGGAGTAACATTGTTTGTAGATTTTTTTTTCAAATGAAAAGAGGAGATATTATATAGGAGTATTTGCAAGTAGTAAGAAAAAAAAAAAGGGTGTTGATTTTGGGGCTCCCTTTTTTTATGCAGGCACTCCAATATTTAATGAAGTTACAAACTACCCTTTTTAAGATATAAAAATTACTGGAGGCACTCCACCCCCAAATTATCTCCTCATTTACTAAGGCACTCCAAACGAAAAAATGAACCAAAACCAAACATAAACATTAGGTTGTAACTTGTAAACATTAACATTAACATTACGTTCCAAACATTAATCATCCACAACATAAATATTAGGTTCCAAATATTAAACATGCATCTATGTCATATTGCTTCATGCCACTTTGCACAAAAAAAAACAAACTAAACATTGCAAGAATTCTCCAAAATAAACAGCACACAATTGAAAATGTTGATGCTGCAAAATCTTCACAATGGCTGCGACAGAAGATCTTTATATTTTCGTACTCGTTATCTACAATTTTTCCCTCAAAATCTTCATAACAGCCACAAATCTACATTTTTTAAACTCATAGTAAGACAAACAAAACACATCAATAGAGTTAGAGAACTCTTGAGAGGAAAAGTAACAAAACTCTGAAGAGATTTTGCATGGACAATAGGATGGTTCTACAATTATAGGTCGAAGACCACTTGTACAGGTGCAGAACATGGAGACAATAGCATAAAGACTCTACCAAGGAAACACTACATATAGAAGTAGGCAATGTGCCGTAAAAGGAGTTAAACAACTATCTGCTTTTTTCTGATAAAAAAAATAAACATTTGCTTTTTGGAAGTGCCTGAAGTAAATGAGAAGAGTAAATGTTTTTTTAAGTGCCTGAAGTAAATCATTGAACTTGCAAAAGGGTAATTTTGGAAAACTACTATAGCTTGGAGCCCCTGCATCAAAATTGGGAGTGCGAATATCAATTTCCCAAAAAAAAAAGAAGATGTGAAATGATAGAAAAAAGGAATTATGTGAAAATCAATTACCTAATTTGTTAACAACTCTACCAGTTCTACCGGCAAGTACAAGCAGCTAGGTAAACTCTTAAAGTAGTGAGGTAAAAGTAAAACGAACAATCAATCTTCACGTGACTCTTCAATATCCTTGGTGCTTTCCATAAGAGCAACACTACATACACACAAAAGTTACCTGTAATGTGTGTGAGCGTCACACATTTATGTGTGTGTTTGGGTAATTTGTGGGTAGCTTGTTTGTGTGTACCTAACATTTCCCTTTCCATAATTCCCAACTTTGCTATAGGGGCAAATGTGGGCGGCGTGGGTATGCCTGACACGAAAAAAATATATATCTATATGATTGAGCTAAAATAAATATTTTTATGGGTAAATTTATACATGTAGACATTAGTTCGATGAATTGTCAAGTTAAAAAAATAAAAATTTAAAGTAGGACTTTTTGACAAGACAAGACAACAAGAATCCGACACGACCCGAAACATGACACGAAAATTTGGTAAGTTGAAAAATATTGTGAAAATTCATAAATAAGATTATGATATATAACACGAAAATGACACGAAATTACCTATTGCCCACCCTTAGGTCATGAGGCGAGTAGGGTCAGAGTTACTACTATGCAATAGATTTGCGAGAGGAAATCTGTAGCGTGTGCTGTGGCCTCTGTGCATAGGTGCGCACTCAAATTTATAAACTAATTTTTAATTTCTTGTTAGTAATATTTTTTTAATTATATACATTGAGGCCGTTTTGAGATTGTCGGAACCACTCATCTTGTAGGTATTGTTGAAACTTGAAAGGAAATTTGTAAAAATAATCATCTTAATCAGATGACAATATAGATATAATACCTTAATTATTATTTTTTTGTTTGTTTTAAATACCTATGGATGTCGATGAATATAAGCCCTACAAAGTGATTGGGTCGGATCATCTCGTAGTGGCATAGTGGCTGTGTTCGGTTAGGGGGTTTGCCCCAGTTTTGATACTATTCCAGTTTTGATTACATCATCACTTTTTTCACTTTTCTCTCTACCTCTCTCCACTTATTACACCTGCTTACATCATCAAAACTAAAACTAAACAAAACTAAACCTACTAACCGAACACAGCCTATAACTCTGGCATTTTTTAAATTAATCAATAAAGAAATCAATTTTTTTTTTTTGATCGGCAATGAAGAAGAAGTCATCTTCCTCGGATATCCGAAAGTATTTAAGCAATTCTTTATTATTTGCTGATAGGGATCCTTGTCCGAAGTCGAGTCTAGAAGCCGGGTTTTATTCGTATCCATTGACTTGGTCCATATTCCACCCAAGTGGAAGAGATTGTGGAGAAGGGGATAACTCCCTGAGTGTTGGCAGAGACATGGTACCAACTACTCTTACGCGTTAGCCCTGAAGGTTGTGTTTTAGAGGGTGTTTGGCCACTTCTTTATTGCATTTTCACCTTCTCATTTTCTCCTTTTGGGTGTTTGGGGGAGAACACCCAAAACTCATTCTTGATTTTGAACAATCTAGGCAAGAAGTTAAAAAGAGGTTGGAGGCTACTTTTCCATTTCTACTTCTCATTCTCTTATTGCAAAATGCATTCTGTACATTTCTCCCAAACACTTCTCCTAAATTCAAAACACATTCTGACCTTAATCCAAAAAACTAAAAAGCCAAAAAGTTGATAATGAAAAACTAAAAAGTAGGCTCCCAAACACCATCTCTGTGTTTATAATTTATATACAAGTCGAGAGAGCGAGAGGTTTTTGTGGTAGTAGGATATAATCCGAGAGGGCGAGTCCAAGAGATAGAGCCGATGGATCTCTCCTCGGGGTTTTTTTGTAGCTTGTAAATGTGTGGTATATATACACTAGCATGAACCCGTGCTATGCACGGCACGGAGACATGAAATAAAATGATTTTTTTTTTGTGATGAGCTAAAAAATTGTATTTTTAACCAGAAAGTGTATTAAATTACTTCGATCACTTAAATTAAAAGAGTGTAGCAATTCTATTTCTTATTTGCTCCTCTTGATTCTAGTTTCCCATGGTGATTGAATCAGCTATAAAAACATATAATCTATATATGTGATTGAATCGGCTATAAAATCATAATCCATGTATGTGACTAAACACAAAATAATTGAAGTCAACACCCTAGAGGGAAAATGTGTCATAATTTTTTTATGATGCATGTAATTGGAAAAAGACAAAAAAATATCTATATAATAAGGAAGAGCGGTTTTTCAATCCCTTATAAATCCTTACATTTTCATTTCTAATCTTATGGTTAAGAGAGTGTTTAGAGTTTCTATAAATCTAAGCCATTTATTTTTGTTTCCAATAGTAGCTTAAGGAATGGCTAGGATTAATTTTCGAAGCACATAAGATATCACGACCATTTATTTTCTTTTTTAACGTCTCTCTCTTGCCCAAATTCCACAATCTGCTCCACAATTCTTTCATGTTCGTTTGAATTTTGAAAATCATTTGTCCATTTTCTACAATTCTTCTCTTATTGACTCCATAATCTATGTGTAACATTCACATTTCCAATGTGTCAGAATATTCCATAGTGATTCGCCTCACTCCCTAATCATGCCTGTGATATGCCCTGATGTGGGAGTTCAGAGGCTGTGTATATTCATTGTGATATAAACATTGGTGAGGTTTCTATTTTTCTAATTATTAAATTTTAAATTTATATAAAAGAAATAATTTAATTTTGCTGATTATAAATTTTAAATTTATATAAGCCTCATTTGGAAAGTTATATTTTCATAGCGAATGTTATATTTGCCTGATCTTAGCAATTGAGATTGAGCTAATTTAAATTTTGTCAAGTGATCCAATTTTGCAAGAATTTATTTTCTTCCCAAACCATAGATAACTGATTTCCTCTTAATATTGTTGTACTTTAATTTCAGTATATACACCGATTACCTTCTATAATAAATTAAATAAGAATTATCATAATATATTCAGACTCTCTATTGGTGAATTTACATTTTGCTTTTTTATTTTCTCGTTGATAACTTATTGTCTGGAATAGAATATAAAATCAAAGATTCTTTGTTTTGCTAAGATCAGGCACGATATATGGTTTTCAAATTTAAATGAGATTCATAACAAATCTTTGATGCATGTAATTAAGTCACATGTTTCTCTCAAAACCCTAAACGACAAACCAATCAACTCATGCCACTTGTCGCTCTCACAATCCTCCTCACGAAAAGTCATTCTGCAATAATATATAAGATGTTAAATTTTATCGATTCCCTTGCAGGGACGAACCCATGTGGAAATACCCCCACTTGGTTTTGTAAGATTACATTGATATGCTTAAATATTTTAATACTAGCATCAAACCCGTGCTATGCACGGAGTCGCAATACACGAAAATCTAGCGTCGTACCGGGCTACATGATTATATGCTTGGAGCACTTTGATTCCACAATCAAGCGGAAAACCCGTGCTATGTACGGGATGAATTAATATTATCATATACCAATAATTTAAATTTGTACGGCAAGAACAGTGTTATTCTTCAAAACACGTCTATTATTTTTGGTATTAAACATATTGATGAGTGATTAATCGATGAAAGTGTGTAATTTTTGGGTATTAATCATGTTGATGATGATTAATTTATGAAAATGTGTATTCTTTTGGGTATTATAAATAATTAATCTTAGAACACTTATACCTTTTTTTATACTAATAATCCCTCCGTTCGTAAAGATAATCCACTACCAAAAAACCTCTAATTTTCGGATAGAAAAACAAAGCACCTCCGTACATGATTTATACATTTCTTCATACAAAATTAAAGAACTAATTGAGATTTTTATCCAAAAATTGCACGTCGCTTTATAATTAATAGACTATCTTTTGTGAGATGGAGGTGGAAGAATATTAATTTTAGGTGCTACCTTCGAGTCAAAATCCTGGCTCCGTCCCTGAGTATTACTCTAATATAAATTGTCAAAAAAATCTTATAACTTGTTTAAGTACCTCACAAAATCAAACTTAATCAAATCTTAAAATACCTCACGACCTTCATATTTTGCTCTAGGGCTTAACTCCTTTGTTTATGGAGCTGGACATTGCAGTGGTGCAATCGTTGTGCTTAATGTTTGGTTGGTTCAAAATATTAGTTCACTCATATCAGTCATATGGATATATAGTTTCTTATATTTGGATGTTAGTTTTGCGATTATTACGTATCATATGTGTAAGGCATATATTTGAGTTTTGAAATTTTTTTTCCACAATATAATTCAACTGTATTCTACTACTTCTTATTTTGTTCATATATTAATTGTTTAAGTTAGATAGATATTCATCATTCTATCTTAAAGTAGAATATAATACTATATGTCACTTTGTCAAAAAAAAAAAGAAGAAGAAGAAAAGAAGAAGAAGATAGTTTCTTATATTTGGATGTTAGTTTTGCGATTATTACGTATCATATGTGTAAGGCAGATATTTGAGTTTTGAATTTTTTTTTCCACAAAATAATTCAACTGTATTCTACTACTTTTTATTTTGTTCATATATTAATTGTTTAAGTTAGATAGATATTCATCATTCTATCTTAAAGTAGAATATAATACTATATGTCACTTTGTCAAAAAAAAAAAAAAAGAAGAAGAAGAAAAAAAGAGAACAAATTCTATCCCACAAACTCAAGAAAGGTTGGCTAAAGAATTGTTAAGATCTTATTTGTCATCTGATAGTCATATAGTAATTTAGTATTGTACCTTTCAAGATCTTAGCAATAGCAACTATTAACTTGACACTAACTGCTAAATTGAGAATAATATTCCAATTATGTAACCCTTTGACCATTTTTGGTTTCAAAATGTTGTTTTGACAATTTCAATCGATTGATTTTCTCATCAAGGTCTTCACATCGATCCTGTAAAAGCCGAGTCATTTTTTAACCAACATAAATTTCGACGTCGAAAGCCATTATAGATTTTTTTTTTAAATGAATACTAATTAATAGAAACTAAAAAAAATAGTAATTACAAACTAACTCACTGTTACCAAAACATGGGTTATTTGTTCATTTGCACCAGGCCAACCATGGCCCTAGCCAAAGTATAAGAACAACAATAAGGTTTGCACGAAAATATAATTGGTTGGATTGAGAGACTGATGGCTGAGAAAATGGGGGACGGACATTTTCATTTTTATAAGTTTTTGATGTATTTGGAATTTAAAACTAATGGATTATTGTTTTTATTTGCAAATGTTGCGTGATTTTTTAAATTATTTTGAAAATTTTAATTAGCTAATTAATTGTTTCATTTGTAGAACTTATTGATTGATGAGTATTTGAAATTTAAAATTATTTGACAGAGTATTTTCTTTACAAATCTTGAGTGTTGATTCCTTAAACCATGAAACTTGCTTGAAATCTGAAATTATCTACTTATGGTAATTGAATTATTGTCACATGTGTCACTCAAAATCCTATACGACAAATCAACTATTTTATGCCACTTGTCGCGATGAGAGCCTTTCTCACAAAAAGTCATTCTGCAATACTATATAAGATACTCAATAAATTTATGATAGTGTTTTAGTAAAATTACTCAAAGCTTTCCTTAATTACATGGATATTTGTCGGAGCAACTTTTTAGAGTGCAAAGTTCTCCCGCCACTTTTTGTGCAAACACACCCCTTTCCATTAGGGGTGTCAACGGTCTGGTTTGGTGCGGATTGGTATGAATCCGAGGACCGAACTAAAAGTCTACGGTCCAATGTAAGGCAATCCATGTCCAAACCAAAAGTCTACGGTCCAGTTCCGAATCAATCAAAAAAATCACGGTTCGGTTCACGGTTTATCCAGGGATTATTACATTATATTCCACATTCACATTCACATTCACATTCTCATTGTAACTTTTGGAACCCATTCATCATCAGTAGCTTTTATGTTTTAATAAACAACACCAAGTCACCAACAACAGTGCTTCAAAATGATTCAAAGAGATTCACATTCAAGAGAGTACCACTAGCAGTAGCAAAAAGATGCAAAAGTAGCATAATATAAAGCGAGTAAGCAAAAGTCTTCACCACAACCAGTCCAGTCCCGATACAATTAGTAGCTAATATACGTGCAAGCAAAAATAAAATTACAATTGTTAATTAAAGTTTGCACCTTTACTTTTCAGTTATAGCACATCCACCTATTTAGGGTATAAAATTAAGAATAATATGTTTAATTATAATTCTTATCCCAATATTATATATATATTTTATTTTATTTATTGATTAAATTCTCACGGTCCGATTCAGTTTATCCACGGTTCTTTTATGAAAATCCATGGACACCGAACCGCGAAGCACGATTTTCTAATTTTTCAATCCGTGTCCGGACCATTAATCCACGGACCCAATCCAAACCTACGGTTCGGTTTGGTCCGGTTCAGATTTGAGGTTCGCGGGGTTTTTTTGATAGCCCTACTTTCCATTATTGTAAGGCGAAGTTACATATATAGTTACTAATATCTTATTTTTTTCCAAAAATAATGAATTATTTTAAGAAATTATAAACGTACATGCTAAGTTTACTAATCTGTGTGCCTTCACTAATGCATATTTATAGATCCTTCCCCGTTTCCTAGTGCGAGTTGCGTGCGTTTGTGTCCCTAATTCCAACGATATTAATCTAATCTAAATTCTAGATTTATGATTACTTTTTTCACGTACTTTCATTGTCTATCTTAAGGCTTACGCTGATTAATTTATAATAATATAATCAAATTAATATCAATTGTGTGGTTGTTATTGGTCGAACTTTAAAAAGGAATAAAGGATGAAACTTCAATTGCATAGCCTTGTCATTCACGATTAAATAGAAAAATGTCCACGTTATGCAAGTAGCTGTATATTATACGGATAAATATAAAAAGGTACTATATATATGTTTATATATATTACTCCTCTATGTTTCTAGAACCAGAGCACATATAGTGCAATGAGTTGACTAGGTATTTTTTTATTCAATTTTTTTTAAATCTTATATTTTGTGTGTGAATTAAGGAGGTGGTCAATTATGTTGGACCCACTCACCCACGACCATTTCTTACTAAGAATATTGTAATAAAGACAGGGTTTAAGTTACTGGTTGCTTGACTAGATACGAGCGTTAAAATGTACTACTATTACTAGAGGCTCCTTTGGCACATAATTCATAATTTGAATTATTGGATTATTCATTGTCTTTATTATTATTATTTTTTGCATTTGTTAGTTTTGCGTCAAAATTTTGTGGTTTCTGGATTCCTCTTGACGAGATGAATCTAACAAGTATAAAATTATGGTCAAAACTCATTTTTTTTTTTAATAAAGCCAAAATTAATCCAATAATCCAAGAATTTTCGGCTTTATTCAAAAAAATATTTGGTTTGACCATAAATTTATACTTGTTAGATTCGTCTCATCAAGAGAAATCTAGAAACCACAAAATTTTGACGCAAAACTAACAAATGCAAAAAAAATTTGAATAAAGACAACGAAAAAACCAAAAAACTGGATTAAGTTTTTCGAGAAAAACATACTACTAAGACTTTCATTCAACCCCCTCATCACCACGGAAATCCAGGGGCCTGCTGTGCAAGTGCTCGACAAGCCCTGCCAAGCACTATCCGAGCCGTCCAACGTATTTTAGACGGTTTAAATTTGAGAATGGACAACAAAGGGTGTTTTGGGTATTTTGCACTGTAATGTATCCATCCTCAGATCTGAGCCATCCAAACGTGTTTAGACGGCTCGGATGGTGTTTGGCAGGGCCTGCTGAGCACCCCACACAGTAGGCCCTCGGATTCATCACGATGTAGTTTATTCCAAAAATATTCACATTGACTTTGGATTAACTTTTTTTTTATCTTTAGTGATTATCCTAAAACTTTAATTTTATCACAATACAATTCGTCTCGGCAGAATGAATCTAAGCAGTAAAAACACACGAACTCTGTTTGACAGTTTACAATATATAAGGATAAGGATAACAAATTAAAATAAGCTCTACTTCTTCGTGAATTCCCTAGTGGCTGCCGTACATGACCTACTTTTGACCGGATTGTGAGGGGATTAATTGAGTAAAGGGTGAGCGCAAGCTGAGTCAGTTGACCCAAATACCACTGACCACAAAACCCAAGAAAAAAAAAATTTACTCAACTCCCACGTGGTTAGGACAGAGTGAAAAGTTTAACAGTTACTCACGGCAAAAGTCTAAACCACCCTTCTTTTTTCTCACTTCTTCTCGGATTACCCCAGGAAGAGTCTCCTCCTCCTTTTTTTTTCCCATGTAGGAAGCACCCCAATGCAGGCCATATTGGACCCACTCATGCAATGCAAATTTACGGGGGAACTAGCGCCGTAAGCTACCGCCATGACCACCCACTTAAAATCTAGAGTGCCTTCAAAGGAAATCGAACCCTACCATGTTACAGGCACGCAAGTTCGTCCTTGCCACTGGGGTGGTTAGCAATCTGTCATTTGTCAATGTGAAATTAACCTACATAACTTGTGCTCTTCTACTCTTCTTTTGTTGAAAATTCTTTTCTGCCATTCTATTGTGTTACTGCTTGGACCGCGCAATTTGTATTTGATTTTGTATCAATATAAGTTTCGTTTTTTTCAAAAAAAAAAAAGTGTTACTAGTACTGCTTACTTGAGAGCATTTGACGGAAAAAGGGCAAAGAGGTCATTTCAGACATGACATATGAGTTTTTTTTATTTTTTTTAGAATGATTTTCAGTGGACATTTTAACTTTTCCACATAAAAATTTCACTAAAAGACAAAAAAGGTGTGTTTATAAAAAAAAGGGAATGTGGAAATCATTTGCTTTTTTTTTCTCCTGCCAAATCATATTAGTAAAGTTGCAATAAACAACTCTTTTTTTTGGGGTTCGCTGTTTTCTTTCCTTCCTTTTTTTCTAGTATAAAATGTAGTTTATTTGATAGTTAGAGTAAATAATTTTTTAGCAGAATAAACAACTAAATACTTAATAATGATGTATATGTAATTCATATTATTGTCAATAATATTTTCCCACAGTTATTTAGCTTTTACGACCAGACACCTTGCAGAATAAAATGTTGTTTGAACGCAAAAGACCATGAACTCATTGAAGTGTACACAAAGGGAAATAATTTCTCACACTCTTTTGCATCCTAATATACTTGGAAGTCTTATCTTTTATTGTGATTTGAGATCATGTTGTGTATATAATTTAAAACAATGGAGTATTATTTAGATTACATCCACGAAAATACGAAATATTGAGAACAAAAACAAAGAGATAATCCATTCGGAACAAGATCAAGACACAATTGTGTACGGGTTCGTCCAAACACATGTGTAAACGTGTAAAAAAATATTTCGAACGATTCCGAGCACAATTGTATTCAGGTCTTCAAATCTACTCCTATTATTGTAACATCGTGTTCCTTGGTTTATAAAATTTATTACTACTGCTACTTCTTGACAATTTCTCCTCCATGTATTTACTTGCAATAAATGAGAAAATCAAATCTTCTGATAGGGGCGTGCCAGCGGTTGTTGGCTTCATTTACTTTAGTGTCCTCTGTGACACCAATGATTTCTTCATTGGCCCTCAGGTCCTATCCAGTGTGGTTTCCTCCGGTCTAGTCCAGTTTCGATTTTTGTGGACCCATCTCGGAATTACAACTTCCACCTGTCCAATCCAATTTCGATTTTTATAAGCTCATTCTGGGCCTATAACAATAATTGGAGTTGTTTAGTGAAGTTGATTTTTTCCGTACTTGCAGAATTTGACGAGCTCTATATAATAAACAACTCCGATTATTGTTGTAGGTCACGAAAATGGAAACTGTACTGGATTAGACCGGAGGGAAACCACACCTCACAGGACCTGAGTCCCAACAATCAACCAAATTGTCAAACTAGCAGTGATTCAGGAGAATTACTTGTGTGTTCACAGTTTTCACTAGAAGATCAAAATTGTACCAAAGGGGAACAGACCCGCGAGGCTTACTTACGAGTTCCACACAAATTATTGGAACCATTCAAGAATTTTAAAATATTTTTTCGAGTGGTCCCTCGATAAATCAGCTCAAAAAAATTCCTGCAACTACTCGATCCGATGTATCCGTTTCTCATTTAGATTACAGACCCTTGGTGGATTAGCTAGAAATCAGCTAAAAAAGATACCTACCGAGTCACATAATTTGTGTTCGTATGCTCAAGCGCGAAAGAGTCTAAACTATTAAAACCAAGTGTGAAAATTAGGGTGAGTTTGGACAAATTTTTTAAATACTTTTTGCTCATTTTTCAAAAATTGACTTACAAGTCTTTATGTTCAATTGTTTGCTTCCTCAAAAAGTCCCAAAACTTTTACTTTAGTCCAAACTGTTGGACTTTTTGCTTCCTCAAAAAGTCCATAAAAACCTTCGAATATTTTCGTCCAAACTTAGCCTTAATCTTTACTTTTTGCTGTGTGTTCTATTCCATTCATGATAGAAGTCCCTTTCTTTTTCCTCTTTTCTTTGGGATCACAGTGATGATAGTTAGTACTCCTACTACTCAAATTACTACCCATGAGTATTCAATCAACTTTAACTTAAGAAAATGATTAATGAGCTATTGATTGTAGTACCAAAAGAGATGATAGTAATTGAATTTACTGTCTTTGCTAGCAGGGATGGCAATTACCACTGCTCTGTCCCTGCCTCCGATCTCTCCGTCTCGATCTGAGCTAGTATCCACCGATCGATAAGCAAATGGGGTAGGTTTGGTAGGAACTTCAAATCACAACCTCTATGTGGAGCAGTCAGGACAATGTTTTAACAGCAAATGCCTTAACTCATGTTTTAAATTACTTTCATACTTCCTCATTTACCCTCTCTGTTTGGCAAAGGGATATGAGAGGGGATATGGGGAGAGACTGGATATACATATTCGGGTTGAGTACGTATAGCATTTGTTTAGATTTTAGTGCCCGGATATAATTTGGAAATTATATCCACCATTTTTTTACCATTTAATTCCTTGACCCCACTCACACCCCACATAATTTTTTTTTGATTTGTTTATTTGAGACAAAATAGAAATTTCACAAAATTATACATTATCCAACCCCTCATATCTTATACAACTACTCCTACAAAACAAACCAATTAACTTTTAATTTCCACTTCTAAAATAATATCATCTCCAACCATATCCACCTCTTTGTTTCCCCTCTTATTATATCCCCCCTCCCCCCTCCAAAACATATCCCGCGGGATACCCGCAATGACTCAATCCACTATATCTCCATAGTAACTTCAATTGTGGGCCCTCTATAATCTGTAATTTGGATTGGAATCATACAATTTATCGAAAATGTTGAGTAAATCAGTCATGTAAAAAATATCAAGTTAATTGGATATTGGTAGCTATATGTACAGATACTATTTACATTGGATGGCCAATATCATTTGGAGAATACACTGTAAGACAAAGTTATCTCAATTGTGTGTCTACCAATCTCCAATGATCATTATTTTTTGTACCCATAATGTGCTTAACATTACTGAAAAATTAACGGTTTCGATCCCAAATGAAGATTTCATAAGACCTACAATCTTGTAGCCGGATCAAAGATATTCTCAAGATCTACGGAGAAGCCTCTGGACAGAGTATTAATTTTGATAAGTCAGGTATATGTTTCTCTGCTAATGTGTGCGATAATGATAAACAATTGCTCTGTGATTTTATTGGAATACCTATTATGAGACTCAAAATATCTGGGTCTACCTTCATTTTGGGGTCGTTCAAAGCTAGAGGCTTATACTTTTATCATTGAAAGAACCCTCAACAAGCTCCAAGGTTGGAAATTGAAACGTATGTCACAAGGAGGTAGGGAGATCATGATCAAATCGGTTATTTAAGCCATTCCTAGCTATGCTATGTCGTGTTTCCTTCTTCCAAAAAAGCTGTGTGATAAACTCAATTCTTATGTTTCCAATTATTGGTGGAAAGGGGATCCAGAGAATAGGGGTATCCACTGGACCAGCTGGGATAAAATGACGAAGGGCAAATCTGATGGGGGTATGGGTTCTCGGGATTTTAGGGCAATGAATGAAGCCCTTTTGTCTCGGCAAGGGTGGAGGATGCTCAAGAATCCTGATTCGTTTTGGGCAAAGATTATGAAAGGCCTCTATTTTCCAAACTCCTCCTTTCTTGAAGCTACAAAAGGCTACAGAGCGTCATGGGCATGGCTAAGTATCCTGAGTGGTCGAGATACTCTTATGAAGGGATTGAGATGGCAAGTCCAAAATGGTGAGAGAATTAAATTTTGGGAAGATAAATGGATCCCAAAGATGCGGAGCTTCACCTTATCCTCTCCTAGGCCAGATCGTACCAAGATTGAATGGGTTGGAGATGTGATCGATAAAGATAGAAGATGTTGGAAGGAAGATAAGCTAGCACAAGTCCTATCCGAAGAAGAAGTGGATGCTATTGTTTCTATCCCCATATCTTTGTTCCAGAGAGAGGACTCCTTGGTATGGCATTACACTTCAAATGGGATTTATTCAGTCAAATCTGGCTACCATATAGCTGCTCAAGATCCTCTTCACGTCCAGAGAGAGAAATTGTCATCATCTTTTGTACCTAACAAGAATTTGTGGGTTGTCATATGGAAGTTGAATATTCCTCAGAAGGGCTTGCAGCAATAGTTTGGCAACAAAGGAAAATTTCTCAAGAAGACGATGTGAGCAATCAAAGGTATGCCCTATATGTCTACAATTTGATGAATCTATTGAACATATGTTGTTTGATTGTCATTGGGCTAGGGTTGTTTGGTTTGGTTGTCATATCCAGCTCAATGTAGGTAGGGGAAGTCCTACTTCTGTTCTTAAATGGAGTTCAGATACAGTGGATATCCTCAATAGAGATGACGCTTCAAAATTTTTGGAACGAATAGCCTATATAGTTTGGTTTACTTGGAAAGCTCACAATGAGGCTATTTTCAACTTCTCTCCTATTAATCCAGAGGTGACTATGAGAAGGGCCTTTGAGGCCTTTTGCGAGTATTCGGAATCTATGGTGTCTCCCCTTGTCCACGTGGATAACCCAAATATTGAGGACTTTATTTCCATATGGAGGGCTCCGGATCGAGGGTGTTTGAAACTGAATTGTGATGTGGTTGTTGACGAGAATGGGAAGGAGGCAAAATTGGCTGTCACAGTGAGGGATTGCAAAGGCGTGTTGATTAATGAGGCAGTGGTTTCTGCCTATATCTCCTCACCTCTTCAAGGTGAGCTTATGGCCATTCGAAGGGCTTGTGGCATGGGAAAAGATCTGGGCCTTCAAGGTTTTGTGATTGAATCCGATAATCAAGTGGCCATTAAGTTCAGTGTGTCTGAACTAGACCCTCCCTGGGAGATTTCTGCAGTGATGTGGGATATTAGGCAGTTGGGTTTGGAGTTGAAGATCAAGTTTAGCTGGATCAGAAGTTCTGCGAATGAGCTTGCCCACGTTGTGGCGACTAAGGCAATTAAAGGATTATTACCAGTTCATTGGGTGGCTTATCCCCCAAGTTTTATTTCTTCTATTTTAGATAAAGAATCCTTTGCTTACTTGTAAGCCCTGTTTGGGCACAGTTTTGTTAATAAAAAAAAAAACAATTGAGTTGTTTAACTCCAAGGGGTTGACAAAGTTGGTATAAAAAAGTAATAAATGCTTGGTCGTATGTTCGAATTCCACGGAGACCAACCATACCAAACCTTGGGGCCATTGGGGTTTATGCCTGCTCGTTACCTCCCGGACCCCGGAATTAGTCGAGGTGCACGCAAATTGACCCGATCTTCCGATTATTTATAATAAAAAAAACATGTCGTTTATGTCCTTATTACTCGCATGAAAATTCTTGATTGACTTTTGGCGTATGTCCTTACTCATATGAAAATTCTTAATTGACTTTTGGCGTATGTCCTTACTCATATGAAAATTCTTAATTGACTTTTTGCATACGAAAATTCTACCGTAATTGGTATACTTTAATTAGCATAAGGATGACAAAAGAATGCAGAAAGATACAAAAGCTGTGTTTGGTTAGATAGTTTAGTTTAGTTTTGATGATGTCATAAGGTGTAATGAGTGGAGCGAGATAGAGAGAGAAATGAGGGAAATGATGATGTCATCAAAACTAATACTGAAACTAAACTGGGAAACGAACAGGGCCAAAAAAGTTAGTGCAAAAATCTTTTCCCAACACAAACTCGCGCATTTCCTTTGGTAAACGTATTTCAAATTGGCATTTATACATTTGTTATTTTATCTGATAAATTTTAATTTGAACATGATTGTTACTACTTTCTACAAACTCCCAATCTCCCATGAACGATTTTCTAAGTTCTTGAATTTAGGGGCTAGAAAATGAGAGAAGTGCCTTGAAATTAAGGGGACAAAAAAAAGACACGTAGTAAGGCACATGGGAATTTTTTCCGAAAATATTCAGAAAAGAAAAATGAGGAGTCCAGATTCACATGAGCACATGATGTTTACTCAAAAAGGTTCACGAAAGAGAATTGAAGTGTCCAGATTCGGACGGGGTTCTGTTGTGCACGATCTTGGCCGTCCATTAGTTGGATGGACAACCCAGATTTCAAACAAAATAGGAGAACTATTTACGCAAATAGTTTATTTGAAATCTCGATCGTCCATCCAAGTAACGGACGGCTCAGATCGTGCACAATAACAATTCCAGGTCCGTCCAAATTCACATGAGTTTCATTTTTCTTTCATGGTTATTTTCGGAGAAACTTTTCATTTTCGAAAAAAAAGGGGAGAGAGACAATTTTCTACCCCGTTCTCTCTCCTTTGACTTTAAAGTTTTTAAAAGTCGCCGTGTAATGTACGTTCTCCATCAGAGTCCGTTGAGAGCGTCGAGCCTACAGTGGCACTTCCGTAATTATACCTCCGCCCGATACTCACAATAACCAGAAAACCCAAAAAGCCCCGCCTGACTCCTCTCTCTCTCTCTCTCTCTCTCTCTCTCTCTCATACATATACAACTCCGCCTGTATCTATATCTCCGCCGTCTCTCTCTCTCTCTCTCTCTCCCCCCCTGCTCTCTCTCACTCTCTCTCTCTAACTCCCACACTCCAACTGTACTCCTCCCACTCTTTCCAATCCACCTTTTCCCTTCCTTACGCTATCTCCAAATCTCCAAGCAACGTATATCTAATCAATAAACTGCATCCCTTGGACCACCACCGCCACCTCCACCGGTTTCCATCCACCGTATTCCCTCCCCGTACCACCCACTAGTTCTCATAAACCTCATCTATTATCGGCGGCAACCGGAATCCTGACCTCACTCGCTTAATCCTCTTAATCATCATCGCTCTCGTGGATTTCAGTAGTTTCGGATATTATATTAAATGCTGTCTCGCTGCGGGAGAGGTCCGCGTAGGCACGGGCACGCGAATTATGTGACTTAGAAGATCCCGAGAGCGAGCATGGGCTGCGTTTTCAGTACTACCGCGACCAGAGACTCCGGGAGATGCATCCCGCGGAGGCCATCGGGATCTAATCAGAATCGACGGAGCGTTGAGAAGTTAGGGGAATCTAGTAGAGACGGTGTTGTTAGGGTCAAGAAGGATGGGGAGAAGAATCCGGCGCCTGATCGGCTCAAGCAGAAGCCGGCGTTCGGATTGAAGACTATTCAAGGTTGGCCGGAATGGTTGTGCGAAGTCGCAGGCGACGCCGTCAAGGATTGGACTCCTCGTCGCGCCAATTCTTTCGAGAAACTTGATAAGGTATTCTCATATATAATCCCTAAATCGAAATCGAACCGTAATTAGATATAGATACATGGATTATATATGAGAAGCTATGTATATCACCGGTTTATGTTATAATTGGTTGGTTGGTTGGACGCTATTGAACGTGTAAACAAAACAAGCTTATTAAATTACTGTATCGGGACACGTATCCGCAACTGTCGAACGACACATACGGAGTCGGTTGTCAATTGTTGCGGTCCCGAATTTTCAAAAATCATTTTATGATAAAAAGATATGATAAAAAGATATTAAGTGCCTAAATCACTCGTAACGGAGCAGCGGCTGCAAATGGTCCGTGAATCGGTAACTGTCCAATCAGGAACCGGCCGGTACTTCTGCAATTTTCCATCTCATTGGTATATCATAGTGTAACGGTATCAGAAGGCTAAAAAATATTTCCGTATAATAGTGAAATTTAAAACATAGATACAAAATGTAAAATGGTTTTGATTCGTGATGAACGTTGCGGCCTCGTACCATAATGTATACCGTAATTGATTCGAGATTAATAAAATCAAGTCATAATGAAATGGTGATAGAAGTCAATGATATATAGCAGCCCATTGTATAATTATGTAGATATGTGTGGACAGATATGCACCCTCCATGTGTTTGATAATTTTCTAACAGGAAGTGATGTCTTTTTGTGTGTTTAGATTGGGCAAGGGACGTATAGCAATGTATATAAGGCTAGGGATTTGATTACAGGGAAGATTGTGGCATTGAAGAAAGTTAGGTGTGATAGTTTAGAGCCAGAGAGTTTGAAGTTCATGGCAAGAGAGATAATTATTTTGAGAAAGCTAGACCATCCTAATGTTATAAAGCTTGAAGGTCTGGTTACATCAAGAATGTCTTCAAGTTTATATCTTGTATTCGAATACATGGAACATGATCTCTCCGGTCTCGGTGCACTCCAGAGGTTCACAGAGCCACAGGTAATTCTTAAACCCATGTCTCATTAATTGAAACTCTGTACTAGATTGTGTTGATTTGAATTTGAAAATTTTATATAAAGTTGTTGTCTGCTCTTGAGAGGTACAGGTAGTTTGTTACATTTTGGAAAGTGAAAAGCAGGAGTAATTTTTGTTTTCGAAAGCAAAGGGAAAGTACTTTTGAGTTTCTTTAATTAGAAGATTTTAAATTCACATGATGGTACTGTTATTTATTTATTTTTTTTGGTCATTGGAATATTATTACACTCGCTTTTATCTTTTAATTCTTCTTGTTTCCATTGTTAGGTTCATGAATTTCTCTCGTTGCATATTTGTCTTTTAGTTTTGCTTGTTTTGTGTGTTTTGATGTCAGTAGTAGACTTTTCTAGACTGTGGGGTCCATCCCTAGTGCTTGGGTATCCAATGCAGTATTTCTATGGTCATAATATGTGGGGGCTTGGTGATGATAGTTTCATTGACCTGGGGTTGTGAATTCGCTGAAATTTCACACTTGGCAGAACCCAGATATAGGGTCCTCCCCTTTTTTTACTTGGAGCTAATTATTTAGCAAACTTAATCACAGCTTGTTTTGGTGCATCTTTTGGTCCTTCATTTTGCTTTGGCTAGAGACGACTGCTTTATGTGACTTTAACTCATTTCCTTCAGAAGTCTTTGCCGTTAATGCTGTTATGTACTAAACTAGGGGGCATAAAAACTGTAAAGACTAATACAAGGGCTTTTTACATGCCAGGCTTCTTTTAGACCTGATGACTAGTATTGCATCCCAATCAGCATGCCCTTTGTTTTGCAATACTTAATAAGGTCTCTCATGGCCCAATTCTTGTCAGCCTTCTCCACATAGAATTCTGCCGTTGAGGAGGAAATAGTTTACCGGGTGTACATAGGGCATCAAGGCGGAGAAATTAGATCCTCTTGAGTGCTTCTCCTCATAATGACGTTTGATAAAGGTGGGTCAAAAACCCAGGATGGGAGTCTAGGCCGTCGCGATCCCTACAAACAGGGGAGCCAGTTCATGTGCCTTCAGTGAGAATTCTCCTCGTAGATGATGTGACTTGCGAGAATATAAGAACTGCAGGGACAAAAAGAATGTAGTTCGTGCCGTAAATGTCAATCAGGAATGTGTTGGCTTCCCTTTTTCCTTTGAATCATGCAGCCCCTTCGGTTCCTTTGTGTGGATTTCCCAAGCCTTGCCATATAAGTGCCAATTATTCTTGACTTGCATCATTGACAATAGCAAACTTTTTTTCACCGTTTGAAATCCCGAGTTCATCTCTTTAAGGAAAAGTTTGACAGTGCTGGTTCAATCTGTTTCTCTCAAGATTAAATTCTAGCAGTGATATCTATGGGAAAAATCTGCTGTTGCGAAGGGTGCTGGGATGAAAATTTTCTTGTGTTTGAGAATATTGCACAATATCATCTCATCTGTGGCTTTACCATTAATCGTTTGTTTTTTAGGATGAGCTTACTGTTTGGTCAGGGAAAAAGTTCATTATTAAGAGAGAGTTGGCTCCGTCTCTCATGTTCAGTTGCTCAGTTTTTACGGTTCAAATGTTTCTCGTCATTGTGTGCAAGTGCAACACAGACTAATGTGGACCATCACCTTTACTTGATTATTTGAGAAATTGCTTGTATCAGAACTGAAGGAGTTGATTCTGAGAAAAATTAGTGTGCATCATTCATAGGACTAGAGAGCTGCACGTACTAATAGGATTATCTCCCATACTTGTGGGGGCTGGTTAATTGCTTGCGGTAAACATCACATTTGGGGATGGGAGGCAAGAAATTATTAGGAAGGCGTTCTCTTGCAAAACTGGGTTTCTTCTTACCATGAGGGAAGAATATGCAAAGTGGGTAATTTCTTTCGCAGTAATTTCATTTCACAATACACACATTGCCTAGTCATGTTTGGAGTTCATTAATGACTTGGACCTTGTGGTAAAAGTTGGGTAATGGACTTGCTTTACTTTTCGGTAATCAAAGTAAATCCTCTTTTGTTTTTGAGCCCTCTAGATGCTGTCCTTTCTTAGCTGCCTATATGTTTATGTTCGAAGTTGATCAGTAGTTCTTTTAACTTTTAGAGATGAGATTTTACCCATTATATGTTTCACCTGGCAGGTCAAATGCTATATGAAGCAGTTGTTATCCGGGCTTGAGCACTGCCACATGAATGGTGTATTGCATCGGGATATCAAAGGTTCCAATTTGCTTATTGACAATGATGGGATTCTGAAAATAGCTGATTTTGGACTAGCTTCTTTTTATGATCCTGATCGCAAGCAACCCATGACAAGTCGTGTTGTCACCCTTTGGTATCGTCCACCAGAGCTACTTCTTGGGGCCACTTATTATGGTGTTGGAGTGGACCTGTGGAGTGCTGGATGCATTTTGGCAGAGTTACTTGCTGGGAAACCAATAATGCCTGGACGAACAGAGGTACATTTATGTTTTTGCTTTATTGAGGCCTTGGCCACTATAATGACTTCCTTTTGACTGACATGTTCCGAACATGTATATTTGGATCAGTCATTGTTCTTGAATGTAGAGAATAATTGTGTAATACTGCTTCAGAGAAAAATAATTTAGGTTCTTAGTTTTTGACATGAATACGATGAACATTTTCTTGAGTCTTCGCTTTAGATAATCCTTTTCATTAGGAGACTCTTTTACTCTGAACATACACTTTAAGCAAGCATCTACTACAGCTCCCATCTGTCCGACAGATATGATTACTTGACATTGGATCATCCGATTGCAATTGAATTGGTCTGGTTTTTCCTCCAATCCTAGAATGGTTAGGGGACGAAAGATACTAAACTCAGAATATTTGGGAATATATTCTCTAATGAATGTGTAAATGACATTTGGATTTTGGAAAAGATGCTAAATTCAGTATATTTGGGAATATATTGTCTAATGTATGTGTAAATGACATTTTGATTAATCCAAGCAAATTCATTTAATTTCCTTTACACCCATGTGACTGTTAAGTATGACCTTTCCCTGTCTGATGATAGTTCTACCTGTTAGGGAAGTCAGATGAGTGTCCTGTCCACAGGTTTATAGTTTTTTGAGGAAAATGTAACACTACCATGAGAATTCTCGGTACCTTGTAAGTTCATAAGAGATATGGTGTGTTGTTATTTAATTCTGATTTGACTTTTAATTTCTGATTTTGATTGTTTCTACCTTAGTACCTTATTTGGGCAATTTGAATTGGTTTCCATATTGTGAAATTCCCATAGCTTACAATTGATATCGGTGAATATATTCATTTGTTTGCTATCTTAATTTCTTTTTCTTTTTCTTTTTTAGGAGTTATAGCAGTCAGTTTCAATTTATTTAACTTGTAATCTTTTCATCCCTAGGTTGAGCAACTGCACAAGATATTTAAGTTATGTGGGTCCCCATCTGAGGAATATTGGAAGAAATCCAGGTTGCCAAACGCAACTCTTTTCAAGCCACAACAGCCATACAAGCCTTGCATCTCAGAAACCTTCAAAAATTTTCCACCTTCTTCTCTCCCTCTGATTGAAACCCTTCTTGCGATTGATCCTGATGAACGAGGTTCTGCCACTGCAGCACTAAATAACGAAGTGAGTATCTTTACTTCTTTTTTTTTGGGCTAGAAGAACTTTCATATTAAGGCCAAACCAAACATACAGCATAAGTTCAAGGGGTGACACCCCCCTACAACCAAAAGACCTACGCAATGACTAAAATTCCAGATAAAACAACAGTAACAATTGGAATCAAAACCAGAAAACAACTACAGATAGGAATACCGAGATTTATAGAGGCGAAGCCTCAAGAACTCTATGAAGCACAATCCAATGGACACATATCTCTGTATTACCAGGGCTTTATTTAACTCTCCTCCAAGGCAGCATAGAGTCCCTTATAGCATTACGAATCTTGGAGCTAAGGGCACAAGCATCCATGACTTTCATTTGAAAAATTCTCGAATTCCTTCCACCCCATAGGTAATAGACTGCTGCAGCCAAGGAAAGCTTCAGAATGGACTTCCTAAAGCTCTTGCTGTTTGATTGTTGCACAAACCAATCCTTTTTCAGTTTTCACTACCCCAGCCCATGGTATCCCTGTAAATCTGATTTTGTCTAACTTTCCACACAGACTTAGAGAAGAAACATTCAAAGAATACAAGCAGCATCGGTTATGACACCCAACTCCAGCTATCTATCCAGTTTACTGAGTTTATTTGCATAGCTAACCTCTTGAACCTAGAATAGAACTAGCAGAAACTATTTATGATTGTTCATGGCTTATTCATCCAAGAAATGTTTGATTCAACAAGCTTGGTTGGTGAACTCAAAAGGATCTCCGAACCCATGCCTTCATGTCGTGGGCCTGGGCGATGTATTAGTTGTGGAATTACAAGAAACTCTTAAAATAAAAATCTTTCAATTTTGGACTCATCATTGCTAAGGTTGATGTGGCCATCCCAGGAGGCCCATGGGCTGGAGACCAACATTGGAAAAGGTTCTATTTTTTGTAGTTCAGTGGGACTGTGATGCAAGTAGTTCTCTCTTAACTCTAAAAATTGCACTCTCTTTTTTTCCCTTTGATTGCGAAATCAAAGATTATGGATTTTTGGAGGGAATTTTTTTTTGTTGTATGACCATTTTGTGCTGAGAAGTGTAAATGATGGAGCAGCCATAGCTTTTATGCCACAAAAACCCTCTTTGCAGATTATCCTCGTGGGATTTAATTCCAAGTATCACTATAGGCAAACGTAGAGTGTCTTCTTTTCTTTTCTTTTAGCCTAGGCCAGTGGCGGAGCCAGAAATCGAAGTCGGAGGGGGCCGGATTATGAAAGAAATCTTCATACAATGATTTTTTTTAAATTAAATTGAGTTTTAACGGTATGATTTTGAGAAATAAAAAAATTAATCTTATGGATGTTTGTTATCATATCACTCGACGAACTCACTATCATTATCGCACGGTATCATTCACCATAATTTAGTGTTCTCGAAATTAAAATTGCTCTTAATTTAATTATTTTTGAAATTCTATAATTTTTTAAAAATAACTAGAAAAAAATATGTAAAATATACTCCAAAATATGAAATTTGGGGGGCCAGGGCCACCCCTGGCCCCTACATAGATCCGCCCCTAGCCTAGGTTGAGTTCCACCATGGTATTTTCAGTATTCACGGTATTTTTGACGGTATTTTTCAGCAATTCACTCCCCTCACATACATCACAAAAATACCATTTAGCGGAAACTACACCCATGTTTGACTAGAGTGGGAAGACGATATTTTTAGTGGAAACTCACCCTTAGTCAATAGAGAGAAGAATTGCGTGCCAAGCACATGAGTATTAGAGCCAGTTGTGGATCATTAGAAACTATGTGCTACTTGGTTGTAAAATGAAACTTGCAGAAAACATGCAGTGTCCGCACTTTGCCTAGTGTGCAATAAATTTTCTTGAGAAAGTTTTGCAGTATCGCAAGGGCATATTGTTCTACTTTGTGTACGCTAGGTGATATGCCAATATCATCTATGGAACAGATGATTTGATAGAAACTTGTCTCTTCATACAGTTCTTTACAACTGAACCTTATGCTTGCGAGCCATCAAGTTTACCAAAATATCCTCCCAGCAAAGAAATGGATGTCAAATTGAGGGATGAAGAAGCAAGAAGGTTTTGTTTCTTCCACACCTAATATTTTTTGTGGGCAGATTTTGGACATGCTTACAGATTTTGTTTCGCTTCTCTACAGGCAGAGAGGTTTGAGCACGAAATCTAGCGTTGTGGATGGAAACAGAAGAACGAGACCACGGGATCGGGTTAGCCGAGCAATCCCAGCTCCAGAAGCCAATGCAGAGCTTCCAGCAAACTTGGAAGTAAGTTACACAAGTTCCTTCCATTTCTTGTGTGTTAGTTTTCTAGATTCGCCTAACATGCCGAATTCAATGGGTAATGCCATACAAAATTACAAATAGAATTTTGCACAAAATTCTTTTACAGCACGATGTAGCCTTGTATTGGGTACAACCCCAAATACCCCCCCATGTGGTTCATAACCCGAAAGTGCCACTGCCGCATCATTTTGTTAGGCGGCGAAGTAGATGCTCATACACATTAGCGCAAAGAAGAATCAACTACTACATAAGGCACAACAAAGATGGTAGTGGTTTGGCAAGATTGCACGCATCCATGGTCTACACCTATGTTTGCAAGATCATCGTATGAAGGAATAAAAAGGCAGCATTTATGCTAGGGCTTATAGAAATTTCCTCATACCTTCATTACTCAATATTAATTTTGCTGTACCACCTATGGGCAAGTGCATGTTTCCCCTCCGCAAGCCCCCGCCAACTCAATACGGAGTTGGATCTATGAACGAGTTGGTGAGTTTTCCAGTATAAATCAAGCTCCACAAATCCAACATGATGTGGATGTGTTTTCTAAGACGTCTATTTGTTAAGTAACTTCCGTTTGGGCTCGTCTTAAATTCGTGCTGAACTCCTCCACCCTTTCCACGGGATATTGTTGTCATATTGGTTTTGTTTGTTGATATCCAGCGGTGGAAAGTTCTGAATCAAGTGAATGCTAAGAGCAAGAGCGAGAAATTTCCCCCTCCCCATCAGGACGGAGCAGTCGGACACCCTGTGGATAAATCACACAATGGCCCTATTTCATTTGGTGCATCCGACTCTTCCTTTGTGTCGTCAACTTTTGAGTCGAATTCACCGGGGGCCGCCAGTGAGACTGCGGCCACAGGTGGGCCTTCTAGGAGGAGGAAGAGAACCAAAAGAGAGGGGGCTTCATCGCGGAGATTTATCCGTACCTTCATTCCGTCGGCAGTTGCATTATCAATGGATCTCAGATGGAAAAATAAAGGATCGGCTTCTGAAGTTTATCCCAGAAGAAGGTAGAGAATAATTGGTGGAGCGGTTACAAATTTTGTTCGGATTAGGTATTTTTCCTCTTCCCTCGTCCTTAAAAATAGATATTTGTTCATAACTCTCCCTGTTTATTGGGATTTTCCTGTGTACCCATTTGGTGCAAACTCCAAACAAGAGGAACTTGAGGGACTAAGTGTATAATTTTCAAAATGAAACCCCACTCCTTTTGTACAGTTCTTTGAAATTAGTAGTGGCTAAATGTCCATTGAATGAAAGTTTCTTTTTATTGGCTCCCTGTTTGTTTAAGTCTTTCCACTGAGAATTACTGTAAAAGAAAGGGTTTTCTCTTGGGAAAGAAGGTTGTCATGATGGGTTGGGGCTTTGGTTTCCAAATGTTAAATATCATAAAGGCAATGCTATGTTTTGATGGTGTAAGAAAGGATATGGCAAAGAAAGAAAAAGTGATGGAGAAAGCAAAGAAATAGGAGATCAAATACTTAGGAAATGTATGAAAACTAGCGCATGCTTGTGCTTAAAGGCACGTCAAAACGTAATATAGGCTAACATTAATAAATTACCCCGTTCTATCCGACTACTTGACAAATGTAATCTACTCATGTCACTTACAATTTTGGGATATATTCTCTAAAAAGTGAGCAGAGAGAGAGATAGAGGGGCGCTAGATTTATTAGGAGAAAATTCTGTACATTTTTTAAGAAAGAAGTGATCGGAAGGCTACAATGTTTACATAATTGGTGACCGAACGGCTAAAGAGTTGTTTTTGTTTGTATATTTAGACATTTTCTGCTTTGTTTTATAATATAGATTTATCTGCATGTTTCTAGTTATACATTAAACTTTCTATCCAAACCCTTAAAATTTGGACTTCGTCCACACCTCATAGATCCCGATCGAATTTCGATGATCCGAGCCGTCCAATGTGTTTAAAAAGTGTTTTTAAGGGTCCCAGCGAGAAATCAGAAAAAATACCGGTAAGGGCTTGATTCGAGCAATTTTTCATAAAAATTGTTTGTTTATAATTTTATGAAAAACTGTTCGGATCAAGTCCTTCCCGGTATTTTTTTTGTTGATTTCTAGCGGGGCCCTTAAAAACACATTTTAAACACATTGAACGGTTTGGATCGTCGAGATTTGGTCCGGAACTATGAGGTGCGGACGAAGTCCGTAACTTAAGCGTGTGAATAGGAAGGAGACTGTCTAGTTATGTATGCACGACGTCCAGCTTAAGCATGATGAGGTTTGAAGCATAGGGATGTGTGAGAGAACCTTAATTTTAGACATCGGTGAAGTAAAAATCTAACCATGTTCCTATGGACCGGGGGGCATATTGTCCCTTAAGAGATAGCATTAAGGGACAGCATTCGTGTTGTTGTCCCTTAAAAGATAGCATTAAGGGATAGCATGCGTGTTGTCTCCATCCGAGCCGTCCTTGAACACCATCCCCCAATTCAGTTCCTATGATATTGTTTTTAGCAAAATGATTGACTAACTTGGCATCAGAATTAACCATCCCATCAAGACTGAATTTGGATGTGTTGCAAGCCTGCGACTTCACAATTTAAACCGTTGGTAGAATCCAGAATAACTTTCAATCCAAGATCCATTAGGTAGGGCTCTTTGAAGGAGGAATTTTTCAGTGCCGAGCGGATATTGCTGACATGGTACCCGCTCACGCACATTCGGTTGTCCAAAAATGTAACAAACAGGCATATAAAAAAAAACATAACAGACGGCCCAAATTAACACACATTTTTCCTTTTCTTTTTTTATTTTTCTTAAATCCATCTTGCACTTTCAATCTAGACCGTCTGCTGAATTTTTGAACGGCCGAATGTGCACTTTGTGTGTGTGTGTGTGTGTGTGTGTGTGTGTGTGTGTGTGAGAGAGAGAGAGAGAGAGAGAGAGAGAGAGAGAGAGAGAGAGAGAGAGAGAGAGAGTCCAACGGCCATGTCATACTCAAGAGTGCTGTTTCCAATTCCATGCCTTCTATAGCAAAGAAATTGCACAACATTCATCACCCAACTCATTCAAAACTCATTTTTCGGTACAAAAACTTCCCAAATTTCCCGATGAATTGTACATAAGCCATTGAAGGCTTTCTTTCGGAAGACAGTCTTATTACTTTGTGGGGGAAGGGAGGAGGAGGAGGAGGTTGGGGAACACCGCAAAACAGTGGATAAAGAATAAGTTGTACATACACAAAAATATTGAGTGAAAAAAAGAAGAAGAAGAGTCTGCCATTTCTCGGCGATATTAAGCAGTTGCAGCCATTGGAACAGATCTGTAACAGGCTCTCTTTGCTGCGCGTACAATATCCTCAATCTATTCAATACATGTCACAAAACAGAAGGAAATTGCGTTAGTAGTTCAAGAAGAATAAATAAACTTCTGCAAATCGACCACATTTTGAGGGGGGAAAAAAAATGGTGCGGTTCTAATCTAAATGATAATGGTACATTATCATGTTGCCCCTCGACCATAAAATGTCAATATCAAACTTAAATTCTTCTTTTTCGAAGTCCTTGAGCTCTTAAAGCCGATATATAGACTAGAAAGTGCTAACAAGGGAAACTGGGGATAGAGCAAGCCAATGTCAGTTTCAGGCACAGTTGGAAGATTGCTTGATTAATTCTCGAAAGGATTTCTAAATTGATTAGTTCGACGTCCAATGTAAGTTGTCACACTTTGTTTGATTACTTCATCTCTATATGATTCCTAAAGCAATGTGTTCCATATCAACAACTTAATAGGTAATTACAGGTCACTTAACTTCCAAAGAGTATAAAAAATAAGGACACATTTGGACACATGTCAGAGCAGATGAGCGTTACAAACTACGTGCTAACTAGCTTGTTAAATTTTGATGGCTCTATAATAGATAACTAAAAAGTTCGAAGATAACAATGAAATTTGAAACAAAAATTGAGGGAAAACACGATAAAATGATAAACAATTTGGAGGCACTACTAGGCAGTAAAGGAATATATATTCCACATTTCCTCCTTCAAATTGGGGCATTCCACTAGTGCCCCACAGGCCATAATAACTACTCATAATTTCGTGTATTCTAAAGATTTCATGGAGGACCATTAGAGATTATTCAGTTAAAATTTCTTCGGGAAAAACACAGCAGAACATACAGTCATTAATTATAATATACAGAGGAATGCCCATGCGCAGCCACAAGATTATCAAACCATTCAGCTCCACAGTTGAATTATCCAGTGAAAGATTTGACAAACACTGAAACCATTCACGACATATTTGAAAGAAAAAGCAAAGAAATTTTCCAAACACGAACCTGTGGGACAGCCATCCTCTCAAGATTTGCAGCATAAGGCATGGGAACATCTGCTCCTGCAATCCTCTCCACTGGTGCATCAAGATACTCAAAACTATCCTCAACAACAGATGCACTGTCAAAAGCAACAAACACCATTATGCAAAATTCATTTGCTAAACGACGGGAAGCATGAGAGAGAGAGAGAGAGAGAGAGAAGAAGGTTACCATATCTCAGCACCGACACCATGTTGAGGGAATCCTTCTTCAACAGTTACAAGTCTATTGGTTTTCCTGACAGAAGCATTGATTGCAGCTCTATCAAGTGGGCGAATTGAGCGCAGATTTATAACCTGTACAGAAAAGAGAAGCAATCATTTTTCCATAATGTGATAGTAGAAAACCTCTAAATAGTAAATATTGATTCTGCAAAGCTCTTTAAGGAAGCAAGTTTGGAATTTTTGAGTTACCTCGGCACTAATTCCTTCCTTGGCAAGAATTTCAGCTGCCTGAGCATTGTAGAAATCATTTTGTTCCCAAAAGAAGAAAAAGAAGAACAGATTAAATACTGGCAATTTAATTTGGACACTTATGAGAAACCAAAGGAAAAGAGAAAGGATAAAATTCTGCATCCAAAAAATTTGGCGTACAACAATCATCAAAGGATCCAGTCTACAATAGGATGGACGTGCCATCAAACTTTTGATTTCAATAATGCAAGGCCAACCAAAGGCAAATCTACAAAAAGAATCAACATTGTCTTCTTCATATGCATAATCTGCAAGTAAAAAGAGTTTCAAGTGTTTGACCAATGGATAGGTAGAATGCAGGAATTATTCACGGATTCCCTCCCCTCATACAGGGATATCATTATCTGCTTTAAGCACTAGAAAAAGACTCAGCTTGTGAAGAAAAATAAATATGAAATGTCCACTCCGCATGAGCAAGATAATAAATTAGGCTCTCGGATGTCAGAAGCATCTCTCTCATCATGACTGTAGTATAGGGGCAAAATTATGTGTCCGGTTATGGGTAGCACTGTAGCAGTAACCTAAGGTTAAAGCATGCTTTGGACACTGTAACTATGCTTTCTGTTTCTCATAGTCAACCATCAAAAGTTGCATTTAAGGATCCATAACATCATAAGCTCCAACATCTGAATCTGGATTCCAGTACATGAAAAAAAAAAGGTTTTATGTTTTCTGTAGAAAAGACTCGCAATTCCTGTTTTTGTATCTAGTGGTCTAAAGTATCAATGGTAGTGTGCTCTTCAATATCCATCCTATACAGTAGGGCTGAAACCGGTTCGGTTCGGTCCGGTCCGGTTCTCGGCCATTTTTATGCGAACCGGGAAAACTCGGTTCGGGAGGTTCACTGAACCGAAACCGATTATATAGATCTCGGTTCGGTTCGGTTTCTGTTCGGTCGGTTCGGGCCGGTTCGGTTTGGTTCGGCAAAAGCAAAAGCATGAGATTTGATCGAGAGGAAACCCATAGATCTGATCGAGAAAATCAAAGAAAATCACAGAAAATAGCACCAAGTATCCCGAACGTGAACGGAGATGAAACAAATTTACACATTTACAAAATTTATACCAGCTCGGGGAATGTGTAAGTAGACATATCAGTTCCAAAAATATATATATCAAAAACATGCATACTTATATCAGATCCTACAAATTTACAGTCATGGTCTACAAACTTACCAGAGGGTTTCCAGATCTACAAATATAAACCTACCCTTTATCTTTATTTTCAAATTAGAAGTTGAAAAGATCCAGTTCTTCCTCCTCTGCATTTGGCGACGACCCTTAACCCTTCGACTGCCTTTTGAGTATATATATACCAGAGAGAGAGAGAGAGAGAGAGAGAGAGAGACAGAAACGATGGGTCTCTCTCGACGATCAGCCGCCGACGATGATGATCGACGATGGGTCTCTCTCTCATACACCGCCTGGACTCTCTCTCTCATCGTTTGGGAATAGATTTGGGAAAGTGTTGAGTTGAGAAGGGTAAAGTGTATTATATATATAGTACAAAATAGTTTTTCTAATAAATTTATTTCTTTCCTAATCAAAACATCAAAGGGATGCCAGCCAAGTGGTAAAGGCCACGGCTCCCACGCGAGAGGTCAGGAGTTCGACCCCTGCCTCTTGATTTTTGATGGTAAACATATATATACCGGTTCAGTTCGCTTAAAAAAACCTCCGAACCGGGAACCGAACCGATTTTAAAAATTTTAAATTCTTACGAACCGGACCGAACCGGCCAAAGGAAAGAACCGGAAAAAAAACCTCGGTTCGGTCCGGTTAATCGGTTCGGTTCATCGGTTTATATTTTCACCCCTACTACACAGGAGAAGACAACAGCAAAAAAATAAAATAAAATAAAATAACGGAGAACATTTCAGGAAACTGTAAAAGCAACAGTCTAAAGAGCATCCGTAGTGCACTTCTACCCCAAGTTACCCGACAAATGCAGGATTAAACATTTTCAACCTCCTAATCCGCTCTTTGCAAAGAAAATGGATAACAGACTGTCCTATGCTTTATTGGCAGCACAAACCAATAACATAGTTAATCACATGTAGGATCCAACCCTACATGAGAAAAGAATGACTAACCTTGAGAGCATAACCGACCATCTTGGAGAAAGCAGTAATGGTCACATCTTTTCCTTCACGTTCTATCTGTCAATAACTAAGAAGTGAGGAAGGATAACAGTAGTCGATGATGAAAATAAACAATAAACACGTCATGTGAAAAGTACCTTGGCTTTCCCTATTGGAAGACAGAAACTAGAATCAAAAACCTCTGCTGAAACAGGAAAGGACTCGCCATATCTGCAGGGATACAATCAGATCTAACCTCTGAGTTTGCAAAGCATAGGGAACTCATCAAAATTTTAATGCCCCTAAATACTTACAGCAACTCATTTTCAAGGAAAACAACTGGGTCTGGGTCCCTTATAGCAGCTTTTAGCAAGCCCCTAGCATCTTCTGATGAGTATGGAGCCAGCACCTTCAGTCCTGGGCAGGAACTATACCATGCTGCATAACACTGCACAAAACAAGTCAGAAGATTTAAACCCAGTCTGAAGGATTAAGTTATGAATCTGTTCTAGAACAATATCCTCAAACAAAGTGATGATTATTGAACCATCAGAAACATCCATTCAACACTTGCTAAAAAGAAAAAAATAAACATCCATTCAACACATGTTCTTCTAACTTTCTGCCTCCTTTTAAACAAATTTGCAGGTCACCATTGCGAATTTAAGACCTGTCTCTTTCTAAAATGAACGTATGTCACATGGAAGTTTCCACTGACATTTTCCATTAACCATATATCTTAATGAGCTTCTCCATTAATGCAACTGTATCTCTTGAAGTCTGGTTTATCAGTGAGTGCCAATCTGAAATGTTTACCTAGTGTAGAGAGAAAACTCATGCTCTTGGTACAAGATCATGGAGAAAACATGAACATCTAACCAACTAAATTCTTTCTTGATGCATTTAGTGGGAGCACATTTAGTTTGAGAGAGATTCCAAAGTTTCAATGTGCACTCCATATATACCTTTCCTCTTCCATTGGTTCAACGATTTATGTAGACTGTCGAAAGCCTCACTAGGTCATGGACTAGTGTATTCACAAGTACCAAGAACATTAGCAACTGATCCAAATTTTACTCCATACATATCTATCTTCATAATGCATTGCCATAGCTGCAAATGCAAGGAAACCGAAGAATATGAAGCAGATTACTGACACATAAGAACTGAATACGTACTTGGGAATGCTGTGCACCAACTCCGGCAGCAGCACCATTAGGTCCTCTAAAGACTATAGGTACAGATATTTGACCAGCAGACATATAGTTTGATTTTGCAGCAGAATTAATAATGTGGTCAATGGCCTGCAACAAAATTAAATTGAGTCCAGATACCCAGATCAACAAGGGGTGTGAGGTCACCCTATAAGGAATAGAAACGATAGTGTAAACCACAAATCATACGGATATTGGGATTTTGCATTAATCATGGAAAGTAAGCGTTTATGCCTCAGTAACATGTCAAACAAAAACAGCAAATGAATTCACGAACTCCTAGTAACTGAAGCACAGCCTTTTCGAAAAAAATAACAAAAACCCACACATTTTTGCTTCAATCTCTATTACTTCAGGTAGGAATATTCAATCAACTTTCTTTCTTTCTTTTTTCCAGATTGTAACCACAATTCAAGTTGCTGTGTTTCCCTATCGTAATTTTGTTCTCATTTACTTGCATTACATGGTTGAAGAATGGAGATGCAATGACTCTTCAGAAGCAAGCAATACTATACAAAAAATCTGTCGGTCAAACTTTATGATTGGTGAACTCTTGCAACTGATCCGTTGAATAAATTCTGTATGGTCATCTACAGATCATGCAAATAATAGAAAAACAGAAGGCAGCATATCACAAGTCCTATTAAGTTTCTCCGTTAAAATATCCAATTCAACCATCACGTCCTATTTCTAAAGAATAAATGCATTAACCAAGTAAAAGATTCCAGAACCGAAATTCAAGTAAGAAATTTATTTCCCACAGGACCACATCCTATGTAATATGTATACCCCAAATAGGACATTTTAGGTCCAGCCGACCTCAGTGTATTGCGCAGTAGGGCAACAAAAACCTATACTGTTGACATCGTTGACAAAGCATTGTTTCTCTATTCATTTCATCCTAGAGGCCTTCTTATAATTGTTCCTGGAATAACATAAAAAAATGGGGAGGCATAACTGATTGCTAAAACTGTAAAGCTGTTTCGCCTTGCTCTCTGCCACCTCTCTTTTCCTTCCTCCTCTTTTAACCCAAACATTACAATTTACCACTCACCTCCAGTAATTTAGAAGTTATCTATAGTAATGACGTGTACCATAGTACACATGCTGGGGCCAGACCAAACTAGATACTTCAATACACAAGCAGCATACAGCATAGGTTAGAATATCATATGCATTTATGTATATGGAGAGGGGAAACAAAGAGAAAAACTCCGACCTGCATGGAGAAGTTAAACGTCATAAATTCTATGACAGGCTTCAGACCGTAGTAAGCAGCACCGACTCCAATCCCCGTAAAGCCAGCCTTCAAAATTTGAACAATAGAATAAACATCATAATTTTTACACTGGAAAGACATTTTTCAGAATTGGACCCAAAAATAAAAACTGCGAATAATAAAATTGAAAAACACAAAAAAACCAACTCTTCCGATGTAAAGACTGACCTCCGTAATTGGAGTATCACAAACCCTCTCCGGACCGTACTTATCCAAAAGCCCTTTAGAAATCTACAAGCATTTTGGAGTTGGAAGAATAACTTTTAGAAGAAGAAATGAGTGGCGCAAAGCATAACTCAAAAAATGCCACAATTGAGTTCAAGTCTAGCAAAGCATTACTAACCTTGTAAGCACCCTGATATTCGCCAACCTGCACGTGGAAAATAGAAAAAGTCAAGCATGATAAACACCCATACGAACAAACCAACCACGAAGCTTAAAAATATGCCTTGAATCAAGGTTCTACAAACCTCTTCACCCATCAAAAATACTTTAGGATCTGCAGCCATTTCTTCATCAAGAGCAGAATTCAAAGCATCTCGCACTGTCATCTGCAGACAACAATCAGTTGCATCACCATTAGGCCTGATAAGTAAAGAAAAGTCGTAATATACATGCTCTGTGTGTGTGTGTGTGTGAGAGAGAGAGAGAGAGAGATTGAAGCCCTTATATCAGGATCAGGATAATGTACAACTTGCAACATTCAATGTAAGCAATACTACGACAATTTTCAACATGTCAATACCACTAAAAACAAACAATGCATACTTTACAGAAAATGAAGAACAAAATGATGAATGAGAAACAACTTACACATAAATTAGGTGAGCCAATAAAGCATGTTAAACGGCTATAGTACTGGGTGAAGACATGAAAATTATAACTACCTCTGCTCCAAAAGGATTGTCCATTATCCAGAATAGGAACTCCAAAAATTCAAACTTTTGTCACAAAAGAAAAGAACTCAGTGATGTCTAGTAACTTGCGGCAAAATTTTTTGGCAAACGGATGTAGTATAATACTAGCTATTGCTACTTGAAACATTTTAGCAATGAATTGCATCAAAATGCTACATCTTAGCAGCATTGCTTCCATGAAGTAAAGGTTGTTTCTTCTATTTTTGTTGCAAAAGACTGAAAGAGGAAATGCTTATGGTGGTTTCATCACGAGGGATACATCATATACAAGTGAATTGCTACCTTTAGCTATACCTAAGCTTATGACAGCTAATTTAACCATTAGAGAAGCAAAATTAGAACTTCATACCAAAACAAAGATAGACAGCATATCGATGAACAAAATATGAAAACCACATCATATCCGCGTAAAAATTTAAGCATTAAACTACACATATCCAACATAACTAATTCTTTACAGTATAAAACATGAATTTGATTGTTTATACAAAACGTAAATCTTTGGGGGGGTTAAGTATAACAAGTCACCTCTTTTGCTGCAGATGAGTAATCCCTCGAGGTGCAAACTAGGGACTGAATCCGCATCCCCTGCAAATAACAGTTTTTGAAGTTAGTCGATTGTTTGAATAATCATCATATATAAACAAAACAAAAAAAAAATTTAAACGAGATTAGGAATTGAGAAGACAGAGTTTTAGATAATACCGAGGCATTAATGCCTTGGCGAGCAATCCTTTGCCTTACAATCCCCAACATCTTTCTCTCCTTCTCAGCTTAATACAACTCTAATTAAAAGGACAGACAACAAGCAATCGTTTCTCAGTGAATGATAGGTGGAATTTCTAGATCAAAGACATCCGTTCGTATAAAAAACTCCACTAAAAAGCTGAAAAATGGAGATATGCATACATGTAGATGCATACGTATGTATAGAGAGAGAGAGAGAGAGAGAGAGAGAGAGAGAGTTGAAGAGTAGAAACCTAGAGAGAGGTTGGTGAGGAACGATGGCGAGAAAAGATCTGGAGAGAGAGAGAGAGACGCCTTTGCTGTGGTTTGGTAGAGGTGTGCAAAGATCGAATCAGCTGGAGCTTATAACTGACAGGTTACATCACGATTGGTAAACGACGGCCCAAATGGGACGACAATGTGCATAAAGTTTACGGAAATTTCCAGGCCGGTCCCTAATTTTGCCTTTGATACCTCACCGGGTCCTGGGCGCTATTTGAGTCCCTGGCGGGTCCTGGGCAAATGTTATTGACAATTAACAGTATTTTAAGTTGGTGCAAATTGACACTTAACAGTGCATTTGAACAATTAACACTTTTTTGTTTCAACAGTTAACACTGCACTTTCAGAATACTGTTAATTGTTGAAATGCACTGTTAAGTGTCAATTTGAACCAACTTATATATTGTTAATTGTCAATTTCTGACTGTTAATTGTCAATTTATGATTGTTAATTGTCAATTTCACCCCCTTAAATACTGTTAATTGTGGATTTCGACAACAATTAACAGTGCTAATTCTGATAGTGCAGTGTTAATTGTTGAAACAAAAAGTGTTAATTGTTGAAATGCACTGTTAAGTGTCAATTTGCACAAACTTAAAAACTGTTAATTGTCAATTTCTGACTGTTAACTGCCAAGTTCTGATTGTTTTTTTGCCAGGTAGTGCACCCTTCTTCTTCACCGACTTGGTCATTATTTGGTAAATTTCTTCTTCACCGACTAAAATCTCTGTAATATTTGGAAAGAAATCCACCGGATAAAAACCAAATAATGACGGTTAATTGAATCGGAACAACCAAGACATACATACAAAGGAATTCGTGGTGGCGGTCGCCGGAGGCGAGGAGGTTTCAATCTCTCCACTCTCTCTCTCTCTCTCTCTCTCTGAAATGCGTTCAACGTTGTTGTGGTTGGCCGGTGGTTGTGGTTGGCCGGTGGATATTTTCTGGATTAGGAGGACCTAACGAGAAGTCGGGTTTCCGGGAGTAAGTTTTCCAGGACTTGCTGGGGTGTGAGCCCAGCTCACAGGACCGGCCCACAAATCTCCCTAAAGTTTATTCACTGCTCCCGGAGCAAGACCACACTCGGGACAATTCAGCATTGGGCCGACCCTGATAAAACATATAAATATATATTTTTTCAAACAATATACATTAGTGGAGTTTGGTGAAAATTTTAGACTAAATTCTCCAATAGATTTTATCAAGATTTTGATAAAATCAGCTCCTTAATTTTATCCATTCGTAAAGACATTTGATAAAATCTGTAGATTTTTAAATGCAAAAATTCACAGATTTTATCAAATGTCTTCACGAATGGATAAAATCAAAGGGTTGATTTTATCAAATCTTGATAAAATCCATTGAAGAACTTAGCCTTGTTAGAAGATTAAACAATCAAAGGGGGTTCCAGTCTATGGATTTGATGTCTCTCCATAAACTCGAATTCCGGACCTCCTACTTGACAGGCAAGGGGTACAACTTGAGCTATAAGCCACATCAAACATATAAATAATTTAAGCACTCAGACTGAGTTTTTCAATTGATTTTATGAGATAAAATCTAGTTTTGTTTTGACGTGTGATAAAAACATATTATTTTCCTATATGATAAAATCTAGTTTGATAAGGGTGTTTTCCAAATGATTTTATGAGATAAAATCTAGTTTTGATAAAATTTAATTTTGCTAAAATCATTTGAGGATCTAGATTTTATCAAAACTACATTTTAGCTCCTAAAATCAATTGGAAAACTCATCCTGAATAAGTATTAGAGTTGTATATTATTTATGTCTGGACAGAGCCGGCCCTAAGGTAAAATAAGCGTTGCAGCCGATTCAGACCTCTAAAAAAATACAAATATTAAGGGGCCCCGTATTTTAGTACCCCTAGGTATCTTTTGCAATATTAAAAAAACAAAAATGTATCTCATATATGCTGCCCAATTTCAAACTCAAAATATGATTGATATTTAAATGATGCTTTTAAAATCTTGTAAGGATTGGTTTTTTCTTTATTTTAGTATTAGTGATATTTAAATGACGAGTCCCAAAAGGTCTCATTTTTATTTTCGCTTTAAGCCTCTAAAAAATTTGGACTGGCTCTGTGTCTGGATCCAACAAACAAATGAGAAAAAAAATACTCCACTTTGCCAAGAGGTCTGAAATTTGAACTAGGCACTTCTTGCATTAACGACATTGCATGCACCATTGATACAAGATTTGATAAAATGCCAAAAGAATCCCTTTACATCACCTTCAATAAAATGGCTTCAATACTCAGTCTATATTCCTAATTTCCTATCATATAAATTAATGTTAGAGCATCCGCATCTCTCTATTCATCTTCTGCCACTAGAGTAGCGAGCAAATCAGTGAAAAATGCCTTGCACTAGGCTCGTGGCCTTTCTCGCTAGTTCCCAAATTTTACAATTTGGCTACAGTGCCTCGTGGGAAGTAAAGAGGCAATATTCATCAAATTACCATTATTTTACTATTTAATTTGTACCCACTCATAAGTCTTTTGTTATTCTAGAGTATTTTTTAATAACCGGATGCCATTGCTTACTTACGCATACCTCGATTAATTTTGGGGCTCTGAAGGTAATGACCTAGTAATGGCCATAAGGTTTGATATGGTTGGCCTCCATGAGATTCGAACACATCTCAGGTAAAAATGTACTCCATTATATCCGTCCCTAAACATGTGTCCCTTACGAAAAAAACGTGTAATTTTCGAACCAAAAAATAAAGTATGTTCATAATATAAAAAAATGCAAAAAAGTACTTAATTTTTTTGCTCGGAAATTTACACGTCCTTTTCGAACGCGACACTTATTTAGGGACGAAGAGAATATAACAATTAGAATATAAAAAATATCATTTAAATTTAAAAGTATATGTATAAAGAAAGAGTAGTTTAATGAAATTAAGTTAGAATAGAGACTCTGATGCAGTAGGCATTATAAAAGTGACTAGCTAAAGTAATAAAATGACTTTTTAAAGTGTAATTTGGTCCAAAATTTAGAGAGACTGATGCTGATGCAGATGCTCTTACACGACAAAGTACTATTGGCCACATTATCTTCACATCACCCACACCATGCCGCTCCAAAATACTTAATGTCCCACCAAATTTACCACTAAGAGACTATAATTACTTACACCACCTCCGAAATTAGTTTGTTAAAATTACTACTGGTAACATCATAATTCTATATTTCTATTAATTTCACCGCGGATTTAGGCCCAGATGATAAATGGTTAGTAGCATGTGTATATTGTACACCCATTAGATGTGCATAGGTTGGGTTGGTCGAGTTTATGGTGTATATATCAATCAGCCAGTACTTGGCCAAATGGCCAATTATCAAATTTTTAACCTATTTACATCCATAATCATCTTGGCCTTGTTCGGTTAGCAAGTTTTGTTTTGTACTGTTTAGTTTTGATGATGTAAGCAGGTGTAATAAGTGGAGAGAGATAGAGAGAAAAAGGAGAAAAGTGATGATGTAAGCAAAACAGAAATGACCAAAAACTGGGCCAAAACTGTGAAACGAACACAGCTCTTAAAACTAGCAGGTTGATTGGTTTTTGATGGTTTTGACTCAACGGGTTAGACGGATTGAAAACAAGCTTAAAATCTCAATGCAACCAAGCTCTATGGGCCTAAAATATTTATTTCAAGTCCTAAAAAACTCGGGCTGGACTGGGCGGACTACCGAACCGGTGTGCACCCCTAAAGTTGCAATTCCTGAAAGCTTTGACTCACAGAAAAAGATGCAGGGAATCCGGGCAGAATAGTTGAGAATCTCACGTACCAAAGTGATTCCGCGTGTTAAAGAAAAAGCTAATTTGCAAGAACACCCTCTAACTATCACTTTGTTGCAACATGACCCCCTAAACTACCAAACGTGCCAACATGACCCCCCAAACTTTCAAAAATCAAACCAACAACACCCCTTCCCCATTTTACCGTTAAAAACAAGGACGGAAACATGTTAAAACCCCAAAATACCCCTTGCTTAAAACTAGGTTTGGCAAAAGGGAAAGGGTGAGACGACACTTACCACTCTCAGCCCTCTCCCCCACCCCCCCCTCTCGTCCCTATCTGCAAACTCCAGCCACCACCACCATGATCGATTGATCAATCGATCTGGAGCCATGAGCGAACCTTCACAAACCCACTCCTCTATCTAATTTAAATTATGGGTTTAAAGGGTTGTAATATGGGTTTTAATTTGCTCGTAATCAGATATGTAGGTGTTGGTGTGTTCCTATAAAATCTGGCGTTAAAACCAGTTGATATGTCTGTTTGAAATTTTGAAATCTGGAATGGAATTTTGGCTTCAAGTCTAGGTTGAAAAATGATTGTTTCAAAATCTGGGTTTCATATTCCCTCATTAACCATACACCTGGAATGCAATTTTAGGTTCAAATCATTTCAAAATCTAGGTTTCATTTCAAAATTTGGGTTTCGAAATTATGGGTTTCAAAATATGGGTTTTGTTTTGTGGTTTTGCTAAAAACCAAATTTTGATATGGAAATCTGGGTTTGGTTTTTTGGTTTTGAAAAATCTGGGTATGATATGAAATTATGGGTTTGGCTTCATTTTCGGCTACATTTTTTGGCTATGGGAGAGAGAGAGTGTGTGTTACCTGGGTTTGGTTCTCAGAAATGAAGAGAGAGGGGGAGAGAGAGATGGAATGACAGAGATGGAATGGGTAATGGGGTTATATACAACTGCCCACCCAAGTGAGGCCATTTTGGGCTTCAAAATTTTGTTTTCGTTAAGTTTTTCACTTTTCCATCCAATTTAAGCCTTCTTTTTAACAGATTTGGATGGAAGGGGTGTTGTTGCTTGATTTTGAAAGTTTGAGGGGTCATGTTGGCACGTTTGGTAGTTTAGGGAGTCATGTTACAACAAAGTGATAGTTTAAGAGGTGTTCTTGCAAATCAGCCTAAAGAAAATGGAGTAATCACAATCCTTGATGTGGACAACGAATGTAAAGGGTCACATAACCTTTGAAAAATCAAATAATATTGTCATCTATTCGTGTATGAGCCATTTAAATACACGAAAAATTCTAAAATCAGCTCACTGAACTGTTATTAGGGTTTAAAAATTAAGTGAACTGGTATGCATTATGTCTAATGCTTTCAAATTAAAATACAAATTTTTGTCTTGGACTTCAATGTGATTAGTTAATAAAATTATATACCACATTTAATTAATAGATCTATGACGTATTATCGTCATTGCCACAGCTCAGGTTAGATTTTTTCAATGAGAGTAAAAGTCTTCTGGTGTAAAATTTTCCTTATTTCATTTTATTTTGGGGTGATTTGAATATTGTTTTGAAAGGAAAAAAGGCAAGGGAAGTGCGACTTTCAAACAAATACAGTGCACCAGAACACTTAGCCCAACAGTCAGAGTAATAATCTATTCTAATTATTACCCTAAACACTATTCTGTCGTAAAATTTATTCTGATTATATATCTTTTAAATACTATTTCTATAGATTAATAGGGGTAATTTATTCTTACCATTATTTAAAAATATACAATTCCCAATCCAAATTGCAAAATGCGAAAAATAATGGACGGGCTTTTAATTTGTTACTTTCCGATCAAGTGAAGTAGAATAGAGATTGCCACAAATAACTTTTTAATGGTTCTTGCTAACAAATGTGGTCGGATTTCCATACATATCAGAAATAACAATACACTTCCACAGATATTAATACACTTTTTCTCCGATATTAATACGTCTTTTACACATTATCCTCTACCTTAAGAGCGGAATTTCACCCTTTTTTTTTTGGTACCTCCCAAAAAGAAAAAAAGATAAGGGAAAAATAAAAAGAAGGTTTCGGCCCAGATAATTTGGTTTTCGGCCCAATAGAAACTATACTAGACCATAACTAGAGTTCGAGGATTGGGCCCGTAAGCCAATGGTTCGTTTAGCCCATTTCTTCATCTTCTTCATTAGGTTCTTGGTCGGATAATAAATTAGGGCTTTTTGTAGAACTCGAAGTTCAAAAGCAATAATCAGTGGAGAGAATTCTTCACTTGCTAATTTCAATGGATCCTTCTGCTTTAAATTCTGCCGAATTGCAGCATTTCATCAGTGTAAGTTTCAAACTTCTTGTACATTTCTGTATCTATATGTGTTTATATCGACGCATGTGTGTCTATGCATTCAAATCAGTATTATCAGCTCACATGGATATAGTTTCGATATAGTATTTGAGGCATTCATTTTGCTTTGAAATAAAATTTTAGAGGTAAGTTGCTAGTGACGCAAATTTCAGTTTCCATTGCTTTTTCCCCTGGTTTTGGTTATTAATTGTGTGGAGTTAGCCTAGTGGTCTTGGGACTTAGGGTGCTATCAATTCTTTTGCGGCCAAGTCCTTATGGAGTTTGCTTTGACTTTAAATGGGCTCCGGCTAGTGGACAGTGGGATTGGTCACAGCGTTAGTCGAGGTGCTCGGGGAGCTGATTATCAAAAAACTAATTGGTGAGAAAGAATTTTCTCAGAGAAAAAAGAAGTCTCTAAGGATTTATGAAAGTAATTTGAGGTGGAAAGAGGTTCTTTGCCAGCCTTGTAGGGAGCCTTGTATTTTGTTTGGACCCTTGTATTTAATCTGTATGAAAGCTAAAAAAATTTGAGTATGAGCTATTGTTGACCCCTTAATTTGGAGTTCACATTTGTGCAAATGGAGTTATTGGATTTGTAGAGAGATGTATAAGGGAAAGGAAAATGATTTGAAATTAAAAATGAACTTGTTACATTTTATATTGCATAGTTCATCTTTTCCTTTCCACCATAATCTCGACATAAATAATTTATCAAAATACAGGTGAAAGGAAAAATGCCAAAAGTGCATTCTGTTTTGATCTTCACTCTTCCTATGCCCTTCCAAATCATACAAATTGTCTTTAGGCATACTGAAATATGGGTACTTTTGGACTGTGGAAAGCCATATCCGAAGGAGCTAGACTTCTATGCTTTTTTGTACACTATGTTTTTGTCAGAACCAATAAATAACCGACTAAATGGTTATTGTTGAAATTATAAGATGGAGAGAGACAAATTTCAAAAAGTAGGAACATATGTGTTTTTGTTGGTTTAGATGTCTAGAGCCCAGTGTTGGACAATATCTGAGGGTGTTGATTATTTATGAAAGGAAAGCGAACTTGTTTCGCTGATAATTTCCGGGGCCCTATTAAATGTGCTGGGATAGAGATACGGGACTTGATGCTGTGACGTAATAGTGGAAGTGTCGTTGAGAATAGAATGTGTTGGCTCATGTGTTGTCGATCCCAGACATGGAATACCATAGATTGAGTAGGTTAACATGTCTTTCTTTAGTTTTATGACGGCGATAGTTACAGCTGAAGGACTTGTCAAAGGGATTCTTGAGGCTAGCTTATATGCAATTGTTGATTTATACATGATGGGATGAAAATCGCATACCAGATGAACTCAATCGTTTGGGTTGATTTGTAATACATGCAGTAAATAAGTGTTCAAAAACTTATGTTTCATCTACAAACAATTGTCTCGGAATCTGACGGTGGGTTGAACTCCGGTGGTTTGGCCCCCTCCGACGCAATAAAACTCCAGATCTGTAAGCGGCTGGCTTTGGAGCTTGGGTTTTATTCCGGAGATGCGACTGGTTTGCAACTCGGTCCAACTCGGTGAGGCGACTCAGTGGGTGTATCGGTCCAGAGTTTCAGATTAGTTTTTTTTCTTTTTTGTTGCTTTGTTTGATAGATAGTTGTTGGTTGCATCTGCGCTCCAATGTTTTATGGCTTGTGCTGGGGATCCATTGGATTCTCTACTGCTAACCTTTGATAGGATTCATCATCCCGTCCCGAAGGTGTCGGGTCTGCTTAGGCAGGTGTATCTACGAGTCGGTGGCCCTTGAAAGCCTTACCATGCCGTGCTCATTTCAATTGTTAGTAGTTTTGGCTCATTCCTGTCTTTTGATGTAATCATTGCCGGATGGCGTTTCTAATGAAATGACTTGACATGTTCAAAAAAAAAAAAAAAAAAAATCTACAAACAATTGTTACTCAACCACAAGAATTATCAGTTACACCACCTGCCTTTTAGTTTCTAGCCTAGGTTGCCAAAACAGTCATCAACTCTGGACAATTCAAACTTTGTTGGAACTTGCGTAGAGTTTTATTTATTTATTTATTTTTCCGGGAGCCTGGCCGTTTCTCACCATTATGTGGTTAAGATTTCTGAATCCTGAATCTATGCATGCAGCAAGAAAAGGAGAAGGCCATGGTTAATGAAATGGTGGCAAAGCTTACAAGTGTGTGCTGGGACAAATGCATTACTAGTACTCCTGGAAGCAAGTTCAGCTCGAGTGAATCTTCTTGCCTTTCCAACTGTGCTCAGCGCTCTCTTGATATGAGTCTCATTATAATGAAACGCCTTCAGTCGATGAATTCCATGCGCTGAAGGCCCAGGAAGATACTGTGAACTTTTGCTTTTAATCATTCATATTTTGGTACTCCTATTGAAGCAAACAGAGCCGTATCAATATTAATGCTTAAGACTGTGAGGCGTCATCCGAATTTTGTTTCAATTACAGTGTTCTGTTTTGATCGGCATTACAGTGTTCTGTTAAGGCGTTGCTACTGTTTTTTGAATTCCACACCGGAGAGCAGAAACACTAATGAGGAATGTATGACACACTACCCGGTACCCCTAATAACGATTGTCGCCTTTGGATACATAAATATCGGCACTGTGCGCTACATATCAAAATTCCTTTGTGATCAAACTCCATCTTACCGTCAGATGATCATGCCCACTGCCCCAATGAATTATGTTTCGATTCAATTTAAGTCCTTGCCTCATTCTCATGCCACCACCCCCAAACTTATTAGCCACGTGCCTCTAAAATGCATGGAGACGCCCATGTGATAAAAGAAGGTTTGTCGGGAAGGCCGAGTACTTGCCTTCGAGGTGCTAGAAGGCCCCTCGCCGAGTAGCCCGGCTCGCCCGACTAGACAGACTAACCCGACTAGGTGCTGAGTATTCGGTCCTGGAAGCTAGAAGGTCCCCGGCTGCCTTGGGCTCCTAACGAGTTTTAGAACCATGGAGACACCTAATAAATGTCCAATTGTAACCCATACTCCATGCCTCTAATTGACATCACTCCAAGCCAATCTCATCCCACGGTTCACACACAGTGCTAATCAAATGATTTCCCTCTTCCTTTTTATTTTATTTTTTATTATCGTTATAAAAATACGGGATGTTACATGGTATGTACATAGTGACCCCATGAGCCCAACAAGATTTTGTGTGCCGATTGAATGCCCCTCCAACACTTTCCCTCGTGCAACTGCATTCGTCGCGTCGCTGGAAGCCTCCATATGGTTTAGGGTCTTGCCAGTATCCCTGGTGTGCCTATACACATAAACACGTGAATACTTTGTTCATATGGTTTAGGGTCTTGCCAGTATCCCTGGTGTGTCACGTGTTTCCAAAGTGTCCGATGCGGATACGAAAATCTATAGGAGTATTAGTGATTCATAGGTTATAATTAGTTGGTGGATGAATGACATTACCTTTCTAGCTTTACTCCGCGAACTCTGTTTTTAACCTTTATAATTAGTTGGTAGGAGCGGTCAAAAGTTTGATACAATAATTCATTTTAGTTGTGTTCAAATCGTGTTGCGCCGTGCCTTAAGGCACATGCAATTACTGAGTGCAAATTTGTTTACCCTCAACTAATGAGGGTGAATAAAACCCTCACTCTAATTGGTGGAAAAGGCGTGAGGTCCACCACAAGGTGATGCCATCAGGGGTGGTGCACGGGGGTTGTTTGACCCCTGCACTCCCCCCAATTTTCTTCATTTTTGGATTCACACATTTTCCACCAATAAAAGTGAGGGTTTTGTTCACCCTCGTTAACTCTTGAAGGTATCATATATCCTACATTTTGGTAAATTTCTCTCGTTTAGGCAATGTAATTGACACCTCAACCCTCCTTTGATTCTTCTAGTGCATGCATCCACATGATCAGGTAAGATGCTCATGCTTGTGAGTATATCTTGTACGTGTCTGCTATGAAATCGATATTTTACCTGAATAATGCAATTGAGTCTCTCAGGCCTTACTAAGAAAAACACAAACTTTTAACTACCCAAAACGTCATTCAGTGAATCTGAATCTTATTTCTTGTTGGGGAATTCAGTGAATCTGAATCTTATTTCTTGTTGGGGAATTTAGTGAATCTGAATCTTATTTCTTGTTGGGGAATTTAGGGGTTAAAAGCCAAACTTTCTAGTTACTGTTTTTTGAGGTTTGTGAGTCAGCTGTCCATACCTCAGGGTGCATTGTCAGATTGTCTTGTACAAATAAAGGAGGGTGGGCCTATCTACCCACTCAAAATTAAATGCCTTTGTTTCAACCATGGAAGCCCAAGTGGACTCTAACCATGAATTGCTGACATGAAAACTGTGCTGAGAATTTGACTAAACCAACAATCACAACACACAAAGAATAATCAAGAATAACAAACAAGAATGCAAGATGCAAGGCACATAGATTTTTCGTTGTTCTCCAACAGAATGTTCATTAAATTCACAACGCATACTAGTTTTCACTATGTATCGAATGAATAAAGAGTACAGGTTACATAAGCTGCTGTGTATTGCAAGAATTTATAACCTAGGGTTTATTTCATCCGAACAACGACACTTAGTGGAAGCCCATAAGCTAGCATTTTATTTTTCCCTGGAAAAAATAGGTCCTGCTTAATTTTCCTATTGTCTTGTTCTCAAATGGCAAAAAATTAACTAAGCACAAAAATGGCAAAAGAAATTAACTAAACAATACTCCTTCCGTCCCTTTTGAATTGACACAAAATGAACTAGCATAACATGATTGAGTTTTGACTGATTAAGTCTTTGTTTACACAAAATTAACCAGCATAACATGATTGAGGTTTGATGGATTGAGTCTTTTTTATTTTTTTTTTACACAAAATAACCAGCATAACATGATTGAGTTTTGACGGATTGAGTCCTTTTATAAAAAAAAAACCTTTTGGAGTTAACCCTGGTTAAGTGACAAAAAAAGAAAGAAAGAAGGATTGTTTAATCATATATTATACTACATTTTTGAGCTTGTGTACCCGCTCAAGCTCGTGCAGACGAATTTCGTGACTTAGCTTAGGCTATGAGTAGGGTCTCACGCTACTATTGGGAGACGCAAGATTTGTCCTTCATCACATAGCTTCTTAAAAAAAGGTTAAGACTTACCATTCAGAAAGAGTAAATATCATTCATTGCTACTTGGTGCCCAACACCCTCTACAATCACTTATTAATGGAGGACGTATAGAGTAAGCCACTAACAACACATGAACGTACAATTGTGGAAGGGAGTGGGAGCACCATGGTGAAGGTGTCACATGATCACCCAATAATTCTTCCAATTTCATCATTTTTTTTTTTAACTGCAGTCTAATTTCATGACTAGGCTAGGTTTGGCCTAAATTTAGTTCATTTATCATCCTATAGTGAACTAAATTTGTCATCCTATAGTTTAACTTAGGCCATGTTTTAGTTGTATTTTGAGAGCAACCACTTTGTGCATATTGCCAAAGGATCGATACGTCTGTCTCGAATCATCCCCCGCCCATACCCCCAATGACTGAGTACTAGATGAGTTCTGTTATTGTTGTTGTTGTTAGGAAAAAACTATATCTGTATTTAATTTATTATGCGGAAAACAGATATAACTGGATCTTGAATTCAACACATCTCAAGAACAATAAATTAAGTACAATAAATTAAGCGTACCTTCTTTGACCATTGAGCATAAGAAAGAGCAAACCCCTTAATTCGAAATACCTTAATTCTTGGCTCACCTTCTTCTCTCTGTCTCTAACCTTATAGAATACCCAAATACTTTAATTGATGGAAAAAACGTATGTATAAGGGGTGGGTATTCTACCTTTTATAGAGGAGAGGAGAGGGCCTTAGAGATAATCGTAAAAAGACTCCTAATCCATCAAGGACTCTTTCATTATCAGAGTTTTCCTTCATTTATAATTCTAATTAGTTAACCTTATAATTAATTGGCTTATCTGTTATTGGAGTCCCAACTGTAACAAACTTGTACAAAACGTGGAGGCTAGTGGGCCACAATAATAGGAAAAGTCTAACAGTTGTTGTATAGTTTAACTTAGGCCCAACTGCCCTCTGAAGAAAGGTAAAAAAAGATGCATGTACTCCTATAAATAGTAGGCTGCTTTCCCCTAATTCGCTTGGAGAAGAAAAAATATGGAGCCATTTTACAGTAATAATAAAGAAGAGGAAGAAGAAGAGAAGCACTTTAACTATGCAATGCAAGTGGTAGGATCTTCAGTACTACCAATGGTGTTGAAGGCAGCAATAGAGCTACAAGTTCTAGATATCATAGCCAAGGAAGGTCCCGGAGCCCAACTCTCCCCCTCTGAAATCGCGCGTCGGTTGCCACCCTCTACTGCCCTTGTCCGCAACCAGAATGCACCAGAAATGCTGGATCGGATGCTTGGTTTCTTGACCAGCTACTCAATTGTCAGGTGCTCCGTCATCTCCTCTGATCACCCCCCTCCTCTTGCTGCCCGGTTATATGGTCTTGCACCTGCAGGCAAATACTTTGTTCCTAACCAAGACAACGTCTCGTTAGGACCCTTCTTGTCCTTGTACCAAGACAAGGTCTCCATGGACAGCTGGTAATTAATTAGTTCATATAACTTTAAATTACTTCAAAGTATTTATGTGCATAATTTACCGGATTTTTTTTGAAACCATAAAGATCTCAAATGAGTAGTTCTTTAAATTGGCAAAAAGAATTTAAAAATTATGTCCAAAAGTATCTTATTTTTAAGGAGACTCTTGATAATAGCGTATCAAGGAACCCCTGTCAATTTCAATATCGATCGGGAAGAAAAATTTTCCCATTTGCTACAGTTTTGATAGATTTACGTTTTAACAAATTATCGCTAAAATATTCGAGAATAATCATTCATATCGATTAGAGAAATTAAAAAGTATAAACATTTGGACCAAAGTTCAAAAGAAGTTCCGAAAATTAAGATAAACAATTGCACCCGAGAACTGTCTGTTTTATATTTTTTCACCTTTATTGAGTTTTTTTTTTTTTTGCTCTTGTCATGCATAATTTTTCGTATTCTTTTTGTCAAGACGAATGGTTATAAAAGAAATCTAATGTTTGAATTGACTGGAGTAAGATTTTTGTTACCTTAATCAACTGGGTACGAACTAAAAGGGGCAGTTGTGGAAGGAGGGATTCCATTTGACAGGGTTCATGGGATGCATGCATTTGAGTACCCAGGTAAGGATTCCAGGTTCAACGAGGTATTCAACAAGGCCATGATCAACAAAACCACAATTGTCCTGAACAAAATCTTGCACTCCTCGTACAAGGGTTTTGATCAAGTTAAAAATCTTGTTGATGTCGGCGGCGGTCTCGGTGTCACACTCAACTTGATCACCTCCAAATACTCGCATATCAAGGGTATTAATTTTGACCTTCCACATGTTATCCAACATGCCCCACCCTATCCTGGTATGGGTTTTCTATTCTTTAATTTCCATTTTATTTTTATGTGTTCCATTTTAACTATTTTAGTAGTACTACTCGGCGTTGCTCCCCAAGCACTGAATAATCACTCGGATTTTTGGGAGTAGGTGTGCAACATGTTGGAGGGGATATGTTTGAAAGTGTTCCAAAAGGAGATGCCATTTTCATGAAGGTCAGTTTTACATTTTTCAAAATGTGTTGATGATCATATGAAGTTTATGAAGATGTAAATGTGTTGATCATCAGTTGCTGTTGTTTCTTTATTTCTCTCATTTGGTTGTGTCCTTACCAACCATTTGATCTTTCCGGGGTGTGAGTTGACATATATATGATTGTAAAAGGATAGGATGCCAACATATATATATATATATATACTTAGACATTATCTCTTCTGCTGTTATGCCGTTTTGCTCGTGATCCTTTTAGACTTTATAACTCCATGAAGATTAATAAAATTCTTTATTTGCCGTGGCATAATAGGATAAAATAAGAAATTAAACATATCTGTTTATGATGCATCGATATGATCTAATAATTGATAGCGAGTATGCGATGATATGTAGTGGATACTTCACGATTGGAGTGATGATCATTGCCTGAAGTTGCTAAAGAATTGCCATCAAGCTCTACCAGAAAATGGAAAGGTAATTGTGGTGGAGGGGCTTCTTCCAGTAATCCCAGATGGAAGCGATGCAACAAGATGCATTTTTCAACTCGACTTGGCGATGATGACTCAAAGCCCTGGTGGGAAGGAGCGCTCGAAACAGGAGTTTATGGCCCTCGCTACCGGAGCTGGATTTTCAGGCATCAGATTGGAATGCTTTGTTTGTAACTTTTGGGTCATGGAAATTTACAAGTAGTGTATTCAAGGGCTGTGAAAACCAATTCCAGCAGCCCCAACTTATGGAAGACCAGTTTCAGCAGTTCAAGGAATGTTGTTATGCGTACCGTGTGTCCAGTTTTTACTAAGGTTTCAGAGTAGTCAGACTTTGTTGAAACTTTGACGTACTTGAACTAATTTGAGGTTTAAGTTACCAAAACAACTTCTTGTATTCATATAAGCTTTACACCAATTCGTGCTATGCTGCCAGTCTCCCAAGTGCCAACTAGAGGTGAAAGAAAAACCGACGGACCGAAAAAACCGAAAAAAACCAACCGATCAGTTCAGTTTTTGGTCGGGGTGGGGTGGGTTTCGTTGGCTTCGGTTTGGACCGAAGCAAGCCTATCAATTTTCGGTTCGGTCTCGGTTTCCTGGAAATTTCTTCGGACCGAACCGAACTGAAATACCCCAAAACTACCGATTTGGACCGATCAATCAAAGTCGTCAATCTTAAAAAAAAAAAAAAAAAAAAATCTCAGCCGTCTATTTCAATCTTAACGACGGACCGAAAAACCTGCAAAACTGACCAGGCCGAACCACCCCGACCGATTTCGGTCTTTTGTTTTTTTTTTCTTTTTCCGGTTGGTATCGGTTCCTGAATAAATTACCCCGAACCGATCGGTTTGATCCCCAACACCTCAAAAACTAACCCGACCGATCTTCACCCCTAGTGCCAACCCTATATATGTGTGTGTGCGTGTCTTTTTTTGAACAATCGAAAAAGTGATTTTATTAATCTTTGAATATAAATTACAAAGATTAAAGGGAAAAGGAGTATAAGGAATCGCAATGAAGAAAGAAAATCCCAAGTTGCCAAGCACCTATCCCCAACAATCATATGCCGCTCCAAAACTCCGAGATAATAAAGGTTGGCAATCACCCAATTTCCTCAAAGTTTCCTTTTCATTTCCTTTCTTTTCCTCAATTCCAAACAATAGGCACCAAAATTAGCAAATCTGATATTCAAAACAAATTGAAGAATCCTCACAATTTTTCAAATGAAAACAGAGTATAAGACTTACTGGTCGAGATTGATGTTTCTCTCTCTACCAAAGTGTTTGGAGAAAATCCAAAATAGACTAACATTATGGCAAGGACAGTCAACAAAAATCACTTAAATCAGATTGAAAAATCTTTTAGATTACCCTATGGTAATTGCTCCAATTGTGTATGGTGGCTCAATAGATGAAGATCGTCTGTTCATTGAGCCAACAATCTTGGTTAACCACTCGGACTTAACCACTATTCTCTGGAGTAGGGATTTATTCCTAGTTATTATTTAATGATTTTTGGTACAGTACGACACGATATTTTTCTTATAGGCACTCCCCTATTCCTTGTCCGATAAATGCAGTTAAATATGAAAAATATGAAAGTTACTCCCTCCGTCCCGCAAAGTTTGACACTTTCGGGAGTGCGTGCCATTTTTAAATTGCCTATATCTTTCAATTCATAACGTTTTATGTGATTTTCAAAACTTTGTTCAAAAGATCTAATTGAAATCTATCAAACGAGATCCATATTGCTTATATAAAACATTACAGATTAAAAGAAATAATCAATTTTTTCATAGGGCTGGAATAGTGAAAGTGACAAACTTTGCGAGACGGAGGGAGTAAATAATAGGACCGATGTTTCTTCAAAAGGGGACAATTACTAGAATTAACTCCTGAAGGTATCAGATATCCTACATTTTGGTAAATTTCTCTCGTTTAGGCAATGTAATTGATACCTCAACCCTCATTTGATTCTCCTTGTGCACGCATCTACATGAGGAACGGATTTGGGGAGCCTGCTGTGCACTAGGTGCATATATAGCACTGTGCCATACACTCATTTGGCTGTCCGTTGCGAAAATACACAACTCGGATCAAATCCAACATGTGAGAGTCATTGCTTGAATTTAATCCGAGCCGTGCATTTTTGCAACGGATGGCCGAATGGAGTGCATGGCACGGTGCCATGCACCTCGTGCGCACATGATCAGATAAGATGCTCATGCTTGTAAGCTATATATCTTGTTCATGAACTTGACGCCCCTGTTGTTTTTCTTCACTTTGCCATTGTTGTTTCCTTTACTCTTTTTGGCTTTTGAATTTGGTTTCATATTACTCCAATTTGACCGCCAAAGAAGTCTTTGTGGAGAAATACATGCATGGTTTCATGCCGGGATTTTCTTCCTTTTCCTCCACAAGTATCGAACAGAAAAAAAATAAAAAATTACGGAGGCGAAAGACGTATATAATAGACAATTTTTGGATGAAAAACAAGTTCTTTTAAATTACGTACACACGACAAAAAAAAAAAAGTTAAAAAAAATACGGCATTGAGGTCTACCTTTTTGTTTAATTATATATGACATGCACTAATAAGTTATGAGACGCAGACCGACCCTAAAGCAAGACATTGCTGTTTCATATAACGAAGTAATGGGTTAATTAATTAATGCAATTGAGTGATTGAGTCTCTCAGTGACGAAGGCCTGACTAAGAAAAAAAACAAACTTAATTACCCAAAACGTCATTCTGTGAATCTGTATCTTATTTTTTGTTGGGGAATTTAGGGGTCAAAAGCCAACTTTGTAGTTACTGTTTTAGGTTTGTGAGTCAGCTGTTCATACCTCATGGTGCATTGTCTTGTGCAAATAAAGGAGCGTGGACCTATCTACCAACTGACATGAAAACTGTGCTGAGAAGTTGATAAACCAACAATCACAAAATGCAAAGAATAATCAAGGGTGGACCTATATCTACCAACCGATGCAGTGACGACTTCAGAAATTTTGAATCGGTGTATTAAAGATTTTATTATGAATTATTAGGATTGGTGAGGGTTCATAGTATTAATGTTCAAACAAAACCCGATATAAATTTATCACATGGATTAGGCTTTAGAGTGTAAATTGACTATCTATGGGAAGACTTTAGACTTTAGTTGATTGTTTATATAAAATTGATTATGGGCTGTTTTGTTGAGTTAGGTGTTCAATTATTTTTGAGTAGGGTGTTCAAATATTTTTGAATAGGGTGTTCAAATATGTGTCAGTATGGTGTTCAACAATGGCTATACTAAACTAAAACTAAAATTTTTACATGTATTTCTAAACACAACTTTTTCTCGAGGATGTTCAAGTGATCACCTTTGGTGGTTCTCCAATAGAATGTTTAGTAAATTCACGACTCACACTAGTTTTTACCATGTATCGAATGAATAAAAGGTACAAGTTACATCGGCTGCTATGTATAACAAGAATTTATAGCCTATAATTTACATATTACCGTAATATCCCAGCTTAGGTCTCCGCCAAACATGACCCAAATCAAATTAGTCTTCACAAAGTCCAACACACAGTACTCTGTTTCCCCAGGGGTGACTGAACAGAATGGCCCAAGTCTCTGGTTTTTTTTTTTTTTTTTCACAATTCACCAATAGCACCAGTCATGATGATATCATCAGTTTTTTGTTGCATTCTTGTGAAACCTGGTGTTAAAGCTCTGCTTGGACCGTGCTTAGCAAAGCATTCTTGTGAAACCTGGTGTTAAAGCTCTGCTTGGACCGTGCTTAGCAAAAAAAAAAAAACTTTGTTTGGACTTGAATTTTTGTTAATGACTTACAAAATGATTTGAGTTATGTTTATTTCTTAGGTTTCTCTGTCATTTTTCGTCCCCTTCGTTGTATTAAACCAATGATCCGATTATCCAAACAAGTCCCCCACCTCGTATAATTGCTTGTTTCCTCCTAAAGTTTCAGGTTCGATTTTTATTGCCAACAATTCTGAAGGCTGCTAGATCACTCATCACTCATCACTCTTACTTGTAAGCATGAGAAATCGTTGTGGAAGTGACTATAAGATTTAGTAGGTGGAGTGCGCAAGTTAGCGCTAGCATTTTCTTTTTCCCTGGGAAAAAATGGTCCTGCTTAATTTTCCTATAGTCTCGTTCTCTATTTGTTTGATCAAATCTTTGGATTAATTGGATGTTAAAAACAGAACAAAAAGGAAAACAAAAGAAAAAGAAGACAAAACTCACTTCTCGCTCTTGTGTCGAGTAGAGTGTTGTGGTCGGTTGTTGAGTTCACAGCATTATTGATTTTCGAATAATAGAAAGAGATTCTAACTTACCACAAGTAGCACAACTGATTAGGTCCTTACACGCTATGACGCTATGTGTTTTCTGTTAATTTTGTCCTTTTATAATAATATCCTATTTTTCGTCTCCCACTTTGTCAGCATGAAAAGGCATATTGTAGTAAAGATGCATTTTTGTACATTACTGAAAAACTTATCACAACACTTTTTACGTAAATCCATGAAAAGAACCGTTCTATATGACTGGATGTACTGACCACGCACAGACGGCACCCCTTTGTGGTTCCCAAACATTTAATCCGAACCGTTGATTCGTTTCAAAATCGATTTCCGAGTGGGCAATCTATGCAATCGGACGGCCCTATGTGCTTGATCCAAAATCACCCCATTTGGGACCCACAAGGAGGTCCCCGGTGCTGTCTGTACATGATCGGTACAGGGGTGGTCGGTACATACCCCTTGTATTTCCGCCATGAAGAATGATTCAGATTAGGGGCCTTTAACATTGTTTGTCCAGAATAGCCACATAATCAAAGTGGTCATGTGGAACAAACATTAGAGATAAAAATAAAAGCAATTTACCATTCGTTTGGTAAGGATGTGTTATTTGTCTCACTCGTATGCAATGTCTTTTTCCAGTTGTGTTAGACGCACACAATAAGTTGTAGTCTTATTTATCAGTGAAATTCTTACTCTTCCTCCAAAAGGGGAAAAAAAAAAAGCAATTAAGCTTCCAAAAGAAATTAAGCAATAAGCAAAGTTGTTACATAAAGTATATTAAAATCTATCATTAAATACTTCACTCCGAGCGCTGCCTTAGCCGAACTGATGGATGTCGGACAATCTGATAGCGCTCGACAGGCTATCAGGGGCTCGATCCAAGGCGTGCCTGACGGACAGTTAATGGAATTAGTCAACGAGCCAGTATACTTTGCCTGCAGGACCACGTGATTGACTGGGGTGTACTCCCAAATCAGTTGACTTATCAGATGTACCAAGCGTGACATCAGCCAAAGCATTAGGTCTGCCCAAGACGTTCTAACCCGACCACATGGAGTGTTAGGTACAGACAGTGCGCGTGAGGTGCGCAAGGGGCGCGATGGACATGCTTTGCCTTGCCTATAAAAGCAGCCCTCATCTACCTCTCTCTCTCTCTCTCTCTCTCTCTCTCTCTCTCTCTCTCCAGTCAATACACTCGTAACTTCCTAATTCTCTCTCTCTCTCTCTAAACTTTCCAGTTCACTTCTCCTTCTCCGGTCACTCACTTGACAGTTGGAGTGCCTTTCCAGACAACCACCATCCGGGATTGGCACTAACGCAGGTGCTCAGTGTGCAGGCTATCTTCTTAGGCCAACACTTAGTGTTTCAACAAGGTTCAGCCAGTTCACCACCTCTCCGTACCAAACCAGGAGGACCAAAGGGGTTACTCCGTTGAAACGTCTCCCACACTTTTAAAAGTAGTAGTAGTAGTCAGGGTTTGGTTCATGAACTTAAAACTAAAACTTAAGCAGTCATTTTTCTCTAAGAAACCAAACTTTTTCCCAAAAAAATCATTTTTCTCTAAGAAACCAAACATTTTCCAAAATTTTTTCATTCCCACCTAATTTTCATTCCAAGTCAGATATAAAACAAAAAAAAATGGTCGGTCCACTATTAATTTGCATTGGATGTGTAGATCTGCGATCATTTCCTTCCAGCATGGAGTAAAACAAAATTACAAGACAAACTAGGGTTGTACATCATGTCATCATCCACTGATCCACTTGCCAAAGGCCCAAAGAGGTCTAACCGTCTAAGTTAGCCTAAAGCCGCTCAGTCAACATGCAAACTGGCCCACCACCGACCTTTTGAGATCTAATTAGTCAGCGCTCTCGGATTACAGCCACGTGGTATTCCGGAGTCGTCTAACACCTCACATTTTCATAGAGTTCACAAGTTAAGTGTATGAACTCTGTATGAATATAGGCAGTGGCGACTCCAGAAACTTGGATTAGTGGTGTCATTCAAAAATTTTGCAGCAAAGTGAATCTTGTTAATTATGTCCTTGTCTACTTATAGTATAGCTAAAAAATAAATCTGCACTTGCCAATTTAGAAGGAAAATGTATTTTCATAGGGTAATGATTTTCACACCTTTTTTTATTTATTTATAAATACACACATTTTTTTTTACTTCTAGTGAAAAGATTGCACATAAAAGTGCAGTACAAAACCAAAAAAAAAAAGTATATGGGGTCTTGTTAACGTGTGCCCAATGGGCACACTTTAAACACACACAAATGAAAAAACACACACTCCAATACATTTTTTAATACACTTTCACATATTCTTGTACGTTTTTTACAAATTTTAATATATTTTTTTAATCTTAACGTGTGTCTATTTGTCACATGTTAGCATTTTCCATAAAAAAAGAACTTTATTGAACTACGGAGTATTTGACAAGGTGGTTTTATTATTTTATGAAGAAATTGAGGTTAATATTGTCCTTTGAGTATGTAAAAGTTGTGTTATAGGCTTATAGCTGTCCACTGAGAACTTTGAAAGGAAAGAAGTACAACTAGGAGTCAGATTTCGGACAGAAGTGCTAAATTTACAAGGAGTTTGCGGCATTTTCATGGCCTACGTGGGGTCAATAGCATTTTTAAGTGGTGTCAAGTGCCTATTTGACATTCATACAAAAAAAATACTACTCGGTAGTTTTTGACAAATTTCTATTGACTGGGTTCAATTGACCCCAGTCCTCCTACACTGGCGTCGCCCCTGAATATAGGATGTTGGAACCGGAAGATCGAGTGGATGTGCTTCATAGGATTGTGGGATGGTGTAGTGCTCAAAATGCACTTTACCATCTAACTCACGACTTGGATATAATCCCATCAATGAATTTAATCTGATCGTTTATTGTTTGAATTAAATACGAGTCGTACATTGTCTAATTAGACGGCCGGATATAGTGCACTGCACGTGTAGTCCATTTTGTGCACTATTGGGTCCGCTTTCCCCGTGTTTCGGAAGAACTACCGAATAATTACTCCCTCTCAAGTGGATTGTAACTACTGAATAATTACTCCCTCTCAAGTGGATTGTATCGTTCCAATTTTATCGGATTTCCCCGAAGGGACAAGTGGATTGTGGACTACAGTGGAGCTCGAAAGGAGTCCTTTCTAGAGCCTATCTATTTGTTTGATTTTTTTTAATTTTATATTTGGAAACTGATTTCTTTGATTCAAATCCTTCATTTTCTTTGTCTGCTCGAGTTTATAATTATATGTTCAAAAAATGAAAATGAAGTCAAACAAAACCCGATTTTCACGCAAGTTTTTTGAAATTGATTTTCCTAATGAACTTTAAGGAAAACGTATTTGTCCATATGTGCATCAATATTCGATCAACTTAATTTTTTATGCAAATAACAAACTTCACGAGCTGAACAAAATTCTAGTGCCACTCAACTTTCCCCACCCACCAATACTAGGTTAATTACAAGTTTGTTTACAAACTGAAATTTATTACTATGATATTAAACAGCTGCTTGCTAGCTCTCTGGTATAACAATATTGTTTTTGACGCGATTGATATTTCTACGGGAGTTTATTTATTGAATATTCAAAATTTTTGTTGAGGTGTGCATAAGTTGACCTAAACACCTAAATTATTACTAACATTTTATGTGTTCACTTTCCTGTTTTACACTTTTTAATTTACAACTTTTGTTTAGAAATGCATTGAAAGTTTAGTCAATTGCACCCACAACAATTTGACCCGCGTATTAAATTTGTTCATTTCTCACAACATTTTGGAACCCACACAAAGTGATGTTAGAGCTTACCTCTGCAATACACTTTCTGCTAAGCATGACGTCACTGTGTGGTGGGGTTCACACCAATTCAACCAATAAGAGAGAGTTTTGTTCACCCTCTTTCAAGGAGAGTGAACAAAAATCCACTCCTCTTACCCAGTAACCACTTATTCTAAAAAAGTGGTGCGTGAACATTGTGGGCCCACCTCCGGACAACAGAAAACTCTTCGGTTTCTTTTTTTGCGTTTTCAAAATGGTAGTAGGAAATAATACTCGGGTCAAAATGTTGCGGGTGCATTTGGCAAAACTTTCAATGCACAATATTTTGATCCGAGTACTAAATCTTATTTTAGATTCCCTACCATTTTGAAAATGCAAAATAGGAAACCGAACCTTCCAAATTCCAATACTATTAAATTGATGATGATGAAATCGATGATGAAATTCTGTGTAACGCTTAATCTAAAAGCCTATATATATAGGATAGAGAAGCTTTGCACTCCCCAACCCAAACTCAGATTATACACTATCTGCTCTCTCTCTCTCTCTCTCTCCAGAGTAGAAGCTTACTTCTCCCGTCTCTCTCCTCTCCTCTATAATGATGATCATTACTTTTTTTTTGAACATTACTTAGATCTGCAATTCAAAACCGTGATAATTCCTCTGCTCTCTCTCTCTCTCTCTCTCTCTCTCTCTCTCTCATCGGTTGACATTACTTGGCCATCACTGGTAACCAACTCTTTCAAATATTAAATCGCTTTTTGATGACGAACACAGCGGTAAACTAATTTTGGTCAATTTCTCTCTTTTTCAGCGGTAAAGATACGTGCACAGGGAGATTGTGCTGAGTTCTGACAAGAAATCGAAATCGGTGGTGGTACGGTCTTATTTTCTATGTTGACAATAATCATTCACTTCAATATCTTATCTTATTTTGTTTTTTTATCTTGCTTTTTCTTGAAAATTACTAAGATATTGAAGAGATAACAGAAACAAAATATGATGAGATATTGAAGAGAATAATTTATTTATTTATTTATTTTTTTTGTTCAATTAGGAGCACATTTGCCATTTCTTTTAACTGATTATTTGAATCCATGTATATACACATTTACATGTACTATATTGGAGTAGCATTTTATACAAAAGTGGAGAACATTTTGTACCATCGAGTTTACAACTTCTACTCGGAAATGCATTTGAAAGTTTCGTCAACTGGACCTAGGGGCGGACAGGGGGTACTAGGGGGTGTTCGGCCCCTGCACTCCCCCCAATTTTCGACATATTTTTAGTATACTTTTAGATTTTTTTGTAAAATTACTGAAGAGTGGCCCCAGCAAATTAGGCAAAAATGGCGATCTTGCGTCCGCCACTGACTAGACCAACATTTTAACCCGAGTAAATGTGTCCAGGTTCCCTATCTCTCTCACGACATTTTGGGCCATTTTGAAAATGCATTGAATTCGTCCTTTCCCCAATAGAAGAGATGTGTTTACGTGACTACGTACGTGTCAACATGTTTTTTTTATTTTAAAAACGTAATTAAGAAATGTGTTTTGTTCCTACTTCCTACCATTTAAGTTGAGTGAAATATTCGTTATTAATACTCCGTCACATTTGAGCAATTGTGCATGAACTCGGAATCTGAGATAAAATTCAAATGCATGTATGTAAGTGACGCAAGACAGATGGGAATCATGGGATATATATAAATATCCACATACTTCTGTATCTACGTTTCCATGCTTGTTTCATCTTCTAAAAACGCGACTGTATCAGGAGTTAATTAAGAAGATGGAAGCAGAAATACCGTTGGGTACGCGAAGGCCGGCCCCGAGCCAGATGAGGAGCAAGAGTTGGAGCGGGGGCATAGTTCAGGCCCTGAACTGGAACGTGGAAGACGTGTTTGGCAGTCAGGCGAGGCAGGCGCCTAGCCACCGCGAGGAAGACGAAGAAGCCTTAAAATGGGCAGCACTAGAAAAATTGCCAACTTATGCTAGGCTCAGAACTGGTATCATAAAGTCTCTTACCGACGATGAAACTCTCAAGGAGGTCGATGTCCGAAAACTTGATGTGAACGACCGAAAACAGTTCATCGACAGGCTGTTCAGGGTCGCCGAGGAGGATAACGAAAAGTTCTTGCAAAAGTTTAGAAAACGGATTGACAAGTAAGCTCCTTAACTCCTCCGTTGAAGTTTAAATTCTGGGCATTTTCTGGGTACCTAGGCTTTCTGTCGTTTTCTTTGCTTGAATTTGACGTTTGATTTTGTCACGACTCATGCGCTTGACTCGGCCTAACGTGTATGTTTTTGTGATGGACTGTAGGGTTGGGATCAGCCTTCCAACAGTAGAAGTCAGGTTTGAGAATTTGACAATCGAAGCCGATTGTTACATCGGCGACAGAGCACTCCCCACCCTTGCAAATGCACTCCGGAACACGGCCGAGGCGGCTTTGGGTTTGGTCGGAATCCGATTGGCCGAAACAACAAAACTCACTATTTTGAAAGATGCCTCCGGCATTATAAAACCATCGAGGTGAGTTTCATCAAGCTAGTTTTATTAATTAGTCGCCACGACCTTGTAGTCGAAGTGACATTATCCCAACGTCTCCTTATTGGTTTTAAAACACCCGGGTGAACAGCACTCCCGGATTTGTGATTTTCGTTTGCTTTGTCTTAGATTTAGCCTAAAATAAATCCTTTCCGCGTAAAATTAAAAATGATTTAATTATTCAATTAACAAACTTTGAAACTCCTCTGTTTTTTTTTGCCATAAGAACATCAGTTTTTTTATTTATTATTTTAGGTTAATAGATTAAATATTTATCTTATTCTTGTTATTTTAGGTGAGTTTCATCAAGCTTGTTTTACTATTAATCAGTCGCCACGACCTTGTAGTCGAAGTGACATTATTCCAACCTCTCCTTACGGGTTTCAAAGCACCCAGGTGCACAGCACCCCACATTCGTGATTTTTGTTTGCTTTCTTTAGATTTAGCCTAAAATAAATCCTTTCCACGTGAAATTAAAAATGATTTAATTATTCAAATAACAAACTTTGAAACTCTTATGTTTTTTTTATCAGCTTTTTTATTATTATTTTAGGTTAATAGATTACATATTTATCTTATTCTTGTTATTTACATCATAGAATGACGCTTCTATTGGGCCCACCTTCATCTGGAAAAACAACACTCTTGCTAGCCCTGGCTGGGAAGTTGGATCCATCCTTAAAGGTTAGTTACATTTTTGGAGTTTTCGTGCCAAGCCCTGCTACTATTCCAAAACATATTTTTAGAACACTTTTGGAATTTCCAGATGATTATATATTGAGATATAGAATTTTAATTGGCTAAGAAAGTAGAAACGTGCAACAGGTAAAAGGAGAAATCACTTACAATGAGCACAGGCTGAATGAATTCGTACCTCAAAAGACATCAACATACATTAGCCAAAATGATGTTCATGTGGGGGAAATGACGGTAAAAGAAACTCTAGATTTCTCTGCAAGGTGTCAAGGAGTTGGGTCGCGATATGGTACTTCATTAACCGAGTCTCACCTTAATTTCTGTAAACCGAAATTTATTTTCGCGTAGTTAAAACTTTGTTCGGGTTATTAATTAATGAATTGCAGACCTCTTAACTGAGCTTGCAAGGAGGGAGAGAGATGCCAGTATTTTTCCAGACGCCGAAATCGATCTTTTCATGAAGGTAAAAAGAAAATGCAAGCTTTCAAACAAATAGGTGGATATATTACCTTTCCTATGGTCAGGATGCTTCAATTTTTTTCCCTCTAAATTTGACAGGCAATTGCAATGGAAGGAGTTGAGACCAGCCTCATTACTGACTACACCCTTAGGGTAATTTGAGCACTCCCTTTTACCCTTCAATTTGTCGTAAGGTCAAAATAAAGAGACTTGCATTTGTTTTGGGGTGACTTGGTAATTATTGCAAACTAAAAATAGAACAGCATGATTTGGGTTGGTGGTGACTCCACCAACTCAATACTTCCTGAAAATTTTTGCTTATTTATTTTATAACAAGAAAATGGGTCTTATTTCCTTTTTTTTCCAAACAAAAGGGGTCTTATTTTCAATTTTAAAGTATGAGTCGGATGACAACGATGTCACTTGGTATGGTTTCAAGGAAATAAAAGAAACTCCGAATTAATTAATTTTTTTTTTAAAATCAATACAGATTCTGGGACTTGATGTATGTCGAGACACTATTGTTGGTGACAAAATGGAGAGAGGAATCTCCGGAGGACAGAAGAAGAGAGTCACGACAGGTTGATGCCCTTTCTTAAACAAATGTTAATTAGTTTTGTCTTGAATTTTATCGTTGACAAGCAGCCAATATGGGAGATTATCTTCGACCCACTTGAGCTAACTCACTTATATCCCAAGTTGACTCACTGAGTTTCATGCATATGAATTGCTCATGCAACGGCTAGTAGCGAAGTCATGATTTTACTTTGTCAACTCAAGAAGGGATTCTTATTTTCATATTTGAGAGAAAGTTAATTCTCAATTATGGGCTTGATATCGTAGGAGAGATGATTGTTGGCCCCACCAAAACTCTGTTCATGGACGAAATATCAACGGGTCTAGACAGCTCGACAACATTTCAAATAGTAAAGTGCTTGCAACAAATTGTACACCTAAAAGAAGCCACTGTTCTGATGTCCCTACTTCAGCCCGCTCCGGAGACGTTCGACCTCTTCGATGACGTCATCCTTTTATCGGAGGGCCAAATTGTCTATGAGGGCCCGCGAGAGCATATACTCGAGTTCTTTGAGAGCTGTGGATTCAGATGCCCAGACAGAAAAGGAACTGCTGATTTTTTGCAAGAGGTAATCGCATAACTAGATCATCATTTCAATGCCCTATTGTTGGAGAAGTGAAAGCCCAAGTCTGTAAAAACAGTAACGGGCCTCTGGCCCGTTTTAGTTATGGAATAGAAAATGGGACCGATGAGCCCAATTTAAAGTTATGAACTACTTACTATGTCTTAATTTATTGGTCACTTTTAGAGATTTCGACTTAGGGCATCTCCAGTAATGACATTAGTGTAAGAAATAGGGTAAGAAATAGACAGTTAACTAACATTTTTCCCATTTTTTTGTCCCAATCGAGTAGTTAACGCGAGGCTAGGGTCAGAAAAAATTGTGTAAGACATTGTGCAGTGAATGACTGTGATTGTACTGTTAACTAAGGGAGAGGAGAGAGATAGGAAAGAAGAAGAAAAAGGCGCCTAAGGAAAGAAGAGAGAAAGGGGAAAAGGGAGGAAAGAGAAAGGGAGAAGGAAGGAGAGAGGAGAAGAAAAAAGTTTGGTCCTACCTTTTATACCTTAACAACACTTTAACAAAACTACTGTAACGCTTACCTTAACAACACATTTTGTCGTAACAACACAAAAATAAGATTCACTTTTTACACTTTTGTGTCATATAACAACACATTTTTAACTCCACGACTGATGCCCTTATGAATGAAACATAATCGTTACGCTTGTCATAACTTTATTTTCTATTTTGACCCTTCAAAACATCATTGGTGATTTTTATAATTAATTCCAAAAGTGAACTGCAAAAAAATAAATTCATTTATTTTTACCCATTACTATTGAACAAAGATAAATATTTTTTGAACTAAAAGTGTTAGACGGGACTAAAAATTGAGAATGGAGGGAGTACTCGGTAAAATACTCGAAGAACAAGCTTACGCCTTGGGCTTCAATTGAATCTAAACAAATGAGCCGACGTTTTTCGAGCGGGACCGAGCTTCAGAGTGTTAGAGTTCGACTCGTTTATTAGTTATTACTAAAAAATTGAACGCAGCCGAGCCGAGCTAAACTGAACCGTTAGAGGAAGGAGGCGTTGTTGTCATACTGGGGCCTAACACTTTTCTCTGTGGTGTTGTCAGGTAACATCAAGAAACGACCAAGAACAATATTGGGCCGACAAATTCAAGCCTTACACCTACATCTCCGTCACCCAATTCGCCGAACGATTCAAGCATTTCCACGCCGGCGACCGCCTCAAGAAGGAGCTCTCAATCCCGTACCGCAAATCCCGCAGCCACCAAGCCGCCCTCGTCTTCAACAAGTACTCCGTCCCGAAATCCCAACTCCTCAAGGCCTCCATCGACAAAGAATGGCTCCTGATGAAACGCAACTCCTTCGTCTACGTCTTCAAGACTGTCCAGATCGTCATCATCGCCATCATCGCTTTGACCGTGTTCTTACGGACCACAATGCACACGGACAACGAAGGGGACGGCGCCGTTTACATTGGGGCGCTCTTGTTTGCGATGATTATAAACATGTTCAATTGCTTTGCCGAGATTTCTCTGACTATTCGGAGGCTTCCGGTGTTTTATAAGCAACGGGATTTGCTTTTTCACCCGCCTTGGGTTTTTACCCTCCCGACTTTTCTGCTGAGGATTCCGATTTCGGTGGTGGAGTCTGTTGTTTGGACGGTCATGACTTATTACACCATTGGGTTTGCTCCTGAAGCTGGCAGGTAATTTCTGTTGGAAATTGGTATGTAACAAGTTTACCATTTAAAGTACAATAGACAAAGGGAGAAGGTAAACATGAAGCCTCACAAGTGTTTGTTTTAACTACTCAAAGAGAGTTTCTTTTTATATGGGCTGAGAAATTTGAAGTAATCATGCAGCCTCTTACTTCCAATTTCAGGTTCTTCAAGCAATTGCTGGTGGTATTTCTGATCCAACAAATGGCAGCTGGGCTATTCAGGGTAGTTGCTGGTGTCTCTAGAACCTATACTGTAGCCAATACTGGGGGATCTCTATCTGTCCTCCTCATTTTCCTACTTGGTGGTTTCATCCTTCCCAGAGGTTTGTTCACACTTCACACACTATACGATGATTCAGAAAACACTGTAAATATTTCTTTTATGCTGAAATGAGTTGTTTTCACTAGAATATGTGATTTATAAAGAGTTGCTTGCTATATGCTAGATGAAATTCCTAAGTGGTGGCAATGGGGCTATTGGGTCGCCCCTATGAGCTATGGTTTCAATGCTTTGGCTGTCAACGAGATGTTGGCTCCTAGGTGGATGAAAAAACTGGTATGCGATTTCACCATATTACCCTGCTTTTTTATTTCCACAGACAGAAACATTTCACAAAAGTATCCACGATATTGTGTGGCACCACTGACCACTCCCTTAATTGGAGAACAACTGAAAGATTGCATTTTGGACACTTTTCTCTTTCCAATTACTGTGAAAGTACTACTCGGCAGTTTGTATTGACTGAAAAAGAAAGTTTGCAATAAAAATCTGTTATTTTTCAGGCTTCGGATAATGTTACCAGCTTGGGTGTGGCAGTGCTAAACAACTTTGACGTCTTTCCCGAAACAAACTGGTTCTGGATTGGCGCAGCAGCTCTTTTGGGGTTTACAGTTCTCTACAACACGCTCTTCACCCTTTCTCTTATGTACTTAAGTCGTAAGTCCTACTTTAATGGTTCAATGAATGAACCTAGGTTTTTTCATTTAATTGGGTAACTCATGCTCTATGCTATTGTGCAATGAAATAGCCCTTGGGAAACCTCAAGCTATAATCTCCAAAGAAGCAGCAACGGAAATGGAATCTGACCAAGAGGAAATGAAGGATGCACCTAGGCTTAGAACAAACAGATCAAAAGAGAGAGAGTCACTACCTCGATCCTTGTCTGCCTCTGATGCGAACAACTCCAGTAAGAAATATGGACTTCTTTATAATTGAAGCCCAATCTAACAGACGTAATGGTATACAACTTCAAGTTGTTAACTTCAGAGGCCTTTTTCAGGAGAAATGACAATCCGAAGAATGAGCAGTCGGTCCAATGCTAATGGACTCAGTAGAAATGAATATTCAAGCCTTGAGGCTGCACATGGACTCGCTCCCAAGAGAGGAATGGTCCTTCCCTTCACCCCCCTCGCGATGTCCTTTGACAGAGTCAATTACTTTGTTGATATGCCACCAGTGAGTATCCCTTTCTTCATTCACGTTTAAGCTCAAATGCAACTAGGTAATAGAAGCCCAATTGCTAAAATATTGAATTATGTTGGTATTAATAGGAGACAAAGGAACAAGGAATTACTGAGGACAGGCTCCAATTGCTTAGAGAAGTGACTGGTACATTTAGGCCTGGTGTCCTGACTGCCCTCATGGGAGTTAGCGGAGCTGGAAAAACAACACTAATGGATGTCCTAGCTGGGAGGAAAACCGGTGGTTACATCGAAGGTGATATCAGAATTTCTGGATTCCCTAAAGTTCAAGAAACCTTTGCTAGGATTTCTGGGTACTGTGAGCAAAATGACATACACTCACCACAAGTAACTGTACGTGAATCTTTAATTTACTCGGCTTTCCTTCGCCTCCCCAGGGAAGTCAATAAGGAAGAAAAGATGGTAAGATATTCTCATCCATATCCCTTCCATATGAAGAATAACTGAATAAGGATATGATGTGGTAAGGACAAGCACTAAAACGAATTTTTCTTTTTGCAGATTTTTGTGGATCAAGTGATGGAATTAGTCGAACTAGACAATCTCAAGGATGCGATTGTAGGGCTTCCGGGAATTACTGGTTTGTCGACAGAACAGAGAAAGAGATCGACAATAGCAGTTGAGTTGGTTGCTAATCCGTCAATCATATTCATGGATGAACCTACTTCTGGTCTAGATGCGAGAGCTGCAGCCATTGTTATGAGAACTGTGAGAAACACAGTGGATACTGGGAGAACAGTTGTATGCACTATTCATCAGCCTAGCATTGATATCTTTGAAGCATTTGATGAGCTTCTACTGATGAAAAGAGGAGGACAGGTGACCTACTCAGGACCACTAGGAAGGAATTCTCACATGATTATTGAGTATTTTCAGGTATTTAAAATTCCTGAAATTACCTCTTTTTCACGTTGTAAAGCACACAAAAAATATTTAACTAATTTACTCATTTCAGGCAATTCCCGGAGTGCCAAAAATCAAAGAAAAATACAATCCGGCGACATGGATGCTTGAAGTAAGCTCTGTTTCAGCGGAAGTCAGACTTGGAATGGATTTTGCTGAGCACTATAAATCATCTGTGTTACATGAGTAAGTGTAAATTGACACTCTATAATCAAAATGCTTAATTGGTTTTTGATTGCGATGGTAATTGAATTAACATACGCCTCTATGCAGACGGAATAAGGCACTGGTGAAGGAGTTGAGCAAACCTCTGCCAGGGGCAAGAGACTTGTATTTTGCCACACAATATTCACTATCCTCATGGGGTCAATTCAAATCCTGCGTGTGGAAGCAATGGTGGACTTATTGGAGGACTCCTGATTACAACCTCGTGAGGATCTTCTTCACCTTAGCTGCTTCCCTCATGATTGGAACAGTGTTCTGGCAAATTGGCAAGAAAAGGTTTGTGTCTAGTTCTTACAAATTTCTGTCTCATCAGCGTAGTGGCGATAGACTATTTGCTTATTGCTTGTCTCTATTTGGTTCAGGGACAACTCTGGTGATCTCACAACAATCATAGGAGCAATGTATTCTGCTGTTCTGTTTGTGGGGATTAACAACTGTGGCACAGTACAACCTTTGGTATCTGTTGAAAGAGCAGTGTTTTATAGAGAAAAAGCCGCCGGGATGTACTCAGCATTGCCTTATGCCTTGGCACAGGTAAGCTGAAGATTTTTCTTCACTTTTTGTGAGTCTGCAATCTGCATTGCAACACTACATACCCAGCGTAATATCATAAAAAAGTGGAATGGGATGTGGCAGCACTGATTTGGATATTGATCTACGATCTCACCTTCACTCAATTTTATTTATAGAGTTTCTGTTGTTTGAATCGCAGGTTATCACCGAATTACCGTACGTGCTGTTTGAGGCTGTCCTTTTTAGTCTTATTGTCTATTCCATGATGGGCTTCGAATGGGCAGCAGGAAAATTCTTTTGGTTCCTGTTCATCACCTATGCCTCCTTTCTCTACTTCACTTACTATGGAATGATGACTGTTTCCATCACACCAAACCACGAAGTAGCATCTATTTTTGCAGCCACTTTCTACTCTCTCTTCAATCTCTTCTCAGGTTTCTTCATCCCTAGACCGGTAATCCTCACTCTCTTCTGAGCCATTTAGAAATAGTTCATGTTTCAAATCCACCTCGATATGCTAACAGTTATTTCCTTCTATCTTTGGTTTTCTTTTGCGCTGAAACTTCAGAAAATTCCCAAGTGGTGGATTTGGTATTACTGGATTTGCCCTGTGGCATGGACTGTTTATGGGCTGATTGTGTCGCAGTATGGGGACGTAGAGGATACCATAAAAGTACCCGGAATGACATCCAACGTGACTGTTAAATCGTATGTGCTAAATTATTACGGATATCAACCGGATTTCATTGGGCCAGTTGCTGCCGTTGTGGTTGGTTTTGCTGCCTTCTTTGCCTTTATGTATGCCTACTGCATTAAAACTTTGAACTTCCAAATGAGGTAGAAGCAGGCCCGGCGCTGAGGTAAACTTTGGTTGGTTCTTTTGCGGTTAGTTTCTCAGTTCTGTTTTGTTTATTTTTTAGATCAAGGTTAGTCGCATAAAAACTGAGTCTTATACTAAACCATTATTAGTATCAGTTTCTTCTAATTCAATTTCCCCCCCCCCAAAATTTACAGGTACCAAATGTCCTAGGTTTTATCTTTGGAGTTCTTCAAATGGTTCCTTATCTCATCTACAAAAACTGCAACAGAGTTCCAGAGGAGCAGCAAAAACTACCATCAATTGTCAAATTAGAAACTATCAAAGTGTCGATAAGGTGCATTCTGTGAAGATAAAGAAGGAAATGATCAAAATAAGCACGAAAAAAACAATCGCGCTGTAGAAATTGGCATGAATGTCTGCAATCAAGTTTAGTTGACACAAATGAGTAATGTCTATATTGTTCCTTCAATTGGATGTAAGAGCTTCACTGTATTTAGTTGTTTCCATTCTGTTTAATGTATGGAAGTCGCGTATCACAACTTGTATCGATATTTCTGAAGTAATACTGTTCCGATCATATATTGCAACATTATGTATTTGAGTTTTTGGCTAAGCTCATTTGTTGGCTTCAGGAGTTGGGTGCTAAATCTGAAGGGTATTTTACGGATGACTGTATCGTGCGCTATCTTATACCGGGTATATACCTATGCCTAAAGGCACAATGCAAACATAATATGTCACCCCAAACAATCAAGGCATTATGAGTTGCCAAAATTTGGCCGGATGCCCGGTTGGAATATTATAACCTGCAATAGAACATCAAATTACCCACATAGGTTTTGAGTTTTCAAAATTGCTTCCCCAAATGAGATTGCATGAAGATAATAATCGAAAGGGATTAGATGAAACGAAATACAGGTGGAATTCCATGGCTTCTTCCATTCATGGTGGAGGCTATGTTCAAAACCAAAATGTGTGCTGTTTCGTTCGCCTTGTAAACAATGGGGATCGAGTAAAACCAAAGAGTCTTCTGTATGGGGGTTGAAAAAAACGAAACATCGTTGGAGCCGACCGGGTGTAGTCAAGAGCCAACGAAGCAGAGTGTCTTTTACCCTTCATCTGCCTTCTCGTGTCTCTTCTCATTCTAAGTACTGTCTCTTTACTTCCCCTATCAACCTTAATTCCCTCTTTTATTAACTCCTCCTCATTCCATTGATTGATGTGTTATGCTCGCTCGCTCGCTCTTTCTCTCTCTCAATTTGAGTAATCGTCGATTGGTTTCAATTTCCATTGGCGACGCTGAGAGAGTATATGGAAGAGATGAGGAGTAAGGATGAGGATTTGCATCCTGCCGTCAACTATCTCTCTGCTGAACTTTACACCACTGATGTCCACTTCCTCATGGAACTCATCCAAGTAATAATACATATATGCACACTGTATCTGTAATAACGAGGGGCCGGTTCTAGGGACACATAAAAACACACTAATTGTTTCGGAGCCCCAAGCTGATAATCCAAGCCGTTCAATTTGTTTAAAACACGTTTGTACGAATACCCATAATGGAAGAAATAGCTGTAATTTCTCTACATTGATACTAATAACAGAGGTTATGTATGCTTCTGGTATATACCGTTGTACTGTCATCTAAGACCGTGCATCACATCCCCTACATGCATCAACAGTGTAAGCTGAGTCCTCACCAATTCCCATTGCGGTATTTTTTAGCTAATTATTAACAAAGGCGGCTCAAACTGAGTCCATTTCCTTGTGATTGTGGGTTCTGATTAGCTAAGAAGCACGTGTATGGATACGGGTACCATTATTGATACAACGTGAAATTTAAAACCTTCTAGCTGTTTTTGGAACCCTAAAAACTCAGTTACATGTAATTCTTATAATCCACATAGTCCGGATTGGTGCGTTCTACAATAAAATTTAGTAACGGAACCATCCCAAACGATGCAATAAATTGAGAATCAACCTGACCCTAATACACCATTTCAAAAAAACCCGACCCTAGTACATGTAGAAGCTGATGAATTTTACATTTTCAAATGGGAGCAAAATGTTTAATCTCGAAGAAAGATAACTCCTTAAAGCAAGTTCCTTGCAATTTTTCATGGAAGCAGACGTTTAATCTGACTATGGTTTCACATAGAAACAGTGAACAACAACAGATAACACTTTCTAAGTCGTTTGATATCGAAAATAATCCAAGCAGATAAATATTTTTACCCAGAACACTCATTGCAGTCTTATGAGAGAGAGAGAGAGAGCATCTAAAAAGAAACGAAAATGAAATAACATGCACAACAATTGCAACAAAGAAGCCATGAAACAAAAGTCATCCACTCCTGAGATGAAATCTGAAGCATTGATTGTCGAGATGACCAGATCAGATGTCACACTATAACCCCGTATGAGGCTTACAATCATATATTATGAAATGTTTTCATAGATAATCTAAACTGAAACAAAAATGAAATAACATGCACAACAATTGCAACAAAGAAGCCATGAAACAAAAGTCGTCCATTGCCGAGATGAAATGCGAAGCATTGATTGTTGAGATAAACGGCTCGGATGTCATACTATGACACTGCATAAAGCTTACAAGCATATATTATGAAATGTTTTCACTTCCATGGGCTTCAACATGGTACATACTTTAGACAAAATAACCCCCAGATCAAGATTTTATCAAACTACTTGAGAAAACATAAGTAGTTCACAGCATAGCTAATTAATAAAAACAACTGTTCATCTAATGCTTTTTACCAAAAACAACCCACCTTCATCAAATACTTTAGAGACAGCCATATTTAATCACACTTCCAAACGACAGCAATTCAAAACATACCTATTTGGCTATTTAGAAGGGAAGGCTGAAGAGAGGAACCCGTCATCCTCCAAAAACAGCTGCAGATTCTTGGTCTTCATCAAGTATCCAATTGCGTATTCATCGAATTCCACAAGGAATCCTAGTTTGATCAGCTCAGCAAGTTGGTCGATACGATCTTCCTTGTCCCACAGCAATCCCCCGGCTATAGCTTCAGAAAAATATGTAGCATATTCAATGACACTTCTCTGTCCACCCGACCTGTCCATCTTCTGCATAAGTAACTTTTTACTCTTCCTGTCCCAAAGGATCAATGGTCTTGCTTCAGCTTTCAGGTTCTCCCCAGAAGAAAGTGATAAACTGTAGCAAATTTTAATGGGCTCCGGTATCTCAATTACAGTGAGGTTAAGAAGGCATCTGACAGCTTCATGCCTATTCTCTTCTTCCATTCGGAGAGATGGACCAGCTAGAAACGCTAGAATAAGCCTAATCAGCGCTTTCCCAATCAGATTCTCCCTAGGATTTCCTTGGTTTAGCCCAACCCCAACTGTTATGGATATTTCTTCTTTCCTCACACATTCAGAGATGTTTCGGACACCAATTTTGCTGTAAACTTCAAGAAGCTTGGACCGAGGGAGGGATGGCAAGCTCAGCTGAGGAAACCAGACAAATATTGGCCACTGTTCGAAAAGATCCTTCAGCTGAAGGTCATCAGCAATGAAAACATCTTGCCTCTTATGCAACAAAATTCCACCAGAGGCAGAATGTACAGGCAGTTTCAACAAATTCTCCTCAAGAGTCTTCTGTGTCCCTGGACTCCAGTTATTTGCAACAAATTTCCAGAAGGCATAACACTTCCTAGGTGAAAGTAGCTTCCAAGAACACTCCCATTGCTTCCAAAGCAAACAATAGTCGTCAAGTGAAGGATGGCGTTTAACTCCCAAAACTTTCAAGAAAAAGCGGAGTAAATCTATCTCATAGTGTTTCGCCAACACCTTCAACTGTTTACCGAAGATATTATCCTTGTCGAAGAGTACACATTCTCCGGGATTTACCCACTCTCCCTCATCACTTCCATTTGGGATCCAAATTTTTCTGGTATCTCCACTGTCAGGTTCCCAGTTGAACTTTTTTAAGTAATTGTAGATTCGAATGATAGAATTGAATTTGGAATGAAAACATAGGTGACTGGCAAGCAGGCGACATCCATTTCTGACTTCAACAGTGACGCCTATTGCGCTGAGCTCTTTAGCATAGGATGTGATTTTGGAGCCATAGAATACTTCATCAACGAACGGTCCATCATCCCGTCGTAAGAAATCATTCCAATCAAAATCAAACAGCAGGCACTTTTCAGGAGTCCTATAACCAGAATTGGTTTTCAACCATTCTTTACCTATTTTCTTCAAAAATGAATCAGGTAAAGGCTCATGCTTCTGTTGCTGTAAGTTGCGGACACACTCCAGCAGTGAATATACATTTGCAGGAGTAATTCTACTAGGATCAGAGTGCAAAGAGAGGCCAGCAGCCACAAACCTGAAACCATCCTTCAAAGAAAGAACAACTCCTAAACTCCTTAGCTCCTCTTTAAATTCAGAGATGCCCTTGCCGTAGCAGTTGTCAGTATCATCAATAAAGGGAAGCAGACAGATTGGAGAGATAGATTCCCAATCAGGGCCAAACAGAATGCACTCCCTTGGAACTCTGTAATCACCAAGGCAAGTTCGTACCCATTTAACCTCACGAATACATCTCTTCAGATCTTTAGGGAACTCAAAAGTTGTACCTTGTAGCTTTCTGTAACATGCCAGCAATAATAGAACATTTTCTTTGCTAATGGAAGATAGTGCCAATTGCTGCCTGAATACACGAGCAAATGCTCTTGTTGCCTCCTCAAAATCCACTACCACCCCCAATTGCTTCAACCCATTCTTGTACAAGAAGATGCCGTTCCCATAGAAGTTTTGGTCAATAGATGGGAAGCTATCGAAAACTTGAAAAAGACAACCCCATGCAGGATTCAACAGATACGACCTTACTGGAGACATGTAACCCATGTTTGTCTTCAGAAATTTCTTATCTTTAAATGCTTGAACAAACTTGTCGGATGATTTCAAAAGCTGTACACATTGCAGTATGAAAAGTCCAGATTCAGCCGTTTGAGCATTCATGTGAGCTGGAGATTTTAGATGATCAGACACAAGCTGGTAATTTTGACCGAAGCTAATTACCACACCCAGCATCTGGAGTTCAGTTTTGAAAGAAAGGATTTCCTCTCCATAGTAGTCTTGATCAATAAATGGAATGTCACTGATCTGTGATGCAGCTCTCCATTTGTCATCATACAAAACAGATCCAACAGGAGACCTGTAGCCAAGTGAAGTTTTCAACCATTTTCCTAATCTGATACTACTGATGAACTCTTCAGTAGAAAGAAATTTGTCCTTCAAAAACTTAATAAACTTCAGTATCGAAACCACATTACCACTTGTCAGAGTAGAGGAAGCTACCAGAGACATGAGATGCTTCCCAACAAATTGACAAGCCTCTCCATATTCAAACATCACCCCTATTGCTCCCAACTCTTCTTTGTATCCATCTATTTCATCACCATAATAACTCCGATCAATTATTGGGATATCAACCAGCACAGATTCATTTTGCAGAAGTTGGCCCCATGACGAGGTTGGTAGGAATGACTGCGATGGAGGCCTATAGCCAGGACAGCTGCTAAGAGAAATCTTCATCCAGCTTCCCTCCTTAATGCAAGTTAAAAACTTTCTGGGCAGTTGGACACCCTTTCGCTTCTTGTTCCGAATCCAATCCAGAAGCAAGAACGTATTTTGCTTGGTCAGCGGGTAAGACATTGTAGGAATAACAGCATCCGGGGGAGATAGATTAGGGATATCAGCAGCTCCAAGATGACTTTTGAGGAAAGAAATAAGCTGCTTCTCAGGAGTATATACACCTGCAAATGTGCCTGAATGCAAATAGTCTTCTCCTAGCACAACAAAACCTTGGTCTCTCCATGGATTCGATCCAATCAGACTGACCCATTTGCTTCCATTAGCAGGAACAAGAACCCCTTTCCATTTTGCCGTTACGCATCCATAGTTGTCCACTAGTGGCATACTACCACATAAATGATTAACCTCTCTCCCAGACAAATGCTTCTTTGCAAGTGAGTGATATAAGAAATGAACATATGTAATAACAAGCTTCCGATCATCAAATAGTGATTTCGTAAGTAAAGCTGTATATTGGTAGACATTAACAGCATCCACCTTCAGCTCTTTTGAGAGCCATTCCAATAGTGTCTGCCTTTTCGAACATTGCTGGATGGCTTCTTGTGTGGATTTAGGTAAGAAGCACTGGCCACCTTGACATCCAAATTCCTTGTTCCAATCAATCAGCCATGATATCTGATGAGTTTCACGTGATAAAAGAACCATTGCTACACTCCGCTGTGAGATATCATTTACAGTGTACAAAGCCATGTCCCCGTTGAGGTTCACATACTTCAGAAGTGGTATGTTTCTAATGTTAGTTCTCCGAAAATTCATCCTCCATTTCTCAGCTAGAAACAACAGAATATCCAAATACACCTCCTCTGACACTCCCAACACGAGATTAGTTACCCAGAGACAGTTTGCATACCATTCATCCTCGACAAGTTTCACTCCCAAGAAATTCAATATGTGGTCATAGTCATTTGTATCGAATGAAGAACTTAGCACATACCTCCCTCCGGAAGAAATATTGTGCAACCTCACCCCTTCCTCCTTCCTCGCCCTATTTAATATGCTCCAAAAAGCAGGCATTAGCCTCCATACTTCCTTCGGTTTGCGAAAAAGTTTTTCCTCTGTGTACGACTCGCAGGGGATTATATTCTCATCCAAAAGTTTTGATTTGATGGTCTCCCGCACAGCATTCAACTTGGCATAAGAAGAGCTGTTGATAGGTAAAAACTCAAACATACGGGGCAGGCAAGATACCGGAGCATGTTCCACGGTTTTCACCAGCGAAAGGAATGCACAGATAAAAGCAGAGGGCACACAGTCAAGAATCCCTTGGTTCCATTTGTTATCCAAAAGGATGATTTCCCTGGACGATGCCAGAAGAAAATCTGCCTGAATTATGAAGGGAAAATTTGTAACCATATCTGTAGGGAGAAACGCATAGATTCCGGGAGTTTGCATTCCTCTGTTGAGGCGCTGTCCATTTGGAAAAGCCAAAGTGATGACCAACTCTTCCACATCCATCCTTCTTTCCACTTTATTTTCCTGCTTGACAGGAAACCTCTGCCTCCACATATGGTAGCTGCATTCTTTTTCCAAGTTGTTGCCTTTTTCATTGGCAGAGAGATGGAGCAGAAAGGACTCGGCATCTATATTCTTCCTTGTAGAAAAATCAGTCTCGCTTAAAATGGATATTGCAGTCACAGAATTAAGCTTAGGATCTTTGTTATCTTCCTTGACTGAAAGCCTCTTTATCTTCGAAAGAAACAAAAGAAGTTCAGGATGAATACTGGAGAGTTGCTGCTTCACGGGATGAACCTTATCGGGTTTCAGAGGCAACACAATTATTGTGGTGGGAAGAGAATTGCCAGAACCATATACTTGCTTTATGTTGGAAAGAGTCGGGTTATCATCAACCCATTCAGGGACAATGTACCCAATTTTGCACTGTGGGCATGGTTCTTCATTAAACCGTATCTGATAGCCATTACTAAATACGTAAGGCTGAGATGTGATGAGAAACACGCTCTTGAATCCAATACCTGAAATTACACAAAATACTTTTCTGAAATCCTCCACATGCAGTTAGATCATGGAACTCAAAATCTGGTCCAAATGAACTCAGGAGGTAAAGTAATTTATCAAACACATTTGACATGACACCAGATTATATCAAGAACGTATAAAAGTCAATATAAAAGGGGTAGCTGTCAAACTTATGTTGACATTGCAGAATCACTACGAAGAAATAGAGGATTAATAACAATACGCCAATAGGAATATGTATACTCATATTTCATCCTCTGAAACCTGAGTCATTCCACCCTGGAGGCTACTACTAACGAAAAATTGGGCTCTTTATGCTAAATTAAATTGAGAACCAAATAAGATCAGACTGGGGACGCGTTCTATACGGACCTAATGGAAGGTGCTTAAAAGTTAGTGCAAAAAATCATAAGAAATTTTTTGAGAGCAACGACTATTTTATCCATTTGGTTGTTGTACAATGAAACAAGAAGAAAATTGAGAAGGAACATGACTTACCTGAGTTGATTTTTAAGGAAGGAGGCCTAGAAAACTTAAAATTACAGAAAAGGAGGAACGAAAAAATAAAAGAAAGTGAGAGGAGCTTTCTTCTTTGCATACCCAATGTAGGAAAAATTTACAGGAAAGTTTTCAACTCTTTACAAACACAATTCAAACAAGGTTTTAACAATTACAAAATGCATCAAGGATTGATCATTAATATCAACAACTAAACCCACCCAAGCCCTGCCTTAATACAGCAAAGAAAATGAAAGTTATTTCGTTGATGCATTTCATCGAACAATTGGCGCACGGGTGGGTTTAGTTGTTGATCTTCATTCAAGAAGCAATGGAATTAAGCGCTTCCAACTAGAACTAGTAATGGTAAACAGCGATGCGCGCAAACTTGACCGGACATCCGATTATCAAAAAACAAAAAAAAAATGTTAACAAGCGAAGGAAATGAAGGTTATTCAGTTGATGCATTTCATTGAATACCCAATGGAATTAAGCTTTGAACTAATCATTATAAGTTGAAACAAGCTTGATTTTATTTAAAGATTTATGAAGATACTTACGCAAAATATACACTGCTGAAAAAAAAAGAAAAATTCATTTCATAGGCGAAACATTTTCACCCATCTACATTAACACGCTTGGAGTACGATTTTGTTCACTCACGTGAATGTTTCTCTCACTCTCAATTGTAAAAAAAGTGTAAGATCCACCGGACGAATGCATTTTTCTTTATAATAATAATAGGATTAGTTTTTTTTGATAATCAGATCAATATCTCATTCACGAGAAAGCCATCCGGCACTTGCAACATTTCATCGCAAAAAACAGAAAAGAACCAAAACTACTCAAATCTAGACAGAGAGCACGGCATAACGCATAGAAGCGACCGGCTCCGGACACTTTTTGACAAAGCAGACCAACTCTAGGTGTAGGTATTAGACACCTGTCCATATCTAGTAGTAGAGAATCTAAATGCAGCTCAAATCATACAACCAATAATAATAGGATTGGATTAGTTTGCGGTGAAGAAAATATATTCAGTTTTGTGAATTGTTTTCTTTCAAAGTATTTCTGATGGCTAAAAATAAATAATTCATCCGTCCCAATTTATTTGCCTGGTCGCAAAACGAGGACTTGAAAATAATAGTACAACATTTTCAAGAAAAATTCAATTTTTTTTTAACAATTTACTAGACATCAATGAGTACTTTTAATTTATAAAAAAAGTTTGAAAATTTTCTTTTAAAACACTTATTATTTTAAGTTCTAGGTTTGCGAACCCGACAAACATTTTGGAACGTTAAATTTGTCAAAAAAAACGGGACAGACAATTTGTAAAAACAACGTATACAAATCAACAAAAGTTGAGGCACAAAATCAAATGTCAGATACGTTAAATTATTTTCACCATATAAATATGGTCTGCTCTATGTTAATAGGACACTAAATCATCATTAGTAAGTTACTAATTTTATAAATCATCAGCTAATTTTAAGTGATGGCACATGATGGTTTAGGTCCTTATTACAGTAAATAAAAAAATTAAAAAAATACCTTTCTCGCCAATATAACCACGTTTACGGTTGCCTTTCTTTGTGGAACGCCCGATACTGCAAATCGACTCTATGTTCTTTGCAGAAAACCCCTTCTCGTTGTTGAACAGCAACAACGTCGCCGAAGCTCCGGTGGCCGTTATGTCTCGCGACGTTATTACAAACTCCAGCGACGGTTTTACTCCTTCCCCGTACTCATTGTCCTCCGCATTCTGTCATAAAAAAAAAAGAAACTCGTAAACGACTGTCAAAATACTACGATACACGAAACATATCTTACGATTCGAAGCAAACATTCTTGCATGATTCATCTTGCGCTATGTGATATGTTTAATTTCTTATTAGTAGAACGTATCATACGGCTAAAACGTGTTAAAAGCCTAGTTGAAGAACGTGTTTCTTTCTTCTTTTTTTTTTTTTTTTAAAACCGGATGTCCAGGCCAGGTTGTACGCATCTCGACTAAGAATGATAAGCGATACGTTCTCGTATTTTTGAAAAACTTGATTTTGAGTTGAACCAAAGAACGCCAATTACTAGTCTACTACATTTACACTCCAGTATTTACTTGGATGAGTTCCATGAGAAAGTGGACGTCTTTGGTATAAAGTTCAGCAGAGAGATAGTTGACGGCATGATGCAAATCCTCATTCTTTGGGTCGGGTTCTTCTCCGATCTTGAACTTGTTCTTCCTTATCTCTTCGATATGCTCTCTCGGCGTCGCCATTTCCAATCGAAACCAATCAAACAGATTACTCAAATGGAGAGAAACAGAGAGCAAGCGGGCGGGCGAGCGAGCATAACACATGAATATTGGAATGAGGTGTTTATAAAGGAGGGGAAAGTAAAGAGACAGTACTAGAATGAGAAGAGACACGAGAAGGCAGATGAAGGGGAAAAGACACTCTGCCTCGTTGGCTCTGGACTACATCCGATAGACTCCAACGATGTTCCCTTTTTTCCAACTCCCATAAAGACACTGTTGATCGCCGAGCACGGATGACTCAGATGGAAGTCAGCACTCATGCTGTCCCCTGTCCTTACGAGGCCAACGAAACAGCAAACATTTTGGTTTTGAACATATATAGCCCCCATGTATGGAAGAAGCCATGGGATTCCACCTGTGTAACCATACGTGCCTAAAGTATTTTGAGCCATGCCAATAGTATTACTATCGCCCGAATTTCGCGTCCGGGCTAAAATAGAGTTAATTAACAAACCGGATAAGTATTTATTTGTACGAGTATTTTCTTAATAGGAAAACTCCTTCATGCACCCCTAAGGCATATGATAAGAGTACAAGAGTAGTACCTGCCGCATAAAACTCATTTAAATCAAAAAGAGAATTTCCGGAAGTTATTATTAACTAAAGTCCGATAAAAAAATACTCTATCCGTCCTAAATTTCCAATCCATTCTTGGTGTGTGTGTGTGTCATTTGTAAGTTATTTATATTTTCACTCTATAGTATTTTTATTTGAATATTTTGTTAAATATAAAAATTAAGATTCATATTGTATATAACATTCTTGTGCATTTAAAAATGGAAACAATTTTTTAGATGTCTAGAATAGTAAAAATGAACAGAAATTTTAGCACGGAGAGAAATGCTAAGTTACGATAAGTACCTTTCCACCAAACTCTCCTAATTAACTCATTAGCCTTCACAGATCAGTTTTTCTGCATTTTCCTCTTGCTTATGGCTGCCTATATATAAGCCAGGGAAGATGGAAGGGCAAACAAAAAAATGGAGGGAGCAAAAATTGAAATGCACGGGAGGGAAAAGTAACATTAAGGGGTATTTTGGTCTCCAACAACAAACTTTTCTCTTTATCCAATATATCAAGTAGTAGTTCTACGATTTGCCTTGAGGGCACATATTAACAAAAGCCTTTTTTTAAGAGCAAAACTCTATTCAATTGCTTTGATTCCAACCCTTGTCACAGGGAGTAATTCTTCGTAAAGTCATTCGTTTCCTGTCTTAAATCTCGATGTGCATTTGTGTTCTCAATGCTACGCGCTCGTGTGTACGCAAGCGATTATGTACCAAACATGCCCTTATTAATTTACATATTTCCACTATTCATAGCTAATTTAGACAATGGCGTGAACTAGCTACTCAATTGGAGTATATTATAATGATACTATAGTATAGTAGTTTGAAAGTTGAAAATTCATTCAGTAAATTCTAATTACCATCAATAAAAAATTAAAAAAATCGTCTCTTGAATCGACAAATATCCCTGCTTTACATTATGCCAATCAGCCCTCAGTAGTCGAGGAGCATGGCCACGTGGTGCTCCGGATCATTCCAATACCACACATTTACGTGGGATCCATATACTTAGTCATAGACCCCACACGAATGTATAGTATTGGAGCGTTCCGGAGTACCACTTAACCGTGCAAAAGATCAGTATATCATGAAACAGAAGGTTAAGGGGGCAAAGCCAACAAAATATTAAGGCTAACAATCATAAATATTATGAAATGTTTTCACTTCCAGGCATCACCATAACATCAGTAGTTTGAGAAAACATCAGTAGTTCATAGCATAGCTGATACAAAACAGCTATATATCTAGTGCTTTATAGCCCAATTTAATCACACTTCCAAACATCAGTAATTCAGAAATATCTGCTGTAGAAATGCATGCAGAAATCGACGATCGAGGCTGGTAATCTTCAGAATCTAAAAGGAAAGGTTGAAGAGAGGAACTTGTCATCTTCCGAAAACAGCGGCAGATTCTTGGTCTTCATCAAGAACCCAATTGCGCACTCATCAAATTCCACAAGGAATCCCATTTTGATCAGTTCTTCCAGTTGGTCAATGCATTCTTCCTTCTCCCACAGCAATCCCCGGGCTATCGCTTCAGAAAAATATGTAGCATACTCGATGTTACTTCTATGTCCACCTGACCTGTTTAACTTCTTGATAAATAACCTTTTACTCTCCTTGTCCCAACGGATCATCGGTTTTTCTTCTGCTTTCAAGTTTTCTCCAGAAGACAGAGTTAAACTGTAGCAGATCCTAATTGGCTCTGGTGTCTCAAGAACAGTCAGATTAAGGAGGCATTTGACAGCTTCATGCCTATTCTCTGCTTCCATTCGGAGAGTTGGACCAGCTAGAAACCCAAGGATAAGCCTAATCAGCCCTTTCCCAATCAAATTCTCCCTAGTATTTCCTTGATTTTGCCCACCCCCATCCACTACACACATTTCTTCTTTCCTCACGCATTCAGAAATGTTTCGGACACCCATTTTGCCATAAACTTCAAGAAGCTTGAACCGAGGGAGGGACGGTGAGCTTGCCTGAGGAAACCAGACAAATATTGGCCACTGTTCGAAAAGATCCTTCAGCTGAAGGTCATCTGCGATGAAAACATCTTGCCTCTCACACAACAAAATTTCACCTGAAGCAGAATATACAGGCAGTTTCAACAAATTATCAACAAGAGTCTTCTCTGTCCTCAAACTCCAGTTATCTGTAACGAATTTCCAAAAGGCACGACAAGTCAAAGGCGAAAGTGGCTTCCCAGAACACTCCCATTGCTTCCAAAGCAAACAATAGTCGTCAAGTGAAGGTTGGGTTTTAACTCCCAGAACCTTTGAAAAAAAGTGCTCAAAGTCAAGTAATTTTTTCTCGTAATGTTTCTCCAACACCTTCAACTGCATACCAAAGAGATTTTCCTCATCCGAGAGTACACATTCTTCCGGTTTTACCCACAATCCATCAACATTTCCATTTGGAATCCAAACTATTCTTGTATCTCCGCTGTTAGGCACCCAGTTGAAGAACCTCAAGTAACTATAGATTCGAACGATTGTGGTGAACTTGGAATGAAACTTCATGTGACTGGCAAGCAGGTGACATCCATTTCTAACTTCAACTGTGACACCTATTGCTCCGAGCTCTTTAGCATAGGATGTAATTTTGGAGCCATAGAATTCTTCACTAATGAATGGTCCATCTTTCGGATATAAGAATGAACCCCAATCAGAAACGAACAGCAGACACTTGTCAGGACTCCTATAGCCAAAGTGGGTCTTCAACCATTCTTTACCCATTTTCTTCAGAAATGAATCAGGTAAAGGCCCATGCGCAGGTTGCTGTAAGTTGCGGACACATTCGAGCAATGCATATACATTTGCAGGAGTAATTGTACTAGGATCAAGGGGTAAAGAAAGGCCTGCAGCCACAAACCTGAAACCATCCTTCAAAGCTACAACAACTCCTAGACTCTTTAGCTCCTCTATATATTCACAGATGCCCTTTCCATAGTAATTGTCGGTATCATCAATAAAGGGAAGCAGAGAGATTGGACAGAGAGATTTCCAATCAGGGCCAAACAGAATGCAATCCCTTGGAGCTCTGAAATCCCCTAGGCGAGTTCGTACCCATGTAACCTCACGGATACAGCTCTTCAGCTCTTTAGGGAACTCAAAAGTTGTACCTTGTAGCTTTCTGTAACATGCCAGGAGTGATAGAACATTATCTTTACTAATAGAAGAACGTGCTGATTGCAGCCTGAAAGTGCAAGCAAATGCTTTGGTTGCCTCCTCAAAATCCACTACCACTCCCAATTGCTTCAACCCATTCTTGTACAAGAAGATGCTATTCCCATAGAAGTTTTGGTCAATAGATGGGAAGCTATCAAAAACCTGAAGAAGACAACCCCATGCAGGATTCAGCAGATACGACCCAACTGGAGACATGTAACCCATGTTTGTCTTCAGAAATTTCGTATATTTAAATGCTTGAACAAACTTGTCTGATGATTTCAAAAGCTGTACACATTGCAGTATGAAAAGTCCAGATTCAGCCGTTTGAGCATTCATGTGAGCTAGAGATTTTAGATGGTCAGACACAAGCTGGTAATTTTGACCGAAGCTGATTACCACACCCAGCATCTGGAGTTCAGTTTTGAAACAAAGGATTTCCTCACCGTAGTAATCTCGATCAATAAATGGGATGTCACTAATATGTGATGCAACTCTCCATTCGTCATCATACAAAACAGATCCAACAGGGGACCTGTAGCCAAGTGAAGTTTTCAACCATTTTCCTAATCTGATACTACTGATAAACTCTTCAGCAGAAGGATATTTATCCTTCAAAAACTTAATAAACTTCAGTATCGAAACCACATTCTCTCGCGTCAGAGTAGAGGAAGCTACCAGAGACATGAGATGCTTCCCAACAAATTGACAAGCCTCTCCATATTCAAACATCACCCCTATTGCTCGCAACTCTTCTTTGTATCCATTGATTTCATCACCATAAAAATTCCGATCAATTATTGGGATATCAACAAGCACAGATTCATTTTGCAGAAGTTGGCCCCAGGACGAGGTTGGTAGGAATGACTGTGATGGAGGCCTATAGCCAGGACTGCCTCTCAGAGAAATCTTCATCCAGCTTCCCTCTTTAATGGATGTTAAGAACTTTCTGGGTAGTTGGACCCCCATTCGCTTCCTGTTTCGAATCCAATCCAAAAGCACGAACGTGTTTTGCTTGGTAAGCGGGGAACGCATTGTAGGAAAAACATTTGGAGGAGATACGTCAGGGACATCAGAAACTCCAAGATGACTTTTGAGGAAAGAAATAAGCTGCTTCTCAGGAGTATATACACCTGCAAATGTGCCTGAACGCAAATAGTCTTCTCCTAGCTCAATAAAACCTTCGTCTCTCCATGGATTCGATCCGATGAGACTGGCCCATTTGCTTCCATTAGCAGGAACAAGAACCCCTTTCCGTTGTGCCGTCACCCGTCCGTAGTTGTCCACTAGTGGCATACTACAGCATAAATGATTAACCTCCATCAAAGACAAATGGTTCTTTACAAGTGAGTGATACAAGAAATGAACATAAGTAATAAGAAGCTTCCGATCATTAAATTGTGGATTAGTAAGTAAAGCTGTATATTGGTAGACATTAACAACATCAACCTTCAGCTCTTTTGAGAGCCATTCCAATAGTGTCTGCCTCTTTGAACATTTGTGGATGGCTTCTTGTGTGGATTTAGGTAAAAAACACCGGCCAACTTGACATCTAAATTCTTTGTTCCAATCAGTGAGCCATGATATCTGATAAGGTTCACGGGATAGAAGAACCCTCGCTACATTCCACTGGGAGACATCATTTACAGTGTACAAAGACACATCCCCATTGAGATTCACATACTTCAGAAGTGGTATGTTACTAATGTTAGTTCTCTGAAAATTTGTCCTCCATTTCTCAGCTAGAAACAACAGAATATCCAAATACACCTCCTCTGACACTCCCAACACGAGATTAGTGAACCGAAGGCAGTTTGCATACCATTCGTCCTCGACAAATTGCACTCCCAAGAAATTCAATATGTGGTCATACTCCTCTCTATCGAATGAAGAACTTAGCACATACCTCCCTCCGGAAGAAATATTGTGCAACCTCACCCCTTCCTCCTTCCTCGCCTTATTTAATATAGTCCAAAATGCAGGCATTAGCCTCCACACTTCACTGGGTTTATGAAAAAGCTTCTGCTTTGTGTATGACTCACAAGGGATTATATTTTCGTCCAACAATTTTGCTTTGATAGTTTCCCGCACAACATTCAACTTGGGATAAGCAGAGCTGTTGATAGGTAAGAACTCAAACATACGAGGCAGGCTAGATACTGGAGCATCTTCTACGGATTTCACCAGCGAAACTAATGCAGAGATAAAAGCAGAGGGCACACAGTCAAGAATCCCTTGGTTCCATTTGTTATCCAAGAGGATAGTTTCCCTCGACGACACTAGAAGAAAATCTGCCTGAATTATAAAGGGAAAATTCGTAACCATCTCTGTAGGGAGGAACGCGTAGATTCCAGGAGTTTGCATGCCTCTGTTGAGGCGCTGACCACTTGGAAAAGCCAAAGTGATGACCAACTCTTCCGCATCCATCCTTCTTTCCACTTTAATTTCTTGCTTGACAGGAAACCTCTGCCTCCACATATGGTAGCCGCACTCTTTTTCCAAGTTGTCGCCTTTTTCATTGGCAGAGAGATGGAGCATAAAGGACTCAGCATCAATGTTCTTCTTTGTAACAAAATTAGTCTCGCTTGAAATTGATATTGCAGTCACGGAATTAAGCTTTGGATCCTCGTTATCTTCCTTGACTGAAAGGCTCTTTATCTTCGAAAGAAATAAAAGAAGTTCAGGATGAATACTGGAGAGTTGCTGCTTCACAGGTACAACCTTATCGGGTTTCAGAGGCAACACAATTATTGTGGTGGGAAGAGAAGTGCCAGAACCGTATACTTGCTTTATGTTGGCAAGAATCAGGTTATCATCAACCCATTCGGGGACAATGAATCCAACTCTGCAATGGGAGCAAGGTTCTTCATTGAACCTTATCTGATAGCCATTGCTAAATACGTAAGGCTGAGATGTGATGAGAAACACACTCTTGAATCCAATTCCTGAAATCTCAGAAAATAACTTGTTTTAGAGAACTACTTGCTCAAACACACTATGAGATGTGACGAGAAACACACTTTCAAGCCAATTTCTGAAATTACTAAATAGATAATGGAACTCAAATCTGGCCCAAACAAACTTATGAGGATACGAAATTTATCACATGACATGAAACTAGATTATACCAAAAAGCTATACAAGTCAATATAAAAGGGATGGTTGTTGTCAAACTTACTATAACATTGCAAAGACACTACGAAGAAAAAGTAAGAAAGAAAGGATTAATAACACTAGAGATACTTTTATTCATCATTTAAAACCTGTGTCATTCAACAATTAAGGCTACCAATTAAGAACCGGGCTCTGTATCCTATATAAAATTGAGAAGCAGTGAGGATGGTTTGGAGAACGTTCTATTCGGAACTTGTGGAACGTGAATAGAGAGGAAGGGAAAGTAAGGCGAGAGAATTTATGGAAGGAATGATATCATTTTCTCCACACTCAAGTGTGTGTGGGCTCTACACACTATGTGAATGTGTTGGAGACTTGTTGGAGCTAGTTGTTGTACATCTATCATTTTTGAAAGAAAATCAAATAGGAAAATAACTTACCTTATTTGAGACCCAGAATTTTTTAAAAACTAACAGGGAGGAAAGAGAAAAAAAGAAAAGTGAGAAGAGCTTTTTCCTTTGCATACCCAATGTAAGAAAGATTCTATCTCTAGCAAACACAACTCAAACAAACATTAACCATTTACGCATACTTTATCACATTGGTCATTAAACTTGGTTCTAAAATCAGCAATCCATAAAAGCACACTAAATGCTTCGGTGAAAGTCTCCAAATTAGCCAACCAATACTTCCATATTACAGCAAATAAAATGAAGGTTCTTTTTTAGTAGATGCATTTCATCGAACAGTAGGTGGACGACAAAATGGAGATGACAGCGCCATATGAACCTTGGGCATGACCATAAGGGTTCCTGACCCGCTGTGGAATGTCCGGTTTAAGCTATAACTACTGTCCGGAAAGGCGAGTCCGTCACCACATCACCATACTAGATGGACAAAGACTACAATAGTTTAGGCATGCATGTGTATGTATATCCACTTGTTAATTACTCTCTCTATCCCATTTTATGTCTTTGTTACCAAAAATATATCATTTGACCTAAAAAAAAAAAGGTGCTTTCAAAGTAATTTGTAGACTTTTTTTTTTCTTTTTTTCTTTTTTTTACCATTCATAAGTACTCATTAAGATATTTTGAGTAATTGAATTGTGCAAACAAAATCCAACAATTATTTCGAGAAATCTTCAATTTTTTGAGGTCAAATTATCCCGTCTCCCGTGTCTCCCGTAGATAGCAAACAAAATGGGAACTACTAGTCAGGTGAAGTGAAATTTTTTTTTTTAATCAAAGCGGAGTAAACTATGTATAAATAAATAAAAACTTAAGAATGAAGTATAAGTTTAGTTTAAAAGCTAGTACCTTTCTCGCCAATATAACCACGTTTACGGTTGCCTTTCTTGGTAGAGCGTCCAACACTGCAAATGGACTCTATATTCTTAGCACCAAACCCCTTCTCGTTGTTGAATAGCAACAACGTCGCCGAAGCTCCGGTGGCCGTTACGTCTCGCGACGTTATTACAAACTCCAGCGATGGTTTTACTCCTTCCCCGTACTCGTTGTCCTCCGCATTCTGTAACAATAATAGAAACGTCTACATTACAACATGATATTCTTGCATGATTAATAATCTTGCGATATGTAATACGTTTTCTTACATAAGGTAATCATTTTAACTAAGGATACAATGCACACTCCTCGCCCCTATAACACACCAAAATGTTACGAATCATAGAAAATGTTACGGTTTTACGAATCATATTGCTGAAAAGTTACAAAAAACTAAAAATTGTTACGATTGCCGATGAGATGACACAATCTGGGTCATACCATACAATAGTTGCATATGGTACACATTAAAAATGAGTGTATATATATATATATATATTTCAAGTTTCAACCAAAGCACACCAACTACATATTGAAGATACAAATATTTATGCATGCAGTGTGCATATAAGACATATATAGTATTTACTTGGATGAGTTCCATGAGAAAGTGGACATCTTTGGTATAGAGTTCAGCAGAGAGATAGTTGACAGCATGATGCAAATCCTCATTCATAGGATCCGGTTCTTCTCCAATCTTGAACTTCTTCCTCCTTATCACTTCGATATGCTCTCTCGGCGTCGCCATTTCCAATCGAAATCAATCAAACAGATTACTCAAATGGAGAGAGAACATAACACATCAATGGAATGAGGTGTTAATAAAGGAGGGAATTACAGTAGAATGAGAAGAGACACGAGAAGGCAGATGAAGGGAAAGAGACACTCTGCTTCGTACACAGAGTGATGGCGTAATTTTTAGGCTATGTTTCACTTACCTCCCCTCAGGTTTCTAAAATTGTACTGAGCTCCCCTGTCAGTCATGTCGGGTAACTTCCGTTAACGGAAAACGTGAATTTACATTTTTACCATTTCATTGACCTCCCTTGAGGTTTATAATAACAGATATCTCCACCTGAAAAGAAGAAAAAAAAAACCTTATTTTTAATATAATTTCTTTCATTTTTTATTTTTATTTTTTCCACTTCCACTAACTAGTCAAGGAAAATTTATTGAATATTGAACTAACATGTTATCAACTCTTAAAAGTAGACCCAACTCCTACATATGCACATGAGCTTTATTTTTGTGAGAAGAAATAAAATTAATAATTTTTTTAGTATTTAATAACTGAAACAACACATTAAAACATTCATACATGTGCAAAGTAAATAATTATGCACGAGAGAATTTTCAATCTAAAGTGTGCTGCTCTCTTGTTTCCTTTTTTTTTTTTTGTCTTTTCTTTTTCTCATTTTCTTAACCCGTGTCAACTGAGTTGGTGTTAAACAGAAAAGAAAAGAAAAAAAAAAATTTGTGTCCACAACATAAATAAATAAAGATATTATGTGTAAACTAAATTGATGCTAAAAACACGTAAATTATGTGCAACATCATGATATTCCTTAGTTTATTTGCTTTATCTAGTGACAAAGTTATGCATTAGATTTATTAATTATTTTTTCTTACACCTCAATAATTTTGATCTTAACCCTAAAAAGTTCCCGAAGACCCAACTTTATATGCAATGATAAAGGAAACCACTTTCATAGAGTTTTTTTTTATTTTTTTATTTTTTTATAATAAGAACCACTTCCATAAAATAGTGTTTTCTTACTTTAATTTTAGTTGAATCCTACAAACGGGCCCATAATCAAGAATAGCATCCGATCTTGTTTATATGGGGCCAAAACATTTTAGATTGTTAACCACCAAGTCACCAACTCATCTAAAAAAGTTTAAGCTGTTAGATAGAGGGGTAACTTTACTATTTACATCTTCAATAGAAACAGAACACATTTTGGTTTTGAACATAGCCTCCTCCATGTATAGAAGAAGCCATGGATTCCACCTGTGTATCGACACAGTCCATTAGTGCCTAAAGTGCAAAACTTTATATCCGATTTGATTTGACTCCAACCCATGTCGCATAATTCTTTTTCTTACAGTTCTTCGCAATCAAGTAATGCACCATAAATCAGTTGGACTACTGGAGAATCACAAATGCATTGATGTTGAGTTGTTAGGACTTGGAGCTGGGACTCTTAGGAGTTCTCTTCTTTCAATTTCTATTTTCCATGTTCATTGTTGAATCAACTGTTTCTTAGTCATACTCTGCATTAAATAATAAGGTTTTCACGATTTTCGGGCATCGAAAAGGGTTTTTTTATTTTGTATTTTTTTGTTCGATTTAGCTTCACCAATGTGCGATGAAATGGTCTCTTCTTTTTCTTCCAGGTCTTAAGTTTCAACATGTTCTCCATTATTATTTTTAAGATTCATGTGTTACATGAAGTTTGGTATGGGTCGGGGATCAAGCGAGCAGTGTTAGCTGAAGCTCGAGTTTGCAAGATTAATTTACTTGATGCATCTTAATACGACTCAGGCTTCTCGATCAATAAGCAAGATCTTGGGTGAAGACTATTTGGGGGACGATGATGAGATCATAAGCGATTTTTCTGTTGCAAGCTGAGATTGCTTTTGGTGGCGTTTGTTTGTGGAGTTTCATTTGGCTTTTTTGGGGGCGTTGGTTTCAGGAGTGTTTTCTTGTTGGGGGTTTTGGTTGGCTTCTTGCCAGCTTTAGGTTGTGTTTTTTCCCTTTTGGTTCCTTGCAGCTTGTGTCTTTTGGTGTGAGGGGTGTTTTCTTTGTGGATCTTCCCTTCTTTCATCTTAAGGTCTTGTTCTTGGATCCTTTTAATCTTTGTAATTCGTTTTCAAAGGTTAATAAATTTTTGCTTTTCAAAAAAAAAAATAATAATAAAATATGCCTAGGGGGAGTCATCTAACAGTTACTTGTCAGTTTACGATGTATTCAATTCTTTGTCAGGGACGGAGCCAGGATTTTATTTTTGTGGTGGCAAAAATATGTACTAAAAAAATAAAAAAACAAACTGCATTATGAGGATGAAATATTAAAAGAATCTAGTAGTGGTGAGTTCATATAATTCAGGGTTGAAAACCTTGTGGTGGTGGCCGCCACCACTTATCCCCATCTGTCTCCATTCTTGTTCTTTGCTATACTTTGATAAACAATTTTTATGGCTGATAAAAAGACAATAACATAGTTTTCCAACTGGGCATCCGGCAAAATTTTGGCAACTCATACTGCTTTGATTGTTTGGGGTGAGATCATTGTACCTTTAGGCACGGGTATACACCAGTATAATATAGCGCACGATACTGTCATCCGGAAAATATCCCCTTCAGGTTTAGCACCCAACTTGTGAAGCCAACAAATGAGCTTAGCCAAAAACTCAAATACATAATTTCGCAATTTATGATAATTGGAACATTAGTACTTCAGAAATATCGACACAAGTTGTGATATGCGACTTCCACAAGTGAAACAAAATGGAAACCAGTAAATACAGTGAAGCTTTCTACATCCAATTGAAGGACAACATAGATGTTACTGATCATTTGTGTCAACTAAACTTGATTGCAGACACTGATGCCAATTTCCTCATCGCAACGGCTTTTTTCGCGCTTAATTTGATCATTTCCTTCTTTGTTTTCAGCGAAATCGGGCACGGAATGCACCTTATCAACACTTCGGATAGTTTCAAGTTTCACAATTGTTGGTAGTTTTTGCTGCTCCTCTGGAACTCTCTTGCGGTACTTGTAGATGAGATAAAGAACCATCTGAAGTACTCCAAAGACAAAACCTAGGACATTTGGTAGCTGTAAATTTATGGGAAAAAATAAATTAGGAGAAACCCTTGATCTAAAAAAATAAACAAAATATAAATGATGTTTGAATTTTTCTCTAATTTTTCTTCTTTTGGAGAATAAAAGGTTTTGATCATTAACGTAGTTATTCTTCCAGAGAAGGAGAAACTAACCGTGATATACAAGTCCTTGAGCAATAACCCGTAAAAGAACCATATAATCGCGTTTAATGTGAGGAAAAACGACAGCGTAAATGGCATGAACTCCACGCTTTTGGTGCGTATGACTTGTCCCTGCATCATAGCGTATAGCATATTATCATTACAATTAACAAGTGCTAGTAAACCAAACCAAATCAAACATAGCCTTAAAATAATTCATCAAAAAATTAACATGACATGATCATAATATGATACGCCATGCATGTGGGACCTACACATTAATATGAGGTGGAACCCACATGCATTTGAGAGGGGTGTGGTTGGAGGTCTGGTCGGTATAAGTGTGTACTTATTATTAATTTTTTTGGCCCGAATTGAAGATTTTGAAGCCTTCAGAAGCTCAATGATTAAACGGGTTGTATCAGGTCAATTCTAACACTCAAAACCATACGCAACTGGAGTTAGTGCTAACGTGTCTAACAAATCTAGGTAAATATCTCTTTGGACACAAATTTGAAACTATGGGATATCCAAAACGACACAAGGTGATCACGATACGATATTACACGATGCTCACTCCTGATTGAAGTTGTGCATCCAATAGTCCGAACCCGAAATTAAAGAAATACAAACCAAGGCTGGTCCTGAGATTTTCGAGGCCCCAAGCGAGATTACAAAATGAGGCTCCATTTATTTTCTTTTAAGAAATTCAAAACAGTAAAACTCCTTAAAATAACACATTTAACCAACTCGATTTAGAAGTCGGTGCTTAAGGTTTTGAGTGGAAAATATTTGTTTGTTTTCAATTGAAAAGTTACATTTTTGAGGGTGGTTTGTATTTAATAGTAGGATTGAAAGTCTAAATTAGAATTACATTTTGGGCTTAAAACTAGAGGCCGTGGCCTGGTGGGCTTGTGCCCAGTGCCAGCCCTGATACAAACCCGAAAGAAATTTAAAAACTTTGTACTGTATATTATAGTGTATATATCCTCACCATAATGCTCAAAGGTGCAGCAAATACACTAGCAGAAACTGCAAGGCAAATCCACCCAATTAGTTGAAGTCGGCTGGACCCTTTTGTTAGGAAGTGGGAGAAAAGAACGACCAAAGAAAATACCCCAAAGTTGACGAGAATCAAGAGGGTCACGGTCAACATCTGCAATATTTATACCAATTCAAGATTTAATTAGAATAACATAAGAGCAAATTATAAAATAACCTTCATAATAAATATATATAATAAAAAAAAAAGCACGTTTGGTAGCGAGGATTTTCAGTTTCTTTTTCGTTGTTCATTTCTTTCGGGTTTTCGAAATTTTTCATCCACGAAAATACCGCTTGCTATAAACAAATGCAATGGAGATCTTCAAAAAACTTAATTCCAAAAAGTGTCAGTAAAACTTTATAATGCTAAAATCCCTTCCTCTTTCTCAATGTACCCTACCGAGTTTCATCGATAAAATCTCTTTTGATCAATAAAAAAAAAAAACTATAACATTGAAAACACATCTATATCTGAAGTTTGACAATACCTTCGATTTCTTCGGTGCGTAAGCAATGTATAGAGCAATATAAAGAGTCTCTATAACACAACCAACAGAGTTGATGCTAATGAGAAGAAAAGCATTGGGCTTAAGGGAGGCATAGTAAATCCATAGTGAAGAACTGAAAAGTGCAACCAAATAAGGGAAGGACTGAAACCCTTCAGTTGATTTTTTCTTGACAATCCGGTAAAATGTTGGCCTGCAAATTCAAGTATAATATAAAATTAATTAGTAGTTCTCTAATAAAACTTATTAATTGTAAAGTAAAAAAATTAATTAAAAATACACTTACACTGGAGCAATGTAGACCATGAAGGAAATAATGTTGCCTGCAAGATTTTTAAAATGCAATGTTACTACAAATAGCATGTAAGAAGTAACCTGAATCAACCATCTTTCCAATAGAAAATTTAAAATTCACTAGCTTGTTTCATGAGTCATAAATGGCAGTGGATATAATAAATACGGATTATTTCCAAACATAACCTGACCCAACACCCTGAACTATGAAAAAAATAAATTCACGGGATATGTACTATTTTTTCACTACTTCCGTGTACAGAAACCAAAAACAGACCTAGCAACAGAAAATACATGGACGAATATAATCTACTAACTTCTTGGCGCAGGGCCTACTTCTGATTCTATTCGTCTATGTATTTTCTGTCATTGGTGTTGTTTCTGCAATATAATTGTCTAGTGCATGTCTTTCTTTTGCACTAATTTGGAGTAAGGCAGAAGAAGAGAGTGTATCGACGTATGTGACTATATGTTTATTCTCATGCTACATAGATTTTCTTTTGCGGATAAAAAAGAAAACTTTACCTATAATGCCAAATGTAAAAACCCATGAATCATTAATACAGAAAATAGCCATCCCTCTCTCTCTCTCTTCTCTCTCTCTCTCTCTCTCTCTCTCTCTCTCTCTCTCTCTCTCTCTCTCTCTCTCTCTCTCTCTCTCTCTCTCTCTCTCTCTCTCTCTCTCTCTCTCTCTCTCTCTCTCTCCAAGTAATGCCACACAATTCAGAGGCATATGAGTATTGTTAGTTTTGTTACCTATATATAGAAGGGGAGTGCTGGTTGTAAGTTGTATGCACCCAACTGACAGATCAGCTCCCACTAGGTACATTAAAATTGCCACATAGACCTATCTACCAAATTAAAGGTTACTGCTTTTGACAAACTTCCGTACCAAACAGGTGTCCCTTTTTTTTTCTTTAACTAATTAAATTAGAAACAGAAGGTTTTATAAATAAAATTAATTAGTTCATTCGACATTAATATGGTAATGATTAAAAAATCAGCATCGGAAAAGAACTGATCAATTTCGTAGAATTTCATATTTGTACATAGGCAACTTTTTCTGTTCTCTCATTCTTGCCGACTTTGTAATGTTCTATTTGTTCTCTTATATATATGGAATTTTTTGTTTAAAAAATAAGACAAAAATTTATATACCACCAACTTATATAAAATAGCGAGATGAATAGGAATATTATATCATACTAGGCATGATTTCAAAAAATGCCACAAAGTACATGTGGGTAATTTTTCCAAAATTCCAAGAAGAACAGTATTTGCCTTTCCAAAATAGGCAGCCAAAATTGTGGATAGTTTGGATCGAAAGGGCCACAAAATAACATATTTTGGGCACTCGATCCCACTACTTACTTGTGGAGAGTAATTAACGTCGGAGCAATGTTTCGTATGAACTGGTCCTAAAAGAATTGATAGCACCTAATAGGTTTAGAACCTGAGGCCTTCGGAGGGAATAAACATTTAAGTTTCAAGTCTTGACCACCAGGCCAACCTCTTCAGGTTACCTTCCGGATCAACTTAAACGCATTTGTTTAATAGTTCCATGTCCGTACCATTTTCATGTTCCACGTTAACCAACCAAAATCACAATCCAAATTGACCTATTGGTGCACAGATTTTATCATGCAGTCATGGGCTTTCAGGTCAAGTGATGACAGGTGTGGTGAGGGGTATTCGTTCAATAGGAAGTCATTGTGTCAAGCTTTGTGACCATCAGCTAGCAAACGCTATTGCGTTCTATCTCCAACAGCTTTTTTGCTGTTAAATTCTTTCCCTGGTGCGTTTCAAACTCCCTTTCTTCTACTCACAAGTGGCACCATGTATCTGCATAGCTGTCCCGTATATAAGATTATAATATCCTCTCTCTCTCTCTCTCTCTCTCTCTCTCTCATAGATAATCGAGTGTCAACAGCAGCTTATACACACCTTAACATTACCCAGGCCAGTGTCATAGATATTTTTTTGTTTATTTTTTTCCCGAAACTGATGTAGAACAAGTGGCGGCCCAATCTATGATCAATTGGACCGGCAGAAGCTTTGGGGGCCCAAACTTGTCAAATTCGGCAATTTATCAACGAGGCCGGAATCGGCCCAAACTTGACAGGCTAAAGTAGAATCGCGTTGCGGTCTAGACTCGCCACCCTAAAGTCATGACTGATGGTGGATTTTGGCCAAATTCCTTTGTTTAGGCCTTCTATTCAGTAATTTTGCTATTTAAGGAAATATTTAGATTACGAATTACTCTTTAATTTTGTTGAAGTTGATTCCAATTGAGAATATATTCTTTCTAGTTTTCAATTTTGAAAGTTTCCCTAATTTTCGGGATACTTTATTTTTTAGTAGTGTTTGCTAGAGTTTGCAGGGAATGTAATATCTTTATTTTAGTTTCAGTATCTTTTAATCAATTATAATTCAGAGTTTCATCTCTTTCTCTTGTGGATTCAAGTATCTATCTCGTTTGAACTAGTACGCTAACTAGTCTCTCGTGAATTCCGTTGTGTCAGAAATGACAAAATTATTGAATATATAGAGAAACTCGACAATAGGTACATCAAGTCAGGAGAAGGGGAGGGGGATCCAACCACAGGTTAAAAGAGAAAGTACTCAAAAAAAACCTAAACAACAGCCATCTGACAGCCTTGGTCTTGCCACATCATTGGAAAGGTAGTAAACAACGTCATGCCACCGCCACAATCTACCACCGTCAATAAAGAGAGCACGCCATGCAACTGCCACAACCCCAGGCTAAAAGAGCAAACTCCGTTACTCCGGCGGTGACCAACGGTTACCTTCGTCTACCGACGACCTAACTAAAAACACCCCACCTCCACCGGGACCCAAAATCCCCAACCTCCACTGCTAAAGCAAGAACACCCCTAACCCATCGCTGCAACACCGGTACAACCCACAACACCACCCCAACCTCCAACACCGCAACTTTTTCCGGCCTGAAGGGTTTTTCATTAGGAATGGCGGTTGAACTTGTGTGTTTGGAGAGTAAGCAATTGCTTACTGCCCTGCTCTCACTCGATCAATTCCTTAGATATTTTCTCTCTTCAGCTTCCTTTCCACTTCAATTGTCATGTTCAATGAGTTAGGATAAAAAAGGAAGAATTATTTAACTCATTTTGTGCCATATGTCCTTATGAGAACTTTAGGATGGATTGTGGATTGTGGAATGGGGAGTATATATCAAGGTGGAGAGTTTTAAAAAATGAGTTCGAATGCTTTCTCTATTTTCTTCCAATTTCCTCTCTTTTCCTCTAAAATTTTTATTAGTTTGGATACGAAAAAATCGATTAATTTAAGTTCATGGTGTGACCATCTGTCCATGTTAGAATGTTAGGGGTGGGTAGAGTAGCACTAATAAGTGGAGAAGAGTAAAATATGAATTTTTATTTGAAGGGATGAGGTTTCCATTTCGAGAGTATCACTCATCATCATTTTAATACTATTCAAGGCCGGTGCTTAAAATTAGTATAGTAATCAAGATTAGCAAAGCGTATCTTTGATAATCACAATGAAGGCAGTTTTAATTGACCAAATCATAAGGTTTGGATTTTCTCTACTAATGCATGCATGCTTAATTTAGTAGCTACTATATAGTCCCACAGCTCAGATATTTTCCATAGGTTCGTTTGATTAGCAAAAGAATGATACAAGATGCTGTTTGATAAAACTGGAAGCTAAAAATTAAAAATTGAAAATTAAATACTAAAAACTGAATGTTGAAGTTGTTAACCTTATAAGCTATTTGATATGAATTGAATTTTAAGCACTAAAAAATAAGCTATTTGATGTGTACAAGAAGCTGAAGTATTGAATTCAATAATTTTTCTACTTTGCCATCTATACTAGAATGCAAAAATCAAATCAATAAATGAAAAAAACGTATAGTTATCCAATAAAAAAAACACAATATTGATAAGATGGTTCGAGGATGGAGCTGTTATTAATGGTCACTATGTATTTGCAATAATGGTGATTATGGTGGCTCGATGACGAAGTGGTGGTGGGGAAGTGGTGATGGAAATTGTGGCAATTGCAGTGGCGAGAGAGTGATAGTAGGAGTGTTGGTGGAGTAATGGTGGAGGTGGATGAGGGATGAGGGATGAGGGAGGTGATGGTGGTGTAATGGCGGCAATGGTGGTGGGAGTTGTGGTGGGAGTGGGGTGGTAGTGGTGTGGTGGTAGTGTAGGCGGCGGAAGAATGTTTGTTGTAGTGGTGATGGAAGTGGCAGAGTAGTGGTGATATCTATAGTATTGGTGGTAGTGGCAGTGGTGATGGTGGTGGAGTGAGGGTGGGAGTAGTGGTAATGGTGGTGGGAGTTGGTGGTGGTGGTGGTAGCGTGAGCGGTGGTAGTATTGGTGTAGTAGTGGTGGTGGTAATGGTGGTAGAGTGGCATAGTGGTGGTAATGAAAATACACACAAATTCAGCCAAATCAACTTTTAAGCTTGCATTTTAAGAGGCGTTTAATCTTTTAAGTAATGTAAAATATAGTTATTAAACATACTTAATCACTTATTACTTAATTCATTCATAAAGAGCTAAATCCGTGTTATCAACCAAGCACATGCAAGAAAATAAGCTTTTTGTTCTTTTATTTGTTGGGAATTGAACTCCACTTGCAATGTACAAAGTCCCTATGAATCTTGAAAATTAGAGTTACAGAAATCACATAGTAAAATAAAAAAACAGTGTGTAAAACAGAAAACTAAAGAACACATAGATTAATTTATGTGAAAAACCCAAGGAAAAAATCACGGAAACCACACCAGTTGATGCAGACTAGGTTGCATCCACGTTCCATGATCGTTTGGACCACCTTCGGCCGTTTTAGGAAATAATTGATTTGCTAAATTCCGTTTTTTGTTGCCGTCTATTTTGGCGACCTTATATTTCTTTCTAGTTTTTTTTATTCTGCCAATTATTTCCAAATTTCTATTTTTGGTAATTTTCGTAATTTCTTTGATTTCGGCTTGATTAGCAAGTCAAATCTTTTGTTATTTGATTCCTAGTTGGATTAGGTTTTGTTATTTGATTCCTAGTTGGATTAGGGTTTGTTATTTGATTCCTAGTTGGATTAGGGTTTGTTATTTGATTCCTAGTTGGATTAGGGTTACTTTGGCCCTATAAGTATCATTGTAAGCCTAATGGCAGAACTCAGTTGTTTATGAATTAAAGAAAACGAGTTTATACTCAAAATTGGTTGTTCAAGGAGAGAGTATCTCCGGCTCAATCATTGTTTGTGATTGTCCTTGTTTCACGTCATTCTCAATCATACGCTTTGCTGCATCACCAGTTCACTGTACGTAGTCGAAGAGTCAATGGAGTACTAGTCTTCTCTCTTCTCTTTAAGAACAACTTTCTCACGCCTCCTCTCAAGTTTACACTGAAACTCTTAACCCTAATTATAATGTAATTACGTTATAAATAGGTAAGGCCTAATAGGCGAATTTTTTCCTGCCGATTGAAAATACTGTTTTCATTGCAATCCGTGCCCGTTCCACCCCACGATTCGGGCTAGACTATTGCTAAAGGATTGCAAGCATTAGAAGAGTAATATTCAAATAATTGTTTTGGCGTACTGTAATGGTTATTTGTTTTTGAATGATTATACATTTAAATTGATAAAAAAAAAAGAAGGAAGAATTATTTAACTCATTTTGTGCCACATCTGTCCTTATGAGAACTTTAGAATGGATTGTGGATTGTGGAATGGGGAGTATATATCAAGGTGGAGAGTTTTAAAAATGAGTTCGAATGCTTTCTCTATTTTCTTCCAATTTCCTCTCTCTTTTCCTTTAAACTTTTTATTAGTTTGGTTACGAAATAATAGATTAATTTAAGTTCATGGTGTGACCATCTTTTTTTTTTGCGGAATAGAGAGAAAATTCATTATCTGTGAAATCGCCAGTACAGACTGCCGCCGGCGATAGGCGGAGACCTTTGCGAAGCTAGGCTGTCACGACAAAGCTTCGGCCTACACAACAGAACACAGATACATCAAACACAGAAACATCAAACACGGATACATCAAACAGATTAAAACAACGCGACTAAATAAACAGCCTCCATCAAACAAACAGCACTGCTGTCCAAACATCTGCCGCCCGAACTCCGAAACCGGAAACAACCACCACTGATCAAACCAGAGCATGGTGTGACCATCTATCCATGTTAGAATGTTAAAACCATCTGTCCATGATAGAGTAGCACTAATAAGTGCAGAAGAGTAAAATATGAATTTTTATTTGAAGGGATAAGGTTTCCATTTCGAGAGTATCACTCATCATCATTTTAATACTATTCAAGGCCGGTGCTTAAAATTAGTATAGTAATCAAGATTAGCAAAGCGTATCTTTGATAATCACAATGAAGGCAGTTTTAATTGACCAAATCATAAGGTTTGGATTTTCTCTACTAATGCATGCATGCATGCTTAATTTAGTAGCTACTATATAGTCCCACAGCTCAGATATTTTCCATAGGTTCGTTTGATTAGCAAAATAATGATATTGGTGCTATTAACTGGAAGCTAAAAATTAAAAATTGAAAATTAAATACGAAAACTGAATGTTGAGGTTGTTAACCTAATAAGCTGTTTGATATAAACTGAATTTTAAGTACTGAAAAATAAGCTATTTGATGTGTACAAGAAGCTGAAGTATTGAATTCAGTAATTTTTCTACTTTGTCTTTTATACATCCACTTCCAATATTGGAATCTTGGAAATTAGAGTTACAGAAATCACACAGCAAAAGGAAAAAACTGTGTGTAAAACAAAAAACTAAAGAACACAGATTAATTTACGTGGAAACCCCCAGGAAAAAATCGTGGGAATTAACCACACCAGTTCACTGTAGTTGAAGAGTACGTCAATGGAGTACTAGTCTTCTCTCTTCTCTTTAAGAACAAGTTCCTCACGCCTCCTCTCAAGTTTACACTGAAACTCTTTGTAGTGGGCCGAAATCTAACAGTTCTAATGGGGCTCGGTGAAGGAGCCCGGAAGAGCCCATGCCCAAACAGATCGCCAGGCCCAGCTCCTGAATGAGGCGTAAACGGGTCAACCGAGACGAACCTCTCCGAATCAAACCGATGTCTCGGCCGACAAACTATAAACCGGACGAGCCATCCGAGACGGATCATATCCGAGATGGCTCGGAAGGGTAATCCGAGATTTCGGTGACGACACTCGTGACGTCACCCGAGGCGGTTAATGATCGTAACAAACTGGAGAAGGGCCCATGTGCACGTCAGCATGAGCTACGCCGAGCGGTTATGCCACGCGTCACAGCCCTATTGGAGGAGGCATGCATGCGATGCTTGTGAGGCCGATTCGTGATGCTCGGTGACGTCACCCGAGCCGAAATGACCAGGCTGCCCCTGTCCTTGGGAAGCCTATATAAACGAAGTGAAGAGGCCCTAATGATGGGACAACACTTTCTCTCTCTAAACTTACTCTCTCAATACACTTTCCTTCTCCGATCACTTACTTGATCGTCGGAGTGCCTTCCCTGGCCACACTTCGGCCAGGTTGGGTGCTAACGGCGGTTGTTCAGTGTGCAGGTGCTCTAGAAGAGTTCACTCACTACCCACTCGTTGCTCACTCGGGTCAGGAACCACCAGAAAGTAGCTCATCGGATTTTGAGGACACCACACTCTTAACCCTAATTACAATGTAATTGCATTATAAATAGGTAAGGCCCAATAGCCGAAATTTTTCCTACCGAAAGTGAAAATACCGTTTTCATTACCATTCCACCCCACTTTCCGGGCTAGACTATTGCTAAAGGATTGTATGCATTCGCAAGATTATTTTCGTTCATTTCACCATCTATTTCTGTACATAGAATATGCACATGATAATGTGCTTTGGTCCCCCTGGCCTCATTAACTAGCTTATATAATCGTTGAGTGGGCTTAACTTACCACTTTGTACAGATGCTCTGCACTCTAACCTCTTCACTGAATAAACTGTTAAAGACACTATTAATAAGATTTTTTCTTGATTGTAGAATCAAATCGTACTTTATGACCGTAACACAAAAATACTTGCTTTTTCTTTCTCCTTTTATTACTTCAAGATCTCTAAGGATTTCTAGTGGTTTATTTATGAGGAGAATGATGTACATTATTGTGTTATTGCAGCTTTTTCATGGTACATCTCGAATTGAGAATGACAGTCAAATAAACAACCCATTTGACGACCATTACAGAGGTAGGTTAAGTTGTGTTTGTGTTTGTGTTTGTGTTTGATTGGATCAGAACCCTAGTGCTTAATACATATGTAATCACTATTCCGCAGACTTACTACAAGTTAAGAGAAATAATTTCAAGGGATTTTCTTGTACTGATTTTTATATTTGGATACAATCTCATGGATCGTCTTACATGATAATTAATGACCAAATTATTTGATTCATATGAAGTGATGCTACATCATATGTCACCACTGTTAGTGTTTGTCTCATATGGATTCATTATTATTTTCATAACTAGTAGTAGTATATGAGTTTGGGCGGTCTCTCTACTCATTTCTAATTGATTTTGAGTTGGATGCTTAATATTGGAGCTAATTAAACTCAGGGAAGCTTTTGGGCAAGACTCTCTTGATTGTTTACCCTATTGTTTGTGCCTTAAGCGCACCTTGTCTCATTGTTTGGTGTGATCCCTATGTTATGGATCTGTTGCTACCTCTCCAAGTGTGATTTAGCGGTCTCACGAGCGGGGGAGTGTTAGAGCTTGTCCCACATCGGTTAATTATAACTTTCAAAACTGGTATATACATGTTAATAACCAATTGCCAATTGATTTTGAATTGGATGCTTTAGTAACCATCACTACTATGGTTACTATATGTTGTTGATATCTGATCAGATTTAAAACAAAGGGTCAGATGTCTCTCGAAAACTAGCATATATGTGTTGTTTTTTGAGACGGGACATTCTCTGCACATGAATCAACTAAAAAGCTTAAAAAGCAAATGAAGGGTGAGATGTCTTTCGAAAACTAGCATGTATATGTTGTTGATTTTTGAGATGAGACATTCTCTTCACATGAATCAACTAAAAAGCTTAAAAGTCCAAAAAGCCAACCCTTAATGGAACGGCGCCCCTAAGTCACATTAATGCCTAAGCACGAATATGAACCGGAGAGTGAGTCCCAAAGCGTCTTCCGAAAACATTTCAACCTACTAACAATTGAAAAAGCAAGATTTGAGAGCGAAAGCGAATGGTCTTACTATATAAGATTATGTGACCTAGATTTGAAGTCCGCACTTTTGGAAGAGATCGGATAAAAATCTTGCTTTTATAATGTGCCAAGTACATCAAATCCAATATTTGAAGTGGGTGATGATCTACAAAATAAGTTTTCTATCCTTCTACTTCAGTGTCTTTACCATTTTAATTTTCATTTACTTTTTCTTCCCAATGAGATGATTCACAGAGAACCACATGCATGTACCTACCTTGAGTGTTACTGAGGAGACACCTTCACTTTACATAAGCATTTTGGTGATCTTTTCTATTAAATATAAAAAAATAAAAATACTAACGATTATGGATTGGACATTGTTGCACTCTAATCTCTCCACTAAACAGTTAAAGTCAGTACCTACCTTGGGGTTTGGCCCAATGTTGGTTTGTAGTGCTCCTTTGGAGCGTGAGCCTTAAGGTTTAACTCCTAAGGACATGAGATTAGCCCTCGTAATACATGATAACTAAATAACATCCTCTCATTTTCCGAAAAATAATACTCCATTCGTTCCTTAAAAAGAGTAGTGTATTGTATTTTGGATTGTTGCTAAATAAGTGTGATGTTAAAAAGTTAACAGATAAAAGTTAGTACATTTCCTATTTTTCCCTTATAAGTAGATTCCTTTTTGAAAACTTAGTGGGTAAAGTTTAATGATAATATCTCTATCAAGGGGCAATAGTGGAAAGTGAATGTAAAAATTGATGTGAATGTTGTAATGATGATGTTTTCTTAATAAGTTTGAATTACGAAGCTACACAGTTAAAAATGAATGGAGGGACTAATAATAATGTCCTATCGCTTGGAGAAATTTTTTGATAGTGATAAGTTTCTTTTTTCTTGTTTAATATATCATAAATTTTGCTTTAGGACCAATCCACCAAAAAAAAAATTTACTTCCTTTTTTTTTTATTACTTTAAAGGCTCAAATGAGTTCTAGTGATTGATTTGTGAGGAGATTGCCAATGTTATTGTACCTTTTCATAGTACCTCTCAAGTTAGAATGACAGACTAATATCTATACAAATTTAACTATCCACTTAACCTGTAAAGACCCGGAATTTCCATGAAATTCTTTTTATCTTTTATTCATTTTAATTAATGTGAATGAGTTGATTAATGTTTTAAAATATGTTTCTTTCTAAGTATTATGTGGGCGTGTATATCTCGGTGTACCGGGGGTTAAGTAAATGGTAGGAATACGTGTTACAATGTTGTGTGGGTGTTTGGGGATGGTAAAAATGTGCTAGAAATGATCGGGGTTCGAATTGGTGAAGGTGGTAAAAATTTAGAAATTTTCACTCTTGATACCGGTATGGCTTTTTCTTGATACCGGTATCCAGTTATATTTCTGCAGATTTTGAGTCATCAGAAAGTCTAGATACCAGTATGGGTTTTTCTTGATACCGGTATCCAGCTGCATTTTTCTGCGAATTTTGAGCCCGACATAGGCCTCTATAAATAGGGTCTTGGACTCAATTCTTCACTCCAAAACCACGAAACAAACCCTAAAATCACCCATCTACCTTCTCTCTTCACCCCCGCCTCAAATATTGTGATTCTAACCTCAATCCACCACAAACCTTCAAAATCTACACATTGGAAACATCAATCTCCCTTGTATTTCGGATTTTTGCACTCAAGGAGGTAAGAACTCTTGATTTGGGTCTTGTTCTTGCTTCACCCATGTACGGGGATAAAATTCACGTAGCCCTGGATCACGTGCTTCCTTGATTCAACCCTAAATCTGCAAGACAGAAAAAGGGTTAGAGCACCTTTGCCTCTCGTCGGCAAAGGCCCTCTGATGCCTAAGTTAGTATCTCGTACTAGAACTCTCAAATCACAATGCGTATGAAAAGGGTTTCACAGCGTACCTTTTGTCATGGTTATTGCCTTGTATTTATAGGTGTGGACGTTCATCATCTTAGGCATCTCGTGCCCCCTGTTTCCTATTCTCTTTAGGAATCATTCTCCTAATAGGACTCTCCTATTAGGCACATGCTTCCAAAATACTACAAGATCTCTTCTTGCAGTAGTCCTTCTTTCCATACAGGATTCTTTCTTATATGAGGTTCATTCCTAATCACATTAGGACTCCTATATCAATCCCTTGCTTTACGGGATTGCTCCTTATCTCATAAGGAGCCGCTGTAGAATATTCTGGAATGTCTCACCGTCTTATTCGTGGCGGTGCCGTGCTTCCACGTAGCTCGGAATAACTCGTACATAGCTCAACTCATCACGCCGAGCTGAATTATGTATTCCAGAATGCTGTTTGAGCTATATTCGTAGCCTACCTAGCTCGGTCATATCGGGGCATCCCTTTATGTTTCACGCCGAGCTAGGGCATCCTAACTTATTAGTTTACTCTTATTAATCTAGCCTTATTCGTGGCCAAACCAGCTCGGCACAGGGCTCAAGGACTCCCTATGTGGTGCTGAGCTATTCACCCTCTCGTGGTGTCCGCTCAAGGCACGTGCTATGCCTTTTGCTAGGATAATCATATTTTACCCACTCCAACCCACGTTTTTCCCTCTCTCTCTTTGATTGTGAGTGAAACATCACCCTTGTAACTCATTTTTTACTTGATCTTGTCTCTTGATTGCATAGTGGAGCTTGGGTAGAGGTTGTTCTTGGAGTTTGGGATCAAAAATCAGTTGGGTATTCTAGGGTTTTGCTCAAAACCCATCTTGGTAGGGAAATTTCTACTTCTCATAAGTGTATATGAATGTGTATTGTGTGTGTTGCTTCCTACTTGATCAACTCTCCTTTGATTTTGAAAATCTCCCTTGAAAATCCATTTCCTAGTCACATTGGGTTGGGGTTTGTGCTTGATCTATACTTCTAATGAGTTTATCCACCAATTAGTTGTTAAACCATCTTAATGAGGCTTGATGAGTTGAATTTTGGTCTTGAACTTAGTAAATTTGAAGTCCTCTTGAATCACCTTGAAATTTTGCAAGGTTGCTAGGTGTTGTTATGCTTGTGGTTGATGATTAAGTGATCTAGTGAGAACACTGTAAGCACAATGACACTTTGTTATGCTTTTATGTCGAATAGCGAGTACTAGACACAATTGGAAAGACGATGTAAAATGCGGGTTATGTTATGACTTGAGAATAAAATTTGGTATTCAGTTAAATGAAAGTGAGAACTTGAAATTATTGATACGGGCCGAAAGCTAGCCCGGAATGAAACCATTGATACGGGGCCGAAAGGTAGCCCGGAATGAAATTACTGATACGGGACCGAAAGGTAGTCCGGAATGAAACCATTGATACGAGGCCGAAAGGTAGCCCGGAATGAAATTACTGATACGGGACCGAAAGGTAGCCCGGAATGAAACCATTGATACGGGGTCGAAAGGTAGCCCATAATGAAATTACTGATACGGGACCGAAAGGTAGCCCGGGATGAAACCATTGATACGGGGCCGAAAGGTAGCCCGGAATTGATTCTTGGGCCGTCCTATGGACATGTCGCGAGAAATTTCTAAATTGAATAACTACAGTGTATTAGACACATTACGTTATGAACGAATTGGACACGCGCGATGTACCGGGTGCGAGTTGGGTACGAGCGATGTTAGTCAAGGGAATCTAGTGGCCTATGAGTTGGTTTTCAATCCATTAACCATTAAAACATCTTGGTCCTTGTTGCGTGACTTGTGCTTTCTTGTTTATCACTCACTTGCATTTCATTGCATTTAGGATTTGTAGACTATTCTCTACTGGGCTAGTGTAGCTCACCCTATCAATTTTCAGGTACCTATCACGGAGCATGAAGTTGGTTGATTGAAGTGTGTTTGCATGTTTGAAAGAGCATTGGAGGAGTTACCCCATCATCATGAAACTTATATTTTTGATAAAATAATTTTGTAACTAAATTGAGTTTCATCTTTTCCATTGGGTTGTAATAACACTTAAAACTTATGTACTTGTATTTGGGTTTACGGATACCCTTAGACAATTGTGGCTCGTTGGCTATGACTTTCTAAATCTTATGTGGACTTTGACTTGGACCGTAGACTTGTTGACCATCCACGTGGAATCTTTTAATGAGTTATCCTTCAAATTTCGGAGGCGTGACATAACCATCATTGGAGTGATAGGTTAAGCTGTGTCTGCGATTGATTGGATCGTAAACATTAGTGTTTAATGCATATGAAAGCAAAATTCCACAAAGTTAAAAATTTAGAGAAATAATTTCAAGAAAGTTTTGGATGCGGATTGAAATGTGAAGGATGCATTCGATATGGACGTAAAAGAAAAAGAAAGAATTAATTGTAAAGGAGAATTAGTGATGTTATATTTGGATTTTGAATTCGCTAAGGAAAACCTGAAACGCTAGACTTTTGAAGCCTGATTCGATTTGTGTCACGCTTCACCGAGATGGCTTGGGATTCCGTGAGGTAGCTGCTATACGCAGCAGCCGATATAATGTATTATTTTTCTTTCAATACATAGAGGAAAACTAGTGTGAATCACGAGTGTACTGAACCTTCTGTTAAGGAATCTCGTAAAATCTCTGTATCTTACATTCTTGTTTTCTACTCTTAACTGTATTTTGCGCGTTGTATTTTGGTTGCTTTGGCTGAATTTATGAACATATACACCACATATATAGGATGTGAGTCTCCAGCCATGAGTACCATTACGGTAATCTTGTCCGAGTACTAGATTAGAATTTAGATTCAACCTCATGGGTCACCTAATTACATGGCACATGCAAAGATCACATTTTTTATAATGCCCTAGCTCGTAGCATATGATTGATCCATATTTGATGCTACTTATCGGATGGTACCACTGATAATGTTTTAGTTGCCATATTGTGTTGATATTATGGGATTTCAAAGAAGGGGTTAAGTGGCCTTAATTAAGTTTCGACCAAGTTAAGGTATGAATGTATGATTCGGGTCATGTGGCTACTCTCTGGTTTTTTTTTTTCCCCCGACGGCTAAGGGTGTCCGGACAAGTTTACGCTTACTTCAACTATCCCTCTCTCTAGTCCGGTCAAAGACAGTCCATGCCGGGACTAGAGGTTCGCCAGAGATTTTTCTCTTGCGGCCTACCCATGAGATTGCCAAGTTTAGAACTCAGGATGTCTGGATTTACAACTCATCCATGTTGCCATTTGAGCTACCCTTTAATTTTATTTTTGGATATGCAAGCAAGAAACTTACTCTATCCTAATTTGAGGGAGTAGGGAGTGAGACCCTCTATATGGTGAGAATCGAATCCAGGACCTTGTCTTGATAAAGACGGCACCTTACCACTTGGATTACCTTTGTTCTCAGTCATGTGGCTGCTTAGAAGTTAGAACTAGTACTCAAGTGGGTTTAAATCAGTTTGTTAAAGAATTAAGAACATCATGATTTTAGAATATAGTGTACATTTTTGTGTTGGCAAATTGAAGAGTCAAAAAAGAAAGCTCAAAATAAACTACTGTAGGACTTTTGCTACTTCCTATGAATCTTATTTTGCTAATTTTCTTGGAGATGCTTGCAGAATTTTCAAATACTGGATCGAAGTGAATTTGTGAAGTCTCCAATTTTATAAGCTCGAGTGAAATTTTTCGTCGTTTGTCATGACACAATTTGCAACTCTACGGTTGGCTAAGCTAACTGATCAGTCCTCGATCGACACGTTAAGTAGGTGCTGGTTGATAAAATTGGAAACCGTCTTATGTCTGGGAAAACTATTGTACATCGAGGGTCAAGTGAAGGTTCAGAGGTCCATCCAGTCGGTTTTAAGTATATCAAACAATCCATGATTTGAAGTTTACAGCCATTTAAAAAGGCACTACCCTTATTTCCAATTGCAAATTTTTTTCTTTACATCCATTAAAATTGACTTTATATGGACTTCGGTTTGTATCCTGTCTAATTTGGTATGGTCCAGTCCGGTCCAGTTTTTCGATCTGTGAGCCATAAAACTAGAAGTGGTGTTAATAAAAGGAGGAACACCATATCCACTCCTCTAATAGTTCGTCTATACCAAATGAGCTGAAAAATCATTCCCTTCTCAGACAAGGCGCCATCAAGTGGATTAATCATTCAAAAGCTTCTTAGTGGTGGGGACTCTGCATAATCCCACCCCCTGTTTTTCTAATTTGTTTTTTTTCTTTTTAGATCATTCCTCTCTAAAGTTCAAAAGTTGTATGTCGATTAACCTATCCGCCGTCTGTGTGAGAACCCACTTTGGGTTGTCCCACATCGGTGGGAAAATTAAAGGGAGAATGCTAGAATGGTACATAAAGAATCATAACTAGCTACTGTATAACTTAAGATTAACCTTTTGAGTCACATGGTTAAACAAAGAGTTAACAGGTCAGTTAAAGGTGGTATCAGAGCACAACCCCGATCTACATGGTGGTGGCACCTCTAAAATCTGTATCAGCCACCTCTTGAATCCCGACTTTGAGTGATTGTCAAGTTATAATGGTAGTGTCCCGACTACAGTACCGACCCATTTGGGTACCTAAAAATGTATATCGGCGTGCGGAGCCCATTTTGGGTTTCACATGAATAATTCAAACCGTTCATTAATTATAATTAATTTTTCTAATATCCTTTCAAAAAATCAGGCCAAATTGGATATGCGTAAGTGTTGATCCAAACTTCAAGTTTTGTAGAATTCATAATCCTAAATTCTGAATGAGAATTTGAAATACTGAATCACCAACTTATGCATATTCAATTGAGTTGAATTTTTGATAGACATTTGAAATTATTTTTAAATTAATGCACGATTCGAATTATTTGTTTAGAACCAAAAAATAATCCATGCATACCGATGTACATTTTCAATACCCAAATGGTTCGGTACCTTAACTTTGTCGGTGGTGTCATATCCTCGGACACCATCGGCACTTACCTATATGGAAGGTTGGGCTTGCAATGCAGCTGCGCCCAACCCGGTTTTTCGCATCAACTTGGTACTACTTCCTAGAGAATATTCAAATCAAATCAATGAAATATGTATTCATACATCAAATTTTTAAGGAGTAAGCTCCTCTCGATACTCTCGCGCGTGGGCCTAGATCTAAAATAATGATCCAAACTGTTTGTTTTATATGTTATGCAGAGAAAGACATTGATGCAAAAAACTAGCTTGATCGAATATTAATAAACTAGCTTGATCGGATATTAATAAACTAGCTTGATCGAATATTAATAAACTAGCTTGATCGAATATTAATAGACACACAAACAAATCATGTTTTGTTTTATATAATGGACAATCTAAGTTATCCTTTTATGATTGTCCATTTCATGAAACAAAACTTGATTTGTTCATGTGTCACTAATCGATCAAATTGATTTTTTGCACAGATATTCTTCTTTGCATAACGTAAAAGACCCGGTTCAGATTACTCTTTTGGATATGAGGTGGGCACTTGAGCAGGAGTCTACAAGGTTTGTTGAATTGAAGGTCTTGAGTAGAGGTGTCAAACGGGCCGGGCTGGCACGATTACGGCACGGCACGGCACGTTTAAATGTGGCACGGCACGGCACGAGCACGGTTTTTGACGGGCACGGCACGGAAGTGGGCACGGCACGGGCTGGGCACGGCACGGCACGGCACGATCTTGGACGGGCACGGCACGGGCACGGCACGAAAGTGGGTCGGCACGGTACGGCACGGCACGGCACGGGGCACGGCACGGGGCACGGCGCGATTTTTTTTTTATTTTTTATTATTTTTTTCTAACCCAAAAAAAGAAACAAAAGGGAAAAAGAAGTTACATTTCTTTTTATTCGTTTTTTTTTTTTAAAGAGAGAGAGAGAGTCAAAGAGAGTTT